>OX337246.1:43271731-44565786 GCA_946965025.1 Blera fallax
CGGGTATCATTGCCATTTACGGTCTGGTCGTGGCGGTCCTTATCGCTGGTGCTTTGGACGAACCATCCAAATACACCCTATACAAGTAAGAAAATATCTTCTTTTAACATTATTTTATTACATTGAACTAAATTTAAATTTACTTCTTATTCTTAGGGGTTTCATTCATCTGGGTGCCGGATTAGCTGTCGGCTTCTCTGGTTTAGCAGCTGGTTTTGCGATCGGTATTGTTGGTGATGCCGGTGTCAGAGGTACAGCACAACAGCCGCGTTTGTTCGTCGGTATGATTTTGATCCTTATCTTCGCTGAAGTGTTGGGTCTGTACGGTCTTATTGTGGCTATTTACCTGTACACAAAATAAATAGCCCAATTTCAAACACCCCCGTATAATAATAATACAAATACTATTATTGATAATAATAATTTAGTTTTGAAAATTATTAAACAAATATATATATATATAAATAAGGATCAAATACAAAAGAAAAAAATGGCCCATTTACTGTATCCGATTCCAACAAAATTATTTCATCGACACAAAAATCATACCTTCATCATCGCCAACGACAGCAGCAAAACACACACACTCACACGAAACGAAAACAACAGTAACATCCACCACTCATCCAATCTCTTCTTGTTGAACATCCGAAAGAAGAGAGAGAATGAGTAGAGCGTTGACAAAAAAATAAATAAGAGAATAAAAGACCTCATCCGACGACACATCAACGCAACGTGTCTCAACGTATAAAAGAGAAAAAAAATTTACAAGGCATTGTTCGATTTATTTTGGAAAGAGCTTAATTTTTTTAACATCAGACAAATTAAAGAACGGATAACGAGAGGAAAAGAGATTAGTCTATCCTAAAGAAGCACAAGAATTTCTAATTTGCAAGAAAAGATAAAAAAAACGCAAAAAGGAATTGCAAACAATTGAAAAATCTTGAATAAACTTCAGTTCTCTTCCTCTTTTGCTTAATTTACATATACGTTCGTAAAGCTTTTCCAAAATTTGTGGACTGTATTATAATATAATGCATGTGCAACAAACAATGTGTACTTCCTAATGCCAGAGAAAGATAAGATATATACTGTGTAAATTTTTAACTACACTTTTTTGTCCAACTTTTTTTTTTCGTCCTTTTAATTATTTTCTTTTATTAGTAGTTTAATTTTGTAAAAAGTGAACAATACAATTTGTAAAAACAAAAAAAATCTAAGAACGAACAACAAAACATACAAAGTGAAAGAAAAAGAAAAAAACAGCTAAGTCCTATGTTTTTCATTGTTTTTTTTTTATATAAAATAATTATTAATTAATTTTTTTTGTGATAAGATTTATTATATATGTACATGTATAAAAACGGTATTTATAAACAAAAATAACAACAAATTGAAAGATTTTTTCTCTGTTATATTAAGAAAAATTGTAAAAAAAAAAGAAAACCCAGAAAGAGAGAGAGAGAGAGAAAAGGAAACAGACGAAACAAAACATCTTGTTTTGCGCGCGTATAAATGTGAACTTTGTTTTTTTTTTAAGAGACGATGGTGCATAATCTAATCTAATTCTTATTGCAGTTGTTAGCTCATTTTAAATAGAAGATCGAAAAGGGTAGTAAATAAATAGTTGCTATGAACATCACTGATGGTATGCGCTCATGATGCTGAGAGCGTATTTATCGGAGGTGTTGTTCACATATTTAAAAAAAAACATATATATACTTGATTCTTTTATTTACTGTCAGCCAACAATACAAGGGGAAATGATTTTATGCATTGTCCTTTCCCAGCTAGAATATGTACTTTCTGTTAAGAAACGAAATTGTAAAAAAATAAACATAATGAAAAGAATGGAAAATAATAAACGCGCATTTAACAACAAACAAAATTGCGTATTATTTTATGGATCGTACCTATCTGTACGTAATTTTTTTTCACACAGCAGCCCCAATCACTTCAAGATTCCGAATCTGAAAATATCACTATATTCACAGGCAGGAATTAATAATCAACACTACGTTCTACCATGCGGATGGTCTTAATCTTATTGGGTCAACGCACACGAGAACATTTCTGCCAACAGAAAACTGATTTCATACCATATTTCGAGCACATACGGGAGGATTTCTGCAGGCAGAAACAATTGTATACATAAACTCTTCATTTTGTAGTAAGTGGCATACATACGTTTTTCAGACCTAAAATGGTTGTGTATTATTTTTTTTAATGCCTTGTTATACAGTCCGAGTACGGTAGAAGTTATTCTGCCGTTTCTTACCACAGACCTCAGTCTCCCTGCCCACAAAACCAGTTTTCTGCCAGCAGAAATGTTCTCGAGTGCGATGGCGCATGGGATCTTATTTCGAGATGGATGAAAAAATGTTAAGCTTTCATAACCTAACAACTCTATTCCGTTTTTCTGGGAAGTAAAAGCCAACGAATTGACAACAGAACACACTCATAACTATTACACAACACTCGACGGACTGAGCATTCATTTGCTTGAAAGCCTGCCCAACTTTAAATCGTCCAATTATTGTTGCCAGCTTTATTTTCAAAGCACTACTCGAAAACAAACAAAACATCTTTGAGGATATATTGGCTATGGATTATCAGATCCTCAACTCGTCCATTTTTTCTTCTTGACGAGATGAAAATGAGCATCGTCTGAAAAGATGACCAAAATCAGTCATTTTGCAACTGATTTAAAACCCACACTAAGATGCAATAACTTGGACCTTAGAAGCAAATACATAATTTGCAATATTCTCCCAAGAGAAGGGGGACTGACACTCAGTTATTGAGGTCAGCGACGAATTGAGGAGCTTCTTTTTTCGCAGATAACTTGTATTCCATTAGCATACCAGTTTTACGAATTTTCTTCATAAATTTCCTTACACCAGCCGCTAAAGGAGCTTCACCACCATCTATTGAAATAGTTTTCAATATCCAAGCATAAAACGACCCATTTCTTACCGCGGACGAAGAGGTCATGGACAACTAAATAAAAACTATGGTGCTAAATAGAATACCTCTCCACCACAGTCAACACGCATATAGGGTTGGGAAATCCACCGACACCGACACACTATATCAACTGACAAGCCTGGTTCAGGAGGCCATCTGTGCTTTTCTGGAAATTGAAGAAGCTTTCGACAACACATCTCATGAAGCTATCAAGAGAGCCCTCGAAGGAAAAGGAATATGCGCAACACAAGAAGACTGCCTAACGGTAAGATTAAATATAAATCCGACCAAAACGACAGTAGTACCCATCACCAGAAGAAAGCAGCTGAAACACATGCTGCCCATAACATTGAATGGGATTAGAATAGAACTACAACATCAGGTTAAGTATCTATGTATATATATCTATGGGGATGTAATCTAGCTACACTGAAATGGATATATACCATGATGGTCAGGCCGATTATAACGTACGGAGCTAAACTGCCGGATCAGCTGGAAATAACCTGGTAGAGAACACACACTAACTTATTTCAACAATCTGATCAGATGAGTGTATGTTTTATGGGAAACGTCCTCAACTGTGTCCATTGCAGAAGCATCGGAATCCTCAACATCGTGTATAAGATCTTACTCTCCATATTGTAGGACCGCCTGAAACCTTTTGTCAACAACCTGATCGGCCCCTACCCATGCGATTTTAGGCTAGATAAAATCCGGCAGATCCTCGAAAAAGAACCCAAGATGTCCAAACCGTTACTCAACATCTCTTTATCGCTTTCAAAGCCTATGACAGCATAAACAAACCGAGACCTGTCATGTGACACCTTTAACATCATCCTTAAAAAGACTTCGAAACTCAGAGGCGAACAACGGAAGCATATTTCAAAAGCCAGTGCAACTATCTTCATGCGTCGACCATATTGAGATTATTAATAGAACTCAGCGGGCTGTCACCAACTCTTTTGCAAATATAGAGATAAAAGCGGTTAAAATGCGACCAAAACAAAACACATATGTATAATGGTCAAGAAAAAAAAGGCGCAACGTCGACGAATCCGACAGAACGTCACAGTGTATAGCTACAACTTCGAGTCAGTAAGGGACTATCTACCTTAAAAAAAATATATTTAGCGCATACAGCCTATTTCTTTCAACCATTTCTGTCGTGTGTGTTCGAAAGGCGTAACTTCTCATGACAGATATATAACTCTCGAATGTTGAATTGTCCGTCACTGCACCCGGCTTTTACTCAGTCTACCTTGACTATAACATCAACGCAGAAAACCAACAAAGAATAACTGGTGTAAATCGTTGTTTTCGATTTAAAGGCCCTTTCGACAGTAAAGCCCTGTCCCGAACAACTAAGGGGACTCTATATCAGACCCTCATCATCCCAGTCCTACTTTATGGTGCAAAGTTCATGGCCACGACGGCTCTGTCGTACTCCTATATGTAAAAATCCTTTCCTTTTCTGTCCTAAGACAGGAAACCCAATAAAAGTAGGCCAGAAAATACAGTTTTTTTCTTTATTTAAATTTTATTCACTAAACAACTATATACTTATAAAGGTAGTCCCTGGCCATCTCCTTATTTCCACTTGCCTTATAAATTAGATGCATATTAAATGCAATTTCCTGACGTAGACTTAGAACGTTTTCATGCTTTTTTACCAACGCATCATCCAAAGATAAGGCTTTTTCATAATAATGCAATGCCAAGTGATTCATACTAGCTTGGTGATACAATCGTCCGGTATTATAATAAATTTCTTGCTCTGTAGCTTTACACATTCGCGTATCAGAATATTTCTTCATAAATGCAACGGCTTGACCTATGGCAGCCGGTTTTCGAAGAACTTTTTTTTGTAACGCAATTTGACTAAAGACCACGGCAACGCAAAGGTAAACAATGGGCTCGGGATGTTCTTTAAGAATTGGCACATATATGTTGAGAGCGTATTTATATGAACAGCAATAGAGATGATAATGGGCGAGAAAGATACGCATAAATGATGGACTAGCAGGTCGTGATAGAGCACGTCGCAAAAAGCGATGATAACGAAGATCCTCTCCCTTTTGGATAAGGGCTGTATAGAAATTCCAAACGTACATTGTTTCGAGATTTTTGGAAAACATGTCACGAAAATAAGCGAACGAAAAAACTGTATCATTATTGTAGTAGCAAGCCAATATGATTATGCACTCTAACTCGGCGGTATAAGGTATGAATCTCTTGGTAGTCACCATAGCAAAACAGAGCTTCTCCATCACTCCATATTTTTTTCTTTCGTAACAAGTTTTCACTAGATCCAGGAAGAGTTGATATTCATCCATGATACTCAGATCTGAGTTGGTATCGGCAGATTTCTTGTACTCGAGCAATTCGTTTTTATCCTCTTGTTTGAGAAGGCGGGTCTCTATGATCGTTTTCACTCCGTCTTCGTTTATGAAACTGGAACCATTCGATGCGGCTAACATCTCCTCGCGGCTCTTCAATTTAATAGAATTTCTTGCTAGGAGAACATACCCGACATCCATGTATTGTTCAATTTCGCCGACACCCTTTAACATCAGACATCTTTCGTACAATAGTCTAGGATTGATTTTTTCACCATCAAGGTCCTGTTCTAAAGCTTTGATTGCCTCGCGATGCCGTCCTTGCTGTTTCAAAAGCGCCGATAGTGTAAACTTAGCGTCATAACAATAGGGCGCCAACTCTACAACTCTAGAATAACAGTCTATAGCTTGTTCGTATCTTTGTAACTCTTTCAAACATTCGGCATTCCTCAACCAAACGAATGCTGGAGGTTCAATATGATCTACAGAAACTATTGGAGCTAAAAGTTGTAATGCTTCTTCAAATTTTGATTCCTGCATTAAGGCTTCAACGATGTCTATATATAAATCGATTCGATTTGAAATTGAAATATGTTGATGAACGTTAGTAATGAGATATTCCAGCAAGTGGAATGCTTTTAGATGGATCAAACTGACACAAAGCTTGGCCCGGAGCTCCGCAACCATTTGATCTGGAATTACGCAAAACATTACCAGCTCTTGATCGTTCTCCTGCTTTTCTGTAATGAGTTCTAAATCTGTTTGCTCTTTCAAGACTTGCAGAACCCGCTGGTAGTTTTTATTGATCAACAGGAGCTCTAAATACAGATTAATCTCCTCGGCAGAGAACAAATGACTAACGACACCATATGCTCCTTCCATCCCTTCCAAGGCGTACGCAACTTTTTTATTTGCATAGAAATGTCTAGCGACATTCTTTGCAGTCACTAAGCATAGCTCTCCCCGTTCCACTGGTACGAGTGGAATCATCTTTAAATAAGTGTACATTGCGTTGTTATGTTCATTCATCATTTCCAGTAGTTTAGCTTTTCGCAATCTCAAATCGTAGTCCTTATGCAAGCACTTAATCGCCTTCGAGTAGTATACTCTGGCTCGTTGATAATTTTTCTGCTCAATGTACATTTCGGCAATTCTTATCCATTGATCTCTGTTATGTGGATCCAAGTGAGCAGCTATGGTTAAAAAATTCAAATACTTCTCCTTATCTTGATTCTCATATATCTCCGCTAATGTGAAGAACGGATCTGGAGCTAATGGATTTTGTCGGATAATCTCAAGGCAAATTTTCTCAGCCATTTCAATTTGTCCTCGCGCAAAACATAGATTCGCTTCACCCATCAGACCTAAAAGAGTGGCATTTAAGACAGGTCGCTTCCGTACTGTAGTTCGGGATGATTTTCGACTACTGTAGCTCGTAGAGGCGCCTATATCATCATCAAGCGATGTATTCACATTCGTTGGCTGAGCAAACGATTGAAAATGTCTTTCACCGGCTTGACTCGATGAATTTGACTCTTGGGGCAGTTGGTCATCGTCCTCTTCAGCATCTAGGCGAGTGTACACGTCAGGAAACTCAACTTCTCCACTTACAAATTTCTGAATAAGTATTTCTTCGGTTTCATCGTTTACATCTGCATCGAATGTTGTTTTACTTTTTGGAGACGAATCCCGAACGATATCGACGTATTCTAGAGGTCGAGTTTCTTCGAATTGAGAAAGTTCATTTGCCGGAACTTCTGAGCTGTCGAGAACTTCAATAACGAATTCATCAATATCCTCCGATTCCATTTTACAATACTTAATCTATGCGCATCTGATTATTAACCACAATTGGAATTCTTTTTACCTTTTAGCCGAAGAAAATTTTATTTGTCAACAAATTTATAAATAAATACAAAGCAAATGTCAAATTAATTCGAGTCTCGACTTCAGCTAGACCTGTTCTTTCGAAGCCTTCGGAATGCATAGTGACACTGTTTGTACACGACTAGTAAAAAAAAATAAAACTCTGCAACTCAAAAAACAAGAATGCAAATATTTAGCGCAACCGTATGTGGACCAGCTTTTCGCGACCATTCGTGTTGTGCGTGTAATGTTTTTTTCACACGATGACACATGGACTTTTTCTTATTTGTGGATTTTATGTAAGTACGTTCAACATAGAGTCTGTAGGTATGCCGATAACATTTGGAATTGAACATTTTTTGGCGATAGTTCGTGTTTGAGTAAATATAAAAAATGTTTGGAATGAAGACATTGACTATACATATGTCTACGAGGTGGTGAAAAGGTACGGCATTGGCGATGAAGATTTGATGGCAGATGCTACTTCATTTTACCATGTACCGATATCATCAATTAATTTATTAATGAGCCCTGTGTATTTTATTGATGCCCCAGAGTAGTTGTCTTCATATTTATGTCTCCGATTGCTTGTCCCACTACACATTTCCACCAAAAGCGAATATTTTTATATCTTATCCTATAATATGGACATAAACTCATAAAGTACATATTATGTATGTAAACAAATGATCAGTGGAACAGCTGAGTCGGTGAATGTGTAGAAAAAAAAAAAAAACTAAAAACTTAAAAACTATCTCACTCTACGGTCTATGCACACAAACTAGTGTATTATTCTCTGTTAAAATCCAAATTAAGATACGGATTACTACCTTGGGAATATGCAGCAAACAACCGACTTAAAATCCTAGATGATATAGACCGAATCGCGGAAATGGCAGTGACTTAGAGTTATATAAAGACACCCGACACAATACATTACCACCGGAAGACGAGCTTAAGAACTACTTCAAGTGCCAACATTTCACAGCAGCTATGGGAAAAGACCGTTAAAATAGGAAGTGCCAACTATTCTACGTTCATGCATTAAGGATTCCATTAAAAAAAAAATATTGCAATTTGTAGTTAATTTTTTCGTAGTGCCGTCTCGTCCTGTCGGGCCTTTTTCCATATAACTTCTGAATTATTGAACCGATTTTGGTGACATTTTTTCAGTGAATAGAGAAAGAAGTCAAGTAGTTGCCAAATACAAGTTGTTTGCTAGGACGCATAGGGAAACGGTTTAAGATAAACATATGAATTCAGATGACTCAAAAACGGTTTGGAAAGCATTCATTTTTTGGAGCTAGTCAATATTGGTCCTCGGAATGTTTGGACATCCATAATACTGGATGAGTACTTTGCGTCGATCGCAATCGCAACTAGCAACCGGAGGAGGTGTCATGTACACTGTACTTTCCGAATGTGCTACCGAAGAGGCTCTCTTTTCTTAGCTTTGCGTTAAAATCGCCCTGCTCGTATATTTCATCCAAGAGCTCATAGAACCTATCTTTGGTGTTTTTCTTCTGTGGGGGCATCCACTCATATCAGGCTAATGGTGGAAAATTTAGGCTTGATGTGAATTGTCGTGAGGCGTTCGTTCACATACTCGTACTTGACACTTAAGACTTCTTCGCTAAGTATGCCTCCAACGACGAATCTACGTCCAAATCCTAGTTTTGTTCTTCTTTATTTTTTTTCAGTGCCCATCCCATCGCACTTTTTGGATGGCGATAATATCTGCTATGCAGTAGTCTAGGGCCTCCGCTAATTATACGGCTACACGTGGTCTATTGAGGGTTCTAACATTCCACGTACAGATCCGAAGTTCATTGTCCTTGTTTTGGTATCTTTTTGTTGAAAATTTGTATTATTTTAGTCATTGAAGCATCAATTATATTACTATTCTTAAACTATTACTGTAAATTATTATACAAAAAATTAAGCAAAACTGATGTGTTAAGGCTACGATCCACCCCAGACTGCAAGCGTGATCTTAAGTAAAGTAAGCAAATAAAGTTCACAAAACAAAGAAAATTCAAAAAAGAAAACCAATTTGCTGGATAAAAGTCATTGTCTTCTTAAGAAAAATACTTAAATATATATTTTAAAATAAATTTTTAGAAGAATGGAATTAATTTAATTCATTCAAAATTACATTCATTCCTTCATCCATTTACTTGCGAAAATATTAAGTGATGAATAGGACTTAGGTAAGGTTAGGTTTTAGTGGTAGGCTGGATACAAGCTCTGGATACAACTTCACTTAGAGGTTTGGTATGAGTAAAGTCCATTTTACTACGACAGGATCACCATATCCACAGAGCTACCCACTGAAGAAGGAGGATCTAGTTTTTTTAGTTTAAGTTTAAAGTTTCATATAATATTTTCTAGTACAGTGCACAAAATCGAAATTTAGCATGGCTTTTCCGTCTACCTGGTTGATTAATTCCCAATCACAAGTAAAAAAGTTACATCAATTTCCATATCATATATACAAAATAAAAGGAATAGTTTGTTAGAAGTTTTGGAGCAATTTTGCGATACTGGAATAGTGTGCTAACATCCGCTTCATTAAGGAGGGATATCAGAACTACTTTTCTTGGGAGTCAGTGGTCTGGCATGTTTAGAGCTTTTCTAACATAATTTACCTGTAGTTTAAATGCCTTAATAAATAATGGTGATAAGCCTGTTTCAAGCATAAACATGTAGTTAGGCGTGTTCGACGGAAGACGAAATATTCTTTTCACATATAATCTTAGCAGCTTTTCCACAGTTTCGTATTACTTTCCGCCCATACTTGTATTGCATATAACAGGATCGATTCGAAAAAAACTACAAAAACCCTGTATTTGCTACTATGACTATTATGTTGAAACAACTTTTCCAAGATACATTGATAACTGTTTTAGATTTTATGAGTTTTTCTTTGAGATGCCGTTCCATGTTCATATTATTAGTTAAATATACCCCGAGATACTTGTACTCCTTAACAATTTCAATTGATTCCTCATCAAAACGCCATATTTCGTTGGAACAATTTCGACCTCCCCCTTCCTTCAAAATCATAATTTTTGACTTGCTAAGGCTGACTACTAGCATCATCTACTGTACTCGTGCAAACGATTGATCATGAGTTATAAGGAATCCGGTGAGTATGCCAACAGAACAACATTGTTCGCAAACAAGAGACGAGCACACCGGCATATTCCACACCTCCTAGGAATTAGCTCGTGATTTAAAGGTGACGGATTCCAGATATTTAATAATGATGATATCCCGCTTCTCGAATATCACATTGAATTTTATCCACAACAAGGCTTTCTTTATCGCCATGATCTCCGCCTAGAATACGTTGCAATTACTAGGGAGGCGGAAGGAGATTTTTAGGTTGTTTTATCATTGGGGTAGGCACCCCATCCACCTTTGATAAAAAGGACTTACTTTTGTTACATACATATGTACATACACATGCACGTACGTACGCATACATACATATGAGATGAACACCTGGACACTTAAAAGCACGAATAAGCGCCCTGAGGCAACAATACAATAAGCAGCGCTCATTAATAAATAAATCAGTGATATCCTCTGCGTCCTCTAATGCAAGCAAATTAAAAAATGCTGCAAGTCAATGCCACCGACCTTCTTATTTTAATTCCCTGATACTGGTTTTCTCAGTTCGAAAAATTTTGTCCATTCACACAAACTGGCCCTGAAAATTTCCTTTCAGACGTATTCAATAAAATTTTAGTTTTAAATATTCCCGCATACGTATGGAACGGACCCCATGTAAAATCAACATTTCGCCACTGTGCAAATTGAGAAAAGAGTCTGCCTTTGCGCTAACAAGACAATTCTTCTCGATTCTCTTTTCAGTCAGAGTTTTTACTGGCAATTCTTCTCCATTCTCTTTCAAGTGTGTAGATATGGTGGAGGAGACCATTACAAGACGAGATAGTTCAGTTAAGTGTTTTGCCAATTTTGTTTTGTTTGACATACACACCGGGCAAAGCATAAAAATAACACGAAAACAAATGCAAAGAAAACAAGAGGCACATAAAAACTCATCCGTTTCATAACCTTCACGCACAAATCAAGAGAGTCTAGTCTGATCGTGTAACAGCCTGCAAGGAAATTACAGTCCTTTTATCAGGTTAATCGGCTTGTAGTCCCTTATAATTGCTGATCATCTACTTTTTCCGCTGATAAGACAGAATATTTTCTCGTAGATTATTCACCTTTTTTTATTCATCAAACAATTTCTTTCTCATCCCTAGGTGGAAGTAGAACAGAAAAATTAAGTGAATAATTTATAATTTGTCATCAAAAATAGAATGGTATTTAAAAATTAGCATCGGAAAATCCCATATTTCTTGAATCATTGTGGGGGTTCCCCTTTTTTGAAATAATTTCGATCTATTTCTCTTTGTTTTCACCCATTCCACACTGTTCGCTCTTTTACATATGTATGTATTTATTGGCAGACGATTTGTCATGTCAGTTGCATTGTTTAATTGTTTTTATCTCATAGCTTCCAGTTGATTTTTGTATTTTGACCTGTTCGGTTGTCCAATGTTTTTGTTTAATAAATTTCGATTGTACATTATTGGAGAACATAAAAAAATTGTCACTGTCAAATCGCAGGTGTTGTGAATTAATTCAAATGGTGATAAATCAATAGAATTGAATTTAATTTTTGTTGTTAAAATCGTGTGATAAGAAGCAAACAATTTGAAAAATGAGAGGCAAAAAGATAACAAAAGAAAAACCAGCTAAGCCAGTGGCAAATGCATTATCAACTCCATCAACAGCTTTGTCTCAATTGCAAAGTTCATCGTTGGATTTTGGTAAATATCGGTTGACACACAAATTAATTTGTTACCGGAATTTTTTGTTTGCTTTTTTCGTAGGAAAAGACGTGATCGAAAATTTCGTTTTAAAATTGTACCATGATCAGCATATACAAATTGATGGGCACATCCTTAAGAAAACTGTTATAAAGGAATTCAAAGAATACACTAAAGCTAACAGTTATGGAGCTAATTTCAACAGCGCGAACGTAAGTAGATGCATACCTACTTTGTTGTGCTTTTTTATCAGCTTGAAATTTGTTTTAACTATGGAAAGTGGTGTGGGCAGCTTTAAGTTACTTTAAATGTACAGTATTCATAGATAGGTGTGAAGAAAGCGATTATGTCTACTGTAAAATTGAAAATGAATTGTAGTTAAGTTTCTAAACGTTTTTTTTTTTAAAATTATAATTTAGCTGACGTGCCTGTTCGAGCTATTTTAATACGAAACCTACTTGCTTTGTTTTTGTTTTGTACCCTAAGTGTATTGATATACATTTTTGTATTTAGTTTGGGAGGGGGTGGTTATCTATCACCGCTCTATCACATATGTATATACATACATAGGTACATTCATATGTATAATATAAAATTTAATGATCTATTTCTCTGGCTTTATGTACATATGTACATATGTGCATCCATATGTATGCTATGTATGCATGAAACTGTACCTCAAAAACTTCTGAACCAACTTATGCCGTTTGCCTTGTTTCATTTCCAAAAAAAATAGAAATGTTTGTGTGCAACTGAACATTACTTCTTGCAAAGTTATACCTACCCAATTATCAACAATTTATGCTGCAGACAAATCTTTTAAGGTGACGCGTCCGAACGCTACCGAAGGCATACATACCATGATATCATACATATCCGGTTTGAATGTGATTTTTATCAATTAGGATAATATGTATATAATGTAGCATATATACATATGTACATATGTATGTGTGTATGTATATGCCACGTGATGATGCAGTGGAATTAAGTAGCTAATGCATTAGCAAGGAACGGCTTAGAATAGGGGTGCCTAAACCTGCACAAACGTTGATCTATAGGTTAAACAAAAAGAACGTGAACTGGGAAGACAAATTTGTCTTAGGTATGTATGTATGTACATGTACATTTCCTTTGACAAACAAGACCAGAATTTGTTATCTATTGCTCCAGCTTTGAGGTGTATATCTTAATTTATCTTCAAAGCCTTCTTTTCCACATAAGACAAATCAATATTGAAGATATTCGCTATTTCAGAAGCGTTTATTGCACTTATCAAGTCGATAAAAGTTTTATCTTTCCCTTGGCGCTATAAGTTAATCGTTTTTAAATGACTCATCATACTTATCTGTTAAGAAAACCAAATTACAAAGCTAATTTTGATTTCTAAATATTTCAGTGTTATCACCTCTTTTATTAAAAAAAAAAAATTATTTCCGGTAATAGCTCTTGGAACCTTTCTAAACGACGGAGCCACTTCACGTCTAGGGTTGCCAGAAATATTTCTTAGCAAATCGGGAGGATTCAGGAAAAATATCGGGAGATTGAGAAAAAATCGGGAGAATAAATAAAAACTCATTACTCCATAGTATAAAACACTTTTTAACTTTATTTCAGGTTTTTGTACAAACATTACTTAGGTACATTACATTTGATATTTTCCGTAGAAAAATTTTAAGCCACCGTTCTCCTTCTAGCAAACAAATATATTTTTGGAATGCTTACATTAGGCGCTGATTACACTTCTTCGTAATAAAACTTTTTCCGAACTTGTTCGTGCTTTTTTGGGAAAGTAAAAATAAAAAAATTGGAAAATCGGGAGACTTCTTAGAATTTCCGGGAGACCGGGAAATTAGTAAAAAAAACCGGGAGACTCCCGGAATATCGGGAGAACTGGCACCCCTATTCACGTCTGTGTGCAGAAGTAAATGAAAGATGGCAGATTCGTTGGTCTCCAATTGCGATTAAAAAATTGTGATCTTCTTGGCTACGTCCATAACAAAATTTAAATTTCTGATGATTATACACTGGAACGAGAAAAAACATGAAAAATCATTTGACAGCTTAATAAATCCATTTGTACAGCCAGCCATGGTTGGTGCTCCATCAATTGTTACGCACACGAGTTTAAACAAAGGCAGCTTAGTTCTTAGCAATATTTAAAAAAGAGTCATAAATGTCCAGAAGTGGTTTCTTTCAACAGAATCTTCATCAAAAAAATCTTTAGCCGTCATATCAGGAAATTCATATAAAAACGTAAAGTTTGGCAATATCTCGTTATATTGTTTAGTTTCGCCACGTCTACTAACGGATGGACGCGACAACTCTCTAATTGTAGTTCGTAGTTAAGGGAGAAGAAAACGAGCTTATCAACTCACGCGCAGTATTTCAGGTCTTCGATGGCGAAAATAATCTTTGAGTTATTTTCGAAGTCTACAAGCAACTTGCTTGCTTCTTTTACCACGGTGCCATTCCGGAAAGTTTCTTTGTGTTTTTGATTGTTTGACGGGCCTAGTAAATACGACTTGTTTTGCCTTCAAGCCAAACTTGTAATTTGCGTTTCCTTAGTACTCTTTTGGTAGGAAATACATACATATGTATGTACATGTACATGATATAGGAACCGGCTCTGAAATTTTGTGTGAGTCATTCAAAATGATTCTGTAATTTGAATACAAACTTTCGGGTGATTGCAATATCTTTCAAACCTGCTGTACAGACTATACATAAAATCCTTTAAAGGTTACAATCTTCGTGGATTGTCAAGAGGAAACCAAAGCAATAGACACCTAGAACGTTAGATCAAAAGCAGTTTTTAGATGCCCCTGAATAGAATATGCAATACTTTTTATGTAACTCTCTGATGGTTTCCGGACCTACCAATACAATATAGAAGGGATCTCGCAGCTTAATGCGTGCATTGGATGAAGGTAAAACCAAAAGCCTTCTAGCAATGAGTAAAAAAAAATTTTAGGTATCTTGACAAGTGCACTAACAGGACACTGCACGATAGGGACAACGGCCGCAAGACTAGGTATCAACTGACCCAACCAGCCCAGGAGCTGTCAAAATACTGTCAAGCAGCCTTCAACTTATGAGCAAAAGCTTATTTTTTGCGAACTAGGTGATCCTCTGCAAGTTCTACTGAGGAAGATAATGCGTTTCGTAGAGAGCGCAGGTTGGTTCGCAACAGGTCCGACGTAAAGATAAATAGTTTATAGGTTCCCAAATCAAAAAGGGAAACACAATGGACACAATGAAAAATTCCTAGGTGCATTGCCCTCTAACCTTACCCACATTTACATGTACATGCTCGGAATCGCAACTTGGACCGATTTGTAAGTTGACTTCGGCGAGTGTGCTCGAACAATATGTAGGTATATGATTCTTTCAACTGGCGCCCAAAACAAGGTCGATGTGTAAATACAATAGTGGAGATAACGGATTCGGCTAACATTTTATTATAGACTCTCTTTGCTTTACATAGTTTACGGATAGAAATTGTGTGACTGAAGAAAATTATGTACGATGCGGGGTGAGTGACACTCACCGGCAGAAAAGAACGAATAAAGCAATAGGAAGTGTTTCTATACAGTAGTAAAAAAAAGCTTTGGAATGGATGAGATAGACCAAAGCACTTCTGGGAAAGCACAGTCAGAAGAAATAAGATCTGTGTCTTAAGGAGTATCTTACGTAGGACTGTAGTGAAATTAAGCGTCTAATGCAATATCAAGGAACGGCTCGGAACAATCATGCAAGTAGAGCTGAACAAATAAGAAAACAAAAAAGGACCAAGCTTTGGAATTGTTCAGATAGACGAAAACATTTCTGGGAAACCATAATCAGAAAAGAAATAAGACCCATATTCTTAGGGAGTATCTCAAAAAATTGGTAGAAGATGAATTCTGCAGATTTTGCAGAGATATCTTACATCTTTTCATAAAATAATCTAAAGCATTATTGCACAATCAAGAGATCAGCTGGACCTTATATTTTATCAGAGACGGAACTACCTTCGTTGAATCTAATTCAGACATGTACTCTGGTTAATCAAAGTAATAGGACTGAAAATGGTGTTCCAGCTTGCGTTTGTTGAATCATCTCCAAGCTATTGTCAATTTATTATAGAATGTACATATGTATGTACATAAAAAAAAGGAAGAATAATTTTCGAGAAAATCGGATTGGCATAAAGTATCGATCGTTCATTTTGTGGGCGCTGTGGCTCAAGTGGTTAGTGCGTTTGATCGCTAAGCAGGAGGTTCGACGTTCGAATCCCAGAAAACACCCAAAAGTTTTTTTCACGGTCCCACGTCTCGCGAATGTCTGATAAACGTCCGAGAGTAATAACTGTCGTGAGAAAGCTTCTCAAAAAATGCCGTTCGAATATGGTTCTAAATTGTAGGTCCCTTCCATATATATGAAAAAAAAATATAACACGCACAACACGAATGGTCGCGAGAAGCTAGGCACTGGACCACATACGTTGCGCCAAGAATTTGTATATGTATTTCGTTAATTTTGAGATTAGAACGAAAATTTATAAACACAGTAAAAAACCTTCAAGGAACCGACGAATTTGGTCGTTATAAGCGACAGATCGCTGTAACCGATAGCAAGGTTAATTCATCGTTTTTTAAATAGCGGCCGTTGAAAGGTACTCGTTAACTTGCAGTAACTCATCAAACGAACATGGGATTCAATAGATTTAATACTCACTGATTCTGTTCCTCAATTTTCCAATTCTCAATGGATAAAACAGTTTACAATAGCCGCCATGGTTAGTGCGTTGGATTACTAAGCGGGTCCTACATATCTCTCCCGAATATCCTTGAGTAATGAGCCTTGCGATTAAAAAATAAACCCTTTGTATATGGCTTTAAACTTTCCATTTGTACAAAAAAAATATACATATGTACATACATAACACACCATCAAAATGGTCGCGAGAAGCTAGGCTCTGAACCACAAACGCTCTGTTGCGTCAAATATTTATTTATACTTTGTGTTTTAGAATGAAAAGCGAAGTCTGTTTTAGTCCAATTACCTCTTCATCTAAAAGTGCAGTAAAAATTCACAGAAAAGTATTGTCAATTAAAGAAAAAATTGGCTATATTAATGATCACATAAAAAATATTTCTGCGAAAAATTTGGCTCAAAACTATGAGAAATACTACGGTTTTTTTGCTGCAAGTGAGACCATCAAAGGCTTGCAGAGATGCAAAACACTTAAGCAAACTGAGAACCCAAATGTGGACAGTGCAACGTATGAATTGATACGCCAGCAAAGATTCAGAGGATACTTGAAAAAAATTGTAAAGTTCTCTTGCTCTAAGATAACTGCCCAGATAACCCAGATATTGAGGACTTCAAAGGCCATAACATTTTTGTCAGGTATCTGCTACCAAACTGGACATATTTGATACAGTTAATGGTCAGCGTGTCATACAGATATGACTTCATTTATCCGGCTCAAATTGATGAGGATGATTTATCATATCAGCAATATCATCTTCAGATAGGATATCAAATGCTGGAATTGATCTTAAGCGATTTGCAAAACTATTGTCGATTTTTTAAGTTTACTAATTTTCGTACAATTCAGTAATGAATTCAATTCAGTAAAGTTTTGCAAATCGCTTAAGATCAATTCCAGCATTTGATATCCTATCTGAAGATGATATTGCTGATATGATAAATCATCCTCATCAATTTGAGCCGGATAAATTCATTACTGAATTGTATGAAAATTAGTAAACTTAAAAAATCGACAATAGTTTTGCAAATCGCTTAAGATCAATTCCAGCATTTGATATCCTATCTGAAGATGATATTGCTGATATGATAAATCATCCTCATCAATTTGAGCCGGATAAATGAAGTTCCGATGAATTTGATGAAGGCGATGTAGCGGTTACAAAAATAATTTTAGACGAAACTGCCAAATCAAACAGTACTCTTTTGCTTGTTGCTTAAAAGGCTTTGACTTATCTGAAGTAACGCAACATGATTAAATGAAAGTTTTTCGCATCAGAGATATCCATAGAGTTTAGTATAAGAGGCAGTCAACAATTTGCGAGTTTTTTTGAATCTCCTCGCATTTAAATATTTGTATACCTAAGTATGTACATGCATATGTTGTGTACCTTTTACGTTGTGTACGTTTAATTTAGTTTATTTTTTTCCTAGTAATTTTATTTATTTTCTTTAATTTTTGTTTAATTTGCATAATAAAGTATTTTTTGTTGAGTTTTAGTCCACCCATCACTGTTACAACACTACACATAGCAATGAGTAGTGCCAATAGTTGGGTCAAATGAATCCTTTACTCCTGTCCGTTTATACGTCTTTTCGTCTGCATTTCACTGGTTCTTGAGCTAGGAAAATGAAATTCCCAGTACAGTACAAGGGTTAAAAATCTGCCTACAAAAACGCCGACTTATGAAACATTTTTTTAAAATGATTTTAAAGGAAAAAAAATCGGCTTTACAGAAAATATGTGTAAAAGCTTTCTTTCTCGATTCTTTTATACATTCTACAGAGCCGTGTCCTCTTCAAATTTTAATTTTGAATTTACTGGTGCCACTTTGAAGGATTATGTTCAATCCGTTGCAAACGATCGTACACTACTGTTTTTTAAGCTGTTTAATATAGTAGTAATATAGTAATGCCAAGATTGATTTAAATACTGTAATCCCTCGATTTACGTTACCTCTGTTAACGTCGTCTCGATTTACGTTGTGTAAAATTATGAACCTTGTCTCGTTTAACGTCGTCCTATCTCTCGATTTACGTTGTCATATTTGGGGATTTTCTTAGCCGTTTAGATTTGAAATTGCTTCATTTAAGCAGTTTAAATTTGAAAATTGGCAGTTAAAATGAAACTTAATCGGGGATTCCCATGGTTTTTTTTTTCTTGACAGTTGAAGAGTGATATTTTTCAAGTATTTGAGGATTCACACAAATTAAAATTTGACATTGTATGGGGTTGAAAGTGCATTCCCTTTGTTGTCTTACTTACAAAATGTTCCGTGGTCGCGCGAGGTGATTTTCAAACATTTTATTTGTTTTTTTGGTTGAGACATTTATCTTTAATTTTATTAGGTAAATTAACCCTCACTATAGACATTATTTCTGATATCTAATCAACATTTTATTTCGTGAAAAATGAGAGGAAAACGGAAGAATAACTAGTATAGTAATATGCATGTATATGTTTGCTTTATTTCGACTTTTCGACTTTATTAACAGCCAATTTTTGTACTTCTCGGTTTACGTCGTTTCGATTTGCGTCCCCATTTCTTGGAACACCTCCCGACGTAAATCGAGGGATTACTGTATTGAAAAGCGTCACTAAATAGGTACACTACAGCTCATGAGTTAAGACCATCAAGAAGTTCTATGGAAATAAGGTGTTATTCAAAAGAATCAGTTAACCTATAGTATTTTAATGAAATTAGGAAACACAAATGAATAAAATAAACTGTTTCTTAAAAGAAAAAATTGAACTTTAACGTCCACGACGAATTCAGCTTTACATATAATAGGTTTAACAAGTCTAACGCATCCTACCTTTAAATTTTGTTTCGGTTGGAATGTTATTTCAGTTGTCGTTAAGTTGTGGGTAAAGGGTTCCTTGGGGAAGAAGAATACGTTTCGCAAAACTTTCTGTCTAGGCGATCCCATAAAAGTTTAGTAGAGTTCAAGTTCGGTGACTGAGGCGGCCAAACCATCTTTTTTCTTCAGTTGCAGAAAGCTTGAGTACAACTTTGAAGTGCAGCTAGGGTCGTTATCTTATTGAAAGACGAACCCTACTACTCATCTAGAATAGATCTGTAGTCCTCTTTGCCTTCCATACGAACGAGATCGCCGTACTAATATCGATCCGCCTCCATGCTTTACGGTGGTCATAATACGTAGCGGCAATGCGGTTTGCTCTGCGGAATCTCTAACGAAAACTCGTCTCTCCGTGCCAAACAGCTCGAACTTGGATTCATTAGTCCAAAGAACCATTTGATGAGTCCTAGTCCACTCTAATTGTTTTTTTCTTATTTTGCGCCTGAAGTTACGACTTCTTTCTGACAACACGTCCAAATGAAAGACGTCTTTTAATTGTTGTAACGGAGACTAAGATTTAACTATTCCTGTTTATTGGTAGAAATCAGAGTAATGGTATCTTCCTTCTAAGTCAATTTTCTTGGACGTCCACTCCTCGTTCTGTGATCATTGGTTTCGGTGTCACTAAATCGCTTGAAGGTGTAATGGACTCTAGATTTAGAAATACATATAAAGTTCATGGGAGATATTTTATTCGGATTTACCCATTACAAATAACAAAGAAGCAGCAGATCGTGGGTGGTATAGGGCCTTGTTTCTTCCGACCATTCGTGTTGTGCGTGTTATATTTTTTTTTCGAGCAAGTGGAAAAGACTCAGTCATATTCGAAAGGCTTTTTTTTTTCAAAGTTTCAGGTGTTTATATGAAAGTAAAATATGGAAGTTTGAATATAATGCAATAAGGGATAAAAATGAATTCCTAACTGACACCAGGAAATAGTGGTGGTGCTAAACTTATAAACGGTAATGTAGGTACATACTTGGTTATGGTTTTCATAGTAAAAATATTTGTAATTTAACAAACTTTGGAAACTTATTTTATGCAATTGACGATGAAGAAAAGGAATTTGACCGATAAAACACAACTATTTTATTTAATTCTGATTAAATTATTACTAAACAAAGGTTTCACGATACATATGTATGTGTGCACATAATAATCCGATGAAATATTGAAATTGTTTTTTTTTTTTTTTTTCAAATCTTATATTTCAGATTGGAGCCCTTTTGCGTAGTAATAATTTCCTCATCAACAGCCCCAGAGGATCTAAAATATATCGCATTCCACTGAAAAGGCTCTTCGATTATCGCAACGTGAAACTGAAGCAGTTGGATGAATTACGCATAAATATTGATAATGCGACAAATTTAATTTTACCGGGAAGCACCGACGGCAATGGTATGCGAATAATTTTGTTTCCTTTTTTGTATTATGTTTCTGATTGATTATTTTTATTTGGTTCTATTAATTTTATTGCAATCTCAAATTAATTTTTAAAATTTTGTGGCACCCTTAGTACCCTTTAATCGACCCGTGAAGAGCCTATGCCTAAAACAGGTTAGTTTTCCATCCTCGCCGATACCGGGCACGCTGCTTCCAGATGTCAAAACCAAGCGCTCTGGCCCCCTGATATGGAAGAGAGGTTCGTTCTTTCTGGTCGCTTGAACCTGGGGATGGCGATTTGAAAATCTGTTTGGCTTGAGCTTTGTTGTCCATGCGGTCGATGCGGCCCACCCTTTTGGACTACATCCACATCTTGGCATAGATTGTAGAGTTCGCGGTTGTATCTTCTCCATTCAAGCACACATGACCAAAAATTCGGCGAAGAATTTTTCGCTCGAAAGCACCCACTGATATCCTGCTTATTATGCAGCACTCGGCGCCATACAGCATAACTGGAACTTAGAATTCTATAGAGCATACATTTTGTCTTCCGCGTAAGGAGTTTTGTCCTCATTTGTTTCGCCAGACCGAAGTAGCATTGGTTTCCAAGGGTCTGTCTTCTTCGAATCTCCACTAAAGTGTCATTTGTGGAGTTGATGTCAACTACGAGGTAGATGAACTCTTTAACTACTTTCAAATTAAAACTATCAACAGTTACGTCTTGTTCTTGGGGGGATCCCGAATTTTTAGCCATTGCCCTGTAAAGCTCCAGATACTATATCTGATAAATGTTCACCTCAGCTTCTCTCGCAAAAGGTTATCCTTCTGTGAAAATTTCGCATGAAAATTTCGCACAATTAATACTCGATTTCGCGAATAACAACTCTGATATTATCTTTGAGCCTTTAAAACGTTTATGGATACATACGTTAACGATCATGAGCTGTAGTCTTCAAATCACTAACTTGACCAGTTGACTTCACTCAAGTACGAAAAAAGTATGAACTTTGAAGTTATGTTTGTACATACATATGTATGTATGCATGGACCAGGGACGTGCCGTGATGTTCTCAGCAGGGTGTTCTACACTTTTTTTGTTAGATAATAACGTCTGTTGTCAGTTTTTGATAGATTACGATACCATTTTTTTGTATTTAATTTTAATTTTAAGAAACATTATTATAAAGTTGGTAAATATTATTTGTACGTAAGTACAATACATTTAGTCTTTTTCACAAAAGTTTCGCAAAACCTCATCATAGAAACTGATCTTGTTTTTATTTTCTTAAGTAATGTTTGTTCTATGGAAATCGAACCTGTACCCGATAATCTTTCTTCAAGCGTGCGTCGTGTTTCTAGAATAAGATTTTATTCGCTTAAGTGCAGAAAACAATCTTTCAACTGAATTGCTTGTTGTTGATATTGATAGCATTTAAGAGTTCAGTTTAAAAATTTCTGAAAATGTATCTTTAAAATTTACCTATATTCTGAAGGACTCCAAGAATGCATGTCTTCTACGAAAATTTGCGCACATTTAACTTATTCTTAAGCTTAACGAATTCAAAAAACAACCATATGAATTTTATAGGTTTTCGAAAGGTTGCACTGGGAAACTTTTTTCGTAAATACTAACATTTTTTGAATTTAACAATTCCAATCCATCAGGGACTTGAATCTTACATCGATTTGTGTTGACAAAGTATCAATAATTTCAAAATATACTCTCCTGTAGCGCAACTCAAAACCTGTCAAATCCTCGCCTCGTTTTGGATTTGGATTAATATCATTTTTAGCACAAATTTTGAAACTACGAAACTGCTTTTAAAATTAGCTTTTTTGTTATTTCAATTTTCTTACAACAATAGTGAATGTCGAAGGATTTTGTTTGTAATACGTTAAACAATACATCGGTAGGTAAATGAAAATATGTACATATTGAATTGTATGTCATCAAATGTGTTGAACGTACATATGTATTAAGAAATTGTAAATCCTCTTGCTTCGGCACCCCAAGTAATTGCATCACCAATTAAATAGAATGGTCAAATTATAAATATACGTAAGTATGAACAACATTAACAAGTCGAGATAAAACTAATCTCGTGGGGACGACTGTTTGCGCTTAACAATTTGTTCCAAAAAAAAGTTTTCTTAGTTGATTGGTAAAAAAAAGGGACGATAGTTTAGACAAACTTATACAAATTATATATGAAGGGAATTCGCGAAAACAAGGTTTAAAATGTTAGCATTACAGTGTGGAAAAATTGCATTTGCTCTCTAACCCTGGCTTGTGTTTCATTTAAATCATTGGACATAATTGCTGCACCATCGTAAGTTCAAGCTACATACTAGCTTTCCACTCCAATTTTAAGATTTGATTAAATCTATCAATTTAATGAAAAGTGTTGTATTGCTGTTTGCTTTCGCTTCAGTCAATATGGGGTTCTAGGTTCTACAAATATGGAGCACATCGAACAATAACCAGTGTGACCATTAGCTTCTCTCAAAAATATTCCACTCACCCGGAGAGGTGGAATATTTATAATCTACTTCAATATTTTTTTATTCCACTTTTATATTCCACTTGGTAAATGCACCTTAATAAGAAACAAATAAAAGTTTATTTCATACAAAACGTAAAACATGATAAACCAAATATTGTTTAAAAAATATTCCACAAAAGGAATATTATATTCCACTATGGTCACACTGACAAAAACTAATATGTAGGGAAGAGAATCGAACAAAATGCAACCAAACACACTTTTTCATTCTCACATACCCCGTACACATGCAGGATCGAACCTAGGTTGAAACTGGATCGAAATTCATGTGTATGCGGGTCGAGTCGAAACCGAGTTGGCTCGACTCGACTCCACTATTTGAGCTGAGTTGAGTCGAAAATATGCCAAAGTACCTGGGTCGAGGAGTCGAACTGACAGATGGTCGTAGTTTGGGTTTTTTTTCTTTTTATGAAAGGAAAAACCCGTTCGTTTTATGTGCTTCCGTTTGGCGGGCGGATGGTAATTATTTTTTAAGTTTGCATCCGTTTTTGCATTTCCTGAAAAGATGAGACGAAAATTTGCGTAAGTAAATATATATATGAATGGATGTTGGTCGAGGATATTTTGTTTGCCAACGAGCTTAGTGGGCGGAAAAGTGCGCAGATTTTGTTTTTTAAAATTCTTAAGTTTTTTGTTATACGTAATCTTAAAATTATTAATATGGCAAAAAGAAATATGTGGGAGCACGAAGAGACGCGAGTGCTATTAAGTATAATGGAAGAAGTAAATGCCATGAAGCATTTTGATGGCAGAATCTTTCGGAATGGAGAAATATATAAGAAATTGCAATTAGAAATGAATAAGCGCGGATTTTCATCGAAAGATGATAAGCAAATTGAAACCCGCTTTAAAAATCTAAAAAAAATTATTTAAAAGTGAAAAAACAGAATAATAAAAGCAGGAATAAGAGAGAAGTGGGCATAAAATAATTTTTTCGCGGTTATTCGACATTTTCAAACAATTCAAGAGACACGAAATATTGAAATACACTCTAACAGAGCTAAGAAATAGTGGTGTAAAAAAAGTATTCATTCGGTACAATGTATTCGTTACTACCATGTACTCATTCGTATTCGTTACTACCATGTACTCATTCGTACTCGTTACCTGCAAAGTTCTCAGATACGTATTTGCTTACTCATTCTGTTTGCACTACCCAACACATTTCAGGGGATTCTTATTCGCCACAGATATGTATTCGAATACCCGTTTTCTCTTGCACTACCAACAAGAATTATTTTAAGAGATTTTCTTACTCGCTCTACACCAATACTATAATCGTATAAAATTGTCCTTTGTAAAATATGTCAACAAAACAATATCACCTCACAAGGAGGCGGACAAATTATACACACGGACACGCAATATGTTTTGTTCAGAGTATATCTACTTACAGTGAGTAGGGACACTCTCCACGTGTTTCTTATCAGTTCACAATTTTGAGTACCGCTATATCTCACAGACACGAGAAATAGACGGCAGTATAATTGCTGTAGTGAAAGAGGGATGGAAGAGAAGAAAAACTAATTTGAAATGTGGCACAGGGTGACACCAAAAAAAAAATCAAAAATAAATTTCTCATCATTCTTTATTACACATTTTATAATAATATAGTTCACATGTGTGTTACACTTAAATATTTATGTTTGTTGTTAGTTTTTTTGTTATCTTTATTAAATTGCTTCAGAATATGGTAAACTCGTACTCGGACATAAAATTTGATAAGAAATTCCTTATTTTGGTTTTCGCAACAATTGTATTGAAATTCATTTTTCAAAATATTAAAAATATTCATCTCAAAATTATTGCGGAAATACATGTTTGGATGGTAGATTTAAATTGCGTTCTAAAAAGTAATATGAATTTGGCGCTATAAAATATATGCTTAAACAAAATTTTTTCAATTCATTAGAGTACCTCCATCCTCTTCCCTTTTTTTCAAAATTTTGGATTTAATGTTCAACAATGGTTGCTAATTCTTTAGGTAACATCATTTTTGTTTTTTCTAAATATACAGCTTCCGAATACTTTTCCTTTTTTAGAGTTTCAATTTCTTTTTTTAATTTTTCACACTTCCTTTCTCAAATAAAATGCCTCTTCCCCTTCCGTGAAAGACGTGTGCGTCGATTTATGACCTTTTGGTAATCTTTCCACGGGATCGTCAAAAACCTCAATGACTGCAATACCTTCACTAAGTGGCTCATCTAATTCCGGTGCTTCCACTGGAGCATTGACAGATTCATTATTTTGAATATCGCCTGTTTCCGCTTCTTTCGCCACAAAGCTCTCCATCATTTGGATATCTTTATTACCTTTGTTTATATGGGTAATACTTTTCAATATATCCAAATTAGGTGTTGCCGACCATTTCAAACGCAGCTTTGACTTGCCATAACAGTCATTCGAGAAATGTCTTTCGCAGATTCTAAAGTCCTTCGAAATTTGTTCATTTAATAAATGTTGTTTGTTAACGGAAGCAAACCACTTTGCTTTTCTAAAAAAAAAAAAGAAGAAATACAACACAGTTTTTTATTTTTTGTTGCCTGAATTATAACTCGACTGAAAAGGTAAAACATCTTAAGTCCATTTTCAACAAGGTACACAAAAAAAACGACTTAAGATGTTTTACCTTTTACTTTGCTAAAATAAATGTTTCAATATGCTTACCTCTCACTATTTTCCGGTATTCTAAAATACTTGACACCAACGTTTTCTTTCTCCTCTCGCCCGCACGCCAAACACTTAAAATAATGTTTTCCCATTATTATATTTAACGTTGCACTTCACTTGTTTATAATAATATTTAATGTTCTTTAAGTCTTTCAGTTGGACTGTTACACACGCGACACCCGTTTTTCTTCCAATGCAAGTTATCGAACAACTGATAACAATCCAACTCCAGCCCGCCTTTAAAAAGACGTGCGAAAAAAATGTAAACAAACCGCGCTCCAGTCTGACTACCTAATTAGTGTGACCATCTGCCATAAAATTTAGCATATAAAAAGGGTTGACAATAAAACTTAAAATCGTCAAATATGATATTTAACGACGTCATAGCAAAGCAAAAAGGTTCAATTGCATTTCCTAGAATGAAATATTTATTTTGAAAATCCATAACTAAGCCCATAAAATCAATAATCACTGACAAAAAACCCAAACAATACCTCCTATACGAAAGCAAAGCTGGTCACCCCGTATACTTCAATTCATACCAGCATGGAGAGGAAAAATACTACTACACTGACAGTCACTCCAGCCCGCCTTTAAAAAAACATTATGGGAAAACCACATTTATATATCTTACGCATAGAGCCGTATGTGATCGTGCTGGCAAATTGTGTTGTGTGCTCTTTTTATTATAAGAGATCGCACATAAGGGTTAAAATCAATACTTTTTACCTCTTTTCGCTTATTGTACGTTTTTTTTTTAGGTTTTTCTTGTGTTAGTAGCATTTGCATATGTGTAGAGAGTGTCCCTACTCACTGTAAGTAGATATACTCTGGTTTTGTTTACCTTCAAGCAAACACACGGCTTGGCAAAAGTGAAAAGAGAAATCTGTTTCTAATGAATTATATTTGTTAGAGCAGGATACAATATTGAGGGAAACAAGGCAAGAGTTTACTTTTGTATTCGGTTCGTAGAAAAGAGACAGAATTGTATTTGCATAGTTTCCAAAGTATTCTATAGGTGGTACTCGCGAGTATTAAGTATTCGTTACTTTTATCCGAGTACTTATAAAAAAATAACGAATGAGTACGAGTAGTCAAATGTATTCACATTTTACATCACTACTAAGAAATAAATGAATGGCGGCTATGCTCATCTGTCAGTTCAACTCACTTTCAATCCAATTTCGACTCAATCTTTCGATTCGGTGAGTGCAAGTACCCAGGTCGAAATCTCAACTCCGTTTCGACTCGACCTTTCAATCCTGCATGTGTACGGGGTAACAGCCAACTGATGTGCGCCATGGTCTGGAGAACCCAAATCCATGTATTTTTACAGGCGGTTGTTGGGACTTTGAATGTGGTAGAATTTTTTTTTTATATGGAGATTTCCTTTGGGTTGGTGCTCTAGCAACTGGAGAACAACTTGGCGAGTCGACGTCAAACTGAATTAAATAACAAATTGGTGTGGATAGGTTGCGCGCGCGCGGCCGTTTCAATTCGTGTGCTCTGAAAAGAAGAGAACATTGTGTTCGACTTCAATTTGTGTTCGATGGTAGTTTTGGGGTTGCGATTATGACTGTGGTGTTTGATTGATTTGGCTATGCTATGACGGTTGATTTTTGATTTGCAACTCGTTTGACTATTGTATGCAATTAAGACGGATTTCGTTGGAGTGTGCGGAGAACACCTGCGCACCTTAGAATAAACGTCACTGGCATGGACGTATGTGTATAAAAATATATGTCGGTATCCTTTTCTTACTAACTTGAACGGTGTATTATTCCTCCTTAAATATTAAGGTCCGGAAGTAATTAATTTTTTTTTTGTGCTAATGCCATGCGCATGCAAACGCCCTACAATGCGCTGGACCAGATTAGAGATTAAAGGTAATGATGATGAGGTTACACCTTCCCCTCGCCTTTCATAGCCATTAACTCATCACCATAACACAGTGTAAAACCGGCATGGACCAGTCTGCCGGTGAGCCTGCTTTGGTTGAGTGTTTCTAACCTTGAAAAAAAAAAGTTTTTACTGCCGGTGTATCCCTTTTTTATGTCACTTTCTATTTAAAAACTGTCCGGTTATTCCGATGCACGTGTCAATACCTTTACTTCTTGAAAACGGTTCGGCCTTTAAGTTTTGTTCAAAACTTTTGCACAACAAAACAGACAAAGTTTTATAATTTTGTATGAAATAGTAAAGGATAAGGGTTGGAAATAAGGGTTCTATAAGAATCTATAAAAGAAAATAGAAATTGAAAAAGAAAAATTGAAAATACAGGCCGGCAGTGTTGCCAGATGCTTTGAAACGTGTAAATTCAAAATAATGTATGTATGTATGTACATATATGTACTTCGTCAAATATGTATTCGTTAAAGAACGTTTTTTTATTATATTTTATTGCGAATCTGAAGGCGTGGGAAGCTTTTTAATGACCGTTTTTACTATTAGAATTGAAAATCGCGAATTTTCCCTCTGTAGTCTAAAACATACAAATTGGATGTTGAAGCATAAAGTTATGTATATAGGTATACATAAGTACATGGTAATAGATTCTCGTTGGGTCTCGTTGTTATGTCAGAAGGCCTCCAATCCGAGAGTTTAAGCAACTTACACCACAAAAACGATCAAACACGGCGGTTCCAGCATAATGGTTTGGGTATGCACATATTTCCTACCATGGTGTTTTTCAAAATATTTGATTAAGTCTGCATTGTGACGACACCTTTATGTAAGAAAATATATTAGCATTTGCTTCTGAGAAAATGTCGTTGAAATGGGTCTTCCAACTGGATAACATTCCAGCACAAGAGCTAAGAGATTGTTTGAAGGAAGTTGCATTAATGTAATCGAGTGGCCGCACCACTCTCCAGGCTTAAATCTATTGGAAAATGTATGGGTCGATGTTAAGAAAGGTGTTTCAGAGGATTAACTGGTGTGGAATTCAAGGTTTCTGGTATGCCATGCCCTTGCAGAGAAGTCAATCAATGGTTGATTCAATGCCACGACGTTGTATGGCAGTTATTTCTAATAAAGGCTATGTAACAAAATATTAATTAATAAATTTCTATATTTCACTCTTATTATTCATTTAAGCCTGTAAATAAAGTTTTGTATTTTTATTTTTCTTGTACATATGTTGTAGATAGTGCTATTTTTTATCTGCACATCCACAGCGATGTTGGGGCAAAGTTGCAGGTAATAGAAATAAATACCGCTATCGCTTTGAACAGTTTTGTTAAATCTGTGGCCACAAGCCATAACCGCTATAGTCGACTTAAGACGAAAACCAAATGTTTCTATAATTTTCATTGGAAATAAGCATAATTAAAGAAATAACAAAATGTTGGTACAATTAACGGTAATTTGCACTTTGATAATCAGTATTGGTTTGTTACTTAAATGCGTAAGTTTTTTTTTCAAACTGAAAATTGAAAATTCTTCTTCTGAAAATTCCATTTTCGACTTTAGCGGTTATGGCTTGTGGCCACAGAAATATGTATGTATGTATATCAGAAAAACTAAGAAATACTGCTCATAAATGCTTACAACACGCATGAGGTAGAATTAATCAAGCAGATATCTACGCATCAGTCCCAATTCAATTCTAAAATTATGTAACAATCCATTAAACGGTTCTTGACCTAGACATGTTAAGCTGGCCTTAAGCTGGCTTTACACTTTCTTTGTTTTTCAGCGTACGTTGTTCGCTGTTCGGTGTACGAGTACGTGCACCAAGAACCATTCATTGTATTAAAATGAATATTAAATGAATAACCGCGGAATATGTAGATTCCCACTGCCTAACCTGTAGCCTATATTTCTTCAGTCAAATCACCTTCAGCATCGGTAACAGCCTCAATTTATGAGCGGAATGTAAGCATACCTGAATTAAATGATCCTTGTTGATTATTATCCTTTAGAGCTTAGATGGTATCTTGGGGTTGTTTGTTGGTTTTACGTTTAACTACGTCCCCACGCAATGTAATCCTACAGTTCAAGCTCTGGTCAGTTACTTTGGGATTATGTAATCATGCAACTTGATCACCATCCATTCCAGTGTCGTCAGTAATTCTGAGCTGACGCAGAATCCCGGCGAACACGTATAGACTTCCTCGATTCGCGCTGTCTGTTCAGGGCTTAGCAACTACCTCTAGCACCGCGATGTATCCAGTGGTATTCTAAGGCTATTTGGGGAAAAGCAAAGCAATTTAATATGAAGTGAATGCTCACTACTCCATTTTCTTCTTTTTCTTTTATTAACCGTTGAAATATATGTAAAACGCGTACGTACACGTACATCTTATCTGCATTGCTACTGCGCCGCTTGTGGGGTTGGCTAAGTTCGCGGACCTCAATATCCTCTTACAAGCCGCTCTATTTTGGATCATCTCCTCGCTGAAGCCGAGAATTTGCTGTTGTTTTTGTATTTGAGTGATCCAATTGTTTTTTTTTTTCTGCCTCTTTTCCGAACTTCGACTAGAACTTGAGTCGCTATTGCTCTTCGGACGGGATTTTTCCAGTACAGTACCAGCTGATGCTCACTACTCCATCCTTGTTGACCTTTTGACTATCTGCTCTCGGTCTAAATTTTTTTCATCGGAATCAAACCAAAGAAGGCCTAGACCTCCTGGATGCTTCTTGAGTAGATGTCTTTATCGAAGCGCATGCTGCTTTTTCGTTTTCTCCGACAAACTGGTCACTTCTCATGTCATAAGACTTTGTACATATGTATATCGGAGGTTTTCATGAACCATACCGTGAATGAAATCGTACCCGCTGCTTAAAAGCTTTACGTATGCTATTAACATGATCATCACTACGATTAAAGAAAGAAGTGGATTCATTTTTTTTTTATTTTCTCAACCTTCTAATTAAGTATAATTTTTTTTAGATAAACCGCTTGAAGGAACTGTTAAGGTCTCTCCCGATGCCGAAGAATTTCCCGTCATTTATCAGGGAGGTTGGCAGCAACAAATTGTTCCAAAATTTACTCTAAGCAGCTTGGGATGTTTTATATGTCAGAGAAATTTCCAAATGCAGTCACATTTTGAAGATCATATCAGCACCCATGGAATCGAATCAGATTTTGAATTTCTTTCAACTATACAGAAGGAGTAAGTGAGTAGAAACGATACGATGCATTGCGTCGTCGCTGTTCTTATCTGGATTTCACATAACATTTTAAAAGAGCAGTGTAAGCAATTACAAAACAATGTGTACCCTGTAGCAACGCAGCATATTAGTTTCATTAATTCATTCTAGAAATAATTTTCATTCGTTTTGATTTGTATTCCTTTTGGCACAGTTTAAAGCCATAACTGAAAGACAAATTGGGAAACTTTTTCATAAGAGTATCAAGAGTTTGGGATCTCATTGTTTATGAGCTATGGCTTCTCGAATTTTGTCCATTAGCTGTATAAAGTTATCATCTTCGTCGTTTAATTTGTCCTTTCTCTATTCGTAGTACATATGAACACATTTCGTCACATTGTTTGGACTGCTCTGCTGTTTACAATTTATCCTTACAATATACAAGATATTAAAGAGAACATCATTTTTCGTCTGTCTAGAAAGCCAAATATGTTTGAAGTCACCTATCAGCTTTGCAAGGAGTCGCATTACTTCCTTTTTACAATTAAAACAAAGAAGAAGGAATTGATCATAGAGAAAATTATCGTAGTTCAAACAAGGTTGATGCACTATATAAAAAACAACAAGGTGCCTTATGAGTTATCGAAAGGTTAGTACTTACATATTTATTTTAAGAAGATTAAATTTAGTTGTTGCGTATTTTTACACAGATGGAAGTGATTCGTTTTTGGTTGACTCACATTTGTTCACAATAGGAGTTGAACAACCGATTGTAGTAGTTTACAGCGATAAGAGTGTAAAAAACATCCGTTTTGTCGAACAGCATCATTTTTTGGTAAGAAATGAAACGGTTTTGAAAATTATATGGGATATTATCATAAGCATATGCAAACCTTCTTCTTAAGGTTTCTCTTCTATCCTCTTGAAAGGTAGAATACATCGTCTTCATTGTCTGATTGGTTATAACGCTTATCAAAATCTCTGGTATCGAACGGTGTAACCATTTGCTAGCCATGTTAATCTTTGATATCCTTTCACTTCTCTTCGTTCTTATTGTGCAGATTTGCTAGCTATGTAAGTCTTTGTTATCCTACCACTTTCTTACATTATTACTTGCAGCAGTTGGTATAAACTGGTCCTGAGTAAATGGCCCAGATACTCGAATTTTGTTCTTTTTATTTGGAATACTAATTCCCTTTTGCATATTGCTCTTCTTAGCATTTCCTTGTTTGTGCTCCTGTCAGCGCAAGAGATACGCATCATTCTCCTACAAAAAACTCACATTTCAAAGGCTTTTAATTTCTTGATAACTTTTTTATGTTACGTTTCCACACCGTATAGGTTCAGATTAATTACTTTACGGCCTAAAACCTTATTCATTTGCAGAAAGTTGCCCTCACTTGTTTAATTCTACTTTGGTTGTCTTTGATGATACCTGCGTTCCTGATTGTTGTTCTTAGGTACTTGATGTGTTTCACACTTTCCACTACTGTGTCATCTATTTTAAGCTCGGCATTCTGAGGTAGCTGGTTATAGCCATTTGCATTCCTCCCTTTCAAAATTTCACCCGAAATACGCGTCACGTTTCGAATATATGTACATCAGCGTACCTTAAAGCCCAACTTCGGACGTACTGTCAAATACAGGGATTCTTTACAACGTTACAACCTTCAAACATTCAAAGCTAACGTACCAGAATCTCCTCTGTTGCTCTTCCCCCTTTTATCAAACGCCCGTGCCCTCAAAATTCAGCATGAGGGTATTCATATTCCCTTTGATGCGCGCAAATTATAAAAAAAAGTATTGTGTACACCTTAAACTTGGTTTTTGCAGTGTTTATCCTTAGACCTTATTTAGGGTTTACCAGGTTTATCTTATCCATCATTTTATTGAGTTCACGTATGTTATTGAGTAGCTTATGTATATTGTATATCTTTACTTTCTATCGTCATTATCCGATATCGCTTCCTTAAAAATATCTTTCGATATTAAAGGTGATAGCTTTCAACCGTGTCTCACTCGTCGTATCTCAACCCTTGCAAATGTTCGCCTTCAATGACTTCTTTGTCTTTTAGCTCCAGGTTTTCAATTATACTGCAGTTCTTTTTATCTATGTTTTTTTATTTCTGAGTATCTTCGCCATTTTTTTGTGCTGAATTTTATTAAAAGCGTTCTCGTAAACCACAAAGCATGTGAAGATCTCCTTCTTCATCTTAAGACTTCTTTGGACAATCATGTTGATAGCAAAAAATGCTCCACACGTCCCAAAGCCATTTCTGAAACCAAACTCAGATAAGCTTACGTCTTTTCGAGTTTATTAAAGATTCTTCTTAAATAACTTAACGCGTGACTTATCAAGCTAATGGTTCTGTACTCGGCACATTGCGTTGCTTTATTTTTCATGCAGTGGTCCAAATTTAATTTTTAATTTCCCTGATTGTGTTTTAAATTACCCTGTTTAACTCTTTGTCCCTGTAGACCATTAACTTTCTTTTCTGGTGGTTTCTGTTGCTAAGCTGTTTTTTGTCTGTTTCCAGCAATACTTCCTTGATGTCTGTTCATTTAGAGTTTATTTCCATCTCCAACTCGATCCACACTCATTTCAGATAATTTCGAATTGATTTCTCTCTTCACCTCGTTTAGTATTTTCTGGTTCGATAAGAGATTTTACCTTTTTACCGACTCCATATTTTCATCTACATCCTAAATTTTGCTGCAACAGTATTTTTGGGGAGCTCCATGTGTCTAATCTTCTCGGGTGGAGTTGAAACCATGTACAATCGAATTGTGCAAAGTATAAACCTAATATTTTTATTAACTTTAGAATATACTTGAGCAAGCGTTAAGTCTTAGTGAATAATAATTTTTTTAATGTGTATTTTCAGAGAACTGAAGTGTTTCCACAAGTGTATTTTCCCATTCGTTCTTACAGACTTCCACATAACAAGTGTGTATAAAACAAAGAAAGGAAAGGATATAATAGTTAATAATAATTTTCTTCACAGACTTATGAAGACTAAAGTAAAATTAAAAGAATATATTCCAAGCCTTGCAATGAAAAATGCTCAGAGTGAACATTTTTCTAATGAATCCCTTTGTCAAATATCTGGGCATTTTCGGTAAGTTAATATTTAAAGTCGATAAGTCACGATAAATTATAATCACTTTTATTGTTTTCAGTACGTACTTAGCTGACAGCAAAGTTTTGAATGCTGAAAATACCTGTGATATTTTAAATACTTTATTACAAATCGAAGACTTAGAAGGGATGCGCGATTACTCTACGTTGCGACAAAGAAGAGTTAAAATTAATAGATTTGGCCAAGAGTATTCTGTAAAGGTGGGTATAAAAACTTAATAGTATTCGATGTGTGCGAATGGGTAGTAATAAATTTATAAGTTCCCTTCTTATCCCTTGGAGATATGTTTTAGAAGAATTTTGAATGAATCCGTTACGGAATTTTACAAAAAAAAAAAAAAAAAAAAAACAACTTTCGCTCATGACGATTGTAATGTGCATTTAATATACATACAAGGCTGTACATATTTTGCAGCGACGATATTTTCTTCAGCCTGCACATTCCTTTGACGTGTTGGTTTTATTCCATCATTTACAGAATATGTGGAAAGAAATCTATCTAAAATTAGATGGCTAAGATGGAAGATTATAGGCGCCTTAAAATCATGAAATTTTCAAAGTAAATTTGGATAATTTGGTAGCTTTGTCCAAGCGTGAGTCTATTCATGATAGTTTGCCAGACTATACTAAACAAAAATGTGAAAAACGGGCAGAATGACAGCTCGGTTGGAAACTTCCTTTATATATACATATGTACATTTAAAGGTTTCTTACGTATCCAAAATTTATTCTACCACTTTCATCTACAACATTGCACATTTTAGTTATTCTCCTAAAACGCGGTTATCGTGAGAAATGTGTATGCTTTTAGTGAATTATTTCACTTTAAGTTAATCAAGTGAAACAATGTTTCCAACTGCAATTTTTCCCTCAATTTATAAGAATATGATCCCTATCATAACCTCGCCGAACAAAAGGAAGAAGAATATGAACTAGGACTTCCATAAAAATATTTAGAAATTTTTTGATTAAAAAACAAAAATAAAATGAACCCTATAGTGCATGGTGCCTGAAGTATGTACCTGAGGATAAAGTGTGTGAGTTATTTTTGTGCGATATGCCAGATCAAAGTGAAGATGGTATGTACTGAGGATTTAGAACACAACGGACAATTTTTTTTAGAGTGAATTCAAAGAAACTCCGGGTAGCTGTGATACATTTACTCGTAGCAGAGTGTGCTGCCTCAGTCATACTAGATAGGATCTCTAGGATTGCTTTGCATCTCTAGGTTCAATGCAGATTTTTAAGTTTCTAAATACCCTAGTTGATTGAGGTGCATTAAGCCTACACGAACTTCGACTGGCACAAGTTGCACTGCAACCTCTTCGTATATTGTGCTCTTCCTCTCAGGATTATGTTCGAGAATCCTTTACTTGGACTTCACCACGGTTAGAATTCTTAGGAATAAAAAGCGGTTCCATGGTGGGCATATGCCACCATATTTCATTCTTTTGTGGATGAATGCTCCACAATATTCCAGAATGTGTTGTTGACTCGTTGCTAGATTTGCAATGGCTTTTGTCTGCTATACCTAGTTTCCTTATATGTATGTCCCTAAGTTTGCAACGCCTTGTCAGGAAGCTTGTAAAAAAAAAGGTTGTTCTTATTTAGGTTAATACAGGCTTTGAATCTTTTCCAATTATATTTCCCTAATATTTTATTATCTTGCTTCAGGCTTGGTAGATTTTTCTACATTCTAGCGCTGTTGTCTTCCACTTTCCTAAATTCTTCTAGAGTGTTCTGAATACGCCGTGGCAGGGTCGCAGTAAATGGTTTTTTGGGTATGTTTGCCCCTTTCATTAAGTTTGTATAAGCAATCCCAGATCTAACTATTTAAGCGTCAGGTGCTATTAATGTTACGTCACAATATTAAAATCATGAGTGCATCGAATTTTTTCGATCTAATGCAGCTTCCACGATCCATCTTAACCTGAGAGACTCTCTGGATTTCTCCAAAGTTCTTCTCTGGCTTTGATTCCTCGTGTCAATGCTAGCATTTGTTTAACAGAAATCTGGTTCATCTTCTGGGTTTCTACCCAGTGGCGCCCAAAGACCTCTCTTCTTCGGCTAGTTAATGCTGGGCATTGACACAATGTATGTGCTGCCGTCTCGATTTCCTCGATGCATAGATCACAAGTATCATCCTCCAGAAGATGTTTTTTATGTTTTGATAGTTTTTTTTTTACCCAAACTACATGCAAAACCAACCAAATCGTTTATTCATAGTCTTACAGTCGTACCGTTTATTATATATTTCGACAGCGAAATTTTGATATGCTGGTCGACTGCTAGGGCTGATAATCTTGTTGAAAAAAATCGACTCGATTATCAGAATACGAGTTCCACGTTCACTAACTTTTTTTATTTTTATTATCCTAGCTTCAAGGACTTCCTAAGCGCATATTTTTAGAAAATATTGTTACGCCATTGGATGAGATAATATTGTTTTTATCAGACGGAAATAGTAACAATGACTCAACGGCTGATGATATACTTTCAACGCCCCATTCAAATCCAGGACGGGGAAGAAAAAAGGGGGGAAAAATTTACTTTGCTATTGTGGAACGTGTTTATTACAGTAGTATTTGTTTTAAATATGACAAATCTACTATAGACGAGCATAAGTACTATGATATTATACTGCGTCCATCACGCTTAACTTTGAAGTATCAGTATCGAGCTATCAGTATGCTTTCAGCAAATTCAAATATGAGAAGATATCTATATCCACCTGATTGCAGCATGCGGGAGCATGTTCCAACTGTTAAGTGAGTTTGCTTTTATAGTTTTTTTTGTTTTCCTTATTTTATTGCCTATTTTTTTTTCTTAGTTTGAAGCTTTTTAATCATACAATAGGAAGTAATTCTGAACAGTTGCAAGCTATAAGCAATATTGCTGACGGAAATAATTGCTTTGCGCCTTACGTTATATTTGGACCGCCAGGTAAAAGAATTTTAAACATTTTATTGTGATTTGAATACCACAAGTGCGTTGGACGGCCTTAACATAAATATTTGTTCTTTTTAATCAATCACCACTATCCGTGGCATAAGTATTTAGGAGGGTAGAGGTGGCGATTAAACCCAGCCTGTCGAGTTCAGGTTCCAATCTCTTTGTCAGATATTTCTCTCAGGTTGTCAAAGATGGGTTTATCTAGAGGGCCGGACATTTGCAAAGAAATTGAAGAATAGATTCTTTCTCTTTAGGATCTGTGTAGCTACAGCAGAAGATGTTATGGGAGATGCTGAGCTTGGATGCATGGTTTTCTATTGACTAATGCTATGTATTTATGGCTACAATTGTTACAGTATCCGGTCTTGATCTGCTTTATAGATTATTTGATTTGGATTTGTTATAGATGGGCCATATCTTCCTTGCTATAGCGCAGTTAGCAAGTGTGTTCCAACCGAAGTTGGCTAGCTTTAAGAAGTGATTATGAGTCTTACTCTTAGCGACTCCTAGCGGAACATTGACTAACTCCCAGAAAGGCACTCAGGGCTGCCCCTGGCCTGGCCAGATCTCCGGCTCGATCGTTTCCCTCAGAGCAACTGTGTCCTTCAGGGGCCTATTTTGATAAATTCTTTCTGACATTGGTCTACCAGTTTTGATAATATTGTAGCTGAATCAATGGTTTTGATAGCAGCTTAGCTATCAGCAAGATATAGCACGATTGAGGTTGAATGTTGGAAAACTTCCGAATTGCTTGAAAGACGAAGGCAAACTTCGAATTTCGGAACGTACAGCTTGTCCGACAAAATGCAACTGACACAAAAATCAAAGAAAATAAACTCCAGATGCATTCAAACATGTGTAACTGTGTCCTGTCTAGATAGTAAACACAGGAATAAGGCAAAAGTAGGCGACAATTTTCCCGTTTGGTTCTGTTTTTGGTCGTTATATCCGAATTTCGTGACAAAAAACCACGACGAAAAGGTCGTTATAACCGAAATGGTCGTTATAGCCGAAGTCGTTCCAACCGAAAGACGTTATTCATTATTGAATGAGAAACTTTAGCTTTTAACTTCGTCGTTATAACCGAAATGTCGTTACAACCGAGGTCACTATAAGCGAATTTAACTGTATATCAATAGGATAGTTTACCATTTCTAATAAGAGAATATTATAGATAGAGAGATATAGAAAAAAGAGAGAGCTGCGCGCATCACACGAAACTCACAAGGCTAGGCAATGAATGCTAAATTAAAATTCAGTGTGTATTAGAATGTTTTTTAGAGAATTTATCTAAAAGTTATATCTAATATGCAACAATACCAATAATTTATGTAAAGAGTAATTCTAATTTTAACACTGTAGTAATATGATTTTAGGTGAAGTCGTAACTTATTTAGGTGGCGTAACAGTTTAGGGTAAACTTGGGCATCAACCAACAAGTCTCTACAGTTAGCCCGGCCCTTAGTTCACTGCCTCCAGTTTCGCACTCCAAGTGGGTTGAGGGTTAGTTTCGAAGAATTTTCAGGCCAATGCATTGGTGTGCATCCGCTCTACATGTCCTGGACATCTTAGGCGACTGTTGTGCAGTTTTTCGCCTATGTTGCTGTACAGCTCGTAATATACATAAGTAGGATATATGCATTCATTAGAGTGCATGCTTCAGGGTCATAAAGCAGGACTGGGATGGTAAGGATCTTGTATAGAATCTCCTTAGTTGTTTCGGATAAAGCCGGAAACAGCGATTGTCCATGGCTCAGTGGTTAGTGCGTTGGACTACTACAGTAAACACCGAAAAGATTTTTCAAACATCCGAGAGTAGTAACTGTCATGAGAAAGTTTCTCAAAAAAAAAAAAACCTTTTGAACATGGCTCTAAACTGCAGATTCCTTTCATTTGTGAGAGAAAATATAACACACGGATGCTCGCGAGAAGATATACTCTGGACCACAAACGGTCTGTTGCGCCAATTATTTGTATTTTTATAACCTCCATACATTGTTCCTCGGAGTATAATCTCCCAATATCTCCGATCGCGCACTTGTGATGTTTATTTTTCTTTTTCTTTTTTGAGAAGTCGACGTTCTTTACGTAGAGCTTGTCCTTCTTTGCAGGCGTCATTATTTTAATTTAAAACACCTGATCATGTATGTGAATTATTTAAATTTAAAAATATCTTTATTTCAGGAACCGGTAAAACATCAACTATAACCGAAGCTGTGCTTCAATTATGGCTTCGACATCCAAAAACTCGTATTCTTATTACTGCGGGTTCTAATAGTGCTTGTGATGAAGTAGCACTACGCTTGTGTCGAGTACTTATTGATCTTCAACCCGAAAAACCCAATATACTACGTATTTTTGCAAAATCTAATGAAAAACGGATTGAAAATATCGAAGAAATTCTGATACAAGCTTCTAATTTCTACGGTGCGCATTTCTATCCTGATGTGGAAATTATCCGAGAATATCGAATTGTAGTGTGTACCCTTTCTGTTGTTGGAAAACTTGTTACAGCTAATATTGGTAATGATTTCTTCACTCATATATTTATCGATGAGTGTGCCGCTTCAACGGAGCCTGAAGTTATTGTTGCCTTAATGGGAACAGCATCACTACAAACGCGAGTAATTATATCAGGAGATCATAAACAACTTGGTCCAATTCTTCGATCAAAACGATCTGAAGAACTGGGCTTAAATGTGTCATTTATGGAAAGATTAATGAATCAACGGTGTTATGCTGTCGATGAAAATGGTGATTATAATCGTTCGATTCAGACCCGATTAATTCAGAATTTTCGCTCGCATCCGGAAATTATCAATTTATATAATCGGATGTATTATAATGGTGAATTGAAAGCAATGGCAAACAAAGGTAAAGAGCTTTAATATATTGATTAAAGGGCGACAAGAATTAGTTTTTCTTTTTGTCTATTTTTGCAGACGATACTTCGTGGGCTTTGCAATGGCATATGCTGCCCAATAAAAATCATCCTATAATTTTTCATTCTGTTTATGGAAGCTGCAGAAAGATTGGTCATTCTGTTAGGTAAGTTCTTTCTTTTATTAGCTAAATCGTTTAATATGTGCTATAAATTCATAGCTGAAATGCATGTAGTCTTCGTATAAGTCTCTGTATAATTTTCACATGTTAAACAATTAGTTAAAGGAAATATGTTGTCTACCGTTCCCATTACTTATACGTGCAACCACGTAGGAACACACAACTCAAAAACTCATCTACTGAATTGCCACCGTTGATAGTAGTAGTGCTTAATTAACAAATCTTCATTATCGTGTTTGTTGCTATGCGTTTGGATAACGTGATTCATAGCTTCAAATGTTCGCTGATTAATACCTAAATTAAATAAAAGATAAGACAAGATAATAACAACGACTGGCAAATATGACTCCTGCTGCAAAAGCTCCCTTTTGTATCTTATATCATGGAATTGTAAAAAAAAATAAATATAAATAGCTCGCAACCCTCCGGATTAACCTGCCATCTTCTTGAAAAAACTGAATATACTTACATTATATGAGAGACTGCAATTATGAATGCAGTTTCATTAAAGAATTTAATTTCTGTGTCGGCTTTTTCTAATGCTTCAGATGTGCGGATTTGTCTTGATTCTGAGTTGAGTTCTCTTTCACCGATCATTCTTCCATCTTAATGGTCCGAGGAAGACGCAGGTTGTAATGTGCCTCTAAAAGAACTTCTTGGCCCTTCGTTAGTGATACGTTGGTCTGCAGTCGTACATAACTTAGAAATCTTCCGCATGTAACAAAGTGGACAAAATGAGTTGTTATCACACAGGGCTTGTGAGGTTATATCCTCTCTAAAACACTCTTTCAAAGCGAATTTTTTAAAATTACGACGGCTAAGAAATAGCCAGGTCTAGAGTCCGTCCAGTTAATTACATATGTATAAACCACTCAAGTTTGTGGTAGCTGTCCAGGAAAATCTTATTTGAGGCCTCACCGATGATTTCACTACTTTTTGCTTGGCAGATAGTAAAGAAGTTGTCTGCTTCTTCCCTAGGTAGGTGGGTAAAAGTGGTTGCTGCTGAGCACTGTAACGAAGCCCAAGTCCCACTTAAGCACCATTTTAAATATCACAATGCTGTTATCCAAGTTCTTGTGTTTCAGCCCAGTTGCAATTTGACCAGATCTGTCTAGAAATGATAGGCTGTAAAACCTTTTGTTTGCCACTGATAGAAACAGTTCCCTTCGGGGCGAGGGCTACCTCTGCAACAGATATGTAAAGAGCAGACCATTTACTCGACAACTCGTCTGCCCGCAATACCTTCATGACCCCTGTGATCTCCGGGAGTAGAGGAACACTTACCTTTGTGATCTTGCTCTATGAATGGCGACTTCTTCAATGGTGAATGCACAAAGGGATATCTCTAAAATTTGTATATCGACAAAGTCAGATAAAGTTTGTCAAGTCAGAGCTAGCAGTATCGATGAATTTGGTGTGGCAATAATACTGGTGCTAACGGGGTGAGCGCTGTGGCTCAGTGGTTAGTGCGTTAGATTAATGAGCCGGAGGTTCGATGTTCGAATCCCAGAAAACACTAAAAAATTCTTTCACAGCCCCACCTCTCGCGAATGTTTGACAAACGTCCGAAAGTAATAACTGTCATGAGAAAGCTTCTCAATTGCCTCTCGGATATGGGTTTAAATTTCCTTCCATTTGTGTAAAAAAAAATATAACACGCATAACACAAATGGTCGCGAGAAGTTAGGGCCTTGGCCACATACGGTCTGCTGCGCCAAGTATTTCTATTTGTAATGCAGTATATTTTTCCAGCTCTTCTATATGTTTAAGCTCTTGGCTGACAGACTGGGGGCAGATTATTCCATGTCAGAGCCAAACATGTGGGAATAAGACATGTGTTAAAACAAAAAATTGCCTGAAGTACAATGTTTTCAACTAACCTTTTTTCTTAGACAGTTTGACATCTTCACTTTAGTCTAAGACACATTTATTAGAAGTGGGGATGCTCTTGGTCTAGATCTAAAGACAACTGAGAGGAAACATGGTACAATCTCTAGTTACTCACGTCTCGCAAATCTCTATAAATACCCCAGCCAACGCCAAAGTCATAGCGGGAATTAATCCAGATTAATTATCATTATTATTCCGCTGCACTTTGCACTATCCTAAGTAAATCCGACGTACACATGCTGCACCACTCTTTTCTCAAACACCAAGTCAGCACGAAGAATGCTCCAAATATACATAACACTAAACCATTTTCAATTTTAATGAGAAATTAAATTCATTACGAAAAAAAAATTATTTTCATGAATGTTGACCTCGCTTGCTCTAGCTCTATTTTTGACTAAGCTTCGATTCTGCTGGTTGGATCAACCATAGTTTCTATATATTTAATGCATTAAATTTTTAGTGTTACGAAGGTCGACCTCAGCCACTCTCTCATGGCAGTTATTTCTCTCGGACGTTTGTTACATTCTCGAGAGGTGGGAGTGTGGAAAAACTCTATCTTTTTCTGGGTTTCGAACCTTAGAACCTTTCAGTAGTCCAACACACTAACCACTGAGCTACAGTGCCCACAAAATAGTTACTTGTTGGTACGAAATATGTTTAATATAGGAATGATAATTGCGAATATTTTCACTGCCCCTTAACCGCTTTTCCTCATTTTGGGTGCTTTTTATGTACATATGTTTCATATTTTGTAGAAAGAATCACTTATCTGTTTATTTTTGCAAAAGTTGTCGTTAACTAACTAACTAAATAAATACGTCTCGACGCCACACGCACTTTTATCTTGAGGCCAATTTCTGAGAATATATTTATCTGCAAAATCTATTGAAAAGATGACGCAGAAGTTAGTAAGCAGCATATCATTTTATTTGATGTAGGATGCGAGGCATACCACGCCTATTTTAAAAGTTAAAAGACAATTCGTTCTAGAAGGATTGTAGTTTTCCATTGTTTTCTTTTATCCAAGCATATTTTCTTTTTCATTTTTTAGCTTGTGCAACGAATTAGAAATAAACGCTGTTATGGACTACGTAAAGGATCTTATGTACTTCGGCATAAAAGGTCGAAAAATTGAGGAGACTGACATTGGGATAATATCGCCTTACAAGAAACAATATATCCGCATACAGGAGGAATTGAATCAACGCCGGTGGAATCAAATTGAAGTCGGCGCCGTCGAAACTTTTCAAGGCAAAGAAAAGTCCATCATAATCGTTTCTACAGTTCGTTCGTTCACCAAGACTTTAGGTTTTCTTGACAATCCAAGGGTAATTTTCTTTTAATTTGCTTGGATACATTTTAAATAACCTGTTTTTCTTTTTAAAGCGCCTGAATGTAATTCTATCTCGTGCGAAATCTCTATTAATTATTATTGGAAACCCTATAACTTTAAGCCAGAATAAAGACTTTAAGTACATCATCGATGAGTGTCGCCGAAACAAGTGCACTATAGGCGGATTCCGAGGGTATAATGAAGAGAAATCCGCTGACGATAAAGTAGAAAATAGCCAGAAAAAGAAATCAGTAGAAGGATCTACTCTGAAAAATTCCATTGGATTGAATTCAAAGGAGGTCCACGTAGAACAAAAAAGCCTGACTACTTTTGTTGCAGAATCACTACAACGTAGTCGAAATACCTCCACCCAAAGTGAAAGTGTAAATACAGAATCATTAAGTTTTAAGTTACCACAAAAGACACAAGAAAAGATTATAAAAATGGAAAATAAAGGCACCCTCTTCGAGGATAGTCATTTCCGTTATAGTGTTACAAAAGTTGAAGGAAGGCAACTACACACTTATAAACCTACATTTATCCCTTCAAATTCTCTTCGTGATTGCAAAGAAAGTGACATCGGGGCCAAGGCGTTAAGCCAGAATAAAGACATTAGCTCCAGAAATAAGTCCACCGAAAGTGGATTCCGGGGGTATAATAGGGAGATATCTGCAGTTAAAATAGAAAATACATTGAAAAAGCTGTCATTGGAACGTTCTACCTCTGGGATAAATTCAAATGACTATCACGCTAACCAAAATAACCAGACTCCTTTTGGTGCAGAGTCACAACGAACTTGTCGAAATAGTTGGAGTCTAGCTGAAGAGGCTACTTATTTCCATCGTTTGGACTTTGAGCAAAGAATGGAATATAGATGTGAAAATGAATTTATGCCGATAAATCCTCTTCGTAAATTGGGAGAAAATGATATAAAGAAGAAATCGAAAAAAAAGTGGTGTCAAGTGTCTTAAAAAACATTCCTGCTAAAGATCTCTGTTTTTTTGTTTAATGTACGTATGTGTTTTTTTTTTTTTAAATAAATGTGTATGAATTGTTATGTTTTTAAATAATTATTTACTACGAATTGAATAAGCAATTTCTACTACTAAGGAAATAGACTATTTAAAACGACAAGTTTTCTGATCGTCTCAATATCGTACGTCAATTAAAAAATTATTGACGAGATTTCTTTCCATTAGTAACGAAATTGTAAATAGAATTCTAAAGTTGCTAATCGTTAGTTGCAAACTTAGATTTTAAATAGTAATAGAGTTATCTTCGTATGCATGTAAATCTCATTTCAAAATTAGTGGTCTGTTTGTCTGTTGTTACTTAAGAACGACAAGCGATTTCTATGACATTGCTTTTGCTTATAATGATATTCTCAAAAGAAGGTTTAAACATAGGGCCTTACCGCGAGATTCTATTCGCAAAAAGTCTATTCGACTTTTGTCGATTCTATTAAGCTCAAAATTGGTACCGGGGATTGCAGTAGAATTGCTGAAATAGAATCGACTTTCTGCAATAGAATCGACTTTCTGAAATAGAAAAGAAAAAGCTGAGCTTTCAACTCAAATGTCAAATCTCCGTCTGTTTTGTTGGTGTGTACAAAGAAGTAGTTGGTTTCAATTATTATAAGTGCAATTTCAATCTCAAAATAATGAGTTTTATTTGGCTAAATGTATTTGAGGACTAATTAGAAAATGTACGACGAGTTGATATAGTGACAACACCTCGACACAGAAGAGTGAAGATTAAAATTGCATTTGGAATAATTGTTGTGTGTGTGTGTGTGAAAGGACTTCTTCGGTTCCCATAATTATAAAACTATTGAGATTCTGCAATAGGAATGACTATAACCTTTCTCTTGGGCATTCAACAGTATCTATTGTCTTAAGCGAACTCATCGATGTACATAGTGGAAGAATATACATATTTGTCCTAAGTGGATCAAGTTTCATTTCACTCACTTCACTCGAGAAGAAGAGGAGTCCAAATTGTTCTTTAACGAGAAGACTGGAGTTCCGGCTATGCAAAGATAAATGCATTTTGCTACAAGAGCATTTTTTTCATTAGGCAGACCAATTTCTCCATTTGCCGTCTATTCGTAAATTCTCTCTATTTTTTGTAAAAATTGTATCAATTTACATAAAAAACGTTGTAAATTGAATATAACTCAAAATAATACTTATTTTCGTCGTTATTCGTTTTTTTCTTCGTTTAGAGTCCTTTCAAACAAAAGTCGACCAGGAATTTCAGATAGAATTGAAAATTCTATTAAATAGAAAAATATCGATGCCAATAGAAACTCGCGGTACCGATAATCCACTTTAATTCTATTGAACTTTTGACAATTCTATCAACAGAAAAGCTTCGATACCAATAGAAACTCGCAGTACCGATAGATCGACTTTAATTCTATTGCGAATAGAATCTCGCGGTAAGGCCCATAGATGAAGTTCACCCTCTGTTTTGCAAAGGCTGAGCAAATTAAGAACTCGGAACTTTTTTTTAAAGCTACAGCGAATATAAACGCTAGGAAAGAATATTAAATTTCCAAATATATTTTATCGATTAAAAATCAGACGAGCAAAGAGCTCATCCATTTAAACCCTGACCATCGATGTAGCAGCAGTGAATAAATTGTGTGGTTGTATTTACCTCTTTGGCATATTAAAGTGTGCGACAAGTATGGGTGACGATTACAACTAATTCGAAAAGATCCCTTTTAAGGCTTTATTTTTTTACGATCGCAACACTACGAAATGTGGAAAAGTTCATTCCGACATGATTAAAAAATGCATCGTCGGGGTATTATGCAACCGATAAAATTATTTTCAGCACTGATATTCTTCGTTTGCCCTCATTTATAAGAAAAAATAATAAAAAAAAAAATGTGGACAACCCTGGCAAACGAAATAAGAAAAATGATTTTCGGATCCGCGTGTAGAATGTGACCCTTAACAGGGAACGTGCAGCCGAACAATTAGCAGGACTTAGACTGCTACAAAGCAGATATTACCGCCATCCAGGATGGGATGGGCCGGGCAAAAGGAGGATGAAAAATTGTGATGTGTACGACGGTGTTTGCTCCATAGAGCAGAGGCAGCACTTATTTGGAAGCGGATTTGTTATCAGCGTCTTATAAGAATCCGGATCAAGGCTATATTCGCTAACATTAGCCTAATATGCGCTCAACAAGACATATCAGCAATGTTCTAAATATGACTTTAAAATCGTTCCAGGCGGTTTCAACGCCAAGATAAGAAAGGAGGACATTTTTAGTAGGACATAGCCTACATAACCGAAAATCTTCGCCCAACGCATATCCCGAATTCTCTCAACGACTCCTACATATGCCGCCAGCATCAAGTACCTAATTCAGTGGCAACATGCCATCAAAGACGCCGCAATTCAACCACCACCAAAAAACTCTTTGTTTGACGAATAATGCCGGTAAGCACATGCAGCTCAACAAGATGTATACAAAACTGCGTTGCAAAAAGGTCGAGGGCGTTCATGAGCTCTACAAGGAAAAGAGACGGAAAGAATATCGGCTCCTCCAAGAAAAGAAAAGAGCACGAGAAGCGCGCTATCGAAGATATTAAGGGATTATACTCCAGGAATAATGTACGAAAGTTTTACCAAAAGTAGAAAGCATACAGCAACTCACTTGCAACTCCACAAGAAAGAAGACCAACCATCTTTTTATAGATTTTAACGCCGCTTATGACAACATTTATAGAGACTAACTACACAGTCTGGTTTTGGCATCCCTGCCAAACTCGTGCGTCTCTGCAGCATGACGATGGAGAACGCTCGCTGCTCCATCAACGACCTCACCAAGACTTTCGATTTTAAAATGGTGATGCGCTGTCATGTGGCTTCTTTGAGAAAGGACAAGTGTGTTACAAAAGTAAAATCAATTTTTATAACATTCCCGGTCCGTTGTCCTCCGTTTTTATTAAAGATGTAGCTTGAATCATAACCGGGTACTAGCTGCTAGCCCAACGTACATTTTAAATATGTTTTTACGTTCTCATAGCTAAATATGCAATGGTTTTTTTCTTTTCAAAATATTTCGACAGAATATCTTACGAAAGACATTCTCGACTTTTTCACAAACACAAAAAAAAAAAAAAACAATCGACTTATTTATTGTGAAATAATTATTTTCATTACACACCCTGTGCTACGTTATATTTCGTAAATGAATAAAACGAACAGATCAGAGCCAGCTGTCACTAATGGCAAAAAGGCTTGACTTTAAAGTTCTTTTTACTGACTACCATAGTAAAGTAACACAACAATTTGATTAAAATATTATAAAAATGGTTGGAAAAACTGGCGGTGATGAAGATCCACTAAATGAGGAACGCTTGGGCACAGTACGTGAGGTTGGTTCACAAGCAGTATGGAGTTTATCTTCCTGTAAACCCGGTACCCTGTTCTTACCTTTGTTTATAAAATGTTCTCACTGATATGAATGAATAAATTCTCAGGATTCGGAGTGGAACGTTTGCGCGACAATATAATGGACACATATTGGCAGTCCGATGGACAGCTTCCACATCTGGTGAATATTCAATTCCAAAGGAAAACCAGCATTAGCCATATCTACATATACACAGATTACAAGTTAGATGAAAGCTATACACCAAGCAGAATATCAATACGATCTGGGACGCATTTTAACGATTTGCAAGAATTGGAAATCGTTGAATTGTCTGAGCCCACAGGTAATAGCAACGTTATCATAAAACTCAGAATAAATGTTTTCGTTTTTCTTTCATAAGGTTGGGTAGTTGTTCCTATTAAGGATGGCCAGGGCAAAGCTATTCGTACTTTTATGATACAAATTGCCGTCATTTCGAATCATCAGAATGGAAGAGATACTCATATGCGTCAAATTCGTATTCATTCACCTGTGGAAGGTAAAGACTACCCGTTGGAGTCATTTGGTAAATTTAATACAGTGGGATTTCAGAAATTTTCCACCATCCGATAGCTGTTCTATTTTTATCTTATGATTTTCTCTTATATTTACGTGTTGTTAAAATATTTATATTTGTATAAGTATACTCTTTCCCAAACAAGTGTTGAAATTAAAATTTCAATGTAAGTAAAGTTAAGAAAAAATAAAGGGATGTGTTTTTTAATGACTTTTAAAAACAAATCCTACTGGAAACAGAAAAAAAGAAAATCAGTGGAAAGGCTAGAGTGGAAGAAAACTATGTACTTATTGAACGGGGAAATCATAGAAAATATAAAGGAAAATACGAAGGGATTCAGTGGAGCTTTCGTGGGCCTAAGTGTGTTGACGATAGCTGGACAACAACTTAACCGGCTCACGAGTGGTAAGGGACTTAAGTTGGCAAACGACATAACATCTATTTCGCCGCAGTGATATATTCCTACCCTATCAATCCTGACCTGCTCACCGTCAATACGATCAGACATCAGAATGTAACGTGAAGAGGTAAATCGGTTTATCACTTACACACCTCTAGACCCTGTGGACTATAAAGTGGCCTTAAACGCGATCCACGAAGACTCAGTCAGAACCGCTCTAGATTGCAGCCAAAACAACATCGTTCTAGGTGGTCGCCCGCCTCCAATTTATCAAAGCAAAGAAAACTTCCCAAAGCGTACAAGTTCAACATTATCTCAACTGAGATCAGGTTGGAGCTCCTTTTTGAACAGTTATATACACGGTCTTCGCGATTGCATCATCGATCAATGCCCTGACTGTGATGAGTCACTGCATGACACAGGACATCTATTTAGCTGCCCATCTCATTCGATATCAATAACAACGCTATCCCTATGGACATGTTTCTAGAGCAATCTATACACTACATCCCAACGTTTGGATCAATACGAATTAACATAGTTGCTACAACAACAACAATCCATTACTTACAGGGACAAACGTAAGGAATGATTTCAGAAAGGAAATAGTTTGCTCAATACGATTAAAATTTAAATATAGGATTTGCTGTAATCTACTTATGAAATATCCACATTTCCATTACACATTTTAGAAATACGGTAGCAGATGGAAAAAGATTTGACACGTCGAAATATACATGTAGAAGCTCGCGACAAAGTACCCAGTGTAGTACAGGGTCTGAATCTCATCAAACAAAGTGGTCTTGCTCTGTTTGTGAGTTTGGACTCTAAGTGATAAAAAAATTATACCATTCATTGTAATAAAAGTAAAATTTGGATGTAAAAATGTTTCTTGGGGTTACCTAGTTGTCTGGGCCATGTTAAGAATCAAATAAAAAATTAGAAAACAAATTTATTTCAAAAAGTTACTTTAAAAGACTACGCCCAATCCAAATTTAGTATACAAATTTAAATAATTGTACAAAAGTTCGATTTCCGCACTAGTCTTATGAGGCACAAGCTTTAAGTGCCTTTCACCACATATTGAAAAAATAAATAAATTGACACATGTATTTAGCCTCCATAGACTGAATAAGTAAGTAATCCTATTTTAATTCCACCTCTTAACGTGATAAAAGCGAAAACGTAGATCGACTTCCGATTCGATTACAACTCAATCCTTCCAAATGCAACTCCATGTCAACTAGGTTTATCCGTCAAATCTGTTCTCAGAGTGAACTGAACTCGTCCACTAGTAGATCGCTTTTGTTGCTTTCAAGTTGGCACAGATTATTCAATTTTTTCCTTCCATTTGACAGTTTATAATCGATAGCCGGCCGACATCCTTCAAATTAGTTGCGAGTTTCGAGTAATTGAGTTAAATTAAGGAATCTATTTTTTTTTTTTAAAGAAGTCTACGGTGTAACTAGAGAAATATGTTCTCATTGGCTCGCAACGTTTCTCATGCGGCTAAGTAAGTACACTCCCTGCACTGGCGACCTTGAACTTGTTTTTTTTTTTTTTTGCGAAAAAGTGAAAGTGATTACATAAAGTTTGTGCTCTTGCCAAGCAATTAAATTCCTTTGTTTAATTGAACAATTCACACCGACTTAATTACGCATCTTCCAGATCAGCTGTAAGAGGTAAACATACATTGCCAAAATTGCCGTATGATTATGCAGCTCTTCAACCGATTATCTCGAAGGAGATTATGGAAGTAAGTTGTTATTGAACGCAAAGTGGCGTGATAATATTAGGGCTAATTTTTGGTAGATCCATCATCAAAAACATCACCAGACCTATATTACCAATTTGAATGCTGCCGAAGAACAACTGAAAGATGCCCTGGCTAAGAAAGATACCTCTAAAATCATCAGCCTGGGTGGGGCTTTACGCTTTAATGGGGGTGGTCACATTAATCACTCAATTTTCTGGCAAAATCTAACCCCAGACTGTACAGAACCGTCACAGGAACTGAAGGCTGCTATAGAGAAGCAGTTTAAAAGTGTGGAAGATTTTAAGAAACAAATGGCAGCCTTAACTGTTGCGATTCAGGGATCTGGTTGGGGTTGGCTGGGCTTCAACAAGACTACTTGCAAATTGCAAATAGCTGCACTGCCGAACCAAGATCCGCTACAAGCAAGCACGGGTATAATCTTTAGATGTCCTATATGTATGTATATATTTTGATGTTTATGCGTGTTTCTCTTTTCTATAGGACTAGTTCCACTGTTTGGAATCGATGTCTGGGAGCATGCTTACTATCTACAATATAAAAATGTAAGGGCAACTTATGTTGAAAAGATTTTCGAGCTCGCTAACTGGAAGGATATCTCAGAACGATTTGCACGTGCGCAGTAAATTTACAATCAAACAAGAACTTCCTATGCCTTTTTGAAAACATGAACCAAGTTCTGTTTAATTTTGTTTCATGTACCTGCTAGTTCTGGCGCAAAATAACTTTTGTACCAGTAATAGCGTAAAGCGTTGAACTCACCAATTGAAATTAAAACTAAAATGTAGGAGAAATGCATTTTTATTTATTTTTTAAATGCCAACTTTCCCATATGGCAATTGTACAAAACAACTTCAGTTGTAGTTTGGTTTAAAGTAAAACTGTTGGTATTATCGAATTCAATTTAAGGTCACTTTTTCACCAACGTCAACGCACTGCACCTGCATATTTCAGTTGTTTGCTTATTTTCAGAGTTCTGTATAAAGATTGTTATTATTAAACAAAGATCACGGAATCCTATTGGTCTAACTAGTGAATTCTGCATGTCTGCATTTTAAAGCAAAAGCGGTAGTGAAATGTTTTCTTTTTCATGTATTTAGGCATAACTTATGTACTTTACTTAACGGGCTCCAGACCTGTCTCTGCTTGAGTTAGCCTTCCAACCTCGTCGATTTTTCGCACGTTACTTAAAGTTGTCAAGATAAGGCGCTCTGGCATCCACGTTGGCTAAAGGTCCACACACTGCTTGGAAAACAAAAAAAAAAACACTGTTTCTTGAGAAATGGACTATGTCAAACAAAGCACTTTTACACAGCTTCGTCAATAATCGAAATTTTCGATGCTGGGTGTGGAAACTCTCAGAATTCAGGACTGATAGATGCATCCACTTCGAGTGACGTTTGGTGTGGCATGTAGGGTAAAAAGTCCATAGTCCAAGCGCGTTCAACGCGTTCCTGTTCCATTTTATTAGGTCTGCCTCACTTTGAGAAAAGTTTACGTGTAACTTTGATTTTGCTTTACGAATTTTTTCAAAAATGAAAATTCTTCAAATTTTAAATCCACCTAATCTTGTAGAATGTGATGATAAATAAACGCACGGACGGGCGATCCCGATGGCTGGGTGTTGTGGGATAGGGTAGACACTGATTGATTTTAACCTGGCAAAGCCCAGTATTGTAACTGTTGCCACACATCAACTGTGCTTATATTACCTCCAAGTGGTAGCCATCGGATACTAGCCGTTGTCCACCCGGATCCGGCTTGCCAAACTTATAAGCGCGAGTGCTGATCAAGAGAAAACACTATAAACACGATAGCGGACGAATTCCCTCGATGGAATCAACGGTGGCGTCTCATTTTCCACAACGGAAACAACACCTTATCTGGGCTACTTCGACATATTCGAAGCTCAGGTCGATAAGGATTCTTCAGGTAATTGTCAGGGTCCTGGAAAAGAGATGGTGGCGGATGAGCCCTTAATGGGCCAACGGCAGCGCTCACATCCCCGAAGTGGGTTACTGTCATCGGTTTAACCGGCCCCTCGTCCTAGTGGTCTCAACAATGGACCTGGCCCTCCAGGTTGGAGGTTGTGCCGTCGGGGTAACTTCCCTACCACGTAAAAAAAACTTTAGTTATGAGAGAGACACGACCTGCCTCGGATAATGGACCTCAAATGGCAACACGACCCGGAACGTCAAAGGACTATGAATTGAGAGTATGCACCTGGAACGTACGTACATTGTATACCCCCGGATCAAGTATACAAAAACGACAAAACTGCGACATCTATTACAGCTGTCACAAAAGATTGCACATGTTAGGATGCGGATTCGTCGTGGGAAATCGGCTTCGGTAAAAGATCATTGACTTCAAGCCGATAAGCGATCGCCTAGCTGTGATCCACATCAGAGGCGCATTTTACAACACCAGCCTAATATGTGCACACGCCCCTACCGATGAGGCCGAGGATCCCATCAAGGAGGAATTTTACGACCTCCTGGATGGAGCCTACGGAGCCTGTCCGGAGTATGATACGAAAATCGAACTCGGGGATTTCAACGTCAAAGTCGGTAAGGAAAACATCTTCGGCGGGTTAGTTGGCAAGCACAGCCTCCACGATACGACAACAGATAACGGCTTCCGACTAATCGACTTTGCAGCAGCACGTAATACGGTGATAAGTAGCACTAGGTTTCCAAGACACGCATCAAATATCCTGGATGTACACACATTCAGAGGGGCCAACGTCGGCTCTGACCATTTCCTCGTAGCAGCAAAATTCATAGCTCAGAGCTCGACTGTCCAACGAAAAGAAGCTGCGAACCGCCCAGAAAAAGAAATTTAACGTTGGCCGCCTTAACACGCATGGGGAAGCTAGAGACTACAGATAGCGCCTGACCGAGAGACTCCCCACTGTGCACCCACCGCCCACAAACGCCAACAATCTGTAGAAACCAGTACCGCGACATCATCAAAGAAGTAGCCGAGTCCACCGTTGGATACCAAGCACCGCCCAAAAAGAACCCGTGGTATGATGATGAGTGCGTACGGAGGTAAAAGGTGACGGAGAATGCACACAAATAAACGTTGCGGCGCAAAACTAGAGCAGCGATGGAGGAGTATCGAGCCAGAAGAAGGGAGGAGAAAAAGATTCTGCGAAGGAAGAAAAGGGCATACGCAGTCTCCCAGCTCAAGGATATGGAGGAGTGCCGCAATAGAAACAGCATCCGGATGTTTTATAGAAAAGCCAAACAACTGGCAGTTGGTTTCAGGCCCGGAACGCAAGCTCTTCGAAATAGTGAAGGAAACAGGGAATAGTAGATGTTTTTAAGCAGTACTTCCAGCAGCTGCTGAATGGGCATTATGTGGAGAGAGTGGTAGGGGAAGAAGAACACCTGCATCCAGTCAACGAAGAAGCAGTCCTCCCTCCAAGTATCGAAGAGGTCGGCACAGCTATCAAAAAGCTGAAGAACAACAAGGCCGCCGGCTCTGATGGACTGCCAGCAGAGCTCTTCAAATACGGTGGTGATGTTTTGGTAGGGTGCATGCACCAACTCATCAACATAGTATGGGATGATGAAAACATGCCCGATGGCTGAACAATAAGCTCCATATGCCCCTTCTACAAAAAAGGCGATCCTATGTCCTGCAAAAACTACAGAGGCATATCCCTGCTAAATGTCGCGTATAAGATCCTATCCAACGTCATATATGAACGTCTAAAGCCTTTCTGCAACACACACATCGGCAAATACCAGTGTGGCTTTCGGCCCGGCAGATCGACGATAGACCAAATTTTCACATTAAGGCAAATCCTGGAAAAGATCAACGAATTTCAAGTCGAGACTAACCATCTTTCATCGACTTCTAAGCCGCATATGATAGCATTCATCGCCATGAGCTCTACATGGCGATGGCCGAATTCGGGATCCCTCCACGATAACTCCACGAACGACACCTTAGTGGAGATCCTACGAAGACTAACCCAAGCAAACCGCTGCTACTTCGGTTTAACGAAACAACTGGGTTCAAAACTGCTGACGCGGAAGACAAAATGCGTGCTCTACAAAACACTTATCCTGCCAGTTCTGCTCTACGGTGCCGAGTGTTGGCCGATAAGCAGGAAAGCAGAGCAGATTTTGAATACTTTCGAGAGAAAAATTCTTCGTCGAATATTCGGTCCCATATGCGAGGAGGGCGAATGGAGAAGAAGATATAACGGCGAACTCTATGAGCTGTATCAAGATGTGGATGTAGTCCGGAAAGCCAAAACACGTCAACTACACTGGCTCGGCCACATTGAGCGAATGAACAATAATGCTCCAGCTAAGAGGATCTTCGAATCCCGGCCCCCAGGTTCGAGACGACTTTGTACTACGGTGGCTTCTATGAAACCTGAGCATCTGCAGCCACTATATACGTACATAGAGTATTTAAAGTTTTTTTTATAAAAAATTATATAATTTTGTATTTAGTGGTCACTTACCATGCATTCTTTAGCCATTCTTCATTCATTGCAATCAGGAAACTCGATGAATTTGTATTAAATTTCATTTTCAACTGAAGGCACAGGAACCAGGATATGAAGAGGAGTTGAACTGATCGGAATTATACCACGCGTTATCAATATTTTGTGTATTTTCATGTGCATACGTATGGAAAAAAAGAAAGCGATTGGAGGCATTAAGAAATCGGCAAGATATTCAACAAAAAGGATTTTTTTTTATTTCACTTTTCAGATAAGGGAAAGGCACTCATTTCAGATTGATTTTGATTTTTTCTTCATCAAAAACACAGCGCTTTTGGATACAACAGGAATTTTGCAGGCCATACACTTTAAGGAGACTTTTTTTACTTTAATTTTCACTATACAAGGGACTTACTATCAGAAATTAAAGACCTGCAGGGATTCGCATTAATTTGGAAGAACACAGTCACTATTTAGAAGCACCACGGAGATTTATTTTAAAACAAATTTACACATTGCAGGAGAAAAAATTTGTCACTTTTATAAATATTTCAAACTCCACGACATCAAAACATGAATTTGCTTTCACTTGCACCACCAAAAATGATTTTTTTTTTCAAATTTGTATACAACTACCGCGCGATTAATGTAAACACTTTAATTTAATGGCAGTACCGGTAAATATAATTTTCCACGCTCATATTCAATATATCAAAGATGGAAGAAACACTTCTTCCTGAATCCGACAAATGAACAAAGGAAAAAAAAGCCCGCTCGCCGAGTAATTTTACCAGAATCTTAAGCAATTACATATTTCACGCACGTAACACAACATCCGATCCGGCAAATGAACAACGAATTTAATATTTACAATTTATTGGATGAAAACAAACTAGTTTCCAACAAATATTACAAAAATAATCTCATTTGAAATTTCAAAGATGGAGAAAAAATCGCTTCCGATTCATTGCTTGAATTTCAAAGTGATTTTTATTCGCAGGAGTGAAATTGAATTTGAAAAAAAATAAAGAATTTCTTGTTAAATAATTCACTTTTGGTTTATATCTTATGTAAATTTTATGTAAAAATATCTAAGAAACAGTTTGAATGCATTTATTTAATGAAAAAATTACTGAATTGTAAATTATTTTAATTTTTCCACGGAAAGAATTTCCTTTTTGAAATTTAATGTAGCAGCAAAGAAGTCTAACGGCACTTTTCAACTTGTTAGAAGACTATTTGGACGATGGAGGGTATCCGAGCAATGCTGCCAAGTTAAATTCTTATTTAGTGGTATTTAACAAAAAAAAAACAATTTTTTTTCTTTAAATTAGAATCGCCCAGTAAAAAAGTTAAAGAAGCGAATATCGAGTTGAAGTGAATATAAAAAAAAGCATGGTATAGGTACATTCAAATCGGGTGAAAGGAATTCAGTTTACCATTTTTGAATGTAAATAAACTTAGTCGATCTCTTATCATTAATGAGTTATAGTGAATTGCTTAGAAACTGGACTGCACTTTTCCAATTGGCAATAAATTGGAAAAAAAACGATGTAGAAGGGTGATGTAGAGATATTTTAAACAATCGAGGTACAAGAAATATTGACGGAGAATGAGTTAAAGTTATAATTCACCGAATTCTAAGTGGATTCGACTCGAGTTGGTCCAAGTCACACCGCAAAATAATAAATCGGAGCTGGGATTAGTTGCGTTATTACCAGGAGTATTCTTGGATTGTAACTAATAATTTCATTGCATTTGAAGAAGCTACAGATACAGTTTTGTTCAGTTTTGTTCCATTCATTCGTATTTAAAAGTATATTTCCGGGTTGGCTTTCTTGCTTTGATTAAGTACTGAACTTTATGAATGATTCACTGAATAGTGTCGAACGAAGACAAAGAGACCATTGAGAACTACTCTTGCACCATAAACCATCTTTACACCAGCAGTAGTTCCACTTTCCTGACGAAGGTGGAGGAGTTCCTTGGATCATTTTAAGAGATAATCTCTTCATGTAAAAAATGTTTACTAATATAACACGCATCCACCACACGCATCATCTTCTTCTAAACAAGCGGATAGTCTCAGTAATACTCATTTTGTAGATATGGTATCCTGAATAGGGATCTAAATCTCGAACCTCCAATGGTAATGGTCTCTGCATAAGTATGTTGGATAATATTGTTGCTAATACATATATCATGGAGTATTTAACGTTCCCCTTAGCACTTTGTGACCAATTGTGAAATGGCTAGTTCTCAAGTCTCGTTTTGAAAGTAGCAAGTACAGGTACAAGTAGAAATATTTGCATTGTGTTGCTCCAGGACCAGCATCATTAATTTTCTGCGTGTTATATTTTTTACATCCACATAATTTTTTGAATCCTCAAATTATATTATTTACCTGAAATTGACCCCATTGTGAACGGCGGACAGTATACAATTTCTATTATTCTATAGATGTCGCTATTATTTCTGTTTTGACGTTCAATTTGTTTAATCCGATTTTCCAATTGACAACACGAACAAAAACAATAACAATGAATTCTCAGGTCTCCTTTCGGTAGGAAAATTTGCGTTTTTCCTTCGTGCGCAGATTCAGGAAAATCTTTGCATTCGTTGTTGTTATGTGAAGGTTTGTCCTCAGAAAATGTCCATCTTCTACTCGAGAAAAGAAGGAAAATTTTTCTGAAATTTAAGTCCTTAAATTCTCTGAAAACTGTAGTGAAACTGTTAAGTTTGTGCGAATAGTAAGTTCAAGTTTAAATAAACGTTAAAGTAAATAGACTTAGAAAAAGCCTGTGTCCAAGGTTTTTTCTTTTATTGACTGGTTTTTGGATATCTGAAGCGGTAAGTCCTTAATTGCCTACACTTTCCATTTCATTAACATAAAAGAACAAAGGACACATTTTTTGTGTTCATACTGCTAAGAAAACTTGGACAAATATACATGGACATTAAGAAAATACTAAAGGAAATGTGTTCAACAACAATCTTCGACTTTTGTGAAAAATCAATTTTTCCTGATTCCTCTATTCTTTTGCCTAGATGTGAGGTACTCTTGTACTTTACTTTGGTTCGATAAGTAGTGCAGGCTTTGTTTTTGGGAAGTAGGTACATATGTACATATGTACGTATCTAGAAATGATAGTTTTGTAATGCAGTATGTAAGCTACTTTTGCCAATAAGGTACGTGAGTTTAGTAAACTTTTTTTATGGATATGTAGCTCTCATTTCCTCCCGGTTCCACTGTCCCTCAGTCTCAATATAAGTTATGAAAATTTATTTATGAAACATAACTCTATCATACTTGTCCCACTACTTGCGAGCTTTGTTAAAATAAATGTTAATAAATTAAAAACGTTTTGGTATGTCGCACATCTGGAAAAACAAGGTAACAACTCTCGAGTGGTCTTGGTAGCCTTACGTGATAAGTGCTGACATCACTGACTGCATAATTAAGGAGCATTGTAAACTTCTTATGCACAAATATGTATTGATATTCGTATGTTTGGCATGTTTAATACAATTCAGTATGGGAATGTAAATTCATAAGTACATATTTCGGATACAATTGTGCGAAATCTAACTTCAATGACTAACTAAGAAAATTAAAATGTTTACTTTTCCCCAGCAGTATGATTTTCTTTAAATCTGTATAAATTTGAGAGTACGAGTACGAGCAACTTTATTAGATGGCGCTACAGTTTGGGCTGGACCTGGAACTAAAGCAACAATCGTCTCCAGATGTTAAGCTAGCTGCGTCCAGTTTCTTACGCTAAGTTAGTTGAGGTACTCTCCCAATTGTGTGCACCACCTGAGTGGCGGTGTTCCTCCATCGAAGTTGGTGTCAATGCGCTCTACATGACGGAGCCACTTCAGTCGTTGGATCTTCACTTATTTTGAGAAGCTAATGTCGCTGTAAAGTCTGTACAGTTAGTCGTTGTATTTCCTCCTCCACTAGCTGTCTATGCAAACGACAATTTTCCTCTTGAATAGCCACGAGTAACCTCAGCCAATTTTGACAAAGTCCACGCCATAGAGAAGGACAGGGATGATTACCATTCAAATCCAAGAAAACAGCATTCATTTTTTTTTCACGGTCCCACTTCTCGCGAATGTCTGACAAACGTAAGAGAGTGAAAACAGTCATGACAAAGCTTCTCAATTCGCCTTTCGTGTAAGGCTCTAAACTGATGGTCCCTTCCATTTGCGTTATTTTTCACGCACAACACGAATGTTCGCGAGAAACTAGGCCCTGGACCACACACGACCTGTTGCGCCAAGTATTTGTATTTGCACCACTTTGTCTTGTCGAAGGGTGACATTAATATGTCAATTTTCTTCGTCAAATTCCGCTTTTTTAACAATATTAACTGGGTTAGTGATTTTAAAAGCTCTATTTTTTAAGTCATATATGTGTGGGGTCTCCTATCTACAACACGTATCGGTCTTTCCAATTTGTTTTCGCACGTGTACCACTGCATTTTCTCGGCGTTTAATTTTTGCGACATAATACGATAGCTATCAGAGTCAAAGCAGTTCATTTTCTGCACTTTGTTAATTAGCGAGGCAACTTCAAATTCAGATGCCAGAACACAATCGGGGTATTAAAAGGCATTCGAGTTTGTTGTAGTCAGTAACTCCAATTATGTTTATCGGAGGTGGTTGTTTCCAGAAGATTGTAAAACTGATGTATTATGTCCTCTCCACAAGAAGGGTGATAAACTAACCTGCATCAATTGCAGTGGAATCGTACTGCTTTATTTAACCTATGAAATCTTCGTACATATTTTATTCTCTTGATTTTCACCTTATGCTGAAGAAAACATCGGAGATTATCAATATCTCTTCTCGATTAGGCAAGGTACTACGAATTCAATTCCAAGTCTTGTTGCATGCTGGCCTATTAGACAGTGCTCAGTGATGACACGTATTGTAGCCGCAATAAGCAATCTTTTTTTAGGGAAATCAATTTCTTTTTGTCGCTAGAAATGTTATACCACTTGTCCACCTAAGATTTGTGCTTTCGATAGCATCCAGCTTAAATTTGAGTTGTAAGTAAGTTGGGATATCTAATGTACCTTTTTCTTGAAGGATGGGTTGAGTTCGTGAGCCTTCCAATTCACCGGAATATCCCCGTGTTCTGGCACCCGGCAGAGGTGAATATGGAACTGCTCCGCCATCTTAGTGGGAGACGATCGACAGTTTAGAGCTGTTACTGAATTTAGGAAGACCGATTCCAAGGTTTTGATTTCAGCTTGGCTATCGGAAAAGATGCGGGTATCCCTAGAGAATATCACGCTTTTCTTTAGTCAAGATAAGACTTCCTTAATCGCTTATATTTCCGCCTGGAAGACGGTAAAATGATTTGGGAGACGGAAAGAGAGATTAAGACTAAGCTTATCAGATAAAAAACACCTCCACCAAACATGTCGTTAGTTTTCGAGCCGTATCGATGTAGAAATAAATTGTTTCCTTTTCGTAAAATTCATATTCCTTTCTGAATGATCTGACAGGGAAGGTGGTTTGAAAGTTTTTATCAAAGTTTAGACGAGGAATGGTATAGTCTGCGTTTTTGGGAGAGATTTTGAATTTATTCAGAATTGAGACGTGGCCAAAATCTTTTCTAGAACATTGTGAGGTTGCTTTAACGACTGCACTACCTGTGCCTGCAAAAACTGTCGGAAGGTATCAGATGAAACAGAATATTCAGTGCTGTAGAAGGAGTGAGCTACGTTTCCAGCTTGATTTCCTATCCAAAATAAGACCCAAATATGTATATTTTTTAAATTAGAGAAAGTTGAGCTCGTACCATTGAAAAAAAGTGGGTCGACGAATGGTATTTTATATTTCCTCGTTTAGTTTTTTGGGGGTTCACATCTAGACCACACCGAACCACCTTCCGGAGTACCTCTACTAACAGATCTTCTAATAGACATCTAACCCAGTTTTGAGTTGATATTCTGACCAGTAAGCAGTAGATTAATCACTATTAACCATTGTATACCCCTTATGAAACAGGGAATAGAGAATGTACACTTTTCGCTGAATTGCCTTTGCAATATGCATGTTGAGCCGCTGACAGAAGTTTTGTATCAACATTTTTACATAAATGGATATCAATCAATGGTTTTAGTGTCTTTGGAAGACATAATGATAGCCTAATGGGTCGGTAATCTTTTGAATATACATATGTGAGAACATTTACCAGCTTAAGGTATAACGTCCGTTCATAATTGACAATTTTCCAGACAACTTTTTAAGATTGTCTCCAACAACGGGAATATGAGGTCCGATGATTGATAACTAAAAGTATGGGAGAAGGACTAAATATTATGTCATACATATGTACTTACTTTGAGTAACAATCGCGTATCGTTATCTTTATTCCAAATATTCATTGGCATATGCATGGCCATTGTTGAGGAATGAGCTATTGGCGTGGATGTAAGATTCTACGAGAGTAGATTTCCACTAGTCATCTTCGCTTGCGGAAAACAAAAAAATTAGTTTAGGAAATCTTTCTCAAGCAATTATGCACTCTTATCGTGTGCATTTTCCTCATTTTTTTTATCTTAAAAATTTTGATTTCTAATCCTAATGAAGAATACATCAAAATAATTTTTTTTAGTGATTTGTTTATTTACGCAGTCTGTGCTCTTTAAATATCCACGGGTATTCAACAATGTTTCTCACTTTTTATTTTAAGCAGGTAGATACGATTCAACTGCCACGACTACTGCACGTGTGCTTGTTATTTCTGGTTATAAACGTTATCCAAGCCCTAAGGGAGTTTTTCATGTAAATATGACCCAAGAGTTCGCAATTAAAATAGACGAGAGGAATCTTTTCAGAAATGTATCTACCTATGTACATATCCCTGTTCTGGGATAGCAGATATGTTTTTTTTACGATTTTTCTCTTTTGCATACACCTACATGCTCGTGCATGTGTGTGTACATGATGTTGGATTTCATTGCAAACAAAGAATGACAAGTTGTTCAAAAATTAAATTAAAAGGAGGGTTTTAAATTATTCTTCAAGATTTCTTTGAATTTTCATTAAAAACATTAGTTTGAGTTCGGCAACATCTATACTGCTGAGAAGTTGCAGCATCTGACGAGATTCGAGTACAAATAGATTCCTCATTTCGCTTACTTACATACATATGTATGTATGTATATACCGCTATCGTTCGGGGTGAAGTTGGGCCTCACCCAACAAGCCGTCCTTAGTTAACTTGCAGTTACTTAAATCGGGGGTACCCTCATGGATTTTAGGGTACGGTGTCCGGTTCCTAGCGATGTGTTTCAACTCCAAACAGGTCTTTCCCGGTTGCCGAGATTCCTTTTCGTCTGTTATGCGCCTTGTTGTGTTCGTGTGTTCCATCGCATAGCTTGTCAGGCAACCCAATTTTCGTCCTTACGAAGGGTGCAACCAATCCACTGCCACTTTAGCTTTTGTATGACATCCATACGTTCTTGGTCCGTTCTCTCAAAAACTGTTCGTTTGAGTTACGATTTGGCCAGAATACTCGTAATATGTTTCTTAGACAGGGATTAATAAAAGTTTGCAGGAAGTTTTCTACTCTCTCGGCCTGTTGCCTGCTATGCTGATGTGAGTTGTTGATAAGCTCGAAGAAAGGCATAGGATTTTTGTTTTTGCGTAGTTAATTCTCAGTCCTCATCGTCAGCATAGTGGACAGTTTTGAGATATGTTGTTAGGGTCTTTGTTGGCCACCAATTTATTTGGAACTTTTCTCCTCCATAAGGCACATCATATTCACACTGTCGGACACTGTTTCAAAATCAATGAACAGCATCTGTAGCAAGTTTCACTGCCGGGACGCACTTCACTTCACTTTGTACGTGCTACCTAAGTCGAGGCCTTCCTCCACTGCGTTCTTCCTCCGGGTTCGATTCGCAGACGTTGATGTCTATAAGCTGTACAAGTTCTAGCCATTTATAACGTCCAATGATAAGTTTGTTTTTTGACTAGGTCGATGGTGCTGCAGCTCGTATAATTCGTCGTTGAATAACCAAATTATCTCCTGAAAAGTTGATTAGCTCTTCAGCACTTGGCACCGTATAATATAATAGGAGAGCTCAACGCCTTAAATAGCTTACATTTTGTATTTCGAGTGAGGTGTTTTAAGCCCAGCTGTTTTGCCAAACTGAAATAGCAAAATCTCCACGAACGTGTCGTTTTCGAAATCAATATTTACTCCGAGGGAGGTTTACTCTGAAGGACTCAGGAGCTCTCTGTAGACTCTCACTGCACTAGGTGTACTACAGCGTCCGTCGATGGATTTTCTCCTTTGAACGGAATATAGCTTCTTCTTGTTAGACAGTCGAGCTCTGAACTTGGCTATAAATAAAAACTTGACGATGGGCCCCCTGAAAGTGTATACATCCAGTTGGTTTGATGCGTGACGAGCATTAATCAGCATCGATTTGTGGAGGTTCGATAATCAGGTTACAGTATTGATCCGTGGATGAGGAAATCTAGTACTGTTTCACTATATTACTTGCAACTGCAAAGTCGATTAGTCTAAAACTGTCGTGTCGTGGAGGTTCATATTCTGAACAGGTTCCGTGGGCTAGTTTCAGGAGGGCGTAAAATTATTCCTTGACAATTCTACCCTTGTTGATAGGGTGTGCGCAAAAGTAATTGGTAAATGTATATCTGTCCTTGACTGTCCTTAGATATCTAGAATATATACATAGCTTTTGCTTATTGGACAGAATTGGTCGTGATTAGTGAAAAGAGTTCATGAGCGTAATTTTAATAAAATTGAACAATACTGTTTTTTTTTTTTTTTTTAAGATTGATGGTTATTAGATTATAATTTGACACATAAATACAGATACGTACGTGTGTGGCCTATATTTATTTAATGAAGCCACCTTAGGCATCGATAACAGCCTCCATTCGGGACCGGAAACGTGAGCATGTCTAAATTAAATGACGTTGCCCACGACTTAGACAATGATATCCTTTAGAACTCGGATGGTATTTTGAGGTTAGTTGTATGTTCAACTGCACAAAGTAATCGAACGTTACATGGCTATAAGTTTGATTTTATGTGATCATAGCTAGTTTTATGGATCACCATCCATTCCTGAATCATCGTGGCTTTCTTTGCGCGCTGGCGTAGAATCCTGCTGGAACATGTATGGCTTTTCTTCACTCACAGGGTCTTTAACACCTTGATGTATCTCCCAGTATTCACTTGCAGGCCTTGTGGGTAAAAGTACGGAGGCATAATACGACTTGCACTAGCCACAATTCCAATGACCATTACACTGGAAGGAAACTTGGTGTGAATCACTCGGGGACCATCTAAAGGTTTTGAACACAGATCTATTTCGTTTCCTTTATGCACCTTGTGATTCTGGTCGGAATTTTTTTTTATAAAGATAAAAAACAGAATGCTTTCGTTGCAGAGTCGTCTTCTTCGGGGAACACGGTGTTTTTCGTTTCTTCCTCCGATATAAACTGGCCGCTTTTCACTGCATAAGACTAACACCGGAGGTTTTTCGATCATCTAGGATCCTGGTGAATACGATGTTGCATTTATTGAAGAAGTTCCGAGCTTTTCTGTCCGAATGATGATGAATTTTACGTCTTGAAACAGGCAAAACAGGCCGCCGCGCCAGTAGGCTTCAACTCGACGTGCAGCTTTTGAACGAACGATCGGGTGAGTTTCGAAATCACTGGTTTGCGTATACTAGAGTGATAAGTATAGCATTGGCAAGAGATGGCGTTATTAATTAAATTCAATGCTAGTTTTTAATGTCATCTTTTAAAGGACTACTGTCAATTTTTGAAGCAGCTGTTGGATTCAGTTTGTGTTTGACAGCCATAAAAAGTGAACTACTTCCGTGTTTTTACGAAAATGAAAAAATTGAGTATCGAAGAGTAAATTCATTTTTAAAAAAGGAAAACGGTATGGGCCGGGCTATTAATGACATGAACATCCTAAGAAAAAAAAACTAAAACGATTTTAAACGGTTTCGCTTTTAGTGAATTACTGTCAATTCTGCCAGTATATCTACCCACGAAAATCTGTTTAATTTCGTCGCAATTTTATTTTCCTAGTAAAAAGTTTAAATGCTGGTGATTGACGGAAGGATAATTTCTTAAAGCTGCCAATTTTTCTGTTCATTACAAAGCATTGCACATACCCTTGTTTAGTATTAATTGTGTTTTTGTATATTGTCCTTGTTTTGCATATCAATAGAAAACATATCGACCTACAAGTCCCACTTCCTTTGTCCTTTAAACAATGGAGAAAATACTTGATATACATATCAGGGATGGAGCCCTCTACTGAACCACAACCAATATGCCTATCAGCAGGGCAAATCAACTGAAATTCTTTAAAGATGTACGCATCACAGTGGGTTGCTTCCTTGACATCGTAGGAGCTCTCGAGAACACAAAATATGCCCAAAGATACACATGTAAATATGTACATATAAGTAGAGTAGATAATACTGTATGAAACTGGATAAAAATCCATAAACGAACATAGGCAAAGTTAATACCATACTAGTCAGCGCTGAACGCAGGGCCACTTCTTATGATCCTTTATACACTTATGTTCTGTTTCCTTTTGTGATCCTTTACAACGTGTACGCACCATCGCATCATGTACGTTTGTTAGTTATGTATATGTCAGTACTCTCTTCTGCCATCGTGGATTATTGAGTTCCATTGCTTGGCGTAGTTAGCTATAGCGTTGTCGCCTTTTCGTTAAGTTTGTTTAATCAACGTGTCCAGTGTATTGTGTCTTAAGTCATTCAGCACAAAATTTATCGGCACGTACCAATGTGGCTTCTGAGACCAAATTTCCACACTTAGACAAAAACATGCCATCTGTTTATGGACTTTAAGGTTGCGTATGGCAACATTAATTACTGGGGGCTCTACAAGTCGATGATTGAATTTGAGACAAACAGACTAACATCTGTCCACAGCTTAGGACAAAACGTCACTATTGACAGTTACAACTTGGAGGTGGTTAAGGAGTTCACCTACCACGGAGTAAATATAAACTCTACGAACGACACCTTAGCTGCTACTTCGGATTGGCAAAACAGCTGGGTTCAAAACTCCTAACACCAAAGACGTCGAAAGCTCTACGATAAGCAGGAAAGCGGAGCCGATCTTGGGCTCATTAGAAAGAAAAATACTTCGCGTCCCATATGTGAGGAGGACGATTGGATGAGAAAATCTAACCGCAAACTCTATAAACTGTACCAAGATGTGGATGTAGTGCAGAAGCCACATCGAGCGAATCGTCGACAACGCTCTAGCCAAGAGAATTTTCAAATCCCAGCATTCAGGTTCGAGACGACAAAGAAGACCGAACTTCGTTATAAGGATCAAGCAATTGCGACTGCTAGCATGCCTGGTCTGGCGAACTGGCAGCAGCGTGCGACCGAAGGGGATAAAAGGCAAAGAATTTCCACGGGCCTGCAACCCGATAAGTAAGTGTCAAGTCAATGAATAAATGAACTTTAAATCGATTGTTCTATGAACTCATCAACTGGACAGATGAAAAGTCAAAGGACAAAAAAAAAGAACATTACTACTTCAATCGTAAGTTCATTCATTTGCGTTTTAAGTTAGCCACGTGCCAAATCAAAATTAAGAATTTTCGCAGACCCATTGTCAGCCTACTGAATAAACGCAATTCCCTTTGCAAATGAAAGTTTAAAAAAAGTTTACTCGACCGGAATGTCTCCTTATTGCAGGAATAAGAACGCCCAAGCAAATGAAAATAAAAAAAAGACATTCTCTCAGTCTGCTTGATTATTATCCTACTTTCTCCTTTCTCTTCAAATTATGCTCGATATTATAGAACAAAAGTCATAAGGCAAGAAAAAAATAAAAAAATGTCTGTTGGCTGTGAAAACTATGACTCATGACTCTCATGAGTCATAAAATTGGCGCTCGCATTTCCCTTCATAAACTTGAGGGCTTTCCTCTCTCATTCCCTCTTTTTTTTGTTTTCCTTTTTCTCTCCTTCCATGAAGTGGTGTTGAACAAAACCGTATGACTAACGCTGAGTGGAGCCTGAATGTACATACATACATATGTACATATGTATGTATGAAATAAGATTGATTTCGTGGTGCCAAAAAGTCGATGATGTTATGAAAATGAAGTACGAGTACCTGCATATCGTGTTAGTTACTAGTAATTTACGAATCCACTTAGAAAATTTCTGGAGTAGCTGCATACAAGTTTTTAAAAGGATATATTTATAATATTTATGTACTCACAGAAGTACCAAATAAATAAATAAAAAACCAAGCTGTCAGCACACTGTAGCAAAATAGTAGGAGTAGCATCCTGAAACCTAAGCGTAAAGCATCATAAAGAGTGTATCCTTCGCTAAATTTTTTTTATCGATTTTAAACCAAACGGGGGAAAACAAATTATCGAAGTAGAAGCATTTGTTGTAGGTTATTAAAGGTATATCAAGGAAGGCTTCTTTATTTTATAAATAGTTTGCCTATCTTTGTGGATACAAATATCTACGTACGGCGAAAGGATGCAGAACTCCATTGACTCTTGGACTTGTTGTCATCGAGTAATTTAGTATTATAATCCTCTGGAAAATTCCACTTTCATACATGTATGGTGTACACACATACTAAGGTTATTCAAAGTTGGCCCAATATTTTTATTATTAGATTTTGAGTAGGCGTCCTCTTATTATATCCTTTCTTATATTCTTCCCACTATAGGGTGCCATTGACATTTTCATTATAACCTTAAATTGAATAGTATTTTGCTAAGGACCGACTGGCGAAAGTTGGATATTACTATACAGTATGAAGGTTATGTTAGGTTTTGAAAGGGTGTATGAAGAATAAGGACTCATTACGTTCACTACGAGACCAAATGGTCCATTATAAATCCCCTCTATATGAAGTGAAGAAGATTCGATATTAGAGCTCCAATTACCTCTACGGTGCTCGCGAAGAACCCAATCCTAAGACAGACAGGCTTCATTCTTGCAGGGCGGGGCAAAGGCAAAGCAGATGTTGGATTTTTCACGGCTCTCAGCCATTTTGTCGTTACTTACTTAGATGGCGCTGCAGTTCGGGATAAACCTGATCCTTAACAAAACTCTCGAATTAGCCGGGTCTTTTGCAAAGAAAAGTTACTGCGAGCAAATATGACGTTGAGAAGTTGCAATCGCAACAGATAGCCACAATCTTTGCCAATGGCGTATCCCGTAACTTCTCGAGAAGTACAATGCCGCCAAAACCGAGTGCCTTAAGACCAGTGGCAACGATGCCAACAAACCCTTAAGGAATCCACAACTGATGTCCTTGGTTTCACCAGACCTCTAACAAGAAACCCCTGATTTGACGAGGAATGTCGGCGGACACACGCAGCAATACAAGAGGTATATTAAGCGGTGCTGCAAGGAAGGCGGGTCGAGGGCTGCTCGCGAGCTCTACCGGCAGAAGAGACAGGTGGAACATCGGCTTCTGCGAAAGAAAAAAGAGAATGATAAACGCCCGTTCGAGAAATAAGAGGGGAGCCACTCCAGAAATGATGTTCGAAAGTTTTCCTAAAAGGTAAAAAAGAATATTTGACGGCAACAAAACCCGAACAGATACTTGTCGTACTACTACTATAGTCGGTGCTGAGAATGTACCATTCAACCGATGTTGAGGATGAGGATAGAAATATCCAAACTTTAATCCAACAGAGCTCCACTACCGACTCAAATTATTTAAAGGAGTTGAAAACGGCCTGAAAGATAGCATTCACTATTTTATTTAAAAAAAAATCTGGTCAGATGAGTGTATGGCTGGTGAATGGAATCTCACGAGACTCGAGATCTCTAAACTGCACCAGTTACAAAGGCATCTTCTTCTTTATCATCACGTATAAAATCTTATCTGCCATATTGTGTGAATGCCTGAAGTCCTTTGTCAACGACCTGATCGGCGTCTAGCAGTGTGGTTTCAGACCAAGAGAGTGCACAATGGGCCAAATTTGTCAATGGAGAAAACTCAAGATGTCCAAATCGATACCCACCTCTCTTTGTCGATTTCAAAGCCTCCTGGCAAAATTCAGTGGGTTTTCAGCGGCGCGTTTGCAACAAGAAGGGACACGAATATCGACGAATCGGACAGAACGTTACAGTCGACAGCTATAACGAGATTGTAGGGTATTTGTCTACCTTGGCTTCACAGTTACACCTGACAACAACATAAGTGCAGAAATCAAACGAAGAATAACTCTTGCCAATAGCTGTTGGTTTGGGCTATGATGGCAATAAAGTAATGAAGTCCTGTCCCTGTACCTTGGTCGCTCGAAAGATTTGCAACGTGGTCAATTTGGTCTACTGTTTATTCATGAGAGGATCGCTATTTAACTTCTCTTCCCTGTAGCAGCCACCGTAATAGTTTTTCATCCTCCTTTCGTCAACAGAAAAATCATGCTTTTCAATGACTGTTTTTTGCTTCGTAACATTTTTTTTCCTTAGTGGAGTAGTTAACCCCTCGTAAAACCTCCAATTTGGATGACCAGGCCCTTTGCTGGACTGCTTGGACTGAAGCGGCAGGATAATTCGATACTTATTGGCGTATGATACAAATATGCCCATATAAGGTGTTAAGTTCGCCGTTGATTCGTTGACTCCGCTGCTGTCCGGGTGTGAAGTGTGCCTTAGTGGGGACTTCATTATGTTGTGGTGTAGGGTAATTATGTAAGACATACTACTCCACTTCGACCTGTCGACCTTTGGTAGTCCTAATGCAAAATCAAGTCCTGCCATCCATATGTCCAGGTTTCATTATAGCAGTGGCATAAGCTACCGCCGCGACAAGGCCTGCCCTATGGGGGTAATGCATGAAGAAATTTTTCACTGTAGGTCTTACGATCTATGGCTTGACAAAAGGTCCTTAGAAACTCTGTGTTCTTCTATATTCGACCATCTATGGTCAGCCATTTTCTTCTTTTGTCTAAGAAGTCCTCCTTGATCACAAATACATGGTTTGACGTCTACTCTCTTTGTTTTGTTGCAGTTCTCCCCATTTCCACCATTCTGTTGGGATAAAATCAATACAATTTAAAACATTTCGATATTTGTGACGTAAGTTGCCAGAAGGATAGTTCATTTAGTCCAGGCAAAGCATTTACTTATGTACATATGTATAAACTGTTTTATTGCCGCTGCAGAAGGACTATGAGCGCATACTTTTCATTACAACACTAAAGATCTACGATTTGCTTAAGTTCTTGTTCCTGACATAAATTGTTTCGACTCTAAGCTCTGTTATAACCCTTGGAAATCTCTTCCTTTTCCTGCAAACGCCGTTTTTTCATTACCGCACTACTATTGCCATTCGATAATCCTATTTACCCCATCGTCACACTTGTACATCTAGTCGATAGACAACCCCATTCTAGAATTGAATTAAACTTGTTTTAAATAGGATTTAAAAAATACGAACTAAAACCAACCAACCCCTGTTTGAGTAAAGAAAATCTATGTACGCGGGGCATTCGGGGGGAGTGTTTCCTTTCGTCTTAAAATGAACTTTTATTCCATCTTAGCGATTAAAAGCAACTAAAAATACAGACACATGGGCTTTATAGTGCTACCCAACCATATGTTGCCTCGACGAGAAACTCTCCTATATCACCAGATGTCAAAGCGCTGCTGGATTCACCAGCCCTGCAGAGTGGCCAGTTAAAAGCATTGTTGGCGTTGCCTATTAACCTCATGGATTTTATTATTCCTATTTAGTCGATTGTTAAACCTGTCAGCACTGAAAAACTTTGCAACGCAGTAGCATCTTTTTCATTACCAATATGACTGACTGTGGGTGGACCCTAAAGCTATAAAGCGGGACGATAACCACGGTGAGGGGAAGTTGTAATGTTAGGTCAGGACCATCCCCAATGCGATATTGTTTGTGTTGCTCGTTTAAACAGCCGGAGTTGACGTCTATGACGTATCGCCCACTCGCTTCCCACACGTATTCTTCCACACTATCGTAATTTCAGATGGTGGTTAGCTATTGCCTTGCGTACCTTCGATATTGCGTACATAATATCGCTCTTTCTCCTTCTGTTCACTAAAAGGGAGCAAGGAAAGGCACTTAAACAGACCAACTATGTATGTATGGTGCTTGCAAGAAACGATAAATGTATCTATCCACATTGAGTGTCCACTTCTTTGCTTGCAAATTTATCATTTGTTTTGTTATTGGTGGGCTACAAAATTGAATGATGGAAGGAGGGAAGAACCGAATAAAATGAAACGAAAACAATAAAAAGACCAACGGAAAAGGGAAGGTAATGCAAATAAAGTTTCTCATTTGTGAAAATCGATAGAATGTTTTACGTCAAACTTGTGAGTGTAAAAATGGTCAGGCGCATTCGCAAAAAGTGCTGGAATCATATTGGTAGGCATGTCACAGTAGCGGTTGCTTTTATTAGTCATCAAAAAAAAAAAAAAAAACACACACGAGTACTTTGAATATTGAAAGCTGTTTGCTATGGGTGGTTAGGATACTTTAGGTTATGTAGAATTATGAGATTATCTGATGATACCAGGAACTATAGTTGCCCCGTTGTGAACCCTAGGGAACGTTAACGGTAAGACACCTGAACCATTTCTTCCATGCACTTAATTTCCCTACAGAATTGAAATAAATCATTATTTTGGGCTGAAGGCCCAACCTCTTATAAACTATCAGTGAAATAACCTCAAGGGTATTCTAGTTTGCCCCGGGTAATGATTTGGCATTCACAGGGCAGATGTGTTACGTACTCTGAGACGTGTAGGTCACTGCAGTACCTGTACACATCCGTATTCGATAACCCTAATCTCTCTGCGTGCTTCTTCAGAAAGCAATGACTAGAGAGTATCCCTATCACTGTTCTTGATCTTGATCTGCTAAGTTTTAAAATTTCCATAGATTTTTTTTCGATATAACACTGGTCACAAGGCCTTAGCCAGCCTGTGCTTTTCTAAGTCAGACTATTTTTGGTCAGCCAAGTTGAAAGTTCTCTCGAGAACAAGTTTCTTAGCCGCAAACATGGGTGTTTGTGCCTTCTATTATATCAGTCTGTGGGAGCTCAGATCCTTTTTTAGCCCATTAGTACCGACCGACGTTCGTTTTCCTCTATATCGAAGTGTCCAGGCATACAACATAATCTGACACAGTTCTGCGCACATAAAGCCATGTGCGACAATTCCTGGCTAGTTCAGACGTAGGAATAGCGCCTTAAGCGCAGCCTGGTTGTTGATGTACATAGATATTCTTGTTGGAAATTGATCCCATCTCCAGTGGTTCTGCAGCTTGAAACAAAGCTAGAACTTCTGCTTGGAATACGCTGCATGCGTCCGGAAGTCTCAGAGCATCTGTAGGTTTAGATCACTCAAATATTTCCCCGACCTCGTACCCTCACTTGCCTTGGAACTACCCGTGTAGACTGCAATTTTATTTTGGGACGGAACTTCCTTCCTTCGCAGCCCTCCGTATCAGGGTTCATTAATTCGTATAGCAATGTGTCGAGGTCAAGGGTACCCAGAATTCAATGGTACGGAAACAGATCACATGTACCCGACGCTAGCATTTGAAAGTAGATTCGCTATTAGAATTCCTGACAGAGTTTAATGGAAAAATACAAAATCATCAACGAAAAGGAACTGGGCTTCTAAACCTTCTAAAATGGACGTTGGCACAGGAATCAGAGTTAATTGTGGAGCCCTAAGAATAAACGGCGACTGCAGTGTCTTTCAAGCCGCATTACGACCTATGTATAGCCAGGCAGCCATTACGGCTATGGACTCTTGTAATTAGATCAAGGCTTGTGAGGATCTGCTAGTCGCTTTTAAACAAGATATTTAGAACCAATGCGGTGAACCTCTGCTGGGTAAATGAATATAGTGGGAAATGAAAGGGCTGATAAGCTTGCAAGAAATGGGTCGGTGCCTCATTCCTCGAAGGCTCTCCCTTTTGTAGCAATCCCAATTAGCTCTGTACGAAAGAAAGTACAAGATGAAACCACCAGTCGAGTAAAACGATACTGGATAGATGTAGACATATGTGCAACAGCTAGTGCGCTGTGACCAAATTCAAGCAAAGAGGGATATATTTCTCTGGTGAACCTTGGTCGTCATAATACGCGGGTTATCCCCATTGGTATTTATGGGGAACGCTTCTACGAGTATGTGCAGCTTAGAGGCTATTGACGAGGAAGAAATGAAATCTATCCGTCAGAAGAGTGAGGAATCCTGGTAATTACTTCTTCTCGGACCTAGAGGATTTAAGAAATGTTGAGCTGATGGACCTCCTGAGATTCATTTCACAGGGTGGCTGATATATTTTTTTGCAGTAAAAAAAAAATTATTGATTTTAAAGTTTTTTTTTTGCTATCGGCAAACTGATCAAGGGTCTGGCGCGGGTGACTTCGCGGAGACCGACAATACTAGACTTCACTTCTTGTTACTTAAACATGGCCCTGTTCTTGAAGCGAAGGTCTATGCTATGGTAATGGCTACCGACTATATTGCAAAGAATGGGTGGAGTGGCCGCATTTACAGTCAGGCTCCGCTTAAGGCCTTACTCAACCCTTATAGCCGTTCTATCATAGTTCGAGAATGAAAGAATTCTTGACTTTGGTCGCAAGACTGAATTGTTTGATTCTAGTCTGGGTCCAAGGTAACATTGGGATTGAGGGAAATTAAACCTCCGATGATATTGCCAAGCAAGGCTCAGGCCATTTTTTCTAAGGATCTGCACCTGTGTTGGATCTTCCTGCGTCACTGGTTGGAGCCTCCATTCATTGGGGTTCTTACAAATACAATTGTGTGTAGCACAGCTCTCCAGGATGCAGGTGGACTAAACGAAAGCTCCCGAACGTTTGTGAAAAATCGGCGGCAGTCGTGCTGTCTCTCAGCAAAAGGACTGTAGACAACTTATTGGCGTTCTCAATGGGACATTTTCCTTTTGCTAAGCATCTTAGTGTGCAAGGCTTAAGAGACCACTGTGTGCGACGCTGGCGGAGAGGGCGACGATACTTCAGATCACTTCCTTTGTTATTGTCCTGTATTTGCTCAGATCAGATGAAGATCGTCGGTGCTAATGTGGTGAGTTCTCATACTGTAAGCTCTGCACCACTGAAGTGCCTTCTCAACTTTCCTTGAAAGTCGAAAAAATTGCAGTATAAATGGGTAATATTTTGCCTTGCTTCGTAGTTGTACAATGGACTAGTTGCATCTGAGTGCTCCAGTGGTGTGTTTCCTTCCCCGACAAAAAAAAAAGAGAAGACATCCACAAAACTTAAGTAGCAACCTAGGTATGTATTTAACCAGAATAGTTTTTGAGTAATAAATCAAATAACAGAACGGGTACAATTTTTCATTGCCATTCTTTTAAATTTAAAATAAATCTAAAATCTCTTCTGAAGTCACATTTTTTCGACGCTACTGTTGGAAATCGATATATTTTTGCAGTGCGCAGGAATCCCCACAAAACACTCATACACATACTTCGAAGCTCTTCAAAATCCACCGACAGACTACAAACTTTCATCGAGGACTTTTAATACGTAGTTAACCCTTACTGGGTTCACTTCGGTAGTAGATACGTTTCTTTCATCTTAAAATCGATCGATTGCAACATTTTTGCAAAAAAAATTTGTTTTTAACAAAGTATTTCAAATACTCAAGTTTTGTTAGTTATAATATAATTTTTTGTTGTTTTATTCAAACGAGAATAAAAAAACTTACGAAAAAGGTCTCAGAGTGCAAAACAGTGATTCTGTTATACCAAAGAAAGAAAGAAAAAAAAAAGTTTAAAAATTAAAAAAATTGGATAACAAAGAAAAATCGAAACCTCTTATACCGAAAACAGTGTAAAAAATCTAACTGATGTGCATTTTTGGATGGTTACTAATAATTTCTACATTCCTAACAACAATTTTGATACTTTTATTACTTTTTGCGACAACGCAAAAGCCAGTAATTGAAAATTTGGAATTTTTCTATCGAAATTTTTCATTATCGTTTTAAAATTGGTAAAAAAAATATATTTAATTCGTGTAGAAAAAATTGTAATTGTAATTTTTTGTTTTTACAAAATTTTTTCTAAAAAAAAAGTAAAACTATTGATAAAGGTCATGAAAAGTTTGAGTTCTTTTTTTCCTTTGCTCTCTTTAAAAAAGTTGTTCACAAAGTATCCTTTGAATATCGGGAAACTACGAGAGAGGAGTGTTTTTTCTGAAAGGACGTTTTTTATGAATCAGTATCTTGCATGAGAAGCTTTAATTTGTTCTCTTTTTCATGGAGAGATTTCGTATAAGAAGCATGCGCTACTTGTAGAGAATTCCATTTCATTTGTATTCCTCTCGTAATATAAGAAAAAAAAACTAAAATAAAATAAACTTGTGAACAACTAATGTTGAAAGGAAAAGAAAAGCTCCAATTTTCTATGCATCGAGTCTTCAAATGAAATGTAGTGCTGTATTGTGTGAGATTGAAAATTGTCTAGCATCGAAAAGTTTTTGTGATTCAACGCTTATTTTTCTCTATGTTCGCAGCCATATTGTTCTGTTAAAAAGGGGGAAAAAATATGAAATCAAATAAAAATTGATTAGGAGCGAGTGTAAAAAGTGAAACATAAATAAATTAACAACAAATTTTCAAATACAGTGCTTGGGGGAGAAAAAATTGGATTAATTGAGTGTGTTTAAAGGAGATTTCTCCCAACATCGCTTTAAAAAGGATTAACGCGTTTTACGTTTGAATTTTAAGGTAATTATAAAAAAAGAAAAAAAACTTATTTCAAAATTTTTTTATAAAAATGCGTACTTATATGAACATGTACCGTTTTTCATTGTTTTCCCTCCCCACACCCATTTTCGAGAACAATGGCGACAACAACCCTTATGACTCATGCAAAAATGGGGAAGAAACCCATAAAAGCTTCAAGAGCTACTATATGAGGGCAGCAAGTGCAGAAAGGTGCGACAAGTTTTGCATAGCAAACTCACACTTGGTTTCAATTATCCTTAAATTTAACATCCCTGGTAATAAATTTTATAAATTCAAATGTTTCCTTTCGACATAAAACATATTTTATAATTTTTTTTTTTCAAATTACGCTAAAAGTAGAAAACTTTTACTTGATTATTAAAAGTAAACCAAACGAATCACAACAAAAAGCCTAAGCTTTCGTATTAAATCGCACCTCATATGGAGCCCTTCCTTGCCGACGTATGTATGTACATATATATACACATCGAATGCATGAAGTACATGTTTTATTTTCCTTCTTATAATTTAAATCAAAAATCAGCTTTACTGCTGTGGAACAATGAGCAGACGTGTATTTGTGTAATACAAACACAAAGAGCAAACTTCAAGTGACTCATTCAATATTGGTCATGGAGACTTTTCACATGGTATATACACATTTTGTCACTTTTTTATTTTAGTCGACGATTCTACTATATACACATCCATACATATGTATGTAGGTAGGTGTAATGTATTTTTATAAGAAAAAGTTCACGTCAATGAATTAATTTCTTAAACACTGTGCATAAGGCTTGGGATTAATAAGGGCTGCTCTTGACTTTACGATTTAAAGATGCATTTTTTTATTGGTCGATATATGTATGTACGTTTACGCATTTAATTATTTTATTATTACATTTTTCAGTGAGAAAGGTCAGGACTACTGATATGTAGTTTCAGAAAATTTAATTTAAAATTAATTTTCCACGTACATACATAGCTGTTCTCAATATAAAGGTTAACGATATACATTTGAAAAGTCCACTGTAAAAACGGCCAAAATCCACTCAAATCGATTTCGATAAAAACGAAAATAAAAGTTTATTTACTAATAAAACGCTAACTTCAAATGAAAGTAATTGTTTTTTAAAAAAACATTTTTGTTAGTCAAATGTGTTTTATTAAAAATTATATCTGTTAAAACAAGTTTTTTTGTTTTTACCAAGTGAATAAATAAAACCTAGAGCAATGGTTCAAGTTAAAAGTATTATATGAGTGTCATCCTTCCAATGGACGTCCTTGGACTTGTGTCATTTTTCCATGGCAAACACGCGTCCATCGGTGGGTCGTCAACGAATTCAATGTCGCTGTCTTCTTTTTGGTCGACAATTGTCAAGTTTTTGTAAAAGTCCTTGGCTTCTGATCTTTTGAGGAGGAGGAGTAATGAGGTCTTGTAAATCCTTCCACTTGGTTTTTTTCGTGGGGATCTGAGTGTCTCTCCTTCTTTTCGTATTTGCTCAAATTCACAGGAAAAAAAATACTCGTATCTGAAAATTGATGCCATAAGGTCCTAAAATAATTAGGTGACTGTATCTATTTTAAGTTTCCTGTAAAATATCTTTTATAGGGTGTGGTAACACTTTTGCAACGCACTGTAGTATTAACTTGTAGCATTCTTCCATACGGTCTTTTGGACTTAAGTCATTCTTTTTGAAGATGACATATCATGTTGGTGATTTTTATATTTTGTATATTTTTTCATTCCATACACATGTATTTATAAAATAAGTTCAAGTGGAATCGCATTCATATTTAATGAAATGTTTTTAAGCCTTTAAACTGTGTCTCTACTTTACATACATATGTGTTACACTCCTTCATTCAAATGCTGCATAGTCCAGAATTGGACGAATTTCAACATAAACTTTTATGGAACACTTAATGTGACTAAATTAACTCATATTCAAGCAGGAAGACTACAATTTTGACAAACTCTTTAATGCAATTTTAATTTAAATGGCAATTTTAGGAATACGAGTGTTTACTAGTAATCTTTTTTCTGGAATATCATGAAAAAGATAACGTCTCCCTGTCTCAACCGACTACTATTGGTACTCCTTCCCAATTTACTTAAATTCTAAATATCGGGAAAAGCTTTGAAAAGGATGCTATGAAACATGTCTACTATTGCTTACATATCGATTTAAATTCAAAAATCTCTTTCCATTCGTGAAATGTAAATTCCTTGAAATATATAAATAAATACAACATGAGTTCAATTAAAGTCTCTCATGCGAATGGGCCTTAAATTTTGTAAGTGGCTATATTTGCCAAAAGTTTTTGGACACAAGCGGTCTTGGGAAGACAACCGGAACACATTATTCATAAAGGGATGCACATCTTATGATTGAAACATCAAGTTGTCAATAATAGAATATAATACAATTTTCTACCAAACTGTCATATAGCCGCATCTGTGTGATTTTGTTTCGATATATTTTGTTCAAAATCCCTTGTCATTTATCCGAGAAATGGGAATTTTTCAAGAATACATTCATAAATACAGAATGAACTTGAATAAAGTTTGTCTCGTGAATCGGGTTGAATTTTTGTAAATGGCCTTATTTGTCAAAAGTTTTTAACATAAGTGGACCGTAAAATATAGAAATAGTCATGAATCGATGTATACTCGAAGGTATCTGAAGAGAAAAAATCTCAAGTTCGCAAGTATTTGATCCTGTATGGCGTCCTTTTTTAATTTACTAAAGTGGCTAATATCCATAGAAACGTTGAATGGAAAAATATTAGTTTTTAAAAAATACAAACAAAAACAATTTTCTCCCAATTTGCCATGTGACCACATCTGTGTAAATTATAAATACAGGTTGAACTTCGTGTGAATTGACCTTAATTTTTGCAAATATTCCTATTTGTCAAATTCTTTTTGACATACAGTGAGTATCCATAATATTAAATTTTTCTGAATTATAAAACGCGTCTTGTATTTGATTGAAAACTGAAAATTTGGGCTTGGAATCAAACGGAGTCAAAATCGTTGTTTCTTGATTAAATGGGTTTTATTTAAATTATAGATTCATATTTTTTTCAATAAAAAAGGATGTAGTAAAAGATCAAATAAAAACATTAACAAATTAACACTCACTTAATATGCGGTTTTTCTGTTAAAAGTTTTGAAAATCTCATTAAGGCCTTTTGGCATATTTTTTTATTTTTTTGTGTGCAGTCCGTATCAATTTTGTCCCATTCTTCTTGCAATCCAGCTTTCACAGATAAAGCAGGATTTTCACTAACACGATGATCTATAAATTCTCTGTGGTGTTCAGGTCCTCAGTATCGAGGTTTTTGAATTACTCTAGGGCAGTTGTAAGGTAGTCTTTCGCGAGCAACATGAGCCGTCCTGATAAAATTAAAAATTTTGCAAAATTTCAACTCATTCAGCCCTTTGTCGCAAATTTTCCTTCAATATGTTCAAATAAGACTCTATTCATAATCCCGGCTAGAAACACCAAGTTAGCAAGGTCTTTGGCTGTTAAAAATCACAATTCTATTACGTAGCCTACTCCATGCATAACCATTAGTTTTATGTCTAAACTTTTGACATCTTTTCATTTCCCTTCCACCAGACCATTACTTAACCATGATTTTTTCAATTTTAAAAATAGATTAGTTCGATAATATGGTGCTCGAAAAATTACGAAGATCGCTTGGCGATGAAACACTATTCTTAACAACTGCAGAACGTTGGTTTAATGGGTTTCAACATTGACGTACCTTGGTCAAGGAAGAACCACCCTGCCATTGCCCTCATCCCAGAAGTCATCGAAGGCGTTTGGAACATACTAATAGAGGACAATCGATGAATCTACAGAGATATCGATCCATCTTTGTGCATATCCGTGGCGTAGATTAAAATAATTCTCCCTGATCCGTAAGGTACGATAGCATTACCGACCTTCATTTCTGTCAGAAGGGAGTTAAAAGTGGCTCAAGGCTTGTGTTAATGCAAATGTGGATATTTTTTAACAAATCATTTCTCAATAATTTTTACTTGTTTGTGCCAGTACTTATGACTTTACCTGGTAGATAGATAGATACGCAGATAAAAACATAAAAACTCAGCCGTCTTTAAGATCGAAAGGCAGCCGAAAATTCAACATGTGAGGAATGCCTACCACTCGATATACGGACAGTGGTAAATTCCTTCGGTATTTTGTAGCAGTTACTACTTTGCACTTTATGTGCAAAGTGTTCTACTGTTTAGATATCAGATAAATCAATCATGTTTGATTTCAAGCATGACAGCTCTATAGACATCATCTACAAAAGCGGTGATATCCTGTCATCTAGAATCTGATGGTTAAGTAAATAGTACGCCAGGCAGGTGCTAACAAGGAATGCACTATATTGCACAGCAACATTCAGTTGCATTTACGTTGATTCGGAGGGCATCAAAAAAATGGAGAAACGTTAGACGAAGTGTATCGAGCTAAAAGGAGATTATGTTGAAAAATAAAACGAAAAGAGTGTTCCTTATTTCAATTTTCCGGGACTTATTGACCCACCCTCGTATATTTGCCAAATTTAACAGCTGGTTTCAGAGTTATTCCTACTGAAAGTTCTCGAAATCTTTGTAGACACTAAAATGTAAAGGGTGACCATAAACAAACAATTCAGCTTTTGAATTAAACACGTTGCTTGAATTGACAAAATCGACAACATTTTCATATCAGTGTAAAGTACTGCTTTGCTGGCAAACTCTTGTTGTCTTAGTAAAATTTTCGATGACATCGTACATAATTTCGTCTGGATAGTGAAGGCTGAGATTTGGCATACACAGAGTTGTAGAGTTTTTTGAACATCTTGCTGGCCAATTCTTATCCGCATTTCTGCAGATTATACGATATTTTTGTCGCTGTACTGCAATTGTTTCGCGTGTAGTGTGACAGGTTGCAACACTCTACTGGATTCACATGTCTTCAAGATCAAAATCAATACATTTCGGCAAATTCTGTAACACAAACTACTTAATGTAACCCTATTTCCAGCCGAATTCTCAAAGAATTCCATCCCAAACCTATAGTTTAGAGCCATGTTTGAAAGCATTTTTTAAAAAAAAAAACTTTCTTATGATATGGAAGGGCAAATCCACAGAAGGGGCTCTTCACTATCTTGTGAAGAAAATTGAACGAACTCTTGGTTCTAAGGAAATAGCCCTATGTGCCTTCCTTGACATTGAGGGCGCTTTCGATAACACTGGCTACAGCTCATTAGAGAGAGCAACCAGTAGCAGAGGCATCGAAGATTCGACCAGCAAATGGATAAGAGCCATGCTTGAAAGTCGAATTATGTATGACTTCCTCCTCTGGAGGAGTTTCTGTGTCTGTGACCGCAGCTAAGGGCTGTCCCCAAGGTGGAGTTCTCTCTCCCCTTCTATGGTCACTAGTCATAGATAACCTTCTAGTCGATCTTCACAGATTAGGCTATACCGCCATTGGTTATGCGGATGACTTGGCGATACTTATTAGTGGCAAGCACAGCGCAACCATCTCCAGCGTCATGCAAGGTGCTTTACTACATGTTTTAGAATGGTGTAGCAGAGAAGGACTATCCATCAATCCCTGCAAAACTGTTCTAGTGCCTTTTACTAGGAAAAGACTGGTCAATCTAGGACCTATCATTATCAAAGGCACTACTCTAGCTTATTCCAGTGAAGTCAAATATCTCGGGGTTATCCTCGACAAACGGCTCAACTGGAATTCTCATATCAAGTTCGCCATCGAGCGTGCTAATAAGGCCATGTGGGCCTGCAGGCGCCTGTACGGCAGAACTTGGGGCCTAAATCCAAAAATGATACATTGGATATATACAATGATGGTGAGGCCTATTATCACATACCCGGCCATCATCTGGTGGCCGAAAGTTCTTGAACGGACAACGGCAACTAAACTCCAGAAGTTACAAAGAGTTGCCTGCCTCGGCATCACAGGTGCTATGCATACCTGCCCGACGGCAGCTTTAGAAGCAATCGTTGGGCTTTTACCCCTTCATATCTTCATTAGGAAGACAGCTGCTAGCTGTGCTATCAAGTTGCAGATAAAATACAAGTATAAATCAGGTGACCATGTGGAATATCTGAAAATTCTTGACTCAATCCCCAAAAGAGACATGTTTTGTACCATCCCTGACACCATGGTCAGGGAGTACTGTTTCGGTAGGCTATTTGAGGTAGAAATATTAGATCGTGCAAATTGGTCTAATGGTGTTCCAGTATTAGACCCTAGAGGTCTAGTTTGGTTCACAGACGGATCGAAAATGAAATCTGGAGTTGGAGCTGGTGTCTTTGGACCCAACACCAAAGTCTCGATACCTATGGGAATGTGTCCCACGGTATTTCAGGCTGAACTCCATGCCATTAAAATCTGCGCTAGGTTAAACCTTAGTAAGGGTATTAAGGGCGCTAGAATATTTATATTTTCAGACAGTCAGGCAGCACTCCAAAGCGCTGTCGTCCAATTTAGTGGAATCCATTTCAGTTAAAAACTGCTACGATGCACTGCAATCCCTGGCGAGACTAAACAAGGTAAAACTTGGATGGGTTCCTGGCCATCAAGGGATTGCAGGTAATGAGCTAGCAGATGAACTAGCTAGGGCTGGCTCAGAATCTGCGTTCATAGGACCTGAACCTTACTGTGGCATTAACTGGTCATTCGCCACAGCGCTGATTAGTAACTGGGAACACAAGCTTCGTCTGGACCACTGGGAAAATGTCCCAGGGTTGAGACAATCCAAATTACTAATCAGACCCTACTCCTATAGGGATATAATTAACCTTAATAAGGAAAGTATCAGGAAGCTAGCGGGCTTTCTCACGGGCCATTGTGGCTTGAGATACCACCTTAACAAACTTAACCTGGGCTCAGAGACGGAATGTAGGTTCTGCTCGGAGGAGGACGAATCGTCCGAACACATTCTCTGCAATTGCCCAGCATTACATTTTTATAAAGAAATATTTTCTATAAAGAAATATGTACGCCAGCAGAAATGAAAAACTCTGCTACTAAGGACCTACTATCCTTCATTAGGGAGGTAGACGGTCTCTTAGACTAAGAACACCCTTATGATACAATAGATCTTCTAGGTCGCAGTGTCTGCCACATGGACAAGGGTTATATCTAAAAAAAAAAAAAAAAAATTCTTATGATATTTATTAGTCTCTAAAGTCTGTGCGACATTCGCGACAGGTGGGACCGTGAAAAACTTTTTGGTGTTTTCTGGGATCCGAACCTCGAACCTCCCGCTCAGTAATCCAACGCACTAACCATTGAATCACGGCGCCCACTTGCCTCATCGCTTAAGATAAATTTTTAAGCTAAATTTTCGTCCACTGGCTGATGATCCTTCAACCAATTAACAAATTCTTTTCGCTTAGAATCGTATTTTGGTTTCAGTTCTTGGGTCAATTAATTTTTATACGCAGATGCAGATTTTTTGTGAGATTTCGCTGGAAGATACTTCCTGTGAACGATAGTGAATTGTAACACTATCTCACTGCGGTTATGTATTTGCTTTAACGTCCGCTACAAGGATTCATGGGTGACTTATTGTTGTCGAACCAGTTTCCTCAAAGTTTTGTAATTATTATTCGAGTTTATGACTCATTTGGAGAATTTTTTTTTGTGAAAATTCCATAAAATTAGCGAATCTAGCTGGTAGTAGTAGCACATATTTCTATGCAACCGGCAGGTGAAACTAAGTTGAGTCATTTACATGAGAAAAGCTTCAACAGACGCATCCAAAACGCAGGTAATGCATCCTTCATCTTGCCTCTATAATAACGCTTGGGAGGGTAAACCCCAATATTCTCGTACTCTAATCGGAATACGTCCTACAATCGCCAGCGAAAAAAAAAAAAAATCGAAATCTTTTGTTCGAGCAGTTACAAGCAGACCTCATGGTTCCGTGGCATGACATAGTTAAACATCTTACCTTCTTCATGTCCGTCGTCAAGATGATTGATGGCACTATTGGTCGTCGCTGCTTCGGGCCTATGTTTATTTAGAATACACCACACCAACCGTATTACGGACGGTATTACAACAGTCATGGGACAGAACACAGTTTTCGTTTTTCAAATCTAAAGATTTAAAGAGAAACATGAGCGATTTTTTTCATCTTTGGCTAAAGTTACACACAGGGTTGCATCTGATTAGCATACTTCGGTGCTGCACGAGTCTTCTCCTACAAGAAGAAAAAGACCGAATTCACCAGAAACTTGCAATCCTCTAAATGCAGAACACAGAGGAACATAGCCACTGAAGGAGCTTTGTTTCAACTAAAAATTATTTTCAAATTTGGCATCACCTTGGAAATCCTTTTTTAATATTTCCAGCAAAGTGGTCCATTTATTACGGAAGTATGACACTACAAATCAAAGGCGCAGGACTCAAGTGAATGCGGCTGATTTTTGTTACTCATCGAAGAATGAAGTCCTTCATTAGTACAGATTTGGCTCATTACTACAGAATAGCCTACATAGTGAATTGCAAAAGCAATCGGATAGCGAATAGGATATATGGAACAATTAACACAAATCTGAGCCGAGCGCAAAGGTCGGCTTGCATATGTTTAAGCGGAGCTCTAAGAACTTCCCCAACAGTTGCTCTAGAAATGCTATGCTATGAGATTTCTATAGTTAACAGGTGGCAGCGTATGAAGCCACTCACGTGAAGGCCATGTCTCAGTGGTCCAGTCTACGTTCTAGACACTTCTCTACTCTTAACGATCTTAACCTCCTTCCGGAAGACCCCAACTACATTCGTCAACAACTTCTGCTTGATAAATGCTTCGAAACTCGAAAACTCCAGATAATACTGGGAAGGGGGTCTTGGGTTGCAAAAACATTGCTTGCAATTTTATACGGATGGATCTAAACAGAATCAGGAGCAGGAGGGGGATGTATTCTCCAAAGATTACATCCGAAAAATCTCCTTCCGCCTCCCAAATCAATGTAGCGTCTTCCAGGCGGAGATCATGCTGATTAAGGAAGTCTTGTTGTGGCCACAGGGATATTCCAGGGAGTTGTATGGTATAACTCTGTCGATTTTGCCGGATAAGGCGAGTCTCGGTATGCCTGTCGCTACATTTAAATTGCTACTCAAGCTACTAACTGCACCAATCGCAGATTGGCAAATGGTACTACCTCCTTAATTACTAGACATATCTGGGCCAAACTGGATCAGAAAGGCTCCAACTATCTTATAAGAGGGTGCTCATTTCCAACATAGTAGGTAACAGGATACTGTATTATCGGTAGGCACGCCATCAGGCGTTTACATGTGAAGCTCTCGCGCTCGTAGGAAACTGCTAATGTTGGCATTAGCAGCCTCCAACGCTTCATAAGCTCGTAGCTCCTCCTGATTCAACGGGTAGCTCTCCTTGATGTTGATCCTGTAGTGACACAATGGACCTTGCTGGTCTGAGTGAGGTTGCAGGCTGCAGCTTGCCACGACATCCTGACCTAATCTGAGCACTGTCTGGCGGTATAACTTATTGGTTCAGGACAATTATGTGGGTGATTGGTGACACTTGTCGCCAGATCTTTTTTATTCCCTACGAGAATGGGTAGCTGCGGTAGGGCGTGGACCAGTTAGTGATAAATTGTCTTTGTGTCTTAGCATGTAGGAGAAGTATGTAGATGCAGTTTTATTTATTCAGAGACTGGCTTCAAACTGGCTGGAGGTCAAAACTGTCGCAATACATTTTTATTTGGAAAGCCTTGAAGCAAGGCAATGCCATATACTAAGTAAATAACTTCAGTATTTATTTCAAAATTTGAATATCCTTGCATGAGTCCTTGAGTGATTAGGCAAATATAGTCGTACAAACAACGTTTTACTTCAATAAATTGATGGGGATGAAATATCTCAAGCCATATGAAGGAAATGAGGAAATGTATGCCTGGGAAATAAATGTGTTCTTTTTTTTATAAATTTAGACAAATATGAAACATGTAACTAAAACAAATATGTCTTTGCATTAATTTACAATTATTTTCAATTTATTGCAGAAAGTAAAGCAAAGGCCTAGGGCCTCTCGCCGTCATGTCGTCTGTCAAAGTGGCGGTTCGAGTGCGACCCTTTAACTCACGTGAAATTTCACGAGAATCAAAATGCATTATCCAAATGAGCGGTGCCACCACCGGTAATTATTTTTTATCTTCCAATCTGGAATCATTAAATCTAACTTTTAATTTACAATTTTTGCAGCTATTACAAATCCCAAAGTACCACCAAATTCAAATGAAGCCGTTAAACAATTCAACTTTGATTACTCATACTGGTCGCACAATGTAAGTATATATGCAATTATAAATAACAACATTAACCTAACTGTTATACAAATTTGGCAGCCAAGAGATCCAGAGTTCTCTACCCAAGCTATGGTGTACAAGGACATTGGAGAGGAAATGTTACAGCACTCATTCGACGGATACAACGTATGCATATTTGCATATGGACAAACTGGTGCTGGAAAATCATACACTATGATGGGAAAGCAAGAGGAAAATCAGGAGGGTATAATCCCAATGATTTGTAAGGACTTGTTCCAACGCATTCATGACACAGAGACAAATGAGCTAAAATACTCGGTTGGTTTATTTTAAAGACAACTTATTAGAAAATGTTGACTTGTTCTATTTTCTTCTTTGGGTTTATTAAAGGTTGAAGTTTCTTACATGGAAATCTACTGCGAACGTGTACGAGACTTGTTGAATCCAAAGAATAAGGGAAATCTTCGCGTTAGGGAGCATCCTTTGCTGGGACCGTATGTAGAGGATCTTTCAAAATTGGCCGTAACGGACTATCAGGATATTCATGATCTTATTGATGAGGGTAACAAAGCAAGGTGAGTTAATTATATCTGACCTTCTTGAATCTGTTGGTTTTTTGTTAAAAAATGCATTCCGCCAATGAAAAAGACTGTTTTCGAAGAAAACCTAAAATCTCATTTCCGAATTTAATGTCAGAAAGTGGAAACACAAATATATACATATGTATGTACATATGTATATATACATATGAATGTATGAACTCTCTTGATGGGTTTAATGTGAATCCGTCTTCTGTTTTGTAAATAGTCTTGTCTCTTGGAAACTTTACATCAGATGTGGACTAGAGTGATGGAAAATCTATCATTTATGATGAAAATTCGTTTAAATATATTTGTTTCCTCGATAGCATCCAGCTCAAATTTAGGTAACCTAAGGTACCTTTTTCTGGAAGGATGGTATAGTTGTTCCATACATATGAATATGGCGAATTTGTCAGCCTCACGATTCCCTGGAATGTCCCTATGCCAGGTTAAATGCTTTTTACGTTTTGAAGCAGTCGAAAAATTGCCTCCACGGGATCGCCGAACCCTCTAACTCAACGCGATATTTTCAGATCACTGTAGTCTGCGCACAAAGCAACAAACACGGCGTGTCTTTTCATTTGGTGTGTTCCCTGTCATTGTACCAGGAAACAACTTAAATGTCTGCTATCAACGCGGCCAATACTACGACTGAATTCATAGATATCCTCAAATAGACTCCACTGTATGCGTAAAAAAAAAACAGCTTATATCTGCCACTGGATTTGATCAACGTGGAATTGGCAAATGATTGATTTTTGTTTCCTTAAAACAGTTATTAATAAATAAAATTATTTAAATTATTTATTGTATCTGCAGATGCTACTCGTTTCGAAATTCTTGATTTAAATTGCTAATTTGTTTTTCACAGAACCGTTGCAGCTACAAACATGAACGAAACTAGTTCTCGATCTCATGCTGTCTTCACGATTTTCTTTACCCAAAGGCGACATGATCAAATGACCGATTTAACAACTGAAAAAGTATCGAAAATAAGTTTGGTTGATTTAGCTGGATCCGAGCGAGCCGACTCCACCGGTGCTAAGGGTACACGTTTGAAGGAAGGTGCCAACATTAATAAGTCATTGACAACACTGGGAAAAGTTATATCTGCGTTGGCTGAAATTGTAAGGAGATTTTTCGTATTTTTTTCTTTTTTTTGTATTCAACACTTTTCTTTACTTCCTATTTCATTATTTTTTCAAAATTTTATTGAAAAAATAAATTTTCTAAATTTCTGGAACAAATTTTTCATTTCTCATTCACTGCAAATATTTTGAAATCCGGATTCATCATTCTATCATTTAATAAATCGTTTTGATATACTCAATAAATAAATAAAATAGTCTGTAAGTATGATTTTTAACAGTTAATGTTTTAAACATATGTATTCCTGTTTTATTATAATTCATAATCGTTTTTTTGTATTTTGGACATACATAACCTTCATCTTACACACAAAACCTTCACTTTGTTAAATGCTTTGAAATATTTATCATACTGTAAAAAAAAACTTTTGTAGTGCTTTTGTTAAGAATTTATCAGTGAGGTAGTCATTGTATTTATTGTTGAAAACCAAATATTACAGGCATCGAAGAGTAAGAAATCTAAGAAAGCTGATTTCATTCCGTATCGTGACTCTGTATTAACGTGGCTGCTCCGTGAGAACTTGGGTGGAAACTCAAAGACGGCTATGATTGCTGCTATCTCACCAGCTGACATCAATTACGATGAAACACTGAGTACATTGAGGTAAGTTTTTCGTTTCTACTTTAGATTTACATATGTATGTTCTAAAAAGACCGCCGCCTTAATCACCTAAGATTTCTATTCTCGAGAAAACTTACAATGAAAATGCTAAAATTTATTGAACAATTATAATGTTCTAGCCTAACCTATATCTAACCTTACCTTAAAACAATGCAGAAAGTAGTCGATCAATAAAATGATTTGCCTATTAACCTGAAAAGTCGACTGGGATTGCCGTTCATTACCTAGTATGACAAATTAATATTCAATGGCTGCGAAAGAAACTGCTCTCTGTGCCTCTATGGATATACAAGGAGCCTTCGAGAACACTTTCTACGGAGCTATCGAATTGCCTATGATTAGAAAATAAATCATAACCTCATCATAAACTGGGTACTCACCATGCTGAAAAGCAGAAGAATGCAGATAGTATGTGGAGGATCGCTCAAAACAATTATAGCCACCAGAAGGGGCCCGCAAAATGGTGTTCCCTTCCCCATGTTCTGGAATTTGGTCATTGAGGAACTGGTTACATGAAGGTTATGCAGATGAGGTTGTCATCAAAGTTAGTAGCAATTTCGATGATATCTTATCAAAGCGGATGCAAAGTTTCCTCAATCTGCCTTCGAGGTGATACAGGACTCAAAGCCCAATTAATATTTTTTTCAGAAAAAGGGATCATGATTTCAGTCGTGTCAATTTAAAAAAAAAAATACTCTTCTGTCCAGAGAAGCGAAGTACAATATTTGCCGTAACATACCGAATTGGTACAGAGACCAATTTCTAACAACCATTCCTGTTGTGCGTATTAAATTTTTTTTCACACAAATGGAAGGGCCCTGCAGTTTAGAGCCATAACCGGAAAGTTTTTATTTTTAATGAGAAGCTTTCTCATGACAGTTATTACTCTCAGACGTTTGCCAGACATTCGCGAGAGAAGAAGCGAGGTATTTTGGAGTAATCCTTGACAAAATGCTTAACTGGAGCTCGCACCTGAATAAGGTTGCATAGGCAAACGCCTTTTTATATCACAGAAGATCTCTATGAGGTCGGAGTGCTTCTTGAGGCTACTTTTATTGCTCCAATTTTTTTCTTATGTGCCAACGCCACTACGACAAAACCTGGGGACTAAAACCCAAATTGACTTAATCAAACCAATGATCTACCATGCGTCATTAATATGGTCTCCAAAAACAGTCCAAATTAATGTGCTGGAACAACTGAATAAACTATATCGTCTAGTCTGCGTTGGTGTATAACGTGTCAAACGGCAGCTATAGGAGCAATGCTTAATCTCATGCCGCTGTTCCTGGGGGTGCAGAAAGAAGCTACGGTGACTGCTTCAGATACTGGACCTTGAAGCCGCTGACTTTAAAGGTTATCTGAGAATACTGAAACACATTCGTCATGACCTTATTCTAAAAATTCCAGATACCATGCTCAAGAGATTTGGATTCTCCAAGAGTTTCGAAGTTGTTATAGGTAACCAACGAGATTGAAAAAACGAAAGTTTCATACATAACACTACAAAATTCCCAAAACCGTTATGCAGAGGGTTCCAAACTGGAAAATTAAAACACTGGTGCCGGGGTATACGGTCCTAGATTCTAAAGCGCTACAGTGCTTGGAAAGTCACCAACAACATTTCAAGCAGGAGTTCATGCTGTTGAACGAGAATGCCTGCGGATTACGCTACACAGATTACGAGAAACCCCAGTATGACTTCAATAAGAACTTCCCGATGGACAGGACTGGAATAAGTCTAACACTATCATTAAGGGTGAAGCTATCTTGACAGACGGCTCGAAGACGGAGAAATGAATGAGAACAGGAGTTTTCTCAGAGGCACTATGCATTTGCCAATCATACAGACTAACCGACTATTACAGTGTTTTCCAAGCTGAAATCCAGCAAAAGGGGGAAGAAACTGTCCTAGCAATGAAACCACCTGCCACGAATATAACGATTTGTGCCAAGCAAAAAGCCTCACGGCACTTACATAACCATAACCCATCACCACATAGTCTCGTTCTACGGGGTTCTTAGACACACGGGAGCAAAAGTAAAAGAAACGGCAGGCAGACCGGCAGGTTCTTAATGGCTTCAATGCACCTAAGTATATTATAGATATCGTCACCACGAATATGACTGGAACAATAGCAGCACACTGGTGGCTTTGTGATAACCCGCAGCTTATGGCCCGCAATGAACGCAAAAGAATTGAAATCTCTATTGCCTCCTGGTATATTCTTCGAAAGCCTGGGCTACTTGGCTACATCTAACTGACCTTAAAAGCTTACTTAACAAGGGCATTCTCAAAAGGCCAACTGGTCTCCTAGTAGAATTGCACATGCTGCGTACACCCTTCCTAACCTAACCTCACTTAAGGTGTGTTCATAATTCTAAAAAAATTGTTGTAAATTAAGCGCAGCCAATTCTGCAAATATTAATAAACGCAGCTTCTGCAGGATTGATCTCGCAGATCTGCATCAAAACAAAATCTTCTGCAAGTTTGCAAAAAAAATCAGTCATTTGATGTTTTTGAACGCAAGTGATACGAAAGCAACTGCAATGGCAATGCAGTCTTTTTACATTACTGTATTTTTACAGTTATGAACTCACAGACTTAATAATCTAGTTCTTTTCAACAAAACATTGTTGCAACCAAAAATTTACCGTGTATTCTTAATACTTTCTTGCAGATATGCCGATCGGGCTAAACAGATTGTCTGCAAAGCTATTGTCAATGAAGATGCTAATGCCAAACTTATTCGGGAACTTAAAGAAGAAATTCAAAAACTACGCGATCTACTTAAAGCCGAAGGCATTGAAGTTCAAGAGGGTAAGTTTTCCAGAGATATTTTACATAATAATGTGTTTTGGTTTTTTTCATTTTAATAAGTCTAGTTTATAACTTTTTTGAATGTTTTTTTTTAAATATTTTTATTTTTATTGTTAATATTTTATACAACGGCATTGTATTTATTACTTTTTCTTAAAAAAAAATCATTAAAAAATCTATTAGATAAGAAATACGAAAAATATTTTCATTTAGGGCCAGATGGTAAAGTGGTTTGTGAGAAGCGAGACCCAAATAGTAAGTAGCCAACAAAAAAGAAATCACCCTTATTAACAAGAAATTTCTGGCCAAAATGCAAGTTTTACTTTTGTTGTGTCGGCAATTCAGAGCATTTTTTTGGTATTTTATTCTTTGCCCTTGCAAATGCTTATAACGATATGTCGATATGTTATACAACCAAAGCAAATTTTTATGAGTAATACCATTTGTTTAATGGATATTCGTTGTATTTAACCTCAAAACCACTGTTACGCTTCTTTGTGTTCTGAATGAAGGAATATACACATCACATATGGTAAATACCAGAGTGTGTATTTTTCTATCATTTTGTTATTATTTTATCTATGTGTATGCGTGTGTAGAGACCACACAAATCGATGAATAAATATTGCAATTGGATAATTGTCTATTCGGCCAATACAAAAAAAAAAAAAAAACAAAAAGTATTTATTTCAAAATTGGATTTTATATTGGTAATTTTTGTAATTCACTGAAGATCCAAGTTTTATGAGCGCTTTTCTAGTGTCTCTTTGGCGTCGTCTCTACGTCCACCTACTTACATATGCTTATGTGCTACATAATTGAAAGCATTTTGTATATGTATATAACTATATTTATTTCCATTAACTACACTGTTTTATTTCATTACACACATACATATATTACAGCCAAATGCTAAGCTTATTTAAAGCTTAATCATACTTTTTATTTGAAATGTATGTATGTACACTGCCGTCCATAAGTGTCCGGACAACACAATCAGTCAGAGCAATTAAAATAAATCCCTTTGTATGTGTATTTAATTTTAATAATCAAAATTTATTGTAAATAGCTAGATCAATATTACATTTATCTCACAGATTTGTTCTTCTTCCAGTGCTTTTTCCACTAATTCGTCTTTCGTGGAATGTTTTTTTTTTCTAAACCCGAACTGATGATTCGGGATTAGACTTCTGATGATCTTACTAAGCCTTTACAGCACCAATTTTTCGAAAACTTTTTCAACAATCGGTATCGATCTATAGAATGATATTTCTTTTGGTGGCTTTGCTCTCTTGGGGTATTACAATCACTTCAGCATATCAGAGCTTTAGAAATGCGTGTATTATAAATTAGAGTTTTTTTTTTTAAAGTCTATTGATGGCATTTGATTGAAAACCTACACAGTTATTGGATCGAACCCTGGTGCTTTTTTTATTTGACAACTTGTGTTGACACATGCTTCTTATTTCTCTGAGCTTGACAAGGGGAATTTTATCTTCGAGTAATCGGTAGACGGATCCTTCGTTAAGCTTCGTAAAAATCTACTAAATGAATCAAATTTAACTTCATAGATTCGTTTTTTTTTTTTAATTGACTACGAACTCTGCACAGAACTCTGGATCTGTAAGCAGACGATCCCTCTATAATTATAACAAATTATAATAATAATTTGTGGACGGCAGTGTATGTGTACGTAGATATATACATACATACATATATCGTGTATACATTTAAATTTTAAGCTCTCACTGTGTACCTTCTATTTTATTTGCTCAACAAACTATTTTATTTTTAATTTAAAAATAAAAAAAATTATTATTATTTTTTGTTACAAGAACTATGTCGTCACTTTTATTTATAAAACCTCCATAGATTCAAAAACCTTGAACCTAGAAAGAACTTAGTTTTGTTTAGTATTTTTTTAGGCTCAGTTAGTTGCAGCAAATGCTCAAGAGATTTCGATTATCCAAAAGTTTCGAAATTGTTATAGGTGGCGAGCGAAATTAGAAAAACGGAATGTCTCCATTACACTATCAAATTGGAAAATGGCAGTACTGGTGCCGAGGTATATGGTCCTTGATTCAAACGAGCGACAGCGATTGGAAAATCACCGAAAATATTTGCAGCATTTCTTGCTATTTAAGGAGATTGCCTCTGTAGAAAAATTAATGGTGTCGGCATTTATATCTTTTCGGACAGTAAAGCAGCGCTATCAGACCTTAAATTCTATACGGAAACGTCTAAAATTGTCTCGGACCGTCTAAATTTCAATCTAGTGTCCAGGAAGACAGCAAGTCGCAATGCGGACTAAGTGCCCTAGTATACATAGAACATAGTGGCAGCAAAGTTGTTTCTTTTGTTTTTCTCTAATTTCCAGAGGTTTCCCCTGCTTTACCTAAATTTATAAAAATTTGCTAAAAATTTAAATTTTCAAAAAATGTAATAAAAATCTTTTTGTCATTGTGTCATGTCTCATACACATATTTGTCAAAAATTATCAAATTGGAGAGTACTGTTGTTATTCGCAAGAAAAAATGTGCACTCTTATTGCAAACGTCCTCATAACTTCAGGTATAAAGTTTTATCAAAATCGTTTAAGCCGTTTTTGACAAAATTACGATTTTACGAAATTGGTAGTAAAGTATCAAGGTCGGTCAGAATGAAAATTTCCATTCCATATCGGAATATAGACCCACAGACTACAGAGCCAGATATTAGGTTAGGTTAGTTTAGGTTGACGTGGCAGGCTGCAACTATTCAACCTCACTTGGCCCAATAAGGTCCATTGTGTTACCACAGGATCAGCACCTTCAAGACAAGCTACGCGTTGAACCAGGAGGTTTATGAAGCGTTGGAGGCTGCTGTCTAGTGATTAAAGAGGTAGTACCATTTGCTTGAGTAGCATTTCAACTGTAGCGATAGACAGACCGAGATCCAACTTATCCGGTGAAATCGATAGGATTGTACCCTCGTCAGCCATGCAATTCTCAGGAATGTCACTGTGGCCCGGCACCGAAATAAGGTGGGTATTGAATTGTTCAGCCATCTCGTTAAGAGACAGGCAACAATTGAAGCTCGAGAGTTGAAGGTGGCGGATTCCAGAGACTTGATCGCGGCTTGGCTGTCAGTAAAAATGATGATATCCCGTTTATATATCACATTGTACTTGATCAACGACAACGCTTCTTTTATCGCCATGATCTCCGCCTGGAAGACGCTACAGTGATTTGGGAGGTGGAAGGAGGTTTTTTAGGTTGCAATCTTGGATCCATCCGTCAGCAAGATATTAAGTTTGAAGAACATACATCAGCTTTCTGGATGATAAAGAAAATCTAACCTTCGTCACCGGTAAAAAATCCATATAAGTACAACTTGGCCAGTAAGGAGTTCTATCGTATTTGAACTCGTCAAATAATGTCTGAAAACATTTGTGGCTCGTTAGCAATGATTCAAATCAAAATTTAAAGTCCACCTGCCTTTATTTCGTTGAGTGGATTCGTCGCTTCCGTCTTCTATGGTATCCTCAACACATCGTCATACATTATGTTCGATAGCGTAGGACCTGTCATTGAACCTTGTAGATCTATACCTCTAACCTTGTACTTCTTTTCCCTATTTTCGGACTCTAGAGAACTCTATTTAAAAATTAGTTCAGAATAATTTTTATGAGGTACTCCGGTAACTCAGCATGCATAGGGGACGATGCGCCGAAACAAATAATACGACCTTATTGAGACCTTAAAAATATGTACTCTAGGTAAATAGGAAACATTTATTTGCAATTATGGTAGATTCTTGTGTTGAAATTCTGTTGGGAAATAAAAACTGAATAATGATATAAGTAAGCGTTCTCTATTAATTTTTGAATTTTTTTTTTTCTACTTTGTTTCTATTGTTTTATTATCCTAAATTATTAAAATGCCTACATTATAACGCTAATCAATGCAATCTATGATATAATGTACATGTTCAGTGATGTTGCTCTAAAATGTAAATGTAACTAAATCATATCTTTTTTAATTTTTTATAAGCTTTATAATATAAACATGTATCTTAAAAATATCCATGAAGAGTTGAGAAGTAAAGTAGTCAAATTGCCATTAAGTACTTAAAAAAACAGGAACAAAAAAGATAGTTTTATCAACGCCAAGGATAAAGGAAAACAATAAGATTAGCTTGACCAATATGTGGCTTGGATCACTATGCTTCTCAACATGTCATATATGGCCTATGCACGATAAATAAAACCAAAAAGGCGTAAAACAAATTATTAAAAAAAATTTTATTTCAACCTAATTTTAGAAGATGAATTCAATAAGAACGGGAATCCACATTCTGAGATTAAATCTCCGACACAGGGACGCAATCGCAACGGCTCCACAACGGATATGGCCGTTGATCAGTTGCAAGCCAGTGAAAAGTTAATTGCAGGTAAGCTAAGCTATATAAACACTGAATTTTATAAATTTGGGTAAAACATGATAAATAGTATTTTCCATTTTTCTCAAAAGAGCAGTTTTTAAGTTGGACTTTCCATGATTTGGTGTAGGGCTTAGGAAGTCTATTCACTTCAATAGGTTAGGCTAAGTCGAAGCGGCTACCTGCTAGTCGCCAACACACTTAGACCATATATAGGTCTATTGTGATACAACATCGATCATGGAACAAACTTTTCTGATGAAATGTAAGAGGCTCCTATATCCACCTTGAAAAATATCTTTTCATTGCAAAATCGTGGAAATTATCGTCGAAATTTTATTGCAACACGAAAAGAACCGTAAGTATAAGGAAAAACATCTTGAAATTGTTCCTTGTGAAAAGTGGACATTTTCCCACTTTGTAGCTGAAGCTTTAAGTAAGAGGTCTCTTGGTCTATTGTGATTCCCTATAGATTTGGTTGCCTCTCGGTTGGCCTTCAAAATCTCTATGACCTTTTTAGCGCAAGCAACGAATTTAGAAATTGGGACAATCACACAACTTCTGCAGTAATCAAGTGAGTTTATGTCTGGTATGGCGGGTATTGTACCTATCGTGTAGTTACCATGATACTGGTTTCTTTTTTGTTCATTGATAAAAGCCTTTAGTCCTTTTTTTCGTTTAGAGTTGGCCATAAGCAGCAAGATATGATACAGTCGCCCCTGGCTGCCCAGGAGGTATTGATCTTCACTGCACTTTATAATTTGTATCGTGGGAATACGGATTTCCATCTAATTATCTCATTGTCTAGTGACTCTCTTCTTGTTTCGTCTCCTAGTGAGGTTGCGATAATGCGGCTTAATATCATATGTCTCAACCAATTGTTTATTATTTGGTTCTTACAGTATGTCGAAAGTGAATCAATTACTTTTCGAGTTTGCATATAATTGAATGGCTCTTTGAGTCTACTACTGATTCCCTAAACTCAAACGCAGCTTCTATTGTGGATACACAGAAAGAAAGAGAGAAAGAGAATTTTCTTAAAAAGGACATAAATATTTATCATGTTTTCGCTCTGTCGTCTTAATTTATAAAAACTAGGAGATATCTGCAATCAATTAAATTACCAAACTGAGATTGATGTTCACTAACTTTTATTTCTATTTTTTTCTTAGAACTTAACGAAACTTGGGAGGAAAAATTAAAACGTACAGAGGAAATTCGTCTTCAACGTGAAGCTGTTTTCGCCGAAATGGGTGTAGCTGTGAAGGAAGATGGTATTACAGTTGGTGTTTTCTCACCAAAGAAAACTCCACATTTGGTAAATCTCAATGAAGATCCTAATTTGTCCGAATGTCTTTTGTATTACATCAAGGATGGTATGCTTTTCTTTTTTTCACAAAACGCATTGTTTTTTAATTACGAAAATGTACATTCTTAGGCATAACACGACTTGGAACCCATGAGGCTAATGTTCCACAAGATATACAACTTTCTGGTTCTCATATTCTTAAAGAGCATTGTACATTCGAGAACCGCAACGAAAGTGTTACATTAATACCACATAAAGATGCTTTGGTATACTTAAATGGTCGTAAATTAGTCGAACCAGAAGTTTTGGTGACTGGATCACGTGTTATTTTGGGCAAGAATCATGTTTTTAGATTCACGCATCCCGAACAAGCTAGAGAAATTAGAGAGAAAATATCTGCTAATGAGACAGAAACAGAAAAGGCAGTTACTGAGGAGACCAATCAACAGGTTGATTGGAATTTCGCTCAATGTGAGTTATTGGAGAAACAAGGTATTGATTTAAAAGCAGAAATGAAAAAAAGATTGGATGCTTTGGAAGAACAATTTAAGAGAGAGAAAATGCAAGCCGATCAAGAGTTCGAGGAACAGAGGAAGGTTGGTTTACATTTACAATTTTTTATATTTTTGTTTTAAGAAAAAGTATCTATGACTACTGTGTTTTTTTAGTCTTACGAAGCTCGCATTGATGCTTTGCAAAAACAAGTAGAGGAACAGTCTATGACTATGTCTATGTACAGCAGTTACAGTCCAGAGGATTTCCATCAAGAAGAAGATATTTTTGGTGAGTAATACTTTTTCTTGATAACAACATGGATAAACGATATGTCAGTTTATTTGCTTGTAAAGCTCAAAAGTTTATCGCTTTATCAAATTATTTATCTATTGTTTAAAATAAAATGTTATGAAAATTTGTTTTATTTTGTTTAATTTGTTCAGTCAATCCTCTATTTGAGTCTTGTTGGACAGCAAGAGAAGCAGGGTTAGCAGCTTGGGCATTTCGCAAATGGCGTTACCATCAATTTACTTCCTTACGTGATGATCTATGGGGAAATGCTATCTTTTTGAAAGAGGCTAATGCTATTTCCGTGGAATTGAAAAAGAAGGTAAATAATAATAAATTAAGGTTCTAAACACTGAAATAAGTTTCTGATTTCCGTATGTGATTGAAATAAGTAGACTGCCGACTTACATATATGAGATAAATGCAAACCCATGAATACGTAAGCCCGTTCTTTTGGGGCTAAAATTAGTAAAAGAGAAATTTTGAAATTTAAGAGTAAAATTCTCTTAAAGAGAGGCAAAATACAGAAAAGTGTAACGCGTAAAACAATTAATTTCGCATTTATCGATTCTTCTTGTATCCATTTTACAGGTTCAATTCCAATTCACTCTTCTAACGGATACTCTTTATTCACCACTTCCACCGGAATTAATACCAACTGCTCTAACTCCAATTCAAGGTGAAGATGAATTTGGTGCACCACCTATTTCGAAGACAATTGTTGCTGTTGAAGTAACTGATACTAAGAATGGTGCCACTCACTATTGGTCTTTGGAAAAATTGCGGTAAGTTTTCGTATTGCATGCCATCGGCTAGAGTTTCTCTTTCTATTTTTCTGCTGTGAAATTAGGTAGATACTGAAAAAAACAATTGGATTGAAATTGTTATTCTGTCAAATTTTAACAAGTTTTTTTGAACTACCCACAAAATTAACTTTATGTTTCCTCAAAGGCATTTAGGCATCGTAAGCTTTTGGGCGTGCATGGTGGTTGCTGTTGTTTGTTAATAATTATTTTTTAAAAAAAGAAATTACTAATAATGAACATTTAAATTTTAAATTCTTAGTGATGTTTGCTTTTTTAAGAGAAACTAAAATTAAAAAAAAAAAAATCAATCAGTAGTTCACAAAATTCACCACCATTGCGTCCTTCTACTCATTGAAACCTCTTTACATTACATTATACACAAATTTATTTATTTATTCGAATAATACACACGTATTTAAAGAAAAATCTGATCTTTCGCAATTCGCCAGTTATCGCCTCGAAATGATGCGACAAATTTACAATGTCGAGAGTCCACCATCGTCGATGATTTTTGATATTTCGCCAATGGCTGAGCGTCCAACATCATTGTCCCCAATGCACAATTCCTCTACCATAAGTATAACAGCATCATATTCCTCAAATTTACCATGCGACAACCTAGTGACAAATGGCATCAACATGCCTTTGAGTGATAATGGAAATGCTCTCGTAGGTGGACGCAATCAACAAAATGAATTGTTGCAGTGTATTACACCGTGTGCGAATGGGTCAACTAATAGATTGTCACTAGCCAATTTGCTGCCATCTAGGTTAGCACTTTGCTCAAAATACTCATTTAGAATTTTTATTAAATTGAAATCTGTTATTTATTTTTTTCTATAAATTTGTTGTTTTGTACTTTGGTCAGTATTTTTGTAGACTTTATGTATACATTTGTTTTTTTTTTTTTTTGGCTCGTTTTATTGTGATTGTCTTCTGATCAAAACCTCATTCGCCATTCATCGCGTTCATGCGAGGCTTTAGTAAAATAATTGAAAAAATATTATTTTCCTTTATGCTTTGCTTTGATTGTGCTAAAATTTTTAAATATTAGTAGATAGTAATAATCAAAAAGAAAAAAAAAATGCTTTGTCATACACTTTTACAACTGTGCCTTTGAGGAGTCTGCCAAATTCAATGTACTCAATTCCACTGCGTTATGAATTTTGCGTTCCTGTTTTTTTATGAACCTACTACTTAGCATCTTCATTCCGTTTTATGTGTCTTTTAATCAATTGTTTTTTTATATATAAAATATTCAATATTTCGGAGGGAAAACACAAATATGTATCTCAACACGCAACTATTTTTTCTTTTTATAACAAATCAGATAAGTATGTACATACATATATCGTGGGAAATTATTTTCAATGTAGCAACTTAAAAAGCATAATTGATTAAGTTAAATCTTGAGTTTTAATTGTAGGCGATGCTAACTCATGGATCGTGTATAGGGCTCCGCTTCTACCAATTCGTGGAAAAGTTTTTGCTAAACTCATACCTCATGATCTTAAATAATGGATGAGTTCTTGGTCAGTTAGATCTTAGATGATCTAGCAAACAGTGATCCATTTTCTATAGTTTTCAAAAATGGTCAGGTTTATCCAGTTTTCACCTTAAATTTGAAAGTGATTTTGTTAACTGGGGTTGTTTGAGTAAGTAGATTTTAGATTACCTGTTAGTTAACAGTCCCTCGGTAAAGAGGCTTATCTCCTGCTTCACAAGTTTGTACTGCAAAGAAGTCGACACCCTAAAGGACACAATACTTTAAACGGACGGTTCCATGTTGGAATCCGAAATTAAACATCCTGATAAATGTGAAAAATAAGGCTTGGCTGGATACAGAGGAAACAGAGTATATTACAAATACAAATACAAATACTTGGCGCAACAGACGTATATGGTCCAGGGGCTAGCTTAGTATATTACCTTATGTTAAAAATTGTTCTTCTTTAGAGGTTTCCAGTTTATCCAACAATATAATAATATTCTCAATACTGGCACTATCCCACAAAATTGGAAGCTTCCAATTTCCGAATTCCCCAATTCTCCTGCCTAACCTAAGGAAGCCAATAAACACGGTTAATAGCTATAGACAAATATCGCTCATACGTGGATCTCAAAGGAACTGGATAAAATTGTAACAAAGCGGCTGCTACGGTTCATTGGAGGAAACAATCTCATAAGTCTAAACCATGTCGCATTTAGACCAGGTTAAAGATGTATTGATACGCTAATCCATCTCGACTTTGGTTTGTACAGCCCATACAGTTCGTTGTATTATCTCCTCCTCAAATCGCCGTCTATGCAGACAGGACCGAAAATCACTTGAAGAATTTTCCTCTCGAAACAACCAAGAGCAACCTCATCCACTTTTGAAAAAGTCCATGCCTCTGCAGGGTAGAGGAGGACTGGGATGTTTGAGGTCTTATAAAGGGTCACTTCAATTATTCGAGAGAGGGATTTGCCACCCATTTGTGCCACTAACATTACGCTAAGTTCTTCCAATTATGTCGATACCACCGGCATATGTGCGTAATTAGACAAACTTTTGAAAAGTTATACCTCTGATGTTGGCACGTGAGTTTTGCACCACTCTTTCAAGAACGATATTAAAGAAGTCGCAAGACAGTGCGTCTCCTTGTCTGAATCCATTTTTGACATCGAAGGTCTCGGGGCGATCATAACCGACCTTGATGGAGCGTTCTCCATCGTCATCCTGCACAGATGAACGAGACATGGCCTTAAAATCGATGTAAAAATGCTGAGTATCGATTTGGACTTCTTGGGTTTTTTTACAGTATCTGCCGGAGTGTAAAAAATTCATCGATTGTGAACTTTCCTGGCCTGAAACTACACTGATAGAGGCCAATCAGTTTGTTGACGAAGGGTTTCAAGCATTCATACAATATGGCAGATAAGATCTTGTACTCGATGTTGAGGAGACTGATGCATCTGTAATTGCCGCGTTTGAGGGGGACTCCTTTCTTGTGGATCGGGCAAACGATGCTGAGATTCCATTCATTCGAATGTCTCAGCCACCTTCTATCATTCTAAAGATCCAAATTCTGAGTCAGATTGTTTGAGTCTCCTCCTATCATATGGATTGGGAATGAAGATATCGCCACAGTTTTTGTTTTCTGCTTAAAGTAAATTCCCAGAGCTATGAAATCAGTGAATTTTGAGAAAAATTCTTTACATGGTGTTCCAGAATCTTTCGCTGAAATAAGACTTTCCACTCAAGAAATATTCAAAAGTTCATGATTAAGTACAATAATCTGTGTCTAAAAGCTAATCCAAACAAAATACTGCCGAATTAAAGTAAACGGACCATTTTTTAAATGTGTTCTTTAGGTGTATCAAAAGAGCATTTTTTTATTTTGTGGCACATCAGAGAACTTCAGTGAATTATTTCAAGTCGAACATTGGAGAAAAAAGTAAATGGGCTAAGAATTTAAATACAAAAAATATCAGATTTCTTGGAAAATTTCGCCAAAATCTGAAGTAATGTCTAATAAACTTATCATTTCTGGAGGGTATTGTGCTTTTGAGCTTTTTTTCGATTCTGACATACGAAAAAATGAGTGGGTCCGACGAGGCTGCAAACATGTTGAAATGGTCTTCAATTTTCCAATTGGTAATGATTGATACTCGATTATGTTTTAATTATGAGTCAACATTTTGTGAACAGTAGGTGTGATTTGTTTTTCGGTATATTTTTGCTTTAATAACTCTGTTGTTTTCTTGATGTATTCGCCAAACTTGACAGTGTCAACCTTTTCCCTACAATTTAAAACATTAAGTATTACTTCAAGCCTCGTTATTACCTCTCTATTGTCCCCAATTATACGAGCTGTTTCCTTTGATGCTTAAAAAATTCTCCTCGAAGTATTTCCATCATTGGTATTTCTAGATCCTTGTTTTTGCCTATCCATATCGAGCCCAATCCCATCGTATAACTATATTTTGGAACAAAACCAATAATTAATTTTTATTACTCATTACAAGAAAGTGCAGTACTTTTCTAATGAGAGAAAAAGAAAAAAATTAAATTTGGCTGACCTCTTCAATTTAAATCTCTCTAGCACAAAGGGCTAGATAAATGTACATATACAGGGTGGCGCACCAATTGTGCTACAATAAGGAATTGAAATAACTTTTTTTTTAATCAATGTATTTCATTTATTTTTTTTTATTGTATAGAAAATTCAATTTTATTTTATATAACTAATTGTTTTTGAAGATGGTGGACCGTAAATGACCTCAATGCTCATCCACGCATATGCGACACCTGATCAGAAAATTATTCATTACGGCCTGAAGGATTGAAGTCGAGATCGCCTCAAATATTGTTTTAATGGACTGCTTCAACTCTTTGTCAAATTCTTTGGTTTCGTTTTGTACACCTATTGCTTGACATAACCCCATAAAAAAGTTTAGTGCAGTCAGGTCAGGTGACCTTGGGGGCCAGCGGAAAGTGGAGTTTCTGGATATTAATTTGTTAGGGAATTTTCGTTGGAGCTCCGCCATAACCGGTCGGGCTATGCGTGCAGTTGCTCCATCTTGCTGGAACCAAATGCTGTTGAAACGGATTCTGTGTAAAAAAAACTCCTTCAACATCTTTAAATAACAGTCCCCATTGACAGTTACTGTTACACCGTTTTCTTCAAAGAAGTATGGCCCCACAATGCACCTCGCTGAAACTGCGCACCACACAATGACTCGTTTTGGGTGCAGTTCCATCTCATGGAGTATTTCTGGATTAGATTCACTCCACATACGGCAATTTTGCTTGTTTACATCGCCGTTAAGATCAAAATGGGCAAAACTGTTGTCTTTTTAATCATTTTTTGGCAAAATTCCAAGCAAATAGGCAAAATATGCAGAGGGTTTAACTTGCTTGTAATTTGAACTTTGTACGGAAACAAGTTTAAGTCATCATGAATTATCCTTTATAATGACCGTCTGTTAACTCCAATTTGCGCCGATAAGTTTCGAATCGAAACGCTCTCGATGGTACGGTCTTCGTGCGATGCTTCCAGATTCGGCAAACATGTTTACCAGCCTCATAATGGTCCATCTACTCGGGGGAGTGTCGCCAAACCCCCGCCTAAATTCCGTTTGGACGGAAATGAAGGACTGCAAAGCTGGTACCGCTGCACTATCCAAATCCTCTTTTCGGTATCCCAAGCATTCATTTTAATAAATCTAAATAGTAACCTGCCAAATAAAAAAAAAATAAGCCGACTACTCACACAGAAAAAAAGTTATTACGTTTTGTTTTTGTAGCACGATTCGTGCGCCACCCTGTATATTTACAAATATATAGAAATTAATTTTTTGTTGAGTTTAAGTCGGACCAGTTGAGTTGAGTTGACCAATTTCGGAAAGTTGAGTTTTTTTTTCCGAAGCTTTTTTTCTAAACTCAATCTAAAGTCTAAGAGGTGTGCCGGAAATAGTGTTTCAAAAAACATTAAATTAAATAGTTTTAAAAAAATTCTCAAAAAAAAATTGCGTTTACCTTTGATTTTTAAGTTTCACTTTTACATTATTAATTTATACTGAAAACTATGTATGATATGTATTATTTTTGATATGTATTATTTTTGCATTGAAATAAAAGTCATTTAAAATAAAAAATAACAGGCAGTTCAATAGCGTGGCTGACCTAAAAGCAGCAATAACCACCTCTTGGGCCGCAATCCCACAGGATATGCTGAAAAACCTAATCTACAGTATGCCAAATAGGGTTTTCGCCCTAGTGGAAAACAAAGGAGGTCCTACAAAATACTGATCATTAAAGAATTATGTGTTTTCTACGTGCAGTAAATTTGTATCAAATTAAAACTGAAGTGGTGATATAGTTATGAAAAATGCGAAAAAGTGTTTTCTTTTCTTTTCTGTTATGAAAAATAAAGGAACTTTTCAACTTTTCATAAAATGGTTTTCGGGTAAAAACGGTTACTTGCAAATAAAATTATTTTAAGTTAAAAAAATGCAAATACAGGGATGGTCATATAGTTATGAAATGGAGTGTAGAAAATAAGAAATATATCAAAAATACTTAAATTTAAATCCCCACATTAGTTTAAATCTTATATTTTACGATTAAGCCTGGACGAAATTATAGGTGTGTTCAAGAGTGCTTGGAATAAAACAACATTTTTATCTTAAAATTAAACTCTTTACCAATTCTTTATAATCCTACATATTAGTAGACTGTGTAGCCACTATTGTTCTTTATTAGAGCCTGAATCCTTCTACGCATAGATCGTATAAGGTCTGGCAGGTCTCGATAGGTATTTGGTACCAGATAGCTTGGACATTTTGACATAACTGGTTTTTGCTGGTTGATGTGCGCATTGACAGTCATCTCTATAAGTTCTCACTGGTATTTAGATCGGGGGACTAACTTGGCCATGATAGATTGGCGACATTGTGTTCGTTTATTACTCAAATTTTATTATTATGTCCTCTCTTCGAAATATGGATCCAACACCATTCCAGTGAGAACATTCCCATACCTTAATGTTTTCCCTGCCATGCTTAACCGTTTTTCGCGTGTAGTGTAATGGTATTCTTTGCCCATTCGTGGACGAACAATTCATCCAGAATCACTGGAGAGCAAATTGACTTTTGTTTCGTCACTCCATGGAATATTTAGCCATTTTTTCCTCCAATCGTTTCACACCATGAACGATGAGTTTCAGCAAAGATTTTCCTCATATATAATTTTTTTTTTTCGCATCAGAGAAAAGTTTCGGGCTACTCTGCCTGGTAGCTTAGCATCTACCAATCGAGGATGAATAATATTAATACCCACTTCTGCCGCAATAAGCCTTGAAGGTTTAAAGCGGTCCTTTTTGGCTAGTTTGACAGTCTTCTGGTCGTCTGTTTTTGTCGTCGATCTAGGTCTTCCTCGCATTTCAGGAGCCTTGTGGTATTTCAAAACATTTGTGACGAAGTTTTCTGATCGCCCTTGAGATTGCACTATAAATTTATAAGTTTTTTTCTGATTTCTAACCTGCTGCACTAATCGCACTTTCTTCAAGACTACAGAGACTTTTTCGACTCATCTAAATGTCTACTGATACATATCAACACATTTTTAAATCCACAGTTTTCAAGAATCCTTTCCAAATTTTTAATAAACAAAATACTTTAACACGTTTTGCCATAAATGAAACAATTTACACCTATTATATTGTCCAACTCAAATTGGCTTCTATCCTAGATAATTGGTCCTCGCTCAAAACCGTTGAAAGCAATAATAAAGTTTGAGTGAAAAATAACTTCTCAGTAATTCAAGCGTCTTATGCATAACGGTGAATTTGGTGGAAAAATTATTTGAACACCGCAAATTTGCAATAACAAAATATAAAACTCACACACCTATTATTTTATTCAGCAGTGTAAATGGACTTGAGATTGAGTAGTGAAGATCGTGGACTAATGACGTTCTGACTGACATAACATTTTAGCGTAACTTTTCGAACAGAAACAAAGTCGTTTCAGTTGCGTACAATTCAGTTACTCTGATTTGATTTGTATAACTTTTAAAATGAATAAAATTATTATTGCAATCAATCGGATAATAACGTTATTTAACATGCTTTTGCTTTTGCATTGATCGATAAGATGCCATTTTTGCAACCTTTGCCTGAACAATTATTAAAATTATATCGCTTTCATGTTTCGCATGTTTTCGCATTTTATTTAACGTCTCCCAAATGTATCTTGTTTTTATATTTGTATTCTGATTGTTAAAACTATTTTGTTTTTGTTTTTTTTTTAATTTTAGGCAACGTCTTGAACTTATGCGTGAAATGTATCACAATGAAGCTGAATTGAGTCCAACTTCTCCAGATTATAACGTAGAAAGCCTCACTGGTGGTGATCCTTTCTACGATCGTTTTCCATGGTTCCGAATGGTTGGTCGATCGTTCGTCTATCTCAGCAACTTATTGTATCCAGTTCCACTGGTGCATAAAGTTGCCATTGTCAACGAAAGAGGTGATGTACGTGGGTACTTACGAATTGCTGTACAACCAGTATTGGTAAGTTCAGGTTGAATGCATTTTTTTCATTGAAATGAGTGAATCCTGTTTTTGTTTTATTAGGACGAAGAAAGCATTGATTTTAATAATGGTGTCAAACAATCTGCTCGTCTGCTCTTTGAGGAAGAGGCCAAACCCAAGTATCGTCCCATTACTGAAAAAGATGAACGCTACATTGAGGGAGGTCTTGATACAAAAATCGAAGGTGAGTACATGCAAAATGTCACAATTTGCATCGAATTTGGATTACTTTTCGACCCAAAAAAAAATATCATATTAAGAATTAGAACTCGAAGATGCAGATTCTGGACGTGGCGATTCAAGTGTGGCATCCGAATGTCAGGAGACAAATGAAGAGCCTGCGGAACATCTCCAAGTGGGCAAAGAGTTTACTTTCCGTGTAACCGTACTACAGGCAACCGGTATTAGTGCTGAGTACGCTGACATCTTCTGTCAGTTTAAGTATGTTTTTGTAAATACCTCTCTTCGGGCTAAGATATTAATTTTTGGCTTTCTTCCAGCTTCCTGCATCGACATGAAGAGGCATTTTCGACAGAACCTGTCAAGAATTCAGCATCTGGGGCACCGCTCGGATTCTACCATGTTCAGAATGTAAACACTAGGAATTGTACTAGTTTTGTTTTTCTATATCAACGTTTATTTTGACTCTTTACAGATAACGGTTCCGGTGACCAAATCCTTTATCGAGTATATGAAAACACAACCCATCATGTTTAAAATTTTTGGACATTATCAAAATCATCCATTGCACAAGGATGCAAAACAGGAATTCGTTTCACGGCCCCCACCAAGACGGATGCTTCCTCCCAGTATTCCCATTAGTCAGCCGGTTCGGAGCCCCAAATTTGGGCCGCTACCATGTCCGCCATCTTCGACGGTGTTGGCGAAACATGATGTCTTGGTCTGGTTTGAGATCTGTGAATTGGCACCGAACGGAGAATACGTACCATCTGTAAGTACAGCAAAAACATAATCATTAATAAATAAAATTATAGTTTGTTACTAAATCTTCTTACTAAGGTTGTGCTAAAGTTTGTTTGCTGCAACGTAAGCAGGGCCGAATATCTTGCGAAAAACTATTCGCTCAAAACGATAATATATGTACATATAATTTTGATACGCCTTCGATAAAGTTAATGTCTAGGACTTGTATATAATATTCTTTGTTTTTCGGGATAGAACGATTGGCAAGAGCTATTCTCCATTTAATTTCTGGGCTAATAAGGCAGACAAAGACTCTTACTACCTCAAAGTTATACTTGACCACTGGAAAGTTCTCTGCAATTCCTCTTCTTGATGACACTCAATTTGCTCTCGCAAACACATCAGTGACAGCCGGCTGAGTTCTGATAATAATTTTATATCATCGGCGTATATACAGTTGCACAGACTTTTGAAAGATTGTGCCTTCGATATTCATTCAATCCTTTCAAGTATGATCTTGAAGGAGTCGTGTGACAGCGCGTGTCTTTGTCTAAATCGTGTTTTGACCTCAAAAGCGTCGGTGAGATCATAATTGACCTTGATGAAGCAATGAGTGTTCTCCATCGTCATCCTACGCAGACCGACGAGTTTGGCAGGAACACCAAAAACTAAGCATGGCTCTATATACATATCTCGTCTCTATACAGATAAAAAGCTGGTGCGTACCAATTTCAATCGCATCAGCTTTTTTGATGATCAGCCGTTGTGTGAATATTTGATAGATGATGGACTTTCCTAGCCTAAAGCCACACTAATATAGACTGGTTAGGTTGTTGATGAAACGCTTCAGGCGTTCAGACAATACGAAAGACAAGATATAATAGCCGATTTTAAGAAGGTTCTGTTGACAGTTCAGAGGGTCTCCTTTTTCAGGATCGGGTAAACAAAGCTCAGGTTCCATTTATCAGGCATACCTTCATTTCATCCGACCATATTTTACAACTAGGCTGTCAGCTCTAGCAGCTTTGTTGAACTTCGTTCAGTTCGGGTGCATGCAATTGTTGGCCTACATCGTCGAAGTTGAATGCGGAAATGGTTCCCCCATATTCTCAGCATCGACTACGTTCCTGCTACTATGTATGTTCCCCTGATTGTCTTTGCAAGATTCGGCTTTGTAGCCGCTTTGTATGCTTCTTGCTTAGCTATATGGAGCAGTATTCATGATTGCTTATGTGATATTTTCTGAATAAAAACATACTATACTTCCATTCTAAAATCTGTATTTTTTTATCTTAACTTCGAGTAAAGCAGCTATCTACGAGTATGATTTTTCAACTCAAGTTGAGTTGACTAACAAACAATACAAAGTAGTTCTAAACTTGGCACATTTTAACACTTGAAATATAATTTTAAATTACATATTCAAATCATTGTTTGTTTCTTTTTCAAAGGTGGTCGAGCATAGTGATGATCTTCCTTGCCGTGGTTTATTCTTATTGCATCAAGGCATACAGAGGCGTATTCGCATTACGATTGTCCACGAACCGACGCCGGAAGTCAAGTGGAAGGACATCCGCGAATTAGTGGTTGGCCGTATTCGTAGCACTCCAGAATCTTCAGATGATATTGACGATGACTCATGTGTCCTATCGCTGGGCCTGTTTCCTGGTGAAGTACTCGAGGTGCCTGGCGATGACAGATCATTCTATCGATTTGAAGCTGCATGGGACTCCAGCTTGCACAATTCAACTCTTTTGAATCGTGTGACACAAGCTGGCGAAACGATTTACATCACTTTAAGTGCTTACTTAGAGGTAAGCTTATAAAACTGAGTTCAAGACATATTCCTTTCAATTATTTTTACCTTCAAAGTTGGAGAACTGCGCTCGACCTGCTATTATAACCAAGGATCTGAGTATGGTAATTTATGGACGTGATGCTCGCACAGGACCTCGCTCCTTAAAACATCTGTTCTCTGGCCAATATCGTAACCCAGAAGCCAATCGATTATCTGGAGTTTATGAACTTTCTTTAAGGAGAGCTTCTGAAGCAGGTAGTCCAGGTAGAAATTTCTAATGTAGTTGTGTATTGTAAACATTTCTGTTGCTTTGTTTGCTTTGTTTGATATTTTTGATAGAAATCGAGTCAAAACAAAAAGCTAATATTTCGTTTATTTTTATTTTTTTTTAATTAATTAAAGGTGTACAACGCCGACAGCGACGTGTTCTTGACACTAGTTCTACGTACGTTAGAGGAGAGGAAAATTTACATGGCTGGCGACCACGCGGTGATTCCTTGATATTTGATCACCAATGGGAGCTTGAGAAACTCACACGACTGGAAGAAGTAGGTCGTGTCAAACATTTGTTATTATTACGCGAACGTTTGGGCATGGACACGAATCCAAATCCTACGACAAAAACAGAGAAGGATGTTTGCAATCTTGCTGCTAGAGCTGGGACTTCACCGGTTCATATGGTGATTCCACCGTCTCCACAAACGCCTGTCAAAGACTCACAGCAAATAATTCCAGATCGTGAATACAACCAAAGAGAACAAGAATTAATGCTCAAGTGTTTGAAATTGATTCAAGGTAATAGATACAGGTTTATGCCAGTTATTGAATACATCAAATCGAAATTTCCTTAGGACGTTACAATAACAAATCCGAACCGACAGATAACTCACAGTCACAATCTGATGTATCGCCAGGCGATGAGGGATGTGCTGACATGACAGTTAGTTGTATTTCAGGCAATTCTCTTGAGTAAGCGAAAGACGAAAAAAAAAATGCTTTTCTACGAATACCCATTTGTTTTCAATTGTTTTCTTAGATTATGCTCTCCAGACCGGACAGACGCACCAAATGGCTGGGAGGCACCAGCTCCAGCAACACAACCTGCACTTCCGCTCAGACTCTATGTACCCGAATTGGAAGAGATTCGTGTAAGTCCAGTTGTTGCACGAAAAGGTTTGCTTAATGTTTTAGAACATGGTGGATCAGGTTGGAAGAAACGCTGGGTGGTATGTACATATTTATGGATCACTGTATACATAACATATTGTCGACATGATTAATTATATGTTTGACTTTTTTAGACCGTTCGTCGACCCTATGTCTTCATTTACAAATCCGAAAAGGATCCAGTTGAGAGAGCCGTACTCAATTTGGCAACAGCACAAGTTGAATGTAGTGAAGACCAAGCAGCTATGGTTAAAATTCCAAACACATTTAGGTAATAACTTCTGTTTTTTTTTTAATTTGTCATTGAAAGTTCACTTCGTATATGTATATTAATTTCTGCAGTGTTGTCACAAAGCATCGTGGATATCTTCTACAAACACTCGGCGATAAGGAAGTTCATGATTGGCTGTACGCTATAAACCCTCTATTAGCTGGACAAATCAGGTATGTAAACTTTAAAAGAAACAAAAAAAAAATAAGGTTACCTGACTGTACAAGAAAGGCTATAAATATTTGAATTCAGGGATGCACGTACATACTTCTATTTGACTTTTCGCAATCCTATGTTCTTTGTTTTGTTTGTTATAATAGGTTTCTTAATAGCAAAACTATTCCTAACCAAGTCTTGTATTTGTTTTTAATATGACTGAATTGTACGTGCTTTGGTAGCTACAACGGGGCCACAACCCCTAGCCTGGGGAGACAGATCCTTGGGTAAACATCAAGGGTTAGTGGACAAATGTGAGATTTAGCGTTGAACCATTAAGGACTCATTGCTACAAATTATTTTGCAACACTCTGACTCAATCTTTAGATGAGCCTGACTGGAATTAAACGTGTCACCGTTGATTCTATTTGGAAAATTTTTCTACTGCCATCTGGAATGACTCCGTGGCTCAGTCGTTACCGGGTAGTTCAGAAAACATCAAAAAGTTTTTTCATTGTCCCATCTCTTGTGGAAGTCTGACAAACGTCGTAGACCAATAACAGTCATGAAAAAACTTCTCAATTCTCCTTTTGGATGTTAGAAACTAGACCTGTAGGTATCATTTGGACGAAAAAATATAATACGCAGAAAACGAATACGACAACCTTTGCCCTGGACCTCATACGGTCTGTTGCGCCAAATATTGTACTTGTATCTAGATTCAAGGAATAGTTGCCTAGTGTAAACAAAGGACTTAAAACTCAATTTCCAGTCAATGGACTTGAATTTGGACATAGCTATATTCCTCTAAAATAGAAAATAGTCAACGCTGGCAGTCGATCAGCTATTAGTCTAAAATTTTACAGACCGTTAAGACTCTCCTCCTTTGTTCTGCAAATTATGTAAAAGAAAGCTGTACACACGCAACCCCTTAACACCAACCAATTTGTCTATCAAACGTCTATTGCGGCAAAAAAAGCAATCGGCTCGTTGTTAGATATGGATGTGTCAATTCCCATTAAAAAAGCCACATATACATATATCAAAGGAATAGACCAACGCACAATGAATTAGCTCAATGGAAAAGAGTAAAACCATTTTTGCAAAATTAGCAGTCATCTGCGACAACTGCCATCAACGTTTGTCTATGACATTTTATAAGGTCGTACTAGCTAGTTTATCTAGCTTCACCACCCAAGACTGTGTAGATGTAGTAATAATCATCAGATGCAACCATTAATCAATTCTAACGGAATTAATGTAAACTGTATTAAAATAATGTGTGCAACTAATGGCAATTCGAAGGGCTAAGTTAAGACTCAAACAAAACAATGACCATTCCCTAAGCTAGAAATTAATTCTCAATCTCTCAATTCATCTGCAGAACGGATTTCAAATTCGCTTTTCTAAGAGGTTTAATATTTAATATTCAAGGGGAATTTTCACTTAAGAAAAAATAAAGTCGCATCAGCTAGATCTCCTGCAGTAAGAGGCGAGACAAGAATGAAATGTGAAGTTGCTTACTCACTTGTTTAGGTGACGCTACATTTCGGGGTGAACTTAGGCCTCAATGAAAAAGTCTCTCCAGTTAGCCTGATCCTTAGCTAACTGCCGCCAGTTGCGCACTCCAAGTTGGTTGAGATCCCTTCTACTAGTGCAGGCGGGGTTTTCCTATACTGCGTTTTTCCTTCGCCTCCGGGTTAGATTCGAAGACTCTAAAAGCCAGAGCATTGGTGTCATTTAGCTTTAAATGTCCTAGCCATTTTAGGCGATTGATGCGGTTTTGTTTTGACAGGTTAATGTTGTTTTTCAGCTCGTAAAGATTGCCGTTGAATCTTCTCCTCCAAAACCAGTAAACCCAAACCTACCTACTACCACATCTTATGAAGAATTTTTCTGTTGAAATGACCGGGGATATAAATCAAGACTGGGGTGATTAGGATCTTGTATAGAATCTCCTTAGTTGCTTTGGATAGGGCTTTACTACTCACTTGTTCTCTCAGCCAAAAGAAATATCGTTTGGCAAGGGTTATTCTTCATTTCATTTTTGCTGAGGTGTTATTGTCTGAATTTATAGCAGAGCCGAGGTAGACAATGCATTTACTACCTCAAAATTGTGGTTGCCGACTGTGACGTTCTGTCCAATTCGTCGATATTGTCGGCCCCTTCTTGTTGACACACTTGGTTTTGACTTCATTCAACGCTAAACTCATTTTGGCAGCTTCGGTTTCAATACTAGCGAACACACCAGTGACAATTATGTTAATATCGGTGGCGTAGTTTCAAATTGGTATTTTTGGTGGTTTGGGTGGTTTCGATCCTAATATCATCCAACAATATATTAGCATCGTTTACTTCGTCTAAATCATCGGTCGGGCTGCGGATGGGAAAATTTTCAACAGTTCAGTTTGGCTTGAGTTGAGACCAATACCACACTTTTTAGCCTTTACTTAAAGATTGTAAACTTTTATTATTATTCTTTCAGGTCAAGACTGGCGCGACGAACTCTAGAGACTGTTTCCCAAACGCAAGTATCTCAAAATTCGAACAAATGAGATACGATTACGATGGAATCCGTATTAGTGTATTGAAATCAAATGTTGAAACAATTTACTTTCAGCTACTTAAATATTATCTAAAGTTTAGCTCTCAACATTTTAACATAGAAAGAACATATGTAATACAACTAATATTCAAAAGAATACAAAACTTAAAACAAACATGGATTCCATCAAATCAACAATGATACAAAGATAGTTAAACGATAAAAAACAAAAAAAATCGTTACACATACACATTGTCAATATTCGTAAAACTCCCGTTTTCATTTTTTTAAACTCTAAAATCTCAGATATGCATTAGTCTTATATCATTTCTCACTTAAATAATAGAAAAACTAAGTTCAAAATATATTTATAAATTACATTGTACATAGTATATGAATATTTCAAAAAAGTAGGCATTTAGTTTATATGTGGATAGTTTATTTTTTGACTTAATGATAATAATATATTCTTTATGGATTTTTAATATAATTTTTTTTTTATTGTGTATCCTTTTGTAGAGTTTTACCAATATTTTCTTATTTATTGTGTTCACAATATCCATGTCGTTTTCAAGTTTAAATTCCATTATGAACATATGTATTTCACTAATATGGATTCCAAAGTTATCTCAAAAACCAAACAGAAAAACTTATATAATTGTAGATGTATTTCAAATTATACACACATGCATATATATGAAAAAAAAAAAATTATATAAAAAAAATTACAAGAAATTATATATACATAGATACATATATATAAATGTGAAAAACTTCTTTTCTTTTTTTAGAATTATTATTTCATATATTAAAATATATACATACATAAACGATAGTATTAATTATTTAATTAAAACAGAGTAACTTTTAAAACAAATATATATTTAAAATATTTCAATATTAATACATAATATATGTATACATAAATGAAGAGAAAAAAATGTAGCAAATAGTAAAAAGAAAAAAACAAGAAAAATAGAATAAAAACTGAGCAAATAACTCGTTAGGGTAATTTTATTGAGTGATGTTGAAATAGAAATTGGAGTGGTTAAATAATTAAATAAAAGGAAACAATAATAAATATGAATTCTACTTGTTATATTATCGAATATACTTTTTTTGTGCAATGCTTATCTAAAATATATTTTTTATTTTTTCTGTTCTTGGCATTTACAGCAAAATACTAAAAAGGATTTTGAAAACAAAATTATTTAAATCAATGTAAAAAAGAATGAAGAAGAATGAATATGTATATGAAATTATTATATACGCACCAAACAAAGTCACGGATGATACAAATAAACAAATAAAAAAAATAAAAAAAGACGCAAAAGAAGCAACACAAGGCATAATAACTAAAGAAAAATCAAATGCAAAATATATAAACGAGGATTTGTAATGGAAAAAAATAATAATATTAATAATAACGTAATGTATATAAAATGGTACAAGATAAGTCTTACCTATAGATTTGAAGTTTTATTTATGAAAATAAATCATGAAATTAATGTACAGACGGGCAAGCAAATCTAATGAATACTAAAGGAAATGACCCAATGACGTCATTGAGTAATCAAAAATTTTCATTTAAAATAATTAAAATCAATGTTGCAATTTAATGTTTGAAATAAAATAAAAAAAAAAAACTATTTTTATTAAATTTTTAGTTTTATTATTTTCGGATTGCATTTGTATTTAAGTTTTTACTTCATTCGTCGATAATGTAGTAAGCATAGTTTTTAAAGTAGAGCAATTTTTTTCATATGTTGCATCTTGAAAGAAAAACAATATTTGTCAGGGCGCCCACTGTAAATTTGATTTTAAAGACCAAATATTCTTTGCTATACTAAAATATTTGCCTTAAAATAATCTAAGCTTTAAATCTTACAAAATCAGCGGTAATTACATTGCATTGTGTAATTAAAACAATAGAACTAGTTTGTAATGGTTTTCAAATGCTACCAATATTGTCGTACAAATTTTAAAGCCAAATTTTTCTTCGCTTCTACATTTATGTATAATTTTTATGTGCATGTGATAACAAAACACACAATTCCAGGCCCAAAACCGGAAAGATCTCCTATTTTTTTTTTCTTACTGGTAAGAATATTACTGCTTCTTAGAATAACCTGTGAAACTTTCGAGTAATATGGTGCATCTTTTCTACACCATTCACGTGCATTTCTTTGAAAATATTAAATGGTTATCTAAACCAGTTGTCTGTAGCCTGTTTTTTCTTCAAAAGTAATTGTTTTTTGAAATAATGTTAGCCTCCGTAAACTGTTTGTTGAAACTATTTATCAAACTGTCCTTATAAAATTTGAAGTTAAAGGAAAGAAAATACGAAATTTTGGTCATATTACTTCCAGTTGTCAGGAACAAAACTCTCTGGCATCCGTTTTCCTGATCACCTCAAAAGTGGGGACTGGGACTCGAACATCCGTTGTTGTTTATGTCATCCGAGCCAATATAGTTGACGTATCTTGGCCTTTTTGACTACATCCATATATTGGTACAGATTGCATATGAAATAAGTCTGTGAAGCTCATAACATTTGTTGAATAGTGTATAGTCTAAATGAACTTTTCGGAGGACGAATGAACATACTCTGGCCGTTTTGAACGGCAAAATATCCTCTGCAAACGCAGATGTTATAACAACACCACGCTACTCATGTATAATTGATAACTAAATTGATCATATGCATCTAGCGGATGACTGGAATGAGCAATGCGATTCGCATTAGGTGGGAACTGTGATAGAAATGAATCACGACGGTTCCTTCCCATTTTATTGTCGCCGTCGGTGAATAGTCAGTGTCAGAAAAAAAAGCTATCGTTTACTTATAAATGTGGAAATATCACTCGAATATTGTAAAAATAGAAACCTCTAGCTATTCGACGATCCTTTAGAACAGAAATACATAATTATATTATACCACAGTCTTTTGATGTTGAACTATATAAGTCTGATAAAAGTATTATTTTTCAATTTACAAAAAAACAACAGCATTGGTTGCTTTCGATTTGTTCGGTGTCCTGAAAACGTTATTGCGTCCACTATAATACGCATTGAATTTTAACGTGGATGTACATAATATTACAATAGAAAGACTTAATGTCTTATCTATTAATGTTTGGCTTTGAATTATGTTCAAACTACATTACCGACTAAGTTTAATATTATTTCTTTTGTTATTTAAAGAAATCGAATAAAATTTTCCTAGTTTTTCGCCTTCTTTAACTGCAGAAATTTACCGAATTGCAAGCGAATTACAAATTATATTATTTTAAAAAAATCACTGTAAATTTACTGTATTAACATTACGCTTATGTCAATAATTAAAAATTAAAAAATATTAAAAATTATGAGTTTAAGCTTAAATAAAAATAAAAATATCTAATTCACGATATATGTATTAGCATAGCTAAACCCAATTCTGATTTATTTGTTTAAATAAAGATACGAACATGTATCTTTATATAATATGTACATGTGTCTTAAATCTGCAGCAAATACAATATTATGTATGCAGCAATGCCGGTTAATTTTATTATTTATTTATTTATTTCATATTTACGTTGGCAACTATTTCGTTTGAATAAATCGAAATAGTTACTGTAAGAATGATGAAAAGCAGCGATTTAGAATCGAGTCTTCGTGAAATCGAAGATAATGAGAAATCTTACGTAATTGATTGAAAGATCATTTTTGACGTTAAGTTTTCGGGAAAAAGATACTGATGATTGTTAATTCATTTCTATTAGCTTCTGCTTGGGTATATTGTTTTATTGTCTGTTATTTATACATATTTACTTATTTTGTATGTGTAAAAAGAAAAAACAAAAGGAACGGTATTTCTTCTAACAAGATGAACAATTTTAATAACAAAAATAATTGAAAAAAACAAAAATTTGTGTAACTGTCAATGGTATATAATTCAAAAAAGAAACATAATTCTTATTAAAATTAATTAAATTATGTATTATTGAAGGAAAAATAAAATAGTTATTATAATTAAAGAATATTAACAAGAAACAGATATCTTCGTGGGAAAAGACATTAACGGAACAAATTATTTAAGCTAAATGTATTATCTAAAGATATATACGTGGCGTATCACTATTATAAAATAAAAAAAGCTTTAAATAAAATGGAATTATGTTTTATATTCCTACCAGCGGCGCCGTGGCTCAAGTGGTTAATGCGTTGGATCGCTGAGCGGGGGGTTCGAGGTTCGAATCCCAGAGAACACCTAAAAGTTTTTCACGGTAGGGTAATAACTGTCAAGAGAAATCTTCTCAATTTGCCTTTCGGATATGGCTCTAAACTGTAGGTTCCTTCCATTTGTGTGAAAAATATAACACGCACAACACGAATGGTCGCGAGAAGCTAGGCCCTGGACCACATATGTCTGTTGCGCCAAGTATTTGTATTTGTATTTTTTTTTTGTATTCCTACCAGATGAATGAGCAAGAACTATTAGAATATTTATTCAGTATGATGGTATCATGGTTCCCATTTTAAACAGGTACTGTTTATGCATATTAACGCAACCTTAATCTTGGTTAGGTTAGGTATGTATATGGGTGTTATTACCGACTGCGACTTAGGGGCTAGACCCAATTTTAGAAATAAACCTGAAAACTTAGAAATAAAAGTTTCAACATTGAAAGTTATATCTCAGGAGTTTGTTTAATTCAATGTTACGTTGCTTATCAAGCTCTGAGAAGAAGTCACTGCCAAGAGTAACATTTCTTTCATGAGGCAGCGCAGGACAGTCACATAGCAAGTGAAGAATAGATTCCATTTCTTCTTCGTCCCTGCATCTTTTGCAGTAATCATTGTAAGGAAGACCTAACCGGGCTGCATGGTTGCCTATTGCGCAGTGTCCAGTCAGACTGACAATAACAATGCAAAACTCCTTGAGGCCTTGATAGACCCCTCCTTACAGAGACTGACCAAAACGATTTACATAATTACAGCGCATGCGTCTAATCGACACCAGCGTTTGTAATTTGTAATGAATAGTACGATTTCGAATCTGTTCCAAATTGATACCATGATAGCGCCGATTATGCCGTTCGATTTTTGAGAATAAAGTAAGTACACCAAGTTTCAATTTTCTAGGAAGAGTAGAATCAAAAATCGGATGTTCTATTCCTTGCGATGGCCTTCTTCTTGCATAACGAGTTTCCGACCAATAAACGGTCTCTGCCAGAGACAGTTGTCAAGACTTAGCGCCTTGACACCAGCGATAGCTTGGTTTTTCAAGCGGAAGTTCAGACGGGGTGGAATTTACAGATCCTCTTGGTTGGAGCGTTGAAGTCGATCTGACCAAGTCAATATAGACGATGTGACTTGGCCTTTTAGACTACATTGAATTCTTGGTAAAGCTCGTAGAGTCGGTGCTTGTATCTTCTCCTCCATTCGCCATTCTGGCAAAATGAACAAAAAGTGCGAGAAAAAATTATTTACTCGAAAGCGCCCAGAACTGACAGGATACATTCTGTCTTCTGATTAAGGAGTTTTGATGTTTTGAGAAAAACGTGTCTGGGAACAAAATAACTGTCGAAATTGCAAGAAAGGGATTGGTATTTGACCACAATTGAGTACTTCAATCGATCAAACCTCCACTCTGCAATCTGAAAGAGCGACTGAAGCACCAGATCCTAATGACAGCAGTTGGAACGCACACTTACCACCTGTGATATATCAAGATACGACAATCCCAGAAAACAAACTTACAAAACGATTAAAAGCCGCTGTCGATGATTTTAGGCAACCTCACTGGCCATTACCTTCAAGAAACTTAAACTCAACGTTGGCTGCGAAAAAGAAAAGACCGTCCACGACACACCTCACATTCTTTATCATTGCACAGGTCTTTGTCATTTAAGAAATGGCACATTAGGAAGTTATTACTTTTCAGACGTACAAGATATGGTGTAGTAGAACACCAATCTCTTCAGTTTTTTGAGAAGGTTACGATAAGCAGTAAGGTTGGAAGCCAGCACACAAATGTATCAAACTCTGCAATTGGGCACAACAATGGTTACATAAGGACCTATGTGTGATGAAGTCGGAACTTTTCTCCTCTTCATCAAGTCAGTAATCTAACTCTGAGGTTGACTCCGAGATTGATAGATGAACTCCCTAATTACCGGATCATTAATGAGTCATTAAAGTTCCACTAAAATTATTTTGAAAATTCCCATTTGATTCACATAAACAATCGTAAAGTGTAGTCTCTCCCTAGGAAAATATCCCGCAATCTGTCACTTTGACATTGATTAGTGAAAACAAAATCTCGCACATGTAAACTATTTGACGTCTAGTTATTTTCAAATATCTTCCAAATTAATTAAGGATGGTTCGTAAACTTAAATATCACGAGCAAAAGTTGCTGAAAAAAGTAGATTTTATCACATGGAAAGTCGATAATAGTGGCAAAGAAAATGTTATTCTACGAAGATATCATATTCGTAAAAGGGAGGATTACACGAAGTAAGTATAATGATAGTGCGTTGTGAACATTTGGAAAATTGTCTAGCAACTTTATCAACCAGGTACAACAAGCTCTCTAGATATGTCCGGGAATTAACAGAGAAAATAGCAAAGCTGGAAAAACATGATCCATTCAAAGCCGAAGCTACTGCTATGTTACTGGAGAAATTATACGCATTGGGCTTGGCGTCTTCTAAATTAGATCTAGAAGAAGCAAGTAAGGTGTCAGCGAGTAGATTTTGTAGGCGACGATTGCCTGTTATAATGGTGAAAAGTAAGTTCTTGTTGAAATTGTGGAAGGCTATTAAAGATTTTTTCTTTTCAGACAAACTATCGGAGAATCTAAAGAATGCCACAGATCTGATTGAACATGGTCATGTTCGCGTTGGTCCAGAGATGGTTAAGGATCCTGCATTTTTAGTTTCACGGAATCTCGAAGATTTCGTTACTTGGGTTGACGGGTCGGCGATTAGGAAGCACGTTCTAGAGTACAATAATTTACGGGATGATTTTGATTTATAAACAATTCGGTTAAGTAAAATTTTAAGCAAACATTAAGTAAAACTTTTTTTATTTTTCTAATGTAAGTCTATTGTTCCTTCACAGTTTTTTTTTCCATTCGTTCGCAGTTCTCGACAAGTTCACATGATGCGTTTTTAGATCGTTTTCAACTGTTTTCTTCGAACTTCTCGGTCTTTGAACTAGCATATGAACTGGCAATGTTTCGAACCGTATGGTCTATTTGTTTATGTAGCCGTATAATCTGGTAATAGGTGCTAATATATATTTCGTGTTAACTGGTTGAGATGTAAACTCGTTCAGTATGTACTGCCAATATTGCTATCATTGTCAATTCTTGAAAAAAATAATCCTTTTTCTTCCTAAATTTTTCGGAAATTTCTAATCTTTCCTTAATTGACTGCGACAACTGGTTGGAAAAGTTTCCTTTCATAAGAACAAAGTTTTAAGTACTTCCTCCATCGTTACTTGAAGCATTCGGACTCAGTTTTAATCTGTAAAATCTACCTTAATTTAGGACTACCGCAATAACACGCCTGCTTAATATTTTGGAAGAACGACTAGAAAAAACAAGTATTTTTTTTCAACGCATATTAAACTGTCTACCTGAGACACTGCATCTGCATTTGGCAAATTGTTTCCAGTTCTGGCACCGCGATCGTCTGGTGTTTTAAGCGGAGGCTCAATCCTCATTGGTGTCTAGAACTTGAGGGCTGGGATCCGAATATGTTCTTGGCTGAAGCGTTGTTTACCATATGCTTGATATGGCCGAGTTGACGTATCTTCGCCTTTTGGACTAAATGTACATACTATGTACATATATACATCTTGGTGCAGCTTTTGAGCGGCATATAGGTTAGGTTAGGTTGAAGTGGCTGCCAGCTAGGATTCGCCAGCACACTTAGACCAATGAGGTCCGTTGTGATACCATGTGGATCATGGGAGAAGCCTCCCTCCACCTACACGTCTTAAAACCAATTAGAGCTTCTTATGAAGCGTAGGAGACTCTTGATGCCAATATTCCTCAGGTCGCCTGTATCATTATGATAGGGAGCTCCTAAGTGGAGTTTGCTTCTACGGGAGAGAGCTGGGCAGAAACAAAGACGGTGAGGAATAGTTTCCTCCTCTTCTTCATCCATGTAGCTTCTACAAAAATCGTTCGCGAAGAGGCCTGGCCTTGTAGCGTGTCGAGTGATGACACCTATTGTGGTGCCGATATGCAATCTGTTGAGAGAAATCAAATTCTTAGAGCGTTTTAGATCCAGCTTTGGCCAAATCTGTTTTGTCGCTAGACATGTTGATCCACTTGTCCACCTAAGATTTGCACTCTCGATAGCATCCAGCTTAAGTTTAAGTTTGCGAGTAGCGATTGGAATACCTAAGGTGCCATTGTCCGGCAAAATGGGTAAAGTTGTTCCTCCTTGGCGAGTTCATCGGCCTTACAATCCCCTGGAATGTCTCTATGCCCCGGCACCCAACACAGGTGAATATTGAACTGCTCAGCCATCTCCACAAGAGACGAACGGCAGTCTAGGGCTACTAAAGAGTTTATAGAGGTCGATTCCAGGGATTTGATTGCTGCCTGACTATCAGAAAAGATGCGGATATCTCTAGCAGATATCACGTTTTTCTTAAGCCAAGATAGGGCTTCTTTGATCGTCATTATTTCCGCCTGGAACACGCTACAGTGATTAGGAAGACGGAAGGAGAGCTTAAGGTTAAGCTTATCGAAGAAAACACCTGCACCGACTCTGTCTATGGTTTTTGACCCGTCAGTGTAGAAGTGAATAGAATCATCTTCTAAAAATGCATCGTCCTCCCAGCGTGATCTGGAAGGGATGGTGACAAGGAAGTTATTCTCAAAATTTAGACGTGGGATGGTGTAGTCCGTGTTTTCGGGAGAGATTTTGAATTTATTCAGAATAGAGGCGTGGCCGAATTCTTTTCTTGACCACTGTTGGGTAGCTTCAAGGCGAACGGCTGCAATCGCTGCCATTTGCTTGCTATACATATCGAGGGGTATTAGATGGAATATAATGTCCAGTGCCGCGGAGGGAGTTGTACGTAGTGCTCCGCTTATGCACAGACAAGTTGTACGTTGGACCTTACTTAGATAATCGCGATTTATAGCTTTATCTAAGGCTGTCCACCAGACAATCACCCCGTATGTGAGTATCGGTCTATTGATCGAGGTGTAGAGCCAGTGAGTAATTCGAGGTTGCAATCCCCATTTATTCCCAATGGCTTTCTTACAAGAGAAAAGTGCTACTGTAGATTTCTTTACTCTTTCTTGAATATTAGGTTTCCAACTTAGCTTCCTATCCAGGATAAGACCCAAATATTTTGCTTTATCAGAGAAAGTTAAGCTGGTTCCATTAAGAGAGGGAGGGTCGACTAGCGGAATTTTATATTTCCTTGAAAAGAGTACTAGTTCCGTTTTGTGGGGGTTTACACCCAGACCACACCGAACTGCCCATCTAGTGAGCTTATTTAGAGCGTTTTGTAAGAGTTCCTTCAGAGTATTTAGGTGCTTTCCCGAGACAGCCAAGGCAACATCATCTGCATAAGCGATCGCCGTGCATCCCTCGCCTTCCATGCTTATCAACAGTTTATTGACCACCAAATTCCGCAGAAGCGGAGATAGAACACCTCCTTGCGGAGTGCCTCTACTAACAGATCTGCTGATAGACGTCCCACCCAGAGTAGAGTTGATAATCCGACCATTGAGCAGTTGATTGAAAGTTGAATATTCGGTCCTGTATTAAAAAAAGGGAAGTTGCAACCGCGAATTCTAAAGCGGCATATACACAGGTCAAAAACTCATCCAGCATATGAGAGTGTATTATTGAAAATAAGACACGTATGCGTTGTGTCTGCTTGAAGCAAAATCAAAATGTTTGGATCTTTGCTCAATCGGGTAGACGGCATTGACATAGTGTATAACACACTCACACATGCTGGATGAGTTTTTGACCTGTGTATATGCCGCTTTAGAATTCGCGGTTGCAACTTCCCTTTTTTGAATACCGGAATGAATATTCAACTTTCGAATGCGTTCAAGATTTGCTCTACTTTCCCGATTATTATCCACACTCGACCTCATGTAACAGAATTGACAGGACCAGTGATCAATAAAGCATCAGTTTTGTCTTTCATATTAGGAATTTTGAATCCAGCTAAACCGTAGTCGCAGCAGTTTCCTAAGGTGAGTTTCGTCGAATCTCCAGTAAGGTGTCGTTTCTGGAGTTGATACTTAACTTGAAATAGGTAAACTCCCCAATTACGTCAAAGTTGGTATTGTCAATAGTGACGTATTTTCCAAGGCGGAGGCATATGATTCTTATTTGTATTTGGTTTCGATTTCATTCACTTCTCTTTAAAATAGTTCCTTCGGTGTGCATATTGATATTAAAAAAAATCATATTTTTCTAAGACATCATTTTCTTATTTAAAGTCCCATTCGATACTCAAAATCAAAAATCAGCAGAGCACGGCATCCCTTCCATTTCCTTTAGTGTACCACAAGATTGACGATATCACTACCCGATTAGTTCATAGTTTTCAAAACAACATAATGAGCAAAACGTAACATTTTATTCAAATTGCTATTTGTTTGAATCATTGAAAACACAATTGTGGGTCTGGCAGCAATGTATGAGCACCCCCTTTTTGACACACTACCTTACCAGAATACTTGTCAAAATGGAATTTGACAAACCAATTCTGAAAATTTGTTTAAAAGTTCACCACCTTCTATTGGGAGTTTCTGCTCTTCCGCGTATTTATTTTTGGCAATCTTTTTTTCTATGAAATAATTTTCTTTCGTAGATAATTGAATTCATCTTTTTTTGATGAATCATTTTGTGTCATTACGTTAAATACGTATTTACCTGCATACCTACTTTAGTTTTCGATAGTAAAACCTTCACCATCGCAGAGAAACGATATTACATTCCGCCGTCATTCCCTAAAAAAATATATTTTAATATAAAGTAAAGTAACTAAATAAGATATAATTAGAATACTGGCAAATACATCTTCACAATGGTTGCCACTCCTTATATTTTCAATGAAATTGAAAAAATTTTCAAAAACGTGAGCGTAAAATTTTGGTTCTTCAATTTACTTTACTAATTTATCTTTTTTTTATCTAGACTCCATTCTATGCCGTTGCGTTAGAAGTTTTTCTCTTGCTATCAGTGATTTGGTTGATATTCTATAAGCGAAATGGACGAAAACGCTACACATTCGAAGAAGAAGAAGCGATAATTGCTAATTTTGAGCCTGAAGCCCTTGTGGGTGATGTAGACAAAAACCATCCAGCACTGAAGCCAAGAATGGTTTCTGGTAAAGTTGGAAAATATATAGTGGTCAATGGTTTTAATTGCTTAAATTTGGCCGCACATAACTATCTGGGGCTTTTGGAAGATGAAAAGATACTGGAAGATGCCGTGCAAAGCTTGAGAAAATATGGAGTTGGATCTTGTGGTCCAAGAGGTTTTTATGGAACTGTTGGTAAGTAGCTGTTACCTATAGTGAATTTTTGTTTGAGTGCCTTTAAACCATTGACTTTCTCGTTTTATACCCTTAAAATAGTATTATTTCAAATATTTTTTTTTACTCGTTATTGATTGTGTATTATGCTCGGTAAGTAAAAGGAGCATGAAGGAGGAAATCTTCAAAAGATACTGAGAAAATTCAATGTTCCAGGGCACTACAACGTAACTAAAACCACCTCCCTACCTTCTCGTCATTTGAAAGCGGTAAAAATATTTTCATTGCTAAAGCTTTTGGTGAAATAGTTTTTTCCCTCCAAATTGTGTTGTTGTGGCGATATGTTCTACTGGACTAGCTACGTTGAGCCCTATGATGCAATCTTAGATTCCCAGATCTTCTTCCTTATCGTCTGTAGAGAGACTTTTCAGGATGACAAGTGGTCTTTCAATAGTTTGACACCAGGTTCCGTACATAGCACCAGTCGTTCACAGAACTTCGCGGTATATGCACGTGTTTCGGCTTCACTGTGAAAAAAAAAAACAAATTGTGAAATTTTAATACTACATCAAGCAGTATACGGATCAGCGGCGACGCAGCCCAAGTGGTGGTGTTTGCCTACCGTTACCCAGCGGACTCGGTATCGCGCCGCGACGGGGTAGAGCACAAGTGTTTGTGTAGGTAAAAACAAAAAGTGATAGAGACACGAAAAAAATAAATTGAAGTGACAGAGACACAAGAAAAGTGAAAAGTAAGTGATAGAGACACAAAAATAAAAATAATAATAACAAATAAAAAAAAAATTAAAAACAAAAAAAGTGATGGATAGGAGTGAGCGGTTCGTTATCCCCATAGCGGGAGTAGCGGAAAAAATTTCGGAACCAGCCGATGAGGCAGTTATGGGTAGCCGCATACCAGCAGTGGCTACCAAAACAATTATTAAAAGAAGGGCAAAGCTGAGGCCAAATCCCAACCCGGTTAAGCGCCTCTCTCTATCTACTTCAGCCAGAAAGCTGCGGGGTGAAGTGAGGATGGGGGCGCCATCGGCAAAAAAAATAGCAGCAGTTAAACAGCAGCGTCAACCGTCGGCCAACGATGGTAATGCAGAAGGGATGGGTGACAGCAACAGCTTCGCCTCGCTAGCGGCTTCCGAATCGGAAGACGAGGAAGACGAGTTGGAGTGCCTCGACTCCAGCATTAGGCAGCTGCAACAGAGGGTGCTCGCCATAAAGGCCAAACAAACGGCCAGAAGGGAGAAGGAGCACATTGAGCTCCAGTACTCCCAGCAACAACAACTAAAACAACAGCTATCACCTAAGAAAGCGGTGCTCCTAGCAACAACAACAACAACCGCAGTTGATAAAACTGCAAGAAAAGCGGCAGCAGCAACAAAGCTGCCGCAGAAAACAAGCCAACTGCCAGTAAGGCAGTTGCAACAACAACAGCAGCCAAAGAAGCAGCAACAACAACAGCAGCCGAAAAAGCAGCAGCAACTACAACAACAAAAGCAGAAACAACCGCAACAGCAGCAGCCGCAACAACAGCAGCAACAACAACAACAGCAGCAGCAACAACAACAGCAGCAGCAAGTACAACAGCAGCAACAACAACAGCAGCAGAAAAGTACGAAGGCGAAGGTGCCGCCTATAAATACGTACAAGATGGAGCTAAAGGACACCATAGACCTATGTAAGTCGGCCATAGGTCATAATTTTTATATTAAACGATTAAGTCAGGATAGACATGCTATTCACTGTAAAACAGTGGAGCAATATAAAACAATTAAAGAATTATTAAAGGACTCGACGACGGAGTTCTTCTCCTTCACCCCGAAGGGGGAAAAGCTGCAAACTATGCTGCTGAGGGGGTTGGACTCGTCTATTGAGCCGGAGGAGCTCCTTCAAATGCTGAAGGATAAGCAGTGCGACGGGCTTGAGTTCGTGGGGGTCAAGCCATTCACCACAGCTAGGGCAAAAAGGGAGAAGCGAAAGCTACCGTTCTTCCTTGTTCAGCTTTCGCCCAGTAGCAAACTGGATGGTCTCAGGAGTATTAATGTCCTAGACTACCAGGTTGTGTCATGGGAAAGAGTAAAAAGGAGCGATAGCATTTTACAATGCGTTCGCTGCCAAAGGTTTGGGCACGCCGCGTCGAACTGTGAAATGCAGCCTCGATGCGTGAAGTGCGGTAAAAACCACAAATCAGAGGAATGTTTTCTGGGTAAGGATGGGGTAGCAGATAAGGCCCAACTCTCATGTGCTTTATGTGGAAACTCGGGACACACCGCAAACTATCGGGGTTGTCCTAAGTTTCAGTATATGAAGAAAATAAATCTGGTTCGTCAGCAGAAGGTCGAAGTCAAGCGTCCACCCGTTTCCAGTCAAACGCCAGCCGTTACTTCCCAATGGACTTACGCCGAAATGGTGTCAGGCCGGGGAAACACGGTACAAAAACAACAACCGAAGGTTGCTTCACAGGCCCCAGTCCCTAAAGCACCTGAGGCTCAGCCTGACATGCTGGCTATTTTGCTCTCAATTCAAGGGCAAATGAGCCAGCTTCAGCGTCAGTTACAAGAGCAGGCGAAACGGGTAGACCAGATCTACGCATTTCTGCCGGACCTAGCGCACCACCAGTCGTAATGGCTACGTTGGCGGAGAAATCATTGAGGATCCTTGCGGTGAATGTGAATTCACTGATAAGGATCGAGCGAAGAACCGTACTTTTTAAATTGTTAGAAGACCAAAGCCCTGACGTACTTTTGGTTAGCGAAACTAAGCTATCCCAGAAGCACAAACTATGGCACAATAAATATAATATTATCAGAAGAGACCGACCCAACTCCATTCAAGGGGGAGGTGTTGCGATCTTCATTAGGAAAGATTTGCGTTATAAGGCTGTGTACAGCGGTGAAGTGCGGAGGTTTCAGGAGCTGGAGGCCTGTATCGTGTGCATCCCTCTCCGTAGTGGAAAGAGGTTGTACATGGTCGCAGTCTACGCTTCCGGAGCTACTCAAACCACTTCATTTATAACAGAGCTCGAGACACTTTTTCGATGTCTAAGGCTGGAGTCGGAGGAGAACTATTTTATTATGGCTGGAGATTTAAATGCCAAGCATAGTGATTGGGGAAATAATATACCAAATTCTAGGGGGAACCTACTACTCAATTGGTGGGGTCTACACAATGTCGAGTATAGACTCGATTTGAAAGCTACCGATAGTCCGTCGTATCCTAGCGGCGGCTCCTATCTGGATCTTCTGCTGTTCGACGTACGGTTACAACTGACCAACACGAACCGACAAACGAGAAACTGCCTACATACATTCGTGTATGACAGTGACCATTGCGGACTCAGTGCCGAAATAACAATTCCCAACGAGATTGCGGAGTTGGAGGAGTTTGTCCAAACGTACCCCTACAATTACAGTAGGACACGTTGGACACGCTTCTCCAGAGTATTGACAAGAGCACTCTCCTCGAACTCGCTCTACCCACCGTCCAATAGGAACCTGTCAAATGAGGAGATAGACAGATACCTACAACGAATGGACGAGACAATTAAACAAACGATGGACAGTACTATACCTCGGTATCAACTAACTGACAACGTAGACATATACCGCAATGCAACAATTGACGCACTTCACGAACAAAAAAGTAGACTTCTGTCAAGATTAAAAACCTTGTACAGACGGTTTACTGACAGACAAAACTCGGAGGTCAGGACACTCAAGTCGTTGATTAAAAACCTCCAACAGTTAATAAAAGAAAATTACAGACTCTCTGTAAGTTTGCACTGGAACAAAAAAATTCGGGCTGTAAAATCCAGCAACCCGAGTATGTTCCCGCAAATAAATAAAATATTTCGGAGGAATAATCAGAACGACCTGCCATGTCTTAAGATCCCCCGAACGACGAACAACGAACAGATACTAACAACAGCAGGCATAGATCCAGGGAACGCAGTCAGTGATGACAACTTCTTTGTGATCGAGGATCCACAGGAGAAGGTAGAGGCTATAGGAGCGACTTTCCAGGAAGTGTATAAGGTGAATGATAGTATTTGCCCGAACCACGACCTGGAAAGACGAGTCCTTGTGCATAACTTTAACCTTCAAAATGATATACAGCACTGGCGATCAGAGAACAACGGTTTCACCGAGTTCAATGACGATAATATGGCAAACAATGTCATCGCCAATGTGGAGGTACATCCCCCGTTCATATCGAAGGTAGAACTCCAAGCGATCCTCGAATCATTGAGAAAGAAGAAATCCGTGGGTATCGACGGAGTGTCTAACATTGTGCTAAGACACCTCCCTCCAGAAGCGGTGAACATTTACACCATCCTGTTTAACAATGGGCTGAATAATGCACATTATCCGGCGCACTGGAAAACAGCGGTGGTTCATCCTATTCCCAAAAGGGGTAAAGATACGTCCAATCCGGCAAATCTCCGGTCGATAAGTCTCCTTCCGAACATCAGCAAGGTATTCGAGAAGGTTGTCAATAGAGCCCTGTCTAAGTGGGTTGAGGACATGAATATTGTTCCGGATAACCAATTCGGTTTTAAGGCGGGGCATGATACAATACATGCCGCGTCTAAACTGGTGTCGGATATCCAATGGAACAAAAGCAAGAAACAATGCACGGGTGCCTGCCTGGTTGACTTGGAGAAGGCCTTCGATACCGTATGGCTAGAAGGACTCTTCTACAAGTTGAGTAGGCTGGGCATATGTAAACCACTACTATACATGTTTTGTAACATGCTCACCGGTAGACAGTTCATTGTGAAAAATGGCAATGTGACTTCTGCTGGTACGTTTGATATTAAAAATGGTCTGCAACAGGGTGCGGTAAATTCGCCGATCCTCTTTAACATTTACACAAGTGATCTTGTAGGATCTCTTCACCATGCTATAGCGTACGCCGACGACTTGATAGCGTACAGATCAGGACCAAAGATCGAGGTCATTGCAATACTCTTGCAGCGTGACTTCGATAAGATCAAGCGATATTGCGACGACTGGAAGTTGAAAATCAACTTCCAGAAGTCGGAAACCATCCTGTTTAGGACGTCGTTATCTGGGGCCTCTGCGGACACCAGAAAGAATTGGCGAAAGTTCTCAATAGTGGGACAGCACGGGCAACCATTAGCGTCTCGAAATGTAGTCAGATACCTTGGGTTCTGGCTAGACCAGTATCTATATTTTAACAAACATATAGATGCTGCTCTGGCCAGAGCCAAAGCGGCTTTCGCCCTCACAAAGAGACTGTTTTATAGCAGCCAACTCGATGCGAGGGTGAAGGTAATCTGCTACATGGCCCTCATTCGGCCCATGCTCGTGTATGGTTGTCCCGTGTGGTTCAACGTGGGAGCTAGCTCGTTGGAAAGGATTCGGGTGTTTGAGAGGGCTTGCCTTAGGGCCTGCCTTCGCTTATACAGAACACCAGAGTCTCAGTACATAAAATTCTACTCCAATGAGATCCTCTATAACAAGGCGGACATAAGCAGGGTGGATAATTTCTTGATCAAGATGATTCGAAGGCACATTGCAAGAGCAATGAACTCGACGAATAACCTGATCTCTGGGGCCTACTACCCCAATGATATGTATCATGAGAGCGTGCGCCTTAACGGCTTCATTCCCCCAGAGGCGTTCCTCTATTTAGATAGAGAAGGTCTGATACAGGACAAAGTAGCGGTGCCGCTAATCTTCCATGTTGCCCGAACAGCTGTGGATAGGCGACTCAACTACGACCGGGACGTCGCGCTCAGCATGACGGAGCGTCTTCGGTTCAGTAGAGCGATAGCAAGTCGCGATTTGCGAGACGTTGTTAGGCAGCATCAGAGTTTCTGGTGGTTAGGGGACGGAGAGGGAACTCCCTCGTCGTTTCCTTTTGATTCTGGGTAGCTCTTCCTAAGGCGCAAAGTTGGCCTGGCCGGCTTACATAGGTTTAAGATTTAGGTGTAGGTTATCTTTAGGTACATAAAAAAAAAAAAAAATAAAAAATTATATACATATGTACATATGTATGTTGTGTATATATATGTATGTATGTTAGGTATATATGTGTATATATATTATGTATATATTCATGTATATATATAGTTTAGAATAAGATAGTTTTAAGGTTTATTTTTAAGGTAGTTTTTAAGGTTTATTGTTAAGGTAGTTTTAAGGTTTATTTTTAATGTAGTTTTTAAGTTTAGATGTAAGACTTTTATTTTAAAAAACACGTTCGTTTACTAAGTTTTTCCAAATTTTTCTTAGTTATCCTAGTTTGTTAAGTCATTTAGATAAATAATTAATTTTAAGTTAGGTTTCGTCGAAAGACATAGTTTTAAGCATTAGGTTTAGCTTAGAGCACCCGCATAGGGTCAGTAAGTTAGGATTCGATTAAGTTAAGTTAGTTAAGTTAGTTTAAGCGTTTTTGTCTAGCTTTAAGAAATTATGAATTATAAATAAAAAAATGCGTTGAAAATGAAAAAAAAAATGAAATGGTTCCGTACATAGTCTTGACCATCAACCGAGTATGTAATTGTGTTTGACTATGCAGAATATGAGTTGCTACTAAGTGAGGAGACCGATGATTAGGGAGTATCATTAATTTCAGGGTGTAATTAAAAATTTGGCCGGCATTGGTCAAAGCCAGACATCACGCACTAGCAAACCCTTTGATGACCTCTTGGCCATTTCAGGCATAAGATCCAATGACATCACTGACTTCCTCAACTCCACAAGCTAGTTTTAAACTTTATACTTTATCTTTTTTCTTGAGCAGTAGCCTCAAAACGGCCGTCAAGCGCTAATTGGTAGTTGTCTTGGCAGGAAGTCGGGAGACCAGTCAGTTTACCTACAGACTCATTAATAAACATTCCAGGGTTTTTAAGGCACTGTATTCAGGATAGCACTGAGCTAACTTGGGTCACATTGTAGAGTTCGAAAACGTAGTCTGTTGTCCAGATAATATTTTTGAACTCTATTTGCATATGTAGGTACATAGCTAGTTAAATATATTTTTCCTTATATCCATGAACGATGGGAGTTATTTTTTCAAATGTAAACAGATACGGATATGTATTTAAGGAAACGTAAGATATGGAGCCGTGCTCTGATGGATGAGTTGTTCTCTGTCAAACTTAAGCATCTGCCAACTGGTGGCCGTTTCATTAACTCAGGCTTACTTTTGGTGGTCTTAATGTGGTCACTTAAGAGAGAATTAAGATTACAACAAGATCATCATCCAGTGATATATTTATAAATGACGAGTAGATGTGCTAACGTTCAAGAATATACAAAATTATATCGTAACGTTTCTATTAAATGCATTTTGCGCAAAAAAAGACTGAGTTTCCTATAATTGCATAATTTTTTTAGATGTGCATTTGGAACTTGAGGAGAGACTTTCTAAATTTATGGGAACTGAAGAAGCTGTGGTTTATTCATATGGTTTTTCAACGATCGCTAGTGCGATTCCCGCGTATTCTAAAAAAACAGATGTGATTTTCGTGTAAGTACATTCATTACGTATGCTTGAAACAATGGTTTAGAATATCTATTTGCAGTGACGAAGCTGTCAATTTCTCAATACAAAAGGGTTTAGATGCATCCAGAAGTAAAATTTATTATTTCAAACATAATGACATGGCTGATTTAGAGCGCTTACTCATCGAACAACAGAAGAGGGATGAAAAGGTAAGTTTTACGCGACTGATAAGTAATCACAATATTCGGCAAAACCCTTAAGGCTTATCAGTTTACTATCTCATAGAATTTTTGTTTTATCTTGTGTTTAATAATTATTTGATGATGTTTTGGTTGTGACTCATTACCTATCTGATGTTTCGATTGCCTTACTGTAACCATTTGTTACAGTCAATTCACTTTGAAAGAATGGTCTTTTTTTTAAATGGATTATTTATTTATTCCCTATATTTTTTTTTTGTTTTATAATTCGCGCGCTCCAAAGGGGGTATGAATAGCCTTATGCTGAATTCTCAGGGCACGGGTGTTTGGAAGAAGGGGAAAGAGGAACAGAGGAAGTACCGGTGCACGTTGGCTTTAAATGCTTGAATGTTGTAGTGATGAGGAAACACAGAGCCTGGAAGATTATTCCACATACGTGTCGTTCGGCTTATGAACGAATCCCTGTATTTGACAGTACGTCCGAAGTTGGGCTTGAGGGTGAACTGATGTGCATTCGAAGCGTGACGCGTATTGCGGGTGAAATTTTGAAGGGGAGGAATGCAGGTGGCTATTTCGCTGGAGCATTTTTTATAAAAGAAGCGATAAAATAGGAAAAGACACGAGACATTTCTGCGATGTTCTAGTGAGACTATGGAGCTCAAAATGTCTCTATCACCTATAAGTTTTAACGCGCGGTTCTGGACCCTATCTAGGATGTGCAAAACGGTCTTGGGTGCACCAAACCAGATATGGGCGTTGTATTCCAGCTTAGGGCGGATGTATGTATGCCTTATAAATTGTGGCCAGATCAGAAGGGGTAAAGAATTTCTTGCACCGCTTAAGGAATCCTAGACATTTTGCAGTATTTTTGGCAACCTCGAATATGTGATCGTTCCAACGAAGATGGTTGTTGATACACATACCGAGAATGGCAAGTCTTTCGGTTTCCGCGATGCAAGTACCATTCATGGATAATGGTTGGGGGTCTTGGTTTCGCTTGAGAGACAGAAGACAGCACTGAGTTTTGGATGCATTAACTTCCACTCTGTTAGTTGAGCCCCATTTGATTATGCTGTCAAGGTCGGAATTTAATGAGTTTAACATACGTTGCCGTTCCTCTTCTACGGCCGAAGAGCAGGGACGTGAGTTAGGGAACGAATATGAAAAACTGAGGGTACTGTCATCAGCGAAGGAATGTAATGAAGTTATCGTCTGTTTATTTACTATGCGCAAGGCTATAACTGAAGATCGGCTAAATAGATATTCACACTCTTTCTGTGGTAGATTTAAAAATTGTATAGAGAATGACTCGTCAGAATAGATTACAGCTTCCGAATATTAATGGGAAAAGTGGCCAGTAACCTTCCTGTCAACCCAATTTTTCTGTATTTATTTAGCTTAGTACAAACAATTAGTTGAGTAAATTAAACTTGTTAATATTACTTTTACTTTTTTATTTTAATTAAAATAAAAAAACTTAACCTAGAATTAATTATCTGACGAGAGGAGAGGTTACGTTCATTATTGAGAGTAGTGAAATGAAAGTCTAGGGTATTATACGCGTACGCAACATTCTGGGCATGGGTTCAAAGTGACTATAATTGGTTCATTGATGAACGAGATGAAAGGTGGCTTAAGGAAATTTAAAGAAAGTTCGTAAATCTGGCTTGAGTATAGATAACAAATGCTATCCGGGTTCTCGTTCGGTGCATATAGACGATAGAATTGCAGCTGTTGTTTACACTTTTCTGAGGAGAGCGTTGTACATATAAAGAACTCGCATTATTTACTTAATTCGCTTCATTATTGTTTCGCGCTGTATCGACTTTAAAAGAATGAGTAAATGGCAAGTCTCGAAATCATCTTTTCGAACGAAGGTCATTTTCATCTCGGAGGTACTGTTAAGGACCGTTGTTACTCATGCAATTCGCAAGCAATTGACTCAGTTAAGGGAAATATCCATCGGGCTAAATAAAAACAAAAGTAGGCGCAAAGTCGAAGTACGTCATCATACATTAGGTTCCACAGTAGCGGACCTAGTACGGAGTCTGTGACGTTATACTGCCTCGTTCCCTCATCGGTGACGTAGAGAAGTATTCTATTTTTAAAATAGTCCATGATTATCTTCTGAACATCTTCTGCGGTGACGACGAGTATTGGTAACGCGCCGTCGTATTTCATGCGAAAGCCTTCTCCAAATCAACTAGGCAGGCACCAGTGCATTGGCTCTTGCTTTTGTTTCATAGGATATGCATATGTACAGTGGACTCTCCCTAAGTCGAACTCTCCCTAAGTCGAATTTCTATCTAACTCGAATTTTTTCGCCATATTTTAGCATTCCTATTTTTTATTTATTTTTTTTTTTTTGTTAACTTTTTTAAATTATGTTAACCTTTTTTTTTACTAAATAAACGCTTTAAAACAAAAAAAAAATGTTTCTCTCTCTAACTCGAATTTTTCCAAAACTCCCTCTAACTCGAACAAATCATGGTATCCCGTGACAATTCGACTTAGGGGGAGTCCACTGTACATATATTAGACATGGCATTTCTTGTATCATGCCCTGCCTTGAAACCGAAATGGTTATTACTTACTCAGCGCTTTATTGACCGAAAGAAGACATCGATCGGAAGTTCGATCGGATTGGAAGTATCTTTACCTCTTTTGGGAATAGGGTGTACGAACACTGTCTTCCAATGCGCCTGATAATGTTTATTGTTAAACAGGGCAGTGTAAATGTTTACCGCTACTGCAGAAAGATATCGAAGCACAATTTTGGATATTCCGTGAATACCCACGGGTGAAGATCATTTGGAACTCTACCTTCGATATGAACGAGGGGTGTTCCATTCATTGGTGATGATATTATTTCCCATGTTATCATTATCTCGATAAAAGTGATGTTCTCTGATTGCTACTGCTGCATATCATTTCGCAGGTAGAAGTTCTATTTTTTAATCATGGTTCGGTTCGACCAATGTTACCATTCTCCCAGTACACTTCCTTGAAAGTTGCTGCTATAACCTCTACCTTCTTGCGGATCTTCGATCACAAAGAAGTTGTAATCACAGACTACATTCCATGGATCTATGCCTGCTGTTGTTCACCGTTCGGGGGATCTTAAGACACGACATTTATTTATTTGCGGGAACGTACTTGGCTCTTACAGTCCGAAACTTTTTGTTCCAATACAAATTTACAGAGACTCTATACGATTTTTGTCTGATTGCGTGTTTTTCAGGTTTTGATATTGGTATTTTTTCCGCAACTTTGAAAACTTTTGTAAGTGCTGCAATCTAATCATTCCGTCATGTTATCAATCATGATAAATCTTGACCTCTGCACTGCAAAGGAAGACATTTAATTTTTCATGCTTCTCCTGATGCCCTAACATCTCTTCCTGTTTATAAATTCTTTTGTTCTTCCTCCCAACAACACATGCTTACGTTGAGCATTGATTACCCCTGACTGTCATTTTGATTGACTTACTGATGAGTTGTTTCTTTCAAATTCTATAGAAAGTTAAAAAAAAAATGTCTGCCATAATAACGTATCTAATTTGTCTTTTTTAATTTTTCAGAATGCAAATAAGGCCGCTAAGACCCGCCGTTTTCTAGTCGCTGAAGGCATATACATGAATACCGGAGAGATTTGTCCTCTACCCGAGCTTGTTGCCTTACGTTCAAAGTACAAACTACGTTTGTTCCTTGACGAAAGTATTTCATTTGGAACGTTAGGTAAAACTGGGCACGGTCTCACAGAACATTTTAATGTCGATGTAAGTATTTAAAAGTGACTACTCAAACATATTCAAAGGTTAAAGTAAAAACATATAACAGCGTCTCGAAGTGGATCTAATCTCTGCTGGAATGGAATGGGCTGTAGCATCAATTGGAGGATTTTGTGTTGGCTCGTCATTTATAGTAGAGCATCAACGTCTTTCCGGTTTAGGATATTGCTTCTCGGCTTCATTGCCTCCTCTTTTGACACAGGCGGCTATTAGTGCACTTGATCGTTTTGAAAATGAGCCAAAGATTTTCAGTCAACTGGAAAACATAACGCGTATTATGCATTCCAAATTAAGTAAATTATCCAAATTGACGTTGAGAGGAAATGAAATCTCTCCTGTAAAACATTTATATTTGACGGACTCCAAGGGTAATGAAGAAGAACAAAAATTACTCGCTCAGATTTCGGACAAGGTTAATATCTCATTTATATTCCATACATTCTTTTTTTAAAAAAAAATTTTGTGTATTTCAGTGCATAGAAAACAACATTGCTATAGTAGAAGCACATTATTTGGAAACCATGGAGAAGTTCCCCCCTAGGCCGAGTTTGCGCGTAACAGCAAATAGACTTTTAACGGAAAAAGAATTAAGCGAAGCTTACGAAGTTATAGAAAAAGTTTCCAAAGAAATTTTAGGATAGTTAAAAATATTCAAACCACCTAATTCAAGACCAAAAGTTTTGGAAATATTTTTACATCTCAACATTTTTCTGTGTTCTTTATTTCTTACACTAATGGTTTCCATGGAAAACTACTGAGTTTGATTGCACAAAACTCTCTCAAGAGAGAGTTTATTTGTTTACTTCAACCGTCGGTGATCATATGTAGCTTTACAGTTAAGTCAAAACAAATGTATTTATATAATATAAGTGAAAAAGTAAAGAGTCTACTCGCTATGTCCAATCAAAAACAGAAACACGTACCAATAATTTTCTAAGATCATTTAGAATGCACAGATTTAATTTGTATGTTAAAGCTTCTAATAGCTAGCTCCTATTTCCGAAAATATAAAACACGTTGTCAGTGATGAGACACTCCAAAGACTTAAAAGACTTATCAACGAAGTAAATCTTAAAATCGATCATTACAGAGAACCTTTCATGATAGACATACAGCGTTTAATTACTAACCCACGCAAGTTAAGAGTTCTGAAAATAAAAATGTAAACTCTAAATTGATCATACTTTTTAATGATGTCGGTCTATGTCCTCAAAAGCACAATTGCATTGACGTAATGATGTTATTGTTACTCTCAGTTTGAAAGGAAAATGCAAGTCGTACAAGATTACGTGATTAAATGAGGATCATTCGGGTCTGCGCGTGGAATGTTTGGACGCTTAATAGAAAAAGTCTAAACTGGAAACTTAACATACCAGTGATGCGAGGCATAGTTCTATTCTTAGAGAATCATTTTCCAATATCCCTGACATAACAGATGAAATTCTTGAGGGTACAAGGTCAGGTATACACTCGAGAGACATAAACCTACAAGTAGCCCTGAGACTTCCGGAAGCATGCAGTGAAATTCTAGTTATACTTAAAGCTGCTAGTTTTACTTAAGATGAGATCAATATCCGACAAAAATATCGCAATCTACATCGCCCTAGAGTCCCACGTGATAAAATCTACAGTAAGGAATGTCATACTCAGGACATTATGTACGCAGAACCGTGGCAAATTATGTTGGGTACTTAGATACGGCGGTATTTATAAAGTGACATAACTGGAGGCACAAAACTACCAATGTGCGTGGCTAAGAGACTTGGTCTCTATAGAATCTACAACTTGGGTGACATACATATATAAAATGGTCCAACTTAGAAGAGGATAGGGTGTCTAAGGTCTTGTGGCCAGTGTTAGATCGGAAAAAATTTGGGTAAATCATAAAACTAATCACGCGATAGGAATACTATCTGGTCATTGAAGAATGTAATGAGATTAGGTTTATCGAATACGAATACGTACGTGATGCATTGCTACAATAAGTGGAACGTTGACTTGCAATAGACTTCTTCTTCCTTTTTTGTTCGGCGAGGTCATGATCAGGATTATAGGGATCATAACCCTCGCACTTTACTGCATCCGTACTGGTCCGCCTGTGGGGTTCGCCGCCGGCTTGGAATAGATATTACATTTAAAATGCATAGAAAGTGTATAATATATGTATATGGTGGCAGTCCGGTTTCCAGATGAAGTATATAGTTTGGTGCATTTTCAGACAATCTAAAAATTGTATTAAATGAAGTATCTCAACAGTTTTTCAAAATCTTCATACTGGTAGATGCCCCAAACTTAACTTAAATCCTACATTATGTGCTTCATCATTTTTATATAGCTCGTTGCGTCGAAGACGTAGGCGTCTTCTATATCTGTCCATTTTGACCTGCCTTATGTGGTGTGGATCTAGTTTTCTCCTACTACTGTCTTTATATCGTCACTCTAGCACGATGATGGTATCCCTCTATTTCTCAGGTACTCCCATTATATTCCTTCTACCAAACTAACCTGCCTTATGCTGTGTGGATCTAGTTTTCTCCTACTACTGTCTTTATATCGTGACTCTAGCACGATGATGGTCACCCTCTATTTCTCAGGTTCTCCCAAAAGCGGAATGGGAAATTGTTGGGTATGGGTGGAATCCGCAGAATAATTTGAAGTGCTCGTTGCAGAGCATACACTTTAAGCCAAGTACCGTTACACAACTTTGGTGAGTTCAGGATTCAGTTTAATTTATGCCCTGGAGCACATAGGGTCTGTTGCGCCAAATATCTGTATTTTTATTTGTAAATGTTGATTATGGATAGCTATCACTATGCCAAGTTTCATCAAAATTCGTCCAGATTCGTGCAAGAAATTCGGAAAGCAACTCTTAGGCCCAATGCACACTGAGCAACTGGAAAAAACCAAGCCGGTTGGCAACTCGGGTTACAGACCAGTTACGGACTCAGCGGTGACTTGACTCCACACACGAGGAAACGCATCACCAATCAAAATCTCTAGTTCGTTCAGTTTCGTCATGGATACCGGGCGTGAAATGTCTTCGGAAGACTCGAGCGATGATGAAACCATCATGTTGTATTACTATCTCAGGAGGAGGAGAAGAATAGTAAGAAGGTTTTGGGTACACCCATACTTTGTCAATTTTACGACATTTTCGACTTCTATCCACGCCTTCTCTGTTTAATTTTTCCCCGAATAGCCGGGAAAGTTATAATTGTACAAAATAGGATGTTTTTCAACCTCCCTCACCAACAGGTTGGTCTGTTGTTCGCTCATCTTCGACAAACTAGAAACTGAAATCAATAGGCAACACAACATGCAAATCAGCAGACGACTGGCTACAAACTGGTTTTTGTGAATCGCAAACGAGTTTTCAACCAGAAGCGTCGTGTGCTGCGTCCCATTTGATTACACAGGGTATGACTCAAAGCAAACTATTTGCCAATTCGCATCGCTGATCAGTTTTTTTCCAGTCGCTCCGTGTGCATTGGGCGTTAGTGTTCCTTTTCTTTGTAAAAAGAGCAGAGTAATTCAATCTACATTGCAATGTGTATCCAAAGTCGGAAGAGTGTTAGGCCGTTATTGAATGTCCCGTTGATGTTGAGGTATTGCTGCTTGAATCTAAAGTTTGGTTTTGCTGGCTTGTACTGCTTCAATAAATTACGCTAAAGGCAAGCATTACTAAGCACTTCAATAATAAGTTTAAATTTCCTGACAAATGAACATCGATTCACTAACAAAGTTTATTCAATTATTTAATCATGTCTTGTACAAATAGAACACCAAGAAGCTTTATCTAATAAAAAATATATTTTTTAAGCATAATAATCATATAAACAGATAAATATATAATTACACAACAATATTTATGTCTTGAACTAATGAAACTAAGTGAGGATCTGTAATAGTAAACATTGGAAGTGAGGTATTAATCCACTACATTCAGTTGTCATTTCAGCGAATCCTGGCATACACAACTGCTGTTCTTGAAGGTGAATAGACCTAGAAAAAATATTAAAAATTAAATGACTGAAAATATCTACAAGAAATATCACCAACCTGAATAAAACTGGTTCTGCCTGCATGTCCATCTGGGTCGGATAGGTGCTCACAATTTTTATCGATTCTATTCTGTCCACCAAATAGATCATCATCTGAACTTAATACCGCTTTGTAGGTACCAGCCCAATTTGTTCCAATGCGATAGTCAGTAAAACTTCGTGTCGGGTGAAAATTGAAGACAAATACTAGCCCACCCCTTTCGAACGCAATGATTTTATCACCTTCATGCTTCCAGCTGACGTACCCAGGATCTGCCTGCAACCAACCGTACTTTTCTTCTGTCCAATTCATAGCACTGTCGAACTCGTTCAAGTATTTATATTTTAGTAGTTTATCATCGACTAGGTTCCACTGGCGACGAGCATAGTGATACGAATCGTTATTGCCAACTCGCGGAAAATCCAGCCACTCTGGATGACCGAATTCATTCCCCATGAAGTTTAAATACGCTTCCCCTCCTAGAGAGTGCGTTATCAACCGGATCATTTTGTGCAGTGCTATACCACGATCAATTATAATTGAGGGCTCACTGATTACGGACATATGCGTGTACATTTCTTTGTCCATTAGCCAGAAGGCTATGGTTTTATCACCTACCAGCGCTTGATCATGTGATTCAGCGTAAGCTACTGTTTTTTCTTTCCATCGGCGATTGCTGAGTGTATGTACAATGTTTCCCATTTCCCACTCATCATCGGTTTTTTCCTTAAGATATTCGATCCATTTGTCCGGAATCGCCATTCCGAGACGGTAATCAAAACCAATACCACCTTCTGAAACCGGGCGACATAGAGTGGGCATACCAGAGACATCCTAAAATATTGGAAGATTTATCAATCATTAACAATACAAGAACCGAGATTAAGTAAAGTAAATGCAGCACATCAGCTGTCGTAAGAATAGATCCAGTAACTAACCCTTCAAGAAAAACTGGTTAAGTTCGTTCTTGGCGATTTAGACAAAGCATGCAATAAAACCCAAGGTAAGAACGTTAAGTAGGTCGAAAAAAGGCCGCACGACCTCACTCCTGCTATCCTGATGACATATTAAAATAAGGCAGTTATGCCTCCAAACGAGCACGGTTTTATAATACCACACTAACTAACAAAAACGTGCTAAATTCACAATATTAGCCCCTGAATGCGCACGATTTTGGTTGAAGTATATTGTGTGAGGAATCCATGTTGAGTGCGCGTATTATGAATTCCTATTACTATTCAACGCACCCACCGTGCTCATACAAGAGGGTTGTCATGAATGTTATTTTGTGTAACAAAGCGATTTGATAAATTAATCGTTGACGTTGAATGAAATGAGATAGGCGCCTGCCTGACAGTTGTTGACTTAAACCTAGCGGAGCCTAGGCGCCAAGGAAGTCTATAGTTTCAATTTTCGCACTTTGGCAGATGCTGCAAAAAACCCAGAAGTCCAAATCGAGACCGATTCTATGACAGCATAGAGACAAGCTATCCAGTAATATCTAGTTTTGGCATCCGTGTCAAACTCGTGTGCAGGGTGACGATTGAGAACTTTTGCTGCTCCATCAAGGTTGGTAGCGACCTCATCGAAACATTTGATGTCAAAAAAGGACTAAGGCAAGGTGATGCGTTGTCATTTGAACAAATTGTGCAAAACTCACGAGCCATCACCAGAGCACAATCTCCCAAAAGCCTGTGCAGCTACTAGTGTACGCCGACGATATTGGCATTATTAGCAGAACACAGCCGACTTTCACTAGTGCGTTCGCTAGTATTGAAGCGGAAGCTGCCACAATGGGTTTAAAAATAAAATAGGCAGAAAATGAATTGTAACCATACCTAATAAGGTAACAACCAAACTACAAAACCGATTTAGTCTTATATATGGCGTTCAGCTCTGTAGGTGTGCCAAACAAAACAACATTAATGTTATTCAACGTTTTAAGAAGAAAGTTTTAAGAAATATAATACAGGCACCGTGGTTCGTAAGAAACAGTTGCATTTACCAGGAACTGGGGATTGGTGATGTAGCTAGAACAATTCATCGCTCTCAGCTTTTATGGCGGCGGGTGAACCCTAAAGATGTCAACGGCAGCGTTCACACCACCGAAGTAGGTTACTGACATCGGTTTAATCGAATGTGTTGTACAGCCGAAGTAACTGCTCGACCACGACAATAAAAACAGTTGCGGCAATAATTCTCAGATACAGCCGTTCATCACCAACTAAATCGGTCAACGACCTGATCAGTGTGGCTTTAGGACAGGAAAGTCCACCATCGATAAAATATTCATACTATGGCAGATCTTGGAAAAAACTCAGGAGCTTCAAATCGATATCCACAAACACCTTTTCATCGATTTTAGGGCTGAGCATGTTTTGACATCTCTGTCAAACTCGTTTGTTTATGCAAGATGACGATGAGAATGCACCTATTCCATCAAGGTCGGCAAAATTCAGACAAGGCAAAACTCTATCATGCAACTTCTTTAACGTCATTCTTGAAAGAATATTGCAAAACTCACGCGCTCAATTGCACACATATGCTGGGGATATTGGCATAATCGGAGGAACGCAGTATAAGGTCAATGGCGCTTTAGTGAGTATTGAGGAGGAAGCCGCGACGATGAATTCAACGTTTAATGAGGGCGAGACCAAGTATATGCTATCAACAAGAAAGGACAACGAACACCAGCGTCTAGGACAGAACATCACCGTACGCAGATACAGTACCCCGCCATAAAATTATGAACACTACAGGGTAAAAAAATGCAGTATGCAAGTATTATCACTACAACTGTATCATCATTAGTGTGCATAGCGGCACTTTTAGTGCTGAAATTCTCCTGAAACACTATAGTGGAGATTCTCCTGAGTGGCAAGAACAGAACAAAAGTCATACAATACAAAGAATGGACATCAAGTACCTACCATATTTTGCAAAAAAGATTAAAACCATGGAAGTGTTCATAATTTTTTGGCGGGGTACTTTGAGGTAGTTACGGAATTTTTATACAAAAAAAAATACAAATTCTTGGCGCAACAGACCGTATGTGGTCCAGGGCCTAGCTTCTCGCGACCATTCGTGTTGTGCGTGTTATATTTTTTCACACAAATGGAAGGGACCTACAGTTTAGAGCCATATCCGAAAGGCAAATTGAGAAGCTTTCTCTTGACAGTTATTACTCTCGGACGTTTGTCAGACATTCGCGAGAGGTGGGACCGTGAAAAATTTGTTGGTGTTCTCTGGGATTCGAACCTCGAACCTCACGCTCAGCGATCCAACGCACTAACCACTTGAGCCACGGCGCCCACAATTACACGCTTTACATTAATGTCACAGATGCATGGACTTTGCCCCTCTTCCTCTTGCTATTTCGAGACTAAAATTCTTCAGTCCAGTCTATAAACGATGAGTGGAGGAGGAGATACATATAACGACGAACTGTACAATCTGTACAACGACATCGACTTAACCAGAAGAGTGAAGGTCCAAAGATTGAGGTGGCTGAGTCATGTAGAGCGTATGGACACCAATGCTCATGCCCGAAAACTTTTCGAATGCATCCCCGAGGGATAGGTGAAGACAGGTGACGCACACAAATGGAAAGGGACTTCAAGCGTACAAAACTGTAGGCAGCTAGCTAAAGACGTCCTGGCTGCAGACACTTGTTGGTTGAGATCCAGGTCCAGCCTGGACTGCAGCTCCACCTTAAGTAAGTATATGTAAGTGCTTACGCAAAAGTGCCAACTTTACGCCCCCATACGAGCTAAGACATAACACTGTAAATGCAAAATACCATCGAAATTAAAAGTGTCCGCACTTATTATTCTTCCTGCAGTCTTAGAGTAATCTAGAGAATATTAGGTGGATACGTACATACATATATAAAATGGTTTATTTATTATGCCTAGAAAGTATGTTTCTGTGACAATTTACCTCAGCAATTGTAACTGCTTCCTTGTTTTGTTCATGTACCATATGGTTTGCCAAAGCCAAATATATTAATGCATCCGTATCCACGTTTAATCCAAAATATTCACTATAATCACCACTAAATCCTGTACCGATACCCCGGGAATGATACAACATTGAAGTAACTCCATCGAATCTGAAATTAAAATTTTAGTGTAAAATCTAATTTGCTTCACATATAGGTACGAAAATTCCTACCTATATCCATCGAAATTGTACTCATCGTGCCACCATCTTAAATTTGAGAGTAAGAACCGTAAAACTTCATACTCCATATAGTTAAATAGACGACTGTCCCACAATGCGTGTTCACCTCTTGCTCCATCGTGGAAGAAGCAACTGTTTGTACCATCAAACTGATTCAGTCCATCCTGGACATTTTTGCTTGCATGTGAGTGAACAACATCCAACAAGACATACAAGCCATTAGCGTGAGCAATATCAACCATCTTCTTGAGATCATTTGGAGTACCATACCGACTAGATGCAGCAAAAAAACTAGTCACCTGATAGCCGAAACTAGCGTAATATGCATGCTCCATAATGGCCATCAGTTGAATGGCATTGTATCCTTGTTTCTTTATTCGTGGAATGATATTCTCAGCAAAATTTTGATAGCTGCCGACTCTCGGTTCTTGTGATGCAATGCCAACGTGACATTCATAAATACGAAGTGATTTAGGACGTTGTGGGTGAGGATGTGAGAATTTATGAATCTAGAATATGTATTTACTTTTTGAAATGCATATGTATACAGTTATATTTTTAATAAACTACCTCATTCTGAGGTGGATTCCAAACATACTGCTTATAGTTGACTCCCTGATTAGCCTCTTTAGGTGGTTGCTTTACGTATACCGCCCATGGTGAAAGTCGGTCAAGCAGTTGTCCGGACTGATTGCGAATAATGATTTTAATTTCGGAAAGATGTTTTATCGGAGCGGATCCATCTGGATTAGCTGGAATGTGTAATTCCCATTTGCCGAAGTCCAGCTTCTTAAAAGGTGTAGCCTCCCATTGCCAGTTATCTAGGGTTAAATAGATATATCATTAAAAAATGTTAAAAGTTAACTTTAATTAAAATAAATTACTAAAATCTCCCGTCAAATAAACATTATTGGCTCCTGGTGCCCATTCTCTAGCTATAACGGAGTTATCAGGTTGAAAGTGTAATCCATAGTATTGATAGCCCTGTGAAAATGCATTCATGCCGCCTTCGACACTGTCGATCTTATGAAGCCATTCTTTGAGAACTCCTTGTCTGCCAAACAAATAAAAAAAAATATTTTTTAAAGTAGAATATGCAAGATCTCTGATAAGAAGGATTAATAGGTAAAATACTTTTGTTTTCTAATTTGTGCAGATATCAAATTTGATCGCCGTTGCCCAGTGGTTAGTGCGTTGGACTACTGAGCACGAAACTCGCGGTTGGAATCCCATTAAACACCAAATAAATTTTGTCACGGTGCTTCCATGGTCCATGTCTGACAAACGTCCGAGAGTAATCAGAGTAATGAGAAAACTTCTTAAAAAGAAGATTTGGATATGCATATATGTACATATGTAGGTCCCTTCAATTTGTGCGAAAAATATAACACGTACAACACAAATGGTCATGAAAACCTAGGCCCTGGACCACGTACGTTGCGTCAAATATTTGTATTATTTTTTTTAGAATTAAAATTTAATTGAAGTAAAATTTGTGAAAGGAAAATGTTTTGTTTTATTTTTTCGCTAAGACGAACTCGGAATTCGTTCTGAAAAATAATTTGTTACTTAAGAAATCAATAGGAAATAACTGCACGTTTGTGGAGCATGTTCGCTTATAGTAGTAGAGAGCGAGGAAGATGGGAAGCAGGCACTTATAAATAAAGCATGTAATACACAGGAGGACACACGGCAACTATTACCGATTCCGGTAACCCCGACAGAAGATGCATTGACAGTCAGTCAGTGTTAGTAAATAAAATATAACTTGCCGTATGGAACCGAACGTAAGGCAACAATGTGAGAACGAGATGAGCAGCAGAATGACACAGATTCAAAATACACCAAAGAATTCTGCGAGTGCAGTAAGGGATGTTACTTCGAAATCGCTTGCAGGAGACAGCTCTAAAGGCAGCTATAAGGGTAGTGGAACATTGAAAATGCGACAAATAGTCCAAGAAGAAAGTGGAGTACTATATAAACTGTGACGCAAAAAGAAACGAGATTAACGGGGTAGATTGGTAGAGATGCCTCAGCTGAAAAATACTCGAAATATGAAAATATGAAAATGTTCCAGCCGATCTGTTCAAAAGTGGTGGACACAGTTTTTTGTATGAAATCCGCATACCGAAAGATTCTAAAACTTGTATATTTTATCTTTATCCTCTCCACAAAAAATATGATAAACTAACCGGGAATAACTACACAGCAAACACCATTGTTGAATTGAATTGTTTTTTTAGAACCACAAAAGGACTAAAACAAGATAATGGATTGCACGGTTACTTTTTTTGGCTTTATACTGAAATTTAGAGTTCGAAACTCTAGAATAGAGGATAATGACACGATATTTAAGAAAAAAAGAAATACATAATTAGCAATAGAACAGGCGACAGGTGACGTAGGACTCCAAGCAAAGTACCTGACAGCTTCGAAAAACGAACTACCGCAGCACAACCCAACATTGATAGTTTTGTTTATACAGATGTGAATGAAACGAATGCCATATCATTCGAGATAAGAAGTAAATAGGACCTACCTTGGCCCCAGGAAATTAATGAGGTCTTGATCCTTTAATACCACTACAAAAAACTGATCAGACCTGTGGTCATCTATGGTTCCGAAACTTGGTGTATGACCAAAGAACATAAACACAAACTATCAGCTCTCGAGTAAAATATACTTCGACGTATGGACTGTACAGATTAAATCAGACATCCGGAGAATAATTTACGACCTTGTTTCCATGCATGTACATATGTATAATGAACCAGATATTCTCAAGTTTATCAAGATTAGGTATTGTGATGCAACTACCGTTTTTTAGCAATCCATTAATAAAATTTGGGAAATTCCGATAGATTTTCTTAATACGCTCTTTATTTTATGGCTTTGTTTTTGAAAAAAAAAATTACTTACTGACAGGTAGTAAATATTACCGGCTAAAATATTTCTAACAATGTTACATCACCAAAAACGTTTGCAAAAAAGGATCAGGCTAGTGATTCGCAGTGTACATATGTACACATATTCATAGTACCAACTGGCCTTAATGCCGCATTCGAACGACAAAAACCGTCTCTCTTAATTTTTACCTGAAATGCGTCACAAAATGCTTATGTTTTTATAGCGGTCACGAAGGTTGCGCCGGCGTCTGCCAGCGAATAGTCTTCTAAACAACTTCCAGAAAGACATAAAATAAGTCCCGCATCTTGTGAACTGACATCTGCATAGGGATATCTCTGTCTGCAATAACATCCACGGAAATGGGAGAAATCAACCCAAAGGTTTAAAGCAATAAGGGCCTATTTAACAGATCAAATTAGAATATTTTATTAACCTTAGTTAAGGCCCCATGTGAACAGATCTTTAGACATAAGGCTTCAACTAACTATCTTTAATTGATTTCAGTTCACAGTGCAAACAAGAAATATGTAATAATAAATTCTCCCCAAACGAATGCGCACAAAGCATGACATTGACCTTCAATTGCCGGTATCAAGGCCAAAACACCGTGTTATTTAAGAAACGCAATTCGCCACTTTCACTGATTTTTATTATGAGCCAGATATTTTGTCATCAAACATCATGTTCCCCTTTTCCACTGGTAAGAATCTATTAAATGTAAATTAAATTTGTACCCAATCCTTAGTGAAATAACCTTCAACTGACATTGTAAACCTCGACGAATATATATATATATTTTTTCTTTCAACTTTATTAAATTACGGTGACTGCAACTTCTTATCACATTTAATAAACTTTAACACCTTTGACCGGAATATATGATTTCCGATTCAAAATATACCTTCGGCGTATTTCCCTTTCAAATGGCTTCAGATATGAATCCAGCGAGAAGAGATTTTGAATGTCTTTGACTTCCACTTTCATGGGATCCATAACTTTTTATTTTGATTTAGATATGGAAATTACTGAAAATAACAAAAGTTATATGACTAATGACGACAATAATATTTTAAAGACTGATCACTTTTATGCCGTCTGAATAGCACAACACTTCCGTAATAACAAAGCTCCGTTTCACAAGCGGCACCTATGAAAGGATTCCATCGACTAAGAAACTGTGGGGTTAGACGGTGAACGCTATATTTCCGAGTGCGGGAGAATCTTTTTTTAGAACTACTAAACTGCAGGCGATGACGAGAAACAGCTGATGGCGATCTATTTCTGCTTTTACCGCATGGTTAATTTATTTATGGATGTAAAAATACTTTTGCTGATAATACAATCACTGCACTTAGCAAGTGTATATTTTTAACCAGAAGTTTAATTAGCTGAACAGTGAATAATGCCATAAAGATAAGTAAATGAACTGAATAATAAATTTATGTGAACACAATTAAATGAAATCATTTGAGACAAACAAATTACTTTAAAAAATAAAAAGACTGGTATTGCTTTGTTTATGACAAAAAAAAGAAAAATTAATAAATAAATAAACAGCTGAAAGGAGGTGAGAAAAATAGCGTGAACTGTCAATTTACAGGGTGCTTAAATGCTATAGGTTAATTCACAAGTTTAATGAAGCAGTTACATTATTTTCTATATTATATGACTGTCAGATAATGCAGCAACAAAGCAATATCTAGACAAAGGAAATAAGTTAGAAGAAACAAGATTTCACATGATGTCGTTTTCTTTTTTTAAGGAATAATTGAGGTGGTGAACGCTAAGGCAGCTTCAAGAAACCTCATAGAGAACATTTGTGCTATCCCCTAAAAACCGTTTTACTATGGTTTTGCCTACTCACTAAAATCAAGTTATGGATGAAGTTTAGTATTGAGAAGCAGGTGACATCAGAAGGCGACATAAAGCCTCTATGGAAGTGGTTTTTAGCCTAGCCCGATTAATGATGGGATATTCACATAAGATATGTTAGGCAGTTTCAATGTCCTCAAAGCATAGTTGGTATATTCGCTAGTAACAATTTTTTTGAGGTGTTATTTGAAACAGCAATGGTCAGTTAGGAAGACCATTAGGATCTTAACGTTCTATTTGAGACATTTATTAGTTTTAAGCCACAGAATGGTTCGGGGCCAATAAATGGAAACTGGGCACTGGACCTTTCGAGGTTATTAGCAGACTCGTTGTCAGAGGTCCCTTTATTTCCTGGAACCCAAGTTAGTGTGATTTTATCTTGCACAAATAGCAGTAGAAGAGTTTGAAGACAAGTCCAAAAAAAGATTACTGGAATAGAGACCTAGAGGCTCAGTGGAAACCACCATCGCCTTGTACTAACGATACACACCCTTTACATAAAATATTGTTAAGCTATGAAGTAAATCGTTTGCACACAAACTCAAAAATGAGAGTTTTGAAGAAATAGTGGACAGAGCCGCCGTTAAATCAAGATGTTTGTGGAAAATAATATAAAAATGACTCTCGAATGTATAAGAAATACTGAACTACAAAAAACCTGCAGGATGCATAAAGGAGTTCGCACGTTTCATACGGGAACATTAATTATTGCATTACTCTTACTTCGATAATTGATTTGACTAGAGACTAATTATATGAAAATTTAAAACTCGTGCTGGATTGCTAGGACACAATGCGAGCAGATTTCTAGAAGGTGAACGAGGAAACTGCACTCTATGCAATCTGCGGGAAGAAGGAAATGATATCCACTGAAGCATGTGCTGTCCTTAAACCATTTCGAAAACAAACCATATAGGAAGAGGCAAATATCATACCATTATAAATTCTTTTTGGTGTCGAAAAAGACTAGTTGATTCTCCTAGCAGAGAATTGAAAACACTGTATTCTCTCTCCAACAGACGACATTTTTGTCACGTTGTGATGTTTCGTAAATTTGTTGAATGCAAATAAATAGAACAATTACTATTATTATATTATAACTAATGGCAGTAAAAATTCACCTTTTTTTCTGTTAATTTCACTGTAGACATACCCTTAAAATGCCTATGGTAGGTTGTGACATTTTTATTCGGAGTAAAAATCCAACAACAAATTTTCTATCAAAAGAAACGTCAAAGCCTCCCCCACTTTGTCGAGCGGCATCTGGCGATTGTTTTGATTTTTTCATACCTATATTTTCGGAATTCTACGAGTCGCTGAGTTCAGTCGATCGGTGCGAGCGAGGAAGCTTCATCAAAGATAGGTTGAAGAACTTTAAAGTTTCCAGGGGAAACAGAAAATTAGGGAAAAGTTATTCTGTCGATTCGTGGTGTGTATTTTTTTTTCGAGTTTTCGGTTATTTTAGTGTGAAACGTAAACGAATCGAACACGAATTTTGCCGATATGGCCAGCATAATACGAATGCCATCGATTTTGGGCAAGAATGCAGCGGCAATGGTAATATTTTTTGTACTATTTGTTTTTTTTTTTTTTATTATAATTCACAAATGCTTATCAAATGAAAGAATATTATGGAAGAGGTGTGACTCGGAAGAGTTGTTGTACTATTGCTGTGGGCAATCGGTTGCACAACTCGTAGAATCAGTGCTGGGGGTTTGTTGGCTAAATTTTTTTCCTTGGTGAAGTTGTCGTCACTATTGTTATGTAATTGTCATGAGGAAGAGAATGGTTATATATATTTTTTTGTTTTTTTTCTTGTGTTTTTCGTAAAAATACGTTAGGGTTCTTTTCACAAAATATATTCTCCAATAGCATTTGAACGTTTTGGGGGCATGTCATGGGATTGTCTTCATTTCATGACTGAAGAAATTAACTTAACTTATGATTAAAACAAACTAGGTTAGGAGGATTTTATCAGGATTCTGATTGAAGTATAATTGCGCTAATTAGAATTTGAGTTGATGAGATGTAGTATATTTCACAATTCTTGAAATATGCATTTGGATAGGTAGCTACGTAGCTAAAGTATTGTCATTTGTATTTGCAGCATGAGGTTTCGGATAAAAGCATTGAAACCTGTTTGCGTTTTTGACTTAAAACTAGAATGCCAATAAGTATTTATCTAGTATAGATTCTACCCCCCTGTTATTATTTTTGTAATACTTTGGCGTAGTTCATAAAAGGCGAACAAACAGAGAGTTATATAATCGTTTGCACATTACCTAGAGCTTTCGATAAAATTCACAAACATTGCTATTAAAATAATCTGGCACCCATCTATTCATATAAACAGTTTTTAAGGAACTTTGATAAGCAATTACCTACCAATTGGCATTTTAATTTTTGCATTTTGTATGTTCAACCTCATTAAAATTGCCTACGTCAAAGAGCGTTTAGTTTTTTTTTTTTTTTACTCAAATGAAGTTAATACAAACAAATAATTTTTGGTATACCTACCAAAAATCTGTTATGTCACAATCATTGTCCGTTCATCTTTAGTTTGTTTAAACTATACCTACATATGCTTTTTTTGACAGTACAAAGATCGATAAGATCTTTATCGTTAGTTAGTAATACAAAAAGTTGTTGAGTGGACATATTGATTATTCGCTATTCGTTAATTCGAAATTCTGCTGGACATACATATGTACATGTCATTTGCTACATACATATGTACATACGTACATACTTACAATGTTCAGATACATAATACATAAGAAAATAATAGAGGAAACCGTATTACGGTACCCCACTATCGAAAAGCTGGATTATACAAATTGTTTATCGGAAAAAATTATTTTGCATGCATTTCTATTAGATCACTTTTTTCCACTTTTCCCTATCCGATTTCGAAAAGTAGTTAGGTGGGTGGTTATCCTCCGTAATCGGACCGAATCACTTAGTCTTAAAGAATTCCATTTTATTCCCACTTCAGACGGTTATTTTCATTACTCTTTCTGAATAGGTACGTTCCCGGATTTCTTATCGCAAGATTTCTCCGAAGAACTGTGTGCAGAGTCTATTTTCTTGCTTAAGACAATAGGTAAATAGGTAGGTAAATAGTACAGTTGGAAAACAGGTGCTACGACACAAATCATTTTCCACAGGTATCTTCTCGGCGTGTTTTCCTAGTGTACAATGACCTGATAGAGCCCGTCCAAACAATGCGGTTTTTCTGCCGCCTTTTTGCCAGATCAGTCCAAATATTTTTGACTCTTACTATTGATGTCCGTATGTATGTATGTACGTTCTGGTTTGATTCCGTTCGGATATCGCTTATTGCTATACCCAACGGAATCTTGCTTTAACGAGCTACATTACGGTATATCACATAAAATTTTCCAGTTTAAGTACAAAAAAAGAAAATTACAATTATTTAGCGCAAGAGATCGTATTTGGTCCAGGCTAAGCTACTCGCGACCATAATGTGCGTGTTGTATTTTGTTCACATAAATGATCAGATAAAGCACCAGTTTGAAGGCACATCAGAAATGCAAATTAATAAGCTTTCTCATTGCAGTTTCTTTTGCGTTTGTACGACATTCGCGAGAAGTGGAACCGTTAAAAAATTCAAGGCAGGGTAAATACTTTCGGTATGAACGCATGATAAAACGTGATTCACAGTGGAGGCATTAAACCAATTTGGTACAGAGACAAAAATGTTTAATCTTGTTAAACTCGAGTTTTGATAGATCATTAAGATTTTCGAAGTAGCATTCGCCAAGAAAAAGTGCACAGTAGGTGGGTCATAGTTTCTTCCTTTTCCTCGTGTCTACGGGTTCTTCAGAAATATTCTAATGGAGCACCCAGCCTCCTAGTAGTCTGCCCCGTTATGGCTCCTTCTGTATTTCTTTAATTTTTCATACAATTGGAGATACATATGTAAGTCTCATAGTTTTCTTACAATCCAGGTCTGGCCAGATTTGTTTACTTACTTAAGGCTGCACCTGCCGTTTGCAGGTGGAACCATATCAATTTAATAGTCATTACTTAATGAGCCGCGGAGTCCGAGGAAAAATAGTATACCATGTTAAACTGCATTATTAATACAAGAAATTTTGTAGTAGAATACCAATGTGGTTCGCAATACAACCTTCACTACAACTGCAATAAACGAAAAAGTCACCATGTCCAATTCTATGTAGGAATGGATGAAAGTACCAGTGAATAATCGACTACTAGTCAACTTCTCCCTGTTGGCGAGTTATCGGTCTTAAGCTTACATGAGTATCTTTTAGTAATGGTATAGACCTTGCTACACCATGGTACCAGAAACATGTCTTTCACACAATAGCACAACTATAAGAGCAGATTGTTTGTATTGATATAAAATGATATTTTATAGCCCTGTATGAGCCCGGTTGTTGAATGAAACTTAGCGCCTCCCGGCCTCTTGAAGTTCAATTAATACTAGAATAGCAAGGACAGTCCCTTTATTTTCTGATAGAGTTCCTGCCTTAAAGTCTGCCTATGTACTGTGTTGCGTAGTTAATCATGGAGTTGCCAGCAAATGTCACCGGCATAACTATTGCATAGTATATCTGCCATCACTTCTGCCTCTGTAACAACTTTATGAATGATTTGTTTTCCAGTTCTAAAAATTGCTTATTTGCAATAATATCATACTATCAAACGAAAATACCTGCCGTTCTTATGAACTTGTGTACATTCGGTTAATTGATGATATTGCCATTAAAGATATGGGAACACTAGAGCGAGCGATAAAAGAGATTAGAAAGCATTCTTGCAAACATTCTTTAGAGCTGCAAAATACAGATAAAATGCCCAGGTTGCCAGCTGGGAGTTATAAAAAAAATTACGTCAAGTTTCCGATTCCTTAAGGTTCACCTTCATAATTAAGAACAGAAATTATTTATTGCATTAAGTATTTTTTAAGTGAAAATCATTATATATTGAGCTGTCATTTATGAACATTTATTTAAATATATTTATAGACACGCGCTGCATCAGTACTTCCGTCTCGTAACTTATACATTTCACGAGATAATACGGCTAAAGCGGCAGTAAAAAAATCAGATGCCATTTCTAAGAATTACCCAATCGTCGATCACGAATATGATGCTATTGTTGTCGGGGCTGGTGGTGCTGGTCTACGTGCTGCTTTCGGTTTAGTTGCCGAAGGTTTTAAAACAGCCGTTGTAACAAAATTATTCCCAACGAGGTCGCACACAATTGCAGCACAGGGCGGTATTAATGCCGCTCTCGGTAATATGGAACCTGATAACTGGAAGTGGCATATGTACGATACAGTTAAAGGTTCCGATTGGCTTGGAGATCAGGATGCCATTCATTATATGACTCGTGAAGCACCAAAGGCTGTTTATGAACTTGAAAACTATGGAATGCCATTCTCACGTACACCTGAAGGTAAAATTTATCAGCGTGCTTTCGGTGGTCAGAGTTTGAAGTTTGGCAAAGGTGGTCAAGCGCATAGATGTTGTGCAGTCGCCGACAGGTAAGTCTAAATTAAGGGTTATCTTATCACATTCGATTTATGGATATGGTCTTTTCTACTTTACAAAGCTTAGGAGAATTTCTGTATTAAATTTGTTTTGATTTGTTCTTTTTTATTTTTTCATTTGTTTTATTAAAGTCTCGCATAGTTCATAAAAAAATTCTTTTTCCTAAACACAAAAATAATCAAAAAGATCGTTTGAAGACACTTTATTTGTGTTCTGAATTCCCATGATAGGTATTTTTGAGAAAAAAAAATTTGGATTTGTATTTTGTTTGGATTTACTTTTGAAAAGCGGTTCTTGATTCGCGAAACTTCGTAACTGAAGCAATGCTACTATCTTAAACTTTTACGCCACTGCATGAACTTCTGCTTTGACTCAAGGTCATAATAATGAAGCACGCTAAGTTGGTTGACAATCCTTTCCACTTGCGTGTGCCACCTGATTCGCGGTCGTTCTCTACTGCGTCGTCCATCGGGGTGGATTCGCAGATTTTTAGGACCGGAGCATTGGGCTCCCGACTCTTGGAGAGTCTTTGCCGTCCTCTCGATCCTCTGCGATCCCAAGCATGTTGCTTCCAGTTGTGAATACCAAGTTTTCTGGTATCCGCGACAGCTTGGTTTTTGTACCGGAGGTCCGGTCTTCTTCGCCGTCTCGAAGCTGGGGGCTGTGATTCGAAGATCCTCTTGGCTGGAGCGTTGTTGTCCATTCGCTCGATGTGGCCGAGCCAATGTAGTCGACGTATCTTGTCTTTTTGGACTACATCCACATCCTGGTACAGCTCATAGAATTCGCGGGTGTATCTTCTCCTCCTACCGTCCTCCTCGCATATGGGACCTAATATCCGACGAAGTATTTTTCGCTTGGAGGTGCCCAATATTTGTCCTGCTTTCTTACTTATCGTCCAGCACTCCGCGCTATATTGCAGAACTGGTAAGATGTCTTACAAGACATAGGATTGTCTTTTTTGAAAATGGGGGGTATAGAGCTGATACTCCAGTCGTCGGGCATGCGTTCCTCCATCTATACTTGATTGATGACTTAAAAAGTTCAGCTGGAAGCACATTAGAGCCAGCGGCTTTGTTGTTTTTCAGTTTTCCGATGGCTACATTAACGTCTTCGATACTTGGTTGGGGTGTTGGTTCTTACAAAGGGTCCCTTTATTTGTTCGAGAGAGAGTTTTGCTACTCAATTGCCTTCTTAGTCCAAAGAAACGGCGGTTGGCAAGAGTTATTCTTTACTGATCTCAGCGCTAGTGTCGTTCTCTGAATTAATAGTAGAACCTAGATAGGATGTTCTGTTGTCCTTGTTGACAGCTTTACTTGGTCTTGTCCTCACTGGCCGTTTAACCCATCTCCGCATTCGTCTCAATACTCACGAAAGCGCCACTGACATCGCGCTGCATTCTTCCGATTATGCTAATATCGTCGTGTATGTATATGAATAATTGGACGACTTTTGAAAAATTGTGCCTCTACTGTTGACGCATAAGTTTTGCTCAATTTGTTCAAGTACCATGTTTAAGAAGTCACATAACAGCGTCTAATCTTGTCTTGCCTCGGTGAGGTCGTTACCGGCTGCACAAATGAATGGGCTTTTTACGTTTCGAAACAAGTAAATCATCACCGCTAGAAGCCAGCCTACAAGTCGACGCGGAGCTTGTGATCGAAAAAATTGTGCAACTTTTGAAAAGCGTAATATTTCGAGATTAGCACTTATGACAACAGTCACGACGTGTCTTTAGATATTTATCTAATTATATGCGTGGAAAAACTTAAACGTCTGCAATCAACGTGATCAACCCTTTGACTCAACTAAGGTATGTCTACAAATAGCATCCGCACCCTTTACTTACACACATATATATGTATGCAGTTTAAGTGCCACCGTGAATCAAAACTATACCTCTGAGGTATCGGAAATTTTGTACTCTTTCACTCTGATGTCCAGGAATGCCTACTTGCTAGGTAGATTGCTTTTAGTAAGGTTTATAATTCTAGTTTTGGCGACCTCTCTCCTTGCGACCTCGCAAGCAAACGCTTCTCGCATCGCTTTTTTGTACCACTCTGCGCGTAGCTTTAACTTGGACTTGGTCTGCCAAATGTTGTTATAAAATTGTATTCTTTCCAATGACTGCAGCGACAACTTAGATGCTTTGTTGTTTCTCCAATGATAGGATTTCATCCCTAATACCCATTTATTCAGAACGTTGTTGAGTACGTTGGGTTCTTCTGTAGGATCCCTACGGTTTGGACTGATTAAGGCTGTCCAGAGCCGTTATGATTGTATGCTGGTTAAAGAGCCAGCAAGTCAAGCCTGAATTTATTATTCAGTATCGAACACTATTTATACTTACAATTCTAACTCTAACTCTCTCTAACCCCATATTTTCTAATTACTAACAGCAGTATTACGCAAGGTAAGCGAAACCATTCAATTCGATTCACACAAGTGGTGCTTGGCTGGCGATTAGCAAGTGACTTATAATCGTTCTTCGCTTTGTCGTCATTTAACACCAGGTGACCAATCGTTTGGTGGGCGCCGTGGCTCAATTGGTTATTGCGTTGGATCGCTGAGCAGGAGGTTCAACGTTCGAATCTCAGAAAACACCAAAAAGTTTTATCACGGTCCCACCTCTCGCGAATGTCTGACAAACGTCCGAGAGTAATAACTGCCAAGAGAAAGCTTCTCAATTTGCCTTTCGGATATGGCTCTAAACTGTAGGCCCCTTCCATTTATGTGAAAAAATATATCACGCACAACACGAATGATCGCGAGAAGCTAGGCCCTGGACCACATACGGTCTGTTGCGCCAAGTATTTGTTTTTTTTGAGCAATTGTTTGACTATTCGTTCACGATAGTGATTATTCGTGTCGTGGTACACTCCAACGCTTTCCGGCCACAAATTTCTTTAGATTTGAGAATACGTGGAAATCAGAGAGAATTAAATCTGGTATATAGGTAGATTGGATGTTCCAATAATTTGTACCTGAGATCCCCGTTTTTTTCATTACCAGAGCATCTTTGTGGGTATTTGTCTTGTCCTCATGAAATATAATCATCTTTTTCTTTTCCAATCCAGGCCTATTCTTACGACTTTACCTTTTTTAGTGCAGAGTTCACGGCTTCCAACCGGTGCTTTGATTCCTGCGTCATAGTAACTGATCGGTACACAAAGTTAGTTGGATCCCTTCTAAATGGCTCGAGAACATCGTTTTCGCATTTTTTTTTGGTCAGCATTGAAGAAATGCCCCTCTCGTCGTTTCTCATATTCAATTCTTGGTGTAACATGTATGTTTATCTTCCTTCCGATATGCACATTGCCTGAAACCAAATTGTGCATCTTTTTGTTTTCATCAGTGTTTGGAATCACTGAAAAGTCATGTTTCCCTTGGATCATCTTAAAGAGATGTATGATCTCATTTGCAATCATCCGCACATTTCTTCACTGTTGAGAGCAAAGTTTTACCAACTTTGGATGAACTTCCGTTGGCAATACACCGTTCAAAACATCATAAATGACGGCGTGGTATTCCAGTTTATTTAAAAATCAATTTTCTATGAAATGCAACGAATATTTTAATATGTAACATACGTAGTTACCTTTCTAACGGTTATTTTTGTGCTTCTCGATGAATCATTAACAACACTGCATGCATACTTAAACAAGTCAGTATCTGTATTAATTTAGGTTTTTGAGGCTCCGCTCCCACACCTTACACACATTTCATCTGACGAAAAGTCGATCATTCCGTGCGCCAGTCGTTTTCAGCGTCTGATTGAGCGCGTTCCGCATCCTAGTCAAACGTTTCTGATTGGTCGAGAGATTCAGTTTTGACTGTAAAGTAAGGCATTTTTTATTGAGGTAGTGGACTGGATTTGAAGGTAAAAAAATTCTCCCTACATTTTAAGTCAATCTGCCAATTGTCAAAAACAGCTGATTCATTTGTATTTCTTTCACTGTTCGGCCGTTGTTTACAAATTACAAATAAAAAAATTAAATTCCAAGTGAATTGTGACGGAGTGCTCTACGATTTGGACGAATCGGAGGAGACAATGAACAGGCTGAGGGGTAAAATGTTTGAGGCATTAATATATAATAAATTAAGCAAATTTAAAATAATTTTTAGATACAAATTTTGCTTCCAATTTTATTTACATGTATAAATAATATCATATTACTTACAGAGGATCTCATCTTCCATTTTTCGCACTTACGTATGTATACCTTTATTTACTTATTGATTTCTTTTGCACTGCAATTCACAATTTATAAATGATCTCAAGTAAAATCAGAAAGTAATTATGTCAAATATGACACACGAACAGATGTGAAATGTCACCTACTTTTTCAATCAGTTTGCCGTTCCATATGTTAGGCCTTACCTCAAAAAGTAGGCCTAGAATCCGGAACGCGCCCATTGTTTGTAATGGCTCTCAAAATAGTTTGTATGGAACTGTCGAGCCATCTTCGCACATGTTGTAGTCATGTTGGTCTCTGTCCTCCTTCCACTGCTCTTCCTTATATCTTCACTTATTTTATTAACTAGATGACCCGGTGAACTGCGTACCACCTAAAATTGATTTGATTGCAACTGTTTATAGGCGATTATGAATCCCAATCTTCACTTATATTATTAACAAGATGACCCGGTGAACTTCGTACCACCTAAAATTGATTTGATTGTAACTGTTTATTGCCAGTTCATTGAGATTGACAATATTGGCCGCACTGTTTGAGTTTAGTTTGGTAATTAAATGAAACTCGTTCGTAATTCAAATGAATTCAATGCATTTTATTCACCTGGAAATAAAATGAGGTTAATATTCAATGCAATGGTTTTTGAATTTTTGCACTATGTTCGGAAATTGGCAGAAATCAGTGAGCAATGTGATGAATCCGGTCAAGATGTCAACTGCGATTTTCCCATTACCAATGTCCAACAATTGCTTGGAAAACACATCTGACAGCTTTTCATAATCGCTTATGAAGAGTTTCAATGAAATTTACGATAGGTTTGACTGGGATTCATTATCGCTTATGAAGAGATACAGTCAAATCAACGAGAGGTTTGACAGCTTTCCCTTTGGGTTTTTCCGAATTTTTCCCCAAACCAACCCAGTATTAAGACGAACAAAACAAAAAAAGAATCATCCAAATCGGTAGAGCCGTTCTGGAATTTTTGCGAGACTAACGCACGGCAATTGATTTTTATATATACAGAAGATAGAAGATTGCAACAGTTGATATTTATTGTTTCTGAGTATATTAATCGTATGTTATTCGCCATAATGACTTCGATCATCCGCACTCATTCCAGATAATTTCGAATTGATTTCAATTGGTTCAATTGGTTGATAAGAGGTCTAGTTCTAATTTCTTCCGTTTTACCCTTTTTCGGCACTTTTTTCATCTGGATCCCAATTTTTGCTACAACAGATCTGATCCTACATCTGCGTCTGTTTTGGCATTAACTACTGCTCCACGGTGCCCACAAAGTATAATTTCGGAAAAGATCTGTTCAATGGGTTATCGATTAAGGTCTGTGAAATATCGTTGGCAAAACGATCACTGTCTATATAGACAGGCAGGCAGCCGTTAAGGCTCTGGACTCCGCGGTAATCAGGTCGAGGCTTGTGAGAATCTGCAAGTCACTCCTAAACGAGATATCCAGAGCCAATGCGGTAACCCTCTGCTGGGTACCAGGGCACATGGATATCAAGGGAAATGAAAAGGCTGATGAGCTTGCTAGGAAAGGATCGGCGCTGCACTTATCGCGGGCCCTTCCTTTTTGTAGTAACCCCAATCAGTTCCTTATGTGGGAGACAGACTGCTGGTATTGATACCATGGTATGGATACCATGGTATGGATACCATGGTATAGTGAATACTATAACCCCTGACAGACTGCACCTCGTAGTATACGTTGACTTTTGCGCTACGTGGTATACTTTGACATTTGTGTTGCGCCTCCTCCAGCTCCTTACACATTTTTTGCAACACTCCAATATTGCGTCTTGCTCCTCGTAGCTCGCCGATATAATTCCTCTAAACTTGTCTTACTTCATTGTTTCCAATGCAGATAAAATTGTCCTCCTTAATCCATTTTCAAAACATTTTTCGCTGTGATTGCTTGCTATTGAATTGTCAAAGAAGCTATGAAGAACCACCAACAGAAAGAAAGTGGCACTGCAAGCAATAAGATGGTGGTATACCACCAAAAATTTGCGAATCTCAATACTAGGTTCTATTCATGGTATACTGGGTTTTAACGTGGTATTGCAGTGACAGACATGTGGTATAGAACGTAGTATTGCTATACCATGGTATCAATACCAGCAGTCTGTCTCCCACATTACGGAAATAGATAGAAGATGAAGCCATCGGTCGAGCAAACAGACGCTGGGTTTATCTGGAAACATGCGCAACGGCCAGGGCGCTATGGCCGGCCTTCAGCAAGAAGAGATCAACCTCTCTGGTAAAACTTAGTCGTTATAACGCACGGGTTGTTTCTGGCATAATTACTGGACACTGTGCTATCGGCGTTCATGCAGAACGACTCGGTGTGCTACATAACGACTTTTGCAGAAGATGCAGGGACGAAGAAGAAATTGAATCTGTTCGTCATCTGCTGTGTGATTGTCCTGCCCTATCCGTCATAAGAATGAGGACTCGTGGGAGTTACTTCTTTTCGGAACTGGAGGACTTAGGAAATGTAGAGCTGGCGGACCTCCTGAGATTCATATCATTATCTGGGTGGTTCTAACAGCGGTTTCACATGTTTCCAGGGTTAAAAAAAAAAGATTGGGCACAATGGACCGACCCGGTCTAAGTGAGCAGTGACTCTATGTCACAAGGCACCTATCTACCTACCTACCTACCTAAGGTCTGTGAAACAAATAAACACGAAACTAAAAGTGTTAATTTTAATCCAACTGGGTCAACAACAATAAATTTATCCACTTCGTAAACTTAGTTCATGTCTCGTTCTTACTTCAAAAAAAGTCCGATTTCAATTCAATTTCACTCTTTACCTTGATCAAATCTATACCAGTGTTTACGAATTCAGTTTTTTTTTACGATTACTTCTCTCTTTGCCTTAATGAAAGTAACACGCTATATATGTATAAGACTATTTATTTGAATAAAAAAAAGTTTTGAAAAAAGTAATGAATTTATTTTCGTTTATTTTCAGAACGGGCCATTCCCTCCTGCATACCCTTTATGGACAGTCACTAAATTATGATTGCAATTATTTCATTGAATTTTTCGCGCTCGATTTATTGTTAGAAAATGGTGAATGTCGTGGTGTCTTAGCATTATCTTTAGAAGATGGCACTCTGCATCGTTTCCGTGCCCGCAGTACCATTGTCTCAACCGGCGGTTATGGGCGTACGTACTTCTCCTGCACTTCTGCGCACACTTGTACTGGTGATGGTAATGCTATGATTTCCCGTCAGAACCTTCCAAATCAGGATTTGGAATTTGTGCAGTTCCATCCAACTGGTATTTATGGCGCTGGCTGTTTAATCACTGAAGGTTGTCGTGGTGAAGGTGGTTATTTAGTGAATTCAAAGGGCGAACGTTTCATGGAGCGTTATGCCCCAGTTGCCAAGGATTTGGCTTCCCGTGACGTCGTTTCGCGTTCTATGACCATTGAAATTATGGAAGGACGTGGTTGCGGACCTGAAAAAGATCATGTGTATTTACAGTTGCACCATTTGCCACCAGAACAATTAGCTATGCGCCTTCCTGGAATTTCTGAAACGGCAATGGTATTTTCCGGTGTTGATGTAACTCGCGAACCAATTCCTGTTCTGCCTACTGTCCACTACAATATGGGTGGTATTCCAACAAATTATCATGGCCAGGTCTTAACAATTGACAAGAATGGTAACGATGTCATTGTACCTGGTCTATATGCATGCGGGGAAGCATCGTCATCATCTGTACATGGAGCAAATCGATTGGGTGCTAATTCGTTATTAGATTTGGTTGTGTTCGGACGTGCTTGTGCTAAACATATTGCTTCGGAGAATAAGCCCAATGATGGTGCACCATCACTTTCGGAGGTATGTTGAAGTGGTATTACAAGTGGTATAGATTTATTATTTTCTTTGATAGACCGCTGGAGAAGCATCAGTGGCTAATTTAGATAAAGTACGATATGCAAATGGTAAAATTCCTACAGCTGATTTAAGATTAAAAATGCAGAAGACGATGCAAAAACATGCTGCAGTGTTCCGTGATGGCCCAGTGCTTCAAGAGGGTGTTAAGAAAATGGGAGAGATTTATAAGGAGTTAAAGGATGTCAAAGTTACTGACAGGTAAGTTTAATATTACTTAGATCTAAAGAAGTGGGAGGTTTGCTTTGTAGTTGAAGAGAGTGCCTATATAATTGAAACTATCAATACGGTCTATTTCCGAATTTCCTAGTTATTCCGTCCCGATACAAACATGAATATGGTTTTCGATGTGTTTATCTTAAGATCATATTCGTTGCTTACGATGTAGGGTTTATTCATCATTTTATTTAATTCATTTATACTGTTTTCCTAAGACAACTGCATCATTTGTATATTATCTTGAGTCCATTGATTGGTATTCCAAAGTCATAATTTTCAAAGACTTTGTTGAAAATCTGTTCAGACTACAAGTTGAAAAGGGTAGTGAAAGAATGCATGCTAGTTTCACTCCTTTCATTAGACCAGACGCACGTGAACCCTACCCTAGAATGTATGCTCAATACTCGCAACATCAGATCCGAACTGGGCAGCAGTCATGCAAATGCAGCGGCCTCACGCGGTACCCCCCAAGGCGGTGTCTTATCCCCTCTACTCTGGAACCTAGTTATAAATGAAAATTAGGACAACACCTACCGCCGCCATTGAAATCATGCTCGGGCTATGCCCAGTTGACCTCTTCACGAAAGAGGTAGCGGCTAAAAGTACCCTACGACTCAGAGAAAGCTGGACATGGAAAAACAGCCAAATCGGACACAGCACCATTACCAAGTGGATAAACTCCAACGAGCCTTCAGACTACACGGCCACCTACTTGGATTGCAACCTCAACATCGATTCCAAATTTCCCTCCAGGGAAAGCTGGACAAATGGAGAGATCATAAACCCTACCTCCACATCTATCTTCACGGATGGATCAAAAATGGACGTAGGTACGGGATCCGGTATTTTCTCAGTGGAACCTTCAATTGCCCGGTCCATGTAACTTCCAAACCACGCAAGTGTGTTCCAAGCGGAAATTCACGGTATCACCGAGGCCTGCCGACATCTCTATCCACACTGAACAACAACAGACAGGTTGATTTTTACATAGACAGCCAAGCAGCCATCAAATACATTACCTCCATCACCACCAAATCCAAATTGGTCAAAAGATGCAAAGAGGAACTCAAATCCCTCAGCACGAGGCATAAAATCACGCTCTGCTGGATTCCGGGCCATATGGGTATCCAGGGGAATGAGATGGCCGATGAACTAGCCGGAAAAGGCTTAGAATCAAATGACCTACAAGCAGACAACTCTGTACTATTGCCCATCAGTCTTCTCATGCCCAAAATCTCTACAGACTTCTTAAAAAAGGCCAACGCAAGGTGGAATACCATCAACGCATGCCGAGTCTCTAGAAAACTTTGGACCCAATTTAACAAAAAGAGGACCAAAGAACTCCTATCATTAAACAGACCACAGCTGTCACTCCTCATTGGAATCCTTACTGGCCACAATTCAATGGCGGCCCATCTCAGGAAAATGATGAATCAGCACCACCGACCTATGCAGAAGTTGTGGCGACACAGAGGTAGAGGAAAACTCAACACACTTCCTCTGCGAATGCCCAAGCCTCTTCAGAACCAGATATTCAACCCTCGGAAAATCACACTTCAAAGACCTTAGCGAACTAGCAAACACGCCACCTAAAACTACCCCAAAATTCATCATGAAATCTGGCTGGTTCAGGAAGGCCACCCCTGCTACTAACTAATCAGCTAACCCACCGCCATATCTTTCTTCTTTTCTTTTTCTTTTTGTTTTCAGGTATCCCACACCGGGGGAACACAATGAATCCGTTGAGACCCGATTGAGATTGCACGCCTGCTGATGCAGTTACCCCCCTACCTACCTACCTTCACTCCTTTCAAAATGCTAATCTTCTTCGACACTACCATTAATTATTATGCTTGCTTTTTGGTTTTTATACAACGCTTCTACGATGTTAATTCTTTCGTTTCGTAATCTACAAAGCATACATATGAGTGTAAAAATAGCGGTTAACCTCTTAACATGTTTGGGCTGGTAATGTTTTGCGCGTTCCAAAACGTTTCCTGAATACAAACTGGGTTTTGTCAGATTCTAGTTCTCTGCATGTTCTATTATGGAAAAATTTGCAAGAGATTTTTAGAACATTTTTCATCACTCTTATTATTCTTGAGTTTTCGCATTTTGTAGGATTGTTCTTTTTAAGCAGTGTGATAAAGTATGATTTGAGCTAGTCCTTTAGAATCTCTCCACGCTGATAAATGTTGTTAAATTGCTTCACTATAACTGAAAAGGTCTCTTTTTCTATGAGTTTCGTTCGGACTAGATGCCTTTCTCTCGTTCGCGTTGTATACTTCTTTCATAACTATTTTCTGTTGAATCGATACGATCTCCATGCCTTCCTAGCGGTTATAGTTCTGCATTCAGCTCTCATGTAATTGCTGTGTTTTCTTTTTTTAGAATTTGAGAATTTATTCTTCTGTTCTGCTTCGGTCTGATCCTTTTTTAGCCTAACGCTAAGAATAAAAACATCTGGTCGGCTCTAGAGTATATTTTAGTAAATTTTTATTGAGTTCCTCGGGGACGTAATGTACACAACCTTCTTTTGGTAGTTGAAACTAAGTGTTGATGATTATCATATCAGGTTGTTTAGCTCCAGTATTCTATGAGCTTTTGGTCCACCCCATTTTTCTGTTCGAGTCTATGATCATCCACTCTATCTTTACGTATTGTTGCATTTAAATCTCTAAGGGCTAAAACTCTTCCAAACTTATATGACATTGTACAGCTTAAAGAAAAAAGCTCTGCGATCAATTGTATCGAAGACAATTAAACTTAGTTTCAATGTGTTTCTTACTAATACAACTTTTTTTTTAGATCAATGATATGGAATTCTGATCTGATTGAGACTCTCGAACTGCAAAATCTTTTGAGTAACGCAGTGCAAACAATTGTTGGGGCTGAAATTCGTAAAGAATCCCGTGGTGCACATGCACGCGAAGATTTTAAAACACGTATTGACGAATATGTAAGTTCAATTCAATAAGCTTACTCCTAATTTTATTAAGCAAACATTAATTTTATTATTTCAATCGCAGGACTACGGCAAGCCCATAGAAGATCAAGAGAAGAAACCTATTGAAAAACATTGGCGCAAACATACCCTATCTTGGATTAACACAGACACGGGCGCTGTAGAGATTAAGTTCAGACCTGTTATTGACAAGACCTTAGACGACTCAGTGGCCCCAGTACCTCCAGCGGTGCGCACCTATTAAAATCACAAAACAGGATAAACAAAAAACTCTTAATTTTTATTTTATTTAAACCATCAACTACTTAAAAATGCCTCTCAATTTTTAAACTTTTTTTATTTTATGAAATGTAATAATTGTTAATAAAATATTGATAAAAATTTGAAAAACATTTTTCGTACAAGGTGGCGAAAAAGTCCTCAATCCATTTCCTAAAGCAGTTACTTTGATTGTAAATAAAAAAAATTGGTTCTGTTTGCTTGATAACGTTTATTTAGACGTTTAAATTTTTTTTCGTTACATCGCGAAGATTCACAGCATTTTCCAGGAATTTTCTCATAATTTCATTTGTCAGATATTCTCCTTTAAAGTCGCTAAAGTCTGTGGCGTTTTTGAAAACGTCACTTTGATTGTCATTTTGATCATTAATTTGGTCGTCGTTGCAAGAATTAATAGGTCTGTTCCTTTACCTGTTCGTACGAATTCGTACGAGTTCTAGTCTAACACCGTTCCTTAACACAAAAAAATCGTAAAAGAGAGAGGCAACGAGAGAGTAAAAATTTCCCCTCAGTAACAAATCTTACGAATTCTTGCCCAACAAATTTCTGCCGGTGAGAAGTGTACTATCTGTCAAAGTCAGCTGACTTTGGATGTCCTAATTTTCAACCTGCTGCAAAAACTGAAAAATGGAAAAAAAGGAGCGCAAATGAAAGTTGAATGTTCTCCTAATGCGGGAGACAGACTGCTGGTATTGATATCATGGTATAGCAATACTACGTTCTATACCACATGTCTGTCACTGCAATACCACGTTAAAATTGCTTGCAGCGCCACTTTCTTTCTGTTGGTGGTTCTTCATAGCTTCTTTGACAATTCAAAAGCAAGCAATCACAGCGAAAAATGTTTTGAAAATGGATTAAGGAGGACAATTTTATCTGCATTGGAAACAATGAAGTAAGAGAAGTTTAGAGGAATTATATCGGCGAGCTATGAGGAGCAAGACGCAATGTTGGAGTGTTGCAAAAAATGTATAAGGAGCTGGAGGAGGCGCAACACAAATGTCAAAGTATACCACGTAGCGCAAAAGTCAACGTATACTACGAAGTGCAGTCCGTCAGGGGTTATAGTATTCACTATACCATGGTATCAATACCAGCAGTCTGTCTCCCACATAAGACATCCCAACGTATTCAACAGGTAAGTGGATATTTGAATTCAGTAAGAAGAAGGCTTAAGGTCCAGCAAAATATTTTATAGACGAGGTGTTTATGACATTTCGTTTGTTGCAACTTTTGTGGTTGAAAGCGTTCCTTTACTTTTTCGTAATTTTGACTCTGAGAGAATTTTACCCCCACTCCTTGAAATTTATTTACTTGCTATTTTTGGAGCAGAAAGTAAAGGACCTATGGTTGCGAACATCAAACTGCAAACATCATTTGGTGCAGTTGTTTTCGAACAGAGCAAAGTGCAGCTCTTAATAAAATATATTGGGAAGAAACAGGCCCTTATTGCGAGTGTCGTTTGTCGATCGATAAACGACTTTTGTCGAAAGTCGATCGTCGAAAGTGAATCTCTATTTTGAACGAAATTTTTCGTTTTGACAGTCGATTACATTTTCCCGATCGACTGTGTGGAAGAAGTGCAATGTTATGAACAAAAATGCAATGTGTTTCATTGTTTTGAGCTTTTATTTTAAAAAAATAATTATATTAATTACAGAGCAAAAGTAGTGAGTAATAAAAAGTAAATGGGAAAGTTAATTTCATTAATAAAAGCAAATTTCTATTCCGGGCAGTTTTTAGCTGGTTATGGGAATAAATTCTTCTTCCGAATCGTCGAAAAAAAAAATCAGTTGAAATCATTTTTTGTTTTATTATTTCATTGAAATCTATTTAAATGTGTTTTATGTACATAAATGTTTTTGGACAATTTTTAGACATCACTTATGATTGTAACACGAAAATTAAAACAGAAGCAACAACACAAATGTTAAAAATATATGCTCTATTCACAATAATCACGTTCCTTATTCACAGTAACAGATATCATTGTCGATTGAGATACACAATACCAAAAAGGGAATTTGTCGATGCGATCGACTTTTATCGAATCGAACGCTGATCGACGCTCGCAATAAGGGCCACAGACTATTACGGAAAAGAAGTTATTCCTAAAACTGATAAATATACATCGATTTAGCGATTTTGTACGGTGTGATAAAAGTAAATGTGCAGCACAGATTTCTGATTGCATTTTTGCAACTCAAATTACGTTTTCGAACATTTGCCGTGCAAAGAGTGCTTTATATTATTCTTATAGGCTGTTTTCAAAACGATTTTCGCAGCTGTGTTTAGAAACAAACTCCAAAAAGCACTTTGATGCAGATGAAGTTTTCGCAAACGACCTGTGGCTTGTTTGTATGGAGCCGTGACTTCAAAAAAACTTCAAAGTCTGGAAAAGTCTTGCGGGCCAATGTAAATCGCCAAAAAGAAATACTTAACAGGCGGAAAGCGTTTGCTGTAGAATGTCTACTATTGCTATTGCTGTGTTTGCATCGTCCTCCTTGAAACCAAACTCGCAAAGTCGTTGATTATAGTTCTGTAGTGCCCCCAGTCACAGTAACAGTGTTTCTTACACCGTCCTCGAAAAAATATGCGCCAATCACCTTTCCTTCACAAACGCCACACCAAACAGTTATTTTGAGAGGCTGTAATGGCTCTTCGCGCATTATACGCGTATTTTTAGTACCCCAGAAGCGATAATTTTGCTTATTAACGTATCAATGGAAAATCATCCTCATCGCGGTAGAGTTTTTTGATTTGATTGATTTTTATTTTGCTCAGCATTAACTTTATAATATAAATCGACACAACATGGCTTTGCGGTCTTCCGATTGACAACTAGATATAATTAATATATATGTATGTATGCGTGTATTTAGGCACTATCTTAATTCACTCTTTTTTTCAACAATTTTCTTGGATTCTGTCACGATAGGGCAAAGCGATTTTGCAGTATTCGAATAGTTGTGGAACATTCAACTCATAAAAGAGGCAGGTGGTTAAACGCCGCAGGGTTTGGCAAGTTGGTGCTGCACGACCAGGGAATAAACGACGAAATTCACGTTGACCGAAAACCACCGATTGATTATCTGTCAAAAACATTAACACATACCACTGCCCGGCTCTCGGGGGAAGTTGTCTAAGTTGGCTAGGACCTACATATGTATATTCTTCGACAGTCTGGATGACCTGGCAAAATTATCTCTAAATGATCCCAAGATCTTTAATAACAGATCCAATTGTTTTTTTTTTAGTCACATGTCTTCCATGTACTTTAACGGCCGCAGCACATTCTGCATTCACCCCTGCATCCTTTAGAGCTTGGATTGTATTATGAGAATATTTGTTGAACAAGTTCCGGGCTTTTCTTAATGTCTGAACGAGTTGAATGCTTTTTTAGTTTCGAAATAAGTGAAACATAGCTGCCAGAGCCACCAACTCGACATGATATTTTAATATTTTGAGAACATTGTGGTTTCACATATTTTTGGGAGGTATTTCTCTGGAAAAATTATTTTAGATGTAATCTTCACCACCTTCAAAACCAGAGGGGAACTACTTCGGTTCAACTTCAAACCACATATAAGAGTCAGGAATGAAGAATACAGTCTACGCAACCTTCGAGGTAAAGAAAACGTGCTCCATTTTATCAGAGCATTTCCCATACTAAAGGAGAGCACACTGGGGTAAAGAGGCATTGACAAGCTAAATTCATCACAAACCTAAATGGCAATGACTGGACCATGCTGGTAAAATTTCATTTAAAAGTTCAGACTCTAGCATTATATGTGGAACAGATGATCTGATCTGTTAAGTGTCTACCTCGGCTTCTCTTGCAAATGGTTAGCCTTTTGAGAAAATTTCGTATAACAGCTACAACATTATCTTTGAGCGCTTAAATCGTTTATGGATCATTGGTGTAGACTTTATGTTTAAGTATTCCCAAAGAAAAAAAGGCTAGTGAAAAACTGCGGTTGCTTTACAGCTTACCGTAGGTCCATTCTGCTGAAAATAAACATTATTCAAGTCTAGTTCTTCAATATCAGGCCAAAGAAAAATCGGTTAAGTAGTCAAATCCATTGACTAACGGTGACACCGGCTTTATTTTCGAAGAAATAATGTCCGATGATTGCACAAAACCACATCAAACTATCTCTTGTTATGGATATAGAGGTTGGTCGACAATTCCTTTCGGGTTTTCGGTGCCACAGATATGACTGTTCTGCGTATTAGCGAAGTCTTGTAGATGAATAGGGTCTCTTCGCTCATTACCACCTTTCCATGTCTTCAATTCGTGACTCAGTTGAACTTTGTTTTTCAATACGGTGTTGACTGGTTTGGAATATACTTAATTTCTGCGAACCTCTTTTGGACAAACCTCTACAAACAGCACTATCAGTCGCAGTTACAATGTTTCGACTGTGCGAACTTTAAAAAATGTCGCCACGTACTTTTCACCTTTCTCGTAGTAAATTTTCATAATTTCTATGCATTGTTCATGTGTAAATTGCTCCATTTTCTTGAACCGTTTAATATTTACTTAAAAGATATCAAGGAATGACAGCTTCATGTTTAAAAGTTCAAAAATACCTCAAAATTAAGAATGAAAGCTTTTAACGGATGATTATTTATAGAGACAAGCATATATCAGAACAACTGGCGGCCTGATTACGACTTCCACAGTAAAAAGAGGTCTCACAATTAGCCAGTGACAGTTGGAAATCAAGGCTTAATCAAACATGCTCATGTCTTAAGCAAATTTGCAGTAGAAATCGTCAGTAGCAACCTCTTGTCTTATCTTGACTTTACCAGACCCTTCTTTAGCGTTTCTCTAAGTAGAGAGGAAAACATTAGAAACCAAATCGTTATCCACCTATGTGTGCAGATGTTGCAATTATGGAATTAGACATGGGGGCGGCAGTCAACATACGCAGCTCGATTGCTTTCCTTTGTCGTTGTTGTTTCTATATCGCGAGTCATACATGTGTATGAACGATGATATCTAGTTGCACTTCGAATGCTCTTAGTGCTCGGTTGGAGATTTTATTTGGCCTTTTGACTAAATTTTTCTTCAGATCTGGATCAATTTCTTTGCGGTGGCGATGGTGTCTACTTCCGTCTACATGTATAATTTCTGGTTGTTTGGCGAATAATCCAGCTCCAATGCTGCAATTCATATTTGAACCATCAAGTTGGGTCGGTAAATATTTATTCTCGAACTTTATTTATTCTTTATCGTTCTTCAATTCTCCCCTGGATGATGGGCACCCGAAAATTTCCCGACAGCTCGGTGAGAATGGAAAATTAAATTTCGTCTCTATTATGGTACCACAGTTTTTAATGGAAGGCGCTTTACATAATAACAAAAAATAATTCTATTCACATCCTCCCTTTTTCTTTGGCTGATGGCAAAGTACATATAAAAAGTGAACTTTTATGACTTAACAAACACTACTACTTACTTTGTGCTTACTTCGTGGCGCTACAATTTTGAGTGAACAAGTCTCTGCAGTTAGCCCGGTCCTTAGCTTACTGCCTCCAGTTACGTAATCCAAGTCTTAAATGACTGATACGCAGTTTTTTGACAAAATATGTAGATGTCGCTGTACAGCTCGTAAAGTTCGTCGTTGAATCTTCTTCGCCAAAGCCCGTGAACGTAAACGAAACAAAACATTTTATGAAGAATTTTTCTCTCGAAACGACCGAGAATACCTTCATTCACTTTAGATAGGGTCCATGCTTCAGCACCATTAAACAGGACTGGTATAAAGAGGATCTTGTATTCAATTTTCTTAGTTCTTCGGAATAGGGTCTAAGCCCAAAGAGTCAGAGATTTGGCCAGAGCTATTCTTCGTTATATTTATGCTAAGATATAGTTTTTAGGATTTAAAGCTGTCGACTGTGCCATACTGTCCAATTCGTCGATGTTGTGTGAACCTTATTATTAACAGCATATACTTGGTTTCGCCCTCATTCTGTTCGATTCAGTCGCAAGCTGTACATATGTATATTATATATCGACGATACGCATTTGATCCAACTTCTATGGGTAAATATCGATAAATAATAATTATTGACTGATTTAGTACGAAATGTGATGCAAGCTTTATAAATACATACATATATGGAAGACCTACTAGCGGTACAAACAGTTGACATTTAAATTTTCTTATGATAAGTACCCAGGTAAGTTTTTAAATGACGCAATCTATTTACGCTGGATAACTACTTACAATTATTTTTTTCCTCTCCACTTTGGTATGCTTTATTTAGTTAACTCTTAATATATACATAAGTACAAAATAAACACATTTTTAATTACATCCAATATATTTTACATTGTAGACTCAGTTCTAACATGTTCAGCCACTAAACAAGTGCATTGCAGTCTTTGGAAAACCAAGTGTTGTAAGGATTATTTCTGCTAAATTGTTAAATACTGGTGGTCCACACACACATACAAATGTTGAATAGTTAGTTGATAATTGATCTTTGATACTCGATATCGAATCCATAGAGATGTGACCTTTTTCTCCGGTCCATTCGTTGCTCGGCTGCGATAGAATGTGTAGGAGATGAAGCCTAGAAAGAGAAGTTAATTTGCTAATGCTCTGCTTCTCTCGGATTCTGATATTTTTAAAATGAAGCTCAATCATTGGCAAAAATCGTGTCTTTTAGGGATAATGCCCCACAAAACCGCACGTGAGTATCGTATACAGCGAGTAAATGAAGTGATGCAAGTCGGATGGAATGCCCTCGGAGTTTTACACGTACATTATTGATTTACTTCACGCTAGACTGACCTGCTTGCTTAAAAGTATTATGGAGTACGGATATGTGTCATAGTGGTTTAAGAATCCCTATTTGTTCTCCCTTTTAAAAACTTGAATCTTTTCTCCCGCAATAGAGGGCAAATAGGATCACGTATGTACACAAAAACGGAAAGATTGTGGCATTTATTACAGCAAATCCAGAATGCAGTTTCGTCGTAAAGAACCGGCTCAGGTCAAAACTTATTGACTTCAAGTCCGTAAGCGATCGTCTAGCTGGAATTCGTATCAATTTCTATAACATCTGCCTTCTACTAACATCAACACTCAGTGGAACAAGGAAAAAAATAACAAAGAAGGGAGCATCTTCGAGTGAAAAATACCTAGCCAAGAGAAGGTAGAAAAAAAAAAAGAAGGTAGGGAGACGATGGCATACCTAGTCTGTGAGGAAATCGAAGACTCGCACTCCCAGATTCAAGAAGCCCGGGCACATCGAGCCTTCAACGAGGAGAGCATACGTAATGAAATTTAGAAAAATTGTTCATTGTGAGCTATCCATTGATCTGGGACATAGTCCCAGACAGACCTGTCAAAAATGTTTGGCCAAATGATAAATGATCGAATCGCGAACAGTGATTTCTTTTGGAGTTTTGGCACTTTTTTGCTTTGAATTATATTGTATCATCTCTAAAGTTTTAATCAATAATAATATAGAACTGATTATCACCCCACATTCAGTTGTTAAATTTTGATTAAAATATGAATTTAGGTACCATTCCACACTTACTTTTAAAGTTTATTTGGGAGTTTATAGCAATTTAATTGCTATTGTCAAAGCTACATATCAAGGGTCCAAATGTCACGTTCTGCACAGAGGGAGGTTCTCTTAGGAATTTTAGATCCAAAGTGGGGTAAGACAAGGTGATAAGCGATGTGGTTCGTGCAGCTTTGTCGACTGGAATCGGGGGAATTCGATGGACCCTTACATACCAACTTAAATATCTTGACTACGATGACGATGTTTGCTTACTCTCTCACAGAATTATGGACTTCCACCAAATAATAGCAGATGTGGAGAGGGAGGCAGGCGTCGGGTTGAAAATTAATACGGCAAAAACTAAAACTTGGAACGAACTCATCGGAATACTCTTGGGAGTACTGTCTCGACTGTTGGTGGAACCGAACTAGATATAGCCAACAGGATCGCCAAAGCAAAGTCCGCGTTCGGGATGTTATCCAAAATATGGCGAAGCAATGCAATCAGTTTAAACACCAAGCTAAGACTGATCCGCTCCAACGTTGAATCCGTTTATGGATTGCAGAACATGGAGAATGACCACTGCTATCACTAGGAAGCTGCAAACGTTCGTTAATAGATGCCCGCGCAATATCTTAAGGATTTTCTGGCCCAATGGTATATCTAACGAACACCTTTACGAGAGAACGCACAACCATCCAACGACGGAAGTGGCAGTGGATTAGTCACACGTTCCGAAAAGGTGACAGTTCCATATCAATAAAGCATAAAGCAGGACTGGGATGATTAAGATCTTATAAAGAGTCTCCTTAATCATTCGAGATAGGGCCTTACTACTCAATAGCCTTCTCAGTCCAAAGAAACAGCGATTGGCAAGAGTTATTCTTCGATTAATTTCCGCCGAGATGTTGTTGTCAGAATTAATAGCAGAGCCAAGGTAGACAAAGTCCCTTACTACCTCGAAGTTATAGTTGTCGACTGTGACGTTCTGTCCAATTCGTCAATGTTGTGTGTCCCTTCTTGTCGACAGCATATATTTGGTTTTGCCCTCGTTTACAGCTAAATCCATTTTGGCGGCTTCTGTTTCGATACACTATGTCAATGTCGTCGGCGTATGCTAGTAGTTGCACAGACTTTTGAAAGATTGTACCTCCGGTGTTGGCGTGTGAGTTTCGCACCATTCTTTCAAGTATGATATTAAAGAAGTCACATGACAGTGCATCACCTTGGAGCAGCGAGCGTTCTCCATCGTCTTCCTGCACAGGCGAGCGAGTTTTGCAGGGATGATCTGTATAGCTCGTCTCTATAAATGCTGTCATATGCGGCCTTAAAATCGATAAAAAGATGGTGAGTAGGTATCGATTTGGACTTTTTGAGTTTTTTCCAGTATCTGCCGGAGTGTGATGATTTGATCGACTGTGGACTTTCCTGGCCTGAAAGCACACTGATAGGGGCCAATCAGGTTGTTGACGGAGGGTTTCAGGCGCTCACTCAATATGTCAGATAAGATCTTGTAAGCGATGTTGAGGAGACTGATGCCTCTGTAATTGGCGCAGTTGAGGGGTTCTCCTTTCTTGTGGATCGGGCAAACGATGCTGAGGTTCCATTCATCAGGCATACACTCGTCTGACCAAATCTTGGAAATGAGTTGGTGTATGCTCTCTACCAAGTCATTTCCAGCTGCCTTAAACAACTCGGCCGGTAGGCCATCAGGACCAGCAGCTTTGTTGGTTTTAAGCCTGGATATTTCTATCCTCACTTTGTTTTGGTCAGGTGGACGGATGTTTTGGCTATCATCTATGTTGAATGGCGCATTCTGCCTGACAGCGGTATGTTGGTCTTTATCGCCGTTATACAGTCTGCAGAAAAAGTTGTTCCATATTCTCAGCACTGACTGTGATCCTACTACCAGGTTTCCTTCCTCATCTCTATAGGTTTCCGTACGGGTCTTGTTGGCCTGACACGTTCTTTTTACCTTTTGGTAAAACTTCCGTACATTATTCCTGAAGTATAACTTCTCAATATCTTCGATCGCGCGCTTCTCATGCTCTATTTTCTTCTTCCGGAGAAGCCGAAGTTCTTCCCGTCTCTTATGCTCGTAGAGGTCACGAGCAGCCCTCGCCCGTCTTTGCAGCGCCGCTTTGTACGCCTCTTGTTTACCTGCATGTGCTTGCCGGCATTCTTCGTCAAACCAGGGGTTCCTTGGATTTCTCGACTGAAACCCAGCACATCAGTTGCGGCGTCTCTGATGGCATGTTGGCAGCGTTGCCACTGGTTTTCGGCACTTGATGCTGGCGGCATAGGAGTCGTGGAGAGATTTCGGGATACGCGTTCAGCGAAGATCCTGGCGGTCTCTTGCGATTGCAGCTTTTCGACGTTAAATCTTCTCACAGTAATTCTTCTCTGTGGCGTTTGGGATATCCGCATTCGTACCTTGGCTGCAACAAGGTAGTGGTCGGAGTCGATGGTGGCTGCTCGAAAGGTGCGAACATCCAGAATACTGGAGGCATGCCTTACGTCGATCGCAATGTGATCAATTTAAATGAGCGTTTCATAATCAAGAGACCACTATGTCAACTTGTGGATATTGAGATGAGGAAACCGTGTGCTTGCTATAGTGACGTTTCGCCCCGCAGCGAAGTCAATAAGCCTGGGTCCGTTGCCAGACGTGGTGTCGTGTAGTCTATGCTTGACAACTGTCCTACCAAAGCTGTCCTCCTTTCCTATTTTGGCGTTAAAATCGCCAAGCACTATTTTAACGTCGTACTTAGGAAATTGCTCATAGGTCTGGTCGAGGAGCTCGTAGAAACATTCTTTGGTAGCGTAGTCCTTGTCCTCTGTGGGGGCGTGATCGCACATTAGGCTAATGTTGGCAAATTTAGCCTTGATGCGGATTGTCATAAGACGCTCGCTCACGTGTCGAAAGCTCAAGACCTATTGCCTTAGTCTGCCGCGTATAACAAATCCACATCCGAATAAGCGCTGTTTCTGCTCTCTGTAGCAATCACCGTAATAGATATCACAGTTTTTCATCCTCCTTATGTCCGGCCCATCTCATCGCACTTCCTGAATGGCTGTAATATTTGCTTTATAGCAGTCTAGGGCCTCTGCTAATTGATCGGCTGCACGCGGTCTGTTAAGGGTCCGAACATTCCACGTGCAGATCCGAAGATCATTGTCCTTATTTCGTTTGCCAGGGTCTTCAACAGTAGATTCATTCCTATCTGAGGCTTGTAGTTGCTTCGTAACTAAGGGTTTTTTACGCGGTAGGGAAGTTGCTCCGACGCACAACCCCCAACCTGGAGGGCCAGTTCCCTTTTATACCCCTAGGACGAAGGGCCGGGTTTTCCGGAATCAGTAGCCCACTTCGGGGATATGAGCGCTGCCGTTGGCCCATTAAGGGTTCATCCTCTTTTCCAACACCCTGACTCAGTATTGGAGATCCTTATAGACCTGAGATTCGAATACGTCGAAGCAGCTCATATAGGGATAACACTAATAGTTCGGCCTAACTGGAATTGGTAGACGCCACCGTTCATTCCATTTAGAGAATTCGTCCGCTGCCGCCTGAAACAAGAGGAGGTACTTTAGTGAGAGAGCACTAAAGCACCTCTCTCTCTCTCGTCTGCTGCCACCAACGACTTTCCAAAGCGGTTGGTTACACAATCTCCAGTCGAGGTACTAGGCACCCTGCGGCTACCATCGTGGAGGTGTAGAGCAGGGGTTGATAGTGAGAGGCTATCGGCAGAACGCTTGTGCTCTCATATATTCGCATCACTACCCTTTGGGCATGAATACTTAAAGAATGAATAATGAATACTATTATTTAATTCCGCCATCATTAAGTAATCTTTGTTAACTAGCCTTAAGTTTGGAATGAAATAAATAAATATAAATAATAATAACTTGTGAGCTAGGAGATTTAAAAATGAACTGTACCTGTCATCACTTATCGACATATCCTCGAGTAGTGTCCTGCACCAAATATCCTCCTCCGTTTTATTGAAGAACATAAGCACCAACTTATCACTTTAAACAAAAAAAAAAAATAGCAATAAAAAAAATTAAACAAGTCTGTAACAATGACAAAGGTTACTCACATTTTATTGGTATTTCTGGCTAAGAGATGATCGATGAGCCCAAGAATTGGTGTAATACCACTTCCGGCAGCAAGTAAGGCAATTCTTGTGTGTCCTAGGAACTTATTAAGTCTCAAGCTCCCTTTTGGTTGCGATAATTCCAGATCTGAACCGATTTTCAGTCCATTTATGTGTTTTGCAAGCAAACCATCGTCATAGGTCTTCAATAGGAAGTGCAAATCTTGTGAGCTCCCACTATCAATCATGGAATACCTGTTTGGAACTGGAGTATAACTACGGCTTACCTCTATACCTGTCAATCAAAAAGTTAAAGAGAAATATGAGATTCAGATGTGAAAAGACTCACCTTCAATGCAGCGAGAGAAAGTTAGATGGTATCCAACTGGTGGCCAAAATATCACATCATTTCTGCCTCTTAAAAGCAAAGCAAACGAATTATGGTTAAATTTCTGATTGTCTATAATCTCAAACTCATAATGCAAATCCTCTAACTGTTGAACCATTGTAACATCATTTGTGCCATAGCTTGGCCATAAGTCTGTCTGAGCCTTTGAGAAAACTACCTCAATTTTCCCCGATTCACTGAACACCTTTAACGTATTTGGTGGCCATTTTACTTCATTATGGAGCACGAAATCATATTGATGACAGTTATTTTCTATAAATATTCTTAGTACTATATCCTTATCACTTTTTCTCCTTAGAATTATTCCTGGATTACAAAATTGTTTTGTGTAAAAGTATAAGCTTAGATCTGACTTTTTTTGAATCCAATCGAAGCGTGGAATGACTTCGGTTAGCATTGTTATCGGTGCAGCTAAGACCTTTGCAGGTAAACGGAAATCACTGTTTGCCGATTTTAGAGAGTCCTCCGTATCAATTTTGGAAACTTTACGCAATGGTCCAATCAGACATTTTTTTAAAAGTTGCTCATAGTTAACCCAGGCATGAACTTCATTGAATAGCTTGGTGGCATCTTTTCCGACACCACGCATTAGTTCTTCTGGACCTGTTACAAAAGATAGGACGCAATTACTTATACTGTCTTCAGGTTTATTATAAAATAAAAACTGGAAAAAATGGAACGGAAAGTTTTCTTATTTGCTCCCTATTCGTATTGTCAGAAGTTGCATAACGGCAAGGTGCCTGGTGCTTTTAAAATCCAAAGCGACGTGCGACAGGACCGCATTATCTCACTAGTGACAAGCAACGAGTATCCAAAGGATTTGATAACAAATTTGCAATGTGTGGCCTGCTTGGGAATCACAGGAGTACAACACCAACCGCGGGTAGCTATCTTAAAAATCTTACTAGTGCACAGAGAAATGCCAGTCTTTCAGACACAAGGCCCATAGCCTCGGTCATTTCAACGAAGGCGAATACACATGACATCGAAAAACTACCATCTAGACGATCGATGGTGATGTTGTTGAAAAATATTCTACCTATACCTACACCAACAACCTTGAAACTTCGAAGCAATGACAAACAACTCTAGTGGGTTGACAGTATAGACAGATGGCTCTAAGGGGCTGGCATCTTTTGCGCTTAACCGCCGATTGAACTTGCTATTCATCTAGAACAGAAGTCTTTGCCATAATGAAAGCAATAGAAATACTCAAAGAAAATGCTAGCAAAGATAGACAAATCCACCACAAACCCTTTGAAATCGTGACTAGTAAGTGCAAAATCAAACTAAATTTACTTGTCAGCTGCAATTCAGTTCGTCTCTCGTGGGTACCGGGGCATTAACGTCTTCCGGATAACGAAATTATTAAAACTATAATCAACGTGCAGATGCGACAGGAGTTCAATAACTATTGGAGGAATCTAGATACGTATAAAATAGCCAGTACTACAGTAAGAGAACCGAGTAACAACACAGTAAGATTGGTGGTGGGACTTATAACAAGGCACATCAATCACAACACACATTCGTTTAGACTTCGGCTATCTGAAACAACAATATGAGTCAACTATGCGGAGGAGGAGGAAGATTTAGAACATTTCCTCTGCCACTGCCCTAATATTTTCACTATTGAAAGAACACCACACACCATACAGGCAAAGAAACTAGGCCCATCCAAAGTCACAATCTTCGTGGAGTATCAAGCATTAATATAGGCACTAGAGAACGAGATAATTAGATCAAACATAGTTTCCACATACAGACAAAAAGAAAAGGGCAGCCAAAGGCGATTGTGTCAAAAATATCTCGCAGCTAATGGTCAACTCTGCACGAAATAATAATAACTGGGCATGCCCAATAGCTGCAATAGCCGCCAGACTAGGCATCAACTCAACTGATTACTGCCGGAGCTGTCATAACACGAAGAAATTGGGATCCAAATCAAACAGATGCTGTTTGATTGTCCCAATCTTCAAATTAGTCGCTTACGCTAAGAATCTGGCACATTTCCACTCTGGAACATGATATGTTTCGTACTTCAAACTAACCTGTTTGATTTAAGACCAACCAAGGGGCAACCACAGCGAGCATCAACAGCAAGAAGAGGTAACAGGCGCAGAGATGTCGGACCTTCCTTCACTTCATAGAGAGTACCAAATGGTTTACAAATACTAACTTTAACAAAATAGGATTGATTCTTTATGTTTTTATTCTTTTTCTACACAAAAAAAAAAGATTCACAAGGGACCATTGGGTTTCCGAATGAACTTGATGACTCCTTATCCATCGCACACCCCTCCATAACCTAACTTAACCTTACCATAATCAATTTACAAATGTGACATGAGTTCAGTAACTACTTGACGAATCTAGATACGTGCAAAGTGACCAGATCTTAAGTAAAAAAGCCGAGTGACAACATAGCGAAACGAGTAATAAACTCAGGCAAAACACAGGTGAGATTGATGGAACAAGACACCTTTCCGATCACTACACGATAAAGTGCTTTTTTTATACTCTCTATGATAGCAACACCTGTTTCCACTCTGAATACAAAACAACACAACTAATCTTTACAGTTTGATAGGTGTACGGGCCCAATGGCACCATAAGTGAAGAGAGTATGTCCACCCTCTAAATCAAACCCACCACCCAAATCCTATATATTGGCCTTGATCAAAAGCAAACCTCGGCGCCCTGTCTTTCGAATTGCCAATAATAAAATCCAAATTGATTGGGCACTGTCGCACATCTCTGAATGAAATATCGAACAGGTGCACCGAAACGCTATGCTGGGTTACTGGTCATAGAGATATTTGGAGAAATTGTGATTGAGACGAACCGGGCAAAGGAAAAGCATCAAGGAGATGTTTCCAACTAAAGAAGAGGAGCCCCATATATGGACCAATAGAAACGGCAAGATACAAAATTTCCACACTTGCACTGAATTAGGCTAATAAGAGATGGAGTGATACGCTTAACCATGTGAGATAAACTTGGGCTTTGCTAAATCGTTGCAAAACCAATATCGTACTAAAAACCAGCAGAGCACACATCGGTACCGATGTGGATATCAACAAAATATGGAAATTCATCCAAAAATCAAAATAGTTGCACTAGTAACGATACCCACCGGCTCAAGTGGTAACAGAATGGACCTAAGTTGGTCTAAGTGTATTCTACCGTGGTTAGCCAACACCGGAGGCACAATCTTTCAAAAGTCTGTGCAACTACTAGCATACGCTGACGACATTGACATAATTGGCAGAACGCAGCGGGCTGTCACTGGTGCGTTCGCTAGTATCGAAACAGAAGCTGCCAAAATGGGTTTAGCTGTGAACAAGGGTAAAACCAAGTATATGCTGTCGACAAGAAGGGACACACAACATCGACGAATTGGACAGAACGTCGTAGTAAGGGACTTTGTCTACCTTGGCTCTGCTATTAATTCTGACAACAACATCTCGGCGGAAATTAATAACTCTTGCCAATCGCTGTTTCGCTGTTGTTGGACTCTTTCGAGAGCGGATGAAGATATCCTTGGTCGCTTCAAGAGAAAAATTCTTCGGAAGATATACGGTCCCGTTTGCGTTGACGGGCTTTGGAGGAGAAGATTCAATGACGAAATTTACGAACTGTACAGCGACATCGACCTAATCAAAAAACTGCGCATCAGTCGCCTAAGATGGCTAGGACATGTAGAGCAAATGGACACCAATGCTCCGGCCCGCAGAGTCTTCGAATCTAACCCGGAGGAACAACGCGGTAGAGGAAGACCTCGCCTAAGGTGGCGCACACAAGTAGAAAGGGACCTCAACTAACTTTGAGTGCGCAACCGGAGGCAGTTAGCTAAGGACCGGGCTAACTGGGGAGGCTTGTTGGTTGAGGCCCAGGTTCAACCCGAACTGTAGCGCCACCTAAGTAAGTAAGTAAGTAAGCTTCAATATTAGTCTGGTTCAGTTAAAATTCGTTAATCACATAAAAAGTTATTCAAATTTAAGACCCACGTACTATTTGGGGACCATTCTATATGAATGCAAAAATTAAATAACAGACCGTTTTATTTACACACGTACATATGTATATGTAAATGAGTTTTGCACTTACCACCGGGATGGAAGTCCATATACTTGGTAACATTGTAGACTTTTCCATGTATTGCAATCCAGGCGTCATTCTGAGAGCAATGCTTACTTAGCTCATTGGTACTTACGGGAATGATGGCTCCTTTCGTCCCTGATAAATCATATCCTGAGTTTCCCAAGCGTATCCAGTCCATAAGTGAATGGCCAGGTTTAAGAGCGCATTTGTTACGTGGGTTACCTAAGTAATAATTTACTTTTTATTCTACAAATCTGTATATATGCATACTGCATAGAATAGATTTACCAGTGGCTGATCCTGAATTTTGTTTCACTTTTAAGAGGGGTAAATTAGAAGCAGCTGTTGGAGGAGGAATTCCAAGACTGGAATTGGTAGGCGCCGACATTTCATTAATTCTGGAATATAGACGAAGAAAATACGAGTTATTAGCAGTTTATTTAACCTTAAGTTAACAGACGAACAAACTGATTTTAGAAGGTGAGGTAAAAACGAAGAAAGTGCCTTTTCAAATATAGAATGCCATACGAGTTTCTCAAGGATGCATCCGATGAATTTCTGCAGGAACTGATAAGCTGATAAATCCCTTATGACAAGCATAATATTTCCAATTTTTAATAAAGCGATGCTAGGATACCCAGCAACAGATATCATTCATGGATCGTATGTTTGAAATTATGTGGGGTATTTTAAATAAAAGAATGTTTTCATGGATAGAAAAGCATGACCTACTAACAGAGTCGTCCGTAGACACTTGTGCAACCCCAAGACGCATTTGGCCTTGCTTTGACATATTGAGGACCGACAGGCATACACATAATACTCTGCGGTACCACATGAAAAAACTACGACATGTGGACAAAGATTTATGTCAAGGATATGGAGGAAGCTAGCGAGGACAGAACCCACTTTCTCTATCACTGTCCAGGTTTCATGCACCTTATCCAGTAGATCAGTAAATGACATCTTGAAGTAGATGAAATCAACTGGATGGTTTTCAAGCCCTTTACATTGCATTGCATTGACATAAGTGTGGCTTTGTGGATAATTTACATCTCGCCAGCCCACATACCTAACCTAACCTTATAGAGTTTTAGACTCGCTTCAGAAGTTGGTATTCGACGGTTAATATTATCTACAACTTGGCAGCTACTGTGCATTGTAAATTTAGTGAATGGAAAAAAGTAAACGCATTCTTCGTGAATTACAAAGCAGCATTTTAAAAAATGTCAGCGAAAGCATTAATTAACAAGATGCAGAAAATAGGCGTTTCGACCAATTTAGTAGAAAATATTCACAGCAAAATGCAGTCGGTGGTATAGATAAGACAGGAATTATCTGAACAGGAATTATATTGAAACAGAGTCTGGAGCGAAACAACGATATCTTTTAACACCACTGCCGGACAATGCTCAGGACATTACGTACTCAGAATCTGTGTGTCAGATTGTTGGGTACCTGTACATTGCGATATAGAAGGCAACAAAAGTGCCTACGTATTTGGCAAAAAAAGAAGCAGAGCTCTCACAAAGTGATATAATGGGAGACATAAAATCCCCAATGTACATGGCTAGGAGAGTTATTCTCGATAGATTCTTAAACTTGGCTGACCTAGCTAAGCTGATGGTGCAATTTTGAAGGGCATAGGGTGTTTAAGACCTCGTGGCCAGTATTAAATAGGAAAAAAAACTGTGAAAATTATAAAACTGAGCATATCAAGATAGAGGTGCTGGGCTGGTCTTTGTCTACTGTGCCCTGGAACCCAAATCAGGGTTATCTTGAATTGACCATATAGAAACCCAGCTCATATCGGCATTTTTGCACTAGTTTCTACTTCTATACCACTAAGACAACATTGCATAGCTTTAAAATCTATTTTTAACATTCTATTCAGTTAGCTTGTTCAGATTCAAATGTTGATAGAACCTTCAAGACAAAGGTGAAAAGTTCTCGGCCTGGCAGTGAAAGACCGTGTCTTTTTAGTTCAGAAATCCTTTTATAGTTCTACGTAGTCTCCTTTGATTTCTATGCTCGCTATGTTTCTCCAATAAATGGATTTAATCCCTGAAGTAAGATTCTGGACGATAGTCATCGTTTTCAAACAAGAGGCGAATGTTAAAATATTAATAAAAACAATATAAATACATATTTCGAAAACCATTAAAGTATGTACAGTGGACTCCCCCTAAGTCGAATTTTCACGGGATACCATGATTTGTTCGAGTTAGAGGGAGTTTTGGAAAAATTCGAGTTAGAGAGAGAAACAATTTTTTTTGTTTTAAAGCGTTTATTTAATAAAAAAAAAGGTTAACAGAATTTAAAAAACTTAACAAAAAAAAATAAACAATAGGAATGCTAAAATATGGCGAAAAAATTCGAGTTAGAGAGAAATTCGACTTAGGGAGAGTTCGACCTAGGGAGAGTCCACTGTATATAAAAAAAAAATTTGAAATTATCTTTGTAGCCACCTATGTATGTACGTAGTTCATCTCAGCCCACAACCTCATTTCATTTGGTTGAGAATAAAAACTCTACGGCAACCCTGATCGAAAAGTAATTTATATTCGCCGCATTTCCCAGCCAATACATTCCACAAGTCACTCTTGCCGCAAACAGTTCACCAATGACTAAATGTCAAAATTTAAAGCAGACCTGAAGTTGAGAAAACAAAAGTTAATCCGCCTTCCGGTATATTAGTTTATTTCTCGGTTCCTTGAAATTGTTTCCTTAGTATATTTACACAATTTTCTACCTTAATTGGCATTCATCTGGAAGTGAATAAGTTACTGTGGTGGCATGCGTGAGTTCAAACTATTTGCTGCAAAAAAAAAAATATTTCCCATTGTTTTCGAATCAGATTTTATCCTTTGTTAGCGTATCTCCATGTAATTACATTTTATACCATAGATTTCAGCTTGTTGATCTATCCAGAAGAACAATCACCATACGCAAGATAATTATGTAATTTTTTAATAAAGAAACCTCACGGGGAAGTGCTAGTTCGCATCTCGTCCTGTAAGTCTACAAAAAGCAGACCACTGTTTGAATTGAGAATGTATAATGCATATTTTCTAATATCCAGTGAGGATGATATCACCCTTTTTGGATTGTTTGTCGAGAAAGAGTATTCATTTTTGTTTTTCTATACATTATTGCTTTTTCGCAACAACAACAACAACATTTTGAGTAGTCTGCACTGTGAAATTTATTTACAATCTGTTATCTAGTTCGAAACATAAATTTTTGTTTCAAGGCGTGTATATGCGAAAACATTAGCTTGCTGCGTGCCGCCGAGAACTTGTTGGCATCTAAATACTATTACTGTATCCCCTACCCCCCAATTCTTGTCTTGACTCATGCGTCATGAACAGGGTTTAATTTGTTGATTTAAATTGTTACACCTATATGAAAACTAAAATTTGGAATTATTTTAAACATTCAATTGTGCACTTCTTATTAACTGATAAGCAGTTTAGCATATGTAGTTACAAAAGATATCGTTTCAGTTATGACTCATAAAAACTTTAATTACACTCGGTAACAAGCAGCTGAAGTAATAATTACTTTAAATGGGTTTCATTGAAAAAAAAAGTAAGGAATCATATACGTATGTATGTGGGTATAGTTCTTTGAATTAATCAGAGTCTGTTCGCTTGACATCGCATTTTGATAGGAGTACATGATTAGAACGCGTCTATGTGATCATAAAATTTATTATTATCAGGTAACAGATTGTGTTGTTTAGTGTAGATATACCTATATGTGATTAAATTTTAAGCAAGTGGAGCATTTTTTAGTTGTACTTTTAAATGTTGGAATTGATTTCGTATTCAACTTGCGCTGTTCTAACTTTGTTTTAAATTTTGGCGAATAAATTCCATTTACAATCAATGGAAATTTTTTTATTCAAACACTAGATAAAAATCATATTAAGCGAGTCCCCATCATATATTTTAAAGGCTTCAAAAGAAGCGTGAAATGAGTAGAGAGTGAAGTGCCTGTAGGTACAGACACAGTTGTTATTTAAGCGATTAATCTGAAAATTAATCAATTAGTACTGGGCCCCGTATATATACATATGTAGGTGTTCAAACACAACCGCATTGTTTACGAAAGCCTTTGGATTGTGACAGCGCCGTGTCTGAGTATGCAATAAAACTGGTCACAAACTGTGTTTGCTTACTAGTCTAAACGATGGATTTTCACGACCATAGCTATTATAATAAAAACACGGTCGATAAAACATCGCAGATGAAATCTGTGTCTGTTTCATTTTGCCTCGTTTATCGTGACCTTATGACACGCACACTGTTAATGTGGGTGCAACAAATGCGTTTCGAAAAAGATTGTTTAGATCTGTCGTTTTCAATTTTAAAATGATAGATCTGTTTGAGACCTCGGTTCCCTCTAGTTTCGCTATAAAATCGCTTTGGTTTTTTATTGAGAAACTTAGGATCGCCTTAAAACCAGTTTTTCTTGCGTAAAAAAAGTTCAGCCACCAAAACGATTCTTTTTTTTTTTTATCATCTTGTCTGTAGTGTCGGGTCTCGGAGTTTTTTTTTTCTACAAAAAGGGGAGAATCGAATTCTACAGCTCTAAAGATTTATCTAATTTATCTAAGGTTCATTGTACTACCAGCCATTAACTCCATTTATGGTGTAGTGGTTGGGGAAAAATAGATTTTATTTGTATCTCTTTAATGTTTTGTGGGTCGCTGTTTCCCGGTGGGGTTCATAACATACCACCACAACATTATGGCCACTTTACTTGTTAATTTAATACATCAATGGTACTTGGCATTCCATCTTTCGTTTTATGACTGATGAAATTTGGAATATTTTGCTCATTCTTTGGTTGTTGTAATGCAATGTCATGTAAAGATCTTTAGCGCCGTTGGGAGGGGGCACTGTTAAACCATTCGGCTTTGTCCATTATTAACAATTTAGAAAGGGGTCTTTTGTTGGGTAATTCTTCTTCATAACTACTGTCGAAGTCTTCCTTGAAAATACCATCTTCATCATCACATATTCCGTTCAAACGTATTTTTTTTTTCTGGTTTCGAGGGCTGTCAATAAAGAACTCGTAAAGTTTAAAACATACGACTATGACAATCATTTAAAAAATATCGTACAAGCTATGGCTTTCAAGGTATGGAAAAATTATCGGACACTGAACCACTTAAATCTGCCGCCGGATTAATATTGAACCTGGTCGAGATCTCCTTCTACTTTTGCGCGCCACCTTAAACGAGATTGTTTTCAACTGCAAGTTAGATTTGAAAAGTCATCTCTAAATTCAAACTCTTTCCTTGGACGATAAAAATCACTTGCCTTGGAGCTATTTATGGGTTTAAAAAACAGGAAATATTTACTGGGTCGAGGCCTGTGGAATAAGGTGAGTGGGTGATCACCGCCCACTGTAAAATGCGACTCGTGAATCGGTGCGTTGGCGTATAAAAGAGTACGCAACGCTGGATGAGTCCACATCTTTCCTGCTGAGTGGCATCGTGTAATTTTCTAAAAATGACATTTTATTAGGTGTCCGTAATTGGAGTTTTATGTGGCAAAGAATCAGAAATATGTCCATTCGCATTCAAGATAACGAAAGTTATGATCGCGGCGAAACTGGGTTGAACTTTCAGCTTTATGATGACCCGATTTTTGTGTCATGCGTTGTTGTTTAGTCATGCCATAATGCGACGAAAATATTTGTTCGACTCGAGAATTCTTTGTGCGAGTTTGGCAATACGCTATCAGTTGAGATGTTGAGTATCTCGGGTAAAATGTTTCTTAGTCAGCCGAATGTTCTTCATGATAAGATCTTCAACTTTTGTCAAACTTGAAGTGGCGTGACCAAATTTTAATATCAAAAACGAATGAACATTCGTTTCTCCTTTTTTGAAACAAGTTTAAGTTTATCTAAAAGATTGCACTATTTGAAGAATACAACCACTTTTCGTTCATATTTTACTAATATTTTTTTATTGTTGTGATTGGCATACGATCACCACACCTTGCGAAATGATGATAACAAACTAACCTGCTAGATCATATAATAGAACCCACCAACCCAAGAACGAAAAAGATCAAGTCGTCCGTGGAAAGCTTGATGCAGGACAACGCAAGAGAGCTAAGCTGTTAGAAAAATCCTGAGACACAACATCAAGAATCGTACACAATGGCGTTTAACCGTGGTAAACGCCCTAAGACCCATAGAGGGCAGAGGACTTAAGCAATTAGACCTCCATGGAACCCTTGTGTCGAGTTTCCCTCTTTTACCGAACGTTACCATTTTATCAATCACAAAAGTCATCATCATCAGTAACATAGAAGTCTATGTGAATAATGCTTATCAAAGACTTTGATAATAGGACGTTCTAAAATTTTATAAAAATTCTCTTACTAGAAAACTGTTTTGACAAAAAGGAGACCTTCTAAACAGCGTCAACTACAGAGGCGTCTGTTTTCTTAACATCGCTCAGAAGATCTTATCTTCCGTGTTGTGTGAACGACTGAAGCCGTTTATTCAACCTGATCGGGCCATATTAAACTGTTTTAGGTCAAAAAAATCAAAAAGTCGAACAAAAATTCAAACCGATTTAAATTGATAAACTCGGGGAGACCTTAACCAACATAGCGTGTAAAACTGGAGGCAACTAGGTAAAGAACGAGCTAAGTGGAGAGGCTTTTTAGTTGAGGCCCAGGTCCACCCCTGACTGTAGCGCCACCTTAGTATCTGTCAGTATCTGTTCATACGCATTTACAGAATGGCGAATATATAAAATTGTTATTCCCCGTTGGCACAGTATTTTTTTTTGCTTGTAATAATTTATTTTAAAACAATCAATGCATCGTCTTGAATATATTATCCCCTGAATTGAATCTTTTCAAATTATTTGTACCTGTAAATCAATTCATTAAATAGCATTACTGTTCAATAAAGATGTGTGACTTCATGCACATGTAAGTTAGAGAAAATATGAACATCATAACACTTTGTTCTCAACACTTCAATATATCGAATCCAGGGGCTTCAAAGCGAAACAGAAAACATATTTTTAACTTTCTCGGCATAGAGAGTTTCGCCTGCAGTGCCTAAACATAGTAACAAAATCAAATTTATATTATGTACCAATACAAAAAAAATACGTAAATTGTGTTTACAAAGCAATTATGGGAAATAATACGTTCTGCTTCTTTGAACGGTTTTGTTTATGTGCTTCTCATTTTGTTTATTTTTTGTGATATAAATTACGAATAGAATACGCATATGCTTTTTTTTATAAAAATAATCTTAGTTCTGATAGTTTGGGAAATTATATATTTACTAAAAGTATCCAAACACTTTTTGCAAATTTTAAATAAATGGCCAACATTTCAACAGTTTAAAAAAAAAAACATTTTTAACGTATCGGGTCTAAAAACAGTTGAAAACTTTTGTTAAGTAAATAGAGACATCGGCAACAACGAAGGTGTTTAGCTAACAGGTGGTCGTAGCTCCAGCCAACGCCCAGTGAAAAGGCAGACGGTTTTTTGTTTAGTTCGAATGAGGACCAGCTCAAGAGGTAGAAGAAGCATTTACCAGCGGTTTCAAACCGTGGATTTCGCAGCAGGACACTACTTGTGTCGACCACATCAACACCCTTCGGATCATCAGCGAGTAGTGTTTGAATATCGATCGCTACTTCACCTACTGTTTGTCGATTTTAAGAAAGTGTTCGATAGTGTGAACAGGAAAACGGTTGAGATATTCCCGATAAATTAATTACTATTATCAAGGCTTATAGTGGGTCAAAATATCCAAATTGGGCTAAGCCAAGGCTACACACTTTTACTAGTAATGTGCCTTTTGGTGACTGGCGATGAGTGTCGTGCTGCTTTATCGACGGTAATAAGAAGCAAAATTGTTGCATATGAAGTGAAACCAATCCACAAGAGAACCTACAGATCACATTATTTCTTCAAAAATAAGGTCGGAGCTTGTGTTACGACGTCGATAGAGATCATTACAGAACAACAATCATTTATTATTCATTTACAAATTTAATGCGTATGTCTAAGACACGTGGTTGCAACAGGTTGGCGTTATGTGCTATACGGTGACCGAAACTATGAACTTATTGAAATAACAATTTGGTGATAAGATCCTTTAAAAAAAGGTACTATTAATTTACCTTCAAGATCGTGCGATTTGACACCTTTCCATTATTTCCTCTGTGGCTATGTAATTTACGTCTTGGAAGCTAAAAGGCCAACCGTACTAGACTTTGATGAACTTACGCCAGCTTAATGGAATGTCCCATTACATGCAAGTAGTATGGCATGACCATATTTAGAGATTTTGTCAAGTTTTTGTTGACATCTGTAGGCTGACGGAAAGTGTATATGAAATAGGAGAATCAGTACGGAAATTTGATAAATAAAAATAACGATGGCAATGGATCGTTTCTTTTCTTTTTCTTTTAATCATTTGTTTGTGTCAGGATATTTATTAATATCATTCCAAGATGCAATAATTTTTTTTTTTTTTTAGCTTATTTTCCATTTTCTTTTTTTCTACTCTGAACCCAAACTGAAGGTAAACAATTTGACGGATCATGAAGTTTGCTTAAGTTCATTATGGGTAACTAGAGGGTTTGACAAATATTGAGTGGAGTTTTCGTTCGGCTTTGACATAAGGTTATTCCCACTGAAGTCCATTATATTTGTCTCTTAACTTTTACTTACGTTATTCGTGACATGGGCCCATTGCTCGAAAATGTGACACAAAAATTGGACGGAAAGAATAAGCTTCGCCAGAAACACGTGTGTTGGCCATATGCTCCAAATCATTTTCAAATATTAAGGACTTGAATTGATATTTCGAATGGCAACTTATTTTTGAATAAAAATTGTTATAAATAAATCCTTCATCTTGGATGACAATATTTGTGAACAGTCAGGCAGCATTCGAGGCACTAGACAGTGAGACCATAAGATCTAGGACAGTATGTAACTGTCGTCAAATCCTGAAGAAACAGCAATATCCGCGTGGTTAACCTCTACCGGACATACATACATACATAGGTGCAGAATATACTCCCATGCAAATAGATATCTTTATGGACGCAGTAAAGGGGAAGACAGATCTTAGAAGCAGGGGGCTAACCAATACCGTTTGGCAATGGAGTGGTAATTGTGTTATATCCCACAATTGAATGAGGAAAGAACTAAAACCTTATTAGGTTTGGGGAAAAGGAAATCTGCATATTAATAGGAGTACTGACTCTGCGCGATCGGCGCTATGATCAATAGGGTAGACATAAATTCGTTGAAAAGTGAGGAAGAATAGAAACTATCAAACAATTGCTCTGCAACTGACCAAATCTCCAATACCATAGTCTCCTTCGTTGATCTACTCAAAGCGATTCATAAAGAGCACACGTTGGTTCGAGCAGGAACAGCAGCTAACCAGAAACAGTTTAGACACGGTACCATTTCTCACTGTATCAATAGGCCCCCTTGAAAGACCTGTCGTGGTACATATCTCCCATTCTAATATTACCTAACTTAGTCCATCTTGTATACATGAAACTGAGGTTGCTACTTAGTCAAGAGAATTCAATTGGGAAAAAATACTGCTAAAAGCTTTTGTATTGTCTGGACATGCAATAACCTTTCTGTAAATGTTTTTGTTAATTTTTCTTTTTTCTTTCCAGGATGACAGCATCGCATAGCCATAAAATTTACCCCTCCACCAATTTTTAAGCGTATTTTTGATATATACTTACCTTAACAAAAGAATATCTACGATAAGCATTTAAATCATTCCAACTCGGGAATTTATTAAAAAAGTACAAATAGAAAAAAAAATAAAAATGACCGAAACGACTGCATTTTCCACCGATACGTTATCACAACGTTCAAAGCCCTCATCAATACGACTGTTTATAGAACATGTATTTTTCACACTATTTACAAAATTCGCAAGATTGATTTGTATTTTAATTTATGGCACCAAAGGTAACTCCATGCCACCAATAAAAGATCCATTGTTATTGGAGTCAGCTACTTCGCTGGCCGAAAAAATTCGTACTAAAAAGGTTTGTTTTCCATATTTTTTCTGGGAGTATATTTAATCAACTTCTTTTAATTTTTTATATAGATTACTAGTGTGGAAGTCTTAGAGGCATTCATTCGTCGGGTGAAAGAAGTAAATCCAGTACTTAATTGTGTCGTTGATAAACGATTTAAAGAGGCTCTGGAAGATGCTACACAAGCTGATGCTCTAGTAGCATCTGGGACATATACACCAGAAGAACTCTCACAACTGAAACCATTTTTGGGAGTTCCTATTTCTACGAAGGATTGCATCGCTGTTAAAGGTATGCTTTGCTTTTTTTTTTCAAAGGGATGTACATAGGTTCTTATAATTCAATAGAAATAAATGCAATTAACAGAGTTGTCAGTAGATAAATTCATTATTTCAAAAAACTGAACTAGATGGTATACTGCTTCTATTTCGGGTGTAACCACACTTTCCTTATATTCTGGCTTTGGCTATCCTCTGGCGTATTCCTTACCGGAAATGCAGTATATGTGTAAATAAAGAAGGGCATGCTTCTATGCGATTTTTGTCAATAACATAGTCTACAATATTATTCATAGTCTTCTAAAGGTTTATAACCCATTTTAGATTTCCTTCACACTGCTGGATTATATATTAGAAAAGGTCACAGATCCAAAGAAGACTCAGATGCCATGGGTTTGATGAGAAAAGCAGGAGCTATTCCTTTTTGCCTTACAAATGTTTCAGAAATGTGCATGTGGTTAGTTATCGCTCTATTTTTATACTGTCTTGCAGTAATCGTTTTTATTTCTTTTTTTACTTTTAGGTGGGAAAGCTCTAATACAGTTCATGGGCGTACACGCAACCCATACGATACCAATCGAATTGTTGGTGGTTCCAGTGGCGGTGAGGGTTGTACCCAAGCGTCTGCAGCTTCTCCGTTCGGTCTAGGTTCTGATATTGGTGGTTCCATTCGTATGCCTGCATTTTTCAATGGCATTTTCGGTCATAAACCTTCGAAAAATATTGTATCAAATAAAGGCCAATTCCCGATGCCATTCTCTGCTGAACAAGAATCATTCCTTGGTATCGGCCCAATGAGTCGGTACGCGACTGATTTGAAGCCAATGTTAAAGATTATTTCTGGTGAAAAAGCAAGTCTTCTGAATTTAGATGAACCCGTTGATATAAATAAATTAAATTACTTCTATCAAGAGAGTGATGGAGGTGGTCGCATTATCTCACCAGTCGATAAAGATTTGACAGTTTCTCTGCAAAGTGTCGTTGAGCATTTTCATAAGAAAACTGGCTCAAAACCCAAACAACTACAACTGGAAAAATTCAAACAATCTGCTGCCATTTGGTTCGCGAATATGAAAGATGACTCAGGAAAGGGATTCGCACATCAATTGGCAAATTTAAATGGAGAAATCAATCCACTAACCGAACTGATCAAATTCTTTATTGGTAAATCGAAGCACACGTTTATTGGGCTAATCACAGCTTTGGTGGACAGAGCTCAGCCGCAATTCGGCTCATCAAAGTATCACTACTTAGTTAAGAAGCGTGACGAATTGCGAAAGGAATTACAGAATATACTTGGAAATGATGGCGTGTTCATCTATCCAACACATCCCACCGTAGCGCCTTATCATAATGAGCCATTGGTACGTCCGATCAACTTTTCTTATACTGGAATAATTAACGTTTTGGGTTTTCCTGCCACCGCCGTGCCACTAGGTTTAGGTAGTGAGGGGGTTCCACTTGGTGTGCAAGTAATTGCCAATTTCAATAAAGATCGTTTATGTTTAGCTGTAGCCGAGGAGCTCGAAAAAGCTTTTGGTGGTTGGGTACGACCAGAAGTTAACATTTAAAATGTTATTTTTCCGAATGTAAATTTAGTTGAAACATGAATTAATTCTATTAGGAGAGGTCTATGTTACTAATATTCAATGCACTGCATCTGTTTACATTTAAGTATGCTTGGCATAAGTATAACATACGAACGTATATTTTTATAAAACAAAAAAAATCGTATTTATATACCTATATATGAATGTATTCGTACGTTTTCGTCCTTTTTTGTAAATAACCAAAATTAATGATCTCTTACGATCGGCAGATAAAAATTGAAGAAAGAATATTGAATAAATATACATATGTTGACGAAGTTTTTTTTTCTGTTCCAATTACATTAGCTTTTGTAAAAGTATTTCGACAGTACCAATAAAATTCGTAAGGAGTGACCTCCAAAGTCAGGTCATATTGCTGAAGAGGTTTTTAGATGGATATAACTCAGTATAGTTTGGAAAAGCTAGAGACAGCCTTATGTCCTATTCGCTTTTATGGGGACGGGATATTGACGTCGAGGCTGAAGGGTAAGGTCAAGAACATAACCATGATCAAGAGCTCCGCTCTGCCAAACTATTCTGAGGAGGTTGACAAGGACGATTTTACAGCAAACTAGGCGCAGTCAGCCACTTAATGCCTAACTGAGATATCGTGATTGAGGTGGGATATTTTAACACGAAGGTAGGCAATGACAACACAGCGTTCAAACATATGATGGGAGCCACGGCCTCAGGGACATATGTAAAAAATCTTCGAGGTTTTAGAACGACCTGAATTTAAAAAATAAACGATAATTACAAAAAAAAATTATAATTACATCGTACTGCCTACTTTCAGCAATGGTAAATAAAAAGAAAAGTGTGCCAAAATACAAAAACTTCCATTTTGGCGGAATAAAAAACAATAAAATGTCAAATGACATTTGCATCACATCAATTCTTTATGCGCTGTTTGCGCAGTAGATATGCGTTTTGGAACGGTATATATTGCATCACTGTAAAGTATTGACGTTTGGGAACGCTTGACTTTGCAGTACTGCGGGAATAATGCGTTTTAGAATTCAGCCAAATTGTTTGACAACAAGGACTGTCACAAGATCAGCTAGGTCTAGAATGATCGACAATCAGATCGATCAATTCACCATTAGCCGACTCTTAAGAAATCGCATCCAAAACGTCCGTAATAAACGTGGAGACGACATCGGAATAGAGAGGGACCATCATCTATTGGTAGATATTATACATACGTCTTCGTACTGCATCTGTCAACAGCAACCAATCCAAATATAATACCGGGGTACCAAAATTCATCAACAGATACGAAAATTTGCTACACATGCAGAAACAATGAGCAGCGTTTCTGAGAGCATCGGCATTGGCGAACGCTGTAAAAATGTTTTTTTACGAATGGGGCGGACACCAATGTCGGTAGAGGGCCAAAAAGACGTGGCTAACAGCAGATACCTGGAGACGGATCGTTGAATATTTTGATCTAAAAGCACAAATTGCAGTGGCCCCAGCAGTAGAGCGCCCTGCATTGAACAATGCGTTGAATACATTTCTACGCTGCATTAGTTTTTCATCGATTTCGAGAAGTCTTTCGACAGCTTGAAGCGAGATCCTGCATGGAGAGTTTTATGCAGAAGAGGTATACCGGTAAATGTCATGTTTTACACAATGGAAAGGTGTCAGAGGAATTTGAGGTCTACAGTGGGGTACGAAAAGGTTCCATTCTTTTGCCACTGCTATTTCTTGTAGTAATCAGTGATGTGGTCCGGGCAGCTCTGCCTGGAGGAACTTACATCAGATGGCATAACTTAAAGTGAGAGGCGAACAAGGTAGGGCTCAAAATTGATACGGTAAAAACAAAGACCTAAACACTTTATTTTCTTAACATAACACCAATACCGCTCTACTCAACATTGCCAGACAGAAAATAGAGGAAGTAAACAGCTTTCTATACCTAGGAGGTATGGTATCAGAAGACAGTGGTACCGAACTGGATGTGGACAGCAAAATTCGCAAAGTAACGGCTGCGTTCGATATGCTGTCTAGAATCTCTAGATGCAATGCTTTCAGTACAAGAACCAAGCTGGGACTGTTTCGATCAAACGTAAGCTGCAAACCTTCACAAATAGATGTCTTTGCAACATACTAAGGATCTTCTGGCTAAGCCGTATATCAAATGACCAACTACGGGCCAAGAACCCACTATAAGTGGCAGGGGATTGGTCGCACCCTACGACGCAAAGACATTCCATTAAAAAGTAAACCATGCAATCGAATTCACTTACCCCATCAGGCAGGCATGGAGAAGGACAGTCGATGAGAAATCCAGATCATTGCGGTTGACTTTGAGGAAGCACAAGCACAAGTCACAGAACTCGATGCCTTGCAGTCGTTGTGGACGCTCTATTCCCCTCGACGGGTCAAAGGACCAAAGAAATAAGAAAAGATAGTTTTGTAAATCATCATAAATAGTCACTCTTTAACAAAACTACCAAATTACGTTGTCAGTCGTCGAATTGCGAAACTTGACTACATCAGGATTTTTATGGTGCACGTAATCGTCCATCTGAGCAAGGCATCCGTCGAATTGTGGATTGATTTCGTACCACATACTCTGTAAATAATGCAAAAACACCAATCCCTTAAAGCCATTTGCGTACTGAAAAGACAATCGCCATTGTAAGTGTGCAAGAAGATTCAAATTTATCGTTTCGTCGTCGGTTACAGCCAAAAGTCTTGTCCATATAAGACCCAACTGGTGCAAAAACTAAGGTCACAAGACCATAGTTTGCGTCGTTCTTTCGCTGATTGCGCTGTAGGGCAAGCTGATTTCCTGTTCTATTGCATTTTTTTTTTAACGATGAGGCACACTTTTGGCTTAGCGGGTTTTTTAATAACTAAAATTGCTTATTGGACCTTCGTCGATTTTGACCACTAACGAAACCATATTGGGATCCTAGCCACCTAAAAAAACGAGATGAACATCTTAAAGCGCTGCAACGTAAAATAAGAGCAGCGAGGGAAGAATACCAAGCCAAGAGAATATAGGAAAATCCTGCGTAGAAAGAAGAGGGCATACGCAGTCTCCCAGCTCAAAGAAATCGAAGATTTGCGCGACATACAATAGTTCTTACCAGGAAGATATTCAAGTACAGAGGTGATGTTTTGAAAATCCTGAAAAATATCAACAATTTTCAAGTCAAGACAACCCATATTTTCAACGACTTCAAAGACGCATATTCATCATCTGATCCATCTGTGCCGAGAAGCGCTAGAGAATATCGAATGCAATGTGCACTTTGAAAGTAGCTCTTCTGCAGTATTCCAAAAGTGGAGAATCTCTGGCTGGAGCAGATAGTTCGTAGCGCAGAAGTGAACAAAGAAGGCATATCTATAAAAAAAAAATCGTCTAGCTGCTGAGCTACGCAGACGATATCGACATTATTGGTTCCTCCCAGCTGGCGGTAGTAGAGGCTTTCACGAGAATTGATGAACAGCAAAATTAATTGGTCTTGAAGTTAACCAGGGTAGACAGCAAAGGCAAACTCTACATCAACATTAACTTTACAGCTGACACCTTAGTGGGGACGAAGACTGACGCTTAGAAACTGGTAGTACTCCTTCTAGCAACAAACAAAAAGGTAAAAATTCTAAGGATAATTGTGTGTTCTATAGAACGATAATATGCCGAGTTCTGGTCAATAAGGAGGATAAGAGTGCGCTTTCGAGTCAAAAAGTCGTCGAATTTTTGGACCTGTGCTTAACTTAAATAATTTAGTAATAAATTACCATACTCGCTTTACATACATTTGCAAATCTCACTAATTTTAGACGACCTACCACTTTGGTCGTCCTAGAAACTATTGACTGTTAAGAACATGCTCGGACATCGAGCCATTCTTTGGCCTATACACATGTGAACTGCATTAAAACGATTCGTCTGACCGTCAGGAAAATTTATGCTCGGTGGATATTGGATATGTGAACGATGTTATCTGCTTCGAAAAAAGCATTTAACACGTTGCGACAGCAACAAAAGCCCGAAACTTGTCAAAGTATCGCAATATTGTACTCACCAGGGTGAATATTTCGAGGTGTGGTGCATGAAAACCTTTGATGCAAGTCTTATGCCATAAGAAGTTCATGCCGTTGGAAACTAAAAATCAGCATGTGCTCCCAGGAAGCCGACTTCTTAACAAGTTGAAGCATTCGAAAATCAGGGTCTACTATACATTTTTTTTGCTGTGAAAAATATATCGGCCAGGTCAAGAAGCTTAATAAAAGAAACGACAAATGGCCGTGTGTAGAGCAATAGAATTAAAGTCGAGCTATAGAATTACTGGTATTGCGAGTTTCTCTTGGTATCGATATTTTTCTATTTCATAGAATTTTCAATTCTATCGGAAATTTCTGGTCGATTTTTGTTTGAAAGGACAACAAAAATAAGCAAGTATATTTTGAACTTTATTCAAGTTAAAACGTTTTTTATGTAAATTGATACAATTTTAAGAATAATAAGGAGAAAATTTACGAATAGACGGCAAATGAAGAAATTGGTCTGCCTGATAGAAAAAAATCCGTTTGTAGCAAAAGAAGTCCAGTATTCTCGTAAAAAAACAATTTGGCCTCCTTTTCTCGTCGCGTGTAGTGAAACTCGATCCACTTAGGACAAATATGTTCTTCAACTACATCGATGAGCTCGCTTAAGACAATAGATACTGTTGACTGCCCAAGAGAAAGGTTGCAGTTATACCAATAAAGAATCTCAATAGTTTTATAATCTTGGGAACCGAAGAAGTATTTTCACATCTTCTAAGATTCGGCCTTATATCTTACAAGAGTTGAAAAAACTTGTTTTGTTACCCTAAAATTCTTTTAAACACAACAATTATTACAAATGCATTTTATTCTTCACTCTTAAATTTCTTCTGTGTCGAAGTGTTGTCAGTATATCAACTTGTGGTACATTCTCTAATCAATCTAAACCAAATAAAACTATTCATTTGTAAACACCAAGAAAGCAGACGGAGATTTGACATTTCAGCTGAAAGCTCAGCTTTTCTTTTCTATTTCAGAAAGTCGATTCTATTTAAGCAATTTCACTGCATTACGCGATACCAATTTTAAGCTTAATAAAATCGACAAAAGTAGAATATACTTTTTTCGAATAGACTCTCGTAATAAGGCCCTGAATCTGATAAAAATGGCAGCTATTTCCCCTAATCTTGTTAATTCATACCAAATTCAATTATACAGCCTTGGCCAAATGTATAAGGCACCTCTTTCTTTTGTTCTTTGCTGCCAAATCCTTTTTTGGAAGTACTTAATTTGAATTTTATACAATATGGCATTATTATATGAGGCTGTAAACGTCTTCTATATTCTAAGAAAGGTTACCAATGCACTGTTCTGATGCAATAGCGGGTTTATGCATTTTTTCTGGTTTAGGATCAGTGTGCGATCATTGCTCGAAATCGACAGGCGCGTAACTAATTTGCTTTCTATTGTTCATAATAGTGAAATTTGATAACTTTTCTTTTAAAATACCAAAAAGAAGTGAACTTGGTCTGGCAGAACGTGTAAAAATTATAGATTTTATTTGAAGAAGGCAAAGATAAAACTCAAATAGCAATAAACATAGTGTTGTGCAGTGCAAAATGCAAATGGGCGGTGCAAGCAGACTGGTTTGCACGTAAATCGCGAAAAATCCGGGAGAAAAGATTACCACGCCTCGGAAGGACTGATTTTTAATACGATCGTCACTCAAAAATCGAAAGAAAACTCGAAGGATCGGGGAAAAAAAATTTCTGCAAGAACCGTTAGATCTTCATTTAACTTAGGGAAGTTGGATGTAAAGGATGCAAAGCAAGGAAGAAGCCGTGGCTTTTGGAAAAAATAGGTATTCGCGCTTTGAGAGTGCGAAAAAACATGTGCATTTCACTGAAGAACATTGGTCCAATATATTGTGGGCTGATGAATCTTACTTTGCGGTCTGATCAATTTAAGGTTCGCTTTTAATTTACACATAAAAAAATGTGACTAATTTTGATGTTCTCTAGATGAGTTTATCTTTTGAAAAAAACATCTTTTTTAACAAATTTTCGGATATTTCGCATCCCTGGTGTGACTTTTGTGAGACGAAACTTTGAAGAATAGTACAACCCAGAATGAGTGGTACCGACGGCTTAACACGCTGAAGGTAGTAAAATGATCTGGGGATGTATGGCTGCCAGCGGTGTGGGTGAAATGCATGTGTGTGATGGTCGTATGGACTCCTGCAAGTACATAAATGTGTTGGAAAATGTACGTTAACTTTCCTTTTCCAACATTTTCGGGGACACCAACATGGAAACTGTCAAATTCAAACAAGACAATGCACCCTGCCACAAATCGGCCTTAATTATGAGCTGCTTTGAGGAAAATCTCAACCCTATTGAACATCTATGGAGTATTCTAAAGCTAAAGATCCAGGATTACTCGATTACATCAAAAGCACTTAAAAATGTCTTACAGCAAGAGTAGAGTGATATTTCCCCGGAAGAGTGTCAGCACTTTGCCCAAGAGAGTCGCTGAAGTCATAAAGGCCAAAGGTGGCCCAACCAAATACTAATAATCTTTAATAAAACTATTTATCGTATCTGCTTCTTTTGATTTCATTTAACTTTTTGTTTTTTTAAAGATATTTAGAATTTTAAAGGGCGCCTAATACATTTGGCCAAGGTATAGTTCTGTTTTGAGGGTCCACACAGGCTTATGATAGCCGTCAGACAGTGTGTCGGTAACTCCTCAACCTGTCATAATCGGTACCGTAGTTTATGGTCTTACGGTAGAAACGTAACGAAATCATTTTTTTCCCATAATAAACGAAATCCTTTTAAAACACAATTTGTGTAGGTTAAAGTACAAAAATAATTGCCCTGTAAATACTTATCTGGAGTGAGTGATAGTTGCTTCTTCGTCCTACTTGCACATTCAACTTTTCTTCCATAACCTCTGCTTTGGATCGGGCATTCTGTTTTTTTCTATATAAATCCCAAAGCACAGCAAATAAGAGCAGTCGTTCATTCATTTGGACATAGTTATCGCTTACATTTGGAATTAAAAAAAAAGTCATTTTTTGAATGCATTTTTCTTTTCTTTAAGCAAATGTTTTGTGTTAATTTTTAGTATATCAGTATACAAGTAAAAATTGGTATTGTAAATATGTTTTATACATTTCTAAGGAACTTGATCAACTTGTTGATTAATCATCATATTGTTTGATTTCTTTTTTCATTAATCTCTGGACATAGTTTTAATTTTATAACTCTTTTAAATTCTCTCTCTCTGTTGTAAAATGAATTATATTAGAGCTAAACAAATAGGTACGAAAATCCTCTTCATACAAAATAATAATAATAATAAAAGAATTGTTTTCTTTTTTTAAATTCATGTAAAACAAACCAACTCATAAATACGCTTTAAGTAAACAATAAATTCGTGTTGTTTTGTTTTTTTTTCAAATTATAAAAGTGCATTATTAAAACAGAATGCAAATTTTAAAATCAAATACAGAGAAAATAAAAACAAGCAATTTGTGAGTTCTTTGTTTAAAGACATTAAATATCAATCACTGTCTACACTTTACCGCCCAGCGATGCAATCAATTTGAGAAGTTCACTTCGTTTCCCACTAATTGTATCGTGGTGAAGTGGACCAACACCATCGATGCATTCAAATCGATTTACATAATCGGCAATGTTGTCTGTCATACAAAGGACGTGTATACCACAATCGTAACTGTTCGACTGCTGCAGGCAACGGATCGATTTCATGTGGCAATTTCTACAATTTAAGGCATCTTTTATACGACTGACAAATTGTTGCATGGTGCCTTGATTGGAATTTCCAAGTGAATCAAAATGGAAGAACGTACGCTCTGGTCTAGAAAAAACCAATAGACTCCAATGAGTGCCGCCGGCACGATGAGATTCGTTATCGTTCAGAGCAAAGAATATAAAAGGTTTCTTATCGGCTTTAAGCTGTTCAAGAAGGGCTTCTAGTTCCGCGTCATCCATCATTTTCATACATTGTGTAACTTCTGGTGATACAAAAAGTAGATCACTGTTGGTTCTGTATTTCAATCGTTCGAGGTATTCAAAGTAGAACGAGAGAATTTGATCGTTAAGCCAGTGCGGGCCTTGCAAGAGTTGTATATCAGATACCCGTAGCAGAGTATCATTGAAGCTTAGCGCTATGGGATCAGCACGAGAGCAACCTGAGCTCATTCTGCCGATTATATTTGATGTGCAATTTGATCTGAACAATCATTCAACTTGATGTCAAAATCGGCTTTATAATGAACGCTGTAGAAAAATAATACATTTTACTTCCACGAAAATTTAAAAAAAAAAATAATATAATTTTTCTACTCTTTTACGAAAAAAAAGCAAAATAAAATTATTGATTAGAGAAAGCTTAATTGAAAAGTAACGTAGAAGCGTAGAGAAAATCATTCTGACCCAACAGATTTCTTTTATTTATCAATAAGCTATTAACTATTATACCTACATTAATCCTAAGGCTTCACCTCCTATGCAACAACAACACCACCAACTTAATTGGATGTATGAATATAATGTGAATACATTCGGCTGCTATCATCAGCGGCAATATGCACTTTGGACTTCTGTACACAATAAAATAAAACTAACTTGGGTCCATAAAGGCATCGCTGGAAAGGAAGCTGCGATGAACTCGCCATATCCGGTGCCCAGTTTTCATTTATTGGCCGGAGCTTTTAAAAATGAACAAATATAACGCTAAGGTCTTAACGGACATTTTGTACATGTGCCGACTATGCCTTGAGGACTCTTAAAATGCCGAACAAATCTTGTGGGAATGCCTCGCTTTTGCTAGGGTTAGGCTCAAACACTTCCACAAGGAATTCTAAGCTTCGTCCAAGAACTTGTATTTTATGGGGATAACACAAAAGATCTCTATGAGGTCGCAGTGCATCTTAAGGCTATTTTTTGCTTATCACTCTAATTCTTCGCAACTAATCGCCATTTATAATGGCTCTAACAAAAATTAAGGAATGGTGGTCCTTGACCATGCCGACATGGAATTCTTACGCAGAAAAGGTGTCACTGGAACACCTGTGCCTAATACAAGCGCTGCAGAGGGAGACTCTTAGATAAATTTGAGGACAGGAAACCAAATACGACAAAAGCTATGTATGTGCTTTCAGCGGAAAGCAGTATCGATATCGCTGGAAAATGACAAAAAAAAATATATAAGCTGGTCACACTGCTAGTGCTAACGTAAATAAAATTTCACTCCAAAACGACAGATCTACAGCTAACAAAACTGGTTTTACTAAACAAAAATCTGTAATCCTGAAACAACATTTTTTTTTTCTCTTCGCTAGCACAACAGTGTACATGGAACGCGACGTATATTTAAGTAATTAGCAACTATATTTTCCAGGTTTGCATATAAGCATTACCTTAAAGATGCCAGAAATATGTAATACGTCAAACTACAATACAGCGTTTACTACTTTAACTGATGGTCTTTACTACTAAAGCTGGTGCTCTTTTCTTCTGAAACTGATTACCTTTACTTCTGAATCTGAAACTCACGACCTGCACACCTTCACGGCTAAACTAGAAAACCTTTTTTTTTTTGCCAATCAGCCAATTGAACTTGCAATAATGGTAATGCTAAAGCTAAGCCGCCAAGGAGAAAAGGCATATCGACAACTGCTCAGACAACAAAGTAGTTATAAGCCAAACATCACAACTAGTGAGGGTCAAAAATAATTTAAGGTTGATCCCCAGCCATAAAAATGTGCAGCTTTCGTGTATACCTGGGCACGAGGATAACGAACATGCTACAAGCATTAGGTATCTCTCTAACAGCTATTAAAACTGCAATCAACACGATTTTAATAAATATTGGAAATAGTCGTGTTGAGGAAAATATTTTAATAATTACATCGGTAAAAGAACTTTGCGATCAAGCAGAACACAGGTAAGAATGATGATGGGACTGACATCAATCTAAATAAACATGCGCTTAGACTTGTGCTGACGGAAACAAACATGTGCGCCAACAGCGACGAGGTAGAAAAGCATGCAAAACTTTCAGTCCCACTGCCCTGTAACAGCGATGGTAAAATAAAAGATACTGAAGTCGACAATAACACCACATTTAATATACATACCTCAGACAACAAGGAATGGATCATATAGTAAAATTCGCCAGGAACACAAAATGCTTTCCCGATCACTACAAGTGAACATAAGTTTTTTTTCTACTCCCAATGTTTCCCAACATCTACATATGAACATTCTCACCGTCAAACTATCCACAATATAACTAAGTTTCACAGTTCAAAAACACGAGAGGAACACAACGGGTCTAATGGTTGCCTACGTGGAGAGCGACTCATACTCTACATTCAACCAACCAAGTCGAAATTGATGCACTATGTGACAGTTTTCTTAGAAATACTGCGAAGTGGTCAAACTACAATTGGGCCAGAATGAAAGAATAACAAAACAGGTCTCGTGTATTGTAAGGATTATAGTTATTAGTACAGGGACGCGCGCATCTCGACCGGGCGTCCTCTTTATGATACATTGTTCTGTTCATTTCCTCTATTGATGGTCAGCACTCAGCAAAGAACATTGCACATAAGGTAAACCCTTTCATTTCAAACTGAATTTTTTGAAGAACGGAAGAACACCTTCCTTTAACATAGTTAAGATACGTTGACAACCCGGTTCGGGTGTGTGGTATTCAAAATGGAACTCAAGCGTCACTCGGGTTTCATACCATATCTATGTATCTACTTAACTTACTATATATAAACATCTACAAGGATCTCAGAGCGTTTCCACCAAGTTATATGCTTTTCCTGAGATACTTTTAAGAAAAAGAAAAATTGAAAGGAAATTTCTCTATATTGTACTTTGCTTGTACTTGAGACGCCAGTGGGTAAGCCATCCGTGCATAGTTATCCTTTCCTTTCTTATCATGTCTCCTGGTTAAAAACAAATACATATAAGTAGACAAATCTATGAATGGAAGCACTATCAAATGTGTTATTTTTAATGTGAAACTAACTTTTGAAGACCGAACAATACATTTCCATTATTGTGCTCCCATAAAACCTTCATTAGTCGAAGCTATCAGGTAGACGGTGCTTAATAGTAAGCTTAGATGTCAATTTCGTTTTGTATTTATACAAAATTCCGTTTTCGCTCTACGACTTGGCTACGCAACTTTTCTACTAGTTCCCATTTGCGTTATAATCAATAAAATTATTAAGATTATTTTGTTTTTACAAAACTGCTTCAAGACATGTTTGGCAGACCGCTGAATTACATTAACCCTGAGAGTAGGTACATTACTTTTTGTACTTTGCTTATATTTACCTGGCCGATATATTTTTTTATAATAAATCTTATGAAACAAGTGATTGTAGATGCAGTTTTGCTTTTTATTTATTTTTATTATGGATGCTTGGGGGCAACTTTCGGTTTCAGTGAACTTGAAGGTAGTCGCAATTCCAAATAATAATAAAAAAAAAAACCTAAGCTTTGACAGATGTCAAGTGAATACCTGGACGGCATTATGCATAAAATTTTATTTTGTAAATAGTAAATAGACATAGAAACACAAGGCTTTAATAATTCGCTTACCTTTTTTGTGTGACAATTGCAAAATTCGGTAAATTTAAGTTTACACAAAACTAAAATAATTTATTGAAATGTTTATAAAAAAAATTTCACAAGATATAATTTTGACTTTTAATTGAATTCGCCGCGGAATGAACTCGTTTCAGATGAAGTGGAGATATCAAGGCAAGGTAGTTTCCACAGTCGGCTAGGTGAATTTTATTTGCTAAGAATAGGTTCCACTTTTTCAAAAAATAAATAAATTTTAAATCATCATTTGAATGAAACGCGACATACATATGTATGTAAGCAAGATAGAAGAAAATTGTTAAAATATTTCCCATTAAAATCATATTGAACCTCTAATCATTGATATTCTGTAACTTGGCGCAATTGCGAAGTTCGCGTAATGGGATGGGAAAAGACGGACATACTTATTCAAGCAAGGGAATAATTCAAATATGTAGATATATTCTGATAGAATATTGTTACTAAATTATATGCCTCCATATCCTTTCAATAATAATAAAAAAGTCTTGCTCTTACTTCATGACAAAGCACGGCTTCAAATACAAATACAAATACTTGGCACAACATATGGTCCAGAGCCTAGATTCTAGCGACTATTCGCGTTGCGCGTGTTATATTTTTCACACAAATGGAAGGGACCTACAGTTTAGAGCCATATCCGAAAGGCAAATTGAGAAGCTTTCTCATGACAATTATTACTCTCGGACGTTTGTCAGACATTCGCGAGAGGTGGAACCGTGAAAAAACTTTTTGGTGTTTCTGGGACTCGAACCTCGAACCTCCCGCTCAGCGATCCTACGTTACAATATCTACATACATCTGTGTCTGTAAGGCCCAGTCTCTTGGCGTGCTTTCCCAGAAGGCAATGCCCGGTCAAGATTCCTACTGCGATTCTTAGCTGAATTCTGTTTAGATTCACAATTTCCCTAGTTCTTTTCCGGTCGAATTCTGGCCACAAGGCCTTGGATACCCTGTGACCTGCTACGTTTGACCATCTTTGGTTGGCTGTTTTATATACTTTGCCTTTAATGGTAGCCTTAACTTCGCACGAAGGTGGTTTGATATTCACGGCTTCGCCTACTGGCAATTCTCCTCCATGTCTTGCCAGTTCATCAGCAAGTCATTCCCTTTTATACCGCAATGTCCTGGCACCCAGCATAGTTTAACGCGGTTCTGCGTGCATAATACCTTTAGCATTGTGCGGCAGTTCCTGACTATCTCAAATTTTATGATGTTTGATTCTAGCGCTTTGAGTGCAGCCTGACTATCGATATAAATGACATTATCCTTATTGGATATTGATTTCATCTCTAGTAGTTCCACAGCCTTGACTACAGCTAGAACTTCTGATTGGAAGATACTGCATGTATTTGGCAGTCTCAGAGACACATTCAGGTCCGGATTCTCAGAGTATATATTGCAAAGCCCGTTCCTTCGGATGTCTTTGATCCATCCGTATAAATTGCGATTTCTTTTTGTTTTGTTATCGCATTCCCGCGCCAATACTCCCTTCCTGGGTACGTTATCTCGTACGGTGTGTCGAAGCCGAACATGGGAGTAATGTCGTCTGTTTTTACTGAATTGCCACTGATAAATTCATTTAAGATGGAGCAGTGTCCTATACTGCTTTTCATAAACAAGCCTGAATTAGTGAGCCTTAGAGCACTGTTTCCCGCAAGGTTTTTAGCTTGTAAAACAAGCGGCAAAAGGTGAAGAATGACGTCTAGTGCCGCTGAGGGGGTCGTTCGGAGTGCGCCCGTAATTGCGACACTGGCCGTTCTTTGTACCGCCGCTAATTTTCCTAATGCTGTTTTCCTGTTTGTTGCTTTCCAGCACACAAGTTCCCCATATGTGAGAATGGGTCTGACTATTATTATGTAAAGCCAGTGCATCATTGCAGGTTTCAGCCCCCAGGTTTTGCTAGCTGTTCTCTTGCATATAAATAGATCATTATACGCCTTTTTGATTTGTTCCTGTATATTTAGATTCCAGTTTAGCTTCCTGTCTAGAATTACACCAAGATATTTTGCGTTGGGACAACTCCACGCCGTCTAGTTTTGGTCGTTCGAAGTGTGGTATCTCGTGCTTACTGTGCTGTGTAAAAACTAAACACTACAAAGCAAATGATTTAAGATGTAAGTGATGTGATCCACCCATCCATGAATGTGGCTTGCAATAAAGTCTAGATAACATTTAACAGTAAATCAATTTGATCTATGTGAGTGATAAGGAAAACTGACTTCACTTTTGGCCACACAGCGCATCTACTTTTGGTCTAAGTGTACCTCATCGAAGCTTACTCCAAATCTTCGCCTACATTGGCCCTGTTATAAATCTCAGTAGATATAAAACGAAGTATAACTCTTGTCAATCGCTGTTTCTTTGGATTAAGAAGACAATTGAGTAGTTATGCCCTATCCCGCAACATCCATCCCAGTTCTTCTTTATATCGCTGAAGCATGGACATTGTCAAAAGCGGTGAAGATATCCTTGGTCGTTTCGAGAGAAAAATTCTTCTCAAGATATTAGGTCCGGTTTGCGTTGACAGGTTTTGAAGGAGAAAATTCACCGACGATATTTTTGAGCTGTACTGCGATATTGACGTACACCGAAAACTGCGCCTCGGTCGCCTAAGATGGTACTTACACATGAACCGTAATCCCTTGTGGATCCAATGTCCTTCACTACGCACAAATATGTTTAAGCTCTTCCAAACTCTTCCCTGATTACTTAGCCTCATGACTGTTCTGCGCCTTGTTCTTCTCCGATGACCACACAGTAAATAGCGGATTTCATTGCAACGCGTGGTCAATAATGGAAATGTTACCTTTTCGGAACGTATGACCAATCCACCCCACTTTCGTCGTTAAATGAGTTTATTGGCTCCTGACCCGATCTCTGCTAAGGATTTTCATTAAAGATACGTATCCACTAGACAAAAAAAAATTGGAGTTTTCCGATGAGAGTGGTAGTCACTCCCCATGTGCTGCATCCATACATATGTATAACAGAACGGAATTAATTTATCGAGGATGTCCCTACTGGAGAAGGCGAACCAAATAAATTCGCTGTTGACAGTCGATGGTCATACTGCTTTAATCTTTAAGTGATTTAAACCTTTTCAGTAAATATTCATAATCATTCCAGTTTCGTGAATTTTCTTTATGAATTTCCTTACATCAGCTTCATTTCGACCAAAAATTCGTTTCAAAATTGCACTTCGCAAATATTTTTTCAAACTTTAAGCTTAAAACTATCTATTACTCACAAAGGACGGTGGTTAACAGTACCTACATATCAATATTTCAGGTACGTTGGTGAAACCAACAGATGGCCCGCCCTTCATAAGCGATAATGAAAAGTGAATCAAACCAGTTTCATATTTTTTACCACGGATAATACCGCTCTATTGTCTTAATCAAAAGAAAAAAAAACACAAATTTATATAAATAAATGCGATTGGACTTGGTCTTTAACAACGTTGACTGAAAGTCCGATCAAAATCTGAACTAGTGGTAAATACAGGGTGGCTGATAAGCTTTGCTACATTAAAAATAACAATATACATATGTATATATGCATACAATTTTATTATGCTTTCAATAATTTTTAAAAATAATTTATTTAGAGCCTCTCGCTATTTTAATGCATCTGCGACATCTTAACAACAAGTTGTTCATAACTGCTTGGAAGGTTGTCTCAATTATTATGCGAATTGATTGCTTGAGATCATTTTAATTGGTCGGTTTCGTTTTGTACATCAGGTGCAGTAAAGTCGAATGGTGGTATAGGGACGGATCCCAAACATGCATAGGAACTGAAGCAGATGTATACAGACATTAACAAAAACCGGCTGCGCATTCTCACAGGCTTCCTGACAGATCACCTCAAGAAACTGGGTATAAAGCAGCGCCAAAACTTGAGAAGATGTTAAGAAAGCCTAAGGGCAACATCTGAAGAAATGTGGACTAACCAACAAGAAAAAAAGACCTGGATGCATATCAACTTTTAGAAAAAGATCTACCATCGTTGGATATATTATCGAATATCTTATCGACTAGAGCTCTAAGTCGACGGAACATAAGAGATCTGCAGGGCTGTAGTGCGCTTACACTCCTAAAATGAATCTAAGTATATCAGGTGATCTTGGCCGCTAACGAAATGTGTGGTTCTTCCAGACTCTTATGTTAGAGTATCTTGACTGCCATTGCGTCCCCGTGAGAAGTTGCACTATCTAGCTGAAACCACACAAACTAAAAAGGTGGGTATTCGCTTTCAACATAGCTGTGGGAAAAAGAAAAATCGTTTACCATCTTTTGATAACATTCTCCATTGACCATTGCAGTGCGATAGTATTCCATTCCATACAGTCCATTCCATCTAGATAGATTTTAGTCTCATGGAGCTTTGGGTTACTCTGACTTCATATTCGGCAATTTTGTTAATTGACATTCCCGTTTAAATCGAAATATGTCAGAGAAAAAAAAAATGCTGTTTATGAAGTTATCGTCCTGTGCCAAAATTCGAAGAATTCTCTGGCAATTTTCCAAGTGAATCGGCAAGACTGTTAGGTTCAATGTGCTTGTCATTCGAGTTTTGTATGGAAAAAAGCTCAAATCTTTATGCAGAATTGGCCCCTGCGTGTTTATGTGGCTAAGGCTTTGACTCGATGTTGTGTTCACCTACCTGTGTTCTAAGACGCTTAATTTTCTTGAGGATGCAAGTACAGCCTGATGAACAAAGCCATACCTTTGCGTTTTTGATGGTATTGCAGTGTTCCGTCCTCCTCTAGGGATTTAGTTACTATCACCACCGTAATGTCATCAGCGTATACGATTATGCCTACTCGTCTTGGTCTCCGCACACGTAGTACTCAATTGTACATAACGTTCCACAGGGCTAGGTCCAAAACTGATCGCTGTAGGACCCATGCTGTAATTTGATATATTCGTCCATATCGTAGAAAAGGATTTTATTTTTGAAATGATTTCTAATTTTTCTCTGCAGGTAGTGTGGCACTCACATATTCCCCAGGGCTTTCATAATGAAGCTTCAGTTGGCCGAGTTGAGGGCAGCAACGGTCTGCTAATACCCATTTGAACAGATCACTCCATTGTCGAAATGAAAGGGTTCAATTAACCCACTTTCCGCAAAAATGTTAACCAGCCTAATTATGGTTGATCTGCTCGATGCAGTGCTACCAAATTCGCGTCTTCGGAACGAAATTATGTACCTCAAGCGATATTAGTAATGCAAATTCCAGTTTAATGTCCCAATTGTGCATTTATTAAAATTGTAAAGACCAATCTTCAAAGCACAAAAAACTAAATCCAAACATATTGCAGAAAAAAAGTTATTCAATTTTTTTTTTTGTAGCGCGTTTCATCAGTCACCCTGTACATACAATACCTTAAACCACTGCAATAATATGTTTATAAATAGCTTAGTGAATTGATTTTTTTTAACTGATTAATTTATATTTCTTTTAATTTCTATCTCTTCAATAATTAATTTGATACGTGACATGTCCGCAATACACCCCAAAACAGTTGGTGATGCTGCCTTATCACAATCGTTTCATTAAATTCATTAACACAATCCAAGTGATGGTTTTTTCGTACGCATTTACCCAGATTTTCGAGGCTATTACTGTGCCTATACTCGTATAGCAGTTTGTGTTATTTTCTCAAATGAGGTCTTATCAGGGGAGAAGATTATTTATGTTTATGTAAATTATTTTCGTTGATATTATTATTAAGTCTCCTGAACTCTCCTGAAGCTTCGAAAAGTTCTGCAAATCTTTCTGGAGCTTTGTATTCGAAACCGGTGAGATCGGGCTTATACTGGTCTTGTATTCAAGTCGTCAAGGTTTATGTCTATCATATGGTATGATATTTTCTTAATTGGAAATTTAACGAAGGCTTACCTGCAAATCAGTGGCACCATAATCAACATTCGCTCGAAAAGGAGCTGACTACATCAACTTTTTATCGATGATGCAGCCCTATTTTTCTTTTCCTCATGACCTCAATGAATCATCTCCAAGTATTGTAGTCTTTAGCGATGTCAGGTTCAATGGTAATTCAGTTCACATTTACTGGTGTGATGTGGTGTCTTCTCTGAAAAACTCAATCTGAGCATCTCTATGCGTCTCCCAGATTTTCAGGCAGAAATCATGGCAATGAAGGAAGCCTTGTTCTGGTTGAAATGTAATGGAGTATCTGTCAACGATATTATTTTCACTGACAGCCAAGCGACAATTAAGTCCCTGAAATCGTGCTCTTTCACATAAAAGGCAGCTTTAAACTCTCTCGGAGATGACGGAGCAGTTCAGCATTCCCTTTTGCTAGTTGCCTGCCCAAAGAGGCATTCCGGAAAACTGCAAGGACGGAGCTCGTCATAAAAAGTACGACTCTAAGGATTCTGCCTAAAAGGCAAACCTTAGTATACCCTTAGCTACATGTAAATATCTACTCAAGCTACATATGTAGATATTGCAAGCAGGACCAACCACAGATGGTAAAGTGCTCCGTGTGTCATGTATCTGAATAGATCGGGCCTAAACTGGCTCAGAAACGTAGTGTCGGGTTGGTTATGCTAAATCTATCACAGATCAGCCACATCATCGGTTTCCTCATCGTCTGTCTGATAGACTAACATGCAAAGAAAACCTAAACCTAAGCCTTAGATTGCATTAGATTAGATTGGTTATAGGGGAGTACGTGCATGCGACCTTTGTAGATATATTGCGCTTCCCCGACTTGGAGCTCTAGTCGATGAGATATTCGACTTTGAGCAACTCCTCCAGTCCGATTTCCTTGATGCATCGGAGTACCTGATGTAGATCTAACAATGGTAGATCTTCCATTGATTGTTGGTAGCCATTCATGTGTTTCCTTCTTTTGTGGATTAGTGTTTCATATTCCTTTAGAAGGTGCAATGGGGTTTCCTCAACGTATCCGCAGAATCTGCACAACCGGTTCTTCTTATTGTTTATACAGACCTTACTGCTTTTCCGGTTATAATTCCCAAGAAGTTCTTTGACCTCTCTTAGTCTAGGTCTTAGTCCCAAAGTTTCGCTCTTCTGCAGTATTCTTCCTTCTTTAGTTCTTTCGTTTCGGTGTCGTACGCGGCACCAGCCCGGTAAAGACGATTTCTGATCGTTCTCTTGCTTCATTTCCCCGTACTCCAGCGTGACCTGGCACCCAGTAGAGGTAACTCTGTTGTTCTCACTTAGTCGTTTATCTTCGGAAGGTACTCTTACATCATTGTAGACCTGATTTCATATGAGCTTAAAGCCATGATTGCGGCTTGGCTATCTGACATAATCGCGATCTCTTTCCGCAATACATTCTATCGAGGTTGAATTGGGCGCACCTTTCGATTGAGTAGATCCCCGCTTGGAAAATACTGGGGTATGTTTCCATGGTTTCCGAATACTAGATATATACCTGAACCTAAACCTTAGCGATGACTTTAATTTTAACACAATATTTTCCTAATTCTTGTCCTTCCTTCTATAGCGTCCTCCTACATGACGCTCTCAGTCTTCCTAATCTTCTTCCTGATCCTTGATGATTCCACTCAACGGCTTGGCGGTAAATTTCCGAGGTTCACTTCCTAGCATTTTACCGCTCCCAGCTTCATTTTCGCAGCTTGACTTCTTTTGCAACAGGCCAATAGATGGCACAGTTGATGCCATCTTCTCTTCTACTCGTAGAACTCGCAAGCAGTTCTAGTCTTTCTATGCAACGCCGCTTTGTATACCTCTTGCTTAACTGCATGTGCTTGCCGGCATTCGTCGTCATATCAGGGGTTCATTTGCGGTGGCCGATTGAAACGCAGTACGTTAGAGGCGGCATCTTTGATGGCTTTTTGGCATTGTTGGCACTGGTCTGGTTTCCAATATTTAATGCTGGCAGCATATGAAATTAAGAGAGACTCGAACGGAAAAAAAATTGGCGATCTCTTGCCATTGTAACCGTCCGACGTCAAACTTTCCGCAGTATTTCCTTGTGTTCGCGGTGTTTGGATATACGCGACAGTACCTTGGCAACAACAAGGTACTGGTTCAAGTGAATTCTGGAGCCTCGGAACGTACGGACATCAATAATACTGGAGGAGTGTCTGGCGTCGATTGTAATGTGGTCAATCTGGTTGACGGTTGGTTGATCAGGAGATTACCATGTTCATTTGTGAATATCGAGAAGCGGAAACTGCGTACTAACTACGATAACATTTCTTCCTCCAGCAAAGTTGATCAGCCTGAATCCGTTATCGGAGGTGGAGTCACGTAGGCTATTTTTGTCGACCAAACATGCCCTCTCTTCCAAGGCCAATTTTGATGTCATATCTAGGGCACTTTCCCATGTGAGCGTTTAAAGCCTTTCTGCGCTACGATGATTACCTCGAGTGCGTGCTGCTTTTGGTCTGGCAGATTGACAATATGTAGATTAAACTTTCACGCTAAGACAAATCTTTGTAAGACCAATGACTGGACGAGATTATGATGGACTTTTATTACCATTAAATCGTCAATCATTTGCTTCACAATTAAATTTCCCTGTTTACCTCCAGCAGACATCATTCTATATTTCAAATGCATTCACAGATGCGCAAGTAATTGCATATTTAAGAACTGTACACTTATTGCTGTGTAGTGATAATATGAAAATAATTGAAAAAAAAAATACATCATCAACGTGCCAATAGATAGACTATCATTAGAAATAAAAAATACAATTTTGTGTGATAACCCCGTCCCAGAAAACAAATCGGTTCGGTATTTGTTAGGTATTATTTGCATTTATTTACGCACACACACGAGACACAAGTGTGTATCTGTGAATGCGAATGTACAGGGTGGCATGCTAAGTTCGTTAGCAATATGCAATTAGTTATATGCTTCGCTAAATTAACAAATGGACTTGTATATTCATAAAAAATGTAAGAAACGATTTGAACTTGACAAAAAAGATCTGTTCTGTTCTAATGTCTATCTGAAATCCGACCTACTCTGACTACAGCGAGGAAGAGACTCTCTAATGTGCAAAGACCTGCTTGCCGCTGCATTACTGAGGCCATGGCAATATTCCTTAAACTTACTCCGCTTTACCTCGTAGTTAAGCTGAACGCAAAGAGGACGATACGATCTTAAAGATGTGAAAAGATGGTACTGGGAGGGAGAAATACATCGGTATGAGAGAATAGGAAGACAAAAAATTTCGCACGCAGCTAAGCAGTAAGGAGGATTCAAGCGGCGAATCCCTAACCATAAGACTAAGCACACACTCAACAAAGTGGTACACAGATTACTCGCGAACTGTATAAGGAACAGGAGCAGGTGTATTTGACAAGGATAAAAGCACTCAGAATCCACTGGTAAAAGTACCAGCATCTTTCAAGCTAAGTGTCCAACTCAATCTTGAAAGAAGATGCAATGATTGTGTTATAGCAATATTGTCAGACAGTCAACCAGATATATGTAAACGAAGGAGCAGATTCCTTGGAAAGACAGGGAGCAGCAGAACCCTCCATTAGACCTGAACCGGGGAACTGGAAAATTGGCAAGCATCTAAGGAAACTAGATACAGATTCAGGAATGAGTCTAGCGAGATTCCTAAGCATCTTCTGGGACATTGACCGACCCACCATTGAAATATTTGGCAAGTACCAACTACGAGATGAGGATAACAAAGGTGGCTTGTTGACGTTCATGCTCTATTGTCATGCACCAGGTTTCGAAACCACATATGACCGAAGGACCGACCGATCAAGGTTTTATAAAGGGTGCATTTGAGTTCATTAGTTTGAGTCCAAAATATGTTCTGTTCCAGAGTTGGATACATCTTTTCATCTCAGAAGAAATGTCATTAGTTTCATTTACTTCTGTTCACAAATCCCAAACCTTGAACTTGTTCTGTGATATGGTCTTCGACTGTGTGTTGTCGTTGTTGTTTATAGTTCCTTTGTCTTTTGTTCGTGGACTATACATAAGTCTTACATCACTTGCTGCCTTTCTTATTCCCAAATTCAGTTTAAGCTGCCTTTTGTTTCGTTGAACTTAGTTCAACATCATCTGCGTACGCAAGGTTAGGTTAGGTTAGATGACCAACAGTGGGGCCATTTTGAACATTTAAATCGGTTTTAACTCTGAAAACCTAAAAAGAGAAAAGAAAAGCCGTGGAATGAGAACCACCCAGGAAAGCGTATGAATCTCAAGTGGTTCTTCAGCTCGATATTGATTTGATGTGTATAGCGCTGCTGTTTCGATTTTGAAATTTCAGACTACGAAATCTAAGACAAAGGTAAACAATAGCTATTTTGGGTCTAAAATGAGTCGGGCAGCTTTACCCAATCTTATAAGTTTTGTTGTTATAATTTGAAATTGCAGTGCGTTCCATATTTATTTTTTTTGTTTAACACTATCGTAAACGTTTTTGAAGTCAATGAGCAGGTGCTGAGTAGTGATAGCACTTTTCCAAGTTACTCGGTGTTTATAAGAAGTCTGCTCAGTAGTGGAGAAATGTGTGGTTTATTTTAAACGTGATCGTACATTTCTTGATGACGATGATCCACGTGAACGGCTACCAAAAAACTGCAACCACACATGAAAATATCGAGAAGATGCAGCGACTAAAGGTGTACGAGATGACTGAGAATTTTGTCAACGACAAGAGGCCGCAAGAAAGGTGATATGACTCCTCCCTGTGGAGTTCCCTCGTAACTGTTTTCTTCAATGTAATGAAAAAGTGGGCACCGTGGCTCAAGAGGTCAGTGCGTTGGATTACTAAGCCGAAGGTTGGATTCACGATCCCACCTTTCGCGAATGTCTGATAAACGTCCGAGAGTAATAACTGTCATGAGAATTTTCAATTTGCCCTTCCAACAACGCACAACACGAATGGTCACGAGATCTGTTGCGCCAAGTATTTGTATTTGTAATGAAAAAGTAAAAGTGTGGGCCCTACAGTTCAATGGCTCTTCAATTAAATCGAATAATGACTTAATTTCTTAAATTTATTACAAGATACATAAAACCAAAATGGTGTCGCAATATACCCTGTTGAGAGATACAAGTTTCTATTTTATTTTTATTTTACTCGAACATTGTTTTAAATGATTAGTCTCATGAACTCGTCTCTTCTCGGTTGATCCATTTCACTCTCAGGCGATAAGCGTTCACTTTTGCGAAAATATTTCAATTTCAAACCTAAAATAAATAGCCTCGAAAAAAAAAGATTACACTTTAATATAAGCATTCGCTAGATAGCTCTTGCCTTCCATTTGAGTTCGAAATCTCAAAGCGAATGTGAATCAATCGTTATAGGTCTGGTTCTTGAATTGTTGCGTTTCCCCGAAGCTGAGTGACTTTTTTCAAAAAAAAAAAACAAATAATAATAATAAAACCAATAAAAACAAAAAAGTGCGTTCATAGTTCATAAATTTGAAGACTAAAGGACATTTTTTTTCCTGATTGTGAATATTTTAAGTTTTTTTCTTTGATTGTTTTTTAAATAAGAGTTTTGTGTTAATATTCAATTTTAACTGAACTAACAAACTTTAATGGTGATTTTCAATAAGGCTGAGTTCGAATTTAGTGGTTTGATATTACTTGTGAATTTCAATACTCAAAAGATAAATTTTAGCTGCTTCTCGAAACGGATAGTTGCTGATAAACTGTTCGATCTTTGCCGAGGTATGTGTTAACGATTAATCTAAAAATTTTAAGATAACATTTGACCTGAAAACTGATTTGTGCTTTAAAGTATTTATGGATGGATGTGTGTGTATTTGTGTGATAATAGATGCAATTTTAGTTCAAAAATTCATAGGAATATATGATTCCATTATTTATTGATACATGAAGCATAAATATTTATTTAAATGCTCTGTTGCTATGCACAGGAAAACAAAGAAGTCTGATGTGTAAAGGGTTAGGCAATTTGAGCTTCCGAACTTTATTTAAGAAAAATACAAAAATTTCATTATTTATGAAAAATACTCGTAATATCCATAAAATGGACGCCACTGTACTTTTTGCAGCAGTCAATCCTTATGAGGTAATTTTCGATGACTTTTTCGTAAATTTCTGGAGGTATCCCGGCTATAACTTGTCGAAAGTTGGTTTTTCGTTGCTCCAACGTTTCGGGTTTGTTGGCGTGGACACGATTTTTAGCGAAGCTCCACTAAACGAAATCCAACGGGGTTGAATCACATGATCTTTGCGGCCAATTGACGTCACCAGAACGTGAAATAATGCGACCTGGGAACTTTTCACGAAAAATTTACAAATTTGCACTCGATGTTTGGCAAAGGCGATGTTCGCCGTTTTATTGGAACCACATGCCGTCCACATCAATATCTTCGATTTTGTGCAAGAAATACTCGGTTATTATGCACCTATAGTGCTCGCTATTGACTGTACAGTCCGGCCCTCATCATCTTCAAAAAAGTAAGGTCCAAGTACGCCGCCTGGCCAGGGTGCGCACCAAACAGTGACATTTTAGGGCACGTTATGGTGTCTCGTGAAACAAATGAGGGAATTTTGCTTATTAACATATCCAGAGATGTATGAATAAAATCACCAGGAACTTCCTGCTGATCTAGCACCCAATCGTAGTAAATTCTTCGTTCCTCATGGTGTCTGGGCTTCAGTTCTTAAGTTAACAAAAGTGCAAGCGTAGGTGCAAGTCCGGGAACAAAATGTGCTAAGGGTACCCATAAGTGAAATGAAAAATCTACAATTCCAGATCTCCGGCCACACTTTTACTCGCTCTTTTCGACTGAAAGGATGCCAGGACTTACCCTATGTGGAATCTTCTCAAATTTGTTCACTACGTCGCGAGTTCGCGAATTGCTCGCTCAGTAAGAAGATTTAAACTGACCAAAATCTTCCCTTAAATTTCGTTACACAATTAGTACAGAATTGTTATTTCTGAAAAACGATTGAACGATTGAGCAATTTAACACGTTGACCGGTTTATGGCCCAGGAAATTTGTTCTTTGGTAATAATGAGTGGTATGTTTCCCAGGCGCCATCTTGCAAACTTTGAAAGCTCGTAAGCGCGGTTCTGCTATCTTAGTATACAGGAAAATGTGTTTATTAAGAGCTCTAAACATCCTGAAGTTGACTTCGTCCATTGTACGTCCGTCTTTCAATTTGGCTTTCAGATATGGCTTTAGTCTGAAGATTCCTTCCAAATATTACACGGCTAACACGAAAGGTCGCGAGAAGCTAGGCTCTGGACCACATACGGTCTGTTGCGGCAAGTATTTTGTATTTTAGTGAGTCGTGTAGAGTCTTTGAGGGTTTCAATAGATGGACAGTATTCTATCCAAGACTATTTTCTACCAACTGTTGTAGAGTGTTTGTATATTTTGAGCCATTCGTTTTCGCTTTCGTTTTCAGCATTGACCCAAGGTCTCTTTGGTCAAGGAAGAAGGAAGAAGGGTGTTTTTTGCTGCATTTAAGTGGACATGACATGACATTTTATACGCTATGTTAAAAGCTTTTTTTGAAATTTATCACTTGTGTGTCGAGTTCAGCTATTCAGGTGATTTTCGAGTTGGCCGAACTTTGCGAACTCAATTCTTCTAGGGTTTCAGAAAGTTTTAGGAGTCTCGATCTCGAGATCTATATTAAAGAGGATCCGAGAGTATCCAATCTGAAATCCTTTTCAGACCATATACTCTCGGTTACTTTGAATTTTTTGTTGGTAAAGTCAACACGAACAGTGGCGATTATATTGCTTGATGGTGTAGGAAGATCATTGGTGAGTGTAAGTACATTGTTGGACCCAAGGTGATGCCTTGTGGAACTCCTGCATTTATTTTCTTTAGATCGGAATAAGTCTTATCTTGTTTTATTCGGAAGAAGCGTTGTGACAAGTAGGATTTCACTATCTTAGTCCATCGGCAGGCAAGTCTTTTTTTGTGGAGATGGTGGTTATCAGTGGGCGCCGTGGCTCAGTGCTTAGTGCATTGGATTACTGAACGGAAGGCTTGAGGTTCGAGAAAACAGCAAAAGTTTTTGCACGGTTCCTCCTCTCGCAATATGTCAGACAAAGGTCCGAGAGTAATAACTGTCATGAGACAGTTATTATTTTTCTTAAAGAAAAAAAGGATATGACTCTGTAGGTTTCTTCCTATTGTTCGGAAAAATATAACACGCACAACACGAATGGTCGCTAGAAGCTAGGCCTTGGACCACATACAGTCTGTTGTCCCAAGTATTTGTTTTGTTTTTGGTGGTCATCAATTCGTTGTCGGTTGTGAGCCTGCATTCTCTACTTTAACAACTGTTAAATCAGATGAGCTAAAATGTATTTATTTCAATGAGTCTCTCGGATAGTTTAACCTTTATGGCCCCAAGTATCAGCCACTCTCTTGCCGCCGATACAAAGCCCGTCTGCCAATGTGGCTTGTAGGTCATCTCTAACCGAGTTTGTTCGATTTTCTAGGTTATGGGTGAATAGCTTTGTGATTTTGATCGTTTGTGAATCGGGCTTGATTACCTCTACGGAGCGGTTGCACTTTGATGTTACATTTTTGTATGGATGAGGTGTACTTCGGTAGCTGATATCTATTTTATTTTATTCTCCAGGTCCCGCGTAGAAAATGCGTCGGCCTCTTCATTCTTGGTTAGCTTACACAGAATGAAGATGGCTTTTCGGTTTGCGCTTTTCCAGCGATTACTGGCTGATACATATGTGGGTATTTGCTGCGCATTTTTAGGCATTTCGTTAAGTGCACTGCGTTACAAATGCAGAGGGTGTGGATGGTTTTGTGAGCGCGGTTGTATCAAGACTAGGAATTTCAATCTAAGTCCTCACTTCCCACTACTGTTTCCTGCCTGCAGGTTATCAGTTCATCTTCTGATGAAGTTCCCGGGTTTTCAATAATAATTAAGTTAAGGGATACGGTAGAAATACGACAGACCTCGCAACTGCGCTAAAGGAGCTAAGTAGAGACTTGTTTAACAGTCTCTCATTCTCGCACGGTTTCGCGCTTTAAAACGCTTACACCACCACTGAAATCGGATACCTCGATCCGATGGTCAAGAAGCATATGTGTAGAAATATACTATTGAGGAATTAGGAATCCTACACAATGCTTCTTGCAAGACTACTGTAGTAGTTATTCCCGGCTAGCACCGTCATAGAGGGTTCGGATGAGGATTTTGCGGCCATAAGTGTGCACATATAGACATATAAACCTAACATTTAAGAAATTTGGGATATGTCCTATGTTATTGTTGTTTAATTTATTTTTATTTCAGATTGTAAAGCGATGGCATCAGTTCCTCATGGTGCATTTGCAGCCTGCAAAATGCGCGCTTATAACGAAAACGAAATGACTGTAGCTAAGATGAGGACTGCTACTGAAAAACCAGACATGAGAAAAAACTTTGCCAATAAAAAGCGTAAGTAATAAATTCAGTTTATTTGAAGCATTCACGTTTTTTTTTTACAGCGAAGTTCCTAATTATCGACCAATTCCTAGGTTCTCATGCATACCTACCCTCTTCGAGAGCATCGCGTATGAGGCAATGTCCTTTCATTGAAACTCAATCTTGTCAATAAAGCAACACGGATTCCTTTAAAGGGGTCAGCATCCACATACTCAATCGTATTCGTGTGTAGTACACTGAACGCTTTGAAGTATGGCAATGAAGTTGATATCAGAGCCACAGAGCTTACTATTTACATACACAAGTGGCTCTACAGTTCGGTCCTCAACCAATAAGCCTTTCAAATCAGCCCAGTCCCTAGCTTACTGCCTCCAGTTACGCACTTCAAGTTCGTTGAGATTCCTTTCTCTTTGCGCGAACAACCTTAAGCAAGGTCGTCCTCTACTGTGTTGTCCCTCCCCCCGGGTTAGATTCGAAAACTCGAAGACTCTGCCAATAATACGAATATCTTGGGTGTACCCTAGTAGTTGCACAGACTTGAAAGATTGTGACTTCGGTGTTAGCTTGTGAATTTCGCACAATTCGTTCAAGTGTGATAGTAAAGAAATCACATGACATCGCATCACCTTGTTTAAATCCTTTTTCCCCATCAAAGATCTCGGTGAGGTCTTTACCGACTTTTATGGAACAACGTCATTGCCTGACCTAGAACCATGCTAATAAGGGCCGATCATGTTCTTGACGAAGGAGTCGAAGGAGACTGGCACTGCTGTAAGTGGTGCAGTTAAAGGAGTCTCCTTTTTTGTGGATCACGCCGACAATTTTAAAATTCTATTCATCAGGCATACACTTGTCTGACCAAATGTTAAAAATGAGTTTTTATATGCTCCATTTGCTCCTATTTCTAGCAACTTTGAACAGCTCGTCCGCCACTAAAAATACCAATCAAATGAAAGTTAAACTGTCAGTCGACCAATGGTATGCCAAAAGTCACATATTATCAGTAACAAATAAACTTACTGATAACTACATACATACTTAAAAAACCTTCCCGATGTTAGGCAGGTGTCAAGGATATTAGTATCTTCACTGGCAATCAAACGGCAATCAAGTCCTTGGAATCGTGCTCCTTTAATTTAAAAGACGCTTTAAACCGGCATTCATCTCTAGCGCAGATGTCGGAGCAGTTCACCATACACTTTCGTTGGGTGCCTGGCGATAGATATACATAAACCGGGAAAGCGACTCGACGTGTCTTATATTTAGTCAGATCTGGCCTAAGCTAAGTGAGAAACGTAGTGCCAGGTTGATAATGCTAAAACGATCGCAAATCCACCACGTAATCGGTGTCCTCATGAGATGCTATGCAATAAGCTGAGTCTCTTTTCAAATTACTTTTGCAGAAGCTGAAGGGATGAAGACGAGGAGGAAATGAACCTTTATCTCTTTTGCACCTATCCGGCCTTGTCCCAGAGAAAACTGCTCCATCTATGGGTTTTTTTTCCAGCGATCTCAGCGAAGTGGTGCCCACAAACGTCACGAGCTTCCTCCGCTTCATTAAAAGCTCCGACTGGTTTGATTAGTTCCTAGATAGCCAAGTACAATTAGATCCGTGGTGTCACAAAAGCCCCATTCTGGTCTAAGTGTATCTGTATCCTACTCCAGACCCCCACCCTTATCCTTACGTAAGCTAACCTATACAAGGATTAGGAATATGAATATGTGTCAGTTCGTCTAGTGTTGTAAGGTAATTGTCAGTATTTTCGTCAGTTAGTTGCTCCGCTCTTAATCGATCAGAAAATCTGACAACAGTTCGACTTTCGTTATTAGGAAACCTCGACAATTCGTCATTTATTTCGCTAGTTCGTCAGCTAGGGGGATCCCTAGCCGATCAGGTTTGTCCACCCCACGAAATTGTTATCGATAATGGGGCAGTGTTGTCTATTTATCTCCTCCTAACAGATAAGAGACTGGGCAGACAGTGGAACTTTCACTTTTGGAAACCTGTGACGATACGAGGCTTGAAAATCTGATTAATTTTTTGGAAACATGCTCCTTGAATCCTTGAATAATTTTTTACACTATTCCGAAACTGCTGTCGCTAAGTGCCCGGTTTAGATAACATTCAACTCCGTCTTTGGATTAAATTTTCGGAACTGACGACTCCATTGCTTTTAATACAAATCTTCAGGGGAATCTTCAAATATAGGGCCCTTTCCGAAATGTTTCTTACAACCTTCTTTATGAGAAAATATTTTTCTTCTATCAAAACCAATTTTTTAAATAACACGATATACGAGTACATGAATGTATAGATTTGCATAATCTCCTTAAAATAATCTTCTGTTTCAGTACTTGAATATGGCCCTGTTAAATATAACAGTAAACTGATGAATTCCATTTGGGGTCTATACAATCGTTATTCACCTCACAATATTAAAGGAAACGATTATGAAGTTGAAGGCAAGGACTCTAATAAGCAACAGCAGTAAGACCTTAAAGTACTTTTAAAATAAATTTAAAAAACAAATTTAAATATTTTTTTCTCATTTCAGAATGGCTGTTGCATCGTATGCTATTGAGAAAAATCTTTCAATGGCTCTAAAATCGGGAAATGAATGGACTTTTCCTTAAATCAATGAAATAAAAGTGATATAAATTATTATTATTTACCTTAAAACATTAAAATAAAATTTAAAATAAATATACTTACACTTGGTTAATAAACTTTAAGATCAAAATTATTTAAGTTTAAAGGCAAATACACATAAATTTTATTTATTTATTTAAGAAACAATTAAGACTATAACAAACAACATTTAACATTGGGGACTGAGAAATATAAGTAGTATATATGGTGCTTAAAATAACAATACACAGGATAATTATTACTTAAAGTATTTTTTAAAAAGTAGAGAGCGTTGTCGGTTCAACTGAGAAAAGATTGAAAGATAAAGGATATAAATACACTACATGCTTTCCTAGACATTCAAGGGGGTTTCAACGATGTCAGAATAGACGGTTTCTAAGAAACTTCAATCTAGACCACACCCTAATCGATTGGACGAACTAGAGTTTCTAACTACAATAATGAACGGAACGGGTATTTTCAAAAATTTAAAAATATTTTTGGATCTCTATTCTAAATTTTCTAACCACTCAATGACTCCATCCACACTTCCATGGTAGCTATAAACTGTATTTAATCGAAAAACATGAAATTTTTGCCATCACCGTCCTACTTACCGGACTTAAACAACATCAGAAACGTTTGGGCTTAGCTATTTCGAAAAATTTATGAAGTCAACTGCATCTTTAATTTTGTAAAATATGTACTTACTATACTAGGGCCCTTAATGTGTACTGTGACCTGTAACATTTTTGTACTGTACCAAATAATTTAAGTAGAAGCTATTTATTTTGAGTCCCCTAATAGGTTTCCCGCACCAAATGGAACAATATTTTCCCAACTTACGGCTTCTGAACAAACGTAAAGAATATCTTCTGCCGCCTCCTTTTGCTTTCATATTGTGCAGATGGTATCTACAATAAGTGGGCAATGTCCCGTTAGGCAACCCATTAAGGTCCTTAATTCGTATTTGTTAAGATCGAGTAAAGTCTTGGCCTTATATCGGTTGGAGTTGATAAACTTTTTCGCTTGCCTTAGGCCTTGAAGTTTGGCCCAGTAGTCAGCGTGTTTGTCCATCTCCCGATGAATTATCTTGGAGTGGGCACTGTATAATCTTTGGGGTGCTACCGCAAAATAGGATTCAGGACCAATGAATTGCTTTATGATGTTATAAGACCTTCATTTTTGTCAATCCCCTATAACAACTTCGAAACTTCTAGAGAATCGATATCTCTTAAGCATGGTATCTCGAATCTGAAGAATTAGATCATGATGAATGTATTCTAGTATTCTCAGATGACCTGTAAAATTACCTGTTTTAAGGTTCAGTACATGTGAGTACGCCTTTACGCCTTTTATCAAGGATTACTCCAAGGTATTTTGCTTCTGTGGACAGGTCAATGGGTATGTTATCTAATCATGTTTTCTTTTCTTGGGAAAAGGTGCAAGGACAGTTTTCCTGGATTTATGGTCAAGCCCTCATTCCGACACCATCTTGAAGTTAAGTGCACTTTGCATCATTTCTGATATGGTGTCGCCGAATTTGCCCCTAACATTGATGGCAACATCATCTGCATAGCCTTGTACTCTACAACCGGCTTTAGTTATTAATTCTAGGAGTTCGCCTATGACCAAAGGAAGGGGAAGTGCAATTATGTACTTAATTACAATTGAAATTTCGGGGTAAAAAAACTTCCAGCTAAATATGTACGTTTCTCTATTTGAGGTCTAAGATTTAAAAACTTGTTGTAAAAGTCTATTGCTAAGATATTGATTCAATTAGTAAGTATATGTAAAAAAAAGTGTACCTGGATCATCAGGTCAGGTTACTTTTTTTAAGAAATGAGGTGACTATAGCTAAATTATTTTACATCAGCTGCAAACTTTCAGAAAAAATTGTAAGAATTTTTAAATTTCAAATGTCATTTCTAATTTGTAGACGTGTGCTATATACTCGTAATGTATGTATGTAGCCATGTAATTTGTACTGCGTGTACGTGTGTATATATGTAGGTGCTCTTTATGGTTTTGTTTTACGCAAAACTTATCACAATTTAAATTCACTCTCAACAACTCGCTAAAAAAGCCAAGCAAGGACTTCCGTAAAACGTTTAACTTAATTCAAGAAACAAGATTCATATGTGGGTACCATGTATTTGATATTAATGAAGGCATCTTCGCCACCATGCATTTCCAAAACTTGAAGGGTTTCATCGATTAAGTCTCCTAAATTCATGTTATTCTTTTGACTGTAATCGATTTCATCCCCGCAATTCACTAAAAGAAAAAAAAAATAAACTTTTTATAAAAAACTATTTTTAAGTACATGTACACCACACACATACAATTTTTAACTTTATACGAATTGAACATGGGTAATAGTTGTCGATAGAATGGTACCAAAGCTGGTCCGACTAGGTCTGATGACATGACTAATTGTTGAAGAATTCTTAATGTTGTACACATGACTTCTAAATTTTTTGTACTTAAAGCATCTGTGAAAGTTAAGTTTGAAAAAATTATTTATGATTAATTATGTTTCATAGACTCACTCTTAATTGGTAATATGAGCTGAGGTATAACTGGATGAATCTTTTCGCCTCCATGTGTCAGTAGATCCAAAACGCCTTGACGAGCATATGTCTTATATGGATGCTTACTCTCAGAGAGACCATCGAAGAACAATGGTAAATAAAGGCTGTAGTCCAGTTTTTCAATATCCACCTATTTCAGTACATACAATAAAATTGATTTCTACTCAAAAAATAATGTAAAAAAGAGCATTTTGGATATGGATCTGAAACAGTTCAGGTTCAAAAATAACACGCACAACGCGAATGGTCGCGAGAAGCTAGGCCCTGGATCACATGCGGTCTGTTGCGCAAAGTATTTGTAGTTGTATTTGTAAGCTGCTAGGATATTAAGGACATTTTTACGTACTACAACTTGTCGAATGCACAAATTATCTAGTAAATGGAATAGCTGAATGCAAGTCAGAAAAATATCATTGGGGCAGGTGACCGAAAGGGGGAAAATGTCGTTCACTACATCAGCTCCAAGGATTTGCCATTTGGCATAATCTGTTCCTTGAGCAAAAGCAAGACAATCAATCTTCTTCAGAACAACACAACGCAACGTTGTGCAACTTAAGCCTAAAGCTCAAAATGCCTGTGCGGAATTCTGTATGCAGCAAAATTAAAATACACGAATGTAGTTAAATGCACGTATTTGCTGCATGCAGAGCAGCTCTGTATCATACTCGTATCTCTATTCATAATTCAATTCCGCTGCAGAAGACAATGCTACCATTTTTTTTTTGTTTTTTAAATAACCCTTGCCCATGTGGCAGACACTGCGACCTAAAAGATCTATTGTATCATAAGGGTATTCTTAGTCTAAGAGACGTACTACCTCTCTAATGAAGGATAGTAAGTCCTTAGTAGCAGAGTTTTTCATTTCCGCTGGCGTACATATTTCTTTATAGAAAATACGTCTCCTTAATCAATGTAAAGCTGGGTAATTGCAGAGAATGTGTTCGGATGATTCGTCCTCCTCCGAGCAGAACCTACATTCCGTCTCTGAGCTCAGGTTAAGTTTGTTAAGGTGGTATCTCAAGCCACAATGGCCCGTGAGAAAGTCCACTAGCTTCCTGATACTTTCCTTATTAAGGTTAAGTATATCCTTATAGGAGTAGGGTCTGATTAGTAATTTGGATTGTTTCAACCCTGGGACATTTTCCCAGTGGTCCAGACGAAGCTTGTGTTCCCAGTTACTAATCAGCGCTGTGGCGAATGACCAGTTAATGCCACAGTAAGGTTCAGGTCCTATGAACGCAGATTCTGAGCCAGCCCTAGCTAGTTCATCTGCTGGCTCGTTGCCTGCAATCCCTTGATGGCCGGGGACCCATCCAAGTTTAACCTTGTTTAGTCTCGCCAGGGATTGCAGTGCATCGTAGCAGTTTTTAACTGATATGGAGTCCTCTAAATTGGACGACAGCGCTTTGAGTGCTGCCTGACTGTCTGAAAATATATATATTCTAGCGCTCTTAATACCCTTACTAAGGTTTAACCTAGCGCAGATTTCAATGGCATGGAGTTCAGCCTGAAATACCGTGGGACACATTCCCATAGGTATCGAGACTTTGGTGTTGGGTCCAAAGACACCAGCTCCAACTCCAGATTCCATTTTCGATCCGTCTGTGAACTAAACTAGACCTCTAGGGTCTAATGCCGGAACACCATTAGACCAATTTGCACGATCTAATATTTCTACCTCAAATAACCTACCGAAACAGTACTCCTTGACCATGGTGTCAGGGATGGTACAGAACATGTCTCTTTTGAGGATTGAGTCAAGAATTTTCAGATGTAGTATGCTACCATACTACAAAATGAAATAAATCGCAGTTTCAGTTATTTGGCATCATCGGCATGTATCGTTAAGGCGCCAGTGTAGCCATTTTCCTATCCGTGGTTGGTCTTGCCTAGGGCGTCCAGTTTGAGTAAAATTTAGGCAGAATCATAAGAATTGTAACTTTTTCTCCGAGAGAGACGAACGGCAGTTTGAAGCTGCCTTTGAAGTGAAAGAGCACGTTTCAGTTTTTCACTCCACCCCGTTTACGATCTTGGGTTCGATATTACTCCAGTAGTTATAAAAGGCAAATTCAATCCAAAAAAGAACACTTTTCTGTGACAATATTACCGTCCATCCGATTTTATCGCCTCCAGTTAGGTATTCCAATTTAATTGGCAGGTCCCCACGATCATAGTACATACGAAAGGACGTTGCCCTCGTTTGGGGAACTCGGTATTCTAGAATTTTATCAATTTATTTAGAAATATCGTTCATCTTAACATAACTAATAGTATTGCTTACTTTGTCTGCCTCTGGCACTAAAGTTTGCTTCATCGATGACCTTTGTGTTCTTCTGCTGCGATTGAATTGAAAATGGTGGAACAAGTCTGGGAGTCCGCAAATGTTGTTGAGGAGCAGATCTAAATCGGGGCTTATTAGAATATTGTCTTCCTGAATGGCGAGTGTCAGATGGACGAGCTGTTAGAGACATATTTTCCCAAAGCCAGTCCTACTTTTCGCTGAAATTGCGTGCTAATGGACCCTCTGTCTGCAACACTTGTCTTCTTTATAAGGTAAACAATTTAATTGTATTGTAAGCACTTTTATTTGTTTTAAATTTTTCCACCAAAAAAGGATTTTTCCAAATTTTTCTTAAAAAAAATTGTGTGGGATTATCTAATCGTCCCTTGTAAGGATATGCGTAATAATTTGTCCTGAACTATAGTAGAGGCATGCAGTGAATCAAATTTCCAAGGAATTCAATGAGAAACCACAACAAACCTGGAGCGTTGTTATGGGTCATGTGCGCAGTTGCTTATTTTGGAATGTTATAAAAACGGTACCAGTGGTTTTCAAGGTGTGCTATCCTTTGGGTCTTTATCGCAGGAATATTATAAAAATAATTTATATTAACGAATTATTCATACTGTCGCAGATCTTGAAGAAAGCCTAAAAGTTCCAAAACGGTGCTTGCAGAAGAGTTAGAATACATTCTGCTCCATCATTGTTGGCAACGAGCTAGTGCTAGTGCTCTAAACTGTCGATTCTGATTCAACGTTTTTGGAACTGAGGGTGCTTAGTTTCCGACTAACTTAAGGCAAAACTATTTATTCTTACAGTTTTTGTTAAAATAAAGCAAATAAATGATGGAAAAATTGCAAAAGAAATGAAACTCTAAGAGGTTTAATCGTAAATAACGCAAACAGAATACTGGAATAGCCTTACGAAAACAGTTTGCAGTATTTAAGTTGTTATTAAAGATTACGATGTGGATACGTTCTATGTCGATTTAAAAACTGAGGACAACCATTAATTATTATTCGAATGGGTCGTTCAAAAATATGCTTTTGGTGACAGAAAAGTAGTTTCCCCATGCAAATAATCTCAAATTGACGGTGTAATAAACGCCTTGTTTCCATATGATCCTAGAGCACATAACCTAACACATGTATGTAACATCATGGTCCTCTTTATACACTTGTGCAACCACAAGAAAAATTTGGCTTTAATCCTTCCTTCCTGGTTCAATTTCTGAACAGAGTCAGCACTAAAACTTAGGGAACTCGACTTTACTCACGTCGAGTCGTCAGCCCAAATATATGTTCCGAAAATGTATGTATATTTGTCTCTACTGCCCATCTATGTGCATCACCTACGGTATTATGAAAATGAAATCAAAGAGCGTAATTTTCTTTTATTTATTTATTTATTAATTTTTACGCCAATTATTTTACTTTACTTAGATCCTGTCACTCCACACGGACAACTTTTCTGTCATATTGGGTGTACGGATTACATTGCATCGCAGGTTTGGCAACAGAAACTTAATTGAATGAGTTTGGAAAGACTGAGGGCTTTTGTCTTAGCCGTACTAATCCTCGGTCCCATTATATTTGCTGTGGGCTTTTAGCTATAAATATGATATGATGTGAAAAAAAATAGACGTCGTAAGTGTAGACGTTTAATGAAAGATGTCATTGTCCATTGCGTGCGAACCTTGACGCACACCATTTCGGACCTCAAAATCACCAGACACCTTATCTCTCCTAGGTAATACACAGATAAAATCGTGTTTAACTCTCTCGCCACTTTCTAAAAGTCTATGAACAGAACAGAACAGAAGATATACTCGACACATTGCTCTTTCATGATCCGCGAGATGTCGTCGATGTAGGAGGATCCTGTAGCTCTTATGGATGCCGTGGCTCAGTCGTTAATGTGTTGCACTACTAAGCAGAAGTTTTGAAGTTCGAATCCCAGAAAACGGCAAGAGGATTTTTCACCGTCCCACCTTTTGGGAATATCGTGCAATGATCGAGAGCAATAACTGTCATTAAAAAACTTTTCAATTTGCCCTGTGGGTCCCTTTCATTTGTGCAAAAAAAATATATACGCACAACAGGAATGGCTGCGAAAAGCTAAGTCTTGGACCACTTATATCTGTTGAGCCAAATATTTGTACTTTTTCGTAGAAGGATCCTGAGCGGAAGCATGTATGTTTAACATCTGAGAGTGGATCTTTCTTTCAGTGGGTCTAGCATTATTTTCTTTATTAAAATTCAATTCTAGTTTCCGCTGTCTGCTAGGTTTCCTTTCTTTGGCAATTTGAGCATTAGTACCCTTACAAATCTTCTGATAGAGTGTAAGACGTCTGCCACACTAGATGAGACCGCTAATATGTGGTACAATGAAAAGTAATCGTTTAAGATAAATGACGAAGAAGCCCACTTGAAAGCATAACAGAAACTGGCTATGGAAATTGGTCACTGTCGAAAACTGTAAACGCCCTTTCACAGCTCAGCGAACTGCGAATGCGCGAACTGCGAACAAACCATTTTTAGTACATTTAAAGGCGCGCAATTTACAACTTTACAATTCCAAAAGAACAGAGCTTAATTTATCTATTAATTAATATAAAAAAAAGTTAAATTTTAACTAGTTTCTGCGAAGAAATTAACAACTCGCGGATTTCTCCGCGAATAGCCGAATACTTCTTGCGAATTGTCAAATTTTATTCACATTCCACAGATATAGAACGCAATCCACATTCGCGCGAGCAAAATATTCGCGCGAGTTTAACCTCACAATTCATTTGTACACACAATGAATGACAAGAGAAATTCGCAGATTGCTGCGACTAAAAAAAAGGGGCTGTGAATGAAATGTCAAAATTTGCGAATATTCGCTCGTTCGCATTCGCAGTTCGCTGAGCTGTGAAAGGGCCTTAACTTCGAAATTATTGACTCGGTCACATTGAGCGATTGGACAACAACAATTCTTCCAAGATATTCAGCTCTCTCCACCAAAGCTTCGTTTTAAAGATTATGCGATCTCGAATCCTAGGCAGCTTGGTCTACAGCACTGGAATGTGTACGGTACCAAAAAGTATGGAAGACCGCCGTGTCTCTGGTAAAGCCAAAAGAACAAATCTGTTCTAGAATAGAAAGAACAAATCTGTTCTAGAATTGTTCTTTCTCAAAAACATTAAAGTTGTTTAAGGCAGATGTAGTGAGAACAATTGAGAGATCAATCTATCATCATCAATACACGCTTGCTACCTTCTTGGACGTACAAGGTGCCTTGAATAATGACCACACTGAATCTATCCAAGAGTCTATCATCGAGCTAGGCGCAGAAGGGTTTTTTTAGTAGATGGATTGTCCCCATTTTGAGAAAGAAAAAGGAGAAAGTTCGGTTTCCGCTGGATCAAATTTTTAATTATTTTTTTTAGTCGAATATTAATTTGCAAAAGTCAAAAAGTTGAAAAATCATCTCTCGCCTTATAGCAAACGTAAATTACAAAAATTAATAAAAAGCTATGGGCACTACTGCTTTCCCCCATTATATTTATGCAGAACTCATACCTAGGTGGCACTAAATTCTGTACCTTAAATCACCACAGTTTGCTAAACATTTATTCAACTCACCTTCTATGAGTTGAATTAGAGTTCGAGTGAAAATTGATCGAAGAGTGGCGTGCGGGCAATTTGTCGCTTGCGGTGCAGTGCTATTTTTTCCTAGTAACAAGACAAAGAAAAACATAAAAAAGCGATAAATACCTTCTATAACAACAAATCATCAATCTACAACCAAAATAACGCTAAAAAATAGTTTTATTTCCATTGAAAACTTAGTGTAAAGCTGTGTGAGGATTTACACAACTACACCACCATTTTGTTTTCTTTTTCTCACCCCAAATAATTTTCAGTGTAGTAGTACTAGTACTCAGCCTGCCTGCAAAGGAAAAGAATTGTTTTAAGTGAATAATTTTCCGTACCGCTATATACATCATTGTGAAAAAAGTCTATAAACAGAATGTAAATTGACAAGAATTGCGTTAAAATGAAAAGTAAACAATTTGTGCATTTCGCGTAAGGGGCGACCGAAAACAAGTGTACTTTATTCTGAGTGTTAAATATTATTTTTCTTGTGTAAATGTGTACCTCTTGTAGCGAAAATTTGTATCCATTGTGAATTAACCGATATCAGTGTTTGCTGTCGCCGTTTGTCACGTACACCTATTTTATAGTAAAAGAACAACAACTACTAGCGGAGTTTATGGTAAGTTTATTGATGATAGATTACACTTTTGTTTTTTTTTTTTTTTTGCAATCTTAAGAATTGTACATTATGTACATCTATTTGTAATTGGTTTAGATTGGTCTCGGTGAAAAATCTACAGCAGGGGAAATTTGGTTGCCAAACGAAAGTGGTTGAACGAGGGGAAAAGTAGGTAAAACTAGTTTTCCCCTAATTGTGGACATCTGGCCTTTTTTTTTTTTTTGTTGGTCTTTAATTGAATTGTTAGTGTTTTTCCTTTTAATGTTTTTTTTTTTTGCTTGCGCTTTTTTTTTTGAATGGTTTCAGTTTTATACTTGTACTTATGTATAATTACAGCATGTATATAGCATAATTCACAATAGCTATTTAAAATTGCGCGATGATAAAAGAAAAAAAAAAAAATACGAAAGAATGAGGTATTCAAGAGGATAGGCAGATAATTAGATTTGTAGGAAAATTTTACTTCATAAGCCTCGCAATTGTCTACAAGCACTTTTTACTATAAACCATTTAAAAACGTTCGGAAACTTCAGACCCGCATCGAAACGGATACTTGAAAGCAGGATATAGTGTGAAATTTAATCCTCATCATTTTGTTGTAAAGAATGAGTGCAGCTTGCCTCTACTGGTTTTGAACAGGACAACGATTCCTTTATGTGATTTATGTCGATATCGATATGTGGACACATACATACATATGTATATACATATGTACATGTCTATTCAGGGATACGTTAATGAAATGAAAAATTAACTAAGAGGTCACCGGTCACAATGGTGTCCTGCGGCCTATATAATTCCCAATATCCACTGGCAATACAACTTGAAAAGTTGCCCTCGGCAGTGATAATCCTTGCATCATAAAAAAAAAAATCAGGTAAAATCTGATGTTCATCTGTCAGACGTTTGTATTTTTTTTGTCGTTTGACATCACTTAAAAACATCCATATGTATGTATGTACATGCATATGTATGTATGTATGTACATGCATATGTATGTATGTATGTACATGCATATGTATGTATGTATGTACATGCATATGTATATATGTACATGCATACATATGTTAACTGCCATCCATAAGTCTCCGGAAAATACATTCTGTCAGAGAAATTGATATAAAACTCTGACTTTTTCATTCATTTTAAATGTATTCTATGGTATGGATCTGCTTATTATTAGTTTCCATTGCAATTGCTCTCCGAAGTACCTACATACTTGAAGGATCTCTGAAACATTGTCTTTCGATGCGGGACACTGTCTTGGAACATCTCTGTTTATCCCAAAATAGTTCTATAGTTGAGGTTGGGTTATGAGGCAGGCAATTTCATATTTTTTTAGTTTTCCTTGTTCTTGGTCACTAATTCTCGGCAAATATTTGAAAAAAATGTTTCGCATCACCATCTTTACTTCTCCTTATTCATGATTTCATTGATCTACATAGATAAGGCCTACAACACCGGCGCGTAAGAGAAACATCGGCAGACCATTATTGAACCACATTCATACTTGATTGTTGGAACCACACAGCTGGCGAGCATCTTTTTTGCAGCAGGCTATCAAACGTAAACTCTCCTCTTTAGTTCAAAAACTTAAAATTTGAACTCGTCTTCCCATAAGACTTTCGACCGGTCGATTGATGTCCAGTCCTGCTGCTTTCTCCAATCAAGTCGCTTGACTTTATTTTGGGGTCCTGTCAAAGGTTTTTGTACTCCTACTCGGTCGTGAAGGCTTGCGGTAATTACTCTTTTTTTTCTTTTTTTTTTTTGTTATTGATATCTGCCTTAAATTCGAATGGTTGAAATTGAGCAGAACAGAGTTCTGGCGAAGTAAGCCGTCAATTCCTCTTGCTTATTAATTTTATAGTGTGGTGCTGATGTTTTGTTGTTAATTTAGGCGTTCCAGGTATTAGACTCGATGATTCTATAAACCAACGTCTTGTATCGTGCACTATTACTTCGATATTATAAGATAATTTGTAATAGCACTCCACTGTATAGCCTTTATGCAAGGTCCAATTTCATTTTATTTCCCCCTTTTTAATTATATTATATACCTATAGGGTTCAACACAGGCTACGTTAGCGCAGTAGAAAATCCTGCCATGTCGACGTTTGGACACAGTCGTTAACAAGCATACCGATAAAGTCTGTCAACGCATTGACAGGGTGATCATATAAATACGCAACCTGCTTTTATAGTTAAAAGAACATCAAAAAAAGAAACTTACATATTTGCAATTTGGGAAAGTTTTTGTACAAAACACCAAATTATTTCCGTTTTATTGTGGGTTTTATGATAAAGAAATGACGTTTGCCGTTTTGTTCTGTGTATTACTCCCTACATTGGTTTATGATGCCTTAATTCCTCTCCTTTTTCTTTACACCCTGTTTTCAGATGTGAACACAATTGAAGCAATAGAATTTGAAAGAGTTTTGTTCACTTGAGTCCTACACACATAAACGTTATAATTGTGCAAAAAAATGGTTTCTTCGGAAATTTATGGACGGCAGTGTAAATACATATGTATGTATGAATGTATGCACTGCCGAATCACTTAGATTTCTTAAAAATTTCTTTAAAAAAAAAAAAAAAAAAAACAAAAAAAAAAGTCAACGTCTCCATGAAAATTGCGGATGTTTGCAGGATAGAATATTCATCCTTAAAATAAAAGGTGGTCCATTTGTTGGCTTATTTTTGGAGTGTGTTATTTCTCCACTGGCAACACTAACGCGCTTGAAATATTAACAGATGTGTAGTGCCAAGCTTCACGCTTGAATAACGCTGGGAAATACTAAGAAAATACTTTCAAATTTACTGTTGTATTGCAGACAGTGTGCAAAATATTAAACGTATTTTTGGTCGAAATCAAGCCCGGTGTAAGGAAATTAAAAAAAAAAAAATCTTGTGAAACTGGCATGTTTATGGATGACAAAAGCTATCCACGTGCTCGTTCAGTGCTCGAAGGCAAACGAATTGTTGCTGTTGCTTAAATTGTACATGAAAACCCAAAAACCCTTAACTCAGCGCAAGGTTCAATGACAAAACATCAGTCGCAGTTCTCTGGAGAGAATATTACATAAAGACCATACATTCTCGCTTCTATGTCTGGGCTTTCTCAGTGCATGCATTAAATGAATTGGTATCATCTCGGTGGCCATGTGAACAAACAACGATTGGGGGTTGAGAGGTCGCATTATTGGGTCCTACTTCTTTAAAAATTAATCTAGAGACAGTATTACGGTCAACTTCGTTTGCACTACGGAAACGTAATAACTGATTTTTTGTTGTAACTGAACGATTTGGATCTAGCTGCGATTTGAGCCCCTTGAACTTTTTAATGGACGAATGTTAAGGACCGTTGTTACTCTAATTTTTACAAGAATTGACGCACTAAAGGACAACATCTAATGAGTTATTCGCAAAATAGAGCCACAAATAATCGAAAATGTACTACAAAATTGGGTTGACAGAATGGGCTACAGGCAATGGCATGACTTTATTTTCAGTAAACAATTTGAATGTGTACTGCCTTCAATAACGCAATAATCATTGAAAAATATTGAACTGTTTAATTTAGAAACCTACCCTTTAGTTTTTGCTTACGAGACTGATTCAGTATTCCGTAGGTGTTACGGAATATTAATTGGGTGGCTCTCTCATATATGTAGATTAAACATACTATTTTCCATCGCTGCCCTCCACCTTGATTTGTTTTCCTCTATAAGCGTAGCTCTACTTCATATTCCCTAATGACTCGCTCCAAGTTGTGCAAAAAGGTGGCCATTTAGAAGATGACGTAGTAAAATCGCTGGAAGGCTATGATTTGGATGTGGTTGAAATGTGGCCTTGATGTACATAGGCGAAGCAGAAGAATGCCGGCATCCACGTGCACGATATACATATGTACATATGTATGTATGTACGTATGTTGGTGTGTTTTAGGGTAATCTAACAGGTGCCTAATAAATTATAGTTGAAACCGCTCAACTTTCTTATATTCGTGGTAGTCCTATGCGTGTCCGTCATCGGTCATCATCGGTTGCTTCAAAAATTGAAAAACATATCGCTTCTACTGAAATTCACTAGTTTACTAAGTAAACACCAACCCTTGGGTGTATAAAATATATTTTTGTGCTATTTTTGAACCTAGCCATCTTCAAGTACATTTTGTATGTAAAAGGCACAAAACTGGAGAATCAGCTCCAACCCTTCGACTTTTGGAGGGGGCTTTCGTTTAAAACAATTGTTGTTGCAGTTATTTTGCGCCCATTTTTGAAGTCCAAAGGGGAGTAGGTCAAGGGTGCATACTGGCACCACTATTGTTCTTGGTGGTTATCAGCGATGTACTCCGCACAGCATTAGCTGAAAGCAACTATGGCATTCGTTGGACTATGACATCTTACATTACATCTTAGAAGCTGAGGCAAACAAAGTGGGACTAAAAATAAACACAACAACCGCGCTCAAGTTAACATTGCCGAACAGAAAGTCGAAAAAGTTGACAACTTTCTATACCTAGGAAGTGCAGTCTCGGCTGACCGCGGTGGCACCGAACTGGATATGTGCTCATTTATGAGTACAGTACTTGGAAGGTGGACACCATTAACACACGCAAGCTGCAAGTCTTCTTTAACAAATGCTTGAGGACCATCTTGAGGATTTTCTGGCCAAACTGCATCTCCAACGAAGAGAAAGTGCCAATGGAGTGGATACACCCTACGGCACAAAGACAGCTCCATTGCGAAACACGCCATTCAGTGGAATCCGCTCACCCAGGCAAGCAGAATAGCGAGATACCTAGGCAAGCGTGGCGCAGAACAGAAATCGTATTGACATTCTGGTCCTGGTCGTAAATTTTGTTCATCGGAAAAAAACAAAGCCTGGATGCTGCAACTTGTTTAGGCACCACCTTCCTCGAAGCACACGATGCTTTTTCATTTCCTCCGATAAAAACTGCACTTCTTCAGGCATAAAACTTATGCAAGAGGTTTCCATGAGTTACATTGCGAATTAGTAGCTCACACACGTGAGAGTTGTTTTTTCTTTAATTTGTGATTTAATATTAAATACAAAAAACACATTCAAAATGACCGCTTCTTGATTTAATACAGTACTTAACTCGCTTGGGCCACACATCAACGGCTGCAAGTACCACCTCCATCCGAAAATTGGCTACAGCTAAGATCAACAAGATTTGTAAGTAACTCAATGTTTGGGTATCGCTTACGGTATACCATATCCTCCAACACCGCCCACAGCTCGCAGTCCAGTAAATTAATATGGGGACTTGAAGGCGACCAGTCTTAAGTCTCATATTGAGTCTGGAGCATTGCTTTGAAACCATAGTTGGATAGTTATTTTTTTCTTGAACTTTTTCCTATATTTTCATTTGCAAACAGAATTTTTCTGTGAAGATTGTTTGTGTATTTCAACATTAGTCTCTTTGATTTCTTTGCTCTATTCCGTTTAAGATCTGCCGTAAGCAGCAGTTCTCATCTAATTCTCATCTAGCGAGCAATTAATTTTTTAGGCCTTGAAAGCATTGGTGCCCTCTACTCGCGGTAGCCCAGTATTTGGGCGGTCTTTTATATTCCCAGTCATTGAAAACACTGGAGTGCTTAATTGATATGCACGTTAGAGATGAGATTGGATATAGCTATTTATCGAAATCTCATAACGCGTTCATAAGGGGCAAATCTGTAGATACCGCCCTTCACAGGGTAGTCTCTACAGCAGAAAACTCTCTTCAAATTAAGGAATACACATTAAGTGCCTTCCTTTACATTGAAGGGGCATTCAACAATGTGAGCACTGAAGAAATCACAGGCAGCCTGCAGAAGGACCACATAGATCCGCACCATGAATTCTAGGAGATGTATGTAAATGGCAGAAAGAGAGTAAAGTGGGGTGCTCCCCAAGGCGGAGTCCTATCGCCGCTTAATATAGCTCCTGGTAGTGCACGTTTTGAACAAAATACTAGAAAACAACGGCCTAAACGTAGCAGCCTACGCCTATAATGTCGCCATTCTGGTATCAGGAAAATTGCTTCCCGTGATCAGCAAAAGATTCAACTACGCACTTCTAGTGAGCGATTGGGTCAAAGGTTGTGATCTGGAAGCAAAAACTGAGACAATGCTCTTTTCAAGGATAAGGTCAATACCGAACTACAGGAAGATACACATTAAGTTCAACGAGAAAACTAACAGATACTGGTATCGATTAGATATGTACATGTGCCATAGCCAAATCGTCATTGCCAGTCTTTGACAAAAAGAAATCCGCAGATCTCATGAAACTCAGTCGCAGAGATATTCGAATTGCTGTCGGCGTCGTGACAGGACACTGTGATAGAAAATCATGCAGCACTGCTACGACTACCCCACAACGACTTCTGGAACTGCAGGGACGAAGAGAAAACAGAATCCACTCGCCACTTGCTATGCGATGGCTACCGGTGGTTACCAAAAGCAAAGACACTATTTCCTTACGGAGCTGAATGATTTAAAAAATATTGAGCTGAACAAACTCCTTAGATTCATACATATCTGGGTGGTTTAATTCAGCCGTTGAAATTTAGGTTCTCGAGTGTCTACTAATAGACACAATTAGTTTAAGTGAGCCATTGACAGCTTCCTGTCAAATAGGGTCTACCTACCCTATGTACATATGTCTCCAGTTTCTTCAAATAAAATAATGCACCGATAAACGAATATTCGAATGATATCGAAAGCATGGAGCGTTTTAAAAATATCACTTTATTTCCACTTTTATAAAGCCACTAACGCAAAGTGGCAAATTAATCGCGGAAAAAAAGGAGAAACTGAAATTCTTGTCAACAGATGAGTTTTATAACGGTGCATACATACTTCAATTTTCAATACAAATTTCAATTACAATTCGGTTCTTGTTATGATAAGGATGCGTTTTGGATTGTATTAGGAAAACGCTTATACCTATTTTTGGAATCTTGCCGTTTTATGAACTTAATACATATTGGCATCTGTCGTCTTATGGTGTTACTGCTTGTCTCCACACAAATGTAATGTTACCTTAGGTTAAGGTAAATACACAAAAGCTTGAGCTAAAAAATTTTGTTTACATATTATAAGGGTTGAAAAATATTAGACTCCTACTAAGGGAGTTTTTCACTTGTTTGGAAACCAACCACCAGCAATGTTTTTAGATGCATTTCTGAACAGGTTGTTATGGTACAGGTACAATGCATTAAGTAAACACATCAAATACCATAATTGGTTCCTATAATTTGTGTTCCTGCGCATTAAATGTATTTGAAAGAAAATTTTCACCTTCAAAACTAATGAAAAAGTTGTTTTACGATTTTAACCATCCCAGAAAAACGTTTGAAGTCAAAACCATGTGCATATTTTCAATTAAATTCTTACGTGTCAGTTAAAGGTGTTAGAAAATCTAATATACCAAACATTTTTGCCGCAGCAACGTTATTGTTTCGCGCGTACTTACTGTGACAGTGCAGTCCTTCTAGGACCAAAATGTGAAAGTGTACCTCATCATAAAGATGATGTCGTTTACTAGCAATTGCTCCATCAACCGGATAACAAATTTTATTTGCGTAAAATTTTGTTCTGGTTGGGTATACATACATACATATGTACATACATACATAGCTACAATTGTTGTAACATTTTTATCGACCTTACCTCAGAAAAATTAGCAATCACCATCACCGATGTAAAATATGAGTTTTCAAGACTGGAACCTTAGGAACCTGATTTCATCGATACAGATGAGGACTCCAATACCGGCTGAAGAGAAATGTCTGCAGACAATTATTGAACCACCTCCATGTTGGATTGTTGGGATTACACAGCTAAGGAGCAGAAGACTGCCGAGTTCTCTTTTTTTTGTTTGTCTGAATCTTGTACAGATAAATATGTGCATATGTAGAAAAATGGTTTGCCTCTAAACTTATAGATTTGAAGCAATGATGTTGCCAGTTTTTATTCACAAGCTCAATGATGTTTCATCTTCCTTTAGAATACTCCAAGGATAACTCAAAATGTGTTTTACTTTCTGATCTACTACTTAATATTGTTAGAGTGCCCGAAACATTTCCTCATGTCTTCCTGTGACGACAGCTCTGAATTTTGGTAAATCGAAAGTCTAGTTGGGATGACGGGGTTAAGAACCTTAGTTCTCCCGGATGCTTCGACTCCTCAACAAGTCGCCTTCCTTGAAGAATACGCTGCTTTTCCGTTTCCTCCGATATTAACTACCCACTTCTCCTGGCATAAGATTTAGATACATATGTATGTATGTACGAATATATTTCATGAGCTACACCGCGAATAAGTCGCTCATACATTTAAAGGTTATTGCAATTGATCTCGTCAACGTTTCAAAGTCTTGGGGCCAAATCGTCTCATCCGTGAACGTATGATACGTCACGTAAAAGGATGTATTTAGTATTATGGCATACGTGATCGTATAGATGTTAACGTAATTCAGTATTATGTCTTCCGTGATCGAGTGTTTTGTTTCCGTGAACGCATACATTCTTTCGAAAGGTCATTCGATTGGTAAATAGCAGACGTAATTAGTTTAAGTAGGGGAAAATCAAACAAAATTTAAGTTATTTGATCAAAATTGGTATTTAAATAGCAATAATGAATATAATAATATTGAAAAATTCTTTTATAGGACAAACTGCAATAAAATAAATTTTACCCAAAAAATGATTGGTAAAAGTTAAAACGTTGATGCTAGTTGTAGGACGGGTGGAATTGCAGTAGACAAATGGTAGTAAAAGCTTAAAATCGACGAGATGCGATTCATACATCCTTATTTATTTGAAATCTTTTTATAAATCTGCAAATAAATAATTAATACTTCACATTTCAGGGGTTTGTTCGTTTCATTCTTACGCCTTTTTAGACAATGACGGAGGATTTTCTTCCATCCCTTAGGTATCGCCACGTAAATTTTTCGTCATTATCACTCTCGTTAGAACTTGATAAACAAAACAATAATGCCGTAGCAATGATTTTTGTTTTAAACAAATTAATTGTAGTCCTCTATATACCAAATGACGTCTATTTGAAGTTTTAATGACATTTCATATTACATTTTCAGGACTAAATCTATTACAATTTCGTTTCGTAGGTTTCCAATTCCGTTCCGTGAGCAATCGTATACCGCGATCTCAATTTTCTTATTCGAATGACGTAAGTATAACGTAATTTATTTTCGTACGAATGATCATCCGTTCACGGAAGAGACGATTTAGCCCCTGGTGAATACGATATTGCACTTGTTAAACAAATTCCAGACTTTTCTTGTTGTCCGAACGAGTTGAATGATTTATGGAAACATAGCCGCCAGAAACCTCCAACTCGGCACGAAGCTTGTGAACGAACAAAAAACATAATATGTACATATGTATTTCAAGATCACTGTAGTCTTCAGGTTAGGTATTTATCCAACTTGGTACCCTGGAAAGACTTAAATTGCTATCCGACTGAACAAAGACATGTGTATGTAGTTTTCTTTTCAATAGCATCCAGACAAATCAAAAATTCTCTATTTAAGCAGTGACTAACGTTACAAAATATCCATTTATCTATATATAATACTTACCTAGCTAGGGTACATGAAAAAAAAAACTTGAGCAACCAAATTCTGTTGAAAATCCTTTGAACATCGCTTTATTAGCAGAAGCAAAAGTAACAAGGATATCAATTCAAGGTTCTCTCATAAGCAAGATGAAACTATTTTGTGATATTAATGGAAACTTGTAATATAAACAAAAATAAAACTTTGCTGAACAATATACATACATACATATGTATGTATGTAAAATTTGTAATATTATACCCATAATTTATGTACACTTAAACTTGTGTACTGATCGTAAGCTTAGTTTGCATACATACATACATATGTATACGTATATATGTACATATGTATGTATATGTCGCTAAAAACAAACAAAAACCACTCAACCATTCCGAGCAACGACCATCTGCGATCGTTTATTCACACAATTCATTTAGGATACATCTAAATTCAAAAAAAAGAAGGCAAAGAAAAATGAAACGCCTAGTTCTTCGCCTGGATACATGAACAAAAGGGTGCATGCGTAACAAAAGGAATCAACTCGACTAGACACTAAAAAAAAAAAAAAAAAAACGGACGAACGCTACTATCGTTGCCTCTCACAACTTTTCTATCCCGCTACCTACCTGGGCGAATTAATGACATAAAAACAGATGCATGCAGCCCGTGCCGTATGCCACTCAATATATACAAAAAAGGAAAAGAATACTGAAATGAGTTCGATGAATTTTGTTCAAAACTAAAATAAAAACAGGATTCACAACGAGGGTCGCGCGACCGATATACCGAAAACGAAAATCAACGGAAGTAAGCCCTTGCATACAGCATACAAACTGCCTATACAAACATACAAATATACACACATGCAATGCTAACAGCAAATATTCTATTTTATTCCCTGTCACGATTAACAAGGATACCCATGCGCAGGACATTACTGCCACTTGGTGTGCATTAAGCATTAATAGGGGAATTATACCGTAAAACCACCTTTCAGTGTTCCATGTGCGATACTCAACGCTTTTCCTCGTACGTGTGTAATGCGTCATTGTATTATGACCAGTTCACAATCCCCCTTGTATTTATTTGAAATGTTATGCATCTGGTCGAGGTGATAGAAAATTTGGGGTTCCTTGCAGATCTTAACATTACGATGGCATTTATTCCTACTACTGTAATCGCAGGATATAGACCTCGGGAAATACGCGTATTTTTATTTATTTTTGTTTGTATTTCTTTGGAAAGTCATCATTCGGTCAATGATGAATTTATTTGACTGTGATAATAAGTTGTGATACATTTTATTCATATTTTTAAAAACTGATACATATTTTGTAGTGCAATATAAATACGAGATAAAGGTGGGTTCCATATGTGTAAGAACTACAGTGCCTGACGGTAAAACAATATAATAAAGGACTATTTCTATTATTTCTACTCTTATGTCGCTTTATCGGCTGAGACTCAAAAAAGTAAAAGATCTTCTTTATTAATTGCCTTTGCGGAGGTACATATTAGCGTGATGTGCGTGAAACTTTTTAAGAACGTTTGAACTCATTTAAGACGAGATTGATTTATGGAGTATTTCATAAAGATGGTACGTAGTGTGCGCGCAAGAAAGTAAATAACATTACTAGGTACTTAATAAAATAAAAATTCTTCAAAATGTGATTGTAAGTCCTTCAAGGTCAAGTTGTTGTGTGGATGGGGAAGAGACGAACTCCTTCTGGACCCACTGCGATTGGAGTTTCTTTTTTATGCTCGTTGGTTTAACTTCGGGAGTTCAGCCATCGTGACATCTTCAGAAATCTGGAAAGCCTGAATAGTAAGATATTCGAAAATTCTTAAATATCATGGAAGTAATAGCTTCTATTCCTCAAATGAGACTCGGACAACAGCACAAAAAGTGATGTGTATCCTTGTGGACTTCTTCACGACTTCCTTGTTCTAGCGTTATCGTATCTTGGTCAAGATTTTCTTGATATTTCACCAGTGCTCAAAAAGTTCCTGATGTTAGCTTCCATCAGAAATTTATATTCCCCTATTTCCCTAAGTTTACAGAAAGAAGGTTTAATCGAGCCATGATCCATTGCAGACTTCTTTCTTGCGAGTTCAACGGCCATTTCGTTGCCGGTTAGTATGTCCGTTTGACCGGGGGCCCACAAAGTTTTACATCGTGCTGCGAGCTAAGAACCTTTAGATCTTCACGGCAGCGTCGAAGAAGTTTAGATTTTTATTTTTGTTTCAGAAATTACTTATATGGCCTCACCTGGCCGTAGTATTGCCATCGTTGACACCATACTAGCTGCTTCTGTTTCTGCCAGAACCTCCACTTGGAAAACCCTACTGTGTTCAGAAAGTTTAATTGAACTCCAAATCTTTAGTTCTACCAAAAATAGACCGGCACCAGTGCCATTGTTTAGCCTTCTGTATAGATATGAAGGATGTGGTAATCTTCCAAAGATACTAGTAGCCCGGGCTGCTAGCATGCACGATTCGCAAACCCGAATAGTCGATGCCAGGAATGCGCCTACGTACTAATCCACACCCTGCACACTTCTACCACTCTCCCCGCGGGACTGCCGTTAGGTATTACTTCGCGGGGCTGGTTAGCAATTCATGCTATACTTCTTGTGTTGCGGGTTCTGCTCTCCTTGCTCTCTCAATTATTCGGAGCTCTTTTTGTACATTCGTTATGAGTGTACAGATTTCCAGCCAATTCTCCTCTGACCGCAGCATTTGGTCTATAAGGAATGGTGGACTTGGCAGATTGTTTCTCCATTCTGTAAATCGACTGCAGTGGAATATTGCGTGCTCTGTGTCTTCCTCTTGCTCTGGACAGTGTGGACAGAGAGGTGAGCTATCATGTCCGAATCTGTGTAGGTACTTGCGATAGCCGCCGTGACCCGAAAGAAACTGCGTGAGGTGGTAGTTGCAGTCCCCATACACTCGCTTGGTCCAGACTTCGATGGTGGGAATCAGTTTATAGGTCCATCTGCCTTTTGTGCTGCTATCCCACCTGGCTTGCCACATAGCTAGTGACCTTGCCTTCTCCTCCTCCTTTATTCTCCTGACAGTACCTGCTTCTTGATGACTCGAGATTCTCCTTTCGTTGATCCTTACCATCTCATTTGCGAGAATGTCGATGGGGATCATTCCGGCTATGACACAGGCTGCTTCGTCCGATATTGTTCGGAAACCGCTGATTGTTCTTATCGCGCATAGCCTGTATGTTGACGACAGTTTTCTCCGTGTTTCTGTCGTCGCTAATGCCGCCGCCCAAACTGGGGCAGCATATAAGAGAACCGAGCTAACCACTCTGGATAGTAGAATCCGTCTGGCATATCCAGGGCCACCGATGTTTGGCAGTGTTCGAGAAAAGGCTGCCTGTAGTAGTGAAACCTTCTTGCTCGAGTATTCCACGTGTGTTTTAAACCTTAATTTATTGTCGAGCATTACGCCTAAATATTTTAGTGCTTCCTTGGATCTTATAGTCTGATTTCCGACTCGAATATTCGCATATTCAACAGCTTTGCGGCTTGTAATAAAAACAGCCTCAGTTTTGTGGCCGGCTAATTCTAAGCCGGCGGTACCTAACCAGTCTTCAATTTTTCCGATTGCTTCGTTTGTTGCTGATTCTATTTTGTGGATATGTTTAACCACGGTGACTACGGCGATGTCGTCAGCAAACCCGATTATCTTAACTCCTTGTGGTAGTAGTAGTCGCAGCACTCCGTCGTACATGATATTCCATAGGAGGGGGCCTAGTACCGATCCTTGCGGGACCCCTGCCGTGACGTTGTAGTACTTTACCCCCTCGTCGGTTTGGTACCTCAACTTCCTGTTGATAAAGTAGTTTGTAACTATCCTTAGCAGATAGTATGGAGTATCCATTCTGGCTAGCGATCTCCTTATAAACGACCAATTTGCCGAGTTAAAGGCGTTTTTTATGTCCAGAGTCACTACTGCACAGTATTTTTTTGTCCCACCTCGCCATCTTTCTTCTTGGATCGCTTCAGCTGCAGTGTCGACTACTGCTTTTATAGCGTCAACGGTAGACCGCGATTTTCTGAATCCGAACTGGTGGTCTGACAGTGCTCCTTTCTCTTCTGCTACCACGAGCAGTCGGTTGTATATTATTCGTTCAAGTATTTTTCCCAAAGTGTCGAGTAGACATATTGGGCGATATGACGATGGTTCTCCAGGTGGTTTGTTTCCTTTTGGTAGCAGTACCAAGTGTTGGAGCTTCCATGGCTCAGGAAAAACTCCTTCCTCCATACACTTTTGCATCGTGGCTATAAAAATGTCCGGCCTCTTTTGAACAGCCACTTTCACTGCCATATTGGGGATGCCATCCGGTCCAGGCGTTTTGTTGCTTCCTATCTTCCTGCATGCATCGTGTAGCTCCTCCTGTGTAATAGCAGGGATGTGCTCTGCGTTGGTGTGTCTGATTATATCACACAGAGTAGATGGTCGATGGGGGAATAGGTGCTCTATTATTGATCTCAACATCTCTGCTTCGTTACAGAGTCGTTTAAAACATATTGTTTTGCTCTCTTTGATCGCCATTTTCAAGTCGCGTCTCGCCCGTTTGAATGTGTCTAAACGCTCCTGAAAGTCAACTCTTCCCCTCGATCGTTGGACTCTGCGTCGGGCTTGTAAAAATCTTGCCCTGAGTGTTTTTATCTCCTCGTTCCACCAGTAGCATGGTGCCCCTTTTCTACTAACTGTTCTTCTGGGCATTGCTGCATCGCACGCTGTTGTGATAGTGCGGGTGAGTTGGGACGAGAGAACCTGGATATGTAGGTATGTACATAGATATGGAGATGATTTCTATTAGTTCATTGGTTTCCCACTCTTCTCTACTCGGAAAGATAAGAACGTAAAGTTGACCTTTTTTACCTCAATGTTAGATTTGGTAACATATCTAGAAAACCATAACTAAACAACAGGAAAATAATACTATGTACTTATGTATGTATAAGAAAAATATTCATCAGAAAATCTGCGTACAAAAGAAAACTAATGAATACCCTCTGTTGTAGTCTGTATCCTTTATCTTTTATATTTTAGAATTTCTTTCAATCGTTTGGCATAGATTTAACGATCTTAGATGTCTCTTCACTAATAATGTTGTTCCATTCCTCGCGAAATATTTCCTTCAGCATGTTCTTGGAGGTAATATACTGACAATTCTTACAGTTGCTCAATTGGATTTAGATTGAGAAATCCGTTTGTAGTGTGCAACTACTTCGACAACATATGTACATGTGTATAAAGTAACCAAAGTTTGACAATTTCTGTAGTGCACTTTAAGTCATTGTCTTGCTGAAAGTAGTACTCTCTACTTAGACCCGTTTTCTTATCTAATGTCCAAGTAACTTTTCTTGTCCATGATGGATTAAATAAATTCCTTATATTCCTGGCTTACTCATTGGCTAACCATGTACTCTCAAACCATTACGCCACCACCTCTGAGCGAATAAGATTCTTCTCATTGAAAGTAGTTCAGTAGAAAAATCTCCTTCTCCGTAAACTGTGTAGACTGCTTATTTGTTTGTTGGCTAAGCTGATTCGTTTTTGTCTGTTAACTATGGAAATGAACGGCTTTCTATGTGCTACACAGCTATGATAGCCGTTTTTGTTTTCTCTCTCATTATTTTGCATATCGTCACAGGTTGCCTTTTTTAAAAGTTTTGACTGATGTCCTTTGCAATGTGTCTACGACATGGCTTTCAGAAAAAAGAAACCAGTCAATTTGAAGTTAGTTACCACTCTTTCAGTAGAGGAATGCATTCTTCCAACGGTTTCCCACGTATTCCCTTCTTTCCATAATCACGATGATTTTCTTTTGATCAGAACTGACTTCTTTTCTTTTCGAATTCATTCCTGTATTTCACTGATTTACAGTATTAAAATAGCGTAAAATTGTTGAACAATTCAAAAGAGACAAGCCTGCAGCTTATTTCAGAAATACTTTACTTTAATCCTTTCGCTCCCATTGTGCTCATATAAATGTCCCAAACAAAGTTCGACGATTCCCAGAAAAGCATATTAGGAAGAAAATGCTATTAAAAGCTGTCCCGTTGGTAGTTTTAGGTATGATCATGCTTTCCGCCATTTTTACCGGTTGGCATATCTTTACAAGCTGTAAAACCAAATAAGTTTACGGTCAATTCCATACATGGTGCATTCAATTTTCCTATACAAAGGAAATGCATTTTGTACGTAAACAGCTTTCAAATGGCTGAACTACCTGAAGACCTGCAACGTCTTTTGGAAGAAGAGTACTCTTCATGTAACTCTTCTGAAGACACGGATATACAGTGGATCACAGCTTATTTGACTTATTAATAATTGATACAAACTTAACTTAAACAAAACAATTTAATTAATTTTAACTTAAAACTTCCTATCATACTTAAGAAAAACTAAATTAATTCAATTTTTCAATGCCACAGCTTATTTGACCCACTGTGTTTAATGAACAGCTGCGATCGCACGAAATTGAGGATAACGGTCCTTGTTGCGTCTATCTCTTAGTTGTTACATTCGCAAATAGAGATCAGTTTCGGTTAGTTTTCATCAAGGAAGCACGTGTTACGACGATGGGAAAGCGCACAACAATTGAGCAGCGTGAGATGGTCCTCCATCACTACAGGAATGGGCTTCCTCGTAGGAAAATAGCCGAAATTGTTAATATACCAGATCGCACGGTCAAGGCTATAATCCATCGTTTTGTGTTCGAAAATCGTGTTGAAAATAAAGGAAGAAATGCTCCAAATAAAATATTTACTGCCTCGGATGAACGGTATATTGTACAAAAAGTGAAGCAAAACCCCAAGTTATCGGCACCAAAACTGGCTAGTGAGATGGAGAATATGATAGGAAAGTTTTCTTCCGCAGAAACCATCCGACGTATTCTAAGAAATAATGATTTACACGGAAGAGTCGCACGTAAAAAGCCTTTCATTAATAAAAGGAATTCGTTTTAAATTCGCAAAAGAGCACATTAGGAAGGATTCCAGATTCTGGGAGCAAGTCATATTTGCTGATGAGTCAAAATTTAATATTTTTGGGTCCGATGGGCGATCTTATGTATGGCGCAAGCCAAATACAGAGCTGCAGGACAAACACTTAAAGCCAACAGTCAAGCATGGAGGTGGTCATGTCATGGTTTGGGCCTGTATGTCAGCAGCGGGGGTCGGAAACAATTTATTGAAAGCACAATGTATAAAATGGTCTATCTTAACATATTAAAGGACAACTTGCTCCAAAGTGCAGAGCAATTGGGTATAAAAGACACTTTTCGGTTTTACCAAGACAATGACCCGAAACATACTTCGGGAATTGTCCAAACTTGGCTTATTTATAATTGTCCCCACGTTATGAAGCCGCCGGCACAGTCTCCAGATCTTAATGTTATTGAAAATCTGTGGTCCTTTTTGGACGCAAATATTCGCAAACGCCAGATTTCGAATAAAAACGATCTGAAGACTTCCTTAATTGAAAAATGGGTAAGAATACCTTGTGCAACAACCAAGAAATTAGTGGAATCATATCCTAACCGACTTAAAACTGTTATAGACCAAAAGGGGGGGCATACCAAATATTAATATCAATAAAAATATTTTTTATACTTTTTTTTATAAATGGGTCAAATAAGCTGTGACATTGAATTATTGAATTTATTTTGTTTCTGTTAATTTGTTATGTAATTTTAAGCTAAAATTAATAAATTAAGCTATTTTGTTTAAGTTTGAAACTCGATTAACCTTTCTGCGTTTTTATTTTGTTCAAAACTTTTTTCGTTTAGGAGCCATACTCGTTTCAAGTTTTAAATGTGGGGTGGGTCAAATAAGCTGTGAGCCACACTGTACATAGAACTTGCAAGGCCTCCACAGCTCAACATTACCAATGAGACAATATGTCCTGGCCTAAAATTAAAAAAATTAAATTCTATAAAAAAAAACGTTTGCTAAAATATTTATAAAAGATTTATACAAAAAATCCAATAACTTAATAACTGAAGGTACTTTTGACAGATTTTTATCTATAAATCGCGTGTCACCAAATCATTGATCTTGAAATATAATCTTATAATCTTAGGCTACTTAATTGCATACACTAAGATACATTGTACATAACCCGAAGTTATTTTATATTTATGTATAGATATCGGATGTACATATGTAAATAAAGCCTTGTTCTCTTATTTTAATGAATTGGGAATAAAAGAATTTCATTGTTCAGTCAAACAAAAGAAAAAAAAAATTCAGTTGACCTGACCATGACTTGTTAGGCTCAATTTCCATTACCGTGCTCACGGAAGAAAGACTCTCGGATGTATTTCTATATTCGCTCAGAGGAAAAAGTTTCTTGTCATCACCCTGTTCCTAAATAGCAGGTTACTATGAAAATCTTAACTAGTACCTTTCTCATTTTGTTCATAGTCATCAGACGATGCATCGAAGTCAAACCACGATTTTTTGTGAAAAATGTTTACATTTACATACATCAGTGCTCTCTTTAAATTGCACGGACAAGGTGAAAAGTTATTGGCCCTGACAGTGAGACTTTTTTTTTTCTCCTTTTAGTTCAATGCACTTTGCACAGTGCATTCATTTAATCCCTGAAGTGCAATTCTGAAAGGTCTACAAATTACCCATTTACCCCTGCTATCACCCGTACATTAGATTTAAAAACCATTTTTCTTTTGTTCAAATTGTTTGTGGTTTGTAAATGTTATAAAATAATAAATTTTTAGGTTCTTGTAATTCATTTCCTAGGATGCGTTTATAATATTCTATGGCATGTGTGGATGTTAAAACAATTCGTTCTACAAAACCTCAGTTTTCCAGTTACCAAAGCGCGAATATTTTTATCGAGTTGGTCCAGAAGACTTGCGTGGTATTCACCAGTTATTGTTTTACCCCTTTGAAAATAATCAATAAAAATAATCCCTTTTGCATTCCAGAAAACACTGACCATAATCTTTCCAACAAATGAAATCGGCTTTTTTGGTGCAGAGCCACCGACTTCCACCCAATAGCGTTCGTTTCTGGCGTCCAATGATGGACTCACGTCTCGTCCATAGAAATATTGTTTCTTTTTCGCACTTGTTTTTGATCAGCATTTAATAAATGGGGATATAAAATATTCCGTACTCTTTCTTCTGATTTGACCTCAGCTATCTCATATATTTCGAATCGTCAATCGTGCAATACCATATTGTGCACCTTCTCGATGATATCGTCTGTGGTTCCAGTTTTTGGTCCGTTTGAAGAGATTCATATCATTTTGTTCGCTTTTTTTTTTTTTTTTAAATGTACATATTTATGACCATATGTATATTTACGTACATACATATGTATGTACTATACTGCCCAGAATACCTACAGTTACGGTAGAAAGAATAACACCATAAGCGCGTTATTTGAATTTAAGTGGAGGAACGTTGTGGTTTGACGGCAGCAATATCCTTCTGTATGGTAGTCTTGGGTCTCGTTATGTCAGAAGGCCCCAAAACACAGTTTGAAATAACCTTATCCCACAAAAACAGTCAAACACGGCGCAACACAACAGAATGGTTTGGGAATGTTTTTCCTCACATGGTATTGGTCCAATATAAGTCCGTACTAGACCAACACCTTTATGCAAACAAATACCGTTGAAAAAGTTTTTAAAACAGAATAACGAATAACCCCAAACATACCAGCAAAAGAGCTAAGAGGTGATTTAAAGAAAATCCGATTAATGTGATGAAATAGCCTGGTTAATCTTCAGAATTAAATCCATTTGAATATTCATGGACCGATGTTAAAAATGATGTCGCAGAGGAACAAGTTTGGTGTTCAATTCGATATTGCTGGTATGCCATTCCCTTGCAGAGAAGTCAGTCATTGTTTTGCTGACTGCACATCCACGGCAATGTTGTTGCAAAATTGCAGATAATAAAAAGTACTGCTTTCGTTGTGGACGAGAGCACACTTTGACTAATGGGATTTAGTAGTTAAGTGTGAAAAAACAGAACTAAAGGCTCTTTCACAGCTCAGCGACCAGCGAATGCGCGAACTGCGAACAAACCATTTTTAGTACAGTTAAAGGCGCGCAATTGATAACTTTACTATTCCAAAAGAACAGAGCTTAATTTATCTATAAATTAATATAAAAAAAAGTTAAATTTGAACTAGTTTCTGCGAAGAAATTAACAATTCGCGGATTTCTCCGCGAATAAGCGAATACTTCTTGCGAACTGTCAAATTTTATTCACATTCCACAGATATACATAGAACGCAATCCACATTCGCGCGACCAAAATATTCGCGAGAGTTTAACCTCACAATTCCTTTGCACATACAATTAATGACAAGAGAAATTCGCAGATTGCTGCGACTAAAAAAAGGGGGCTGTGAATGAAATGTCAAAATTTGCGAATATTCGCTCGTTTGCATTCGCAGTTCGCTGAGCTGTGAATGACCCTTAAGGCTCAACTATAATAGTCGAAAGCAATCGGAAGCTAATGTCAAAATTCTACGTTAAGTTTCCTTCAGTACTCTCAATTGCTTAAGTTGCCCATAATAGGCGTATTTGAACGGAAGCGACTGTCAGAGTCAAATCGTTTTGCCATTTTTTTTCTTCCAAGTATGAATATGAAATCTATCTAATTTAAGTATGAAAATGAAATCTAAAAATAATAATTGTTATTTCAACTGATAATTTTACCTTACAAATAAATAAAACCAAATTTCTTGGCAACTTTCAATTTTTAATTAAACACAGCTGTTCAAATGTCACATTTTCGTACGAAAGAGCGAATGGGTTCGCTCTTTTCGTAAGTGAGCAAAAGTGAACGAAACTTGACGAATCGAAGCAAAAAGCTATTATGGTCGTAGAATACAAATTCCTTGTATTCGCTCAATTACGTACGTCGACTTACGCACCCATTCGACTATTATAGTTCGGCCTTTAACTAAGAAAAAGTTGTTGGTGCTATTTTTTTGTCTTTTTTTGACCGCAGCATATGTATGTATCTATCTGCAAAGTAACAAAACACATACTTATGAAATAATAAATACGTAGACACACCTCTTAGGCATGGACCCAATCAAATTGTCGATAAACATTTTTAGATGACATACCTTTTTGAATTTGAATGATATCTTTCCTTTTTCTGAAAATTGAAAATTCCAAATTTTTTTTTACTTTTTTCCCATAAGTTTTTAATAGGGTTAAGGACAGTCGACTAAGCCGACCATTGTAGAGTGTTGATATATTTATTTCTCGCAAAACCAGCTTTTACGTATTTCGTCGTGTTATTCATTATCATGTTGGAAACATCATATGTACATGATTGCTATAATTTCATACATTTACCAAAACACTATCTTCGCATTTGACAATCTCAACTGCGATACTGGCTTAATTAGTGTCTTTGTTGTTTTTCAGTTTTTTAATAGCTGTGCCAATGTCTTCTACACCGGGAGAAGGAAGTGCTTCTTCATTGAGTTATCCTCTTATCCTATCTTTCTCTCTTTCATGTTTCCAAAAAGATTAGCTTTTTCTTTGGGTGTTGTGGCTAGTATTGTTCTTTTTCACTAAACTCAGTGGAAGGAGAATTTTTTAAATTTTTTAATTTTACTTTTTCAACATTTGCCAGACAAGGCGCGTACTACTAGAATAGTAAAGTTTGTTAGTGACTCCCTCGTAGTATTTTTTCCTATTAGCTTCAACCGTTTGATTGCATGATAATTTTAGAATTTGAAATACATATGTTGTAAGTTGGAAAACAACTTTTTTTTCTTATAGAACTTTGTGTTAACCGGACATCTGTAAAAAAAAAAAAGAAAACAGTATAAATATATAGCAATATGGCTTCAACAGGAGGACAAGACTCTAAAAACGCCCGTATTATGGTCTTTAGACCAACATGGGAGGAATTCAAAGATTTTCCAAAATACATTGCGTATATGGAATCACAAGGTGCACATAAAGCCGGTCTTGCTAAAGTAAATTGTTTTTTTCAGTAAAATTTTAAGATGAAAGCTTCAAAACATATTTTATTTAGGTTGTACCACCACCCGAATGGATACCAAGAAAAAGTGGTTACGAAGACTTAGACGCCCTCAACATCACTATTCCTGCTCCAATTTGCCAAGTTGTGACTGGTAAACAAGGGCTCTATCAGCAAATTAATATTCAAAAGAAGCCACTCACAGTAAAACAGTTTGCCGAATTGGCAAACACTGAACGTTATCAACCACCGAAACACTTTGATTTCGAAGATCTTGAAAGGAAATACTGGAAAAATATTACATACGTTGCTCCAATTTATGGTGCAGATGTTAGTGGCAGTATTACGGATCCTGACATGGACGTAAGGCTTAATTAAAATAACAAAATTTCATTTGGGCCACAACTATGAATGAATTTCTTTACTGTTTTTTCTTTCTTTGTATTTAGAACTGGAACATAAATCGTCTGGGAACAATTTTAGATTTTGTAAATGAAGACTACGGCATTCAAATCGATGGTGTTAACACAGCATACTTATATTTTGGAATGTGGAAAACGACATTTGCATGGCACACAGAGGACATGGACTTGTATTCCATAAATTATCTGCATTTTGGTGCGCCTAAAACGTGGTACGTTGTACCACCAGAGTATGGTAGAAAATTGGAAAAAGTTGCGAATAGTTACTTCCCCGCAAGTTATCAGAACTGCAATGCATATTTGCGACATAAAATGACACTGATAAGTCCGCAGATTCTCAAACAGCATGAAGTTCCAGTCAATAAAGTAAACATGAATTGTTACAACCTATATCAAACAGACATTAATTGAAAACGAAAAATTCTTACAGATTACTCAAGAAGCCGGCGAAATTATGATCACATTTCCATTTGGTTATCATGCTGGCTTCAATCACGGATTCAATTGTGCCGAATCAACAAATTTTGCTATGGAACGTTGGATCGAATATGGCAAACGTGCTACTCAGTGTACCTGCAGGTAAATACACCATAATTAGTCAACGTTCAGTGAAAAAAGTCAATAATATCTAAGATTTCCATTTACATTCTCTTCAAATGTAAGTGACTTATTATCACTGAACGATGACAAATATGATGCCTGTGGGGGTTGGTAGTAAAATATATATTTCTTATGCAGCAATGACATGGTAAAAATATCCATGGATACATTTGTAAAACGTTTCCAACCGGATCGTTATGAAGCGTGGCTAGAAGGCTCTGATATTGGTCAACATCCTGAAGATCCTCCGAATGCACTTTCGGCAGCACCACCGCCAACACAATTAGATGTACTCTGCAATAAGAAGTAAGTCATTGTACATTGATTCGTCATCTATTGTACTCTTACTAAAGGCATTTCTTTTCTTTATTTTATCACACATACGGCTACCCCATAGAAATGGGGATGTTCCTGTACAATTATTCCAAAGAATGAAGAAACACTGTAATCCTACAAAGAAGAAATCGTTTAAGGAGCGTAATCCTGATCTTGATCTCGATGAAATTCAATTAAATCCAAATATACCAGATGACGTAAAGGCTGTCCTTAAAGAAAGCGTTTTAACATTGGACATAGAAGACGAAGAGGAAGTACCCACAATTTTAGAACAGGCAAACATTAGCAGTATAAGTCCTGCGAATTTAAAAACTAAAAAGGAATTACTTGACTATATTGACGATGGATCAGGTACGAAATATATGTATATCACTTAAGTATGACCAAATGTGTATTATATGTGATTTAAATCAACCACATCTCTAGACATAGCCGTTTGTCTGCGAGTTCACTTTTACATTTTGTTCTTGCATATGTATGTTCTCTCGGTATTAAGTTGAATTTCTTTAATATTATTGTCGAGTTTGGCTAAAACCTTATTTGTGTCTGTATGTTTTGTGTGCCTAAGTAGTAGTCGTAGGAAGTTGGTCTTAGTTTATTCTTGTGCATTAGCTAGATACGTTGGACACAATTTGGTTGGATTACTAGTAATTTTTGATTAGTGATTAATGTAGAGTTTTCAAACAGCGCACTTTAGTTTCCATCGTACGCTGTTGTAGGTCATGTTCGCAGTGCATATTGAGTAGATATACTATACATTGGCAGAAATAGCAGTCAGGTCCGCGGCTTCTTTAAATGTATGCAAGCAATCTAGTACCCATATGAATTTAGCTTTATCTGATGCTTTTATGGACGAGAGGGATTTGTTAGGTTTATAACTCACCGCAGCATTAAAAGACAGTGCAGTTATAAATTTTCTATTTTAAGATTTCTACTATGACTTGTCCGCAGAAAGCGCCATAATTTTGTAATCTAGTTGCATATGTACATACATATGTATGGTGGGAAAATTCCGTTTTCAAGAGCTTGAGAGGAATGTCAATTTTAAAATAGAAACGTATCGAAGACGAAATTAATAGCGTTTTACATGATTCAGATATCATACGGTGAATCTATTATAGAAAATTGTTTAGATAAAACTACTAAAAGCGGTAAATTGCGGCACTACTTTCTACTATTATTGTCTAATGAAATTCAGCGCTCTATCAGCTCTTCCAAATGTTCATAAACGCAACAATTTTACATCACTCCAAAGGCAGCTTGTTAATTTTTGCAAAGTTGCGTAAGCTAATGTGCAAACGTAAATGAAAAAAGCATCAATATAGAATTTTTTTTGAGAGATTTTGATTAAACTTAGAAAATTTCAACTGTTTGATATCTGCTCCATTTAACAAAACCACTGCTTTGAAGCGTTAACTAAAAATGTTATCAGCATCCGTGCAGTGCAAACGTAAATGAAAAAAGCATCAATATAGAATTTTTTTTGAGAGATTTTGATTAAACTTAGAAAATTTCAACTGTTTGATATCTGCTCCATTTAACAAAACCACTGCTTTGAAGCGTTAACAAAAAATGTTATCAGCATCCGTGCAGTGCATCACCATCATAATTGAGTAGTAATGCTGCATGGATGAGTGTTTGGTTGATCTGAGATCTGAATTTCATATCATCAAAAAAAAAAACCCTCCACAATCTTAAGGAGCCTATTCTGATGTAGTTAGGCATAAAACTTCTCTTTATTAATCTATCAAACGACCCATTTGATTCTAAGTTCTTAACCTATTAAATAATACTTTTTGGTGGATAATATATGCAAGGATAAAATTCATAGTGTTTCAGTTTTATTTAGAACTTTCAGGGGTTTGGAATTCAAAACTACGTATTGGAGTGAAGTTTTTCAGAAAATGCTTGTAAACAGAAGTTTCTGTGATATGTCTTTTTGTATTTTGTTCAGCAGTTTTACAAGCGGGAGTGATGCAGAATCGAAACACATACTTTTTTAGTTTAATTTTATTAAATGGTGGACCATTTGTTTGTTGATTTATTTTTGAAGTGCGTGTTATCTCGACGCTGCCAACACTAACGCGCTTGAAATATTGACCGAAACCTACATATTTAGTGTCAAATGGTTTTCGCTTTTATTTGGGAAATATTGAAAAAATATGTATTTTCAAAGCGAGTGCAGAAACTGTGCGAAGCGCCTTCAGCGGCTGGTGTAAGAAAATTTATAAAGAAAATTCGTAAGCTTGCATGCTTATGAATAATAAAAGCTATCTGCCCGTTCGATGCACACAAACGGAAGCATTGTAGCTGTTTCCCAAAAATGTGCGCAAAAACTTTCAATACTTTTGCGACACATACATATACATATGTCCCATTAGGTGTTCTCATTTAAATAAGAGGCAAACATTTCTATATGCTCTTATGTATTCTTGTCCCATCAGGGTTTTACATGTAATATGATCATTTACGTATAATCAGTGTCCCACTGACATTTACTAATAGGACATTCCTGTCCCAGGACATTTTCTCTGTCCTTAGATATCCTTTTTTTAAATATGCAATAAAACACATTATTTGGACCATAAACAGCCAATATACATCACAAACGATTAAAAAAAAATCAGCATCGAAAGGGTTTAGGAAAATAATGCATAAAGACCTCTGATTATTTTCTTACAAGGCCCAACTCACTCAAGAGTTTAAACTGGAGGGGGGGACTTTAAATTAGTTGGGAAATGACATCGATTTCGGTCACAAAATAAATCTTTTCGGACTTTTTAAATCAAACAGGAAGTTCGCTATCTTAAAAAGCTATGCTATGTAAAACCCTTTCAACATGTGGCATAGTCGCACATTTGGTTAATAATTTCCTTGTGATTTATTTATTTTGTAAAGTGACCATTTTTTTAACTGACTTCTGTTTTTTTTTTTTTTAGAATATGACGATGATGATGATGCTTTCAAAAAACGTAAACAAAAACGAAAGTCTGATGCTGAATACGACGACGATTGGTATGAGAGTAAACGTCGTTCCAATTCCCGAGGTAAGGGACGTAGTCCTAAAGGCAAAGAATCCCCAGCCGAGGGTACAGTGAAAATAAAAAAAGAGCGTCTCTCCACGGAGAAGACAGAAAAAACTCCTAAACAGAAAACGCCGCGAAAGACACCAACTCGAAAAAAGAAGGAGAACAATGGTACGTGAAGTATGCTAAGTGCAACTTCGTCAAGAACAATCATTCTATCAGTATCCTCTTCTCTAGATTCATCGAGCTCCGTACCATCATCTCCAGCTACAACTCCAAACCCGGCCGATAGCGAAGTCCTTCGTAAACTCAACGAACATCTGATGAAAAATCTAAGTCCAACCCTTCAATTTATAAATCATCCTATCAAATTTGAAGGGAAAATTCCAATAATCAAAAAGTCTCCGTCATCAGAGAATTTAAATCAAGCGGTAGAATATCAATTCAATGAACAACAAACAACAATATCATCGCCTCCATCCGCATTGTGTGTAAATTTTAATACGAGATCTCCGACCACAGCTGGTACTGCATCTGCAGCAGCTGTTTTTAATAATTCTAGTCATCACAATGGATTGAATACAACCATTGTGTATAAAGCAATAGGAGGTGGAACTACAACATTGTCACCAATTCCAGTGGCAATGCCAAATACTACGAATAATAGAATCACAACAACGGATGGTGCAGCATTGCATATCAAAAGTGAAATTATTGACAGCGATGGTAGTGGCGATGCAAGTTCAGAATTGATGAATTCGAATCCTAGTCAGAATGATGGTACCGGAGTAGCATCAGGTAAGCAGTTGGAATTTTCCATTCTTGTTTGTTGTCCCATATATTTTTTTTTATAATTTATTTAACTTCCTGAGTTAGTTTTTATTTATCTTCTTTATTTTGGTTTGAACTGTCAAAATTTTATTTTTATAATTTTTTTTTTCTTTTTTTTTTTTGCTTTAATATTGTCGCAAAAATTTTGCACAATTTTGTTCATTTATCTTAAATCTAATTTTATTTCTTTACTCTGCAACGAAGATTTTGTTTTTGAATCTTATGGGTTTTAAACTGTTTATAATATTTAAAAAAAAAAAACAAAATGGTAATAAGGTGGTGAAGAGGATAACTAGCTTCCTTTATGTTTACTAATTGTTTACAATATTTTATTGGCTAACGGATCGTGTTTTTTTTACAAAGACATTTATTCCTTGGGGAGTTGCGTGCATTTTTGACTTAGATATTCTTTTAGTTTTGTCTTTAGTTTTACCATTAAATATTAATAATCGTTTTTTGTATCTTTGTATACACAACAAATGTGGAAGGATGCATCCCTTTAGAGTGTACCGAAAAAGTACACCTATAATAATTGTTTTATACTTGTTATTTGTCTTCTTAGACATGTTGGCTAACATTTTTTTTTAACCCTTTCGACCCCAATTTTTTTTTCTGAGAACTAAATTTTTTCTCTTACTTCTGGTCATATTAGATTTATTCTAGAAGTTTCAATGCGAAATTTCAAGTCGCCACGCCCATCCGTTTGGGCGCTATAAAAAGTTGCCTGTGAGCAACGTTGGGCAATGGTGGTATAAAATTTATTTGTAACAATATTTTTTTTTTAATGGAGATCTTTTGAAATTTTATTGGTTTTGCTCCAGCATTACAGAAACATCTTCCACCTCATTTCCACTTTCTTCATCAGTAGAAATATCCCAATCGAAGTTTAAAATTCGCTGTATGTCCTCTTTTGACAATCCTTTATCTTCTGGTCTCATAACTAAACGCAAACAAATTTATTACCACAATTGCCCAAAGTTGCCCACAAGCAACTTGAAAACTTTAAATATTACTCACCTGATGTTGGTTTAAAATTGAACAAATTAACTTTTAATAATTTTTAATTTAACGTTTGCTGAAAACTATTTGATTTCCACATTTATAATATGTGTTATAATTATTTAAAAACATCATATACTTAGAAACGTCTTCCTGAAGTCAGAACAATTTTTTCACCAACACTGCTGCAGCCTTTTGAAAATAACTTTGCTAAATGATTCACAAATGAGTTATTATTTGATCACTCTTCATGCAGACATGTATGACTACCGTTATCATTACGGTTCATCAAACAGAAACAAAAACAAAGCGAATGGTAAGCCTATAAACATGCGAAATTGCTCTCAGGCAACGTTGGGGTCGAAAGGGTTAATAATGATATTCGTATAGGTTTTTCGGTTCTGTAGAGATCAATCGTGTCAATTTATGAACTTGCACTTTACGTAACTTTCGTTTGAATTGCCTTGAAACCTAATCTGCCATCAGTATCGTGTACCTTACTTCTAGTAGGCATTATACGTTACGTAACTTTCGTTTGAATTGCCTTGAAACCTAATCTGCCAGCAGTATCGTGTACCTTACTTCTAGTAGGCACTATACGTCGTGCGGTGCTTTGAACAACGAGTAACGATAGGGACATCGGCAATCAACACTTGCATTTTCTTTTTGAGTATGGTATAAACATCACATGGAAGCATAGAGCAAAACTTTGCTTAATTCGTTGTTCTCATCGTTTGCCGCAGCTCCATGATAAACGCACCTTTAGCCTAACATAAAAGGAGGGGTACGAAAGAAAATATATTTTTCCAAATAGGAATTATAAACACATTTTTCGCACCATTTCATCAAAGCGCCTAGTCAGATATACAAGTCCTTCAAATCTTTACTATCCAAATGTCAAAAACAACCTGAAATTCTGATTTAATTGTAGGTGTTTAATTTTTATTCTCTGAGGTAGTCTTGAAAATAAAAGAAGGTGCTGCTTAATGGCCAGTTTATGTAAAGGCGTGATCGCTGTAGAAATTGTGCAAATTGTTAGGGCATTGCCATTTATCTGGCAGACATATCGGCTCAGCTTTTCTTTAAGCTGCTTTAACGACTGTATTTCGCTCCTTGAAGTCGACTTAGAGATTTTTCTCACAGTTCCATCATGATATCTGTTCTCTTGCAGCAGATTCTTCGTTCTGGTACCATTCTTTTAATTTTAATCGGCATTCGCTCAAAAGGTGAATATCTCCTGTAGCAGACACTATTACAGGTCTCCTTTATGAAGATCATTTTCTTATTAAACCAGTTCTTTAACGTTGCAAGTGAGAGACAATAGTTCTTGACACCATTCGCACCCGTTCTTTGTTTTATCTGCGTTGGTGTTTTTCCAAAAAAGTACTCGAACTCTTACATGGGCAATTCCAAAGAAAAGTGGATTTAGGTCGTTTTTTCGAACTTGCTGTGTTTTTCCATTACACACGAAAAAGTCGCAAAAAATCAAATATAAATAAAAAAGAAAGCGTCAGAAATATAGGGTACATAATACTTTTGACCAATGCTGTAGTTTATAGCTTTGTAGGTTAGGTCAAGGCAAATTCACCGACCGCCTTTAGGTTTTTCTAAGACGCACAAAAAGGATATCACTAGTGTTTACCCAATGGCAGTACGATTTTTTTAAGTTCTAAGTTTTGTTTCCAATGACTCCTTCGAAGAATCACCTCAGCTCAGCTTTTACGTAACTACAACCTTCACATACATTTGTTTTGTTTACAATAAACTAAAAACAAATTAAAATTAATAATTTTAACCCCTTATTTAATTTTATTTTCGTTTTGCTTATAATCTTAATTTGTGACACACTTCCCCATGGATTGCTTGATTATTTTGTTTGCGGTTATAACGATATCCAAATATTCCATAAAATATATTTGTGTAATTCTCTTCGTAGTACATCGAAAACATCAAAAATACTTCCACTGTAACTACTACAATGCCTATAATGCAAGACACAATGCGTATAATTCAAGATATCGAAACTACTACCAAACTTATCCCCCAAGAAATTATAATATTCGACGATATTAAATTTTTTTTTGTTTTTTTATTCTTCCTTTCAAAAATACTTTAATTAGTTTGCCGGTTAAGAATTAAAATTAAAAAAAAAAATATAAGCTAGCTTTTTTTTTATTTCCATTGTTAATATCATTTTCTGCGTTAATTTTATTTTTCGTTACTTTTTCCCATAAACATTTTGAAAAACAATCTTATTTTCGCCTTTTAAATTATTTCAGTTCTTATCTATTATTTTTTTTAAATTTTTTTTCACTTGTAATTTAAATGATTTTATTTTTCTAAACAAAAAAATATATATATAATCTGTGAAGTAGCTTTTAATTTTTTCAATTCCTAACGTCTATATTATGTGTATATATCTTTCTAAACCAAACGAAATCGAAAAAATAAAGATGTTTACATGGTCACCACTAATAATAATACAACGTACATCATTAATCAACAACCACAAGAAGCAACAATGCCAACTACGAGTAACTATACTCCTACTAATGACCAGATTAATCCTTTAGTCGAGACTATTCCATTACCTTATACAGCAAAAGTATACTACAATCTTAAGCAGAAGCGAAAACGAAAATTACGCAATGAACCTGATGAGCAGTCGGAATATTTAGAGAAAATGTCTGTGCGTGGTCTAGATATCCAAAGATATGAACATATTGTTGATGGAGTATCCTATTGTGCAGTTTGTGTGAAACAAGAAATTTTTAAAACGTTCAAAAACAAGTACAGTTTCCAAAGGCACGCTTATCTTTTTCATGAAGGCGACAATCGAAAAGTATTTGCCTGTCCTGTGTGTAGTAAGGAATTCTCACGCCCGGATAAAATGAAAATGCATAAAAAAGAAAAGCACGGCGACGTTGTAGATTTGGAAGAGCAAATGAAGGCAGCTGCAGATGAAGAGAAACCTGTAGCTAAGAAGACACCCGTCCGGAGAAAGCGTGTTACGAAGGCTCAAAAACTACAACAAGAACAGGAGCAACAACAGCAGCCGTCACAAGATGATAATACAACAATAACAGCAATTATTGATACAAGTGCAGAAAGCAATAACAGCAGTCAAAGCTTAAGTAACTGTAATCCGCATCAGCTGCAAACAATCGATTTAAGCAACATGATTTTACCTAGTCAACTCCAAATAAGTACCGCAGAACTTATACAACATCATCAACAACAGCAGCAGCAACAACAACAGCAACAATTGCAAAACACAACGATACTCTATAACCAAATCGATTTGAACAACGCGTTGCTCCAAAATCAATTGCACGCAAATAATATTATAATTCAAGGTCCACTCTCGAGCTCCAATGGTTCACTGCTTCCAGTGCAAACAATTCAAACTCATAATTCGCTCGATGGCAGTATATTCCATCATCAGTCACAACTGAATCAAACTCCATCTCAGCAACATATTCATATAAAGAATGCCCAACAAACGCTGACTACAGTACCAATGAGCACCACATCTACATCTACACAATCATCCTCGACATCTAGTTCTAATCACCATCACCAACAACAGCACCACCAGCCACACGAAAATCAACACCATCATCATCAGCAACATCATCAGATGGACATGACTTCTCTTACGAAGCTCGAAAACGTATCCTACTTGCCGGCTTCAAATGAAAATCATGTTATTGGAACGGTGCAAAGCTATCAGATAATTACACCGGATGGCCTACATGCCTATCAACCAAAATTGCTCAATGCGAATGAGATCGAATTGTGTCCGTTTACATCTGCAACAGGCGGCTATACATTTACCAGCAGTGCAGCAACTAATAACAATAGCAGTAACGCAGATCAATCTCAGTTTATGGACGTTAAGAATGAATTACTAATCAAGAGTGATCAATTTATGGATACATCTGGAATGTATCATCTGCCGTTTTCACCAACTTCGATGATAAATGCTGTTAGCGAAGTGAATAACTCGTCTTTACTGGAAACTAAAGAGATTAGGTAAAGAAAATTTTAAAAATTGTGAATTTTATGTATTTGATTGATTGTAGAAAAGAACGTTTTCTAAGTAGCAGAAGCTAGGAATTTAGTTTTGTTTTATTTTAATTGAAAATGTTTGGTGTGTTTGACTTTGTTTTTTTCTTTTTTTTCACTGGATTTTCATTTGATTTATTGCACTTACACATGATTTAACAGAAGGAAAAATAAATGTCAGCAGTAGCTGATTGATTTGGATAAAAATCTGAACGTTTTCCAATAAGTAAATGCAATTTTATCCAAAAAAGAAAACTAGTAACTTCTGTACGTCGTAGAGGACTTGAGTCAGCCAAAAAAACATTCTCTATAGATGATATAATATGTAACTAGTCTGGTGATTAATACTGGTAAAAGAAAAATTGATGCTAAATGAGAACGAGTTAATATTTGTCAAATATTATTTTATTTATTGGGTTACTCAATAGATACGAAATGCGGCCATTTACTTTCCAGCACGACTTGCAGTACGCACCATATGCATGGGAAAATTGTCCACTGCACGGAATTGATTCGCTTTACAGACTAAATATTTCAGTGGTGAGTAGAGCAGGCCATGTCCTCTAAAACGCATCATAGCTCATAACCCAATGGTATGTGGTCTAGACTGCCAGCTAGTCAATCATCCAGTAATTTGAAGTCTGGAAAGATGTTTTGAGTGGTTTTCGCTTTGTAAGTTGGAGCAGAATCTTGTTAAAACGTCCACGGCTTGTTGTTTTGTTGAAAGGCTACACAACGTCTTCCAAAACAGGTGTTGGATAAACTTTTGCCGAAGTTCCTACTTCTTTTTTGTATAAATGAAGGTTGGTAACGCCATGGCATAATACCATTACTGATGCGAGAAATGTAGCCACGTTCGACCGTTGGCTTCAGTTCCAATGTTTCTCTTGGTGACCGAATATACAGGTGATCTTCAACGGTGAAGATTTTCTCGTCAGTGAACAGAATTGATAAGTTATCATTATTCGCGTACCCGCTGCGCAGAGCTTTCTACTTTTCTTACGTTTTTCCTTCAATACGACTGTGAGTAAGTGTTCAGTGTGTTTTTTGTATATAACAACTGCAACAACATGATTTTCAATGTCATGATTGTAAACAACAGAAGCCACACAGTTTTTAAGCGGCAATGTTGCAAAAATGTATTCAACATGAAATGGATGCGTTCAATACTTCATCCGCAATGAATACGTTTAGTCGTGTACCACTATTAAATTTATGGCTAGACCACGTATCCAGTATCCTCCACAGAAATGTGCCATGCTCCAAAAACACCCAGGAAGTATGGATTTGTTAAATATTGTGCCAGTTATCCCTATTCTAAAGTTTCAGACTGCAAATTCCAGCACAAAGTTTAAAAAATCAGCTTGTCTTAGAACTTCTGTGGTTTCAAACGCATTAGACAAGTTAAATCCGATATCCAAGTTAACGTCGGTAAGTCTAAATTTGTGCCAATAAGTTTGAGCGGAACATCAAAAATGTCAGTCCACTCCAACATTTTTTTTCCTTTTGCCTCGGTAAATTTATTAAATTCGAATAATTTTCAAAGAATTTGTGTGGACCAGCATTGGTATTCTCCGATGTTTTCTTGCAAAAATTTGGAAGGCCTCATTAAGAAGTTCACCTTCTTTGCTGTTGTTACAGATTTTTTGTTTATTTCGAATCTGCGTCATACTGTTGTTCATTCTGTACTTATTAACGTTATAATACTTATATTCTGCACTTAGTCCTTAGTCCGTGGTCCTAATTTTGGTGTTGATATTTATTTTTCCTCTAGACTAGACATTTTCTATTGAATTCACATCAGGACTGTGGCGAGCAATTTTACGTCGTTATACTGTTTTCCTATTTCCAAAGTGTGCACCGACTCCGATGTTTTGGATCGTTTTCATTTTGCAAAAACCATTCGTAAGGACTGGACATTCCTGAGAAACAGGATCTTACAGAGGTTCGGCAAACTTCAAACAAACAATTCTGATACAATTTTACTATGAATTGATCGTCGAAATTTTTTATGACCACTATTAACCGAATCCTTTGATCGGAAAGCATCCATAAACATGAATCTTTGCGGAGTGTCTGACAGTATGTTGTGTCGAATTTTCATCCAGGTTTTCTTCCAATAATTATCGGCAAATAAGAAGCATTTATCCATAAATATGATGCTGCTGTAATGACGGTTTTCGGGCGCCGTGGCTCAGTGGTTAGCGCGTTGGACTACTCTGCAGGAGGTTCGAATTTCGGTTTTTTTCACTGTCCTCCTCCCGCGGATGTATAAATAATAGGAATTCTAAACAGCTATTAAAAAAATTTTATCTTAAAGCTTGTTACCTTTACAAAATGAACAATTCAGTGAAGAATCCTCTTGAATTTTACCATTATTGTTCCTGTTTCTGGTTGATTGGATAGGCAATTTTACGATTAAACCATAAGCACTAGAGAAGTAGCACGATATTGTGCCAAGAATTTGACTACAGCTTAATTTTTTTTTTTCAAATTCAAGCAAGTTCCCAAATGAATCCATTTCTTTCAAAAATACGGAAGGAGGGAGTTCTCATTTTGATTTTAGGTACTAATACTTTCTCCAACTCATATAAATTCGCTAAAATTTAAAATGAATTCATAAATTTGAATCCAGTGAAAAATTTCGTGCGTATAAATATTTTTTTTTTACATATTTATAGTGTATATTTATTTTTATTGCTATGTAGATTAATTAATTGTGTAGAAAGTTAGAGGTAAGATTAAAATTTGTTTTAATGTATTTTTTTGACGATCTGAATCAAACACTGAATAGAATATTTCGCTTTTCATTAATGTTTATAAGTAATTTTAAACACATTTAAAATTTACAATGTATTGTTGCTGTAATTACTATTCTTTCTTCGTACTGCTTTGTTGTTTATACATACACATATAATACTTAAGAGCAATTAAACCAAGTTTAGAATTTCATGTTCAATAAAACCTTGTTGGAGTTGCTTTTTGAATGCATTGATACGCTTTTTAAGTTTATTTTGAAGTGGTCATTTAAAAACTGTATGAGTCACAAAGCTAATCTTCTACAGAAATTTAAATTTAAACTCATAATATAATTAAGCTGTTAATTTAAAATCACAATCATCCATCGAGCGTTGAATTCGAATTTGAGAACAATAAAATCGTTTTCTTATTCAAAACGGAAAAAAGATAAAGATTTGGCGTTGTTGCATCGATATGTTGTCTTAGTAACGGCAAGATGATTTATGTATCTTGCAATAAAGTTTTTTGTACTTTACTTCCAAAGTACTTTGCTTTCTTCTTGTACTCCATACCGCTCCCTCGGGATGGTGTGTTAGAAAGAAGGCCTCAAATTGTTTCTTGCACTTCATACTAATCAATTAAAACCTACTTAACTGACGCCGTGAACGAAACTGAAACAGAAGAGTAACTTCCAGGATTCGCAATGTAAACTACTCAAAACAAAATAGGGCCCACCCAAGATTTATTTTGTATTTTGCCTAAAAAATACTTCATTGGTAAACATTATCGAAACGAAGGATTTTATTGTAAAGTTTGCATGTGTATGAGTCCTTATCAATGCTTTGAACAACAATTTTACCGTTGCCTCCAAGTGAGTATGCAAAAAAGCCCATGGCTCGAAAAAACAATCAATGCAAAATTTATTGCAGTTGTTTTCTTAGTCCGATGCTAGCGTTATTTTGTTTTGAGTAGTTTATGTACATAAAATAATTTGGTGGTAATTTAGTGATTTAGCCACAGAACGAGGCTTATAAACTGTTATTCCCTTTACTGAATGTTACAATCAACCTATTTTCACGGTTAGATTTAGTTACTAGCTGTCCTTTTGTACTGAAACCACTGAGTGTATTGCTTAATAGCGCGATGAGCGAAACTGTCGTAACACTCAGATTTCTCAGATTGCTCCGCAACAACACATTTTTGTGGACTCTTCATTATCTATAAATTTGAATATTGCTTAATAGCGCGATGAGCGAAACTGTCGTAACACTCAGATTTCTCAGATTGCTCCGCAACAACACGTTTTTGTGGACTCTTCATTATCTATAAATGTTCGTTTTTCATTCGGTTTACATTAAAAGAATACCGAATGGTTTTCCATTTGTAATTAAGCATGTAATGAAACTGACTACAAAATCATGAAACAATTATAGCTAGAAAGTCATAAAAAAAGAATAACAGACTATAACCTCGGCCTGAGTTGAAAGGAGGTGAAAAGTCATATTTGCAAAAGGATCCATTCACAGAACAGGGGTAGTGATTGGTGGTCCAGAATTGTGGCGTGCAGTGTACAGATGCCACTCAAGTGCGTGTAATTTCGTAAACTCCCAAAGCTCCCATTCAAAGTAGAAACATATTTTTGATACATAACAACTTTGTATATGTAGTACATACGAACGTACTTATGTATATGGTTTTTAACTTACTCATTTGCACTGCGACTAATGATATAATCACTGTAGATCGGTAAGCGGTGATTTAAGAGAGTTCTACGTACTTCCGAAGAGCCGAGATAAATACGTCTCACAAATACATATGTATGTATTAACTTGCATCGCCCCTGCACTATGTTTTTACATTAAAGCTGGGACTATACTATGCCTTTTAGCGCAATGCAAAAATTTATTCGGAATTTCGCTGCAGCAAAACCTTATTTATATAGACAGCCGCATTTAAAACAGTGCGTTGTACTTTCTATCCATTAAGAAAACGTCCCGAAAAAAGGGTTAGTAAAGTTTCAGGATGTCGCTTAAATCACTTTACAAAATAATATCACCATTAAAGTGGAAAAAAATATTGAGACAACTTTTGTATTAAAAAGACCTCAGTTTGGTGTACGTAGATAAAATTTCCCGTAATAATAGGCGGAATTAGTTAATGATAGCTGTATAACCATGGATTGAAAATAGCTGACATTTTGGTAATTTAATTTAACCATCTGGCGGTGTACACATATAATGTATGAATATCCAAGCGTACACAAAAAAGATTTTATTGAACTAACTACAGACGCTATTTAAAGTGGAATAAATACTCATAATTTGTTTTTGCACTTAAGATTATTAATTTGCATGTTTGTTACCAGTTTCTTTAATGGCCATATACTACACATATACACAAATTTAACTTCCTATTTATCTATCGTCGATATTAGGAAAAAAACTGGAATACTTTTTTGCATGGTACGTTTTTCAGTTTGTCTCAAGATGTACGTTACGTTTAGTGTCTTTCTAAGTATTATTACCGTTTCTATAAGTTCCATTAGCAAATGACAAGAAGGAAAAAGGACTTCACCATGCGTACTGAGAAATTACGAAAAAAAAATATTTTAAATTTGAAATGTCTATTGTTTTTTTGTCAAAACTTTTCTTATTTTGCCAAATCGTTGATATATCGATTGTTTACGGCCCTATTTTGCGAATAGATCAATGAACTTTGACTATAAGTGTGTCAGTTGTTTGTGTATCGTTAGAGTAACAGTGGTTAACATTTCTCAGTAAAAAAAAACTCTAATGTCGTCAAATATCAGCTGCATGCACGGTGGTCAAAGTACGTCTCTAAAACGGCTGATCAATTGTTTATTACGCAGTTACATTCACCGTAACGTTGCTAGCTTCATTTTCTTAGAAGCATAGACCAATATCGCAACTCCAAAGCACACCAAACAATCACTTCTTAAAGATCTTTTAAATGCTCTACAATTTTGATCGCCGTGGCTTAGTGGTTAGTGCATTGGATTACTGGGCGAGAGATTCGATTATCGAATACCAGTAACTAGAAAATTTTTCCACGGTCCCACCTCTCGCAAATGCCTGATAAACGTCTGAAAGTTTTAACTGTCATAATGATAAAAGCTTCCTAAAAAAAAATTTTTTGTTTGTGCTGATGTACACATGTGACTTCAAAGAAAAAAGTCGAACGTTGTCCAATCACACGATATTGCTGGGCAATTATTCCTACCTCCATTTCTAAAGATTTCATACTGGAAATTTTATTCATAGGGCAACGTTCATTAGAGATCCCTCTTGAATCCATAAAAGTCAGTTCAGATTTGGACACTACAATCCGATGTTCAAATTTAACCTTTCGCAATGATTTTCGAATCGAAAACAGTGGGGTCTCTTGCAAATGTATTATGGAAATTTCACTCCTGAACTACGGGTATTTGGTGCTCATGTTTCCAATTTTTATTATATTAGCGCACGTGTTTTCCTTTTTATTAGCTTTAAAAACACGCACACATTCGCTTCAGGAAATTAAGAAAGCAGTCAAAGCGTTCGCGAAAGAAATTTTTACTTTTTATTCAAGTACCAACTTGGGAAAATTAATTGGAAAAAGAATGAAAACTCACCATTAACTTGTAAGAACAACAAACGAATTCTACATATTTTCCATTTTAAAAAATAATAAACAAAAAAACCTTTGTAGACTCAACTTGTAGAAATAAATTTTAAAAGATAATATAAAGTGTAATGCCAGAAAAAAAAAAATAACATTTGAGGTAAAATAGGCTATGCCTTCAGACCAAACCTTTAAATAATGAAGCCTAGTAAAGAAAATTATATTTTGATATCCTAATTGGCTTTGTTTTTCTCTTTTGTTCTTTTTTTTTTTAATTTTAAGTAATTTATTTTTTATGATTTCGTTTGATATATGATTTAATTTTATTTGCACAAATTCGTAGACTTTGTACTTTTTGTGAAGTGAAGTATAATTTGAAATTTAAAAAAAAAAAAACGTTTTGTAAAATTGGTGAAACTATTTTTGACTATTTTACCTGATTTGATTCCATCATTTGTTTACTTATATTTATTTAATTATTCTTTAAAATAAAAACAACCTTTTGCAGCTACGATATAACGGAGGCGGTGTTATTAGCCCTTTAAGGCTCTCAAGTATAACAAAGTTGGAATTATAACATGAAAAGAAAGAAAACAAAAAAAAAAAACACATTTCTGAACATGTAAATAACCATTGGTCAAAATATAATTATAAAGGCAAGAAAAACAAAATAACCAAACACAAATGACTCTCTAGAACAGTTATTTTAAACATAATTTGCAAAAAAAAAACCAAAAAAAAAAAAGAATAATAATGAGGTATGTGGATTTTATTTTTTCTTACACACAACACATTTATATAGCATGCTTGATCTGTCTTTTTACTAACAATGATGCAATAATTGGATGCATTATGGTAGCTTGTTTGCCTTATGGTATAATATTTATAATTTACTAATCAAACATAACATCTATATAAATAAATTTCATAAATATTTTCGTTTAATATATATTAAGTTAGACTTATAGAGAAGATAAAAAAAAGGAAAAAAAATTGGTGTGCAAAATTTTTGTGATTATTTTTCGATTCATTATTTATTATAACTTCATTTATCATATGAATGTATAATACTCGTATTTATGTATCAATATAATGAGACATTATGTATACTGATAAAAATGAGGTATTTTTTTTAGGTTTTACATTGAGATAATATCATTTGTTTCCGTAGTATTTGAAATGAAAAGATACGAAACATGAAAAATTACTATTAAATGCATGACTTCTAGATTCTATGACGTGGAATATGCATACATACAGTGGCCGATATAAAATTGAGGACACGGATGGATCGAACATTGCGATTTGATTATGTCAAGAACTGAGACAAATTTAAGAGTATATTTTAAAGGAAACAAAATGTTTACTTTATTTAATAAATAACATAAATAAAAAAAAACAAAAAAAATGTCTTCATCAATAGTGAGTGATAATCTCTAAAGTTCACCGTTTATGATCTCCAAAAACATTCATGTTTTCTGCAACTACATTACCTTTTCGATTCTAAATTATTTTTTTCTTAAAAAATAAATTTATCAACTGCTGCAGAACTTCTCTGTTGATCTCGATCCATGCCTGGGTTATTTGTGAATCGACATAGCTCTTCCACATTTCTATACTACCTCCCATTCGAATAAATCTTTATAGCCTTGTTTCCCCCATGTTTTCGATTGTGTTAAGGTCAGGACTACACAATGGCCACGGTAAACACGTTTTCCCTCTGAGCTCTAACCGTTCTCTTGGACTATTCTTGACGTGTGAATGGGAGCATTATTTTCCTGAAACACAAAGTTTTTAATTCGTCTAGGATATATTCAAACATCTCTCTGAATTGTTCACTATTCATTCTGGGTGATACCCACATTAAAGGGATGGCTGAACTAAACCACCCAGATAAATGTATGTATGTATGTATGTATGAACCTCAGGAGTTTGTTCAGCTCAATGTTTCTTAGATCATCCGCATGAAATAGCTCCCAAAAGTGTCATTCATTTTAGTGGCTAGTGCTGGTCAGCATAGCAAGTGGCGAATGGATTCTATTTCCTCTTCGTGACACAGTTCCTATAGAAGTCATTTTGGGGTAGTCCCAGACGTCCTGCATGGTTGTCTATCACACAATGTCCTGTCACGATGCCTACAACTGTCCGAATATCCCTGCGACTGAGTTTTATGCGATCTGCAGATCTGTTTATGTCATGTACTGGGCATAACGATTTGACTATGGCCCGTGTATGTATCTAATCGATATTAACCAATGTTAGGTTCCTCGTTGGATTAAATATCTATTTCCCTGCCCAAAGTACTAAACGGTGGGCAAGCTTAGGGAAGGGCCTGCGAGGCGCTTAGATGTGACCCCGCCCTTTTGTTCATCCACTTTCGTTACCCGGGATAGCTTGAACCTTACCGATCTTTACTGTCAACATACGTAGATGCTGATTGTGTTACCAGAGATATTTCCCTCGATAATCATGCCCGCAGCTTGTTTCATAGCAGTAACGGCTTGAAAAACACTGCAATCGTCCTCAAGTCTGAAGGACCGGTTTATATTTCGAGACCCGCAGTAGATATCAGTAGCAGCACCTACTCTGCTAGTCGGAGCATTGATGTCCATTCGCTCTAGATGTGCTAGCCATCTCAGGCGACTGATGCGGAGTGGGTGGATGTCGCTGTACAGCTTGTTAACTTTGTCGTTAAATCTTCTTCTCCAAAACTCGTCAATGCAAACGGGACCGTTTCTCAAGAAACGGCCGATAATATCTTACCCGCTTTCGAAAGAGTCCTTGATTCAGCGCCATAAAGCAGGATAGTGATGATAAGGGTCTTGTATAGAATCTCCTTAGTTGTTCGAGATATGATCTCATTACTCAATTTCCTTCTCAGCCCAAGGAAACAACGATTGGCAAAAGTTACATATTTTTTGTTTGATTTCTGCTGAAAAATTCTTTTCAGAATTTGTCGCAGAACCAAGTTAAGACAAAGCTCGTTACTACCTTAAAATTACAGCTGTTGACTGTAACATTCTGTCCGATCTGGCGGTATCGTGTGTCCCTTCTTGTTGAGAGCATATACATACCTGGTTTTGCCCTTATTTACCGAAGGGTTCCAGGCGTTCGCACAATGTAGCAGATAAGGTTTTTGACGCAATATTGAAGAGACTGATACCTCTGTAAGTGGCGCAGTTGAGGGGGTCTGCTTTCTTGTGGATCGGACGGCGCTCTGATTCCATTCATCAGGCATGGTACATTCATCTGACCAAATTTTAAAAATGAACTATTGTTTACCTTCTCCCAAGTCATCTTCAGCTGCTTTGTACAACTCGTCCTGTAGGTCCATCAGTTTTGTTGGATCTAAACTTGGATATTGCTATCCTACCTTTGTTTTGGTCAAATGGACGAAAGTTTTGACTATATCGTTTATGTTGAATGGTTCATTCTACTTGAGAGCAGTATGTTGGTCTTCGTGCCTGTTGTACAATCTGCAGAAGAAGTTTTTCCATATCCTCAGCGCCGACTGCGACTCTACTACAAGGTTTCCTTTTTCATCGCTTTAAGTTTCTGTACCTGTCTTGTTGGCTTGATAAGTTCTTTTTGCCTTTTGGTAAGACTTCTGTCAGTCGTGGAGAGATTTCGTTTCTGACGGTCTCTTGCGATCGCAGCTTTTCGACGTCAAATCTTCACACAGTAATTTTTCTTTGTTGTGGCGTTTCAGATATCCACATTCATCTCTTGACTTCAACAAGGTAGTAATCCGTCTATGTTGGCTGCTCGGAAGGTTCGAACATCCAGCTCAAGACTTATTGACTAAGTCTGTCATTTATAACAAAACTGGACTCGAACAAGCGCTACTTCTGCTCTCTGTAGCAATCACTGTATTAGATGTCTAGGACCTCTGCTTATTGATCGGCTGCACGTGGTCTGTTAAGAGTCCGAACACCCCCGGTGCAGATCCGAAGATCGTTGTCCTTGTTTCGTTTGCCAGTGTTGTTAACAGTGGGGTCATTCATATCCGAGGATTGTTGTTACTTCGTAACTAAATTTTTTTTTTTATGTTACACAAGTTGTCCCGACGCACAACCTCCAGTCTGGAGTGCCAGATCCTTGCTTTTAGACCCTAAAACAAGGGTTCGGCTGAGCCGATGCCAATAATACATCGGGGATGCAAGCGCTGCCATTGACCCATTAAAGGCTCCTCCAAAAGTTCTTTACTGACCTGGGCTCCAAAATCGAGGGAATTTTTCTGCTGCACATCCTCTTTCTGATGATCTCTTGTTAGACATCTGAGCCGTAACATCGCAAGTCAGGTCAGCAAGAGATGCATCGCCTGGCACATGAAGATTTGTGTCAAAAGTGAAATGGTTTGGAAAAGAAACGTTCATGTCCATACCGAGAATCATCTTTCAAAATGGATTTTCGGTCCAATCAACCCATCTCTTTCTGGCTCACATAAAATCTACCTGTCTCGTACGACATGGCTTTCATTCCAATGAACGTGTAGCCAGGCACTAAATTATTGAATTATTTTTTTAATTACATATGTATATGACTGCTAAGAAAATGATTTTGACTTATGTCATTGAATGTAAAGACATGACTTGTCGCTCGGTAAAAGTCGTTGGGTTTATTGAATTTTGTACAGGAAGTACGAGTAATGCGTCGGAGAGACGTGCGAGGGATGCCCAACTGCAAAAAATGGCGAGAAAAATGGCCTGTACAGCCTTAATGTTCTCATTATACTGATTCGGACGACGTCGACCGTTATGACTGGCATTACCAAGATTGCTGGTGGCTATAAATTTTTCGCTTGGACTGACGCTTGTCAAAGTAATAGGGTTGCAATATGTCGAAGGCTTAAGTAACCCACCCTTTACATATGTATGTGAAAAATGTCTTACATATAAATCTAAATTTCTCCTGAGTATTGATCTACGAAACCCAGACATGAAGTACATACAAACAAACGGTCAATTTTTAAGACCCACGAATGTTTTAGCCCTCTGAAACAGTTGTACCAAATCTGATTTATGTGCGAATAACAATAACTTTCTTTTTAAATGATAAAATTGTACGGGTAGTCGATCTGCTACTAAATTGTAATGTTTTCTCTGACTCCTCTTGCAAATAGAATCGAACTAAATTCAGTAAACTGTTTCTCATTACCAAATTTTGGAGCAATTGATCGAAAACTAAACAAACGACTTGGGCAAGACATGACCTTAATATTTCGCTCAACTTATTGCTTTCTAAATCCTTTGACCGAGAAGCATCCATAGATGTTTCACGGTGCATTGTAGCAACTTTTAATTTTTCTCTTTTTTTTTTGTCTAGGTTTTTTTTTTAAAAAATAAATACAAGTAAAAAAATGACTATCTAAATATAAATCTGATGCTGCTTCAATTTTAATTCAAATTCTATGTTACCCGACTCAGCTTTTTTTTTAACAAGCGTCTCCAGCCAGCTCGATCTTTAGTTAGCTGCCTCCTGTTTCGCACGCTAAATTGGTAGCGTACGCTACCTGAGCCATGAACTTTTTCTACTGCGCCATCCAGAGCATTGATGTCCATGCGGTCTACATGACCCAGCCACCTCGTTCGACGTTCACTCTTCTGGCTGAGTCAATGTCGCTAAGTGTGGATAAAGAAATCAACAACAAATAAAATCTCCATGTAAAACCTAAAAACTTTTTGTAAAACTATGCGTTGAATATTTTAGTAGAATACTATATTACATAAACCAAATCTAATTACAGTTCTTGTTTTCTTACTCTTTAATTTTTTTTCTCCCGATAATTATAGGACTAAGAAGCGACAATCCACAGCTATCAAGCATTAGATCGTCACACAAAGAAATACATGACCGCTTTGTGACCACATTTACAGAATTTCTTAAAACCTACGGATCAGATCAAATGCGTCTGGACGAATGGGAAATTCGATCATCTGAAAGATCTCAAAATCTACCTTTAAACATTATTGATAAAGTTAGTCCAGCAAGCAGTCCACAATCAACTACGCAGAGCTTACGACAGTTTCGTATTCCAAAAATACCAAGGGAACATCGACGACCACCGCAAGTAGTACCATGTTCAGTGACAATTGAAAGAATTCCATCACCAATTGTTTCGGCAATGCAACATAATAGTCTTCACATACCACCTGATCAGAAAACATTTACAACTGCAAGTAATTTTTTTGGAACAAATTTTTTGGATGTGAAAAATAAAACTGAGATGCTTTCACCCATGCCTGAACCTGATTGGAGACAAAAGAATGCAGACAATGGTTGCGTATCGCAGCAAACAATGATGCCAGTAGATTTAAGTCAGTATTCCTTACAATCACAACTTTCATCTTTTGAGAGTCCAGAAATTACCTATACCACTCCATCACTGGTTAGTACTGATCTACTACCTCATGTCATTCTTCAACCAATCGATCAAAGTGGTAGCGTCAATTTGACCAATAACACCGAAAATAATAACGCAAGCGGCGATAGTGGTAGTGAAATGGTTAACAAAAACTGCATATCACAGGTTTATGTTTGATTTTATGTTAATGTTTTCTTCTTCTTTTTTTAAAAAAGGCAAAGAAACAATGACAGCAACAAGCAAACAGTAGATGTAAAAGAGTTATTTTAAGAAGAAAATTAAGAAATTGCATCCGGTTACAAGGAATAACAATGCAAGATGATGATTGTCTTTTATTTTATTTTTACCCATATGCTATTCATTTAATTTAATTTTATAGGCAAAATTTGACTGCATAAGTCATATACATATGTATTTCTTATTTTACAAAGAAATTTAAATCTTAAATGTTGATATTTAAAATTAGAGAAATTCATGGTTTTATTCCTTGTTACCAGAGATATGTATGTATAAAATATATTTACACCGTTTGCATACTCAAATGCAAGCATAACTTAAGCAGATGCAACAAGAGAATTGAAACATGATTGCAATATGTATAAATGTATATTTTTTTGTTTTAGTTGTGAATTTTATTTTAAATGCTGAGATGGTGTAAAAGGTAACCCCACTAAATCATTTTGAGCAAAAAAAAAGACCAAAGAAGCAAATAAGCAAAAGCAGCGAAACAATGGACAGTTAGCCCCCGTAAAATAGCACCTAGGTGCACTTCTCTCTTACCGCAACTAACCTAAATAAGCAAATGGTACCAAAAAAACTGATAACCGAATAATAATGATGAATCGAAACAATGTTTTTTAAGGGTTTACTCTTTTTTCCCCCAATTCTCTGAACACTCCATATAGTGCGACTTTATTTTAAACTTTATTTCCGTAGATGTTACTCATTTTAAACGTTTTTACATAGATATTACCCATTTTTTTAAGTCTGCGTTTTTTTACACTATTTTTGTGCATTTATTTTTAGTAGCGGTTATATGGTACAAAGAGAGAAAAGGAAAAAGAATTTAATTGTTGATGGACGAGCTAAGCAATTTGGTGATGTAATATACATATGTGTATGTGGATGAATGCTCACGTTATCAATCTAAAGAATGTTTCTTTATCCGCTTTCTCGAGTACAGATATGAAATGATAAAATTTACATTTTCACTCGCCAAGATCAAGGACGTATCAAATGTTTTTCGGTTGATACTGTCACTATTTTATGAGGTTTTCTTTTTATTCTCGCCGGGATAGTATGATTAACCCAAAGTAAGGACACCGGTTAATCTTCACTTCGCCAACATGGTAAACGTTCGAACGAATAAATAGTAGATTGTTTCCAATTGCACTTCAAAACGCTCTCCTTAATAAATTTCGTAGACATCATTTTTGTACGACAAACATAAACGTTACCCAATTTTTCTAAAGTTCTATAATTATTCACAAAAGCACACGTGATGATCCAATGAAACATCAATGGGAATGCTTAATAGTTGAAACACATTCGCACAGCAACTTTGACAGCAAATGACAGACGCTGTGATTTGAAAGACATTAGAACAGCAACAGCTTACAATAAATATTTGACACTACGGGAATTAATTAACAAAATAAAAATGGAAACAAAGAATATGTAAAGGTTTTGTTTTTAAATTTTTGCTGCTGCTATCGAAGTTGCTAAGCTTATTCAGCTATAACAGTTTTAAGACACTAATTTGATTAAAGTAGTATCCGTTTTTTTTTCGGCTTCGATTTGAAATCAATGGTTGCTTAGCAAGAGAATAAGAGTGCGTGTGAGTAATCGGCCACAAGCCGTTCTAGCACTTGCCTATGTATTTCGAAGTAGATAGAAACAAATTAATTTTGTTTTTAGCAACTTAGGTTCTGTTCCCTTGGCTTGTTTTACATAACTAATCGCCATTTATGACTTTAATTAAATCTATAAAAATAATGATTCTGTGGTGCTTCCTTTTTTAAACAACCGATTTTATTCTAGCCATATAAGCAAGGCATCCAGTTGAGTTTCCTTATAACACCCCTTTTCACCTCGATTATTATTTCTGGTATCTCCGATGTAGTGTTAGAGAATGTTTAACCTGGAATGGAAAAAGAGTTTAAAATAATAAAACATCAGGATTGTTTTTCTAGTAAACTGATATTTACCAATTTCGGGCAGGTACAAAGCCCAAAATTATTTTGAGAAATCGCTTTACCAGAATGTGCAGTGTTCCTCTAGCGATGGTAGTAAATTTTCTTTTTATATTGTTTTGAATTTTCTGAGTTCACCGTTCTATTTACTCGTATTACAACCAGCCAGCCTTCAACACTATAATAGGAAAATCATCCAGCCTCCTTATTTCACGGCTGTTGTAATACATTCTTTTAAGTAAAAAACCTTAATAATATTCCAAAGATGCCTATCATAATAAAACTACGCAGATTTAACCCTATTGAATGGCTTCAATTCTAGTTGCGAATATTTTGTCTGTTGATATCCGTAAGTAGCTCTGGGTTACCAAAATAGAAATACGAATAGCTTTAATTCCGGATTTCCCAAGAAAATATTTTCCTTTTTTTTGTACGATTGTAGTTGTAGTTCCTTAATTGCACCTATTGACTCACATTTCCAAATACTGTCTACTTATTTACGCATTTTTTCTTCGCATTCTAAAACTCCAAGCTATTTTATTACTTTTTTTTTAATTTAGAACAAACTGATTTCGTTGCAAAAAAATTTGACCTTACTCTGTGAAATTGACATTGACACAGCAGCGTACAGACACAACTCATAGAATATGCTGTCATACTTTGAGTCGCCATAGGATACTGTCAATACCTGCTTCAAATTGTTATAATTCTGATAACTCATGACTTTACTAACAAAGACTAATTTATGAATGAATTGATCACAAATGGAATTACAATTTTAATTTAACTTTTTAAGTTAAGTGATGATGATATCGAACAAAATATGGAGACATTTTTTATAACACTCAAGCTTTACACTTTTCTTTTAATCGCAGCTTTGTAAAATACCTCCCAAGTTTGTTATTTTATGTTTTTTCTTTTGATTATTTTGCAAACAAAAAGTTCAAGGCAAATAACTCTTAGATCGCTGAGTTAAAGCCGGTGTTTGACTGTATAATTTTTTATGTCGCCTTAGAAGTTTTAATAAAAAATGTACCTTAAAAAAAATCAATGATAACTTATCATTTACTGTTTGCTTGTGATAGTAGAATTTAAAAAAAAAAAAAAACAAACGAATACGTACTAAAGCTACCAATAACTACCATTTATGGAAAAAGGTCCATGAACCAATCTGAAAGCACTACAAAAATAAAAGAATTCCCCAAAAGCGGTGGTTAAAAATAAATAAATTAATTTTAATAGATAAAAAGACAAAACTGTAATATACTGAACCTGTTATAAATTGTTGGAGAAACCTTTTCCATTTTTAATATAGAAATGTCTATTGAAAAAAGTATGCTTAATATTTGTTAAAAAAGAAGGAAAGAAGATATGCAAGCTTATTCTCAATAAAAAATGTTTAGAAAAGAGTAGCACTTGCGATATTGTGATGTAGTAAATATTAATTAAAAAGTAAACTGTTACGACACAAAAAGTCGAATGCAACTACTTAAGTCATAAAACGAAAACTAATTAATTTCTACATTGAAACTTATAAGAAAACAAAATAATGTAATGTCACCTTAATACAAATTAAAGACGAAAAAATAAGAAAATGTATTAAATTTATTAAGTATACCATTTAATCTACATTATAATTGATTGACTAAATTTAAATCCTATGATTAGTAATTTATTTCTAATTATTAAAAAAAAAATTTTTATTGAAAAATTTCGACTACAAACAATTGGGAAGAAATGTATGGTATGTAATTTTAAGAGAACGTCAAATTTTAAATATATGTAATTTATTTACTAATATAAACATAAGAAAGAAAAGTAACGATAGGAAAGAAAGAAACCTATTACGCCATTTGAACCCTTATTGAGACAGCATGAATATCTATTTTATACATTTTCTTTTCTTCATATATCTATCTATTCACTATTCCTCTTCCTATTTTATATGTATTTTCATTTTTATTTAGCATAATTTATTTATCCTAATTGTTAGACATAAGTTTAATAAATATGCGTGTCGCTCCTTTGTTCTTAAATGTAAGCAATGATATTGATGATATAAGGTTTTGAATATAATGATGTATAATGTAATTCAATTATATCAAACACGAGAATAAAATAAAATACACACTGTAAGATACAAATTAATAATTAAAAATAAATGAAAAAAACGAAATTATTTCATAAATTTTATGACGCTGTTTTTTTATTACATATAGCAATGCATGATACCTCTGCGATTTTCAAGAAATTCTCCACCTTTGAAACTTTACTTAACTATTAAACTATATTTTTATTTGTACCTGTCGTGAAAAATGTGTTGTGAATAGGAAGGAATAGGAAGGAAAAAAGTTCTGACTGTTGCGAAATGTTGAAGAGTTCCCTCGAATTTTTTCTCTGTAATTTTTGTAATAAAACAAAACGATAAGCAGATATCTCACGGAATTGAATGTTTTAAAAATGTGATTATTTTTGTTTGAATTTTTCTGAAAAATACTTAAGCTAGGATCAACGAAAACCGTTAAAGCTTTGACTTTCTCAAAATGGCGTGAGAATCTGTCCCAAAGTAGTCTCATCGTGTGATCGTCAATGTAAGGCGCTATAAACGCGATTACGACCACGTTGACATCCGCTTTGGGAGGGATTTTTGGATGTAATCACTCTGTCAGTGCTGTTAAAGTGGGCTCACAGGCTTTGACCGTTCCTCAACGTAAACACGTCAAGATTGGCACAATTCAAAAATGCAATACTGGGTGGGCCAGCGCACACTGGATCAATTCCCCCGGGGTAAAACTCAGTTCATAGAAAAGGGAGGGCAAGTGTGCAGTATGAAACGGGGCAAAATTTTCTTCCAGCGATGAAGTGGTTTAAAATTGGGGTAAACCAATACACACACAAGTTGTCAATTTCGAAAAACAACAGAAATACCACTACAATGAAAATCGGTTCATGTATATGTATATACATAATTTTACCCCGAAATATAAAAATCTATTCCACTTTGTCATAATTGGTTTGATCGTGGAGTAGAAAGGATCGCGGATTAAAATGAATACATTTTTGGATAAGAGAGCAAATAGAAGCGCTCATTTGAATATACGAGGATATTGATATTTTGTATATTTTCAAACATGAAGATTGTGTTTATAGAATAGAACAAAGAGAGGAGGGAAATAAAATTAAATTAAAAGAACTAAGCGAATTAAAGACCAAGGCCCTTATTGCGAGTGTCGTTTGCCGATCGATAAACGACTTTTGTCGATAGTCGATCGTCGAAAGTGAATTTCGGTATTGCGTATCTCTATTTTGAACGAAATTTTTCGTTTTGACAGTCGATCTTTTTCGTTTACATTTTCCCGATCGACTGTGTGGAAGAAGTGCAATGTTATGAACAAAAATGCAATGTGTTTCATTGTTTTGACCTTTTATTTATAAAAAAGTAATTATATTAATTACAGGGCCTTACCGCGAGATTCTATTCGCAATAGAATTAAAGTCGAATAGAATTAAAGTCGATCTATCGGTACTGCGAGTTTCTATTGGTATCGATATTTTTCTATTTAATAGAATTTTCAATTCTATCTGAAATTCCTGGTCGACTTTTGTTTGAAACAAAGAAAAAAACGAATAACGACGAAAATAAGTATGTTTATTTTGAGTTACATTCAATATACAAGGTTTTTTATGTAAATTGATACAATTTTTACAAAAAATAGAGAGAATTTACGAATAGACGGCAAGTGGAGAAATTGGTCTGCTTATTGGAAAAAAAATCCGCTTGTAGCAAAATGAATTTGTCTTTGCATACCCGGAACTCCAGTCTTCTCGTTAAAGAACAATTTGGACCTCTCCTTCTCGCGTGTAGTGAAACTTGATCCACTTATGACAAATATGTATATTCTTCAACTATGTACATCGATGAGTTCGCTTAAGACAATAGATACTGTTGAATGCCCAAGAGAAAGGTTATAGTCATTCCTATTGCAGAATCTCAATAGTTTTATAATTATGGGAACCGAAGAAGTCCTTTCACACACACGCACACAACAATTAATCTTCACTCTTCTGTGTCGAAGTGTTGTCAGTATTCCAACTCGTCGTAAATTCTCTAATTAATCCTCAAATATATTTAACCAAATAAAACTCACTATTTTGAGGTTAAAATTGCACTTATAATAATGAAAACCAACTACTTCTTTGTGCACATCAACAAAACAGACGGAGATTTGACATTTGAGTTGAAAGCTCAGCTTTTTCTTTTCTATTTCAGAAAGTCAATTCTATTGCAGAAAGTGGATTCTATTTCAGCAATTTTACTGCAATCCCCGGTACCAATTTTGAGCTTTATAGAATCGACAAAAGTCGAATAGACTTTTTGCGAATAGAATCTCGCGGTAAGGCCCTATATGTTTTTAAACAATTGCATCACTTATTTACACTAGTTTATTGAACTATTTTGCTTGTAACACGAAAATTAAAACAGAAGCAACAACACAAATGTTAAAAATATATGCTCTATTCACAATAATCACGTTCGTTATTCACAGTAACAGATATCATTGTCGATTGAGATACACAATACCAAAAAGGGAATTTGTCGATGCGATCGACTTTTATCGAATCGAACGCTGATCGACACTCGCAATAAGGGCCTAATCATCTAAATAGGCTCTTGGGCAGCATGCGTTTAAGAACATACTTCAAAGGCAATTTGGTGCAGATGACGTTTTCGAAAATGGCCGTATGTTTGAAAATGCAATCTCCTCAGAGCAGATGTTCGAAATCGTCATCTGCGCTGTAAAATGCGGTCAGAAATCTGCGTTGCACAAAAATGGTAAAATTGATGTGCATTTAGCAGTTTTAGCAATAATTTATTTTTCTTTGTTAGTCTGTTTCCCTTCAATAAATTTTATTAAGGATTGCATTTTGCTGTTCAAATGCGATTGCAGGAAAGAAATGGTAATGCCGATGAAAGTTTGATTTTCGCAACCCTTAAGTTTGTAATGACAATCAAATTACGTTTTCAAAAAATGTAAAGCCCAATAAAGTAAAGATAAGTAAAGCCTTATCACAATGCCCACCGAACAGTAATTTTTTGGGCATATCTCGTGAATAACGTGGATTTTCGTCGGCCTATAATATGCGGCAAAATTGCTTATTGACATAACCAGAGGTGCATGGTGCTTATGGTCTCTGTGCTTCAGTTTTTGTGTTAACAGAATTTTATACAGGTGTTGGTTGCAAGTCGTGTGTAAAAATGCGCCAAAGGGAACCATAAGACAAGCCTAAGAGCTACGAACGCTGATGAATCCAGAATTACGGGTCTTTGGTAATACTTTCTCTTACAGCAGAAAGTCTGTCATCTTCGATGATGCACAGGCCTTACCCCATCTACAATGCTTCCAGTCTCTTTACTACGTCGCGAATTGCTTCCCCAGTGGGACGATTAAATTGACCAAAATCTTCCCGAAAATTTCGAACCACAGTTCGTATAGAATTCTTATTTCTGTAGAACAATTGAACAATTTCAACGCATTGGGAGGTGGTTAAACAATCCATATCATATATGTGTTGTTGCAAACATATGACATTGTGAAAACAGGTGCTTATAGACAATTACTTGATTTACAGTGCTGCCAACACAGGAAGCTCGAATTGGATCACCCCTTACTTTTTCTCGATCTCGACAAGTAATTTAATGAATAGAAGAGGGATTACGGCTCAACTATAATAGTCGAAATCAATCGGAAGCTAATGTTAAAGTTTTACGTTAAGCTTCCTTCAGTACTGTGTTGCCCATAATAGGTCTGTTCCCGTACCTGAAAAAAACAGCGAATATCTACGAAATCTTACAAAAAACTACGAAATCCTGTTCCCGTACACCAAAATTTCGTAATTTTTCGCAGAAGAGAGAGCTCACGAGAGAGTAAGAAATTACCCCATGCTGCGAATTTTAGTCCAAGAAATTTCTGAGGGCAGATTTATGAGATCTGTCAAATCGTCGAGATCTGTCAACTTAATTGTTGTTGTATTTTTTTTCATTGGCAAAAATTAATTTGTTTTAGAAAACCATGGAAGATTATTTTGGTTAATTAATTAATTCAATTTTAAAATTCTTTATTTTGGAAAAAAAACGTATCGCCCATGTTCTGCATTCCACTTTTTGTGAATTCAACCACCAAAAGTGGAATTAGGTGTTTGTTCTGCATTTCGAAAACCTTCGACTATCGACAAAAGTCGTTTATCGATCGACAAACGACACTCGCAATAAGAGCCTGAGAGATTTTCATCCCCACTCCTTGAAAATTGAAAATCTGCGAATTTTGGTGCAAAAAGTACGGGAAGCGATTTACAGAGCTGTTAAAGTCAAATGCCAAATTTTCGTGAAAGTGCTCGCTCTTTCGTAAGTATTCAAAAGTGAAGGAAAACTTGACGAATCTAAGCAAGAAGCTGTTATTGTCGTACAATACAAGTTCCCTGTGTTCGCACAGTTACGTACATACGTCAACGAACGCACCCAATCTACTATTATAGTTCGGCTATTAGGCTTCCTTCCAGTTTCCGCATGCTTTTTATAATTACCAGCTTTCATTCAAACTGATAAACTTCTTTACATCTATGCTGAAAATACCATTTTTCAACACAAAGTATACCAACCAGTAAAAAAGACGAGCACCAATGTAAATTTCAATCAAATGCCAAACACTTTTCGTACGTACAAATTTATTCTGCAAAAGAAGTAAGAAGACATCTAGACATAAATAACTGACTCGATTTTGTTTATTATTTTCAGAAGTTTATGTATTAATTTTTATTATAACTAGTTTTTTTGTCAGTATTTTTTTTTCTTTTTACACATTTTTCTTGTTTTTTTGCTCTCCTTCCGTTTTAAACTCTTATGGATAAATAACATCCATACAAAATTACTTTACTAAGTAACCTTACCATACTAAGTATTTGTACATATATATATATATGTATATGCACTTTTGTTAATAATTATAATTATCTTTATTAGTTGTGTATTACATTAAATTAAGACAGAAAACTTTTGTATTCGGTTCTTGATTTTTCACAACAATTGATTTTACGTTATTTAAGAATCGTACGAGTAAAAATTAATTTCCATTTTTTCTGCATTTTGTACAAGTTGAATAATTAAATAAAGTATTACTCATTTTTCCTAAATGAAAACTTAAAAAAAATCATTTTACATTATAATCAACCGAGTCAAATATCTCTACTTAAAAAAAAAAAGGTTTATTTCGCAGGTGTTTTAACGTATAATAAAGTAAACTAAAGAAAAAATTAAAAGTAAAAGATACTAAATTACTAAAAACGGGCATTCACTTCAATAATTATAATAATAATAAAAAAAAAAACAAAAAAAAAAGTTAACGTTATTACTACATCCGTTTCTGTCTCCGATTTACTTTTTTACATATTATTATCGCCGCCATTTTGATGATTTCGTGCTGACTTTCGTCTAGTCATTACCCTCGTTGGCTGGCTATTGCTATTTTCGTCATCACTTCGTTCGACGGAAACTTCCCCAATATGCGAATCATCTTCATTCAAATCGATCGACAGCACTGATGATGACCGACGAGTCTTCTTTTTCGTTTTCTTAACAATTGAGTTACGCGTTGTTGCACCATTTGTGCTGCCACATTCACTTGAATCACTGTCATAGTTACGTTTTCGTGAGGATAGTCGCGTTTTGACTGTAACACCACCAACAGTACTATTGCTATTACTGCTGGCATCAATAATAAGATCGTCACTATTCGCGGATACGGGTTGCGTTAGTTCAGCATCGTTGCCATTAGCGTCATTTGAACTGGTTCCGTTAAAAAATTCACTACTACTAGCACCAACCAATGTTTTATTACCACTGATACAGCTGCTGTTCGGATTTGGCGTCCTTAGACATGAATTTTCATCGATTGTTTCGAGATTGCTGCCGCTGTGAATATTAAAATTTGCACCTGCCACGAATTTAGAATTTGTTATACTGGAAATAGGGGGCGGAGAATATGTATCTACAGAACTGTGGGGTATGACTACTTTGGTTGTGCCACCGTTCATAGATCGATGTTGTTGCTGGGCGGATGGTGATGATATAGCTGAGGGTTCGGTTGGTTCATCGACAATTCCATTTTTAAGCTGATAGTTTTCCTTTTCTAAGAATTGTATGCGATCTCGAGTAGTTTTTAACTCTTGCTGCAGGAATAAAATCGTGCTTTGCATGCCTTCGACATCTTCATCTAACTCTTGTAGGAAGTCATCCAGTTCTAGAAATATTTACAAACATAAAAGTGCATTATTTAGTAGTCAATTGAAATTAGTAAAATTGATACAAAAATGATTCTCTGAGTTTTATGGTTTCAACAAATTAGTCAAGATGAATGATAAGCAGAAAAGGAAATTTATGATCCTCATGAATATAGGCCCAATTCAAAAATGTAGTACAGCAAGGGGTTTAAAAGTGCAACACTGGCATTACTGTTCAAGATAAAAGTTCATTTTTGAAGTTTAAAGGCAACTGAAAGTCAAAACTAAGCTGCGCAGCAATAATTTTTATGTTGCAAAATAAATATATATTTAGCGGTGGAAAATGGATGAAATTTAATTCATTTTATTGCTTCTGGGAAATGAGACATATGATTTTAATATATGTAAGAACAATAATTCATAACACAAATTTGAATGTGAGAAATGAAGAAGAGTTCATTCTGAATGACTAAAGAATCGATAGTCAGGGTATTCTGCAAACGATTTGAATATTTTCAGCGCTAATATCCTTCTTGGTTCGGCCATCTTTTTATTATTCATTAAACATTTTTTTAAATTCTTTTCCCATTCTTTTGTTGCAACAAAGCCGTTAACAAATAAAACTGGGTTGCGCAGAATATTGGTAGTGTAAAAGCAGCGCATAGTTTACAGTGTAGCGCAACTAGTGCACATTTTTTTGGCGTTTTTGAATTCAACCATATGAATAGCAGAACAAATTTTAGAGCATTTAAATGTTAAAAAGTTTCATTTTACACTGCCGTCAATAACTTCCGGACAAACGGAGATTATTACATCGTAAAGGTTTTTAAGAAAAAGGAGCGAAATTAAGGCATAAACCGATGTAGGAAGAATGTTATAAAATGTCTTGGAACGTAAATATTTAAAGAGTAAAAAACACAAACCTTGCATGAAGAAAGGCGTTCAGTGAGTGCTATCGCAGGTAAGCTTAAAATTTCGAAGTCGGTACACGATACCATACGTCGCTTTAAAGAATCATCGACTCTAAAAACGCGGAATTGAAGCGGAAGGCCCAAATTAATATCAAAACAGGATATTAAATTAATAAACAAAAGGGATCGAAAGTTTACAGCTCCTAAAATCTGTGCAGAGCTTCAACCATTCAGACTTAAAGCAAATGTCAGTAACAACGCCAAAAAGGCTTTTAGCTGCTGCAGGAGGTTACTGTCGAGTAGCAGTACGAAAACCTTTGATACGAATTTAAAACAACGTTAAGCGACTAGTTTGGGGAAGGGGACACCAGGACTAGACATCAACCGACTGGTCGAAAGAACGTATGGAGAGACGGATCCAAATTTGAAGTTTTTTTTTGGCAAAAAAGAAGTTTTCGTTCGTCGGGGTGTTGCAAAAAAGGATGCTCCCTAGCTTTGTGGTCCTAACAACCAAGTATGGCGGTGGTTCAATAATAAGCTGGAGATGTTTCTCTTCGACCGGCATTGGAGACCTCATCGATGGAATCATGTAAAAGGAGTACGCCTTACCATCGGGTTTGCGATTAATAGGCCCTGGACTCATATTAATGCAAGATAATGATCCAAAACATCAAGATAATGAACAAAACTATCCAATCATTCGATTTCAGCCCAATAGAGCTGCTTTTGACAAACTTCCCAGAGGGTATCTAAAAGACTGTCCAACACTGAAAGACTAGCTTTAGGAGATCCTTTAAGTATTCTGGGGTTCAAAAACATTGGAAACTATTAACAAGCTGATCGATAGAATGCCTTGATTGACGGCCAAAGCGGTGCAAGTACGAGGTAGACTTTTCTTCTAGTTTCTTCACTGGATTCGATAAAGAAAATATTGAAGAAGCTATTTACAATAAATTTTGATTATTAAAATGAAAGGGCAAAGAGTTTTGAATCAATTTCTCTGACAGAATGTATTGTCGGAGAACTTATGGACGTAAGTGTAGTAAGTAGTAAGTGTCCATGTCGCATATGAGATAAGTAAAGCGTGCAATTACAAATACAAATACTTGCGCAACAGACCGTATGTGGTCCAGGGCCAGGTTGTGCGTGTTATATTTTTTCACACAAATGTAAAACATTGACGAGAGCAAGGACCATAAAAAAAATTTATTTGGTGTTTCTGGGACTCGAACGTCAAAACTCCCGTTCAGCGATCCAACGCACTAACCACTTGAGCCATGGCGCCCACGCGTGCAATTATTTTATTTTATTACTTGACAATCGAGCGATTGACAGAAACCTACATTTAAATACCGCAATCAAAAGACAGGTTTGAAAAACTCTCTAATGACCGATATTACACTCGAACGTTTGTCTGAATTCTCGGGATTCGATTCGATTCTTGCTAATCCTACACAGCACGACCTCGCACTAAGCACTGAGCTACGGCGCTTACATTCCGTTGTACAATTTCAATAATGTCATGCTGTTAGCTTGTAAAATGGATCAGAAGCATTATATTTACCTGACTGAGATTTCTTTACTTCTTCGGCGAAGCTTTTCTGCATTGCCAATTCAGTTTCCAACTTTGCCAAACGACCATTAGATGTCATTTTTCCAAGTTCCTCATTTTCCTGGAAAATTATTTAAGTGTTTTATTTTTAACTTCCCGCCTACGAGCTCGGTTGCATCTTCTTACCTGGTACAATAACCGACACTTAGCCATTAGCCGTTTTCCCGTATTAGAATCCGGAGTAAATTTCCACGCCGACAATTCTTGCTGTGTATCTTCGAGTTTAGCTTTAGTTGCCTGCAATTCTTTTTTGAGTTTTTCGAAGAGTAGATTAACAGCAGGATCAAGAAGGGCAGAGCGTAATGCGGCAGGCCCAGGCGCTTGCGCGGCTTTGTATTCCGCAATTTGGCTCTATAAATGAAACAATATGTACATATTTTTTTAATAAATAAAACTATGTACGTTTAAGCTGATTATGAATTTATGTACTTACAACATAGTCTTGGAATTCCTGTTCTTTGTTGGCAAGCCTCCGCATAAGTATTTTCTCTCGACGTTGTGCATCAGTAAATTGCTGCTGAAGGCGGCTTTGTTCGGTTTTTAGATTATGTATTTCTTCTGTGAAAATTAATAAAAAAAAATAAAAATTAGTTGATGTTGATTTTTTTAAAGTTAAATTGTTTTTTTTTTTTTTTTCATTTAATTTAATATAACATCTTTAACCATTAACTTATTCGAAATCATACCAATAAAAGAAACGAGTTTTTTCTTTAGAATTGTGTGCGAAAGAGACTCAAATCGTCCATCCACGTTTGGCTATTTTTTTCTTGTCAATCCTCGTCTTGGGATGCAAGGTGCACATCGTACGAAAGGACGAGTTAGCGAATTATTGACTGTGAGCAGTTTAACCGAGAAAATTTGCCGAGACTCATATGGGCGCGAGGGAACACATAATTAAATCACTTTACTTATTTGCTTCTATTTCAAATCAAAACATTTTCTTTTTACACTTTATTGGGAAAGATTTTATTTTTTAAAATTATTTTAATGATTTTTTTTTATTGATTTAAGAATAATTTTTTTTGCACATCACTATTTTCACTGTCCATTTTTAAATCTTTCCCTTTCACAGTTTTTTTTTTCTTTTTATTAAAAAAAATATATTTAAAATAATTCACTTTGAACGGATTTAAAAAAAATATTGGACAGAAATTATTTTCACTTCCAAGAGTGTAATGATTAAATTCTATGGTTTATCTAAATGCAGTAAAAACATTGACAATTTGAGTTATGGTTCATATGGTGTAATATCATCTGATCTTAAAATTCTTTATTTAGTTTTATTAATATACTTAATTAGAAACATAGAAACATTTGAATCGTACTTAGATTAAAAAGAGTTGTAAAGCACACAAAACCTCAGCCATTATTCCTGAAGAATTCTCACTAAAACACACGGACATTCCACGAAACTTCGTTTGAAATGTATACCTTCACTGAAATCGGCAGATGAGGTGGTACTCAAAAGATTTGACTACGATGTACACGTAAAGCTCAGTACCATCGATAAATCATACAGAACGTTACGATTGACAGATATAACTTTTTCTACCTTGGCTCTGCTATGAATTCAGACAGAGAGCAGGAAAAACGCACACCAACTAAACAAGACATGCGCAATGTCGAACGTAAGTGCAAAGTAGAACAATTCAGGGGTGTGACGTGAATTAATTGAGTGCTTGGGACAGGGCGCAGCTTGATCCGACCAAGATCTTGATCTTGATCGATGAAGCTGTCAGAAAAGCAGTAGCGGTATACCTTAGAAGGGTACAGGGTATCAAAGGCCTTGTGGCCATTGTTAGATCGGAAAAAATCTGGGGAAATTATTAAACTAAGCAGATCAAGGATAAGAATAGAGATAGGGACACTCTCCGGTAATTGCTTTATGAGGAAGCACGCAATGAGATTAAATTAATCGAATACGGATGAATGAAGGTACTCCAGAGACATATTACATCAGATCTCGTGGGAGTACAGTATTTGATAGCGTGCGCCGAAAAATACATACATGTGGAAGGCAGTCGAAACAAGAGGGATTCCTCCAATACTTATAGCACTGATCAAAGTCCAATGTAATGGTCTTAGATGCAAAAATCCTACATAATGGTCGCCTTTCAGAAAACCCCACTATTTATTCAAGAGTAAAACATAATTGTTTGCTGTTGTTCGTCACCATAATCGAAAAGATTTTCGAAACTCTATCAATGGAAGAGGAATACATAAACTCTAATGAGCAGATGGAAGAACTCGACAACGTTCACGACATCTGCTTGCTCTCAGTGAAGCACTCGAATATGCAGACCAATCATGAATACCTCAGACCAAGCTGACCTCAAGATAAACTATGTAAAGACGAAAACGATAAAAAATAAATTCTATTGCTCGAGTTCAATGTAAGCAATGAAACAGTTGAGCAAATAGACTTTTTCACATACTTAGGCAACGTCACACTCGTATAAGCAAGATAGTGCAACACAGGACATCCCAGCCAGAATCAGTAAGGCGGAAATTATTTGACTGCACGGCTGTGAAACCCGGCTAATGCAGAACTATTAATGCACAAATTCCAATGTTTTCTTAACCGATGTCTTCCGCCGCATCCTAAAAAACAACGAATTCTTACCAGAGATACGATCTCCAACCAATGGCTGAACACAAAAAATCTTCGAAAATTTTCAGATGAAATATGCCACCAACCTCTGAGAAGGAACGCGCAAGGAAGTCGAAAAAAAGGTCGCTCAAAAAATAAATCGAAACATTTCGAAAAATCTGGAAATATAGAAGCAAAACGAGTCAAATGAAGAGCCTTTGTTGAGGCCCTATGTTCCACAAGGGAAAATATTTAGGAACTGATGAAGCGAGCCAAACACAGAGATTTCAGTATATTAGTTTAATGTCAATTTATTGAATATTGTCGCGGTCTTTATGTGATTTAAATTTCGAAATCCTAAACTTATTGAAATGGTATCCCTGTCCTACTGGAGTCATCGAGACTATAATCGGGCTCATCCACTTCATATATTTGTCAAAAAATGACAATTCGCTGTGCGGCTAATCTTCGAAAGACGAATGAAAACACTCCCTATGATCAGGTGGATCTCATAGAAGTGCTATCCGACTTGACAGATCTAGAAATGTTCAGTACGTTTTCCGACTTTACCCTCAAATCACTTTGCCTTGGCAGGAAGTTCGAGATTGAGATCCTTAGCCAGGACTTATGGACCACTGGCGGGCAGCTTTTCGACCCAAAAGGAAAGGTGTGGAATACTGCTGGATCAATAATGGATTCTGGCGTTGGTGGTGGGGTATGTCAAGTCAACCCAATCATAAATTCTCGAAACCACTTGGGAAAAGTCCCAGTATTTTCAAGGCCGAGCCTTACGCCACAGAAATATGCGACGGCATCAATCTGAACTTAAAATTCACACACCATCTGCTGCTTCTTCCTAGAAACCGCAGAGCAAGACGTTCACAAGAGTGCGCGTGGAGACCTGGGTGGTTTTTAATTGTGAATGTTTTGACTGACGAAAACATGGATACAACTAGAACTAGAACAAAAACAGCTGTAAAAGCAAAAAATCTTGTCACAAGAAATAAAAACAAGACAAATTGAGACTGTGCAGTGGATAACCATTCGTGTTACATACGTATAATGCCATAACCGAAAGGCATAATTGAGAAGCTTCTTATTACAATTATTACTCTCGGATGTTTGTCAAACGTTCACGAGGGGTGGGATCGTGAAAAAACTTTTTTTTTATTCGAACGTTGAACCTTCTCCGCAGCAGTCAAACACACTTACCACAGCGCACTCAATGAGCGTATTATTAAACTTATAATGGGTTTAGTTGCATAGCGTAATAATAGCGTAAACATATAATCAGTTACTCAGAGAAATACTTCGCATTCTCTGAGATACAACGATTATGGCCTCATTAATTATTCGATGCTATTAATGCGCCAATACACCCAGCAGTGTTCACATCGGTGTGCGAGTTAGCGAACGTTCAAGGACGCATGCAGGTGCGAGACCTTTCTTTTATTATTGCGAATGCCATTACCATAGCACGGTAAGTAGAAAAATTTCATGTAAGCACAAGTGCTCACACCTTCTTGCTTATATGCCGTCTCCGTTCTTAAAAGAGAAGAAATACACATTTTCAAAAAAATGGGTTCGAAATTAACACTTCTATGAGTAGAATCCGCTTTCTAATGTGCATTAGAGCGGGATGCATTGCTTACTCTGATTTGGTGCCCATTAAATAGACAGCGGTCACTGACTACAAACAGTCAATGATTATGCTGATCATGATCGTTCATGGACATAGGGAATTCCCTTTGGGTATGACAAGCTTTGACATTATTTTTTATTGAAACATTTTACAGTCATTCATGGCTTCTAATTTAAAATTGAATGAAAATGAAAGAATCAACCAAATTGATAACATTGCGATCGACGCAAGAATTCTGGTTATTCGAATCCTTCGGGCAGCTATCATCAACTCGGATCACCAGCTTTTTGCAAGCAAGCGCTACAACAAAGTGTATACTGTGAGAGTACATATCCTCGACATTTATGATTTTTCTTAAACATGCAAACTTGTTTAATCCTATTTACGAATATCGTAAGCTCTCAAATGACTGATTAAAATCGATCTTTATAACACTTCCAAAGAAAACAAATCTTAAGCAACGAAAACAAATATACAGAACGATAAGCCTAATGAGCCAAGCATAAAAGATCTTTTTAAAAATTATCCACAGACGGATCTATAGCAAATTAGAAGAGGATGTTAGTCCTCTAGTCCAAATGAGCATAGAAATGAACAGAAAAGTCTTTGCGTGCTTTGTAGATTATGAAAAGGAGTTTGACAAGGTACATCATAGAAATATTATAGAAATCTTAAGAAATGCTTAAAAACGTAGATATAATTAAAAATTTGTACTGGGTTCACAGGCAAGGCAAAATATCTAATTAAATAGAGATTCGAAGAGTTGTGCGACAAGATTACACTTATCTCCTTTTAATATGTACACAGAATAGATCTTCACAGATGCAGTACCAGAATGCGCCGGCGGAATGAAAGTTAATGGCATACAAATAAACAATATCAGGACCGGTTTGGGAAGTTTAACGAACTGCAAATCAATAACTCATTAATAGAAAAGTTTATACATGCGTACATACATATATGTACATATGTATATGTGGGTACTATAATAAATAACATCACAAATCCATGCAGACATACAGTGCAGAGTCGGCCAAGAAAGGGGCTTTATACCTTCAAAGACGATTCCTTGATTTAAAAATGTTGTGAGGTCATTTAGGTGCGGCCTCATTAAGTAACTCTGTTTAATTCACATGCGCGACTCAAGCAGATTGAACATTTTGTTTCCACACTAAAGTTCTACTTTATTTATAAGAGTTTTGAATTGATCTAAGGATTCTCTTCGATAGTCCTACATTACTCCGCTTATAGAGAAGTACTTTTCTGTCAATGAAGACAAAAAGTACACAACGACCACGCAACCTTTTTTTTCCTTTCTCCAGGTAATATTGTGCGGCATTCGTTAATGAGAAGATATTATCCATTGTTGAATAATTTTTCCTGAAAGCGTCTTGGAACTGGCTTGGCAAATAATTTTTTCATGTCCAAAAGGTGAAGCGTTCTGACTCCTGTGAATATTTTAGCAATTGAGTTAAGTAAAATTTAAAATTCAACACACATGATAAATCATCTAAACTAAGACGACTCATCTCACATTCGCAGAAAATAGTTTTAAAAAAAGGGATACACGCAGCACATACATACATATATGTATATATTCATACATGTAGCGTAGGACTTAGCTTCTCCCAGCCAATGCCTGAACCTATTGTTTAATGCCGTACCTGACTTTTGAGATGGTGAAGGCATGTAGAGCGAAAGGACACTAATGCTCCGGCGCGGAAAATCTTTGAATCAATCCCCGTGGGACGGCGCAGTAAAGGCAGATAGCGACTCAAGTGGCACATGCAAGTAGAAGAGAAACTAAACCAACTTAGCGTGCGAAATTGGACGCAGGTAGCTAAAGATCGAGCTGGATGGACACGCATGTTAGTTAAGACTGTAGCGCCACCTTTAGTAAGTAAGAGAACAAAAGTGTACGACGTGGCATAGTACGGGTCTTCTTCTGCAACGATCTTAAGATAAGTAAAACAATATTTTTCAATACTCGCTTTAGATAAACCTGGCGCTCATACCATGTGATGTAAAATACACAAGAACATTTACAATCTAAATTTGTATGGCTTCTAAAGCAATTTTCTCTGTTCAAATACATACATATATCGAATAAAAGCAGATAGTAAAGAATGTTTGGGAATAACAATTAAAAAATTCGTTATAAACATTCACATTGTGAATTGTGTAATCAAAACGGAAATATCGCTTATCACCAGATAATAGGTGCCATCACAAGATACTGCAACATCGGCATGTACGCCATTAGGCTAGGCATACTCTCAAATGGCTTTTGCAGAAACTGTAAAAACGAAAAAGAGGAAAAGAATACATTTAGGAGCATACAGAAGGAGCCCACTTTCAATTTTGGTGAAAACATAAACATCAATTACCTCCAACGTTTTATCATCCTGCCTAATGATGAGTGTTACAAGAACCTAACTCGCTGCATGTGATGCCACTAGATTTGGTCACAGGCAAGGCGAAGAATAAAATCAATTTTACTAAAACAAAAATTACAAAAATTAACACAAACAGATTGTCTCTCAACTCTTTACACTAAATTTACACAGTATTTCTTAGGACCTCTGCCGTGGAATATATTGTATGACGACGTCATTAAACTAAGATTTCCAGTGTTATAAAAAACTGCTTGCTTTTCTGACGATGTAGCAATTGTAGTTCTAGCCTTAGAGGAGCACGACGACTGAACTAAAGCTATAAATATCGTATCGCGGAACAGAAACAGAGGCTCTACACGTCAGTTCGATATGTACAGTCAACTTCAATATGTAGTTAGTCACGAAAGTTTACATATATCAGTGAAAAGTGCTACATCAATGCTTATAGATAAGATTTAAATTTATTTTACTTACTAGATAACACAGCGTTTAAAAACCTAATTCAAAATAAAATCAAGCCTTTTAAGTCAAGCACTTTTCATGGCTATATGTGACTTTCGTGACTGACTGTAGTTCCGAAAGACATCATGTGCATTAAGTACGCACTGAGCCGAACGTTAGAAGACCAAAATACAGCAGATTGCACCTAACGTCATCGTCAATTATGCTGTATGGAGCCCAAATCTGGGCCGCCGCCATTAAAATTAATTTACTTCTAAATAATTAATTTAAAGTATGGATCAGAGGGATCAGTATGGGCGGAAGTCATAAATGCAATATCAAACAGATGCCAAATTGGATCGATAAAATGGCTATGTGCACTGAGAGTGAGCAGCACTTTCGCACAACTTCGGGAAATGCAGCCTGTGTCATTGCAGGAATAACTCTTATAGACATACTAGCGAGGGAATCTCAAAGAAAGTATGAGAGGAGTCGCCTGGAAGGTTCAGTGGTGCACGATGAGGAGGCAGCGAGCTTGAGGCAGCAGCGTTGGAACCTGTCAACCAAGGGCCGGTGGACATATCGCAGTATCCCTATAATCAAAACTTGGATCAGACGCAATCATGGACAAGTAGATTTCTTCGTAACACAGGTTCTAACAAGGCATGGCTGTTTCTGATCATACCTCTATCGGTTCAAACACGACGACTCCCCACTATGCCCAATACTGATACCCAATACAATAAGTGTATGCGAATGTTCTGTCGTTTTTTACCCGCACTTTAATGCGTTCTTGATGAAACCGAAGGAAAATTAGCACGTGATAAATTATTTAAATTATAAAATAAATAAAGTTATAAAGATCGACGTTTTCTAGCTTTCGAATTTACATGAGTAAATAAAAAAACACTTGAGACATTGCATTTTCTATGTGTTCCAGAAAACTAACAACGCAATGCAAACAGAAAAAACATGCATGAAGTGTTTGAGGCCGCAGTAATCGCTCAAACACCCTAAAGGTGGTTTTTAAATTTTCTTTCCGCGACTCTTTCTTGAATTATAAATTCCAATTAGAAAGGTCATCAAAATGCTACACGGTATTATCCGAACAAGTCTTACATTAATTTTCGTAAATATGGTCTTTAAACTCGATGTTCATCAGACACCAGCATTATATAGCATCAAAAGCAGCATTATATGGTTTTATGTCAAAACTCTCTGTTTGGGTGCCACACAAACTAAGCGAACAAGACAGAGTTTCAATATGTGCCTGGAACCTTGACCACCTGATTACTTGAGATAAAAAGTGGATTTTTTATAAAAATGTTGTTGCCTATGTTAACCGTGGGAAACCTTCGCGATCAACATTAAAAGCAGATATTCGTCAAAATATAGCCTTATTTTGCTATGTTGTTTTTAGGATCGCAAGGGTCCCTGTACTATGAATTTCTTATACAAAATAAAATCATAAATTCTGAACGTTATAGTGCTCAATTAGAATGTTTTGAACCGGGGAATCCAAACTCATCCGTAGGTACATGTTTGGCAACGGGAAGCGTGCAACTTGTATGACGACAATGCCACACCACATGAGATAAGAGAAACCGTCCAAAAAATTGGTTTGGTTGGGTTGGGAAATGTTATCCCTGACACCATATTCCCAAAATTGTACCAACATGCTACCAACTATTCCGATCGCTATAGAACTTAATGGAAATGGGTATTTAATTTTTGACGGTGTCCAAATGGCAGGGGGTCACTTTTTTTACGGCCTTGAGCGAAGTCATTTTCCGGATATGATTGAATAAGTTGCCAGAACGTTGGCCACAAGCAGGGAGAAAATTATGTTGGTCATTACTTCCGAGGAAATGCCGTTGAGATTACTGCCGTTATCACTCTTATTCTTCATTTAAGCGTAACAACTTTGGAAGACCTTCGTGTTTTTATTTTCCTTGTATATTGTACATGGTGCTATTTTTGTTTTAGTGCACATCCACGGAGATGTTGTGAAATTGCAGATACAGTGGACGCTCGTTACCTTGAACACATACGAAACCAGTGCTGTTCAAGTAATAGGGTTGTTCAAGTTACTGGACCAAAACAAAAAAACGTGTTTTCCCTAAATACCAACTTATTCTAATGAAAATCACTTGGAATATGAATAAAACTTTCAAAACAAATGCACAAAAGGAGTTCCATGGGATTCCCCTTTACAAAAACCGTTCACGTTTGTGCCAACATACATATGTACATAACGAAATTCAAGCTTAAAACCTCATCAAGGTATCGAGTCTTAAAAACTGTCTGTTTAATTTATAGAATACTTATAGGGAAAAAATTGTGTATTCAGGCTATTGGATTGCCCAAGTTATCCTATGTTAGCGAAATCCCACAGTAATAAAAATCACCGTTATGATTGTGAACGGTTTTACTTTAAATATCAGACTGCCCACATCGATTAATAGGATTTTATAGTCAAAAATACAAATATTTGACACAACGAACCGTATGTCGCCCAGAGCCTAGTTTGTCGAGACCATTCGTGTTGTGCGTGTTATATTATACAATTGGAAGGGACCTACAGTAAGGCCCATATTTAAAAGGATTTTTTTTAATTGGAAGTCTTTCTCAAGACATTTTTTACTCTCGAGCGTTTGTCAGACATTCGAGAGAGTTGGGACCGTAAAAAAACTTATTGGTGTTTTCTGGTATTCAAACCTCGAACCTTCCCCTCAGTTGTCTAACGCACTGAGCCACGGCGCAAGAATTTAAAACTCAGTTGTGGGAAAACAGAACCAATTAAAAAATATTGCTCATAATTGTTAATAACACGCTTCTGGTGCTATTTTTTTTCCGGAGCGCGGAATCGCTCTTCTATGCCTGTACATGATACAGATGACAAAAGGCAGTAACTCGAAGTAAAATTTGGAGTGGCTATAGCCCCTGAAAATATAACTAGATTATTGCTAGCGATCGGCGATACTTTGGAACCGGTAATGAAGAAATAGCGCCAGAGAAGCGCCAAGGAAACTCTGAACAACAGATTGCAGATATGCCTCAGTCGTAGACAGAAGAACGAAGTTTCTCCTCACAATGAAATGCTTAACGGGAGTGCCGTGAGAACAAGCGGGTGAAAAGGGGGAGGTGCTTTTAGTCGAAATCAGATTTATTGTCGAACCAATTACTCCTTTAGTATGTTCGGAAGATTTACGCTTTCCTTACAAAAAACAAGAACTTATCTTATATTTTTACATCTACCTATAGCTACATACATACAACATACTTATATTAAGTGCTTAACATTATTCATGTACTTATTAAGATCACTTGGAACAAAGGAGTTTCAGTTTTTGATATCTATGAAATACATGTTTAATTTTAACTTATGCCTCTTAAATGAACATATGAATACTATGTATGTTTACTTTGCATATTAAACAAACCATAAATAATCATTATTCCATTGCAAATAATTTCTGGATTTTTTTTTGTTTTTTTTTTTTTTGTTTTATATAGACTTGCAAACAAAATTTAATTCGAATTCCCGACACATATTTTTCAAATAACTAGTAACGACCACTTAATCTGAACACCATTCTCGAAAATACAGAATGATTGATAAACATTTTTGATCTTGCAAAAACCACACAATCAGATACGATCGCGCGCTATGTAATCACTTCACCGTTCATTTTAGCATATCCTTCGTCTTTTTTCTTTACAAAAAATACATTTTTATATTTACAAGGAAAACATGGATAGAGAAATACGATTATTTTTTTTCTTTTTCATTTACACATATAAAATGAAGGAATGCATTCTTTTACTCGATATAAACTTTTTTGTTTTCACTTATAAATTTTTTTTTTTCTTTCACTGTCCACCCGTTCACCCAAGAGAAAAAGAACCGAAAATATTGATTTCTACCAAGCGCCGAGCATCAACTATTATTATTTTGCTTTGAATTGCAGACGAACACTTGCTTAATATTTTGTTTTCTTTTTTTTTTATTCGGCCATAAACCTAGAGTCTCGAGCAACAACGAAAAGACTAAATATTCTATTGGAGATCTTGTACAAGTCAAAGAAAAAAAAAAAGAGTAATTTTTAAAATCAAAATAGAACAATGGTGTATACAACAATATTCTTCGATTCTAACCGCACATTGGTGTTTATTCTAGGTCTTTTTGGAAAGAAAAACAAAAGACAAATATTCGAGAATGTTTGTCCTTAACAAAATTACCATTTTGAAAATGTTTTCATTTGTTTTTGTTTTTTTTTTTAGTTTTTTTTTTTTTTAAGAGTTTATTTTTCTTTAGATACCTTCCAACAAACGTCGATGCTGGGCTGTGTAACTTGTTTCTGTGGCTGTTGCTGATGCTAGTGTTGACGAGTTGTTGATTATGGTGCTTTGTGGCGAAGCTGGAGGTAGAACAATCGAATTACTACCTCCATCGGTGGCGGCAGTCGCTGGTGGTGCTGATGTTGCAAATGATGGCGCTGTCTTTAATTTATGTAAGATATGATTCTCATCATCATTATTGTCTGGTATATTATGATCACCACCAGCAGTACACGTCTTTAAAATAGTCTTCTGTTCATCAAGAGTCATAGCGGCGGCGACGACACTCATTTTGCGCAAAACAACACCAAAAATATTTTTTCTTTCAAATTTTTCTATTTCAAAAAAATCCCTTTTTTCATTAAGTGGTTAGTCTACAGAGAAAGAATATAACAGCTTTCATTAAGGCATATTGTGGAAGTTTTTTTTACGGAAAAATAAGGAAATAAAAACGAAAAAAAAAATTGGGAAGAAATAGTGAGGAAAAATGCCAACAGTACACGCACTTTAATTTTTTTAATACTCTGGTCTGGTTCTATGCTGACAATGAATGGCGGCGGCTAGATTTTCGAATGGATATTTAACGCACTTGCAACGGAGCGAAAGACGTAATTTATGTTACTAAATAATGTACGGATACTTGCGAACTTTAATATGTTATTTTTTTCTAATTAGGATGCACTCTTTTATGTTTTAAAATTGAACCCACAACTCTTTAAGCAAAAATGTGTGTGCTAAGAAAAAAAAATTCAACATGGACGCTTTGCAATCTGTGGACGAGAGAGAAGGAGACAACTGTGGAGAGTGGATGATATGTTTGAATGACATTGCCATATTGCTATGAAGTAATATACGCTTAGAATCCACACAGATGTGAGTGGGCCCGTAGATTGTTGGATGATGGCGTGGTTTTGATCTACGATGACAAATAGTTGGTTGAGCGACTAAAATATTCATTTAAAATTACAGAGTACTTATTTAAACGTTAAATTTTCCCAACGGAATTCAATTGTTCTTTGTCGACTTGTCTTCATGCGAACAAAAAAATGATAATGAAGAGTTCACACCACAGAATTGAATGAAGCTTAATTGTAATTTTGGCGCCGTGGTTCAGTTATTGCGTTGGACTATTGAGCGAAAGGTTCGAATCACAGAAACTTCAAAAAAGTTTTCTCAAAGTCCCACCTCTCGCGAATGTTTCACAAACACCCGAGACTAATAACTGTCATGAGAAAACTTCACAAATTAAAAAAGGGTTCTAAACTGCATGCCCCTTCCATTCGTGCGAAGAAATTTAACATCCATAACACGAGGGGTACCTAGACCCTGGACCACATGTTGCGCCAGATATTTTACTTTATTTTGTTTAATTGTAATAGCTGTCTTTGGTTTCATTTTATCATTTCATTTAATCGTTATTGTGTAATTATCTTAGAGTAAAGATCAACACTTTGGCATTGTTCATGGTGAATTATTAAAAATCACTCATCGGTGTGCGTGTTTTGCAGTATTTTATAGACAGAGCAGAGTTACTGAAAGAAAGGAATTTGAGAGGTTAATGAACGCAATTAGATTTAACCTACCACTTAAAAAAATTTCGACATTATTTTATATTATAAATCTCTCTACGGCATCACATAGTAACATGTTGTTAAAGGGTTCACGACCGGTGTAGAGCCTCTATTTGAGAGAGAAAGCCTTCCATCTTTCACCGATCCCGTCGCGGTGCAACCATTTACCAAGGCTGAGAGCTCTGACAGCTGTGATATCTAGGTCTTTGAAGCGGATGCCCAGTCTTCCTGATCATCTCAAACCTTTGGGTTGAAATTTGAAGACATTCTTGGCTAAAATGTTGTTGTTCATGTGATCGATATGGCCGATCGAATGTAGCAAACGTATTTTGGCATTTTAGACTAAGTATATCCACATTAGCTCGTAGAATTCGCGGTTGTATTTTGTCCTCCATTTGCCCTAGTCTCACACAGGACCAAAAAATACACGAAGAATTTTTCGCTGCAAAGCGTTTAATACCTGCTCTGCTATCCTGCTCATCATTCAACCATCGGCGCCGTACAGTACAACTGCCAGGATTATCATTCTATAGAACCTCGAGGGTAAACCTGTCAACAGTAGTTGTTCGTAACGGTGAACAGATGGTTCTTTGTTTTTCAATAGTACATATATACTTACTTTGTTATCTTTCACTCAAGATCAACTCGTTTTGGTACGCGTATCCAAGCATCTGAACGGATTAGTTGAAAAAACTACCTTATATGTACACGTTTTTAATAATTCAGAAGATCGATTTTCTTAATGCACATTGCATCGCGTGTTCTTCAGCGTTAACCGACACAGCTGGATAATTGTAGTGGGATCCCCAATTCAACCGTTTAAGGCTCCAGATGGTGAATGCTATCATATGGCTTTTATTGCAGCTGTAATAGATGTTGCAATCTTTCTTTTTTTTTGCATACCTGTTTACATCCATCCAGTTTTCCAAACTAATCCGTGAACGAAATCACACTTCCAATTATTGTAGTTTAATGCAAATCCTGAGCTCAAAGTATGTATGTACCTAAGAACCTCGTAAACGTTTGAATTGAACGCTTCGCAAATGTCAAACTCCAGCTGATGATTTGTTTTTAGCTGTCACCTCGAAATCTCGTTTTTTAATAAACAACAAACTCTGCACAAATTATTCCTATTTTGGTTTATTTGCAGCAGCAATGGAACAGCAAGTTTCTGTAAACAAAAAACAAAAAAATTTAAGCCGAGATGAGCTAGAAGGTCTCACAAAAAACGAACTCATTGATAAGATAGTTCAGTTGCAGGCATACAATTTCCAGCTCAAGAACATTCTGCAAAAAAAACTAGACGAACCTGCTGGCGATAAAGCAATCTCAGATCCCGATAAAATAGAAAATCCTAAAGGATCTAAGCGAAAATTTGATTTTAACAAGTGAGAATCATATGCACTATAAATTTATAAATATGGGGATAAACATTTTTGTTACAGATGCCAAAAACGACACGTTCTGCTGAAACTTCTATACTTTGGTTGGGATTATCAAGGACTAGCTTGCCAAGAAGATTCCAATGCAACAATTGGTAAAAGCTTAATTTATCGAAATAAAAAAAAATCATTTTGATAGTTCATTGCAGAGTATCACTTGTTTAAAGCGCTCACGAGAACGTGTCTCATAGAATCGCGCGCAACATCCAATTACCACCGTTGCGGACGAACTGACAAGGAAGTCAGTGCATTCTGCCAAGTAATATCAATTGATTTAAGAAGTAAGTTCTCTGAAGAAAACCAACTGACTGATGATGCCATTCAAAATGAAATCGATTATTGTGGACTGTTAAACAGAGTACTTCCAAAGAATATTCAATGCATAGCGTGGATGCCACTGCGCTCAAGGGAGTATAGTGCGAGATTCGATTGTAAAAATCGGACTTATCGGTATTTTTTCCCCACTGGCCATTTGAACTTGGAAGCTATGCGCATTGGTTGCGGTTTGCTATGCAACAGTCGGGATGCTGACTTTCGAAACCTTTGCAAAATGGATGTTCACAATGGAGTAATGAATTATAAACGGAAAATATACTCTGCTACTATACAGGAATGTCCAAGTCAAGGAGAAGATAATAGTTACAAAATGTGCTTTTTAGAGATACAGGCCAACTCATTCCTTTGGCATCAGATTCGCTGCATTATGGCCGTGTTGTTGCTCATTGGGGAGGGAAAAGAGGAACCTGAAGTGATCCAGGAGTTACTTAATATTAATTCTAATCCCTGGTAAATCAAATGCGCTTGAATTTAGATGTATGACTTATTTTTTGCGTTATTTAGCAAACCTCAATACACGCCCGCTGCTGCGCTTCCACTTAACTTATACAATTGTGAATTTCGCCAAAATTCTATGAAATATAAGGACGACTGCCAGAAGAATGACGATCCATTAATTGATGTTTCTCCTCAGGAAGGGGAACAAATACTTCCGGATACTACAGAATGGGTCTATAACGAGGAAAACTTGACGAAGCTTGTTGAGACTATTCAGGGTGAATGGACACAATTTAGTGTTAAGTAAGCAATAAATTAAACAGAGAAGCAGATTATCCAACCGACCAGAAGTCCATTGTAGAATTTGAGCTAAATTTTGAGCTCGATGCCATTGCGAATATTAGAGCTTTCAAAATGGTGCTATGAAGTACCAACCAATCAGATGACACGTCTAATTCTAAAGACATTTTTATTGGTTGCTACACTGTAGTATCATGTTGCAAAACGCGCTCGTTGTTCATTAAGTGATTGGCTGTCAATGATGAATGGTTGAATCGGTTTTTCTCTTCACTCTCATAGGTCTGGGATTCGAAAACTAAAAAATTTAATCTATTTCAGATCGGTCATGATAAGAAATGTTCTTTGCAGTTTGGAGGAATTAATTGAACAATTTTACGGCGATTGTAATGTCAAAGCACAGGCGGATGTGCTTCAAGAATGTGTACGACAGAAGAATTACCAAAAATTGATGACAAGAAAGCGATGTGGTAAGTTTTAGTCAAAATATAGAAGGCAAAGTGCGAGTCATTTTAAAGGGTATGCCAATTAGTGTTTTCTTTTTCAAATTGCTATTAAACTTCACCGTTTAATATTTTCCGAATATGTATCTATTTATTAAAAAGAGTACACCTTACGATTATTTATGAAAGGCTAAAGCGGCTGGCTTGGTAGTAGCCCCTGCTGTTAATCCAATTTTGACGTACGTTGTCAATTGTTTGTGTTTCTATTTCCCATATGGCTCGATGAATTTTTTCCCCTTAGTGCATCAATTGCTTATGTGTCACGGGAGTAACAACCTCCTTTATGAAAAGCAAAAAAAAAAGGTCTAACGACATCACATCGCCAACGGAGCAGGCACGTCTCCAAAGTTGCCGATAACACAATTTTAACATTCTAAGTACGCCAAAAATCGATTGCTTGACGGTTGCTGAGGTACGCTACGAAATCCTGTTAGAATTAAAGACCGTCCAAATCCAAATTATCAGATTGCGGCCACCAAACATCAATTTGTCATATTTCCATCTTCATATTCAGAGAAGTAGGCACCAATGATGTCACCATTCCAAAACCCATACCAACCAGTCGGTCGCTCTTAGAAAATATATTCGTTTCTCTTTTGCCCAGTATTTTTTTATTTATTTATTGCTTAGTACAAGTACAACACTTAACCTAACTTAAAACGCTAAAACTATATATTTTTTTTTAATTTGGTAATAATCCCGTTTTAAATTCCCAATTTTAGTGTGGCTCGGGACGATAAATAACGATGGGAAGAGAGTCGGGCAGAGGGGACTTAGAAACAGCGATAGATTTATTACTAGACAGACTCATGTGGGAGACAGACAGACAGACAGACATGCTGGTATTGATACCACGGTATAGCAATATTATGTTCTATACCACGTGTATGTCACTGCAATACCACGTAAAAACCTAGTATATCCCATCAGGGGTTATGGTATTCACTATACTATGGTATCAATACCAGCAGTCTGTCTCCCACATTAGAGTTAGTTTCGAAATAGGATTAGTCTTAGGTTTATTATTAGACTTATAGTTCGCCTTAAAATTAGGGTTATTTTTCTTATTTGAAGAATTAAGATTATTTGTGTCATGTTTCTGGTAGGTTTGTCCATCCATTTAGAGATATGCATCTCACCAAGGTTGAAATTTGCACCGGCAGAATTACCATTCATATCTAGACGGAAGGTAGAATTTGAAGCTCCGAGTGCCTTTGTAGTGAGTTGGCAGAAACAGTTTGCATCGGCTGATGCAGATCCCAAATTTCTTTTCGAAGAATTTCTTGAGCCACGTAACATCAGCGTTATCAGACTTAAGTTCCTGGAAGATGCGGTTGAGGGGTTCTTCGTTGTTAATATTAGAGACAATGTCTTTAATTGACGCGAGTTGCATATCGATGTTTCGGAATTTTGATTTCGAGAACTAATTGGAGCAGTCTACGGTACTGTTTAAATCATCGAAACATTTGACAAGCACTCTGATCAATGATTTTTTTCTTGTGAAAGGCAATGTTCATGAGTTAAGTGTTCATTGATTCGCTGTGGCATATTAAAGCTAAAGCTAGGGGGGGTGGCAATGGTGTAGTGGTAGCGTCATCGTTTGTCGAGCTGATGGTTCACAGTTCAATCCCTGATGTCAGCAAGCATTATATGATAAGAGGCAGTCGAATCAATTGCGAAAACTTATGAGAAAACTACTGCGAAGGCATAACACTGGCAGTAGGTTTGTCATATGGCTGGAGAAATTGTTCGCTCTGTTGATGATTGATATGCTTATGACATCAGGTTGACCGGGAAAAAAATACTGTGAATCAGAAGCGAAGACAAAACAAATAAATGACATCAAACAGTCTCCCCAGTTATCTGGACACCCACCCCTGGAGCTAATGTGTGAAACCTAATACACCTGAGTTTCAAACCACTACACCAATCTCTTTCACTCTCTCTCTATCTTCCTTCAACGCCCACACTGTGTGTACACATTAAAAGGGTATTCATATCCCCTTGAGTGCGGGTAAATTATAAAAAAAAAAAAAAAAAAACATAATTTGAGGATATTTCCTTATATTCACTACAATAATATTGGAAAAGATCCATTAAATTATTAAGGTAAGTCAGTAATCGTTTGGGAATTCCAATGCAAGTAGGGTGGAATGTTTTTCCACAGAGACCACTGCCGGACACTTAGTCATTGTTGCTGGTTTCAACACAATTTACATTACCGCAGCACTTTCATAAATAAACAACAGCGCGAATTGGATCGGTGAACAACACGTACATAAAATACAGGTATATGAACGAAAATTATGTCAGCGAGTGTAGCGGTCGAGATTTAAAGGTAGGCGGAAATTGGGAATGGGGAAAATAAAGAAATTACTAAAATAACTCGGACCAAAGAGTACACGATGATGGTTGGAATTAATTACTCGATATGTTTCCAATCGAAAACGATTTTATCATGTTTCTGGACATACTAACTAATTTTGAGCCTTTAAAATACCAAAAACTTTAGTTGCCAACTTCCTCTCGTTCTTTAATTTTTTTTTCCAACCAAGGTTTACATGCAGAAACACCGAGAATCAGTACATATCTTGCTTATGTTGTCAGGGAATGGAACGTTCTACAAATGGGCATTAGAAAGCTTCGTGGAACTCAGTTAATTAATAAAGTTTTATTTAAATATTTGACCGAAGGTGCTTGGGTGAATTTTGTATCTTCTTCTTTCTATATTTGTATTTTATTATGTACTTTCTTTTTTTCCTTTCGAACACTATTTTCTCCAGTGTCAACATTTTTTTATTTCAATCATAAGGTCTGTTCCCGTACTTTCTGCACCAAAATTCGCAGATATTAAATTTTTAAGGAGTGTGGATGAAAATCTCTCACTGAGAGGTACAAACACCAAAAAGTACGGGAACGCGTTGAACAACAAAAGCTGCCCACTTTTAAAACGTCAAAAACATACATATGTTGCTTAGAAAAAAATTTCAGTTGGATATTTGTATTTTCTGCTCTGTTCGCAGTTATGTGATGTTTTACATGATGTTTTTTTTCCCAAAATAAAGAATTTTAGAATTGAATTAATTAATTAACGAAGATAATCTTCCATGTTTTTCTAAAATATATTAATTTTTGCCAATTAAAAAAAACAACAACAATTAAATTGACAGATTTCGGTTATTTGACAGATCTCATAAATCTACCCACAGAAATTTCTTGGGCTAAAATTCGCAGCATGGGGAAATTTTTTACTCTCTCGTGAGCTCTCTCTTCTGCGCAAAACTACGAAATTTTGCCGTAACAGTTTTTCGTAACATTTCGTAGATTTTCGTTGTTTTGAACAGGTACGGGAACAGACCTATAATAAACTACAATGTATTACAAATGTTTGTTAACACTGCAACTAGTTATATAACTAAAGAGCAGTTTGCTTTTCAAGATTGGTGAAAGGAGACAAGTAAATGACTATCAGTTTACTATTTTTCAGATACATTGTAATTATATATATGTACATACTTAGTTAAATGTTTTCAACTTTTAATGACTGTAACAGAAGTAAAGGTGGGATTTAATCCATCTAAAGTTGGAAGTCAAATTCGTTCGTTGTTGTCGCTCTGTTACTATCTCGTTGTTTATGTGGTTAGTCTGGTTACTTGACAGGGTTTCACGGTCTTGTTCGTTGCAGTCGTCGCAAGCCCTTTACGTTAAGAAGACTAGTAATTTTCTCATAAAAATGCTTTTGGAGTCTTTTCTCGTACGCTTTGGCCCTAGATTTGATCTTTTCACGAACAGAAAGAGCCCCGATGGAGGTCTCTATTTCTGATGTACCATAGAGCATTCACAATACTTCTGTGGAATATATTCTGGAAACTTTGGACTGCAATATTTATTTGGCTGGCAAATCCCCAGAGTTAAGCGCTACAGTACCACACTGGTTTTAGGACCTGGTTATTTAAAAGAATTATGTTATTAATTTGTAGCGCTGACTTCCTGCCTAAAAGCCATTCTATTTTTCACCATTTAATATCTAAGTCTATTCTCTTTATTTTAATATGCTCTTTTAAGCGAAGCTTGACATCTAGGGTCATACCTAGGGGAGTTCGAGAGTCAATGTGTACAGATTTGCCCGAATTAAGTTTTATTCGCCAACTTTGAGTCCACCTGACTATTTCATTTGTAGCAGCTTGTAGTTTTTGCGTTGAATTCAGCGTTGTGTCTCCCACTGCTAGGACTGTGGTATTGTTGGTTGCAGTTTCAGTGTAGGGTGTTGTTGGTAAATCTTTGGTATAGAGGAGGTATAACAGAGGTCCGAGGACTCTTCTTGAGGAACTTCGGCTTTGATCTGCACTACCTTAGAGTAATAGTTTTCTTGTTTTATTCGAAATTAACGCGACGTTATATAAGACTCCATTAGGTGGGAGTACTGTTCTGGCAGGTACGCTTTTAATTTATTGATTATCTGTCGCAAGCCTATGCTTGGTTGCGGAACACACTTTTCTTTCTTCTTATGCTCTTTCGATTTCAGTTTTTATTCTGTGTACTTGTTGTATTGTAAAGTGCTTGCTTCGAAATCCAAACTGGTGACTGGGGTTTAGGTTTCTTGATTCTACGATTGGTTTGGGACGCTTAAAAATCAACCTTTCAAACAACTTTGAAGTCAAGGGAAGTAGAGAAATTGGCCTATAGGGATTACAATCACACCAGCTACTTTCAAAACACTTGTCACATACTTAAGGCTAATTCTCTTTTTAATTATCCCTTAGAGTTTAACTAACCCTTTGTTTGGTAGTTGCTTCAGGAGTTCCGTAGTTATAAAGTCAAAGTCTGGAGTTTTTTTTTTGTCTTTTAAGCACTTTATCTCATACTTTACCTCGCACTTCGTGATCGGAGAGATCATAGAGTTGTAATTTTCATCACAGACAAATTCGCTAGGTGGTCCGCAAAAATGCTAGTTTTTTCATCATTGCTTTTAGCCCTCTGCTCGTTATCGCTTAATCTTTTATTCTCATTCTGGATTAGCTTTATCTTGAAGTTAAGATCTTATGTGGCCTTGTTTAATTTCATTTTATCTTAGGGTGATTGAGATTGTTGCCAGCTATGCCGTTCTTTTATTTTTTATGAGCTCCTTTATTTCTTTTAGATAATTGCTGCATATCGTTTTTCTTTTTGAGGGAGGACTACAGCTCCAAGCTGCATATGGATTAGTTGGATGAAATCGTATGATTCCTTTTCCAGCTAGTCTGTCGTCTCAATAGGAGTAACAAAATTGGCTTCATGTCGTAGGATCTGTTTAAAACTAAACCAATCTGTGAATTTGTTGGAAAAGTATGCATTTTCTTCTTTGACTATAATACTTTCACTAAGTGTCAGGTATATTGAGGAGTGGTCTGCGTCGGGATCAAAACTTTCTTGTAGCTAGATAAAATTCCTTGACAATTTATTTACAACAAAAAAGTCAACCAGATCAGGAGTTGTGTTAGAGCCCGTTTGTAGGCTTGCCAGTAGATACAAATTCGCACCCTGTTTTTTTAGCAATCTCGTAAAATTCATGAGCTTGTCTTGTGCTGAGTCATGATCCCCCGTGTGTTTGTTAAGCATTGAAGTCCATCCAGTGTTAACATGCATATTTTATTTTAATTTATAACAAGCAAAGCCGAAAATATGAATTAGTAAAATATAAATTCGTTAATTTTTACTTTTATAAGTCGAATGTAAAAGATTCTTTAAAACAAATAAATAAATAAGAAATGAAAATAATACGGTATCTAAAATTTTAAAACCACGGACTAAGTTAAAACACTTTTTAGACAGAGTAAATAATACGGTCGTAAGAGTATATTGAAATTTTGCATGCCAGGAGGTGAAGCTCCCCTTCTCTTTAAATCTATGTATACACATGTATGTACATATTTGAATCATTCATTTATTGCCCTTTTCTTTTTTTCATTTCAGAGAGCCTTGAAAATCGTATCGAACACTTTGTCAAAAAACAGCGTCTTATTGTTAAAGATAACTAGAACAATGTAAATACCGTATTTATTGCTTGCATTTACTGTATTTTCGTTTAAAAATAATAAAACACAGACATAAAACATAATTTTAAAATTGATTTTTATTCTTAACATTAATAACCTTTTTAATTACAACACATTTCTTCTTTTAGAATAACACTAACTCTAGACAGTCATTAGAATTCTAATACGTACGTAATTAGATCTAAATATTTAAATTTTTCAATAACATACAAATATGTTTGCTACCTTAACAGATTATGTACAAAATCAGTAACAACTTAAACAAGAGACTATTACCAAATGGTGGTCAGTACAAAACAAAATAGAAAAATTGTGCATTTGTTAATTTTAAATGAAAATAATATTTTTACGTTCAAATAAAATAACAATGCGTTAGAAATTTGCCAATTTTTAATTAAAAAATAGAAATAAAAAAAAACGTATATACCTGCAGGTTTTGTATTTCAATTTTTCGTGGTAAAGAATTCTGCGCTGCGAACTTAGAAATTATTTTACATTAACTTAAACTCAAATGAACATGCATTTAGAAAACTAATTAAAATTATAACATCGCAGACTAATTTACACAAAAAACCATAAATTTTTTCCTATTTCTTAATTAAAAGAGGCTGATAAATTACATTAGCGTTTAAGTTAAGATTTCATATTTTAAATACATATACATATATATGTTTTTTAATCAAACAAAGTGTGATATGTGCACTTTATATGAAATATTTTTTGGATAGTTAAATAGATAATTTGTCTTTGATAGCATTCAGTTATGTTCCAACGGATTTAGCCTTGTGAAATCTGAAAATAAACAAATGTTTTTATTACAAAATTAACCAGAGCATTGTAAACGATAAAAACTACATACTTTCGCTTTAGAACCTTTAAGACAATGGCACCTTCACGAACGTTTTTAAACAGACTTATGGTCTCTGCATGACTCATTCCTTGAACTGATATACCATTGATTTCAACAATTTCATCGCCTGGAATAAAGGTGAATAAGTTGATAAGCAAAGTAAGGTTCAAGCACATGTTATAAATAAATATTTTGTTGCGGATTTAAGTCCTCAAAAATACAAATATTTGGTACCACAGACAGTTTATTGGTACCAATAAATGTCGCTTCTCGCGACAATTGGTGTTAGGTAATGTAATATTTTTTCACACAAATAGAAGGGACCTACAGTTTAAAGCCATATCCGAGAGGTAAATTGAGAGGCTTTATCATGACAGTTATCACTCTCGGATATTTGTTACACATTCGCGAGACCCTGAAAATACTTCTTGGTTTTCGGGCATTGAAGTCATCCGTGTTCTTATGAAGTTAGAGTTCTGGGCAATTTTCTGTCTTAAACATCATGCATATTTTTGTACATCACATATTTTTACATAATTCAGCATCTGTGAGTTTTTTTTTTCAATGCTAAGGGAAGTTGCAAAAACAAATGAATAATTTTTATATGAACTTACCAGCCTGCAATGTCCCATCGTCAGCTGCTTGTCCAGAGGGAAATACGGTTTTTACGAAAATTCCCATATTACCCTTCGGCGAGTCACGTCCTCCAACTATGCTGAAGCCTAAGGATTTCATACCATGTCCTTTGTAGAAGGTCACTGTTTTTACTAAACATTTATGGAGTCCTTAAAAAAGTAAGCAAAATCGTTAAAATTATTTCAGATTTCTTTATTTTTGAAAACATTTTACTACCCGCCGCCGTTTTTTCAGAAAACAGAAAGGGATAGCAGATTAGAAGCATTAAACAATGAAATTAAACATCCGCCACCACAAATTTTATATCGTATGTTAATCATAGATTTAAGCACATAAACTACATACATACATGTATATGTATTTAATAGTATGATTATTTAAGGCAATGAAATTTATTAAGAGGCAAAACCACTCTTCTACGCTGAACTAAAATATTAAGACACAATCATTCTAAAACGCTTAGCTTATAAAGTTACGATTGATGCAAGAATTCTGCAATTTTTGTGAAGATTTTTGACGGTCTACGGAAACCTATTTTTGATGACCACTATAAGTTTTCTTATGTCCTTTATAATTTTTTTATTTATGAATTCAGCAAAACAGAGTGATTTTAGTGGTCTTTTTAGGACACATTATTCCAATCTTATCAGCATATCGCATAACCGATAATGCAGACAGAGGATGGTACAAATTGAAAACATCATATATATCTGATCAACTTTCGATGAAACCAGATACATTTTATTGGCTAAACTTTGTCACTGAGACGACTCTGAAGTTCTTAATGTGTATTGTTCTAGCAATACTCATGCGTAGTGTGTCAGGATAGAATACATTGGTTACAAGACGAGGAATAGAAGATGTAGAATCTTTTTTATATCTGCTTATTGAATGCTCTTTTTCAGCAAAAGATTAAGTGCTCTAGGCAATTACTTCTTCGAAGAGCTCGAGGATTCGTGCAACGTTGTGCTGGCGAATCTTCTGAGGTTCATATCTTCATTTCAGTGGCTTAAACTTGCTGGATTATTCTTTCACACTTCCATGGCATCGAAAAAAGGACCAAATGGACTAAGGTATTCGTTTATGTGAGCTGTACACACAGCATTCATCTGCCTAAACTAATATAAATATAAATTAGCTAACTATTTAAATTTGTTCGTTGTTTTAAGCGAATTCACATAGTAAAACTGGCAACATATGGGTTTATCTTCTTTGGGTGCAGACGTTAGGAACATACACGTCGGTTAAGCTAGCACTAGAGGATTCGGATTGCTTAATTTTTTTTAATTTCTTTCAAAAAGTACACCGAAGTGTATTCATTTTCCTTTTAAGTTCAGCTAAACAGGCATCTTCTCAATATTCCCGCAAAACTTTTAGCAACTCCTTATACACAACAGTTTTTCACAACTTATTTTGAAAATATGAATAGAAGAACAATCATCGTACAATCAAGCGATCAAATGATACTGGTAGTGTAAAAAATGCTATGGTGTAGGGCGAAAAAAACTACGACCTCATCCGACATAGTTCGAAAACTGAAGGCTCGAAACCCGAAGAGAAGCGTCAATCAATTCAAGAAGGAAATAATAATGTCACGCTTCAGTATGAACGAATCCTAAAAAATTAACATTTACTCAAGCCGCATAAGTTTCAAGAAGTCCTCGGGCTGACAGAAGACTGCTGACTAGTGGTGATATCTGCGGCGAAAAATGTGAATAAGCAGAACGACCGAGTGTGGCTACATGAGAGGTTCTACGAAAATTTGAACACTTTTTCAGCCACCAAAACGCAAGGACCAGCTCAGTTAAGGGTGTGTGACTACTGTGACTACTCAAGGATGCACTGCTATTTTTGACGCGGGTTTTGAGGTAAACGCTCAAATATACAGCGAAAAGTGTTAGAAGGAGGACGCAAACAGTTCTGAGCCAGACCGTTAACATTACAGAAAGACTAAACACCATCACACAAAGCATCAGGAATGGTCAAAAACAATGTTTAGTATTTCATTACGGCTAAACAATAGCTTTCAAATGGACCAGATGCTAATCCAATTGATTTTTCTGGTGGTTCGAAAATGGCACTATATTGCTGGAGCTCACATTCGTGCAGCTTGCGATTCGTTTTTTGACAGCACTAATCAAATTATTACGGCCAAAGGTTGTCATATCGAACAATAAAAATATATTTTAAGACTGTTTTTGACTTCTAATGTTTTTTGCTTTAAAATAATCAAAATGAAAATTCACCATGCTTTTCCGAAAGAGTTAAACTGTAAGGCGATCAACACTGCTCTAGATACATACCTCTTATACCTCATGTGATATGTACGCCCTTGCGGACAAGAGACATACCTACGTTAGTAACATGAAATTTGGAAATGTAGAGACTTAGCATTAACAGGATCGGTTTACTTTCTATTTCTAACTACGGGAAATATTATTTTTCTATTTACTTGGGACATTTTCAAAACTACTTCAAGTTCTACAGTCTACACGATTGTTTCCCTGCGATAAACAGCAATTACTCACCCTCACTAGATGACCGGACATCCGTCGGCTCATCCTTAAGTGTTAGTGTTGCTGTGGTTGTTGTCGTCGTCGCAGTTTCGAATTCTTTTCGATTTTTTAAACTGCCCGACTTTGCAAATTGAGAATCTGGTTGTGTGTGTTGTTGTTTTGATTTTTTACAAGTATTAATTATGATATCACAATGACTGTTATTGTTACTTTCAACGCTGATTGTAGTTGTTAGAATATCTCGATTAGATTTTGTACTGTTATTGGTTAAATTTAGCTCAGAAATTGGTAGCGATTCTTTGGGAAGTTCTGTTGAGACATTAGTTGCGGTAGCATTGGTATCGGTGTCACTTTTAGCCGGCTGAACAAATAAACTTAAACGGCTGGAGCTCAAACGTGAATGAGCAAATCGGAGTGAACGATAATTCGAGTTCGAAAAATTTATCGAATTTCGAAAGTAATGCCCACGGGGCGAAAATTGATTATTACTACTATTAATCTTTTCAGAGGTCACATTGCTACCGCCGCTACTGTCATTAGTTTCTATTCGATTGGAATCATTTGAATCTCTGGGCGCTTCGATATGCAGCCGATGAACATTTTCTGAACTTTTACATAAAGCTGACACTGAAGAAGGTTTACACTGGTTAGTATTTGGGTTACTATTGCGTTTGGTCGGCGTAGCTCCCAGCAATTGGGCATAATCTGAATGCTGGAGAGCTTCCGTTCGTTTTCGACTAAGAAGTTGCCACTTCTCATCGTCGCTGATTGTGTTGGTTATTGTTGTTACACGATTAGCATATACAGGTGTATACTCGGACGTACTGTAGAGAGGGGTAAGTTCCAGATTACGCGATGTTCGAACACGAGGTAAACGTTGAACTTCTTCGGCTACACTGCCGATTGCACTATGAGGCGTTGAACATCGGGTTTGTGGAAGATTTTGAGGTGTTACCGTTGCACTAACTACAGATCTTACATCATCATCTTCTTCGAGAGCTATTTGGAGACTGCTGAGATCGTAACTATTGATGCTATCTGTGCTATGAGTACGATGGCAATAAGATAAACGTTTCCGTGCTCTAATATAGTAGTCATCAGTTTCACTTGGTTGCATTAGACGATCATTGCAATTTATTTTAATTTTTGTACAAAAGTCTGTAACAGTAGCAACCTCATCATGAGCAATGACAAGATCCATAGCATTGTCCACGAATGTTGAAAGCAATTTCTGTACTTGATCGAAGGATTGAATACCGCGCAGGTGATTGCCATTGACATTTACAATTTCGTCACCAATCCGCAGCCGGCCATCCCTAAAAGAAAGTAAAAAAAAAAAAGATTATTTTAAAAGCTTCAAAGATTGATTAGTATAATTCACATCTGTTATACTACACTTCGTAAAAAATATTTACGTAAAATTTAGATTAGGAATTTAGTTAGGAAAGTGCATATTTTTCGTGAGTGAGAAAGCATTATGGTTTGTAAGATAGTCATTAAGAAAAAATTGAAATCTTCGAAACGCGAAATTAAGCGTCCAGGAAATATCTGGTGAAAGCATCAATCCCCATCCTGCTGGAAATGAACATGAACGTGATCCCAAAAACCACACTGAACTGTCACTCGTTATGGATGGAGAGGTTGCTCGACAATCACTTTCGGGGTTTCGTTGTCCCAGATCCAACAGTTTTGTTTATTAACCAAAAGAAGTGGATGATGACTTGGTGAGGACTACCATGAAGTGAGAGTAGAAGTATCCAAGATCAAATTAAACGAGGCTGTCGAAGGTGACTGCCTGCAGGCAAGATTTTTAAAGCCGTAGAAGATGATTTGGGGAGGTAGATACAAGCTAAGTAGAGCGATGTCGAGTTTCAGCGATAGTAGAGAATGCAAACAGCGCCGCTCTGCCGAGGTCGTCTGTATTATTCCTTTGATGTCAGAAACAACCTAAGATAAGACCCTACTTGAAAGGATTATACGAAACTTGAAGACTGGTACCAAAAGGCTATGCTACTGTATCGGCAAAGGGGATAAAATGGTAACCTCGAGGCTTAGGATCTCATCTACTCGTACGTAGTCTTTGTAGTCAATTCTGAAAAGGAAATATAAGAGGGGAGATTAAACAAGGAATCTGTCTTCCCAACCGCTGATATTTTGATGAAATAAGGCAACTAAAGGGTGGACCATTTATTGGAACTTTTTGAAGTGGGTCATATTTCGTCTCTGAGAATACTAACGGACTCATCAAATATTGACAGATGTGAAGTGTCAAACCTCCGCGGTAAGTGTTGTTTTGGTCTAAATGAAGCCCCTTCCACGGATGATGAAAGCAAAATTCATAAAGAAAGTTCGTAAAACCGGTAAGCTAATGAATAATAAAATGACATTGAAAGAATTGCTGTTGTTGCTCAAAATGGAAACCTCAATTCGCCACGGAGCGTAACTTTTGTTTATCAAGCATACTTCTTTGAGGAGGATATTGCATTAAGTTCTCGTATGATTGTTAACAAGCTCCAACTCGTTCAAGAGTTAAAGCAAAATGATTATTCGATTCGTGGTGGCATGATTGGTCCCTACGTCTTCGAAAATTAAGATTTCAACAAAGTTATGGTGAACGGAGAACGGACTCTATTACAGAGTCAAGATGCGGAAAACTGGAGTCATTTAGCTTAAGATCGTAAGCGTGGTGTCAGTGTGCGCTTCATGAAAATTGAGGCAGAAACGGCAAAGATGAATTTAACGGTCAATGAGGGCAAGACCAAGCATATGCTGTCAACAAGAAAGGACAACAAACACCGACGTCTAGGACAAAACGTCACCATAGACAGATATAACTTTGAGGCGGTTACGAACTTGGTCCAGCTAGACTCCGCTTTTAATTCAGACAATGAAACCAGCGCTCAAATCGAATAACGCTTGCTTCTCTGGGCTAAGAAGGCAATAGAATTGCAAAGCCCTCTGCCGAAGAACTAAAGTAACCTTTTATAAGACTTTAATCATCCCAGTCCTGTTTATGGCGTAGACATGGACTTTGTTAAAAGTAAATGAGGTTGCTCCGGGCTGTTTCGAGAGAGAGCACTTTTGGTCCATTCTGCACAGATGGCTCGACGAGCTGTACCGCGACAGAAGAGTGAAGGTTTAACGACTGGACACCAATGTTCCGGTTCGAAAAGTATTCGAATCCACCCCGATGGACGGTGCTGTAGAGGAAGACCGCGAATTAGCACACATAAGTGGAAGGGGATCTCAACCAACTTAGCGTGCGAAACTGGAGGCAGCTAGATAAAAATTGAGCTGGCTGGAGACGCTTGTTGGTTGAGGTCCAGGTCCACCCCGTACTATAGTGCCACCTTAAGTAAGTAAGTAAACTAAATATTGAGTTAGCTGGATAGGCTGGCTAGTTGAGCCAGAACTGCAGCGCCATCTTACGTAATGGAAGTAATCAATGTGGGTAAAGACGAAAGCTTCAAAAGTTAAAAAGAAAAATATAAACTACGCGCTAATCTTAAACTTACTTGTGTGCGATTCCGTAGTTGTCAATCTCCACGATCAAATACCGAAACTGCTGCTCATTAGCGCTTGTCAGTACCGTTTTCGGCGATAACACCAGACCAACGAACTCACCCTCACAGAGTCTCTCCAATTTAATCTGCCGAAAACGCCGTCGTATCGTCTCCGTTTCATAATCATAATTATATCCTCCAATTGATACCGGTCCGCTACTATCATTTCCACTTGTAACTGCCGTCGATACTAGCCCGCCAATCCTTATAGAATTCATAGACACCAGACTATTCCGTTTCGTAGACGCATCATCAATTTGACCACGACCACCATCACTGTCGTAACCCGATTCATTCGAACTCAAGCAACTACTTAATCTTTGGTAAAGTGGTTCCCAGTCCTTTGACGAAATACTGTTATTTCGAGAGACATCACCCTGTGGTGAACAATTACTTATCGCACTATCATCCGAGGAATAACGTTTTATAACGCCACTCCGATAAATCACCTTTTGCTGATGATTTGGACTAGTGCTCGTCAGCGAGACGGTATCACCGTCTCGCCCTCCCTTTGTAATTGTCGGCGACGTGATATTGTGTTCTGTGGTACGATTTTGAAGATTTGTCAACGATTGTTTCATAACAGAGCCTCCGTTCTCTTCGGGAAGTACCGATAAACGGGAACGAAGGAATGCATAGGGAAAGTTTCCACGACGTGGCTGTTCGCTGGGATTAGCGATTCCCGCCTTGGCGATATCATCACAACTTGATGATTTTAAAGTAGATGGACCAATGGTGGAGTTTTTATGAATGGATTTTTTACTGTTGGCTAAATTAAGACCTTCAGTTGGATCATCACATTTCACATAGGAACAGGTGCTTAGTTGGCTGGTAGAGCTACTCCGGTAAAGCTGAGGTTCAGAAGCTTTAACTAGATTATGAGACTTGTGGTTAAGCATTCCTGTTGAACCGATTCGATGGAAGAAGGATTTAAGAGTTTTCTGTCGGTCTTTTGTAAGGGATGCACTTTTACTGGGGGTGTTATGAGGAGTTTTGTTTTCCGAGTCCTTAAGACACTTTTTCTGTGTTTGCTGCTCTTGCTGTTGTTGTTGATGTGTTTGTTGCTGTGATTTAATTGTTTCTATTGGACCGGACTTGCATCTATTTAAAGTACTTGTTGTGTTAGCTGGTGGAGGATAGAAGATGCTCTGAAGATCTGGATGGCCTTTATGTTCACCTCGTTTGAGGATGTCCAGTTTGCGACTCATTCGCTTGCCCCATGTAAAGACTGAAAATGAAAGACACAAACAATTAATAAATAAAACTAAAGGTAGATTTTTATGATTAAAAATCAGAAAGCTTTGCTGAAACTATACATGGGATACCCCGTTAATGTTTTTTTTTTTATTCTTTTCTAAAAGTAGGTAAAGAATTCTTTCTCTGCTATTGTCCAGGTTTCTGTCACTTTAGGGAGTTATTACTTCCAAGAGATCTTATAGATCTTAGCAATCTTTCTAGCTTTCTGGATACACCACGATAACTAGAGACCCTAATCGCGGATGAGCTCATAGTCATAAACTGGACTATGTTATCCACACCACTACCACCACAATTAGGCATCACAATGAGTCCACAATGACATTAGTCTGATGAGGTAGTCTTTCTCTTCCTCATCAACCCAGTAACCTAACCTAACCTAACCTCTCTGCAATAGAATAGGTTGCTTTGTTGCATACTGCCATAGCCAAGACCATACAGCCATCGTCCCTATGCTACGGCATCATCTTGATTTTTTACCCTTTTGAAGACATTTCCCGCTACTAGTCTCTCAAGCCTTACAGATTTGAGGATAAGCAATTGAACAATAAAGTACATTTTCACGTTTTCCAATGGTCTGTAATACTCCAATCGTCTTTTACAATTAAAAGCAGCTTCTCGTCCTTGACTCGACGACTTAGTTGCCAAAGCTGTTTGACTTTTTGTAAGAAATCTCAAAATTTAGGAAAAAAACTATAGAAACTTTCGATGGTCAAAGCACATTAAAAAGCCCGTTATTGAGAAGATAAATACAGAAATGTGGTCAGAAACAACGTAGAAGAAGTCTAAATATATATTTATGCTTCTTGTTGCAGACACTTGCTAACCATGAATCAACAGAGTAAATGCTAGAAGCATTGAGAGCAAGCAAGGGTTAACTACATCAACACGTAGCGGAATTGCACATGTCAGCAAAGGTTGCGCGATCAAAGGCACCCTCAACATCGAAGAAAATTTCTATTTTGTACTCCTTCCTATTAAGTGCGCCTTTAATCCTTTGAACAAGGTTTCGAAGTGCGGTCAAGTGACCTCCGCCAGAGTTCGTGTATATTCGGGCTTGTGCCACAACATTCCACCACGACTTCTCGAAATTTCTGGCGATAAATTCTCCAATTCTGGCCAAAATCTATGGCTTTTTTGTATAGATCCGTGACTTTAGAAAAACCGAAAAGAAAGAAGTCGTACTTACTTACTTACTTAAGGCGGGGCTACAAGCCGCAGTGGACCCGGGCCTCAACCAACAAGGATTTCCAGGTAGCTCGACTTTTAGTTAATTGCCTCCAGTTTTGCACGCTAAGTCGGTTGAGGTCCCCATCCATTTACATGCGCCATCTGATCGCTGACTTTTTCTACTGGGCCGTCCATTGGAAGTAGATTCGAAGATTTTGTAGGTCGGATTACTGCCTTCTACATATTCTACAGGACTCAGCCACCTCAGTTGTTGGACATTCTGGTTAAGTCGATGTCACTATACAGCTCGTATCAGCTGTATCTCCTACTCCACTCAGCATCTATACAGACGGGACCGGAAATGACCCGAAGAATTTTCGTCGCGAAACAGCCAAGAACAACCTCTTCCACTTTTGACAAAGTCCATACATCTGCACCATAGAGCTGGACTGGGATGGTTAAGGTCTTATAAAGGATCATTTTAGTTCTTCGAGAGAGGGCTTTGCTACGCAATTGTCCTTAAAAGCGATTGGCAAGAAAATGTCCCTAACTAAGTTATATCTGCCAACGGTGACGTTCTATCCGACAATGTTGTTTCACAGCATATACTTGGTTTTGTCCTCATTGACCGTCACTTAGTCTCAATACTCACGAAATGGCCATCACGATGCGAAAGAAATCTGGAACGGTCGAATCAGGCGATCTTGCGGGCTTATGCATATCGCCAAAACGAGAGATTAAGAGGCGGCCGAGAAACGTTTGCTGCAGGATTTTCACTCCCATCAAGTTGTTGATCATGGTCTTGAGCCGCACACCAGTCACAGTAACAGTGTTGCCGGTGCTGTCCTCGGGCGATGACCATTCCTCCATTAACACCGCACCAAATGTAATTGTTTATCATGTATTATACGCGGATTTTTAGTGCTCCATAAGCGATAATTTATTTATTTAAGTATCCGCATGGGAGAAATGCACCTTGTCGCGGTGAAGGGTTAGGAGGGCATGGTTGCAACTTACACGCGATTGGCGGTCTGCAGCAACAGCTGATACACTGTTTGCAGTTCATACCGTACATCTTCAAGTCTTTCACCAAAACTCGCTGTAACGACCGTCTATTGAGCGTCGTCTTGAACATCTGGAGCTACAGCAGCGATATATTAGACCGAACGGCTGCTCCAAATCCGATGAGTTGAAACCACCGACCGATTGTTTATCAAAAACATTGACACAGCGTTTGTGATTTCTCTTCTATTTACTTCGCAAATGTCAAAGTCGCAATGTCATAAGACGCCATTTGCAAAAACTAGAGCATCTTCCGATAGTGTGATGTGATGACTTGTCACCTAGTACATTCCATACTTTTCATCCATGTGTATACGTTGAATGTAATAATTTCAGACAGATAATACCGACCTATTCCACCCAAACACCGTTTGCAAGCTTTCGACATCTGTCAGCCGTAATTCAATCAGTTGAAATCATATTTAAGCAAATAAGATACTCACAACAGGTTCGAAATAAAGTCAAATTTCTCTACAGTTACCCCACTAATTTAGCATCAAATTGCATCGCATATTCATATCGAATCACAATATGATAAATAAATTATTCAAAACTTTCAAATATTGTTCCCAATATAGCGCAAGCACCTAAGACCTTGACATAATATGTATGTGTGATGAAGTTACAATTCTAAAATATATTATCCAAAAAATATTGCCGCAAAAACGTTTAAGATCTCGAACCAAAGATATGTCTATCTGCCTGCCTGTCAGAGGTAATTTAATCTAGTACCTGGAATTTGTTCATTTGAAAGTAGTGTACTGCTATATACAAACCGCTCCACGTCTATGACCAATCAGGTGTAATAAAATCCAAGAATTTATGATTTCGATGGCAGAGGAAACCACGCAAATGGCAAAGTCAGCAATCGAAATAGTTTGTTCACTGATCTTCTGAATGTGACCAGCTTCACTAACACATCAAAATCATAACTTTAATAAGTTCCTATGCGAGTGGGTGTACAAAATGCTGTGTATCGTTTGAGATTGAATGTAGTTTTGGCCAGTATCTGCAATGTGGATGAAGTACCAATAAAATCCAAGAAACTTCAAGCAAATCTTAGCGAAAAAAAAGAACCATAAACGGGGTATATTTGTCTTATAGCTTGCGAAACAAAATAAAGCGAAGTTTATCTTATAGTTACGCTTTAGGTTAGACACTTAAGACAAGTCGTAAGATACAGCACTTTCTCTGAACAATGTCACAGATACACATCATAATTTATGCACATACTTGTATCATATGTTCCTATTTGAATGCGTCATATAGTTGCGAACAAGACAAGCTAAGCAGGCGTTAGCCTACTTTAGTACTTAGGCTAGTTAACGGCTATATTTCGCAGAAGAAAACATAATTTCCAAGGCTATGTTAAGCGCAGGTGGGTGCTTGTACTTAAGTCGCAAGGGTAGACAGTTTGAGAAACACTGTTAAGTAAGCAGGCACGGAGATTGCTGCGCATGTTTTGCAGATGATGAAGAAAGCAAACCCAGAATATTTTGTTCCGTTGGATAGCAAGTGTTAAAGAGAAGGGGTCTCCCCAGACCAGAGGTAAAAGGAACGTCTAGTACTGCTCCTCAAAGGATGTAGGCCATTAAATGAGCCCTCATCATACCGACCCACATGCTTGTTGGACACAATGGGCAAAATACTGGAACGAATAATATGTAACCGACGGAAGGTGGCAATTGATGAAGCTGGGGGAGTCTTTAACTAAAAATATGCTTTCAGAAAAGCTCGCTCTACTTGCTATGAGGAGAGTATCTATAACCTTGGAAAATGCTATTCGAGGCAGGAAATGCAAAGAGGGTGTTGTAATATTGGATGTCAAAAATGCGTTTAACTCTGCAAACTGGGGACTTATAGTTCATTCCCTTAGATCAATGGCGGTGCCATGGTTCTAGTGCTTAACTATTTTGAGAAAAGGCTTCTACTCTTCGACACCGACGAGAGAGTAAAGCATTACAGATATCTATGTGTGATGGTGTTCGGGGGCTTAGAATCCCAAATAAAGCAATTGTGGTAAAGGCAAAACACCTGGAAGAAATAGAGGATAAATGTAGCTGGCATCAGCGGGTCTAGTGCTCGCAGATCAAAAAATAAAAGCAGCACTAGTAAGCAACCGCAAGGAGATAGAGGCAACCACCATCAAAGAAGCCAGCACGATATAATTTCAAAACCGGTCATCGGATACTTAAGTGCGCTGATAGGCGATAGATTCGCTTACAAAGAGCATTTCGAAAGCTGCTCGGGTGAGTGCAGCCTTGTCCAGAATAATGCTAAATATAGGAGGGCCCAGACAACCCAGGAGACCACTTCTGTCGAGGATGGTGCAGCCTAGCACAATGCATCTAGCACCAATTTGGGCTAAGGAAGCGAAAATTAAACCTTACTTTAAGAGGATTAACTCCGTCAACAAACTATGCACACTCAGGGTGTGCTGTGCGTTTCGGACAGTAGACGATGCTATATTGACTCATACCAGATGTTCAGAGAGCAGAATGATAGAAGTGTAAAGGATGTGAGTTAGTACGGTAGTCTAGTATTTTTAGAAGATTACTACATCCTTTGGCAAAACCAAAAAAAGGGGACATCAAAATTAGTAATTTTTTTACCACGTTTTTCGAAATATTTGCCATGATGCTCTGCAAGTTTTGGGTAAGTTTGGGGTGGCTTTTCTCCGTGATCGGTACGTTCACTTAGACCAGATGAGGTCCATTGTCATTAGTCAAGACTGGCGTCGTGTTTTCCCTTTTTGCAGTGACGAGTTAGTAGCTCGACCAGAGTGCTTATATGCGGAATACTAGTACTGTATATGTAGGCAGAGGGCAAGGTATAGGGATTTTATATTGAAGTCTGTGAACGGGGTTAAATAATCCGTGACTTCTACTAGGTCCATCTTTGCCAAGTTGGTATTGAATGAGGACTCTCGCGCCACCGTGTATTTCGAAGACACCAGAGGTATGGCTCTATGTACGAAGTATAAAGAAACGGTTCTCGAAGTCTTCTTCGATAAAGAGGGAGACCTTTCCAGGAACAACAAGATGTAATAAATAACGTCATGTGAAGATATCCAACTATCCAACCGCCATTGAGACAATCTTGAACTTATTCTCGATAGGACTAGAGATGAAAAGACCTGCCGGACTGGCTGCTCTTAGATTCAAGACCTCAGGACATTGCAACGACCGGACCGCTACAGGACATAGGGATATCTAAAAGGAAGTACAGGCTGACTCATAAGACATCCGAACGACCTTTTACGTAAGGAATACCAGTTCGAAATAAGTTAAACAGATCGATTCTCCAAACGCGAGGAATAGCAGCGGGGCATTGCCGTTTTAAGGATGGAGTAAAACTGTACACGGATGTATCACACATCGGCGAAGAATCGGGGCAGGGATCTACTGCAGGCTGTACATGTCTTTCAGGTAGAGATTTTTGCTATACTTAAGGAACTGCAACTAATACTCAGCACCGGAACCCAGGGCAGCATCATATACATATGTACCTCTGCTCAGACAGTCAGGCAGCCCTAATGGCACTAGCAAACCCAAGAACCAACTCTAAATCAAGGAAAATGCAAGGAAAAACTTTATATCTTGGCAACCTCCTCCTAGGTCAGCCTGCTTTGAATACCTGGTCGCTGCAATATATTAGAGAACGAAGCCGCGGAAAAACTGGCGAGGAAGGAGGCGGGAAATCTGGATGCGCCCACGGTTACAACCATATGTGTAGCCTTTAAGGTTGCTAAAACCGCATGCAGCAGTTCATTCACAAAACGCCACGAAAACATGTGGACTTCAAAGAGGGCGCTCGATCTAGGTAGAAGACAATTAAGATATACATATGTATGGTCGGTCACCGCACACATCAACCTGAACAAACACGCCTATAGACTGGAACTGACATCTAGCACTTGCTTGAGATACGAGGAAGAGGAAAAAAACCTTCAGCACTTCCCCTGCCGAATGCACTGCAACAGAGGTGATAAGATATACACACCTGGGAAGATACGCCCTGCCTGGACTAAGTTATCTTAGACGTTACAGCTTATGAAAATTCCTGAAGTTCGTAAGAAGTACAAGACGTTTCTCGCAGTGAACCCTACCCGACTTTCCATCTTCAAATGAAAACATCCTTCAGGTACATCCCCCCACACTTTACTTCTGTCTACCAAACAGTTTCTCTAGAGGGAAACACAATGGGCCCAAACAACGGCCAACCAACCATGTTGGTTAAATGCACACTGCGATATAGAGGTTAACGAAAGTGACGATTTAATGGCCAAAAAGGACAAAGTTCCCACAAAGCGACATAATTGGAAGCAAAACAACACCAACCTGAGCGGCTAAGAGGGAGAGAAAGTGATTGTCCACAGAATCTTCAACTTGGTTGACCTAAGATGGTCCAACTAAGAAGGGCATAAGGTGTCTAAGGCCTTGCGGAAAAAATTTAGGAAAATTATAGAACTAAGCAGATCATGGATAGGAATAGCGATAGGGATACTCTCTGGCCATTGCCATCTGAGAAAGAACGCAATGAAATTAGGTTTATCGAATACGGGTTTCTCAAAGGACATAACACATCTGCTCTGTGACTAAAGTACCCTGGAAGATACTGCTTTCATAGCTTAGGCGAGGATGTCTTTAAATTTTGTAGTGAAATTAAGTGTACGGGTGAAATTTACTAGGTCAAGGGATTGGAATGGGCTCACTATGGTCCCTGGTGGTTAATGATAATCTCACGACCCTACTTAACCACGCCGGAAATTACTTTCATATACAGTGCCGCTCACTTGAATAGAGCCCCCCATTATGCATAATATAATTGAAAATAATTCGAGTCTCTGAATATGTACCGGTTCAATATTGTGATAATTTTTAGATTTCTTTAAACACTCTCTCTGTGAGCGAGTTCATGCATTGGAAATGTCCCGTTAAATAGTTTTTGCTATGTTGAATGAAATTACTGTGAAAAAGTGGTATTTATGTATTTTTCGAACGAATACTTTTCACTCAAAGCTACATTTTTAATTCAAAGTTCCAAACACACTCTGCGCAGATTAAATTTTACTCGTAGGTCTCTTCCGCCATCTTACCTGTGGTGAATATAGACTTCCGATACTTCTTCGCTTTCTTCTGTACTCCACATACTGGTATTAATAACATTTTAACAACAACTTCTTTAGGTATACAACACATCGAAGTTTTTTTTTTTTTTTTTAATTTATCACTTCCTCCTGAGGCAAATAAACTCTTTTCCTTCTTAACTGAAAAATCCTTCTCAAATGTACGCCTAGCTTTTTCGATTTAAATTTATTCACTTGGAATTGGAAACGGGTATCTTTTAATTTTCTACAACTACGAATTCTCAATGCAAAATAATTGAACATTGTCGCGGATTGAGCCCCGTAAATTTCGCCCGTTTAATTTCTACTTTTTCAGCAAAAAACTGACTGAGGTTTGAATTTTTTTTTTTTTAGATATACGAGTAGAGCTTGCGCATCTGAATACCACGACTGAAAAATGTAAACTGATCATTCGAAAAATCGAAGCAAGCCAATAGGGCCCCTCTGTGGCATAAATTTAATTGAATCAGCCCAATACACAGATTGCATAGTAAACAAAGAGCACGCTTTGGATAAAAATTTTTAAACTAAATTTTAAACAAATGTAACATCGCTCGCATCGCATTGTTTCCAAGTATTATAATGGCGGTGATCGTTGTCTTCAGCAAAATGAAAGGTTGTACTGCGATAATGTAATGCAAATTAATTCGAAAGTGTGAAATTATTGCTAATACAATAATTTTATTGGCAAGTGGTTGTAGTTCAAATGCAAATGACCAGCGGTTGATATTTGGGGGAAAAAAAAAGAAAAGAAAAGAAACGATCCACAATCGATTCGTGTGATGTCAATGTCAATAGCATCAGATTACAAAATAAAATTTTTGACGAGTATTTCAATTTTTTGTATGAAACTCTGTAGTTAGCATATGTAGCAGGTATGTAGGTAGGCGACCAACATCTTTATTAGTTCCACAATTTGTAAGAAACAAAAGCAAGAAAAAAAAAAAACAAATTAATGCAGTTCGTTTAAATTAACAACAAAATCAGAGTAAAGTGAAGGTACCTACATAACGATGAATATGCATTCGTATAGGAATGCAACCGCGAGTTATTTCACAAGAAATCTACGGCGAAATGGGGGGGAATAGGTGTATGTAGTTACGATGGCCAATACGTGATGAAGTGGACAAAAAACACTTTTGAAGCAAAGAATGCTGCTTATAAAGTTTCGTCTCTAATCACCCGGGTGGTGGTAGTCCTACAAGGACTGCTTAAAAATACACAAGCAATTCATTAGACACGCCAAAACAACAAGCCTGAATGGAATACTGGAATCAATGGTAACTCTCAAGGGATCCATCAGGCACGAAAAAATTCTGTCCAAAGGACATACGAATTCGTTTCTCTTTAGAAAGGTAGATGGACAACTTCTGCTGCGGAATCCCTGGAGTTTTTAATGAACGTTCACTTTCCAGATTGCAGTGACAGTTATGTGGGAGACAGACTGCTGGTATTGATACCATGGTATGAATAATACCATGGTATATTGAATAATATAACCCCTGACAGACTGCACTTCGTAGTATACGTTGACTTTTGCGTTACGTGGTATACTTTGACATTTGTGTTGTGCCTCCTCCAGCTCCTTACACATTTTTTGCAACACTCCAATATTGCGTCCTGCTCTAAACTTGTCTTACTTCATTGTTTCCAATGCCGATATAATTGTCCTCCTTAATCCATTTTTCGCTGTGATTGCTTGCTTTTGAATTGTCAAAGAAGCTATGAAGAACCACCAAACAGAAAGAAAGTGGCGCTGCAAGCAATAAGATGGTGGTATACCACCAAAAATTTGCGAATCTCAATACTAGGTTCTATTCATGGTATACTAGGTTTTAACGTGGTATTGCAGTGACAGACATGTGGTATAGAACGTAGTATTGTTATACCATGGTATCAATACCAGCATTCTGTCTCCCACATTACTGTGGAACAAGATGATTCCAACCGTGAGTGGTATACATCATAGAGCAGTATATCTACTACTGAGAGAAAATCTCCACGGCCATTAGCAGATTTTCCCCATATAAAACCCGGGTTTCGATACTGTAGAATTTGGAAGACATGGCAATTCCATGGCTAGCAATGGACTATAGGACCTTATTTACTTACTTAGTCGGCGTGAACCTGAACCTCAACCAGCTTACGCTTAAATTATATTCCTCAATCCTGAAAATAAGTGGATTTCATTTCGAGAGTGCGCAGTAGTGACGCTAGATGGTTATTTATTTATTTATTTATCTAAATAATTTACAAAAATTAATTTATAAACTATTTATTTTTAAGACTTCAGGGCATCAAGGCCATTTGAAGTTGTCTTCAGGGTTAGAAAACGAAAAAAAGAACATTAATGTAGGAAGAAAGAAGTTAGGTATTGAAAAAGTTAGGCGCTAGATGTTAAAAACGCGTTTAATTCGGCAGACTGGCCCACTATAAGAAAATCTGTAGCTAGAATGGATACACCATACTACTTGTTGCAGATAGTGGCGAGCTACTTTACCAACAGGAAACTGAGGTATGATACCGATGAAGGAGTGAAGTATTACGATGTCACAGCTGGGGTCCCGCAACCATCGGTTCTGGGCCCTTTACTATGGAACATAATGTACGACGGAGTTTTACGACTACCACTGCCACCTAGAGTGAAGATAATTGGATTTGCTGACCACATGACAATGAAGTAGAATCAGCTACAAATGTGGCAATCAGTCAAATCAAAAGCTGGCTAGGATCCGCCGGTCTAGAATTAGCTGACCACAAAACTGAAGCTGTTCTAATAACCAGTCGAAAGTCTGTGGAATATATGGATGTCCAGGTTGGAACCCAAATCAACAGATCCAAAGAAGCTGTCAAATACCTAGAAGTAATGATCGACAACAGACTGCAGTTTAAACATGTTGATTATTCGAGCAAAAAAGCGTCAAGACTTCAGGCAGCACTTTCCAGAATAATGCCAAACATTGGAGGACCTAGATATGCTAGGAGGATTCTACTATCCAGAGTTGTTTGCTCAGTTCTTCTTTATGCGGCTCCGGTTTGGGCGGGGCTCTCGCGACCAAAGAAACAAGGAGGAAACTGACGTCTGCGCTCGTGAGCACACAAATCCGCGACGGTTAGACCTATTAGACTAACATCTTTGGTCTTAAAAACCTTGCAACGTATCCTTGAATATTCACAGCTGCAAAATCTAAGACGTATGGCTTCTATCCAAATCCCACGACGCCTATCGCATAGGTTGATCCACAGAGGCGGACCTACATGGGGTGGTATATCACACACAATACACTCTTGCTACCTTCTTAGACATAGAATGCATTTAAAAATATCAGCACTGAAGCTATTCAAGAATCGCTTACCGAGTTAGGTGTAGAAGGGTTTATTCGCTAGTCAGTGGATAGTATCCATGCAAAGAAATAGAATTATTCAAGCAACGTTTGGCAACAGCAAGCTAAGAAAAGGCCGTAAATAGGGGAACTCCTCAGGGTGCAGCTATCTCTCTTCTACTATCTCTCTTATTGGTCATCAGAAAAGTGTTAGCGCGACTGCACAGAGGTTCAAGGTGGTTGGTATGAGGGTGTTCTCATCCACAACTGGAGAGCGGCAATTTCGAGATTCACTTCTTTCCCATACATCGGTTCGATGACTGACTTGTGTCGGCTATCTATAGAGCTTCCTTAGCTTGCCTGGTTCTGGTCTAAATATTTTGGTGAGTGTTCTCCCCTTGTCGTGTCAGGTGTGTGTCTGGTAATCTACAGACGACCAGTCTGAGTGGTCCAGCGGGGATTGGTAATTTTCGACAAATAGTTTTCCTTCGATATGAATACATGAACCTTCCAAGCGGAAGGCAATCCTAATGGCCACTAAATATTGAGGAGTGCGAGAGTATCCACGTTCCGAAAATCAGACTGAGCTTAAGACGTCGCTTAACCACTTCCAGTTTCAGGTATCCCAAACCGGGGAATACAATGGATCCATTGAGATCCGAGTGAGACTGCACCCGAGCTGGGGCAGTCACCCCCCCTTCCTAACTTACCTTACCACTTCCAAATAGTTGGAGTTTGCAAGACACCTCGAATTCGGTTACAAAGCTCAATTCATTCACTTAGGTCCCAGGTTCAAAATAGGATTAGTGGAATTGAAATTTTATTAGACAAGGGATCAGAGCTTAAAGTCATGGCTTCCTATATGGCTGGATTTCATACGGACTTGGTTGTAAGTGGCACGACTCTCTGGGATATTGACAGTCTAAGCGAGATCTGAAAGAAATTCGCGGCTCCCTTGCTACCTTCCAGTAGAGTAAGCTGCAAGCTACTTGCTGTCATTCTTACGGACCACTCCCACTTCACCTCCAACGGATCCAAACGTAGGAAGTTCCACTACTTGCACAACCTAGGCTACCTGGATATAAAGAACTCCGGTGCCTTCAATGGTTCATACAAGTTTTACAGGTATCCTCTGGTGAAAACCTTATCACGATGCATATATCTTTGAGCTAAGTGTGTCTGTGGTCTTTACCCAGTCAGCTACTCCAAATTAACTTAACTTGCAGACGAGGAGTAGGAAGAAACAATTTCTTACGCACTTGGCTAAACTTCACTTAAGCGAACACTTCTAGAATGTAGGTGTGTAAGTGCACTTGCGACCTTGTAGATCTATTATGACTTGGAGCTCGATGAGATACTCGATTTAGAGCACCTCCTCTAGTCCAATTTCCCCTATGAACCGGAGTATCTGGAGTGGATTCAACAATGACAGGGCCTCTTTTGATAGCTGATAGCCATCCATGTGTTACCTTCTTTTGCGGATTAGTACTCCACACTCTTTAAGGTTTTCTCAACATTTCCGCGAAATCTGCAGTCTACGCGTTGCTCTATTAAGAGTTTCCTGAAGTGTTATTATATTGACCCGTTAGGAAGTCTATAAACATGTCGGCCGGTATTTATTTATGCGACCTTGCTAAGTCAGGTACTTTGAACGCTTCATAAAGAGCTCTAATTGGTTTTATTTGTAGCCGCTTAGGAAATCTTAGATTCTTCTGGTATCAAAATGAATTTATCTCTGATTTAAGCGCGCGTCTGCGCTTTGTATGCTGGCAGCCACTTAAACCTAACCTAACATACTGACGAATAGGAGGAAGAAACAGTTTCGCATTTCCCACGTAAAGGGTTTTCCAATAGGGACTTGACAACTTTGAGTTTAATTTGTGAACGCACTCTTTCACTAATCATCAAACTGTCACTGTCAATTTATTCAGTAAACTCAACATTTTCATCATTTTAAAGTACACGAACGAGCAATGTCTGCAAATTATAAAAATTTTCTACCGAAAATTCTTCTGGAGAAGATGCGCCAAGATGATGAATTTCATCGCAAAATCATCTTCAGTGACGAAGCTCATTTTTGGCTCAACGGGTTCGTCAATAAGCAAAATATGAGTTATTGGTCGGGTGAAAATCCACATGTGCTTCATGAATCACCACTTCATCCACAAAAAATAACTGTTTGGTGCGGTTTGCATGCCGGCGGCGTTATTGGGCCATATTTTTTCGTCGACGATAACGATCGTCACGTTACTGTGAATGGTCAGCGTTATCGCGCCATGATCACCGATTATTTTTGGCCCGAATTGGAAGATATGGACTTGGACGACATGTGGTTTCAACAGGATGGTGCCACAAGCCACGCAGCACACGCTACAATCGATTTATTGAAGAGTAAGTATGGTGAGCGTGTTATCTCAAGAAATGGGCCAGTCGATTGGCCGCCTCGTTCGTGCGATTTAACGCCGCTTGATATTTTCTGTGGGGCTACGTTAAGTCATTGGTTTATGCCAACACGCCGACGACGTTGGAAGAGCTCAGAGCCAACATTGAACGCGAAATAGCGGCCGTTTCGGCCGAAATGTGTGGCTGAGTCATTGAAAATTGGGTCCAACGAATCGACCGCTGCAAACGTGCCCGCGGTGGCCATATGAACGAAGTCGAGTTCCATTCATAAATGTTTTGATTGTACTTCAAGCCGATAATAAAGTTTTTGAAATATCTCAAATGGTTTGTGTTTTATTTAAAAAAAAAGTTGTCAAGTCCTCATTGGAAAACCCTTTACTTGCCCAGTTCTCCCCATTCAGGGAAGCTTCCTTTAGGAGAACACTTTGTACACAACCTAAGCGACCCGGCTATTATAGACGTGAGGTGTCTTCAAGGCTTCGTACACAGGTCTGGGAAAACTTGGAATCTTATGGTATCACAATATGTAGGTGTTTTCGCGATCTGTAGGCGGGCAGCCATTCCAACTTAGCCTAACCTACTGACAAGGAGAAGGAAGATCTCACATCTCCTACTTGCTTGCGTAACACTCTCCATCCGTTGGAAGTTGGCACACTTACAACATAAGTAACCTGGCAAACATAGACGTATTCTCAAGGCTTCATAAAGAGGTCCAATTTGTTGTACAGGTAGTCTCTGGAAAAAATTTTATCTTTGCGGTATCACAATGGACGTAGCTTAGACCTAAATTTGTTTGCGCTATAAATCGTTGTGCCTTTGACAATTTACAAGTCAAGTGGTATTGCCAGACATTCGTGGGTGAAACCAGTTTCTACGAGTAACAGTCTACACTTATTCTCATTTGTTTCTATGTTGTATGGACAGATCCTCGTTCGTAGAAGACAGCAAACTGAAATCCTTCATTACTAGTACATCCTGCATCTGTATATGAAGTTATGAATCCTGCTGACCTTGCATGGTAAACTTAAACTCTTTTGCACCTACAGACCTCTTAAAAAGTACGATTCTTGTGCTGTACTTCAGGTTTTTTTTATGATGGAATGCGGTCGAAGGTTGATTCTAGACAGAGTATTATAGGTCAGTGACTAGATACCTTGCCAACATAAATTCTCCTTTTGAATATAATCCCAATTATGGACACCACACAAAGTTCTACTTCACTGGGCTCGATAACACAGATTCATTGTTTCTTATCCTGTTTCTGTAAGGTTAGCAATTGTGTTCTCTTTTGTGTTCTGTTTATCTAGCCATGTCTATGCAGCACGTATCAAACCTGCCACGCCAAAAGGAAAAAAAAAACATAAATTACTGCGATTATCATCTGATTTGGATTTTTGATCGCATATTCCTGTGATTATTGGACCGGCTATGAACAAGTGATCACCATCGACAGCTACAGGTACATAGATTCTGGTCATGGTGCATACATATACGACAGATGCATCCTAGCCTGCATATTGAACATTTTTCTCAAGGTGAACGCCGCCGTGAACTGATTATATTTGATTTTTTTTTCGTTTCACTTATTCACAGATAATAACAATCCAATTCAGATTGTCTGATGTTATTCACGCATAAATATGCACGCAAGATGCCGCGGCCGCGGCGCGGCGGTAAATGTATCTCATTGCCTACCAATTGAAGTTAGCAGCGGCTTGCATGCCTTACGATACGAAATTATACGAAAATTATTCATATGCTTTCGAATTTATGCGCTTATGTCAAATTAATGTCCAAAGTAGTAAAGTTAAATTTTTATTGCTTTTGGAATTAATTTCATATTTGGAGTTTGAAATGTAAATTTTTTTTAATTTGAATTTCATCTGAAAAAAGCATCTGAGCATCTTCAAGGTCTTCAGAGTTGGTAAAGTGCATGTTTGGGTCGCATCATAACGCTCATATTGGCTTGCTGTTGGTTTGAAAATCATATAAATAAAGAAACCAACTGACTGACTGACATATGTATAAACGCACAGCACAAACACTCCGTTGGCGTTCCACGGGGCTCCGTTCTTGGACCTCTGGTATACTACGACTGCGAGTCCGCAATGGGATACAAATCATGGGTTTCGACGACGACATAGCGATAGTGGTTACGGTAAATCATTGAGAGGAGTTAAAACTGAACACCACCCAGACCATTGTATCTGTCAAACAATGCCTAGTGTCAAAGAGCTTAGCTTTGACAGACCACAAAACGGGGGCAGTTCTTGTTACAAACACAAATATTTGCGCAACAGACCGCGTGTGGTTTAGGGCCTAGCTTGGCGTGACCATTTCTGCTGCGCTTGTTGTGTTTTTTCGTACAAGTGGAAGGGACTTACAGTTCAGAGCCATATCCGAAAGGTTTTTTCTAAATTGAGGAACTTTCTCATGGCAGTTATTATTCTCGGACATTTGTCAGATAGTCGCGTGAGGTAAGCCCGTGCTGAAGATTTTTTATGTTTTCTGGGATTCGCACTTTGAACCTCCTGCTCAGCAGACCAACGGACTGATCACTAAGCTACGGCGCCAAACAGACTACAATAAACGAATAAGGCATCAAATGAATACTTGAGGCTCTTAAGAATGCAGTCGAATGCCGGGGGACTAGGAAGCACCAGGTGAATACTACTATATAGAGTCGCGAGCTCAACAATGGCCTATGCATCTCCAATTTGATCGGAGGCGTTAAAAATTAAATAAAAACGGTTGCAGATAAACAATGTCTACAGACTAACCACACCTCGAGGTACATCGGCTTATAGGAAAATTTCGGATAAAACGGCGAACATCATCGCGGGTATGCTCACTATAGATATCCTGAGTTAAGAAGCAAAAAAAAAGTTTCGGGATAGAAGAACATTGGCTCTGAAGAACAAAGAAAACAAGAGATGACAATATCACAAAGACTTTGCAGACTAATCCCCAGGATAGAGCCATGGATACTTGTAAATAGAAGTATCCAATGGGGAGGGACGCTACAAATTAATGCAATTTTTGTCAGGAAACTTTCATTGCTTTAGACTCAAACTAGCTAGCATGCCCAGGATGCGACAAAGACCCGGAAGATGCCATTTTAAGTGCCCAATGCTTCTTGAGGAAAGGTGAACATTGGAAAATGATTTTAATACCGCACTGGGTGCTACAATTATAGTAGTTTAGGTGGTTTACACCGAATACAATTCGATCTAAAACAAACAAAAAGCGGGAGAAGAATACTGTGAGCGAACATAGAGAATGAGGATCGTGTAATGTGGAAAACCCGTCCCATGAAGTAATACTTAATGGTGGTCCCGCGGTGTAAGGTCCGAGCTAGCGAGGTAAGGTTTAAGCACTAAGATTCCGATACTACAGTATGACTTGAAACACCTTAAGATCTTAGATCCAAAGCCCAACATCATTTGAAGCATTAAGAACAAAAAAATGGTGTGGTACATCCTACCATCCAATCTGCTTGCAAGACTTGAGGTTGCTTGAAGGCGATCAATACTACCTTGCAGCACTGGAAGAGTCCGTGATGTGTCAATCGCCGTTTATGGTGCGAGAGCTTTTCATAATTATGATGGTGTTTCGTAAACTATCAGATCTATTTATTAAGCATGTGAGATTAATCCAAAGAATACCTTTCAGAAGACTTTAAACGTCAGATTGAGACTAGACGTTGCCAAACTTACAGGACAAGCATATGGAATGGTTGCGCTAAAAAGCCATTCCGACCGACCAAGAAGCGGTCGTCAATGACATGTTACTGAAATCATTCGAAGGGAGTCAAATGGTGTCCAATTCAATAGACTCGATGGTAAATAAAGCCGAAGCAGTTCCTTGTCCAGCATAACTTTCGAACGCTCTAAATCTACAGGGTCTCCCATACCACAGGCTTTTACTGCATATGGGTACACGAGTACTGTTGCTTAGAAATTCGAGATCGTCCAAACTTTGTAATGGCTTTACTAGGCCATAGTCGAAGTCACTATGTGAAATGGATCTTCCAAGGGAGAGGCATTGTACCGTTTCCTCTAAAAGTGTGCTGACTAATAAGTCGCAGAGTCAAACTCTCAAATTCGCAAGAGTTGTCTTGCGGCAGGATTCTTTCTTCTAAGGTCAGTTTTACGTGGAAAGCTTGCGTTTAAGCTTATCCTGCAGCCTAGTTGTTTCTTGAAATAATGCAAGGTGCCCTCAATCTGGTCTCAAAATGCAGAATCAAGGGCTTAACCATTAACCCTTCACAGATATACTTGAACGTTTTTCCCAAAAAGAGGAAGCATTTAAAAACACTTGTTTAGTTCTAAAGACTTATTCATTATACACTGGGTCCTAGCTGTACCGAGATAAACTGGTCAATACAATGGTGCTTCTTGTCCTTTCACTGGTTGTAAATCTTTCTGTGGGATGAGCAGAAGTATCATCAAAAAAGATGCTAAAGAACTAAAGAACTGGCCTTCACAAAGGCTATTATTATTTTGGCCCATATGATCCTAGAATTTAAACCTAGCGGACACTAGGCTGCGATTTTGTGCCTCTGACCCCAAAAAGTTAAATATTTTGTGATAAGAACTCATATATTTCGTTGCTAAGGTCTAGCTTCTCCTAGCCAATCGCATGAATGGAGTGAAGCTACAGTAAAACATCGTCTCTGAAAGCCTTAATTGAGATGTTCTCTCAGGCATCCGTCAGACATTCACGAAATGTGAGACCTTGAACAATTTTTTGATATTTTCTGGAATTTGAACATCGAATTTCCCGCTCATTAGTCCAACGCACTAAACACTGAGTCACGTCTCACTGACCAACCTCGCCGCAATTCACATGAAGAAGACTTTCAGACGTCCTCCGCAAATTACTCTAGAACTTGAATGGGTTGGCACGATAGGATTCTTAGCAAGACTGTACTACCGAATCTACCTAATGGCTTCCTTACTGTTCTACACTATCGTTCTTATTCTGATGTTTTTGGATTTGCCGAGATTATAGAATGGGCCCATTCAATTGCAGAATAATTTGCTTGTTTTTTCATGTTAGCCCAGTTGCTGACTGCCTCCCATCGTCCTACCTACGCACTACCTTTAAGTGCGTCGCTGGTAGGGATTTCTGCGAACGGTACAGTTTTTACTCCACTAAACCAAAATTTCAAAAACATTTTATTAACGACAAAAACTTTTTCGGAATGTATGTACGTACACTGGTATCACTGGTCAGTTTTCGAAGTTAAACTTGCATAAGCCTGAAATCCTTAGTGCGAGTGTAGTTAGGTTTGCCGACATTTGCCATAAATTCCCGACATCAAGCTCGTGGAGAGTTCGTTAATCCTGGTGATGCCAAGTGAATGGGGAAACAGAGATATTTTCACGACTCCAACACCAGCACTTTAGAGCAGCAAGTAAAACTTGTTTTAATTAAAAAATTGTTGGGCGTTGTTTTGCAAGCACGCAATTCGGAGTTTCCACTTGACGTTGCATTCATTTTTACACGGTTTGCTTATGTGCAATAATTAACAACTCATTCAGCCAGATTAAACTAGTTAATCAGACTGGCTTCTTGGATAAGCACGCTATGATGTTGATGTTACATGTTAAATTGTAATTCTTTTAGCGGGTCCCTATGCATGCATATTTTCAATGGATATTCGCCAGTTACAATGCAAAACTATTTATGGATAATCATAAGCAAGAGTTTATGCACAAACATGCTTGAGTTTCACTTTTGCATAATTGACATTTTTAGTTTTGAAATTATGGTTGCATTGCTTTATTATTATGACGTTAAGTGTATGACTTTCTAAAATTATGCTGAGAGAACTTGCGATGCAGCAGATTAGCGGTGTAGGAGTGCACATATGTAGAATACTTACTTTGTATTCTACATGGCATGGGGCTAAAGCATTCATGAGGGGCTCCAGCAGTCGTTTAAAATTGCACGAAGACGTCTTTAAAACGCGATCAACACGAGTAAAAAGGGGTGCTTCAAATACAAATACTTGGCGCAACAGACGTTTGTGGTCCAGGGCCTAGCTTCTCGCAACCATTCGTGTTGTGCGTGTTAAATTTTTCACACAAATGGAAGGGACCTACAGTTTAGAGCCATATTCGAACGGCATTTTTTGAGAAGCTTTCTCTCGACAGTTATTACTCTCGGACGTTTGTCAGACATTCGCGAGAGGTAGGACCGTGAAAAAACTTTTTGGTGTTCTCTGGGATTCGAACCTCGAACCTCACGCTCAGCGATCCAACGCACTAACCACTTGAGCCACGGCGCCCACAAGGGGTGCTTCACCGAACTCTAAAATGAAGCCGACAACAATCTGTGGGAAAAAGCGTAGGTATGAAGTCGTGATGAAGAAGCGTAAGGGCGGATACGATCCACCAATCTTCGCAACATTACAGTCTTATTCCCACATAAGGCATGAGCCGCACTTGAAAGTAAGGAAACAGCCGCAACTAATTCTCCCTTCTTAAGAAATCCGTACAAGTCGATACAAAAATTGGGGAAAACAAAGCGCCCGGGCCCGAAAGGCATGAAATCATCGGTTAAGCTCACACCCTCCACATATATTCACATATGGTTGCAATGCATGTCTGGTGGAAATAGTTTTTCCGGATCAATGGAAAGCTTAAAGCCTGGTTCTGCTTAAAGCCTGGTTGAAGCAAATTGTAGGCGACAGGCGACAGAATATAGGTGGGCTCTCTGAGCGTTAATTTGACTTCCAGAAAGTTGGATCACCAATTGAGGAAGTTGTTGGCATAGTAAAAGTAAAGGGGCGAACACGATGGAAGGTTGGTACAAGGAGATATTGCGCTGTTATCATAGTAGAATCCGGAAAGACTTTAATGTGGTATCTATTCTCCGAGCACTCACGATAAAAACTTGTAAGAATGCGTCTAGAAAATATTGGTGGCTTTATTCAGAAACAGAGTGTTGCTCTGTGAAAGGTGGTAGCAAAACAGAGAAATAGCGCACGACATGAGCGAGACTATCAAGTGGTATCTTCCACGCTGCTAAAACCACTGCGTAAAATTTTTCATCTGTCCTATTTTTCTGGACTCTTTCTCAATAGATGGAAAGCAGAATTTGTCCAGCCTATCTCTAGCAAAAGCGAATATTCTTCTTCCACCAACTACCGACCCAATACTCGTACACTCATGTTCCTTCTTTTCAAGGTCAAGAAAACGCTGATAAACCGTCAGCTCATGAAATATCTCGAATTGCGGAAACTATTCAATGACTGGCAGTATCAATGGTTTTCGTGGCAAAAGGTCCACTGGTCACTTTATCGGATAGTGGAACCCATCCCTTCACAAATTAGTAAATGTAAACTGATTACTCCTGATATTTTTAAGGCATTTGACAGAGTTTGGCATTCAGGGATTTTGTCGAAAATGCTTGCATTTGGGATTGATGTATCTCTTTAAGTTTAAGTTGTCGACTCTTTTTCTTATTTTCATTAAAAATCTCTTGTCTGCTAGTTCTATTCCTAATGACAGTGCCCTCAGCATTCTTGTATTCCTTTCCAGATTCACGTCGGTATAGTCAAGTAGGACTCAAACACTAGAGAAGAATTTGATGCTTCGAAAGCTATTATCAATGAATGACACTTGTATCCGCGAAACTGAGAGACGGTATATGTGTTAATGACAACATACGTTGGAATAACCACATATTCGACTTCGCCAAGATCACTGCTAAATGTCTACGATTCCTTAATGGTATAAGAACCATTGCACCCCTTTTATCTGGCTGCGTTATACATGCATATGTACATATGTATAAGGCCTACTTCCACCCCAAGCTCGATTACAAGGCCTGTCCTGCACCTATTAGATAGGACTCAAACCTGCGCGTTAAAACTAATAGGCAGAAACATTACGGAGTCAATAGACTCAGCTGAACACAGTAGTTATGTTCCTACAAAAAATTCTCCAGCGATATAGGCAGTTGTATTACGCTTCTTCACATCTCTCGGAATACTCGTCACGCCTTTAACATACATATGTACATACATACATAAGCATATCCGTCAAGCATATTTCGGGTGTGACTCCTGTGTGAACGCAAAGAATATGCTCTACCGTATTTTTTTTGCTCTCTGACAGATGGTGCAGTTGGTACTTAAGTGGTAGCCCTTTAGGGTTTTTAAGGTCTTTATTGAGATCGGGAAAAGTCCTGGTCTTATATTGGTTGGAGAGTTGATCAATTTGTTTGCTTGCCTTGGACCCTGAAGATAGGCCGGGTGGTCAGCGGGCCTTTTCTGCCTATTATCAGCCCGGGCTACCAGTATGTACGATTGGCAAACTCGAATACGCGCTTACGCACTAATCTTCACTCGGCACACTTCCACTACTCTCCCCGCGGGACTTCCGTTTGGTCGTACTTACTTCGCGGTGCTGGTAAGCAATTCATGTGATTGCTGCTTGTGCTCTGTGTCTTCCTCTTCTCGACAACATGAGCAAAGAGATGAGTTATCGCCTCCAAATCTGCCTAAATATTTGCGATAGCCCTCGTGACCCGCTAGGAACTGCGTGATGTGATAGTTATACTTCCTATACTCTAGTTTCGTCCAGAACTCGATGGTAGGGATTAGCTTTTCCATTTGCCCTTTGTAGTTTTAACCCACCTAACTTTCCACATGGCTATTGATGTTAACATCTCCTCCCCTTCTTTTATATTCTTAATAATAGCTGCCTCTTGATGGCCTGAGATCCTCATTTCGTGGATCCTTACCGTGAGTTGTATTCCCTGACTGATTGTAAACTATAATAACTCTCCTAATAGTTCCATGAAATGGGACCCGTGCACGACATACATTTGGCAAACTTTCAACAGAAAAACAACAAATAAACGCTGTCAATATATGTACATAAATGGAAATCTGAAATAAACTCCGATATTATGTTAATCGTGATTTACTTTATAGGCCCAATAAAAATATCTATCCACAGTGTGTAAATGTTTTGTAAGCCAACGACTCTACTTGGTTTGCACTGACACATCTTCCACATTAGCCTAAAACTATGCTTTTTTCTATGCAAGTTAATGACTGCAACCGGAAATACGTCACTTCTCAAAATTTATTGCGAATTTGTTGATAAACCAGATAAGCATTTTCTTTGCACAGATAAATTGTATCGTCATCTGTGACGGAAAGACGGAAACTGTGTTTCTACGAGACAATGATAGATATGAAAGCAATTATGCACAGCTTATGCATTTATTCTTGGTGCCCATGGAAGAGAGTCTTTTTAGTTTCGTGCGAAGTAATCGTATAGCACATGGCAACGTGCGTCAGGAAAAGATGGAATTTTGTTGTTTGTTGTGCACATTGAACTCTGGAAGAGGAACTCGACAAATCAAATTGTTGCACAGGTGTTCGTATTTCACTTGTTTTGCTTTGGTGGTTGGAATTTGTAGCGGAAGGCAAATTTTATTTCTGAAGAACGTTAATCGCAAATCAGACAAGATTTTGAGTTGTTCTTGTGCCATTGAAATTTTTTTTTTTATATCAATGCGGTCAACTTGGTATCTATTCTGCCAGCATTCACGGCAAAAACTTGTCAGAAACAAAGTGTTGCTCTTCGAGGGGACGGAGGAGAGAACGATCGCAGGCGGGATTCATCAAGGCTCCGTGCTAGTTCCCCTACTGTGACTTTGATCAGGAGCTGATGATCGCAAGGTTCATCAACATTTTTTGATTTGCCAATGACATAGCGTAGTCATAGTATTAATGTCTGAAACTGATATCGGGTATGTGGTCACTGAGGCTCTTCTTGACGAAGCGCTATCTGTTCTCCCGGTTTCGAGTCAATTTTTCGAGAAATAGTGGCCATATGCCACATATGTACATACATTCTAGGGAACTACACTAGCAATCGTAGCTAGGCGTCCTGAGGATAAACCAATCAGACCGCAGGAGATACATCAGACCATAATATCATCGTACAGGAATATATAGGCGATGGGTCTAAGACGGACATTGGTGTAGATAAATGAGCCAGACTTCCGAGCTACAGTAGGTTTTCTCAAGCGGGGGTCCTAGCAGTGATAATAGCCGCACGCGAATCTTCGATGAAGGCAATACCAGGTGCGGATATAACCTTTTTCATCGATAGCCAGGCAGCGATGAAAGCGAAATCTGCTACAGAAATAAAATCGAAGCTTGCGAAGTGCTATCGAGAAGAGCTTCAGATTTTTGGAAATCAGCATAAGGAAAGACACTACTGGATACGTGGCCATGAAGGTACACTGAGAATGAGAGGGCTAATTAATTGGCGAGGGAAGCTCGACATTTGACCCGGAGCAAGCCAACCACCGGGGGTCCATGATGTCATTATCCACTTTCTGCGCCATTGCCGAAAAAAAAATCTGCCACCTAAGAAACAAATTTTTATAGGACGTCGAAGAAATGTCCGACAAACCGGGGAAAGACATCTGTAGATACTTTAAATCGATAGGATAATTTGTGTTCTACTCACAGTAGGTAGTGTACTTTAGTCATAGTTTACTGTAGGAATGGCTTCAAGAGCTAAAACATACACCTTTCTTTTCTAATGGGCATAACTTCTTCTTTTTCTTTCCTTTTGTTCGGCGAGGTTCGGCCTTTGGCGTGAAGGCTTCCTCAGATCTTTGAACTTCTTCATAATTTACTTGTTACTCCAGTGTGTCGCCGGGCAAAAAAATTCTTCCTTTCAGCTAAGGGGACATTTTTCGCTCACAGAAGATAGTTTTTGGTTTCTGCCACTTATCCACCCTACGATTGATATCGTCATCAATGGTTGCTTCGCTATTGATAATCGATCCCAGATACTTGAACTTTTCGCACTTGAGAATCACTTTTCCATTTAAATAAATATCTGGACAAGGTCGGAGTGGATCAGAGAATGGGCAGTACAGGTACTCTCTCTTTTTGGGCATAATTCGATGCCCATTTCGCTCCTTATAAATAGCAAAGGACTTAAGACGCTGCCCTGGTGCAAACCGACTTTAATTGAGCATTCTTCGGTGACTCCAGCGGGAATCTTACTCTTGCCTTTGCTCCGTCATACATGTCCATGATCATCTGTAAGTAGGGTTCTGGAACTCCTCGATGTCTTAGCGTCACCCATAGATCTCTTGCTTTTACAAAATAAACCAACACCAGATGCAGATCCTTTAAGGAATCACATTGTTTTTCCATTATGACCCTTATACTTTGGATTGCATCTGTGGTTGATTTATCCGCCACAAACCCGCACTGGTCATCAGGTAGCCGTATTATATGCCGCACTCGGTCATTTTATATACCCACTCGGCGATCTTCATGTTGTGTGACATCAGCTTGATAGAATGGGCATTACAATGGGTCTATATTGACCTGAGGGCGTCATAGAGGAGTCTCTCATCTCTTAGCCAACATACCTACCTAGCCTAACTTATACGAAATCATTGTTCATTTTTGTAGTCTTCTTTCTATCTACCTGTGTATTACGTAGACACTTCCAAAAAAAAACCTTGTCAGAGACTACAGAATGAATTACAATTGCTTTTCAAAAAAATTTGGGTTATTGCTCTTCAAACCGATTAAAAAAGCTTTACACACGATAAGTAATTGATAGACTTATGTACTTTTTTCAATAACTACAAATTTGCTTTACCATGAATGCACCGAGTAATAAAGTACAACTACTCACATACCTAAGAAATTAATTAAAAGGCTAATGCTCTAGCTTTCAATCAAAGACATTGAGCTGCAAAAAATATTATCTTCACTGTAAAAACTCATTTGTGCCCCATCAGATACGCATACCGCACGCCATGGTTTAACACCCAATACTCGCAATATAGTTTCGGTCAGTCACTCACCCCGTAAGCGAAGCGCAATTTACGGAACGGAACAACAAAGTGCGTAAAGTTTCACTGCATTATCATCGGAGTAAGATTCAATCCATGGCCAGTCGGGCTCAGTATCCAATGGAAGGCCTTGTAATTACTGTTGCGTTTCGGTTTTCATATTTCGATGGATTGTACATAGTAGGTATTCGAGTATCTTGGCATTTAAATGCTGATGTTATTGTTGTGCTGCTAATGTTTGTATCTAACATTTTATAAGAAATTATATCTTGATTACTTTGAACTGTTGGCAGCACTTTTTTCGTCGCAAATTGGGATGAAATGATTTTTTTTATTTTAGAAGAATAAATCATGGAAAAATTTGACCTTTTATTTAGAAATTTAATCCATCTATCAGTTCTTTTCGGTAACAAAACGCACTCTTTGTAAACTTGAGCAGCTTCTCCCAATCAGGTTCATCTTCACCATTCAGGATGTTTATCATCTTCGCCTGCCTATAAGTTGCACCTTAATAAGAGCTATCTCGAAGATATAATCCCCCTCCTATAAAATCATGCAGGTCATTTAGAAACAACGTAAATACATATAAGTGAGCTGGGAAGGCGTCCAGTTGGTTTCGAAATAGTCGGCGTAGCGACAGATCTGGCAACGCTGTTGCACGCTACCAACGATCCGAACGCAACCTAGGTTAGGTTAGGTTAGGTTGGCTGCCCGTACGAGAATTCAGACACACTTAGACCAGTAAACGTCCTTTGTGATACCATGGATGAAACCAATTGGCCACTCAGGGACTAACAAAACCAAACGTAGCTTTTGATAAAGTGATGGGTGCACGTGACGCCTAAAGACGCCAGATCGCCAAGATCTTCAAGGAAAGGGGACCCTAAATGGAGCAAGCTGGGCAATCACATAGGAGGTGAAGGATGGTGTCCTCCTCCTCCTTGTTCCTACAGCTCCTACAGAAGTCGTTAGAAAAGAGTCTTTTGGCATGTTGGCCTATAAGACAGTGTCCAGTAAGAACACAGACAACGCAGCTGATCTGTGGTTTAGTTTGACCAACTCGGCACTACGTTTATAATCTACCCTAGGCCAGATCTGACTTGAAACGTGACACGTTGAGCCGTTTTCCCATCTGAGGTTGGTCTTGCTAATAGCGTTCAGCTTTAGTAGATGCTTACGTGTAGCTAGGGGCATACCTAGGGATTGCCTATCAGACAGAATCCGTAGAGTAGTACCCTGTCTGGCGAGCTCGTCTGCCCTGCAGTTGCTTGGAATGTCTCTGTGATAACTAGACCACTGAGAACGCACCCTAAGATGCGTCAAAAAAACCGAATCGGTTTCGTGTCTTCACTGAGATTTTCTAATTTTCATGACAATTTTTGGCGGCTTCCTACATGGACATGTGTACTGAATTGTGGTTCTAATTTTCTGAGGAAAATTCAAAAATTCTCTATACCAAGGAGGTGATTTTGTGTTTGCGTAAATTCTTAATCCAATTTTAAGAGTCAAGTTGACAATCCAGTACACGAGAGTTCGTAAAAGAAAGATTTTCGAGGTATGGAATTAAATGGTGCTGCAATCCACGAAGAATTGTACAATTTTTTTTTTTGAATGCATTTTCGGCTGAATAAAATTAGACCGGTTATAAATACATATTGCCAATGGTAGAGTATCCCTTCCTGAATCCTGCTTGGTATTTGTTCATCACTTTATTACTCCTCTCTCATTAAGTCAGCCCTATCTGCAGAACTGTCATAAGTATTTTGACCACTTTATGAAGGAGATGCCTCTGTAATTTTCCTGTCTTTAGATATCCTTTCTTTTAAATTATGACTTCTTGAGAAGCGCCACTCCAAGGTTGATGAAGTTTTACTCGAATAGAACCTGTAGAGATTAAGAAGGAAACCTTGTAGTAGTCACAGTCGGTGCTCAGAATATGGAAAAAAAATATTTCTGGAAACTGTTCAAAGGTGAAGAAGATCAACATTGCGCTGCCAGGCAGTATGTATCATTCAGCTTAAACGACGATAAACAAAACCTCCGTCGAGCTGACCAAGACGGGGTGAGCAATATCAAGCTTAAATCCAATCCAGGCTACTGGACATGACAGCTTCTCGCCGAGCCGTTCAAAGCAGCTGGATATGACTTGCTAGAGAGTATACACCAACTCATTTCTGGTCAGACGAGATTATGAATAGAATCTCGGGACCATTTGTCCGATCCGCAAGAAATGAGACCTCTCAATTGCGCTAATTAGAGACATCAGTCTTCGTAACATCGCATGAATAAAAGTGTGGTTTGAGACCAGGAAAGTACAGTCAATCAGATTTCCATACTTCGGCAGATAGTCGAGAAAACCCAAGAAGTTCAAATCGATACCCACCATCTACCTATTTATGGACTTAAGGCCACACATGACAGCTATATCTAGTTTTGACATCCCTGTGCAACTTGTTCTTCCGGGCAGGATGATGATCGAGAACGCTCTCTGCTCCATCAAGGTCAGTAAAGATTTAGACAAGGAGATGCGCTGTGGTCTGACTTCTTAAACATCATCATTTCATTAAAAAGATTGTTCGAAATTCACAACTTGAGGTAAACGAGAGCAACTGTCAACAAGAGAGGACACGCAACACCGACGAATCGGATAGAATGTCACAGCGGACTTTCACTACCTTGGCTCCGCTATTGCATCTGACAGCACTTTTTTCGGGATAACAACTAAGAAGACTCCATTGGGACTCTTATTACTTCAGCCTCCTACTTTACCCAGCGCAAATATGAAGTTTACCTGGTCGTTTGAAACAAAACAAAAATTCGTAAGATATTCGGTCCCGCTCACTTTGACGGACTTTGGAGGAGAAGATTCAACGACGAGTTGTACGAGCTGTACAGTGACAACAAACTGCTCATTAGATGTCGAGATGGTCCACAGGCTCTTCCGATCCAACCCGGAAGGACAATGCAGTAAAAGAAGACCTCGCCTTAGGTGGTGCACATAAGTAGAAAGAGGTCATAACTCACTTTGAGGGCACAACTGGAGGAAGTTAGTTAAAGCCCCGAATAACTGAAGACTTGTTGGTTAATTGAATAAACTAACAGCAAACAAACAAACCTAAAGAACGTACCCTTACTACGCGTGTATACTTCTGTATGGATCTGTGCAACAATATCCTTATCCGCGTAGCTGAATTCTAGCTGAATTACAGAAAACACTTTATGAGTGCTTTCGCATTCCAACCACAAGCTCACTACAATTTCAGGTGCGTGCCGTTTGTTTACCTTGATTGCCTGCCTACGATTTCCAGTACAAGTGCCAAAACAATTCCGATTGCTCATGTAGTTCTGTTTTTATTTTAATTTAATTCATAGCACTTGCGTAAGTAACTTGACTTGCATACCTGCGGAATTCATTTTCGTTTTAGGCTCATGAATTCAGAGCAAAAGTAAAACTTGGCTAACGCCACTAAAGCTATTAGCCTATTAGACATCACATACTTAAAGTATCTCCGACACGTAATTAATTATAACGCGTGCGCACAGACGCTTGTATCTAAAGTGAAGAGAAACTCTCCATATGGATTGTGCATTCGTTTTGATGCAGTTACTTTGCAACTCAGATACTCGTATGTGCTGAATTTATTTTTATGAATTTGTTTTGCTTCTTTTAACAGTTTCTCAACTTATCTGGTAGATGCATGGCGTATTTTAAAATGCATTTTAAGAGATTTTAATAATTAAGTAATCGGGTCGTGCTAAGTGGAGTAAGTAATTAATCGCGTAATTCATTTTGAGAATACAGAGAATGAGGTTGTAAACAGTGCAGTTTATGTTCAAGCTGTGTTACTGGTGTTAATAAGGAAATTAATAGCCACAGAGAGAGTCAGTAAGTCACAAAGCTGCACATAATTATTTTTATTCTGTAGCGAAACCAAACATTGTTTTTCAAATATAGGACCTGGACAGAACCTACTGATGAAGTCCCAGGGCTTCTAATGAATTGAATACACATTTTCCTGGTTGCAAAGATACCTGCGGGAAACCGCTGCACATGTGATCGAACCAATCATCACTGAAGATAACACCTCCACAACCAGTTTCGCTCTGTATAAGTCAGTTGGCCTTGACGCATTCTGCTAATAATGCTACAGAAATAGCAGCTCAATCCATGGCTTACGGTGATTTTTCGAAACTGTGTGTTATTAAATACAGTCCTGGAGACGCGTCCTAGGAATTCTAGTTCCAAAAACTGGCAAACAAAGCCATAGTTTCGCTGAGGATTTTAGGCCTATTAGCTTAACCTCATTCGTCCTTAAGACTCTTGAGCGCATTCTTAATATCCATTTCCATTGTACACTAAAAGGATCATTTTCCTTCGTAAGGTAGTGTGTACGTTAGACGGTTCAATCTATAAGTGTCATGAACAACGTTCTGCACTACCCCCCGACATTGTGGTCAAGGAATACTATTCCAGAAGGTTATTTGAGGTGGAATTATTGGACCGTGAAAACTGGTTGTGGTGTTCCGATATCCCAGAGGTCTGGTTTGGTTCAGCGAGAGATCGAAGATGGTATCTGAAGTAGGATCTGCGGTTTGGACCCAACACTAAAGCCTCGATACCTATGGGAATGTGTTCTACTGTATTTCAGGGTGAAGTCCATGGCATTGAGATCTGCGCTATGTTAAACCTTCGAAAAGCTATCTTCTCAAATAGTCAGGCAGGGATTAAAGCACTATCGTTCAACTCAGTGGACTGCTTGTCTGTTAAGTGCTGCTTATTGAGATTTCGATCCATCGTCAGATATTACTGGTAGCTCAACGCACTCACTCCCTATCGAGACGTTTATTCGACCCTAACACCACCAAATGGGCTATCTCCACTCAAAAGCCCTTTAAATTTCCAGGAGGGGATGGAATATTCCCTGCTTTGGTGCAACGCGGCTTGGAGACTCTCATACACCATCTTGTTGCACTCTTTAGATCAAGCTTTGAACTATGCTATATACCTAAGCCTTGGCGAGAGGTAAATGTTGTGTTCATACCTAAAGCTGGCAACAGATCCGCAACAGATACTAAATCCTTCGGACTAATAAGTCTCACATCCATCTTTCTAAAGGTTATGGAGAAGGCTGTGGATCGTCACATCTGAGACTCCATCCTTATAGAAAAACCCCTGAGTAAATATCAAGCGGGCAAGTATAACGTTACAGCCCTACATCTCCTCGTCAAGAAGTGCTCATTCTTGGACATAGCAGGGGCGTTTGACAACACGACATTTCTGTCCATTGAAAAAGCCTCCTTCGCTAAAGGAATTGATACCCCAATTATCAGATGGATTAGTGCTGAGCAGCAGGAAAATTTCTGTTAAGCTGAGACAGTTATCTGAAGGATTAGTCATTAAAGGTTGCCCCCAGGGAGGGGTTCTCTATCCTTTCCTATGGTCCATAGTGGTCGACCAGCTGCTAAACGACCTAAATGACTCAGGCTTTCTTACTCAAGGTTACGCTGATGACCTGGCAAGAATAATCAGAGGTAATAGTGAGACTACCCTGGCAAATCTATTGCAAAGTGCCTTAAACAAGGTATGGGGATGGTGTCAAACTGAGGGGTGAGGTGTAGACCTCAATAAAACTGTCATTCCCTTCACTAGAAAGAGAACATTGAATCTCCAAAACATATCGCTAAATGGCGTTCAAATTCCATTCTCAAAGGAAGTTAAATACTTGGGAGTAATCCTAGATCAAAGACTTACTTGGAATCCACATCTGGAGAAAATCCAACCAAGGCTACCTCAGCGTTATGATTGTTCGGAAGAAGTGGAGTCTAAAACCAAAAATGATTTACTGGACTGACCTCACTACCACAGTCAGTATTATAACTTGGGATTCACTAGTGTGGCTGAACAAACCTCAGTTCGTGCCCTACAGCAGCTATGGAAGCTCTCTTAGATCTCCCTCCCTTGCACGCAAGTATCAAGACGTCCGCCGCAGCCACTGCCATAAAGCTTCATCTTTCGCGCAACTTAAAGTGGGCATCTAAAAATACTAAATACAATTCCTTTGGTTTCCAGTCCGTCGCTTTACATTACGGACTTTATGTCCTCTCGGATGAACTTCGCCAGCCCTTTCAAAGCCATCATTCCGGAACGCAGTATATGGAGTTATGGGGTTCCAACCTTTTTTAGTTCCCAGTTTGTGTGGCACACTGATGTCTCGAAAACAGAAAACTGAATTGGTGCAGGCATATACGGCCCCAACTTCAAACAAGCAGTTTCTCTGGCGTTCTTCACATCTGTCTTTGAAGCCGTGGTTTTTGCAATTGAGCTATGATCCAGACGCAACCTCCGTAGAATACAAATTGTCATTTTTTTCCGACAGTCAGGCGGCGATAAAGGCTCTGAAGTCCTTTTTTTTTGAGTCCAAGCTCGTCTGGAACTACCTGGACCCTCTAAAGCAGCTCGCTGCTCACAATTAAATCGAAATTCATTAGGTTCCAGGTTCATCAGCATAGCAAGATAGCAAGAGAAGTCAGGAAATTCTCACATTGAACAAGCGTGATGCTAAGCTGCTCACGGACTTCCTCACCGGACACTGTTTACTCAACTACCATCTCCACAAGATGGGCATAAGTCCTGTGGACATGTGCCGATTTTGTCTGGAAGATCAAGAGACTGTCGAACATATCCTGTGCGATTGTCCCGCCATGGCTCGAAGAAGGCAAAGACACTTTGGAAGGGAGTTAAGTTCCTCAAACATAGTCAACCAGTCACCAGTGCAGTGCTTGTCTGGCCTTCCCAGCTTTAGGCAGAAGGCCCCTCAGAGCCTAGTTCTGGTTATCCAGCAATTCTATTAAGTGCTGCTTTGACGCATTAACATCTCAGGCCAGATACAGTAGAATAAAACTTGGTTAGGGCTTGCTCAGAATCTACGATCATAGGGCCAGATCTTTACTGTGGTGACAACTGCGCTGCCACCCACAACGCATATTAACGACTGGGAATACGAAGTTCGTCTAGCCCACTGGGAAATAGTACTGGGCTTGAACCATCCAAACGATAAATCAGTCCTTTCTCTTACAAGGCAATCCTTAACTTAAATAAGGAAGGTATGGAAAACTGGTAAGCTTTCTAAAGTACAACCTTAACAAGTCAAATCTGTGCTCAGAGACGAAATGCCGTTCTGTCATCCTTACTTTTGGGATGAATCATGTGAACACATTCTATGCGAATGTTCGACACTTCATTGGTTAAAGACACATCCACAATGAAATTCGTCGTCAGTGGCTTTGAAAAATTCTGCAACAAAGAACGCACTAACCTGACTGTAGCAAGAATCAAACAGTTCCTGTGTAGTAGTCCTAATCTTTAAATTCATCGCTTCCGTTGCATGAGAAACAGACTGACGCAAATTTCATTCTCAATATGATAGGTTTCATTTAGAGAAAGGGTTGCTTTGATTTAAGACCAACCGAGAGGCAACTAAATTAAAGGCGGTGCCACAATTTCTATGGAATCAAAAATACTTCGTGCAAATACTTTCCAAGATGCACTTCTCTCACAGCATACCACAGTGAGAAGGTGGTGTATTCATAGTTGAACAAGAACCCAGCGTTTGTGACTACCTATATCGAGAAAAAACAGGAGATATTCGGTAAGATCCTGCTTTTGAGCTAAAAATCAATAAACCATCTCAAAATTCTCATAAACTATCTGACTTAACTAATTGAAGCCAATAACTCCCGTCGGTGCAACGGTGTTAGCACGTAAGCAATACAATTTTAACACCGTCCACACTTTCAATCGCTGCTATAGCCACAAATCTACGAGTATAAAATAAATTTTTATTTCTATTTTTAAACAAACCCCAACATCACACATATCACAGTCATAAGAACCTCATGTCTTCTAGCCTTTATATTCCTCTCAATAATAAACAACAATAAAAGCAACTATAAATTCCAGTAAAAACCTAACACTACGGGGTATGTTGTCAGGTTTGTAGGTAATAATATTTTTTTAGCTTATAAGTATAACCTTCACGGCCATCACAACAAATCATCATCCCCACACCTCAGCTAATTAAATTCCATATCATACATACGTGCCATAAAGATGGCATACAAACTCATTTAAATATCATAACTCAGCCCTTCGATATCCATCGAGGATTTAATATTTTATCACCAAATCATACCCACAAAATGAATGTTTCCTCGAACAGATTATTCGAATGTGCAGATAAAAGAGTTGAGATACATAAAAAGTCGGAATGCGGTAATTAAACGCTAGCACTTAAAAAGATAATTTTTAATTGCGTAGACTATTCTTCGGGTTGACAACTACATTAAGTGACTAATCCACTCGTAATCATGCGTGTGAAGGCGAATAATAAAACAAAAAATGAATAATTGTGTACGAGTAAGTATTACCTGCTAGGTATCTTATTCTACGAGTAAAAATATTGATAAATAGTACAAATTAATCGTTTGGAGCGGGGAGAAATGGAACGAAAAACACATCCGCATCATCTATAGGCGTAGAAAGATATTAGTACCTACATGGCTAGTTAGCACGTAACAAGGCAATTTGTCTGTTGAAGGATGTGCGCTGGGCTGGCTGAAATTCCGATCCCATTTATGTGAGGATTGAAAAGAGGCTTGAATTTATAGCCATTCTGAAAGGTAGATAACGAAAAAGAATTAAATAAATAAAAGGCTATAATCACAGCGGTTCTGAGGAGGCTATTTATTGGCAGTCTAGAATGTGGTCTTATACGTCGGCCTGGTAGGTAAGAGTTAGAAAATCTAGCCACACTACAGCGAAAGATTTCAGGGCTATAAGCTTAACACCTCTCATCCTGAAAACCGCATTACACAACGTAGTTAGAATAATAAATGGAGGGTGATCTCAACTAACTTGCAAAACTGGAGTCAGGTTGATAAAGGGAGGCCTACTTAGATCATGGTCAGGATATTGGATAGCTGATATTGTCCATCGGTTTACTGTTGGAATGAAACTATCGCCGCGTTAGGCATGAAGTGTTAGCAGTCAAGGAGATTGCATGAATGTTTTAGTTCAGGGGAACGACCAACTTCACTGCGGCACCAGAATCAAGTAAAGATTGCAGGAGTTCAATAAGTTCAAAAAACATACGTAATACGTTCGTTGAAAAGTGCTATGAACCGGATGGAATACCGTGGGGATAGCGTTCCAGTTGGTAATGAACAAACTTCAGATTTTTAAAATATCAGCCAGATTTACTGCTGCACTTAGATCTATTTCCCAAGCAAGAGGACATCCTACTGAATCAGATACCGAAGCGTAACCTATCCCTATGGTCACCACTGAAAAAGTTATCGAGGTATGCAACAGAAGTGGTACCACAGGGCTGAGTATTGAGCTTGTACTATGTACGATTGATATCCACTTATGCAACAGTATAGATAGGAAACTACAGCGGTGGAGACGGCATTACATTCATTAGTGCGTAATATCGAATACTCCCTGTTCCATAAGGAATACACGATGGTTGCCTTCATTGATATAGAAGGCGCTTTTAACAACGTCAATACATCTGCAGTAGCAGAGGCACATCAGCCCTGAAGGGTCGACAGATCGTTTTGCGAACTGATTAATCTACTCCTTAATGGTCGGATTATCAACTCCGAGCTGGGTGTGATGTCTCCTAGAATATCTGAGTGGAGGCACTCCGCAAGGATGTGTTCTATCCCCCCCTCTTTTGTACTTGGTGGTCAACGAAATATTGATATGCCTGGAGGGCGAAGAATGCACGGCGATTGCTTGCGCAGATGATGTTGCTATAGCTGTTTCAGGAAAGCACCTAAATACTCTAAAAGAGCTCCTACAAAACGCCTTAAGCAAGCTAACACGTTCGGCGGGTCGATGTGGCTTGGGTGTAAACCCCCGCAAAACTGAACTGATACTTTATTACCAGGAAATATAAAATTCCGACAGTCGACCCTCTCTCAATGGTATCAGCTTAACTTTTTCTAAAAAAGCAAAAAATTTGGGTCTCATCCTGGATAGGAAGCTAAGCTGGAAACCTAACATTCAAACATAACATTCAAAGCCATTGGTAATAAATGGGGCCTACAACTTCACTGGTTCTACATCTCGGTTATTAGACCGATACCCACATTACGGGGTGATCGTTTAGTGGACCAAAAAAAGCTATAAATAGCGACTATAAATTGCAACAGTACACCTAGTACTATCTCAATACTTTTTATAGACCTACTTTGTTTAACTATTTTACAAATTCTAGATTACATCCCGCATAAATAAACAAAAAAATCAAGAGCTCAACTAACACGCAATCTAGGAAATAGTCATGAGGGCTTTTTTTTATGTCTTCACTCCACTGACGATGACAGCGTCACCCTAATTTGCGCCTACTGTCACCACCAGACCAATAGTGGTTAGGTTGTTGAAATTAATACCTAACTCAAGTGATGACCCAGTTTTTTCTGTACACAGAGTAGCTACTTGTGGTCTAGAGGTATCTATTTCATTGCGCCTATCTAAAGCGGATTATATGTAGGCAGAGCCATTTTAAGTGCCCTTATGCAAGTTAATGTTTTGTGCCAGACTGCTAGAGTGGAAAGCAACAATTATTATGAGCTGCAACAATTGGGGTGAAATTGTTTAGTATTGGACGCAAATGCTTCCGTGTATACACAGTTTTTTTATTGAATTCCTTGGGTTGGTGGAGCATAGGTTAATTAGTTGAATAAAGTTTTGATTATTGTTCCGGTCTGTTGTGCCGACTGGTATTGAATTTTTGACCAACACCATAAAACATGCAGACAAACGACGAGAATGGGCATGGTACAAATGCAAGTGGAAGAGAATGAATAATGAATTTTGTGGCCCATGACAGAGTGAAAGATTAAAGAAGATGGAATCTTCCCAATGCTGCAGCTCAAAAAAAGTTCATAGGTACACAGGTTCTGGTTCACATATGGTCGGTCTGAAGGGAGGTAAGAGTAGTGTTTAGTCCCAAAGCTGGCAAATCCAGCCACACCATTACGAAAGATTTCAAGTTCATAAGTTTAACATCTTTCATCCTGAAAACCGCTCTACACGACGTGATAGTACAATAGAAATGTCGTTAAAAGGGATAGAAAAGGACGATCTCATCTTCGATGGAGTGTGCAAGTGGAGGGTGATCTTAACCAACTTGGCTGGCATTCGCAAAGGGAGTCACTAAGGATCAACTTGGTTGAAGTCCTCGTTCATATCCAACTGTAGCGTCATTACAAGTAAAGTAACTGACAGTCAGACACAGAGAGAGATAGAGTTTTAGCTTGTGCATTCTCCAAAGTAACTCTCCTCGTTTGGGAAACGAATACATTCCTCATTGCTTCTGAGGTTATTGCATACTACATCCAACCTGACGCAAAAGACGGCACGGTAGCTTAACGGGCCTTACACCAAGTCCGTGGACATGAAAGATGAAGGAACTCAAAGATATTCGATGAAGAGTCATTCTTGCTTATACTCAGTGATGCCACGCTGACGAAAACGACCAAAGAGAAGCCTACTTAGGTCATCAGCAACATTATAAGGGAAATGAAAATGAATGAAAATATCACCGTGTTAGGTATGAAGTTTTGGCGTTCAAGGAGATTGTATGAATGTTTCAGGGGAACGAATATATTCCCTGAACTCCGGTACCACAATAAAAGGACTTCAAAAAGCGGTTGCAAAAACACACGTAATAGGTTCAATGCTATGATGGATGGAACACCGTGTGGATAGAGTACCAGTTGGTCATGAACAGATTTACAACTGCACTTAGTAAAGACTTACTTCCTAAGGAAGAGGACACCCTATTGGATGGCAAATCAGATATGGAAGCGCAAACCTATTCCTATGGTCACCGCTGAAGAGGTACTCCTGGTATGCTAAAGACTTTGGGAATGTAAAAGCCTCCGGACTATAAGGCATTCCCAATGTTGCCCGTAAGTCAGCAGTGTTCATAGATACTCGTATTTTTTTTGGCTATGTGTATTGAAGTGGAAGGAACAAAGGTCTGTTTTAAACCCAAAGAAAAGCAAAGACGCATTCTTGTTCAACTCCTGGAGAACTTCTGGGAAGCATATAGCAGATTGGAAGCAACCATTGAAGTAGACCTCAACATCAGTACAGATTTTGATGCATTGATACCATTCAAATGGTTGTTCACAGAGTGAGTAATGCAAAAAAATGAGGACAATTGGACGAAGGACAAAATTCTGGTATGCAGATATTGGGGCGAAGTACCTTATCACAGAAGTTGTACCATAAGACTGGGTGTTAGGCTTGGAACAGGCTGTAGAACGATGACATTTTTCCGCTCGATATGCCAGAGAAGGCTATTAAATATTTGGGTACTATGATCGAATCGAATTTTAAGAACATCTGGAGGAGGACTGAGATATAGTCGAAGACTTCTTTTATCCCAAAATGTTACATCAGTAGTGCTTTATGGGTCATCAATTTGGACCGCAGCCATATGGCCCTAAGCCATAGAAATCAATCGCAGAGTGAATGGCAACATTCTCCATTTTATTGGAGTAGATATGTAGGCTGTATCAATGAGGAGAGGAGGTACCAGAGTAGCAGGCAAGAGCTCTAGAAATCTGACGTCAACACGGGTAGAACACGGGTAGAGCCAGTCAGCAACGTTCTCTTCTAAAGGCCGATTATAAGGATGTTTCCACACATGGGTACTTCCTCCTATATTGCTTTAAGATAAGGTTAGGTTAGGTTAAAGTGGCTGCTAGCTAGGAGTTGCCAACACACTTAGACCAATGGTAGGTCTATTGCGATACCACGTGGATCATGGGAGAAGTTTCTCTCTACCTACTCGTTAAAACTATTTGGAGCTTCTTATGAAGTGTAGGAGGCTCTTAATGTCAATATCCATCAGGTCGCCTATGTATATCGTTGTAATAGGGGGCTCCTAAGTAAAGTTTCCTTCTACGGGAGAGAGCTGAGCAGAAACAAAGAAGGTGAGGAATAGTTTCCTCCTATTCTTGATCCATGCAGCTTCTACAGTTTCTTTCTTTCGTTTGCAAAAGACCTAGCTTTGTAGCATGCTTGCCTATTAGAGAGTGTCCAGTGATGACACCTATTGTTGTGCCGATATGCAATCTATTGAGAGAAATTATATTGCTTCAAGCACGATCCCAAAAGTCGTCCACGTGTTATGAGTCCTTATCCCAGATATGGTAGCTGTTTCAGTAGCACATGAAAACTTGTGGATACTAGCTCACGTTATTTAAGGCAGAAATGAGGCATAAGAATTTATAAACATGGTTACCAAGGGCCACCACGGTCAAACACTATGTTACAAACATGCGCTACTGGTCCAAATCACGTGTGTTTGACACTCTTAAGCTACCCAACAAATCACCGCCCAGATGCCCTGAATTCTACTTTAAGTTCCAATATTTATAGAAAGCCTCAAAAACTATAGCATTTCACAGCGATTTGCAAACATCCCAAGACATAATTATCAGTGAAAACTCTCAAAGCGCATCAAATCGATTCTGAAGACTTCCGCCTGGTAGTCATATCAGAGTCACTTTAGCCGGGTAGCAGCATTGCCAATATGTGCAGATACTATTCGAACCATGCATTCATTACAGCACAGATACTTTGCTCCGAGCATATTGTACAAATCGCATTTCGTTACGCAATCAAGTCAAGAGGCGAAGCTATTTTTTTTTTGCTGCTGCTGCTTCTCCGTTGCATCTCGAATGAAATCGCTTTGAAGCTAGTGGTGATGATGGTGGCGTTTATAGCCTCTATCGCCCGCCTTATGTCAGGTTAAATTCATATTTGCTGCATTAGTCGCTGGTGCGGTCGTTGTGGTCAAAATTACATCTGCGGATGCTTAGACTGAACCCATCCCCAGGAAAAGGAGCCAAGAGTGTTCCGTCATCTTATATAACTTTACTACCAGGTTGTTCGCCATTCAGGAAGAGAGATCTCTCCATGTTATAAGCCCAGTCGAGTGTGAGACCAGCACCGACAGCAGCAACAGCATAGACTCTACTTTAATATTTACTCAGCTTAGTATTGATTGAGTCTCCATGCAACGAACAAGCTAAACACACATACTCTCGTTGCGCCTGCGTATTAAGTTGCCATAGTTCGACTGTGCGGTGCTGTATAATCCACAGCACCGCACAGTCGAACTATGCTTTGGGTATGTCACTAATGACCTTTATCTGTGAGATGCGTTGTGCGACGTTCCTCCCCGCTAACCAGAATTCATTGACCTTAACTGAGATGATGTCCATTATCGGTTGAGATCGAACTAGACGGGTTCAAATATGTTCGTAGATACCTGTGCCATACGGTAGAGATATGGTCGTAGCTTTCTATTTGCTTAGCCATTTGGTGACAGCTTTCTAAATAATGACACAAGCAAAAGTGCATGCCGTAAGCCCGTTTAAGCTGAGAACAAATGTTTAATTTGAAATTGTTTGTAAACAGCTGGAGGCAGATACGTTTGTTGTACCTAAGCATTTCACTTTTAAGAATAATTGTGCGCTCATTGAGTGCTGGTGTTTCGATGAATGGTGGTACATTAACATGTGGATAAGAAGGCATAAATTGCATTGAGATACTCAAGTCGCGTGCCTCGACATTCAAACATTGCCTTGGGTTCAAAACTTATAACAGGAATGGCGCCGAGTCGTGGACGATAATCAGGAAATTGCTCCGCTTTCTGGGGCTCCTTCGAAAGAAAAATACTTCGTCGAATATTCGGTGAGGAGGGCGAATGGAAGAAAAGATATAAGCACGAACTCTATGAGCTGTGCCAAGATGTGGATGTAGTCTGAGAGGCCAGACACAAGAGTGTCTTCGAATCCCAGCTCTCAGGTTCGAGCCGGAAATGCATACGTTCTTTAATTTACTGAACACGGCGCACATGCCTTACTGTGGTGATCAGAATCACAGTAGAGCGTTTTTTGGAGACCGAAATTAAGAATTTATTGCTGGAATGTGTATTTCTTTTCTACATATTTGTATAACGTGGACATGCTGAGGGACAAATACGGTACAAAAAGGACCGCAATGACACTTAAGGTCAACGAACTCCGTGCCAGTCGTCCGACATCTACAGCACGTCTCTTGTGTTCAATAACACACGAGATCATACCATTCTGCACATGCATATGAATAACGGTTTCAAAACAAAAAAAATGCACAAGAATCAGTTCTAAGAATGCCTTAGTATTCATAACCGCCACGTACCCCTCAAAAGTTCGAGTACTCATTTCGCTATCATGCGTTGTTCATGCTGTCAGTTTAATCTTCACCGAGTGCATGCATTCTACACACACTTCACCGTTCCTGTTGACATATCACCATCAAGAAATATGCCAAACGGAACGAAGGGGCGTTATGGCATCTGGTATTTTCCAATCTCCTCGCGCATGAATGGAACTATGTATGCGGTTATGTGTCAACTTATGGCTAAAGGATGTATAGTAGGGCCTTAGATATTCAATTACGAATACTCTTCTCCGTTCTTAACGCAAAGAGGACGATGGCAATGGTGTTAGTCTAAAAAAAAAAGTCGGGGAATAGATCGGTGGTACATACCGTTCCTTGTCTCCCGGCGATGATCATCATCGAGCACAACAACGGGTACAGCTGTTACCAGTTTGTAATCTGGCAAGTGACCTGGAATTGATACAAAAGAAACACATTTTTATAATCCATTATGAGCTTGTAACGAAGATGAGATACTTGTTGTATGTGCAGATGCATATGCAGGAGTCCATTGAAATTGCTTCAGTCAGGATCAGCAAAATGCCTTAGGAGATGCAAATACGCATATTTAGTGTTGCATATGAAAGGGTAAGGATGCATGAGGGGCCTTTTGAAATCATTGTGGGTGAATGAGGATGAGTGATCAATAGTTTGAGGTACGAGTATGTATGAGTGCGTTTTTAATTTGTATACAAAAGACTGTGTGGGTGGTCGTCAAGACTTGTGTGTAAGACGATTTACTCCTACCCGTATTGGGTACTGACGCAGTTCGAAATTATTTATTACATGTGGAAATGGTTAATAAACTTCGGCTAGTTTAAGCTTCTGATTTAAAAAGGTTAAAAGATTTGTCAATTTTTGAAAAGCTGGCAGCACTAGTGCACTTGAAATTTTGACAGATATGTAGTGTCAACTCTTCTCGATGGCATCACGAAATGGCGAAAATCACCGCCAATAAGGTCGTCAAGAAACCCAAGCCCGACGTTATTGGCAAGGAAGACCCCAAGAAGCGGAAAGATGAACATATGTAAGAGCGAAACGAAAAGGAGGGACTGTCCAGTGTAAAGGCAGACCCTAGACTAGAAGTAATTGGAAAGCGGTATCCAACATAAATACTCAAGCATCATAGTCTCCGCTACAGTTTTTCGTAGACTTAGTACTTTACGCAAGGACGAGCCACAAGACAGCTGAATTTAAAAGTGACATCAAATTATCGTCAACATACAGGCGAAGCAGCCTTCTTCATAGCAGGAATGGTACTCATTGATATCCTCGCAAACCTACAAAGGATTTATAATAAGAGAGTCTCAAGCCGCCAACAAGAGTTATCAAAGGGTTCAAGGAAGAGGAAGCGATTGAAGAGTCAGCTTTAGTGGTTGTGTGGTAAGACAGTTAGGAGTATTCGAAATATCTACATTCATTCTTAGAGGAGGATTAGCTTCCCTCCGACTACTTGGGTATGCTCGGAATCTTAAATACTACAGTTAAGCTTGCGGCCTCGGAGATGCAAATGAGCTTCTTCCGAAAAGATGATATCCAATTAATTTTTTTTTTTTAATTCATTTAAAGCTATAACGAAGTGGATACACATTTGGTATGGTATGGTAAGAGGGACGCGCATCTGTAAAAGGTGCTTTCACGGGGGCCAATTGGTCCATTATGTTTCCCTATTATGTTGTGGTACCAAAACTAAATTCTATCGGTTAGTTTGGTTAAACCAACCTGTACTTTTGACGAAACTCATCATGCTCCAGAGTGAGACTTGCAGAAGGTCCTCTAATTCATCGAATAGCCTGTTTCCTATAAAGCGGAAGCAACGGATTTGGAGGCTGGGTCGTCACAAGGCAAGTGTTTGATGGTTTCTGTTTATTCTGTGTCATGGCAGCTTCTGCAGTAATCAGGTTAGTTAATGCACAGTCTGACGGCCATTGCACCTATCGGACAGTGTCCAGTTAGTACTCCTGTCAGTTAACAGATTTCCTTTTAGTTCATTGATAAAAGGCTTTTAGTCCTCTAATCGTTCAGTATTTGCCATAAACTGCGATACTCAGTGTCCTCTGATTCCCTAGGAGGAGCTGATCATTTCCCTTGTTCTAAGGTCTATTCTTCTTTTCAGTACACCAGTAGGGATGGCTATTGATAATTGAGTGAAAACCTCATTTAATGCTGACCCTTTCCGTGCAAGTTGCATATTCTGTTTATAGTTTGTCGACATGTCGCGACTGTTTTTAATCTAACTGTGTCGCTGCTAGTGCCTTAAGTGCTTGTTGACTATTCACAAAGATTGTAATCCTGGATGGATTAGTTCCTTAGCATGTAATCTGTCTGTACTGCTTTCTTAATGGCGAAGACTTCGGCTTGGAAAATAGTACAGTCGTCCTGGAGTTTGTATGAATTGTTGATATTGAGTGATTCGCAGACATCTCCGGTGCCGCTTCCTGTGTCCATTTTAGACTCGTCAGTGTAGAGTTGAAGGTCCTGTACATTGATTAATGTATATGATAAGAATGGAGTATTTCTTATAAAAGTTTGTGTATGGTACTACATAGTGTTGCTCTTTCGGGATCAATTGATCTGTATCTGTGGAGTATATGTATATCCGTGTCCATAGGAGTTATGCCTCCATGTGCTTGATTGTCTAAGACGAATCGCGCTTTTGGCAGCTGTACTACGTCCACAAGCATGCCAGTTCCGAGATCAGCACGTTCTCCCTGAGAGACTATTGTATTTCGGCCGAAAGCCGCCCCATATCGGACAGTAGCAATACTACTTATGTGGTTTGTAATGTCGGCACTCCAAATCTGCCAGTGCGCCCTGCAAAACGCAACAGATCAGCAAGTTGGACCGTAGACAGATCCTCATACTTGAGGATGATATTACCCAATGGTAAAGTACCTGACTTGTGCAAAAGCAGGACAGTCGCACAGGAAGTCCAGACACACCTCCCAAAGGCGCAAACTCCTAAGTCCTATGGTTTGCAGGTGTTCGTTAACGGAAGTAAAACCCGTGACGAGACCTGTAACAGTTCTCAAGTCACTTTTGGGTAGATTACGCACAAACTTGGTGCTGCCCGTACTAGGTGCGTCGATCCACATTTTCGTCTACCGGCAAGTATCATGACGTCACCAGCAGTCGAGATGCTGTGTTCGTAGCAACTCAACCATTGTTTACCTAAAGAATGCCAAGCTGCAGCCATTTGCTGGCTGAGGACCCACGAAGGAGCTCATTAACCCCTGTCTGGCTTAAGTATCTGCTCTTTAGTCACCCGGTATCCCGGAATGTTTCGGAACCCAGACTAGCGTCACCGATGTGAAGTCGCGGGTCCATACGAACGAGTCACACACCAAGGGGGCCCTAAAGTAGAACATCCGACAAGAAGTGGGGAATTTATCGCCAAAAGTTTTGAGAAAATCCATTGAAAACGCTGTGGAACGAACCTGAATGTACATCAACACTGACGACGGCCACTTGACCGATAGTATCTTTGCGACTTTATGGAAAAAATACAAAAGTCTACACAAACAGAACCAATTCTTTTATTTCCGAAGGAAAGTTACTGCCTTACAAAATCGGATGAGCACTTTTGCGCCACCTTGTATCTTTCGTTTGTGAAGTATCGGCCTGCATTTGGAATTTCCCGTAAAACTCCTTCAAAAGAAGATTTCGTTGAATGCCACAAAAAAACATATAAATTCACAGAAATAATTATGGTTAGTCATTAATGGAATTTTGGTGAAAGGCCACCGGATGTTATACAACTTCCATTCTACATCATTAGCAAGCTGGTGAGGTACTGCCTAAGACAGCGACCTGAAACATCATCTAATCCTCCACACTCTGTGCTAATTGCGGTTAACCAGTAGTTGATGTAGATCGAACCAAGAAAAAGTATATTAAAGCCTCTGTCGAATCGGGAACGACTTCGATGTCGCTTGAGATACAATTGTTCCGTTCTCACATTGTGTGCTCTACGTATGCACTCGTCCATGAGCGCAGATCTGATTATCAAATGCGGTGTTGTGATGGCTTTGAAGCGTGTCAAATTGCTCTCAATCAATTGATTTTTTTTTTTTGATTCTCAATTCCGAATCAAGACTTCTAATGATCCTCGGCTTTGAACGCATTCTTATTCAAATGTGTGTCGGTGATAAAATGGAGATTGGATTACGTCGAGGCATTGTTGGAGTTGAATGGTTTCCTGAGGTTTTTATTGAAGATTTTCTTTAAATCTGAGATGCTTGATGGAATCAAATGTGTAGAATCGTATCCATACGTAGATAATAATAATTTTTTTTTTTTTTTGAATGGGAGATTGCAACGATATCGTTCATTTTATTACGTTATACGAATAAAGAATATTTTTTGTTTCAAGACCAGCCAGCGGTAGGAAGGGGCAATAAGACCTATAAGAGTCTAATATATTGGATTACATTTGTTCTTGTTGCGGGATTTTATGGCTGTTATCCGCTGTAATTAATCTGTTGAAAAACAGGTATTCTAGGTCGAAGTAGAGAGAAGGTGGAGTGGTAACAAGCGATTATGTATTCGTACTTGGTGGGGGGAAAGATCCGCTCTTACGCAATGAATCAGGGGCTTTAGAATGACAAAACTTTAAATTTTTGTTTCTTGCCCGACACAAGTTTGTTTAGACGATCACCAGATGACAGTTTTCAACTGGACAATGGGTTGAAGACGGGTTTGGATGAGACACGAAGACAGGATTATAGTAGGAGAAAAGAGTTGCAAGTTCTTAAAGTGACGTACTTACTTAAGGGACTCCTGCCTCGGATAAGAACTGATGAAACCAAGATTGATTTCTGCAACTGAATACCCTTCTAGACTCTTTTCTCACAATACCAGATTCCTACAATTAGAAAGTAATTTTAAGCTCGAAAGCTTGGGACTAAGTGTATCTTAGGTGGTTTGATGTGGATGCATTCCAATCTCCAATAGGTAACATCGTCTTACTCTATTTGGGAAAACCGCCGGAAGTGCGCGTGAACTTGGAGTTGTGTTACTTTTAACTTGAACTGAAACCAAACCGACTATTGGGCACGATACTAAGACCAGTTAAAGAAGTGAAGTATGTATCTAGGGTTACGCCTAGATGGTAAACTCATCTAGAAGAAATATACAGGAAGGCAACACGTGTTCATGTGATATGCAGGAGTCTAGCAAGCAAATCTTGGGGATATACATATCCAGAGCATCCTGAGATGGATTGCCATTATAAGACCTGTGATAACCTATGAAGCAATAGTATGGATACAGTGGGGCAGTCTAGTTAGAGCAAGGGAAGCCTCAGCAAAGTGCAAAGTCTGGCCGATCTCTGCATCACTGGGGCTTTCAGAACATACTCAAGCGCAGCCATGGATGTGCTTCTAAAACTAACCCCTCCTGCATCAAGTGGTTTAAGATTGTGGAAGGAAGGCGATCCTGAGGATGGCAAAATACGGAATTGAAAGGAAAAAGTGCATTAGATCGAAAGAATTTGACGATAGTATTAGGAGACTCAATTTTAAAATAATTTCCTATCGAATCGAAGCTCAGTAACAAACAGAAATGAAGCAATGCGTCCGCAAATGAAAGAGTGGGCAACTATCAGTGTAGCGTGCGAAATGCCATCAACGCAGTAGCTGAACAAGCCGAAGAAGCACCAAGTAGATGCGACAGCAGAATCGTGTACAGAATTACGAAAGAGCGAAAGGTGGTTACAGCTTGCACCAACAACCGGCGAAGAGTTTGGATGGGTCTCTGCTGATTTTCGATGAGGACCAACTAAGGAGATGGAGGAAATACTTCTCTGCTGTTTTAAACGAAGGTTTATCCCAGAATCAAAAACAGTTGTCCGACGCCAGGATTTACATACATCTTGCTTCCTAGCAAGGACGATTAAGGCACTCAAACGCTGGACTTCCCAGCGAAGCTCTATAACTATAGTAACGGCGGACCTACTGCATCCATTAGAGGAGAAGGTTTACAAATACAAATTCTTGGCGCAACAGACCGTATGTGGTCCAGGGCCTAGCTTCTCGCGACCATTCGTGTTGTGCGTGTTATATTTTTCACACAAATGGAAGGGACCTACAGTTTAGAGCCATATCCGAAAGGTAAATTGAGAAGCTTTCTCTTGACAGTTATTACTCTCGGACGTATGTCAGGCATTCGCGAGAGGTGGGACCGTGAAAAACTTTTGGTGTTCTCTGGGATTCGAACCTCGAACCTCACGCTCAGCGATCCAACGCACTAACCACTTGAGCCCACGGAGAAGGTTTGGAAAAGCGAAAACTTCCTTGAAAAATAGAGGACAGAAATGATCGTCAAGCTTTCGAAGAAAGGCAATTGAACAGAGTGTAAAAACCGGAGAGGCATTTGCGTGCTTCCTGCTGTTGCAAAATAGTAGCCAACATAATCTTCGAACGCATTAAAGAACATCTCAAAAGCTCGACAGTAAAGATGTAGGTTTCTGTTCTCGATCATCCTGTGTTGAGCACATTAACACCTAACGGATCGAATAACGTTTTGATTTTAAAAAAAGCGTTCAACGGTCTTATTCAAGGGAGGCATTCCAAATAAATTGGTGACTTTTTAAAAAGCACGTCACGAAGCATCGCGTGCCGCGTAGGGGTAGATTGTTGAAGACATTTGTAATCCGAAACGGCGGTCGGCAAGGTTGCATATTATCGGCACTACTCTTTTCGGTGGTGATCAGTGATATCTTACGAAGCGCTCTGTCGACAAGAAGTGGCGGAATCCAATGGAGCACAACAACTTATCTCGAACGGACTATGCTGACGATGCTTGACTACTTTCTCACAAAATTATGAACCAAATGACGATTGGTTTGGTCGCAGGGCCAAATTTGATCGGACTGAGTATTAATTCCGCCCCAATAAAACCTTAAATCTTCCTTTAAGCTCATCAACAACTCATATCAGCATTGCAGGACAACAGTTTGAAGTGTAGTCTTGATTGGCGGTAGTATCGAATTAAAGGTCAGCAGCTCCATATCTAAAGCTAAGTCTGCATGTTGTCTAAAATATGGAGAGGCAGCGACTTTTTTATTATATGGGGCCAGTAACTGAAAAGTAACCGTCAATTTCACAAAAACCTGCAAACTTTTGTTATTCGCTGTCTAAGATGTTACGAGTGAGTGTTTAGGCCAAATCGTATCTCAAATGAACAGCTTTATGAGCGAACGGCTCAGGAACGTATAGTTGTGTTCATACAAAGGCGAAAGGGGTGGTGGTCACACCCTTTGTAAGGACGAAAGAAATGCAATGGAACCAACTAACACAACAAGAACGACTACAGGGAGGTTAGGGAAGAAGTACAATTGATGGCGGTTTGGCTCTCCGACATTATCGCAATGTCTTGCCCGTGATACTTACTATCGAGGTTAAATTGGTCGCATCGTTTTATAGCGTACATTTCTGTTTGCAAAGTACTGCGGTATGCTTCTTAGTAGTTTGTTCTGGTACATCCTGACTTCACTACTCCATTCTCTTGCTGCTTCGCTTATAGATGAATTTTCTCTCGAAGCAGTATCTCTTGAGCTTATCATCCCTGGGCCAGCTTAAAGCTTACTAATTTGTAAGTGTTACTCGCTATCTGCGTGCAATGATATTTGGCAATCCTTTCTCGCGCTAAATTTAGAGGGATGAGTCCGAATATCACATCCAGTGCTGCTGTGAGACAGGATTTTATACCTCCTGCTTTGCAAACATAGGTAGCCTTTGTACGTTTCCAATGATTATCCTCGTTCTGCTTAGCCTGGTTCTTTTGATCCAAGCTACTGCTTGTATAAGCTTAAAATTTCTTTGTCCAGCATTTCCTACATCCATCCAGTGAGGCTAGATTGCATCCCTAGGTTTTGCTTGAAATGTTTCTGCATAGCATCAGTGCTCGTGTTTTGGCTTCCACAGCTTCTTCATGTTTCTTCCAGAGAGGTTTACTGTCTAGTGTTGTTGTGGTTCTACTCTGATCCCATTTAGTATTATGGATTACATGAGTTTTAAGTGCATTTTCCTGGTGGTATTGGTCGGGCTTATATTTAGTCCTACAGGAAGCACCACCTCTGTATGAGTCCCGTCTGTATTATCTCACAGAGTGTCTTCTCAAATTTTTCTTTCGCATATCCTTGGCATATCCTTGACAGTTTATGCTTTATGTAGTCGTCTACAACTAGGCCCCACATTGGTGGCGAGAGTAGCCACCAGTTGTGCTTGATGTGGCGGTTTTTCCCACAAAAGTTTCAGCTGCCCTTGTCCTTCCAGAGCTCTCTTGATTGCCTTATGCCCGTCGATAATATGAGCCATGTCGTCATTTTCGAAAGAAGATATGTAGCTTGCATGGCGGATTGAATCAAATATGAAAATCTAAGAATAAACTCCTTCAAGGCTTCACTCATGTTTTCTACATAAACAGTCTTAGCATAGGAAATGGAACTGGAGCCTGGTACTTGTATGATGAAACCAAATTCTTCTGCGCTTTTTTGAGGCACTCGGAGTAGCAAAATTGGAGAGAGGTGAGGTGGTGTAGTATATGCATGTGCAGTGACAGTCAGGCTTCATTGAAGGTACTTGAGACTCCCACAAATCATTCGAACATTATTCTAGAATTCAGTTTGCTATTAAACTGACTACGATTTCTAAATAGAATCGGATTTGTCTTACTTCGCTTCCGGGTCACAGAGGTATTGAAGATCTGTGACGTGCTGCCGCAAGGTGTCTCGTAAACTATAAGTGGTGTCAGGATTTGTTATCAATCAAGACTTTACTTCTTCCAGAAACACAATAGCACTGCGAAATATCTTCTCAATCTAGGTATAAAGGACTGCAGAACTATGTTACCGGTTGGAAGACCCTGTGGTGATCTGGAAGTCTAGTAGGTGTTCAAGCCTTAACAAGTTATTAATATGGAGAGGAAATAGCTTTGGCGAAAGAATGGCACCTTGAGGCACACCAGCGTGCTTACTGTATTCATAGTTTAATGACAGTAAATTGCAGAGTTGAAGAGGTGCAAGCATTTAGAATAAGAAAATTCACGTTTTAGATAGTTCTAAGTGTAACACTTTCAAGTCTTTAACCTGAAGCCACTTAAAAATGCAAAATGAATCTGGTGGGATGACCGATGACTCGCAGTACAAATTTGGTAGCATTTTTATGAAAAATTATTTAGAATACAACGTTTAAGTACTGGATACCTAGATAGTTAAATAAATTAGTAGTGATAGCAAATCTTAGTACACAGTCAGGTTCAAAACAGAACCCAATTTGCGCTACTTGCGCCATTTTGATACCACAAGTCATGTATCCTGGTGTGGTAAAGTTTACGATTGAGATGAGAGATATACTAAACCCAGCCTGTCGAGTATAGGAAGAGGATGAGGGCTCAAATCCTTTTGTCAGACTTTTCTCTCAGTTCGAGTATAATATCGGGTCCCGGCTAGCGATAGACATCTGTAAAGAAAAATATTACAAAGAACGTATCCATTGCACTCCCAGATGCTTCAATTTACAACTCACAAATTGCTGTTCTTAACTGCCACTCTACATATTTTGACCTCCGGCAAAATGAATATGGAAACGGATTTACATAACCCGGCCTGGGAATACTTAGAAGTTCGCTTGAAGAGACCATTATTCTGGGTCGGAAGGATGAAACAAGATCAGCTTCAAGCAGGCTCATTCGAACGCATTTATTAATTAATACTCACACACAATATAAACTCGTAGTTAAACACACAACCACAGCAATGTACATGACTTTAACCTACCTGGGAGTCTTTACAAGCAGGTCATGCCTTTCGGTCATATTCTGAATGATCTTTTAAGAGTTAAGTGCGGCTATGAAAATAAAAGATACATTTCGAACGGTAAATGTACACGTTAAAGCCGGAGGCTTGGCTGTAATGTGTTTTCTATTTTATAGCCCGGTAAGGAAACATCATTTAGGTTTTGTTGACCATTTTGAGAGTTTATATTTCGTTAATTAATTGGAAACGATTATACTTAACAGATGTATAAGATCGATGGAGAAAGATTAAATTTACTGCTTTCGTGTTGGCGGTACTTTGAGGAAGTGCCGGGGATATTTGTTGGACATTTGTAGCATCTGTGAGGTTCGACACTACACCACACCGATTTAGAGTTTCGATAGAGAGGTTGGCTCAACAGCTACCCAATTTTATGCAAAGGAAGTTAATTGAAGGAACCATGAATTTAAACTAGAATGCCTGTGATTTGAACACTGCTGGAATGTTCAAGGCTCAGCTTGGAAGCAGGAGGTATAAGCCATAAGTAGAGTGGCAACGCTAATATCGTTCGAATAAGGTCGCTGCCATTGGCCATAAAAAGGCTCTCGACTTCGCAGTGTGCTCTGTAAAAATCTTTAAGGACCGCCTTTGGCATTATTTAAAAATCAATTTCTTCTTCTTCCTCCTTTCAATAATATAACAACGGGGGCTATAACAACGGGACTTGACAATTTAAAGATTGATGGAAGAATAAGTCACTGGATCATCCAAATGCTTCAAAGCAGGACGATCAAGTCAGAACTTGGTTCGCATACTTCGAGAAGGTCAGAGCAAAGCGGTACACCTCAAGAGGGAGTATTAACTCTTCCTGATAATAAAATACTCATTGACTAGCAAAAGGAAGGGTGTAAGGTTATAGCTTACGCAGATAATATACATATGTAGCTACCGCAATTAGTGGAAGATATCTTTCAACGATAAGTAATCTGATGCAAGCAGCTCTTTCGAAACTAGTTAAGTAGTGCAGCTAGGCTATCAATCCCTTACAAACGCGTTTGCGGGTTTTTAACGTGAAAGCACAAGAGCGGCATGTGTTTGTGTACGTTAAGGGCGCTTCCGCTACCTTAAGTAAGCCGTTCGCCTATGAAAATATAATTCTCTGTCGCATCCAGGAACCTTGGATTATTCGCGGACAAATCAAAGATCTACGGATCAGGGCAAGTCTGCTTAATCAACACAAATATCAATTTCCTTTCCATTCTAGGATTTACCAAAAAAGGTTTGGTGGCTCTACTGCTACCCATCGTGTATAGGTCGGCATACTTCGCTGGCGACAACGGCGGCATCTCATCTAAAAAGGTCCGGCAACTCACCATCAACCTCCACTACATCATCGGTTGTGATGCTAATGCGCATCATGCGGTATGAGGCAGTAGTGGGTTCAATAGGAGACGAGATTGCCTTCTAGGACACCCTGTTAGCAGCCGTTTGGACTGTGCTACCTACCTTTATACCTGTCATTTGCGAAGACGTACTTGATCTCACACTCGCCAGTCCAGTTATTTCTAATTTTATTGACAATTGGCATGCGTCAGATGAAAACTCAACGTCAGACCATTAAAGTGTTCGAATACACGACAAACTGTCACACGGACTAGAACTTGTATCTGGAAATTGTTCTCTCTAAACTGGATATGCTTGTACCATCTATTGAGTCCACAGGGAACATAGATGAAACAGCGTACCAACTTTAGGATGTGTTGCTTACTTTACCCTGGGGGAATGACTAGCTCGCTAAAGTCAGGAAAAAATTTAGAAAATTCTTCAACTGGGCTAAACGCAGGAAGAAGTGGAATGAATACAGATTCGCCCTCAGAGAATCTATGTATAAGGTGCTTGCATAAGATCACGTAAATTTTGAAGAATTATTAAAAAGGATTGACGTTACCTACACGTCGGAGCGCACGAATACAATTAAACCCTTACTTCAGGTTCATTTTCCAGATTCGTCTACTAGTGCACTCCACACGTACCCGAACGCAACTGACCATAGGGTCCGTACTGATAGTGGAGAAAATACATGGCTTATCTGGCGAAATATTACGTGGAGATAAGGTCAAATGGGCGGTAGGTACTTTCAAACCATTTCAAGTCTCCGGCGGAGAAGGTCTATTTCCGGCTCTCCTACAGAAGTTAATCAATTTTATCCTGCTGGGTATGATCGCTTTATGTAGACAATATTCCTGGGAAGGTGCTCTCCACAATCTTATCAAAAAGATAGTAGGAGAAATCCGCTCCTTCCTAGACATCGAGGGGACTTCGATAAGTTCTTGAACGGACAACGGCAACTAAGCTACAGAAGCTTCAAAATGTTGCCTGTACCGCGTAAACTAGATCAAAGAAGTCTGGTCTGGTTGATCGACGGATCGAAGATGGAATCTGGATTTGGAGCTGGCGTCTTTGCACCCAACACCAATTGTCTCGGTACCTATGTGCCACTATGTTCCAGGTTTAAGTTGAGATTAGCGCTAGGTATTAAGGGCGCCAGAATTACAATCAAGCAGCTTTTAAAGCACTTTCGTCCAACTCAATGGACTCCAAGTGAGTTAAACAATGCTACGATGCATTACAATTTCTGGTCAGACATAACAGGATAAGACTTGCTTGGGTCCCTGGTCAACAGGAAATTGCAGGAATGGGCAGATGAACTAGCTGGGGCTGGCTCAAAATCTGCATTCATTGGTCCAGAACCCTACTGTGGCGTCAATTGAACTGCCGCCAGAGCATTGATTAATGACTGGGAATATAAACTTCGCCTGTTCCCCGGTGTGGACAATACAAGCAATTAAACAAACTTTATTCCTACAAGGAAATCCTTAACTTAATAAGGAACAGCATTAGAAAGTTGGTGGCCACTGTGGTCTGTACCCTGAGACTGAATGTCGATTTTGTTGAATCATCCATTTTATGTGAATGCCCATCACCTACAATGGTTAAGGAGACGTGTTTTCCACAAACCAATTCGTTCGTCAGTGGAGCTGCCACTAAGGACGTACTAACCTTCATAACAGAGGTAGTTCGTCTCTTAGGTTAACTCCTACCCCGATACCATAGAACTTCCACGACGTAGGGGCTGGTATCTTTTCGATCGCCAGTCCTGAGCCAGTCTTTTAAACCACCAAGCAGGTATTTCGGCTATTCGTAAAGTCGCTGAAAAGCTGTTGAATAGGTCGGTGTTGGACCTCGCCACCAACAGTTAATAATAAAACCGAAATTAGTAAAGTATTTTTACGTATCTCTGAATGAGATATCGAACAGGTGCACTATTCCTCTATGTTCGCTTCCACGTTATAGGGATGTTCAGGGTAATTGCAAGACAGACGAGCTAGTCAAAAAAATCTCACCTTAGAGGGGCCTTCACCTGCAGAAGGGGACCCGTCGGATCTAAGAGAAACGGCAAGATACAAACACTCCACACTACCACTGAAACAGGCTAACAGAGATGGAATATAATTGATGCACATAACCATGCGAGACAAACTTGGCCTTTGCTAGGTAGACTCAAAGCCTGCAGAGCGTACATTGGCACATAAACAAGGGTATTCACAAGTCATTGAAAGACATGCCGCGAGGTTAGGTATTCTAACCAATGACATTTGCCGCAGTTGCATGGATGAAGAAGAAGGGGAAGCAGTCTTCCGTCTGATGTGAGACTTTCCAGCGCTCTCCTCCTTAAGAAAAAAAAGTTCTAGAAGAATTCTTTTTAAAAAACCGTGAAGATATTGTCGATGTCAAATATAGAAATTCATCCGAAAATCAAAATGGTTTCGCGAGTGACGGTTTTAAGGGCGGCCACGGAGTAGTACTTAGGTAACGTGTTTGCTTGTGACCTGGCCGGTGTAAGTTCAAACCCCGCTAGAGGCGCAGCAATCACAGCCACCAAGTACAACAAAGAAACGAGGATTCCCAACTACTACACCAAAAAAGAAGTTGCTGCCTGGTATTACAGTGGCGCGTATGGAGTCTGAGGGCTGGACCTCTATAAGTTGGTCTAAGTCTATCCTACTGTTTCGGTGGATAACCACCTAACTTAACCTACATAAGTTAAGTACCTAGTACTTTCATAAATACTGTTACAACTTTTAACGGTTCCCTACAGCCTCTGGTATAACCCGCACTATTTTGTTGGCTTGCGTCATTTGTGGTTTTACATTCGGTAAATTCAGATCCAAATTAAAATTAAAATTCGTTTTTAACATAGAGTGGAGCGATAACGAAAACGCGCTTAAGGAAAAAGAAAGGAAAAATCGAAGCAACTGTAAGCTGATTACGCTGGTACTGACTACCGTCGAATTCTGTTTACGGATTAAAAAATTTTCACCGTAGAAGAAAAATTTAATAAACAAAATGACAGAGTCTATGCCCGATCATCCAAAGAAGCTGGGGAGCCTGAGCCAAGGGTACAGAAACGGCATCATCTTGCGTCTTTCATGGTTTGGTGGGGAGTTTCCTATGAAGACGTCACAGAAGTCCACTTTTGTGAAAAGGGAGTCTAAACTTCAGCTGCAGTCTACCAGGAAACTTTTGGAAAGAGTGGCGAAACCCCTGAACCAGCCCCTCTTCCAAAACAAGCCGTGGACTTTCCAACAGGACTCTGCTCCGGCCCATAAGGCAAAAACTACCCAAGCCAGACTCACGGAAAATGTTCCTCGCTTTATAACCATCAATGATTGGCCATCAGCAAGCCCGGATCTTAATCCTTCGGATTACAAGTTATGGTCGGTTTCGACGGCATGGTTTGTACGAAAAGACAGCCAAACCTAAAGTCGCTAAAAGTTAACCTAAAGAAAGCAGTCGACTGGTTTCCAATGGAAATTGATGATTGGCCAACTCGTCTCAAGGCCTGTATAAGAGTAAATGGCGGTCAGTTTGAATGAAATTATTTTTTTTTATATTAAGAATAAATCAGTAAACATTTGTGGAAAAAATAAACTTAATACCTTTTGTTTTTATTTTTAATACCTAAAGGGTTTTCCAATATGGACTTCCGAACTTTGACAGTTGATAGCGGCCATATTGTTGAAGATACATCTGTCAAATTAACTGTCATTTATTCAGCCTGCTTTGCCAAATCACCATGGACGGATATAATAAAATTGTTTTATCAAAATGGGTGTTCTGTTCGGGCAACGTTCCGCCAGCACCGCCCATTTTACGGTCGCCATAATCGTCCTTCCGAGAGGACTATTCGCAGTGGGGTCGATAAATTTGAGTCCACTGATTCAGTAAACGATCAACAAACAACCGTAAGTCGACGAAACGCAAGATCTGCCGAAAACATCGCCGCTATCCGTGAGAGTGTGCAGGAGAATCCGAGGCAGCCGATTTCGCGTCGCTCACAAGAACTCGGCCTTTCGCAGACCACAGGTCAATGATTACCAACTTCTTTTGGCCTGAATTGGATCATATGGACACCAACGACATGTGGTTTCGACAGGATTGCGCTACGTGATACACAGCTCACGCCACATTGGAAATTCTGCACGAGCGATTCGAGGGCATGGTCATCTCACGTGGAGGTGATGTGAACTGGCCACCGAGATCGTGCGATTTGACCCCGTTAGACTTTTTCTTGTGGGGTTTTCTGAACTCGCAGGTCTATGCGAATAAGCCACAAACCACAGAGGCCCTCAAAGCCAACATAATCCATGCCATCGGTCAAATTCAGCCTGATTTATGCGCCAGAGTCATGGAAAATTGGACATTTCGGTTGCGCGCCACCCAGAGAAGCAGCGGCCGACATTTGAACGATGTTATATTCCAAACATAATGCCATCGATAGGCCTTTCAAACGAATAAAAAATTTCGATGATATCTCACACACGCTTTGTGTTATTTAAATTTAAGGATAGGAAATGCTTAATAAAAGACCCTTTATTTACATCTGTAACAGTATTTATGATTGTACTAGGTATTGCCGCAGTTTTGGCAACCCGAAACCATCCGCCACAAGAATTTGCATAAAGAACTGATGAAAGGAAGATCGGTTTCGGCAATGTGAATACCCTTCTAGACTCCGCACATTACCAGATTCCTACAATTAGAAAGTAATTTTAAGGTCGAAAGCTTGGGACTAAGTGTATCTCAGGTGGTTTGATGTGGATGCATTCCAATCTCCAATAGGTAACACCGTTTTACTCTATTTGGGAAAACCGCCGGAAGTGCGCGTGAACTTGGAGTTGTGTTACTTTTAACTTGAACTGAAACCAAACCGACTATTGGGCACGATACTAAGACCAGTTAAAGAAGTGAAGTATGTATCTAGGGTTACGCCTAGATGGTAAACTCATCTAGAAGAAATATACAGAAAGGCAACGCGTGTTCTTATGATATGCAGGAGTCTAGCAAGCAAATCTTGGGGATATATCCAGAGCATCCTGAGATGGATTGCCATTATAAGACCTGTGATAACCTATGAAGCAATAGTATGGGTACAGTGGGGCAGTCTAGTAAGAGCGAGGGAAGCCTCAGCAAAGTGCAAAGTCTGGCTGGTCTCTGTAGCACTGGGGCTATGAAAACATGCCCAACCGCAGCCATGGATGTGCTTTTAAAACTAACCCCTCCTGCATCAAGTGGTTTAAGATTGTGGAAGTAAGGCGATGCTGAGGATGACAAAAGACGGAATTGAAAGGAAAAAGTGCATTAAAACTTCCCCTTCTAGCAATCAATAGGGACGATAGTATTAGGAAATTCAATTTAAAAAATTTAAATAGAGACAACGTGCTGCCATCAACGCAGTGGCTGAACAAGCCGAAGAAGCACCAAGTAGATGCGACAGCAGAACCGGGTACAGAATCATCAAAGAGCTGATAGGTGGTTACGGCTTGCGCCAACAACCGGTGAAACGCTGGACTTCCCAGGGAAGCTCTATAGCTATAGTAACGGCGAACCTACTGCATCCATTAGAGGAGAAGGTTTGGGAAAGCGAAAACTTCCTTGAAAAAAAGAGGACAGAAATGATCGTCAAGCTTTCGAAGAAAGGCAATTGAACAGAGTGTAAAAACCGGTAGCATATGCGTGCTTCCTGCAGTTGCAAAAATTGTAGCCAACATTATCTTCGAACGCATTAAAGAGCATCTCGAAAGCACTATCGACAGCAAAGATGCAGGTTTCTGTTCTCGATCATCCTGATTGAGCACATTAACACCTAACGGATCGAAGTATTGATTTAAAAAAAGCGTTCGAACGTGTTAATAGAGAGTTCATACATATGGCTTGTCCTTCTTCAAGACACGAAGCGTCGCTGAAATCCGAAACGGCGGTCGGCAAGGTTGCATATTATCAGCACTACTCTTTTCGGTGGTGATCAGTGATGTTTTACGGAGCGCTCTGTCGACAAGAAGTGGCGGAATCCAATGGAGCATAACAACTTATCTCGAACGCTCCGACTATGCTGACGATGTTTGCCTACTATCTCACAAAATTATGTACAAACTGACGACTGATTTGGTCGCAGGGCCAAATTTGATTGGACTGAGTATTAATTCCGCCAGAACAAAAATCTTAAATCTTCCTTTAAGATCATCAACAACACATATCAGCATTGCAGGACAACCTACCTATAATACTTATTTATGTACATCTGTAACAGTATATATGATAGTACTAGGTATTGCCGTAGTTTTGGCAACCCGAAACCATCCGCGACAAGACTTTGCATAAAATTTGCGCTGATGATCAGGAAATAATTATTTTTATTTGTATCCAAAAAAAACATCTTTGTATCTATAAATTCCTTCGAATACCTATGACGGCCACGTTTTTGTGAATACCCTGACAAAAGAACAACAAAATATAATTTATTCGAACATTCAAAGAACAAAATTATGAGACCCGTTCTAATCCCATTGGTTATGCAAAAGACTAACATTCTCTACTTTGTTTTTCTGTTTTTTTTTTTGTTATCCAATAAGCGTAAAATTAATTTATTGTCTTTTCAAATTGGACACACAATGGCATCTGTAGTTCTATAGACACACATGCGTTTAACACATAATACCTGGATGAGGAGCCTTTTGTTGGTTTTTCTTTCCAACCCAGTTTAGACGTAATAAGATGAATTCATTAATTTTAGTTGAATAGGAAAACAGAAGGTCTGTCTGTCTACTACACGAGTATATGGAGGAAAACTCCTTTTTTTTCGAAATATGAATTATTTTTCGTTTTGTGGAACTGATTTGGAATTTAACGTGTTTAATTTATTTAGGCGGTTGGAGATTTATCTGGAAACGTGATAACTTAACCACTGGTCTATATCTTAGATGGGCATTGGCCTGGCCTGGTGTGGCAATAAATAAATATTTATATTCTGGGATAAGAAGATAGGACATGTCGGGAAATTGAAAAAAATAAATCAAGATCTGTAGGTACGTAAGTATATGCATGTGTCTATGGCTTATGTAGCTTGCGTCAGTCAGAATTATTAATTGTCTAGTCGACTAAATGTTTATTAGGTCGGCTTTGTTTTGGAAATATGATATGTGGTGGTTAGGTTTTTTTGTTTCCTGATGGTAATCCGAAATAGTTTGTGAGTTTTTGTTCTCGAATGTATGGAGAAAGGTCAATTAGAAGTGATATCATATTCAAATCTAAATTTTAGTGGTATGGGTATCTAATGAGTTATTCATTTCGAGGTTTGGGGTTCTAGACCAAGACAAACTCCTTGCCGCTGGGAAAGAACACAAGTGTGAATTTCACTTTGGTAATCAACCAACGCACTAGCCAGTTGACACTAACAAGATTCCTGATATCGTAGACTATCACGAAAGCATTAAAGCATGAAGCAGGGTGACCCTTTTAATAATGGCACTCAGTGCCTCCATTATAGAAAAAAGGACCTAGTAAGGCCAACCTGCAAACGAACCTTCTGGCACTTCTTTCGTCATCTTCTTCGAAGAACAGATAAATTTACAAGTTTCCATAACAAACTCTTACCAAATTGAAAAAGAGCTTGATTCCTTAATAAATTACATCCAGCTAGCAGCATACAAGCCTGGGACATAGATGACCCTATAAAAGCTGGCAACAAGTGGATGCCCACAAGGTGGAGTCTGATCCCCTCTAATGTTCAGTCCAGTTGTGTATGAGCTACTTAATAAGAAAACCAACCTCGGAATCGCCATCATCTAATGGCCATCTGATGCAATAACACCAGAATTACGGCTGCGATGTAAATTCGAAGTCGACTTCCCTCATGTTCAGGACTGCCTTCAGCCAGAGTCTGAACCAGGAAAGGAGTTAGTCGCATTTTTACGGACGGCTCCAAAACTGGACAGGGGTCCGGCGCTGGTGTTTCCGTGGAATGCGACAACATTACCCATTGGGAAAGCATGCATCTGTCTTTCAGGCAGAGGTGTATGCCATCCTAATGGCTGCGGACTATATTGTGAGAAACATGTGGAAGGGGCGAAATATCTGCATATGTAGCGATGGTCAGGCTGTGCTTAAAGCACTACTCAATCCTTTAACCTTCGTGCAAAACCTCCTTCAACTCATTGAATCTCGGTCCCAGGACACAACGGGATAACAGGGAATGAGGTCTCCGACGAGCTTGCTAGACAAGGTTCAGAAGAGGCTTTCTTAGGACCTGAACCCACGTTGGGTTTGCCAGCGTCCTTGGTCAGGGTTTCCATTGATGATTGGGTTTTTAATGAGCACAATCGAAGGGGGCATAGCTCTCAGGATGTAGGCAGACTAAACAAATGGCCCTGACGTCTGTAGGAAATCGGCGGTCTTCTTGCTCTCCCTTAGCAGGAAGGACTGTAGAGAACTTACTGGGGTTCTTACGGGCCACTACACCTTTGCCAAACACCTTAGTGTGCTAGGTTTAAGTGATACCCCTATCTGCGACGCCTGTGGGGAAGGCGACGATATTTCGGTGGAACATTTCCTATGTGATTGTCCTGCCTTTGCTTGGATCAGGTGGAGGATTTTCGGTGCTGATGATGTAAGCTTCTCATCTTGAAAACGTGCCCAACTTCAAACTAACTCCCTTGCAACTAACTCATGGCTCTGGACATGATTGAAGATTTTGCAAATGAGACGATCCTAAGGATGGCAAAAGAAGAAATAGGAAGAGAAAGATGCATCAAATCAAAGGAATTTGAGCTGCTTCTCGAAAAATGTTCCCTTCTAACAATCCTTAGGGACGATAGTATTAAAAATTTCAACTTTAAAAATAACTTTCTACCGAGGCTCAGCAACAAAAATAAAATCCACAAAGGAAAGACTGATCAACCATGCATAAACCATACGAACTAATGAAGGAATGGGAGCAGGAGTATTTGGGCCAAGAACAAAATACTCTGAATCGATGGGCATAAGTACGAGCACCTTTTAGGCAGAAAAATACGCCATAGATGCCTTAAAATAAATCTCGACATTAATTATGTACAATAACAGCGACATGGCAATAATGTCTGACAGTCAGCTATTTTAAACTGCGCAGAAGTAATGATGTGACCCTCTATTGGATACCGGGTTATGCCAGAATTTTGAGTAACGAAGAAGCAGAACCTTTACGGAAGAATTCAGGAAGCTAGAGAGACAAAACTGGGCTAAGGCTCGAAACAGTGCTCCAGGTCTGAGGCTAGCGAAGAAACTACTAGGGAAATATAACCGGAAAAGCTTCAAGGCATGCATGCATCAGCTTAAGCAAGAAAAACCTCCCAATCCCACAATCCCAACAGGATTGCTAACGGGGCACTGCAAACTTAAGGAACACCTGAGGAAACTAGGTTCTGCAGATTTTGTAGTGAGTTAATGGAAAATCCAGACACCTTCTGGAGTTTAGTGGGACTCTGGACATGTTTATCGAAAACCCTGCGCACTCGTAAAAACAAGTAGCTTTAAGCTACAATATGTTTCAGAAATGTGACGGGAGGTTCGTGTTATTTTCATTCATTAACCCGGCAAAAATAGTCGCACTACCTTAAAGAACTACAAACCATTTAGACACAGCGATGGATAGGGCTCTATGGAAAGCAGCAACAGCAAAAGAGCCTCTTTTCCAGAAGGAGTTCAGTTAAGATACGCCCGGTATAGAGGGAGCCTTTAATCAATAAATCACCAACAATGCTAAGGAATTTGAATAGAGCCCAACTTTGAGCTTGTCTCTGCGATTTGATTGGACGGAAGCTCAAGTTGCGTATACGTTAGTGAGAAGCAACAGGGAAGCACCCTAGGGTAGCCTTCTGCTACCGATCATTGTGGCAGAAGATATTTTGCAAATTTAAGAGGAAATAGTCTTAAAACTGACGATGTTGGTATCTTGGTATCAGCTTCAAGCTGATGGAAGCGTGCTTGTAGTCATGAGCACTTTTATAATTTTAGGAATTTATTGCAAAAGGGATACATGCGGATGGATCTAGAATAGAATCGGAAGTAGGGGGATGTGTATTCTCCAATGATTACAATCTAAAACTATCCTTCCACCTCCCAAATTCGTGCAGCGTCTGTCAAGCGGGGATCATTCCGATAAAGGAAGCCTTGTCGTGGGTCAAGTACAATGTGATATCTGAACGGGATGTCATCATTTTAACTGAAAGCCAAGCCGCGATTAAATCTCTGGAATCCGTCACCTTCAACTCTAGAACTGCCCTAAATTGTTGCCTGTCTCTTTTTCCACCTTATTTGGGTACCGGGCCATAGGGACATTCCAGGGAGTTGCATGGCTGACGAACTCGCCAGGCAGGGTACAACCCTATCGATTTCGTCGGATAAGGTGAATCCCAGTATGCCTATCGCCACAGTTAAAGCGCTACTCAAGCTCAACGCTACAAACAGTACCAATTGCAGATGGGCAAATGGTACTACCTGCCTAATCACAGAATAGACCTGGCCCAAATTGGATCTTAAATGTCTTATTAGACAGAAAAAGGAGCTCATTTCCAGCATAAGTAGGAAGTATCGTTACAGGGCACGGCATTATCGGTAGGCACGCCACTAGGCACCTCCGCTCGTAAGAAACTGCATTCAGGAGCCTAGTGCTGCTTCTTCAACAACCTTGTCGAACTAGCTAATGGAAGCATTAGCAGCCTCCAGCGCTTCACCACTAGCTCCTCCTGGTTCAACAGGTAGCTCTTTCTGGAGATGCTAGTCCTGGAGATGCTTGGACCTTACTGGTCTAAGTGAGGTTGCACAATTGCAGCCTGCCACGAGAAGCAAACCTAACCTATCGAACCGTTGTCCGATGCGTCCTTTATTCAAAGGATTGTCTTACCAGAATATTCGACATTTCCTCTAGCAACAACCGCTGAAATAGAAGAGGGCCTATACGAATTCTGGCTTAAGGCGAAAGAAACTGTCTTACATTTTATACATATGTGAGTGCTCAGCCGTTGTCTGCATCAGAATGCCTACCTTAGGCAACCTCTGGAACGATAAACTGATATTGAGCTCAACCTTGCCGGTCTTCTTCGCTTTTCGAAAGCTGCTGTCAGGCTTAGAGAACACATTTCGTTGTATAATCGCTGACGAGTAGAGAAAGAGCTGTTGAGCTGAAGTACTGTGGCCATCGGGTCTATGCGCTTGCTGTCTTCGGACCTAACCTAACCTCAATCTGAGAAAGTATTGCAGGAAAGTGGTCGTGCATACAAGTATGCTATACTTCACTTATTTATGCCTACGACGGTGAATTTTTTCTCTCTAGTTTCATCAAAGCATGTACGAGGGTCTTGCCTACCAACCCAACTCCTCTTGTTGAGGTCTACAAAGCAATCTACTAGTGAATAAACCGAAACGAATTCATAATCATTTATCTGGTTGTTTTCAAACTCCTCATTATCCAATCGTTCCACAGGAAATCTCGACTCACCATTTTGTCCAATTAGCTGCGAACTTGTCTTCTCATTGCCTTTGTTCTTTTCAAAGGTACCAACCGTGGACGATGACCGACTATGGCCAGTCGACGACGTTGACTTATTATAGTAGCCACCAAGCGAATTGTGCTGTTGTTGTTGTTGATGTTGGAGACTGTTACTCTTCCCAAACAATTGCTGTTGCAGGTGTGCTGTGATTTTTCCATTCACCTCGTTCATTGATGATTTTTTGTTACTACCGCCACCTCCACCACTATCCTCTAGATACGTTGAAGGTGTTGGTGATGGTGTCGCTGTTATCGATTGTGTGGAGGATTGTATCGTGGAATTCCGATGCAATCCCAGATTCGTGCAGCTCAAGATCATCACAGGTGAGTCATGTAAATCTGGTAAAGATGAAGATATCGTCATGCCAACCGATGACAATTTTAAGCCACTTCCACACGATGCCCTTGGAGATGACGAGATATTAATTGTGTCTACAGACTTTCGTGTCTTGAATAGTCGCATCTTCGGGGTGGGGAATTTTTACTGTCGCTTTGCCGCCTGCAGATACGTAATGCAAGTGGGTAGATCTGCAATTAAAATAAAAATAAAATTATTAGAGTTATGTGCGCAGTTATGTGTATAATCTCAGAAAGGTGCCAATTATCGAATTGAAGGAAAGACAACAAGGGGACGGAAACCAAGGCACAATTAAAGCAAGGCGAGGAATGGAGTCACGACATCAAGTCATAGATACATGACCTTTAATTTAGATACAGACCAGTCGGTTCTTTGGTTAGCAATTATTCTATCTTTCTTTCCACATAAGTCTTCAGGACCAAAGAATCGTCTTAGGACTGTTGGTACTCAGTCGATCCTGCTAAGAGGCCTCTAAAAACTAGTCAAAGCGCAAAAGCTGTGAGTGCTGATATCATGCCAATGCATGCCAGTAAGCATACCTTTAAAAGAGGTCACAGAGCGTCTATTATTTGCGTTGAGAGGTAGAGCATCTCGAGGTTTTGATATTGTCACATAATTTAATGTTACTAGCCTCACCCCTAGATGCGTGACCAATATCTTCACCCCCTCGTTAAATAATAAAGGGCCATCTCTCTCCACACTTGATGTTTGGAGTTCAAACGCCAAGCGTGCTGAGAGATTTCGCCCAGTTCAGATTCTCTCTCCAACATTATCTTCTTGAGAAGATATCGTTGGAGAGTTCAAACTAGATCGTAAGCTAATATCGTAAGTAGTGAGTAGAATTAGTTCTTAAGCTATGTTAAGCAGTCGAGTTCTGGAGTTGACATGATAAGCTTGTATACATCTTAATAAAGTTCGTTCGATGTTAAAAGAAGTTAAAAGCGGTTTTTGTAATCTTTAATCGAAGGTGTCCAAAAATTAGTTATAAAACTGGCGCAGTCGGTAATCAGAATCGGGTTGAAAATTTGTGAAAAAAAAATTATTAAAATACAATAAAAACAAAATCAACTATGAATAAATAATTTAAAATTAAAGTGAAGTTGACCCAAACCTAAAATTAAAATCATCAAAATAAAAAAAAAAAAAAAAAAAAGCTACAAAACTACATATATACGTACATATGTACATATATTGTATAGAAATAAACTAAAGTGCTGAAAACTAATAGTGCAATAAAATTTACTTAAAACAAGAAATAAAACATAAAAATACATACTCCAATCATATAAGGAAAAGTTTTAATACAGTTATAATACAAAATAAAAAACGCGGTCGTCTTAGAACAAATTTAGTTCGATAACAACCAGGCGTCATCAAATTTAGTTCAATAACAACCCTTCATACATGCTCCCTACCGCGCAAGTTATGAGAAATAAATAGTGCGAAAGCAATACTGCTTGTAACCATCAAACTTTACACCAATAATAAAATTTAGAACAAAGTACTAAAAATAAGGGACAAACTTAACAAAGTGAAGTGGAACAAAACCAAAGAGGATCCAGTTTCTATTGGATGTGGAATCGTTGGAGCAAAGAAAAATAAGGCTTAAGTGAGTACTAAAAAAAAAAAAAAAAAACAACAAACAAGTTCATCCAAGAAGATGGAGGTCATAAGTGCTGCAGATAGATTTAAGATAAGTTTAGATTTAATAAGTAGAATATCTGAATTTGATGGAAGTGGAAACTGCTTAATTGATTTCCTAGATAGGGTAGATTCATTGGCCCCCACTTTAGCGACTTTCGACCAAAATACAGAAGCGATTCTTACAGGCTATATCAAAGATAAAGTTGTCGGGAAGGCTAGGTGTGAGCTTCAGAAGCATGGGAGATTAACAACCTGGTCGGAAATAAGGGAAGTTCTAAAAAATAATTTTGGGGAAAGGCTTTCCGCTAACAAACTTATAGATAAAATTCGTACAGCCAGAGTCAACACAACTATAGAGGATTTCTACAGGAATATTAATAGTTTCTTAAGTAGAATCAATAATGCCTATTTTTTAGAAAATGGTCAAAGTAACCAGCAAGTCATCGAGTCCAATAATAGGATTGCCTTAGATTCTTTTAAGAATAATTTGCCGGAACCTACAAAATCGATCGTGTTAAGTCGAAACCCACAAACCCTAAATGAAGCGTATAAAATAATTCTCGAAATTAATCACCAATCATTCGGGCCCTATTCATCCAACCAACATTTCGGGTTTGCACATAGGAACCAAAATAGTTTTCCAAGTCCGAATTACGTTAGACCAAATGTTAGGTACAATAATGCAAACCACTATTCGCTAAATGGTCAAAGACGACAAGACAATAACTTTTCATCAAAACAAAACCAGAATTACACCCAAAGTGGTCAATCTAGACCCAACACACAGAGTGGCCAGTCGCGACGCACAAACAGGTACACGCAGCGTAGTAGCGCTGAGCCCATGGACATTACGCTCAATGAACACAGACGATACAATAACCCTCATTCCCAAAATCGTCAAAATTTTTCACTAAACGGGCAAAACAATTACCCTATATAGTGATCAAAACCCATGTAAGACCCCTAAGGTTTATTATTGACTGTGGTGCAGAGTACAGCATTATTAACAAGAACTTATGTAATCCGAAATGGAGAATATTATCTAAACACCATACTCTTAAAGTACTCGACCGTAATATCCAAACAAATGTAGAATACAAAATCCCTCTGTTTAGCGAGTTCAATAAAAAAAATTACTTTGTAAACTTTTTAGAACTTCAATTTCATGACCATTTTGACGGTCTAATAGGAAATAACATCCTTTTAAGTCTTAACCCAATTATAAATTATAAAACCCGATCTCTTATAACAGAGAGCGCTACTATTCCGATATATTTCAATGAAGAAGAGGAAATATATGCGGAAAATTGTCATAATGATGAGTTTTCGAATGTACTCTGTAGCGAGACTTTAGAAACTAGCATTTCCGACAAAGTTCTTGCAGACCATTTGAGTAATGCCGATGTGTCTAAATTAAAATCTTTACTCAATTCATACAAATCAATTTTTTATAGAGACGGTGACATTTTAACATTTACGAATAAAATAACACACCAAATAAAAACAAAAAACGATATCCCAATCTATAGTAAACTTTACCGTTATCCTGAAATTCACACAGAAGAGGTCGATAGACAAATCAGCGAAATGTTGCAGCAGAATATAATTGCACCAAGCAATAGTCCATACAATTCGCCTATTTGGGTAGTCCCTAAAAAGGACGACACAAACGGGCAAAAACAATGGCGAATTGTAATAGACTACAGGAAGTTGAACGATCAGACAATAGAAGATAGGTTTCCTATGCCTAACATCGTTGATCTGTTTGACAAGCTTGGAAAGTGCAATTATTTCTCTACTATAGACCTCGTTAAAGGATTTCACCAAATCGAAGTTGACCCGCGCGACAGAGTGAAAACTGCATTTTCAACGAAAAATGGCCATTATGAATTTCTGAGAATGCCGTTTGGGCTAAAGAATGCCCCAGCGACATTCCAGAGATTAATGAATAATGTCCTAAAAGAGTTCATAAATAAAATTTGCGTGGTTTATTTGGACGACATACTTATATTTTCGACTAGTTTTGAGGAACACTTACAGTCACTAAAGAAGATTTTTCAAGCTTTAAAAGAATGCAATCTTAAAATTCAAGTGAACAAGTGCAATTTTGCTGATTTTTCTACCAGCTACCTAGGGCATACTATTGTAAATAATGGGATCAAGCCAGATAAAACTAAAGTTAAAGCAATAACGGAAATGAAACTACCGATTAACGTCAAAGGCATAAGACAATTCCTAGGAATAACCGGATACTACCGGAAATTCATAAGGGATTATGCCAAGGTAGCATATCCTATGATAAGGTATTTAAAAAAATCCGAAAAAGTAAACTTATCAGATCCTCACTATATAAAAGCATTTAACACACTTAAAACTTTACTTACTACCGACCCTATTCTTAAAAGCCCAGATTTCAAAAAGCTATTTGTGTTGACCACAGACGCATCGAGCTACGCATTAGGAGCAGTGCTTAGCCAAAATAACCATCCCATCTGTTATGCTTCCCGCACTCTCAATAACCACGAACTAAATTATTCGACGATCGAGAAGGAACTTCTCGCAATTGTCTGGTCAGTTAAATATTTTAGAACGTATTTGTATGGGAGAAAGTTCATAGTCCGCACAGATCATAAGCCTCTGGTTTGGTTAAATGGCATTAAAGAACCAAACATGAAGCTTCAGCGTTGGAAGATCATGCTCAACGAATACGATTTCGATATCGAGTACCTTAAAGGGAAAGAGAACTATGTAGCTGATGGGCTAAGTAGATATACTGGTCGGGTTTTCGAAAACAAAAATGAGTCAAATACTAACGACGAAGTTAGTTTAGGAGACATTTTTAATAACGAGGTAGCTGTTAGTGATAAAAGTGGTAATAACGATGAAGTTACCTCCACAGTTTCTAGGTGTAGGAACAATAACAACGATGTTATGTCCACCGGCGCTACTATCCACAGTGCGATGGAAGATGAAACACGTCACATTTACATAACAGAAAAACCTATAAATCTATTCAAAAATCAAATATATCTATCTTATGGCACTAGGGAAAAAATTACAATAAAAATTGTCCACAAAAAAATACAGAATCTCGTCGAGTTAAGTAAGGAAAATAGTGACATATTAAAAGTAATGAAACGATTTCTAATAGCCAAAGGCCTCATTTGTATATATTGCGACAATACGTCGTTGTTCCTTAGATTTCAAGATTTGTACGTGCAATATTTTTCAATGAATAAAAATCTTAAACTATTAAAATCGAGCATAAAACTGAAAGATATCGTAGATAAGAACGAACTAATCACCATAATAAAAAACGAACATATTAGCAAAAACCACAGGGGCATCAACGAAACGTTCTTGGAACTGAAAAAATTATATTTTTATCCGAATTTACAAATAGAAATACAGAAGTTCATCAATAACTGCGACATTTGTAATTTAGCTAAACACGATCGACGACCACTTAAAATACCAATGCAAATTACTGAAGCACCCCAATGCTTCAACGACATTATTCATGTAGACATATGGTTTCCTGAGCGAGGTAAAATGTACCTAACCACCATAGATAAATTCTCAAAGTATGCAACAATCCACAACTTAGAGGACAGGAACTGGATAGCCATATTAGGTGCAATAAAGCAGAGAATTCAATTCCTAGGTAAGCCGAATAAAATGATATCTGATGGAGAAACTTGCATATTGCACTCAGCTGTTGAACAGTTCCTGAAAGAAAATAATATTACATTCCATCAAACAACAGCATCACTTAAGACCGGCAATGCTGATATCGAAAGACTACATGGTACCTTAAACGAACATTTGAGGATCCGAAATGCAGCTAAAGACAATTCCGAATTAGACGACAAACTCTTCCAGATAATCTCGATTTATAATAACACCATACACTCAACCACAAGATTAAGACCAATAGATTTCATTCTCAAAAATTTTAGCAAGGAAGACATTAGTACATTGGCAGAAAAATACAAAAACGATAAAGAAACTAGGACAAATAACAGAAATAGGGAAACAGATACTAAACTGAACCAATGCATGGACATAGTTCAAAATAGAACTGTCGTAAAATCTAAACCTAAGTACAAAAAGTTGAACAAATTTACAATACAAGGCAATTATGTTGTAGACAAATCGACAAAAAGAAATACAAAATTTTATAAAAAACAATTTAAACGCAAATACAAATATCAGGATCCATAGATACAAACATACATACCTAATAGAAATTTGCTAGATTAATTCCATCGCTTAGATTCCTTTTTTTAAATCTCTAACGCTTATCTATGTATGTTCTATTTCCTATTTATGATGAGTAATTAGTATATTTCCTATTCGTTACGCTGCGCAGGCTAAAATGACATTTCAATGGGTTTGCACAACGTAGCCGTTGGTTGTGTTTAGCGAGGGAATTGCGTTCAGGGGAAATTCCTGTTTGCAAGTGTAGTGTTGCCATCATAGTCCTTTATAATTGTGACGACTCTTTCGAATACATCAAAGTAAAATATTAAAATTGATTGGGCCGACTAATAAAAAGTTAATTGTAATTTCATAAAATGAAAATCATTTTTTTTTATATTTTTTGCGTAAGAATGCTTTTGTTAGGTAGATTCCATTTCGAAAAAACTAATAATAGAACACACATACTAGTAAGTGGTTGCCAATGAAATACCTTACCTCGGAAAATACATAGATAAAAAAATAAATAAGAACTATTATAATAGAAAAATAAAAAAAATAATGCACTATCGTTTTAAATAATTATAAATCAGAATGAGACATTGTATTTCCAAATAAGATTTTTTTTTTTTTTGTAATATAAAGTAGTAGGCATTAAAATTTTGTAAAAATAGATACTTTAAAAATGTTAGTTCTTAGAAAATAGATTATACATAGTTTGTAAAAACAATGAAATCAGTTAAAATTTTTGCACTGTTATAAATTGAGATCACTGAACAAATATTTATACTACAAAAAAAACAAAAAAAAATAATAAATAAAGAAACCTGTTACATTACTCAAATATTTAATATAATAAATACATTTGTAATATGCCAATTACACTAATTTATCAAATTTTGCTTACTGTTATATTTACTAATGATTTTTTTTTTTGGGGACCAAAAAACACCTAGTGGGGGAGGTGTCACATAATTTAATGTTACTAGCCTCACCCCTAGATGCGTGACCAATATCTTCACCCCCTCGTTAAATAATAAAGGGCCATCTCTCTCCACACTTGATGTTTGGAGTTCAAACGCCAAGCGTGCTGAGAGATTTCGCCCAGTTCAGATTCTCTCTCCAACATTATCTTCTTGAGAAGATATCGTTGGAGAGTTCAAACTAGATCGTAAGCTAATATCGTAAGTAGTGAGTAGAATTAGTTCTTAAGCTATGTTAAGCAGTCGAGTTCTGGAGTTGACATGATAAGCTTGTATACATCTTAATAAAGTTCGTTCGATGTTAAAAGAAGTTAAAAGCGGTTTTTGTAATCTTTAATCGAAGGTGTCCAAAAATTAGTTATAAAACTATATACAACATGCGCTTCTGCCATCCTTGTAGAAATTGAGGAAGCCTTTGACAACCCTTTTTTGAGAGGATTGCATTTAATCTTGAACAGTGACACTATCTTGAGTTAAGGGACTCATAGGGACCAAATTGAATAAAAAGGCGAGCTCCGTAGCAAAACACGAGCTCCTATGGTTAATAAATATAAAACGGTTGGCGCTGACGGCATCCCTTTGGAACAATCTCATGCCGTGCCAAATACATCGGCAGAACTGCTGCATCGGTGAGTGAACATTTCCCGTAAAACAGAAGAGCGGGATGAACATCAAGATTCGGAGAAAGGGTAACTTTGTGGAATGTGCGAACTGGATGCCTTTCCAGGACGAAAGTCCATGCATTTGAGATCAATGGTTTCCAGATGTCCATCCAATAGGTTGAAGCTCGATGCTTATAAGATTACAAGGAATCTAGTTCTGCTTTCCTTTCGACAGGCTACTAACGTTTTCATCAGGTGGCGTGTAAAGGAACGGCCATCGATTGATTTCTTTTTGAAGTGAGTGTATTTCGACGCTGGCAACATTAACGCGCTTGAAGCATTGACAGGTACTCGTATGTAGTGTTAAGTCTTCGCGGTAAGAAATCGATCTTTTATGCTTAAACCTCGCAACATTATTTCCGAACTGAGTGCTGTGTTGCAGAAGCTGTGAGAAAGTATCAAACTGAAGTTCATTAAGCGGCTGGTGTAAGGGAATTCATAAAGAAAGTTCGTGAAACTAGCATTGCTTATGGATAACAAAGGCTACCCGCGTGCCTTTCCGGGCTGTTGACAAGGCGCCCGTGAAAAATCAAGTTTTCAATTCGCCAGAAAAATCAACAACTGAACATCGGTCGCATTTCTCTGAGGAGAAACTATTTACTTACAAGGTTAAACTCACACAAGGATTGCAGCAAAAAAATCAGCTTCATTATGATATCTCTGAGTTTTCCTTAAGTGAGTTTGAAAATTCATCGATTTTGGCCATGCAATTTCGAATCTTTTCGGGCGAAGCTCATTTTCATCTCGTTGACCTTGTCAACAAGCAAAACTGTAGGGTTTGGGGCTCCAAAAATCCTAGGGAAGCCAATACATTCTCAAAGAATGACTGTTGGGATTGACGGCATCACTGATCTCCACTTATTTGAAAATAAAACTAGTAACAAGGTACGGTGAATAAAGTGCGCCATGGGGACATGATTTGGGTTTTGATTAGAGCGAGATGGCCCAATGTGTCACACTAGCCGTCAAATAATCGATCTTTCGCTTGTTAATCGTGTTATCAACCGTTTTGGCGACTTGGCTTGGCCTTGGACCTTTTTTTTGGACGGATTACTGCCCAGCCAGCCATAAATAATCGGAAGGTGTGCTCTCTTCAATTGATTATCAATCATTGAAAAATATTGAACGTTGTAGTTTTAATAGCAATTTAACAAAGAAACCAAGAGATGGCCCACCATTTAATGGATCTAAGATCTGTGGAATGGCACATCTGACACTGGAATGGAATACCTCAGCACCAAATGAAAGAGTGGACAACTTTCACTTGAAGCAAGAAGGTAATTTCACACAATTTCATCCAACATTATGCGGAACCTGTGAGATCAGTTTTGTGTGTTTGCTTTGTTAAGGGCATAGGCAGGTGCATGTTTAAAGGGAGTGTCGGTTGTGGGTTGGAATTTCTGAATCAAAGCTCACAGTAGAAGCACGTAGTTCTGTCTAGCCTTACTGTCCAAAATATGATACGAGAACTACAATACTATTTAGGGCTGGACGCATTTTTTTAAAACAATTTCTGAGATACCTAGGCTTAATTTTAGATTCCAGACTATTTGGCATTAAGATTGGCATCTACAGTCTTATATATGTACATGCAAAGGGACTTTTAGCAAATACTTGCGGACTTAAACTGTGGTATACTAGTGTTACATAGCTATGGTAGGACCTATTTTAACGTACGACTCGACAGCCCGGCTGAAGGCACTTCAAAAGAATTGTTATCTTTCATTAAGACTAAAAGAACCCGGATTATGGTCATCAACATCATATGGTCATACCTCTATTCTATGCCGATGGGAAACTACTATCAGGCACGGGAGTATCAATACCGGAATTCCTGACAGAAACGACTGAAAGAACCAGCAAGTCACAAGCAAAGAGGAACTGGCTTTCTACACAGATGTCGGTACTGTGGCTTGGGTGTACTGTGAAACTCTAGAAGTGAACCATTCTTTTAAAATTAACAGCATTAATTAACAGGGTTTTCCAAGCCGACTATAACTATTACTCAGGCTTGAGAATTATCCTAGAAGACAATATCGTAGGGTAAATAATTACGGTGTACAGTGATAGTCAGACAGCCGTTAAGGCGGCAGTCAGATCAAAACTAGTGAATCACTGCAGGAGACATCTAAATGAGATATAAAGAACAAATTCGGTGACCCTATGCTGGGTACCAGGGCATATGAATAATCCTGGTAATAAAAGAGCGGATGAACTTGCAAGGAAGGTATCGGCGTTGCATATTTTATAGGCTCTCCGTTAGCTCTTTTAGTAAGCTCATCGATGGCGAAAACAGCGGTATAGACTACAGGCACTACCCTATGTCCGATCTACGACAAGAAGAGCGCCCATTCTCTAGTCAAATGAGATCGCAATAACTCACGAGTTATCTCAAGCATCATCAGGGGGCACCATTGGTATTCATGCAGAACGCCTTTCGGGTTATACACAAAGATTACTGTCGAAGCTACGGGGACGGAGAATAAATCGTGCCTGTTTGTCACCTACTATGTGAATGTCCTACTCTTGCCAACAGAAGAATGAGGACTCTTCGTAGTCACTTTTTCATGAAATTGGAGGACTTGAATAAAAAGGAGTGTGACCCAACAATTTATGCAGATGGCTCAAGAATCAAAGATCTGAGTCATACCGGATTCATCCAGCGGAATCGAGCTTGTCGGGTTTTGAAAGACAACCATTCATGGACATTGCCATGCTTATTGACAGCCAGACTGTCATCAAGGCGCCAGCAAAGAAGAACTCGCTCTGCTAGGGTGTCGTTTCAAAATCAGTCTCCTATGGATAGCGGGGCACAATAACATAGAATAACATACATAGAAGCGCGGTTCAGCCCTCAACAGGTTCCTCGCGAAGTGTATTCACATCCCGTTGGGAGCAGTCAAAGGAAAAATCCTTTCGCCCTTTCTATCGAATGCCAACACCAGGTGGCAGGGGTTGCAGAATTGAGTCGTATCAAGGCATATGTGGCCCAACTACAACTGGTCCAGAACACAAGATCTACAAAACAGGAATCGCACAGACCGATTAGTACGGGCCTATAGGAACACACGCGTTCAGACTAGGCACCCCGTTCAACACACATTATCGAAGCTGGGAGAGAGAAAGAAACAGTGTTTCATCTCCTCGGTGGGTGTCCGTCTTCTAGGCACGGCCAGACATTGCATACTGGGCAAAACCTTCTTTGACAACCTTCTCTTGGAAAAAGGTAAGCGACCTAGTCAGTGTCCTAAATCCCACAGGATGGTTGTAGAAAACTTCCGCTTCCTTCTTCAGGTTTTAACATGTGAGCTGTGGTATTAAAATGGAAGCTACCACTTCTACCTACCTACCTAAGAACCGTCAGAGATTCATATCCTTATCTGCGTGGTTACAGTTTGGTGTCTTTTCTTCCCTATTTTTAGGTTCTCAGGGTTGAAAACAACTCAAATGGGCACAATGGATCTAACTGTTGGCCCAAGTGAGCAGTGACAAGCATGTCACATCTACTTAATCTAACCAGAGGCACAGCAATTTGTAACGAATCCAATTTTTTTGTAAGTATCTAAATTTTAAGTTCCATGACAACAAGAAAAAAAAAAAAGGAAAAACTTCCCTCTAAACACACGTTTAAATGGCGTACGCTTCCTTGTTCAAAATAAACTCAACATCGCTACTGCTGTACGCAAGAGCAGCCACATCGCGCCGTCTTCCTCAGCAAATCACAAAGTAAACTACTAACCTACAGATGCCCACCAGAAGCAGATACACCTAAGCGCTTGTGCAACAAGATGGGTAGCACGATACCACATCACAACCACCGAACTCACGTATCTGGCTACCTTTTCCTTTTCATCTTATTTTCTTGTTGATTTGGCAAACCAACAGAATCATCATTGGACCGGCACTGGCACACCTAGAAAGAATATTTAGTAAAAGCTGGTTTCTCCGTGCGCGCTTTCAAAGAGGTTTTCACTTTCAGTTCACCACACCACACTTCACTCCGTTCCGGCCGCGGCCATAACTTGCTAATTATATGCGCGCATGAATTTCGTTTGCGAATGCGCCCTGCGGGCGCATAAAAAATTTCCATTTTCATTCAAGCATGTAGCCCACCTCCTAAGGTATCAACAAAAAAAAAAAAACAAAAAAATACCTGTCTTGGCTTTGGCCAGTATTAGCGGTCATGATTGTGATGGTTACTCACACAAAGCACTGTAGACAGCGCTTGGTCGCTTTGCATTGCTCATTTGAGCGTCATCTCTGCTGAGCAAATTATAGATACTTTCAGAACGAACTGATAGATATGCAGGCAATAGCTACAGAACAGGTGGATTGATAGACGCGGACGCGAGATATTCGCATCGAATGCGAATGCTTGAGTGCAAATCGATAGGCAAACACAATTTAGACAAATTTGCATTTGTTGTCGTCGCTGGCCAGGGGTGGGCAACTGGACAGTTCTTTGTCTGTTTTCGTTTTCTTTATTGGTTCCATTTGGCATCGAGATAAAAATTCAGTTTAAAGTGGAGTTTAGGCGACGTAAGTACAGCTTTGCCTCATGTGGCAACTTAAGTGGACGCAGATTATTTTAAAATGTGGATAGGAATGCAGATAACTTCATCTTGTTACCGGTGATGTAGGAAAAGCTAGCCACGAGGAAGCTTTATAGCTCTCGTAAAGCCGGGACTATACTGTACCTTCTATGCATTTGGATTGCTTTTAAGTTGAGCATCTATACACGGGTCAGCATTACGATGGATACAGAGACTATGACTGCTCGAAGCCGGAAGCCTAAGAATTGAGCTCGTGATGAAGTTCTTGCTTTACCACCTAGTGGTAACCTTAAATTGCAAGCGCGAGCTGTCTAGAGTTTCTAGTCTAGGTAACGTGGGTTAGCAGTCCGCGTTATTCATCCCTGCCCTCTAACGAAACCGATATACACCTCGGATAAGGATTGATCAAATGATGGCGACTTTGTTCCCGGATCGAAATCGCTTTCTGGAATGTGAGGATGCTCTTGGATCTCAAAATGCCAGATTCAAATGTCGCGTGAGTTCAGTCAATATAAGTTTGACATATTGGGAGAGAGTGAAATAAGATTATAACACAGATAACACAGATTGTAACGCAGTCCTCACGAGTCCGAAGTGGGTCTGCTGCTAACACCAACCGCACGCAGGAGCATTATTTCTGTGCCTCTACATGACGATATTATCGGCCAGATTCTGGACTACATTGTGGTCATGTCACGATCTTTCAATAATGCACTGCAATGAGCCCTCCGACTGAAGATTCTAAGGACATCTTCTACAATCAGCTTAGCGTTGTATACAATGTAGTGCCGAATAGAAATATCGTATGCGATGGGTGATCTGAATGCAAAGATAGGCGACGACAATGAAGGCCTCAGTTATGTGATCGAGAACCACATTCTCGGCGACCTCCATGATTCACTATGACAATGCAATATCAATCGCCTAGTCATCGGAGGCACAATGTCCGAGCACAAAGGCACGAGGCCGCCTTTGTTATGGCTGAATTGTCCTCATCGACATCCTCGCAGACGAGATGTTCAGGACGTACAATAGAAGAACTCTGAACCGACGCGATGCCAATGGCATCAAGATGATAGAAATGGAAAAAAAGGGAGCGTCAGTAGGTACATATGTACGTGGCAACCTCGTTTGGTCAATACAATAAAAGATAGGTGGACATACAAGCTGATACCGGCAACCATAGACAGGATAAGTCGAAAATATGTGGAATGTAACTGTCATCTTATGCAGTTTTTGTCTGGTCATCTCAAATACCTCCATTGATTTGGGTAGGACAGTTCACAGTTCTGAGTGCCCGGTCAAGATGAAGATACGAAACACGCGTATTTTACTGCACACGCTTCACAGCATGTAGAACTAGTCGGCCCAGTCCGTCGTTGCTTCCCGACCATATGACCAGCTCCGATGTAATACCTAAAGGCAGTCCTGCGAGGAGAGTGGTGGAAGTGTGCTGGGTATGCATTAGTTTGCAAGCGCATTCCTGGAATCGAGTACTTGGGCTTCCGGTTCGTGCATGCTGGTATGCTATTATTTAGTACCTGTTGAAGTTATTGTATCATTGGGAGAGTTTGTTGCATGTAATCTATTTACAGTTCACGAAGCCCTCTATAAGTTTAATGATAAGTGGCATCATCGAACGTTATATCCCCGAAAATAAGGCCAGATCTCGCGTTAGAGGGATGAAGATCGTTACAGAACGATGATCACTGATTATTTGTTTCCAAAGTTGAGTGCAGTGGATCTCGAAGACGCGTGGTACCAACCGAAGCCCCCGACTTATTGAAATCACTATTTGATGTAAAACTGATTTCGGGAAATGGACCTTTCAATTGGCCTGACGATCGTTTCATAAGACACGTCAAAGTCAAGTCTCTGACTCATGCAGTTAAAGCATGATGCCTTGAGAGCTAACACTGCTCGTACCATTCCTAACATAACGTCATCTTTACTCAAAAAAGTGACCTAAAAGTGGACGGACAGAATGCTCTTCGCCATGAATACCCACAGTGGCCATATACAATGACTTAATCGCTTGTAAAAAAGGTTTTGATCAAAAGGTTACTTTTTTATGTTGAATTTATTAAGGTCGTACCGGGCTTAAGGAATATCCACTTTCGTGCCTTGGGGTGAAATAATCTGTAGATATGCATCTGCCCCAATTCATTCATTCTTTCAGGAAATATACTGATTTCCCTTCGGATTTTGCACGCGATCCATCTGGTTCCGGGATTTCGAGGGCTTTAGAGAAAAGGAGCTTTGTGGTTGCTATCAGTGGTCTTGCGAAATCTACTTTAGGCACGACCACGTGGCTTCCGTCCTAAAGAGCACAAGTTTCGGGTAAAAGTCTTGGTGAGATCAAAGATCGTATACAGACCAGTCCAAAGCTAGGTGCTAGATATAACCAAGCTATCAGGAAGTCCAAGAGGAAAACTTGGAAATCCTTTTGCGAAAGCACAGAGGATCTCCCAACCTCAATCAGCGTGCAAAAAGCACTATCAAAAGATCACAACAACGGCATTGGTCTATTAAAATATTCGGACGACAGCTTCACTAACAGCCACAGTGAAACCTTAGGGTTGATCCTACAAACCCACTTCCCAGGCTCTGAAACTATCGTTCCATCGTCTGATATTGCTGATAGCTCAACGCACTCGCTCCTCAACCGGAGAAATTAAAGTCTATCGGTACGTTTATTCGACCCTAACAATATCAAATGGGCTATCTTCACTCAAAAGCCCTTTAAATCTCCAGGAGGGGATGGAATATTCCCCGCTTTGCGACGCTTATAGAAAAACCAATGAGTAAATATCAAGCGAGCAAGTTCACCGTTACAGCCCTACATCATCTCGTTAAGAAAATCGAGGGCACACTATCGAAAGAGATACATATGTAGCCCTGTGCTCATTCTTGGACATAGCAGGGGCGTTTGACAACACGACATTTCTGTCCATTGAAAAAGCCTCCTTCGCTAAAGGAATTGATACCCAAATTATCAAATAGATTAGTGCTGAGCAGCAGGAAAATTTCTGCTAAGCTGGGACAGTCATCTGAATGATTAAAGTCATTAAAGGTTTGGGTTCTCTCCCTTCTCCTATGGTCCATAGTGGTCGATCAGATGCTTAACGACTTAAATGACTCAGGCTTTCTTACTCAAGGTTACACTGATGACCTGGTAATAATAATCAGAGGCGAAAGTGAGACTACCCTGACAAGTCTATTGCAAAGTGCCTCAAACAAGGTATGGAGATGGTGTCAAACTGAGGGGTTAAGTGTAGATAGTGAAGAACATTGAATCTCTCAAACATATCGCCAAATGGCGTTCAAATTCCATTCTCAAAGGAAGTAAAATTACCTGGGAGTAATACTAGACCAAAGACTTACTTGGAATCCACATCTAGAGAAAATCCAACCAAGGCTACCTCAGCGTTATGGGCTTGCTCAAGACTGTTCTGAAAATGATATACTGGACTGAGTTCACTATCATAGTCCCTATTATAATTTACGCTTCACTAGTGTGGTGGGAAAAGGCTGAACAAACCTCCGCCCAAAACGCACTCCAAAAGCTCCAAAGGCTCGCCTGCACTGGTGTCTCTGGTACCATGCATTCGTGCCCTACAGCAGCTCTGGAAGCTCTTTTAGATATTCTCACATTGAACCAGCGTGATGCTAAGCTCCTCACGGACTTCCTCACCCGACACTGTTCACTTATAATACCATCTCCACAAAATGGGCATAAGTCCTATAGACATGTGCCGATTTTGTCTGGAATATCAATTGCCGAGCATATCCTGTGCGATTGTCCTGTGTGACACTTTGGAAGGGAATTCAATTCCCAAAACATAGTCAACCAGTCACCCGCAAAAACGATCCTAAGGTTCCTTCATGACCCTGAAGGCCCCTCAGAGCCTAGTTCTGGTTTTCCAGAATAGGTGCCTTCCGGCTATTGCCGCGAAGAAAGCAATTCTATTATTATTAGATGCTCTGGATTTGAGAGGGATACTTCTTTTAAAATTTTAAAATGGGGAAGATTCTATCCCGTAGAATTACCTTCCCCATAAGCCTGATCAGATCCTTATATTCCTACCTACAGACCAATTTAGCGTCTATAAGGCATACATTGTCGCGGAAAAATAGACTTAGTAGCTCGCGGCCAAAAATGGTATAAAAATTAAAAATACCAAACTAGAAATAATGGCCACTTTATAGCGTAGGTAGGTAGCAGTCTTAAATTGCAATCTAGGAACCAGTTAAAAAGTGAAAATTGTTCCCCCCAGTAGCAAGCAATTGCACAACACTAAGTTTGGAATTTTAAAATTTCATCACCGATGGACATCTCCTCTTGGCAGGCACATGTCTGACGGCAGTCTCGACGCCTAAACTCCCCAACGTCATTCACAGAAGTACTCACTGTAAGTACAAAACGTACGGCTACATACCACCCTAAGTTACTGCCGCAATTTCAAAGCAACTGGTTGGACGAGTTTATCGTTGGCGGATAAACTTTTTTTTTTTGGATTCTGAGCGCCAAAACAACTTTCTCAGCTACAAATGTGAATATGTGCAATGTGCACAAAAAAAAAACACAGCAACGGATAAAATTTTGTTTAACACCGCATGACTTTTTCAAAGAAACCAATAAATACGGGTCCACAGACAGGGTCGTGGTGTGATGCAATCCTGCGGTGGGTGGTTTATTTTTCCTGCATTTTTTCGAATGAATAGGCATCCAAGTGAATAGGAAACAGGAATTTAGATTTAGGGTTCTAATGGAGCAACGTAGCTCCAAGGCATTCAAGCTTGCTATTGCAGATTTTGGGCTCAGACTAGGTCCCATTCGATGCCAAAGAAGTAAGTCTTTGTATGAGAGAAAACCCCCACAGGATGAAAGTGAAAATGGGCCATGAAAAAATAGTAAGAATCCCTTTAAGGCGAAAGTCCTGCGACTGTTTCTATTGCTTATCGCGAACAAGAATGCACGAGTGTCTTGTTCAAATTATCATGCATGATTCCTTGACATTGAGGGCGCTTTCGATAACACTGGGTACAGCAAGAGCAATCAGTAACAGAGGTATCGAGGATTCGACCAACAATTGGATAAGAGCCATGCTTGAAAATCGAATTATTACCACCTCCTCTGAAGGAGTACCAGTGTCTGTGTCCGCAGTTGAAGGTTGTCCCCAAGGCGGAGTTCTCTCTCCCCTTCTATGGTCACTAGTCATAGACAATCTTCTGGTCGATCTTCAAAGAATAGGCTATATCGCCATTGGTTATACGGATGACTTGGCGATACCTATTAGTGGTAAGCATAGCGCGACCATTTCTAGCGTCCTGCAAGGTGTTTTCCTACACATCTTAGAATGATGCCGCAGAGAAGAACTATCTATCAATCCCTGCTGAACTGTTCCAGTGCCTTTTACTAAAAAAAAGACTGGTCAATCTAGGTCCTATCATTATCAAAGGCACCACTCTAGCTCGTGAAGTCAAATATCTCGGGGTCATCCTCGACAAACGGCTCAGCTGGAGTTCTCATATCAAGTCCGCCATCGAGCGTGCCACAAGGGCCATGTCGGCCTGTAGACAACTTTATGTCTGAACTTGGGGTCTAAAGTTACAGAGAATTGCCTGTCTCGGCATCACAGGTGCTATACGCATAGCACCTGCCCTACAGCAGCTTTAGAAGCAGTCGTTGGGCTTTCAACCCTTTATATCTTCATTAAGAAGACAGACCCTAGGTGTGCTATCAAGTTGCAAATAGGAATACAAGTATAAATCAGGTGACCATGTGGGACATCTGAAAATTCTTGACTCAATCCCCAAAAGAGACTTGTTTGGTACCATCATGGTCAAGGAGTACTGTTTCGATAGGTTATTTCAGGTAGAAATATTAGACCGTGCAAATTGGTCTAATGGTGTTCCGGCATTAGACCGTAGAGGTCTGGTATGGTTCACAGACGGATCGAAAATGGAATCTGGAGTTGGAGTTGGAGCTGGTGTCTTTGGGCCCAACACCAAAGCCTCGATACATATGGGAATGTGTCCCACGGTATTTCAGACTGAACTCCATGCCATTGAAATCTGCGCTAGGTTAAACCTTAGTAAGGGTATCAAGGGCGCTAGAATATATATATTTTCAGATTGTCAGGCAGCACTCAAAGCGTTGTCGTCCAATTTAGTGGACTCCATATCAGTTAAATGCAGCTGCGATGCACAACAAGGTAAAACTTGGATGGGTCCCAGGTCATCAAGGGATTGCAGGCAACGAACTAGCAGATGAACAAGCTGGGGCTGGCTCAGAATCTGCGTTCATAGGACCTGAACCTTTCTGTGGCATCAACTGGTCTTTAGCCACAGCGCTGATTAGTAATTGGGAACACAAACTTTGTCTGGACCACTGGGAAAATGTCTCATGGTCGAAACAATCCAAAGTACTAATCATGCCTTACTCCTACAAGGATATACTAAACCTTAATAAGGATAGTATCAGAAAGCTAGTGGGCTTTCTCACGGGCCATTGTGGCCTGAGATACCACCTTAACAAACTTAATCTGAGCTCAGACACGGAATGTAGGTCCTGCTGGGAGGAGGATGAATCATCCGAACAAATTCTCTGCAATTGCCCAGCCAATGTAAAGGTTAAGGAGACATAAAGAAATCTGTACGCCAGCGGAATTGATAAATTCTGCTATTAAGGACATACTATCCTTCATTAGGGAGGTAGTACGTCTCTTAGATTCCAAAGAAGTAAAAGAAACTGTTTTTTAGAAATGTGTAGCACACCGATCAGGTGGGTTATGAAAAAGCTTAAAAGATAGCAAGGACACGTCTCTGCCTGCCCTGAGTTTTTTACAGGAATCGTCACAGGATTGTTCCCACATGGATGAAGTGATTAAGGAAATGCCCACCAACAGCATAATCACTGCAATGGAGCTCAATGATATAAGCCACAAGATTGGAAAGAAACTGGGGCTGACAAGATCCCCAACAGAGTCCGTAAGATAACACTCAAAGCGCGTATTTACAAACCTATATGTCGATGTGTACAGTTCATGCTTGGAAGAGAGTCTTTCCGGAACAATGATATCGACAGCGAAACTACAATAAACTGCCCCTTGAGGCGGCCGGTATAGGTAGTCCTAGAACATAGATTGGAAGTAGGAATACAGGATGCTTTGGCAAGGGTAGGGTTGGCAATGGACATCAACGAAGCGAATACATCCATAGTGCCACCGATTGGCAAGTTGTGTATTATAATACACAGCATAATAGAGAAAGGCCAACTCGTCCTGGATATACAGCGAGGAATGGAATATGCCACCTCCCTTACGCTATAGTCGAAACTAAGCAAAACGAAAGACCCGTCTATAACCTACTTTAACCTAACAGTGTACTGGGGAAGCGGCTTGGCTTCTAAATTTAGCGCTGATGATCGAGGATAGACATTTTTCCGTCAGGTTGAAGTATTTCATTTTCTTTTGCTAAATTTCTGATGGCAGTCTCGAATAACGTAAATGTCAGCGGGTATAGAAGAACCCACGGACCAACATTTTTTATGGGGATACGACAGTGCCTGAGGAATGAAGTTGATGGTTCTACTGAGTGACCGAGAATAGGATATAAGACCGCCGAATTGAAAGTATCAAGCAGTTCGTTAAGACGTTCACAAAGCTTCAATGCAGTTAGCATAAAATAATTTACAGTAAGGATCATAGTATTAGTAAGGCATACGAGCTAGATTTCGCCATCAGATTAACATCTACTCAGATGCAAAGTACTTCAAGACGGCACACAATGCACGTTGGCATAGTAAAAATGGCATGGAACAGTTGTGCTAAACGGTATTGTTCTGGACTTATCAAACGCATTCAATTCCGTAAAATGGAAGCACATCAGTACCAGAGCACATCAGAAAGATAGTGACGAGCTACTTGAATAAAGGACCCTGATATACGATACAGATGATGGCTCCAAGGAGCAAAGGTAACAGGAGGAATAGCACAGGGCCCGGTATTGGGTCTTCTCTTCTGGAACGTCATTGATATGTACGTACGATCGGATACCTAAGCTTTCCATACAAAAGGATCTTAAATAGTAGTTATTGTCGCCAGGCAGTTGGAAGAGGTCGTGCGTATTAGTCACGATATCATCGGAGTCGTTCAACGTTGGTTCGAGTCCAATTGACATACTGACCGAAGAGACGCAGCAAATATACGGACAACCAAGGTTCGCCCTGAGAAATTGCAACAGTGATGGGACGTATCAACGAAGAGTTGGCCGATCTCTGGTCTTATCCCGCTTACTGGGGCACGAAAAAATCGTAAGCATGGCGAATTGGATTTCTACGTAACGCAACTACTAACTATGCCAGCTCCCCCTACTGTCCGTCATGTGAATCAAGAAGATGCGGTGAATGTGTTCCAGTTCCGCGTTTTGAAGCCCAAAGGAGGTAGATTGACGAGGTCTCAAGGAATACTAGTGACCAGCTAGTGCCAAAGCGGTGGGAAAAAGGACATGGAGAGGAAGGTGGGTTTAGTGAGTGCCCACAGTCCACACTTTTACTGGGTACAGGCTCAGTTTCGTCTTTGAGAGATTCCCACCTACCCATGTACATATTTAAAAACAAATTTTGCGGCAGACCTTGTACTCAAACAATGTGCTCCCAATGGCTAGACGACTGACATTGCAAAAGCCAGCAAAGCGTTCACTGTTCTGATTGGGATCCCCGCGGCAATCAACTCCCATCACGTTTTGTTATATGCAGTCTTGTTGATGCATACCGTAGCGTCCTCTATATCACAATCATGAGGCGTTAAGTTATGGTCGGCGCTGTATTTGATGTAAAATGTACTCTTGTCGCGGTTTCCATCGCAGCATAACACTGGAAGATAGAGATCTTGTGGTGGCAGTCTGTACCAGGATACACATACACTTGGCTGTCTGTACCAGGATCAGAAGATGTCCTCTTTGATTGCATTGATCCTTCCACGTTGGCTACCCAGGGACTAATCAAACCAATCGGAGCTTTCAATGAAGCGGACGATGCTTAAGATGTCTGCGTCCTTAGACGTTGAGGTCATTAAAGAGAAGAGCCTCTAAATGGAACATTCCTCTTTGGCACAGGGCCTCTTGTTCATCCCTGCAGCTCCTGCAAAAGTCATTTGAAAAGGAGCTCAGCCTTTTAGCATGTTTTGCCCTATCAGACAATTTCCCGAAAAGGACACTAATCAGTGTAGCTGATCTGTGATCGTTTTAGCAGAACTAACCCGGCACTGCGTTTCTGATCCAGCTTAGGCCAGATCTGTCTAGATATGTATATAACACATCGAGCCAGAGAAAGCGCCCAGCTTGAGTAGATGTTTACATGTAGCGAGGGGTGTATCCAGGTTTTGTTATTTAGGCTGAGTTTTAAGCTCGTCAGCCCTACAGTTTTCTCTATGGCTAAGGCACCCAGCAAAAGTCAATGTTGAACTGCTCCGTCATATCCGAGAGAGACGAATGGCAGTTTAAAGCGGCCTTTGAAGTGAAAGAGCCCGATTCCACGGACTTGATTGGATTTACGACAAGGGTCATAGTATCAGTGAAGCATTCAAGCTAAATTTCCCCATAGCATTAACATGCGTTCAGATACCTGTAAAACCTTTTAAAGGGAAAAAACTGTGATAGTCAAGAAGGTATACAATAGATACACTGAACGCGTCTATCTTTCTTATGCTGACAGTCCAAGAAGTTTCGAATGGAAGGAGAGCAGTCAGTTTAAAAAAAATTGTTTGTTTTCTTAAAAGAAAAACTATAAAATCTGCCATTTAATCCTATAAAAAATTCCACTTTTCCCCTTTTACCTTGTACAGCTAATCTGCATAATGAAGCGAAACATACAAGTAGCCTGTGGCGCTTCATGGTTAATTGAATTCATATCTAAATTAGCAATTCAATTAAAGAGTCATCAGTATGGAATGTGCACATTGCCACTGTTTGATGTCGATGGGCTGCTCGGTGGTGATCGTATGGGTCATCGTGGCATCATTGATGTGTGGTTGAGATACAATACAAAAAAAAAAATATTTTTCTGTTAAAATTCTTGTCCTACCGTATCCCTCCCTATAGGGTGTTGCATAACACATTTTTGTAAGGGATATCTACATAGTCAAGCCAACCTAGAGAGTTGAGTTTTCCAACATTACTTGTACATCCGCCGCGAGTAAGTGCTTTCGGGTAGGTTTTCTTCCAAGAAAAGAACACAAATTTCGTTTCACCCAAAATCTTGTTGCCTTAAAAAAATACTACTTTTGCTACCTATAACCTCAATGTCAATCACATCCTAAGTAATTGAAAAGTGAGCATACTGGAGGAAAGACACATTGACTAGGAACTAGGAGAAACCCATTTAGAAGTATATATACACCACCACAGGCACCCCTCAAGGCGGAGTCATCTCCCCACTGCTTGTTCTTAATGAATTGCTCCTAGAACTCAGAAATAGCGGAATCAAAGTCAGAGCCTATGCTGATGATGTGGTATTGCTGGAGACAGGCAAATCTGATGAAGCACAAATGATCTTAAACACCTGGTCTAGGGGATGTGGATTTAGGGACTGGCGGTCACTCCCCACAAAATAGAGTTGGTACTGGTTACCAATGAAAGGAAGGTACAGGAACTTGGAGGTATTCCTCTCAGAACCTCTGACAGTGCCAAATGCTTGTAATTAATACTCGAAAAAATAAATAAATTGGAGACTGAATGTCAATGAAAGAATTAAGAAAGCCACGATAGCCTTATACCCGAGTAGTAGAATATCCAGCAAAATTGGGGACCAAGTCTCAGAATCATCCTCTGAATGTACCTATACGGCTGTTATGAAACTGATACTTATACGTGGTAGCACTGTGAGTTGGCAAACCGCCAGCAAGACCACCAAATTTAAATCAATCACGAAGGTACAAGGGCTAGCGTGCATTGGAGCTACTAGTGCAATGAGAACAACGACAACAGAACTTCTAAGTTCTGCCCTAAGAAGCAGCCAGTCAGACATCTGGAGGCCAAACACATCGGGCGTGTGTAGGTGATGTAGCAACAACCGACTACAAAACGCCATTACCTGGTCTTTACAAGACCTTTCATAAGTCCCTATCGGAGTAGAGAAGAAATGCAAGACCAAAAAATACAAGTTTACCCTGATGGGTCCAACATGGACATTGGTAAAGCCACACGTATCTTTTCTGATTCCCATGGCATGTCAAAATCAGTCAGATTCCCTAACCACAGCAGCGTTTTCCAAGGGGGTGCCCTAGCAGTGACATTTGACGTTTGTGAGAACGCAATGAAGGCAATACCACTTGACGATATAACCTTTTTCATCGACAGCCAGGCAGCGAGCGTGATCTAGACGCAATACTAGCTCTTTGAGAGCTTTTTTCGACGTGCAAAAAACTGATCATGAACATAATGTCGAAAACAAATGCCTGCTGACTCTGATAAGTCTTGGAACAAGCTTAAAAATATCAACCGCGAGTTATTCGGGCATCCTATCTGGAATGCAGAAAAGCTACCGATGAGGCTTGGTAGATCCACTACAACCCCAGAGCAAGCTTTAAAGTTTTAAAATTGTATAACCCTGAGCATTGTTACACACCAGCCATGGAGACATCCCCAGTATTTTCTCAGTAGAGGTCTACGTGATCGAAAGATGCACCTACTTTAACCTCGATAGGAAGTATCGCGAACAGGATACCGCGATACTATCGAACTGCCAGGCCTTCCGATGTATAAAATCGGGTCTAAATTGGGCTGGGATTCCATTGTCAAGGTAGACAGTCACCCTCTACTGGGCACCAAACCTCATGGAAGTGGAGGGGTTGGTAACCATTCTGTGGGCTGGGACCAGTGCTAGGAATAAAACTTTGAAAAAAAAACTCCAAAAAGAGCTTTCAGCGGATTGTAATCGGAAAGGAAGCAAGGTCTGTATTAACATCAGCAAAAATTTGTTCCACATTTTTACAGGATTCTTAATGGCTTACTGTAGGCTTAAGAAACATTTCAGGAAAATGGGTTTAGAGCAACCCGGAGTTGCAGATTCTGCGGTGATAAGGTACCGCGTTAAGGAGTGTAAATCACTTATCCGCAAAAGAAGGAAACACGTGGATGCCTATTAACTATCAGAAGAAAATCTACCAACATTGGATCTACTCCGGTTCATCAAGGAAAGACTTAAGAACCACCTCAGGAAACTGGGGAGCAACACGGAGATTTCAGATTCTGCGGAAGTGTTGAGAAAACCCAATGGCACCTTCTTAAGTAACGTGGAGCACTTATCCACAAAAGAAGGACTCACTTGGATGTCTATCAACTATCAGAGGAAGGTCTGCCATCGTTGGATCTCCTCCAGATACTCCGGTTCATCAAGGAAATTGGACTGAAGGGGGTGCTCTTATCTCATTACTGGAGTTCCAAGTCAAGGGGGCACAATAGATTCCCAAGGTTGCAATGTGCTTACCCCCAAATTCAATCTACAGCCTAAACCGTCTAAGAAAAGTTTTTCTATGAAAATTCGCATAATCAACGCCATCTTATGTGAATAGGGTACCACACAACGTCTCCCAGACAACCTATACGTTTTCCGTACGTTCAAAGCCGATTTTTTCTTTCTCCACGTTTGTGCGTTGCATCCAGCAGCTGCAAAAGGATATCTTTTTTGTGTGCGGCATTTCCAAATGTCTCGTATATTACGTTTATTTACGCATTAAGGATATCGTATCGACGTTAATGAAACGAAATAAATAATTAAATGAGTTGAAGCTTACGCAGATTAGTGATAAACTAACATTCGGAAACCGAAGGTACGAGGTACGAATTGAGGAATTTGCTTGTGAGGCGCGGACCGATTTTATGGCCAAATACCCGTAGTATCTACAAATTTTACTCGTTCACCTTCGTCTTTATTTGAATTTAAATCGCATTTGCAATTAATTTTTATCGCATAAATTTTCTTTTGTGAATTCTTTAATTGGTTAAATGCGTTCCACAAAAGCCATGTTGTGTGAGCAGAAGGCTCCCAATGGTACTCCTGCTAGTGAAGTATTTATTGAATATAAATTTTTGATTGCTCCTTGCTGCGGATGATGAGGGATTTGGCGGATATCTTACATAAGTCGTATACGATCTGACTCGTATTTTACTAATCATTTTGTTTATTAGCGTTTAAAGTAATTTCTGGCTCTTACTCATCGAGACATTTAGCACAGGAACAGTAATCCTTTGTTAGGCAGTCATCACATGTGGTTTAGTCAATATATCTGGCGATTTATGGTAAATATGAGGTCAAGCCTAGAGACGGTCTCAGACTGTTTCCTTAAAAACAGCCGCCGGTTAATTATGTGGCTTTAGGGATATTGACCTGTCGTTCGGACATACTGACTAATTTTTTCGGCCAATTTCTGAGACTAGCGCGGAACTAATTTGGGTTTAACAGAAGCCCTTCGACGGAATATTATGTTGCAAAGCTGGTTTCAGCCTGATCGGAATGGTATTCCAAACGTAGCTCTAAAAATACCCCGACCAGAATTATTTGCGGGCGTATACAAGACATTCATACCTGAGAGAGCGAGTGTTCGCAGATCGATGGAAAAAGCAGAGATTTGTCCGTCGACGATTCCTTGTCATGCTTTGCATGCTGTACACAACAGAAAAAGTACTAGAGCGCATCTACAACAGGTTGGAGGCGGCAGTAGAAAATAAAAGGGGCTTGAAAGAGTACCAATAAGACTCCCGGAAGACCCACTCAACAGTCGAAGCCATAAAAGGCACAAGATGGAAAGGAGGAGCTAAAGGGTACTACTTCGTCCTATCACTTGATATTAAGAATGCTTTCACTTCTGAAGCATATTCTGAGAGCACTTCGACACATGAAGGTACCGGACCATGTCATCAAAGTCAAAGCCATGAACAAAATATCTAATACGCGCAAAATTGGAGCGATAAATCGGCTATGTGCACGGGATGTGAGCAGTGCTTTTCGCACAATTTCGGGTGATACAATCTGTGTCCTTGCAGGAATGACACTAATAGACACACTGTCCAAAGAACAAAAACAGCTGCAAGGAAAGAAGGAAGGTCGTATAGTACTGTATACGACGAGGGGGCAACGATGACCTTGAGAGAATGGCACCAGTTTTGGAACCTGTCATCACAACTTGAATAAGGCTCAAGCATGGAGAAGTAGACTTTTACGACACCAGTTTTAACAGGACATGACTGTTTCCGATCATACTTCTATCGGTTAAAGCACCACGACTCCTCAAACAGTCAGTACTGATCAGAAAGAGTGTAAAATGCGGAGCATGTGTTCTGCTAGTGTCTATGGTTCCACATTCAACAGGAGATGCTGATATGAAAACTGAAAGGAACACCGACACCAGCAAATCTAGTAGTGTACAAGCTACAGTCAGAGAAAAAATGGAATGGAATAAGCGCAGAGCTGAGACGCCTGGAACGAGAAAGGAGGTGAAGTCGATGAAGGCAACAAAATGTTCAGATTCGAATAGTCACAGGATTCCTCACTGGACACTGTCAAATTAAAGGACACCCATAGCCATGCAGCATATGCAGCGAGGACGTAGAATTAACAGAACACATTTTGTGTCATTGGAACTGTACACTCGGTGGTAGAGGCAGACAATGTACATAGTATCTGCCAATTAGCCTAAAGATATTCTTGAATTTATCAGGAAGTTAGGTATCATCAGAGGGCTCTAAGTGGCAGCACTCACTTTAGGTGGCGCTACAGTCCTTGGTTGGCCTGGGCCTTAATCAACAAGCATCTCCAGTCAGCTCAATCCTTAGTTAGCTGCATCAAGTTTCGTTCGTTGAGGTCCTTTCCCATTTGCGTGTGCCACCTGAATGGCGGCCTTTTTCTGTTCTGGGCCGGGGCTATGATGTCCAAGCGCTCTACATGACTCAGCCACCTCAGTCGTTGGACTTCAACTCTTCTGGCTAAGTCGACGTAGCTGTACAGCCCGTACAGTTCTTCGTTGGTTCTCCTCCTCCACTCATCGTTTATGCAGGCGAGACCGAAAATCACTCGAAGAATTTTTCTCTCGAAATAGCCAACACCAGCTTCATCCACTTTGACAAAGTCCATGCCTCTGCGCAAAAGCGCAGGATTGGGATGATTAAGGCCTTATAAAGGACAATTGCCTTCTTAGCCCAAAGAAGCAGAGGTTGGCAATAGTTGTTCTCCTAGCATGCTACTTACCAACAGATCACCTGCTGCTCGGCAGCTAGGGCGTCAGCTCCAGCAGGTTTGTTGAACTTAAGTTTAGATATGGCTATCTTCACTTTGTTCAGGTCGGATGGACGGCGTTGGTCTACATCGTCCAGGTTAAATGGTTCATTTTGCTTGACAGCGGGAATTGATTCGTCATCGCCGTTGTACAGTCTGAGTAAATGGTTCTTCCAAATCCTTAACATCAACTGCGTTTCTACTACAATGTTCTCTTGATCATCCTTGCAAGTTTTGGTTCGGGACTTATGACCTCGACTTGTTCTGTTTGCCCTTTACCCTTCAGAACCTTACTCCTGTAGAAGCAATTCTATACTTCGTCGATCAAACGTTTCTCATGCCCCTTCCTTTTCCATATCTTGGCGGCGTTCGGGATATCCGCAATCGCACCTTGCTTACGATAAGGTAGTGGTCCGAGCCAATCTTGGCCCCTCGGAACGATTAGACACCCATAATAGTGGAGGAGCACCTTGTGTCGATCGCAATGTGGTCAATCTAGTTGACCGCTGATTGATCAGGCGATCTTCATGTTCTCTCGTGAATATTTTGTCGATCAGCCTGTATCCGTCTTTGGAGGTGGTTTTATGCAGGCTGTACCTTCCAACAGTACGACCAAAGATGCCTTCACTTCCTAGTTTAGCGTTAACATTTTTGTAGTGCTAAGGCACTACTCGTATGGGTTTGTCCAAGAGCTTGTTGAGCCTGTCTTTGATATCGTAGTCCTATAGTATGCTTCATTAGAAAACCTCGCTAGGACTAAAGCACCCCATTGGCCAATGAATTGAGAGTGATATTCAATGGGCAAAACTAGCAAGTGTACGTATATGTACGTAACGTTAACTAATTTTGGTATTTTGCATCGAGAGCTTTCTGCCTTTTTCCGGCCGAATTCTGGTGTGTGTGTGTGTGAGGGAGAATATATAAGATTTTGCACAATTTTTGAGAATGTTCTTAAAAACAAAATTCACGACGATCATCACTTTCTATCCACACACTCATGATCGGAGCAACGAAAGTGTTACGCGGTCAAAAGTTTACCATGGGCGCCCAGCCTGCACTACACTTTTTTTTTTGTGGGACAGCAACTTGATCTTGAAAATGGCTCATAATCTCTGTCGTAAGACCAGAAGTTCACTGACCCATCGATTCGTCATTCTCGCACATACCACCATCGCAGAAGACCTGCTTGCTCCCTACTTTGCAGCCCACATTCGAAATTGATGCTCAAACGGGGTAAAAGTCGAAATTGGAAAACAAAGAAAAAAAATGTTTTCCAATGAATGTCTGGGTGTTTAGGCCAACTTTGTTCAGTTCAATGCATTGTTTCGTAGTTGACGCTTACTTCGATTCACTTAACCCAGATCGCATTTATGTAATGAAAACACAAGGCGTTCATTACCTACTCGTAGCTTTCAAGCCCTGCTCACATGGATGAATGAAAGAAATTAATCTGACACACTAGCCAATCAAGAAGATTGTCATCACCACGGGAAATGAATTTATTCCCGAAGGTCGACTGGTGACTGATGATGCTTTCGCTAGCTCTTCGATTTGAAAAGAACTTTGTTTTCAGGTGATGACACATTGAGGAACGGCTAATCTGCCTTCAGATCGCAAACAATGGATGTACTCTTCTGAGGAAGGCCGTTTGTATTAAAGGATTAAATGAAACCGTTGCGCTTCAGATAATGTATCTAGGTTGCATTGAAGAAGAAAACTTCAGTTCATGGAAAATAAAATTTATTTGTGGGTGAAAGGAGAGACACTCCGGGGAACTGCAACGCTGATGAGCTCGCCAGAAAGGGTACGACTGTAAGGATTCGACTTAAATGGCAAAAACTGGGTATGCCCCTAGCTACGTGTGAGCAGGACCAACCACAGGTGGGAAAATGGCTCGACGTGTCTTATATCTAGACAGATCTGGACTAAGCTGGAACAGGGACCGGGAAGTGCCGGGTTGGTTATGCTAAAGCGAAGGCAGATCAGCCACGTAAACGGCGTCTTCACAGGACACTATCTGACGCTGGAGCTCTTTTCAAATGACTTTTGTAGGAGTTGTAGGAGGCAGCCAATCTTCACTCGCTGCCTAAAAAAGACTGCTCCATTCAGGGGCTCTTTCTTCAATGACCTCAGCGAACTAGCATCCTTAGATGTCATGAGCTTCCTAGGCTTCATAAAAAACTCCGCTTGGTTTGATTAGTCGATAGTGGAAAAATGCATGGCATCACTAAGGACCTATTCTTTCCACAATGGAGAGAGAATGTCAATATTTCTTCTAAACTTAAGTCAAACAAGGCAACTGTCCCTGTCGGCTTATGTATATGTCGAACAGCTGGAAACGACCGCGTAGTTAGCATACATGAACTCATTTCAAGAGTTTGATTAGATGACTAGATGATTGGGCAATGGAATCATGGAATCATCTGCTCCATCCGCTGACGAACCGTGTTGTCAATATTTTTTTTCTGTCATATTGTGTTAACGCCTGGAACCTTTCGTGAACAACCTGTACGGCCATTATAATTGCAGTTTTAGGCTAGCGATCGACAAAATTTATACGCAGATCCAGGTGAAAACCCAAAAGATCCAAATCGATATCCACCATCCCTTTCCCGATCTGAAAGCCCTCATAGCATTCATAAGACGAGCTATATGTATGTATGTAAACAGAGCCATGTCTTATTTTGTGAACTGTCAAAAAGTTATCCGTCTGCGTAGCTTCAGCAAGGTCGGTAATGATCTCACCGAGACCTTTGATGTCAAAAAAGGATTTAGGGTACGCACTGGCATCTGACTTTATTAACATCACCCTTGAAAATATTGTTCGAAATGCATGAGCCAACACCAGAGCTACAATTTTCCAAAAGTCTTTGCAATAACCTGCATATGCCGAAGATATTGATCCACAAAGCCCAGCAGGCTATTACCGGCGCACTACGAGTTATATTGGCTTATAGGCCTATCTCGGATGACGCGGCGTACGTCATCGCGGGCATGATCCCCATAGACATCCTGGCTGATGAAGCAAGAAGAATTCGGTAAGTAAACGAGGTCATGTTGTCAAACAATAAGGGGCGAATCATATAGAACGTTACGGTGGACACCTTCGAAGTTGTAAAGGCCTATAAAGTCCAGAAATCGCTATTTAGGGACTAAGAAAGGAATAAAAGAAAACGTTATGTCCTGGAGATGACATTCAAAGCTCGCGCAGACGTTTTCACCGACCTGTTCTCATGTTTGAAAGAAGGAGTCTTCCCAGCGACAGCGACTCTTGCTGCTCCCTAATGGAAACAATAAACCACCTGACAAGCCGTCATCAGGTGGCGCATGTAGCATGCTGGCTGAAGACAAAGCGAAGGCTCTACACACGTTACAGTATTTTATGTGGCTATGAAACAATGGGAAAGATTCCTCACGGAAAGAACAACGCTGAGGTGCAACCTCAGAATGAAACCAACACCGGAAAACATGGTTTCAGAAATGCTGGAGAAACATGAAGAAGCTGTGGTAGCCTGGGTCAGAAAAAACAGGCTGAGCACAAGGAGAAGAACCCTGAAAACTCTGCATAGCAGTGCTAGTCATATTGGGACTCACTCCTCTACATTTAGTGCTAAAAGGGGTCGCCAAGGAAACTATGCTAAGTATAATCAAAGAGGGGATCAAAAAGAGAAAATGCATCGCACACAGACAACGCGAAACACTTTCCAAATCAGTTCCACTTACGCCGAATGTTTACTCGGCGCTTTAAGCTGCCAAATGTTGGGGGCCTAAGAAGCACCACGAGAATACTCGCTGTACGCATCTCCAATATGATCAGAGGCGCTAAAAGTTAAGCATAATCGGCAGCGGATAAATAGTGTCTGCAGACTTACCGTACTACGAGTTATATTGGCTTATATGACTATCTCGGTTGACGCGGCGTACGTCATCGCGGGTATGATCCCCATAGACATCCTGGCTGATGAAGCAAGAAGAATTCGGTATAAAACTACTGGAAACTCGAACTCGAAGGGCGATATCAATTAGGATGTGGCAACAAAGATGGGATGCCTCACACAAGGGAAGGTGGACATACAAACTTATTCCGACGATAGAATCATAGATAATTAGAAGTCACGGGAAGGTCAACTACCAACTGACGCAATTTCTATCAGGCCACGCTTTAGACTCGACGACTCGCCAGAATTCCCAGTATGTCCTGGGTGCGACGAAGACCCGGAACATGTCGTTTTTAACTGCCCAAGGTTTCAGGGGAAAAAACGGAGACTGGAAAGTGAACTAAGTACCACACTTGATACCACAAATACAATAGCGAAGATGCTAAAATCGATGGCTAATTGGGAGGCAGTTTGCACACTGGTTTCCCAAATCCAAATCGAGCTCAGACAGGTGGAAAACCAGAGAAGAGTGCTGCAAACACATACACTGACGGCCGCGTAATGCGGAGTACCCGCCCCGTGAAGTAATACCCGACGGTGGTCCCGCGTGTAACCTGGAACGCGGTGCCTATACAAAAAAAAAAAAAAGGATATCAAGGATGATATGGGCAAGAGATGCTACTTCGCGAGAAAATTCAACTCAATTCAACTGGAAGATGAACAGCAAAAGAGAAGGAAACAGTGAAGACAGGATGGTTTGACTCAGGCAAAATACCATAAAATGGTGCACGGATTGCTCCTCACCATCCACAGGAACTAAAGTAAGGGTCCATGGGAACATACTCCAGTATATCCGAGCAGAGGTCTACACGCTCAATTCAACAGACAAGACATCGCAATACTGTCGAATAGCCAAGTCGTCCAATGAAACAAAATCGGGTCTACATTTATCTGAGAGTACTTTTCGAAGTTCAACAGTCACCTTCTACTGGGTACCATGCCAAGTAAGAGTGAAGGGAAATAAAGCGGCAGACGAATAAGCAGGAAAAGCCTCAGATACCGCGTTTTTACCGGGCCGGAACCATACTGTGGACTGAGACCACAAACGATACGAAAGAGCTAAGGAAGGAGGAAGACTGTAAAGAATCAAGCTTTTCGGGAGTTGTTACCGAAAAAAAAGCAAGGTCTGTGTAGACATCAACAGAAATTGGTTACACATTTTTACGGGTCTTAAGGAATATGTATTTCAGGAAACTGAGATTGCAGATTCTGCAGAGGTGTTGAGGAAACCCCTGGGCACCTTCTTAAGGAGAATTAATTTACAAAAGGAAGAAACAGTTGTTGGCTTTTAACTAGATCTACCATCGTTTTATCCACTCCAGATGCTCCGGTTCATTGAGAACTTGGTGCTCTAAGTGGAGTATCTTATCGGATAGAGTTCCAAGTCGGGGGATCACATTATACCTACAAGGTCGCATTGCGTTTATACTCTACAATCTATTCTTGAAAATCTCGATTCATTCACAGCTTGTGTGTGCTGCACCGTCATCTAACTAAAACCACATGTGCTCCAGGTCTTCGGTCTCCAAGAAGTGTTCCTATGTCTTCCTATAGCGCTACCTAGTGATGCTGATGACACAGGCGTTTAAAATACCTTGCCTTCACTAATTCCGCACCAAATATTCACTCTTTGGGGGTTTCTTCATTGGAGGCCTGGCGATAATGTTGTCGCTTGCAGTGGTCACTGGATAGTTGCTAATGAGTCACCTGATGAGTCACATCATCATAAGCGCGACCAAATTCATGGACTAAACGTGAAATACTTTTTGTACTTTTTATCAAAACTTTCCGTTGTGTGCATTAACTTCATGCGCACTTGATAATCTTTAAGAGTCAGTTTCACAAAAAACGAGGTATTGTCATGCTCGAAGTGAATTGTCAAAGTGGGAGAAGGAGTTTGTTTAAACCTAGAATCTATAGCCTGCGAATTTACCATTTAGCGAGTGTTTTCTTAGACTCTGAAGTACAAATTCAAGTGCTACATCCTGTGTGGTGCACATACCTTGTTCCGCGATGAGCAAGACATACAACACGAGTGAGTAGTATTACCCACCAAGTAATTTAAAACCGCAATCGTCTCGTCATTCCGTTTAAGTTCATCTTAATTCTGATTTCACGGGAAAACAACGCAAAATTGTTTCAAAGTTTTCCTGACGTAGGCTCATGTACGTCCTACTAAATGCCGAACTCTTACTTCATGCGACTCAAAGTTACAGTTTGCAGAAAAAAACGGATATCTTTCCTCGTTTTACTGCCACACAATTTTGTAAATACGAGCGAATAAAAATCGAAATGCTAATAAAATGCTTCAAGGAATTTTTAGTCGACTAAGTCAGCGCCAGCTAACTAGCATAACCAGCCAACATCATAGCCATCATCGTCAATCTATCTTTAGACTAAAACTGAAAACATTTACATAAGGGAATGGGAAAGAATTATCAGAGATTGGTGTTCGTGTGTGTGTGTATCTGTTGAATGATCCTTAGGTCTATCCACCCTGAAGGCGTTGAAGTAGTTAACCTTCAGTGTTGTTCAATGCGTATGCTTAATCCAGGTTCCACAAACGCCACCACCACCACCACCACCACCTTCACGTCCAGCGCCACCAACAACTACTGAAGATATCAGCGATGCATTAATAATTATGTCAGTCAGTGACTTTGGCGATGGCGTTGTTGTTGCTGGAATTCCTTTGCTCGGGTATTTTTTGTGTTAAACCTGTAATTGATTGAAGTTGGAAATAGTTTAACGTTTACGTTCCTTTGCCGAGCAACAGGCATTAAGCGATGGTTTTTCATTTTTAATAGATTTGCTTCTGTGGAAAGCACATTAACCCACTTCCAAGATATACGGTTAAAAGGTTTGAAGGTTACCAATCCTTCCAAAAGGAATATTAGACTGAGGAAGTTTTGATAAGTCATATGTCCTTAATGTAGGCATTTCATGCCTAGTTTGTCAAATCCAGGAATCACTTCAAGAACACGTTCATGTCATCCGAGGGTGTGATGTAGAAGATACGTTATTACTCTCTATGTATATCATCATCATCATTGGCGCTACAACTTTTGTCCGGTTTTGGTCTCCCTTAGGATGTCTCTCTACCGGTCCCCATTTTGAGCCGATGTCATCCAGATTGGCATACCCAAGCTCTGGGCGTACTGGTCCACGCCATTCTTTCAGCGTGGCCAGGGTCTGCCCCGTACTCGTGTCCCATAAACCTTGCCACAAAGGCATTTCCTAACAGGCTTCTCGTTGCTCACATACGGCGCCAACAATTCTTTTTAGAACCCTTCTCTCAAAAGCGTCTAAGAGGTTAGAGTCCTTTTTCGTAAGCAACCAAGCCTCAGATTCATAACTGCGTCCACCTACATCATGGGGAGTCTTGCCACATACAATTGTTTTCGTGAGATATGCAATCTCCAATGGAGGCCCTGACTGAGGACACGGGAAAACCAACGTAGGTTTAGATCCTGAAAAAACATCCTTTTGAGTCTCATCGGAGATTTTGGAACGTGTTAAAGGGTTGACCAATGCCTTAAGCGCAGTCTGACTTGACTACGTACGCAAAAACTCCGACTCCTCCACCTATTCTTCACAATACAGTCGGTAGACCTCCGCTTGATAAAAAGTGGCATGTTTACCTAACGAGAAGTGAAGTCTAGGGTTGTCGGTGTCCAAAAAGACACCCACGCAAGACCCTTGATCAGTTTTGGAGCCATTCAAAGTCCCGACTATAGCCCATTCCAGGTTCAAACTCTGGCCGAAGTTACTCCTGAATGCAAGGAAAGTCGACTCTAAATTTGCACAGCAACCGAAATTCTGGTACCATTGCATCAGACAGTATCTCCATGGAACCAAGGTCATCGAAACTCCAGTTCGTTACGTTGGTCATGTACAACATACTCATGGCATAGTGCTCCCTCTAGCTATGCAGTCGTAGGTGGCTCTAAAGTCTGCAAACAGGTGGTATAATGGTATATTAAATTCCAGGTATTTTTTCATTGCTCGCCTAGGGGTACAATTCTGATCTGTTTGTTGATATGCCTGGGATGTCAGCCAGGTTAGTATCGGTCAGTGATAGCTTTAGCGTATGGAGCTGTCCTGTCTTGTAGGATAGAGGAAAGTTCTCATGTTATACCCCTATAGGTACTACACGTCGTGATATCACCATCCTTGTGTATTGGGTATATGATGCCTTTTCCTCAGACTTCTGGCATCTCTTCATGCCCCTTACGAGCTCAAGGATGATATGAATCGCTTGGTGTAAGGTTAGCAGTTCCAAAGGTTTTGTAATGTTTGCGCCGACTTATGGCTTTCTTCCAGTGGGCGCCGTGGCTCAAGTGGTTAGTGCGTTGGATCGCTGAGCGAAAGGTTCGACGTTCGAATCCCAGAGAACACCAAAATGTCTGACAAACGTCCGAGAGTAATAACTGTCAAGCGAAAGCTTCTCAATTTGCCTTTCGGATATGGCTCTAAACTGTAGGTCCCTTCCATTTGTGTGGAAAAATATAACACGCACAGCACGAATGGTTGCGAGAAGCTAGGCCCTGGACCAATTCGGTCTGTTGCGCTAAGTATTTGTATTTGTCTCTTGCATGCTTAGTTTCGGTAGTGTGTGGTTAACCGCTTGCATTGGTGGAGTCTCCAATTCTTTAATAAGCTGCTCGTTTAGCGATTCATTCAATTTCTCCAGCCATATGACAAATGTACTACCAGTGTTATGCCTTCGCAGTAGTGTTGTCATAAGCTTTCTCAATTGATCGGACTGCCTCTTATCATATAATGCTTACTGACATCAGAGATTGAACCATGAACGAACGAATTAACGATACCTATCAACTCGACAAACGATGACGCTACCTTTACACCATTGCCACCCCAATGACGCATAATGTTGTTCACAAACGAATCAGTTGCATGTATTCCGTGCATTAATAGAAGGTTACCATGGCATTCGATGGAGTATGGCTTAAACGCCTTAAAAACGTCGACTACGCTGACGATGTCCACCTCCTTTCACATCGGATAATAGTGCACCTTCATATGATGGCCCAAAATCGATAGAAGCTAAGGCAGCCAAAGTGGGGCTTAAAATAAAAACAGCTCAAACAAAACCTCCACATTTAAAATACTGGCTTAACCCAATGCGGCCAGGCAGGAAGCCGAGAAAGTAGACAGCTTTCTACATCTAGGAAGTGTGGTCCTAGCTAACCGCTCAAGAGGCACTCCTCAAGACAGGGTACTCTGACCCCTTATCTGGATTCTTGTGGTTAAAGTAGTAGCATATGCAGACGATCTAGCATTGCTAGCGACAGGGAAATTCGTATCCACTATTAGCGAACAAATAGAAAGCACCTTATCCATGGTAAATATATGGACCAAGCATTGCGTGGACAATATTCTGTAACAGGATATTCGGTAAAATCTGGGGTCATAGTCCTAAAATCGTCATGTGGCTCTACACCGCGGTAATTAGACTGACATATGGTAATTTAGTCTGGTGGCAAGCGCTATGTAAAGCTACCAACCTCAAAACCATGACAACGATTCAAAGAATGGTCTGCATCGGCACCACCGGGGCAATGAGAACCACCCCCACAGTGGGTCTGGAAGCTATACTCAACCTTAAACCCCTTGATATCTTCGTACGAGAGTCTGCCGCAAACAGTGCCCTGCGACTTAGCCAAACTGGAAGGTGGAAACCCAGTATAACGGGGCATGCGCAGATCCTATAAAAATTTACGGGTAATTATGAATGCACAAACTGCACAATCCCCCATCTAGTCTTTGTAAGACCATTCGTTACTTCTTTCCCAGTAGAGAAGAATGGCACGAAAATCAACTACCGGATAACCAATCAACGATACCCATCTTCACAGATGGCTCCAAGATCGACATTCGTGTTGGCGACGGAATCTGCTCCGAAGTTCTGGGACTATCCAGTTCAATCAGACTTCCTGACTATAGCAGCGTTTCCAAGCTGAGTGACAACAGCTGCTAATCAGGTTGCAATGAAGGCACTACCACACGCTGATATTACCCTTTTTCATTGACAGCCAAGCGGCAATAAAAGCGTCAGTCGTTGAACCCAAGAGCACAACGTAAGACCCTGCTGGGTTCCCGGACACAAAGGGGTACCGGGTAATGAAAAAGCTGATGATCACTTGAACTAAATAAGGCAGATACTACTGTAAAAATCCACCCCTGTAATATTCAACGAATGATAGGGAACAAAACACTAGTAGCAGCAAATGAAAGATGGAGAGTGCTAGACTCTAGAAAATGTGGCCACTCTACAACAAGCAAAAAAACCGAGAGAATTTTACTAATGAACAAAAAATCTGTGTCATCTCTTGTGGATATTATTACTGGACACAACATGCTGAGGTATCATGCAACGAAAATGTAACTTAGTACAAATGACCTGCACAGAGGTTGTGGTGACGAGGATGTACATGAAGATTCCACACACTTTCTATGTCACAGCCCATCACTCTGTCATATTAGAACAAAAACACTTGGAAGACCCTTCTTCTCCAATCTCCAATGAACAACTTTATAAGAGAGCCGACTAGGAACCAATACGAAGGAAAGAGTGGCAGTGGATTGGGCACACCCTACGACAGGAAGACATCTCCATTGCGAAATACGCTATGCAGTGGAATTCGTTCACCCAGGCAGGCAGAAGTGCGGGACGTCCTAGACAAAAGTGGCGCAGGCCAGTTGAGTAGGAGTCATTTTGAGCCTTAGGTAGTTTCCCAGCCCTGTAACACCAGATTTCCTAAGACCCACATATTTTTCAATCAATGACTACTTTCCACCGCATCTTTTACATGATGTGATAAATTTTTGCTACAAAAACTGCCTGTACAAGAGTCCATTAGATACTAGGCACCTACCACTCTCCAGATTGGCACATGTACGTATCTTCCAATGCATCAATCTACAAGTGGACTAAATTTAAATTGCATTTCTATGGCGCAGCTTTAATCGAAATAAGTTTTGAAATTTATCGTGCCACAGCATTCTATTTTCGCGTCTTTAGAAATCACAGCATTTGCACACAAAATTACCACTAAAACTGAAAAGACTCTCATCATCTCAAGTGGTGATGAATCTGTGAAATTTAACACGTAAAATGCGGATAACCACAGACGACCTGATTCGTAATCGTTTGGGTATTTCGCTGCGGTTCGCTTTTGAAATTGATTACAAATCTTATATCAGTGTGGCTATAAAAACGTATCGTGCTAGGTAAGTCTGGTATAAAAATTGAAAGCATAAAGATTGTACAATGAGAAGCGTCATTAAATGTTATACAATTCTGAGTTAGTACAGGCTGCGGTGTAAGATATTCTCCATTACTCATCATGAGCGACGAAGCTAACTTTGACCTCAACATATCAGCTTTTGGAGAACTGAGAATCCACACATGACGCATGAGGGATAAATGCCAAAGACATAACGCTATAAAGCAACTCCGATACTCTATCTATAGTCAAGCTGACTGTCTTGAGAGAAGAATCCTATTCTGATCACAAGTTAATCGAATTTCTCTTAAGTAGTAGCTGCGTTTCTCCTCAGCCATACAGGAATCCGAGGAAAGCACGATGGGATCTCTTCAGTGTGTGAGGTGGAGGAAAGAAGAAGTTTTCTACAAGAGGGTAACCTGCGAAATCCGATGGACATTGACCGCAAAGTCGAGATGATTACTTCTGCGTATAAAGAGGCTTTTGACAAAGTTTGTCCAATGGCAAAACCAAGAACCAAGTTTTCACCCCCTTTGTGGAATAAGGAGTTAGCCAAAATCAGGAAGGAAACACGTAAACTTTTCAACTTGGTTAAACGAACAAAATCAGAAACTGACTGGGAACTGTACAAAGCCAGTCAAAGAAACTTCAAAAATGCCACGCAGAAAGCCAAGCGATATTCATGGCAGACTTTCTGTAATGAAATAAATAACACTTGAGCCACGGCGCCACAGAAAGTCCTTACTAGAGACCCCTAATTACGGTCTCAAGATCAACCCCCAGAAGACTGAAATGGTATTATTTACGAACAAAAGGAAGATTTCTCAGTTCGATACACCATCTGTTGGAGGCACATCCCTCACAATCTCTGACAGCGCAAGATACCTAGGACTTATACTCGATAGGAAACTCACCTGGAAAATGAACATTGAAGAAAGAATTAAAAAAGCCAATATAGCCTTCTACTCATGTAGTAGAATTCTTGGGAAGATCTGGGGACCTTCTGGATGTACACAGATATTACTAGACCCATACTGACTTTTGGCAGTCTCGTATGGTGGCCAGCGTCAAAAAAAAGTTCGCCTATCTAATGGCACTCACCACAGTTCAAAGACTAGCGTGCATTGGTGCCACCAGTGCAATGAGAACAGCTCCAACTGCAGGCCTTGAGGCTATTCTCAACCTGCTTCCGCTAGCCATCTTTACAAAAACATCAGCAGCCATTAGTGCCCTGAGAATCAGTCAGTCAGCGAACTGGAAGTCAAATGCAACAGGGCATTCGGCCATCCTTCAAGAATTTTTTGGTTATGTACCCACAACAGACTACATCACGCCATACTTGGATTTCAACATGCCTTTTACGGCAGCCTACCCTAGCAGAGAAGAATGGAAAAGCGGAAATATAGCTAATACCAGATCCATAACAATATATACTGACGGATCGAAAATGGACACCGGTGTAGGTTCCGGCATTTTCTATGAATCGCTAAGGATATCGAGATCCATTAAACTACCAGACCACAGCAGTGTTTTCCAAGCGGAGGTCCTGGCAGTGACAGCACCTGCTCGTGCGTCTGCCGTAAGGGCAATACCACAGGATGGTATCACCTGCTTTATCGACAGCCAGGCAGCTATAAAAGCAATTACTGCTACCGAAATTAAATCTAAGCTAGTGAGATGCTCTCGCGAAGATCTTAAGGTTCTTGGAATACAGCATCGCTCTGCTGGGTTCCTGGACATGAGGGTATCCCAGGCAATGAAAAAGCTGATGAACTAGCTAGGAAAGGTTCAACGGATTAAATAGAACCAACTGATCTCTCTGTAAGCATCCTGCCTTGCATGCTCAAGCTTGAAGCAGTGCATTTAGCCATAAGAGAGGCGAACCTAAGATGGAAGTCCATGGAAACGTGTAACATCACAAGAAAACTATGGCCGTCCTGGATCTCAATCGTATATGCAACTTGCTAATTAGCAAGCTGGAGAGGTTTGTTTGTTGAGGTCTAGGACTTCAGCTCTATATAAGTAAGTAAGCAACCAACGGCGCCAAGTCGTGGCTGCACGATAGCCTAGATACGCCTCCAAAAGGGCTGATAACAAGGATATCGAACTTAGTACGCAAAAGATCGATTGTTTGACGGCTGGTTTAGCCCGTTGCACCATCTAGCTGAAACCAAAAGCCCGTCGGCGTAGGACCAAGTCGTCCAGTTTCGGCCACGAAAGGATATCTCAACCGTGTAGGTAACTATTTAATTATCGAGTTGACTGGAGGGGCTTGTTGGTTGAGGGGTAGGACTTTAGCTTTATTTAAGTAAGTAAGCAACTAGAGGTGATCTATAGATGCCTCCAAAAGGGCTGATAACAAGGATATCGAACTTGGTACGCAAAAGATCGATTGTTTGACGACTAATTAGCCCGTTGCACCATCTAGCTGAAAACAAAAGCCCGTCGGCATAAGTCCAAGTCGTCCAATTTCGGCTTCAAAAAATCGGTTCTCATGTCTGTGTAGTGCACTCTCTTCACTGTACCGTTGTTGCTAGCTTAACTTTTCAAGGACTATGCACGAATGATGCCACCACTTCAAACTCACAGCAAAGTCAATCTTTGAGGACTTCTCCAAAACTGCCTGCGGATTTTCGAAACCCCAAATACTACAGTTTTGCGTTTTGACATAGCCTCCGACATGGAAATGGCCTTCATCCGAAAACATGATTTTAAAGTCTAAAGTCTAAGCAGAGAAGTGATAACGAAGCGGGAGGTCATTTTGATTATACTGTTAAGTGAGTTGCACCTTTTAAGCAAGCACTCCGAAGTCCTTATGCAATGTCCTTCTCACATAAGTGCAACTGAAGCTGAGCTCTGCGACAAGTTGAGGCTCGTTGGATATCATGCACACTTTGGACATGGCAGTCTCACGAACTTTCCTTATGAATTTGCTTACATCACATCAGCCGCTGAAGGGGCTTCATTTCGACCGAAAATTCTTTTCAAATTTCGCATAGTTTCTGTAACACAGCACTCACTATAGAAATGACTGTTGATAATTTCTCAGCACTGTTCTAGCACATTTCTTACAGCGGAAGCTAGGCTCTACATATTTCAAGTGCGTTACCGATGCCAACATCAAAATAGCACGCACTTCAAAACCAAAAAAACAATGGATGACCCACCTATGTATGCATGTATATTCTATCTGAAAACACGGAACTGATCTTCAATTTTAACGAACGTGTTCAAGTTACAATGATTGACAAAATTTTGACAATGACAGATGACAGCGATATCGCGCACTGAAAAACCACACGTCGCATCGTTGGTCTAAGCACTTGCATTGCGCTTACATCTTTTCGATTATTTTTATCTTACTCGTATCTAAAGCGATGAACTTGGATAATTTGTGCACACATTTACATATTTCACTGTCAGATAGAATCATTTCAAAACAGAAACCTAAGAATGTGCTATTTTAGTTCGATTTAACGGCTTTGTTCAGCTTGCCTGCGACCTACAAGTATAGAGGCTGAATCATGTACTCCACTCAGCGACATATCACACTAAGCGCATCAAATGCACTTAGATTGGTATACTTCACGGTGTGAATTGACTTAAGAACGTACCTCACCTAGGTATATCCTTGAACCTTCGGACGATGTATCTGAATGTCGCAAATCGTGAATTTCATGCTCGACCATCAGATGACATCTTGATTGCTAAGTCCGATATGAGATCGTATCGCAACGAATCTTTTCTCCAGCTGTCTACTCCTTCTATCGTGCTCGGATGCAGATTCATCCAATCTGATAAAATTCAATTAGACATCGAACATGAAGTACAGAGTTACCAGTGTGCAAACCGGGAAACATTTTACGAGTAACTACGAATTAATTTGCGGTTGCGCCAGCAAATATGAAAATAAATTCTTTCGCATTCACATATGTAGATACAAAATTCGATTTGGTATCTTCTCCTAAAACACTTTAACGATGGTCACGATGATTAATCTTTTCAGTAGTTTTCAATAAATAACCATTAAGCGCAATCAAATTTCACTTACTAATCACTCACGTAACATCTCCCAACGGTGGGAATCGAAACTTAAGTCGCCCAAAACTGTTGCTCACAAAAAACATTAAACGCGTGTCAATAGATAGATGAGTTTCGGCGAAATGATGGTCGTGATAAATGAGGAGGAAGGGCTGGCTACTTGCAAAGAAATAGTTAAAAAAGCCTCCAGGATTCGATTAATTTCCTGGGAGCCTCACACATATCGAAAAAGCCATAACCAAACTTGCACAGATTATCTAATATCTATGAAGTTTTCCGGTGGAAACACGTGCCTCAAAAAATTCACAGAAAAACAGACAAAATAGAAAAGGTTTTGCTGGAAGAAAGATCTGTTCTACAGTACTCTTGGCCGTAGCTCAGGTCTCTGAAAGATGTGGCTAAATTAAGGAGAAGTCTGCACCATTCTAGAATCATATACAAGTATCATAACTAATCGTTTTGTTAGGATTAAGAAAGAGGTTGAGTTTATGGAAGTAAAAGAAATCGAAGGTTGCCACAGGGTAGTGTACTGGGACTTACCCTGTTTTACAAACGACATACCGCAGAGCGAAAATATAACCACGGCAACATTTGTAGATGAACACAGTACAGGAAACGACAGAAGGCTTTTAAAGGTAAAAATCTACAAAACACCTGGACGAGAAAATGGAAAATGAAACTGAATACGCATAAATGTCAGAAAAAAAAAACAGATTAAGGTCCCAGTATTTATAAATAAGGACATTATATCATATTCTAACATGGCTAAGTAGTAGGGCATGAGACTGGGCGCTAAACTTTGGTGGACGATGTGCGCATAACAAAAAGAAACGTCAAGTACTGGTAGAGGTTAGGGTTGCTATCATACGCACGTAAACCAGAAGAAGTCCTTTGTGATGCCATGGATTTTTTCACTTTTGCTACTCAGGGACTAATCCAACGAATCGGATCGGAACCTTTAATGAAGCGGAAGAAGCTTATGACGACTTTGTACGCCAATTCGCTGAGCTAATTTAAGAAAAGATCCCCTAACTGGAGCAGTCTTTCTTAGGGCAGGGTTGAACAGATCTCCTCTTCATCCAGCAACTCCTGCGGAAGTATTTTGAAAAGAGACCGAGCCTTTTCGTATGTTCCGTGAGAACACCGCATACTGCGCAACGACGACGACTTATCTAATTCCGCTCTCACCATTCAACCTTGATGATGTACACCAACGATTCCGCCCACTCGACTTGGAAGAAATAGTAGAAGTTTAAAAAGCTGTTGGAGCTAAGAGCTTGCCGCCCGAGCTGCTCCAGCCGCGGCAGGTGATGCCTTGGTAAGGAGCATGCACCGACTCATATGTAAAATATGCGCGACCGACAGTCGAGTGTATGCCCGATGAATAGAACCTCAGCATTTTTTGCCTGATCCTTCTGAACTGCGCCAACTACAAAAACATCAGTGTCGTTAACATCGCCTATAAGATCTTATCTCCCGCGTTGTGTCAACGCCTAATGCCGTTCGTAAACAACCTGATCCATACCAGTGTGGCTGGCATTAGGCCAGGAAGCCACCATTCACCACATATTCACTCTACGTCAGATCTTGGAAAAAAAATCCCAGAGCTTCAAATTGATATCCATCACCTTTTCATCGATTTTAAAGCTGCGAATGTCCGCATCTATAGAGACGACCTATAGCCAAGCGAGACCCTTGATGTCAGAATAGGATTCAGTTTAACATCGTTCTTCAAAAAATAGTGCAAAGCTCACACGCCAACACCCGAGGCACAATCATTTCAAATTCAAAGCCTGGATACGCAGACGATATTGACGTTATCGAAAGAACGTAGCGTGATGTCAGTGGAGCTTTCGTGACTACTGAGACGGAAGCGGCGAGAATGGGTTTAACATTCAATAAGGGCAAGACCATGCTGGCAACAAGAAAAGACAATCAGCAATCAGCAGGTAGGGACTTTGTGTACTAAGTCTCCACTATTAACGCTGAGAACGACACCAGCACTGAGATCAAGCCAAGAATAACTCTTGGCAACCACTGCTTCTTTGGGTTAAGAAGACAATTGAATAACAAAGATCTCTTTCGAGCAACTAGAGTGACCCTTTAAAAGACCTTAATCATCCCAGTCCTGCTCTATGGCTCAGAGGCATGAACTTTGCTCTTGGCTGTTTCGAGATGAAAATTCTTCGGGTGATTTTCGGTCACATCTGCATAGTCAGTGAGTGGAGGAGGAGATACAATGACGAACTGTACGTAGTGTATAGCGGCATCAACTTAGCCATAAGAGTTAAGGTCCAACGACTGAGGTGGCTGGGTCATGTCACCAATCACCATTGCTCCGACCTAGAAAATCTTCGAATCCACCCGCTCAGTAGAAGAAGACCGCGATTGAGGGGGTCGCACACAGGGGGACCTTAACCAACTTAGCGTGCAAAACTGGAGGAGCTAAAGATCAAACTGGTTGGAGATACTTACTGGTTGAAGCCCAGTTCCACCCTGAACTATAACGGCACCTTAAGTAAGTAAGTTTAGTTTGACGGCTAGACGCAACATTAGAAGTGGGTAGGTATACCTGACTTTTAACGGAGGTGTGTTTAGTTCCGCTCGAGGACGAATCCCACACTACTTTATCTTAGCCTCTTTCGACGTTTTCACAAATAAGTTTCGGTGTTGTTTCCATTGAACTGTAAGGTCCCACAGGAAAAACCGCAGTAGTTTCACCGTTTTTATCTCATGCAAGCAGCTTACATAATTCTCTATTTTTTTTACAGTATTTTTCAATTAGGTCTAGAAAAGAAAACGACCGTAAACCAGATGGCACTCATCATCATCAGCATTATTAACTTCTAACTGAAGAGTAACATGATAAACGATGCAATGAATGTAATGCAGTACCAGGTATCAGGTAAGCCCCAACTCAAACACTGGGGTCATTAAATAATAGAAAATAAATCTATAAACGGGAAAAAATTACCTACAGATACGAGTACTAATGAACGATCATTTGAAGCGCAACAAAATTCTTTTTTTTTTCATATCACAGAGATGCAGTGTGTGAACTTGTTTCATGATTATAACAAGGTACATAACTGAGTAAAAAAAAGAACGGTGTAGAGCAGTAATTATGAAAAAATCTAAATACTGTAAGCACCTTACGTACCTAAGTATCTATAGAAAGAGGCCTCTGACAAATGTAAAGTACTCGTGGGGATGACCTTCTGTGATTTTTTCTGGCAAAGCCTTTTCAACTAAAAATCAATAATAATTTCGGATGACACGACAAAAAATAAATCTTAAGAAGCATACAGCATATTCGTAGTGAAACGGTAAGAGTATCAACATAATTGAAGATACTCATGTTCTGAGAAGAGTTCAAAGAACTGCTGCTGCCCTACAGTCATATCCGACCGAAGCGCTCAATGTGATTCTTTACATTCTACCACTTGATCTGCCAATGGACCGTATAGTATAAGAATTCGAATGTCAAAAGATCCTGGCAAAATCCTATAGTTTTCACTACCCAGTGTATAGGATATAATTCTACTGACTGCACAGCACCCAAACCTAACATCCGAAACTGTTTTTCGGTTGGATTTTCATCTAGATGGGATGCAGATACTGTTTTATTGGGAAAGGTAAGGATGAAATCACCTCTTAACCGGCTCGTCCCGGCAGATGGGCTAGAGACTATAGACTTCACGTCAACCCGGAAAAGGCATAATTGTGGTACTTTTCAGCAGAAAGTACAACATACCATCCTTCAAACTGCTAAAGCTGTCAGGTGTCGAGCTGTAGAGCGGATAGAGCAAGATATTTTGGTATCGTGATAGATAAAAGGCTACCCTGGAAACAGAACAGAGGGGAAAAAAAATAGGGTCTGGAACCAGCAATGATGCACTGCCTATACATCATGGTAGTCAGACCATCCTCACGTATGGGGCTTTGGTATGGTAGAAGGCAACGCTTAAGAAGAATATGTGGAATACCTTGGTCAAGGAACAAAGATCAGCCTGTATAGCCACGGCAGCACTCGAGGTGCTCCTGTATCATTTACCAGAGAACCTATATTAGAATTACAAGCGGGCAATAGCGCGCTTCGGATCATTCAATCCAGTGTTGAATTGAAAATAATTTCCCAAATTCGCTGATAAATCCGATGAAATCCTTGGTACCATTAACTTCGACACACCATACGAAGTAATGTATCCAGATAGGGCGGATTGGCAAAGGAAGGCATTTCCTTCCCAAAATGAAATTACAGTCTACACGAATGGCTTCAAATTCTGTTAGGGTACGGGAGATATGACTTCGAGAAATATGAATCTACAGGTGGCTCCGAGACTTCCGAACGCAAGCAGTGTGTCCCAAACAGAGGTTCTACCTGTGCTTAAAGGTACGGATTTCTTGATATGGGATCAATATCCAACAAGCATATCGCCTTCTACATCGACAGTCAGGCTATGCTTAGAGGCCTACGTCCCAAAGTCTGAACTAGTCAGGAATCGCTCAGGGTATTATGTACGCAGAACCGTGTCAGATTATGTACATAGGGTACCTGGACACTGCGATATTGAAGGTATTGAAGCTGCCGACTTACTGGCCAAAAAAAGATCTGAGCTACTACAAAGTGACATGTGTAATTGGAAGTATGAAACCACCAATGTGTGTATCGAAGTGAGTCCAGAGAATTTTCAACTAGGCTGACCTAAGATGGTTCAACTTCGAAGGGCATTGGGTGTCTAAGGCCTTGTGGCCAGTGTTTGATCGGAAAAATATGTGGAAATTATAAAACTAAGCAGGTCAAGGTTAAGAATTGCGAAAGGAATACTCTCTAGTTATTGCCTTCTGAGGAAGTATGCAATGAGACTAGGTTTATCGAATAATGATGTTGGCAGGTACTGCAGTGATCTACATGTTTCAGAGGCCATAACACATTTTCTCTGTGAATGGCTACAGACTAAAATACTTGCGTACTCTGAAGCTTATTTTTAACACAAAACTTACACATGAACAAACACCTTGCAGCTAAACTATCGAAAGCTAAACGTGCAATTTGCTTTGTCTGGGACTTATGCATGACACGTTAAACACAACTCTAAGCAAAAAAATATCTTACGCACCAGGAAAGTGGATAGTTTGGTATAAATTTCAGGTTGGAGGGCGCTTTCTTCCGAAAAATTTCTTCGTTTTTTTTACTAAGCATTTACTCCAGCGAGACCGGGACACCACATTTTTTTTTTGGAGACATTGAAACTGCACTCGGACTTCATCGTCAAATTTATGTCGATAGATCATGAAAGACTGCCAAGATTGGTATTCATTCACATGTTCTCAATTAAAAGAAGCCGCGTGAGAAAAAAAAACTGAAAATCGTACATGATAACTTTGCAGTCGATGGGCAGCAGTCGCAGTACAGGGTCTATTACAGCAGATTGAGACATAACTTTCAGGATAGAATATACCTCCTAACTAGCAATCCAATCGAGATGATAAGCACCATTTTGAGGTTAAGAGGAGAAAAAGTCAACCTACATTACGTACCGCATCGCCCGTAGTTCTTAATTCTCTCAAGACCGATGCGGAACACTCATTAAGCGAGGCCCGACTCACACTTGGCCAATTTTTCTGCAAAAACGTCTTAAAAGCTTTTAAGAGCGCTTATTCCAAATGCTACGAACTATGCATTGAATTCGAAACGCAATAGTTGTATCAAGTTCAAGGTTAGGTTAGGTTAGGTTAGTGGGTTGACGGGCGCAAAATAATTCTACATCCGTCACACTTAGATCAATGTAGATCCATTGTGATGCCCTAGGGGTTTAAAACCTCCCATACTCTAGAACCTATAAACAAACTATGGATTTTGAAGCCATCCCGAAGCGTTTATAAATTTGTACAAGTCATTTATAGACTTTGCCAGAAAGTTCCTCAAGGTCATAGAAGAAGTGTCTTCCAAGTGTTTTAGTTCTAATATGACAGAGTGATGGGCAGTGACGTAGAAAGTGTGTGGAATCATCATGTACATCCTCGTGACCACAACCTCTGCACAGGTCATTTGTACTAAGTTTCATTTTCGTTGTATGATATCTCGCATATTGTGTCCAGTAATAATACCTACAAGAGATGACAAAGATTTTTTGTTCATTTGTAAAATTCTCTCGGTTTTTTGCTTGTCGTAGAGTGGCCACATTTTATAGAGTCTAGCACTCTCCATCTTTCATTTGCTGCTTCTAGTGTTTTGTTTCCTATCATTTGTTGAATATTACAGGGCTGGATTTTTACAGTAGTGTCTGCCTGATTTAGTCCAAGTGATGATCCTTTTCTTGCCAGCTCATCAGCTTTCTCGTTACCCGGTACCCCTTTGTGTCCGGGAACCCAGCAGAGTCTTACGTTGTGCTGTGCACCAAGAACCCGTAGCTCTTCGCGACAACGACTTACAAGCTTCGATTTAATTTCAATGGCAGAAATCGCTTTTATTGCTGCTTGGCTGTCAATGAAAAAGGTAATATCAGCGTGTGATAGTGCCTTCATTGCGACCTGATTAGCAGCTGTTTTCACTGCCAGGACCTCAGCTTGGAAAACGCTACTGTAGTCAGGAAGTCTGATAGAACTGGATAGTTCCAAAACTTCGGAGTAGTATCCCGCGCCAACACCAATGTCCATCTTGGAGCCATCTGTGAAGATGGGTATCGATGATTCGTAACCCGATAGTTGATTTTCGTGCCATTCTTCTCTACTGGGAAAGGAAATAATGTATCAAGTTCAAAGTCACAGGCGAAGTTCCACAAGGCGCAGTGGTAGTCCGTACGCTGTAGAACGTAACATAGTGTTTAGGCTACAAATTCCAGAGAAGCCGAAGATTAGAAGTTTTACTGATGAAATTGCTACAAAGGCGGTAAGCAGGCACTTACCCACAACGGTGGCTAACATCTATGGCCACAGATTAGCGGAAGAAAAGACAGAAATTGTGCTCATAGGATGTAGGAGAGTAAAGAAAACCAATACAGGTTTTGTAGGTGGGCATTAGATCTTATCGCAAGAAGCGTTCAAGTAGCTTGACGTAATGATAGACACGCGTCTATCATTTAAGTAGCACCTTAAGTACGTAGCTAACAAGGCAAGGAATGCAGTCAGAGAAATCGCAAGGATCATGCCAAACATGGCGAAAACAATGCAGCTGAAAACGTACAGAAAAGCAACTAACGCTTCCTACAGAATGAATGTATTAAGAGTGAGTAGAGCTTCTCGGACCACCTCATATGAAACAGAATGTATTCTTGCTGGTCTGGTATCAGTCGGTGAAGGGACATAGAAGATATCAACAAGGTAAACATGGAGTCAAAGCCGCGCAAGTAGAAAAAGAGGTTTCTCCCCTGGAAGAATAATAGATCTGCGAATAGCAGGAGTCATGCACTTGCTCAGCGAAAGGTGGTTCTCGACTGTCTCGACTGTCGAATCGAAAACATGGTGAAATAGATTTTCGGGTATACCCGTACAAGTTGAAGTACGATAGTACTCCTTACTGTTCAAGTTGTACTCATACGGATACAATTGAAAATACAGACATCTTCCAATGCCCTCGACATGAAATGGAAAGAGAAGGACTCGAAGAAACGCTAGGAGAATCCATATCCCTTTCAACATTTTCCGAGAGACATGCATGTTGCCAACAGAAGAGAAGTGGCAAGAAACTCGGAGCAACAGAATGTGAACATGTGTACGTGACACATAAGATGAGCTCAAATGGACAAAAAGACCGAGAGTGCTATGGACAAGTCAGGACGGCTGAATACAAATGATAAGTCCTTGTGCAGTAATACCTGACGATAGCCCCGCCAGACCAGGGAGTCTGAGCTAAAGGAGGTTCAGGTTTAGTTACTGAAACCCTCACACTCTCGTTGTGTGAGTGAAACACTTCTTTAAGTTTAAGTCTACTTTATTGTGCACTCTTTGACAACAGCTCAGCGACTTGCGAATACGAACGAGCGAATATTCGCAAATTTTGACATTTCATTCACAGCAATTTTTTTTTCTAGTCGCAGTCTGCGAATTTCTCTTGTCATTCTTTGTATGTAGAAAAGAATTGTGAGGTTAAACTCTCGCGAATACTTTCGTCGCGCGAATGTGGATTGCGTTCTATATCTGTGGATTGCGAATAAGATTTGACAGTTCGCACGAAGTATTCGCCTGTTCGCGGAAAAATCTGCGAATTGTTAATTTCTTCACAGAAACTGATTAAAATTCTACTTTTTTTATATTAATCGGTACATAAATTAAGTCATGTTTTTTTGGAGTATTGAATTTCTCAATTGGATGCCTTTAGATGTACTAAAAATGGTTTGTTCGCAGTTCGCCAATTCGCAGGTCGCTGAGCTGTGAAAGGGCCTTAACTCGCAGCCGCGAGTATGCGGAAGAAATGTACACAATACCCATGATCATACCATACTCTACACCTTTGAAGGTTCTCCCTCACATTTACGAAAAAAAAAAAAAACACACACACACACACTAGTGGGTACACCTCCAAAAAAGCACTAAAAATTCACTAAAAAGTGAACAAAACTCGTGACTGAGTCCGAAATTCCCTGCAATACAAATGAACGCATACAAGACGTCCGCCCAACCATCAAAAAAAGAAAAAAAAATCATTAAGAGAGTCTCCGATACTATTTGGGATCACTTGTCTTTCACTATTTGATCGTTTATTCGCTCTTGCTGGCTACACGGACAAACGCCTATCATCCACTTTGAAATACTTAAGGTCCCACTGGATGACATTGATTTTTTGAATGAAATTGGTTCTCCATAAAACGTTCATCTTCGCTGCATTATCGAATCAATTCAAATTTTAAGTGTCCACATACATGTGTGTATGAATACGTATTTATCTTCTCAAAGAGCAGATACATCATGTGCTGCTCCAAATCGTTGCCTTATTAGTACTTAACGAATTCCAATGACATACATACTCGTAACTATTGCATTTGACGTATTAAATCATCAATTGGAATGTTAATGAGCTGAGGACTCCTCACTGTGAATGTATAGATTAATAGATACTTGTATGTACCTATAGATACAAAAAAAAAAATCTCAACATTTTCATTGTCTACCCATACATTGTGAGAGGTTCTTCGAATGCCGACCAAATAAATGAAAATTAAGGTTTTCGATTTTTTTTTCGATTTTTTTTTGTATTTCTTTTCATCTCTCAAACCAGTTTTGTTTCTTTCTTTTTAATGAATCATCGTAAGATTGATTGAATGGTGTGAGTTTCGTGCGTAATACACAATCAGAAAAAGAATCTGAAAATTATTAACGCATCCGAATCCATGATTTGTGAGAAATATTTTTTTTTAAGAATGGAAGCAGAACAAACTTACTTACTTTTACCTGCAGATACACTTTTAGATGAAAACTAGGCAAGATCACGGACCAACATACCGCTGTCAGGCACAATGGACCATTTGACGTAGACGATCCGTCCACCTGCCCAAAACGAAGTCAGCAAAGCGAAAGCAAAGCTGCTGGACTCAATGGCCTACCGACTGTTCAAAGCAGCTAGGGATAATTCGCCAGAGAACAAGCACCATCGTCACTTCTTCGCAGTGGATGGGTGTGAAAACACATCGTCACTTCCTCGCAATACCTCCTGGATTAACCGAAAGATAAACTAAGTAACGACGAGCGTTGGGTTCATTTGACTAATCGTGTCACCTGAGTTATTTGCTCAGGGAGTTGGAGACAAAGCAAAGATCACCCACGAAGAACTCAATTTGTAGCGATCATCGAAAGCTACAGAGCGGATCGAACCTTGCTCTTGCGTTATTGGAGCTGCGCTGGGATAGGCTGTGTATCCGAAGATTAAGTACCTGCGACATATATATATGTATACTATGATAACTGCTACCACGAGCAGAGAGAACGGCTGTTTCGATGCGATTTTGCTGACTTAGGCGAAAGACTTAAAATTCCGTCACGTAAGAGAGCAAGTGATCGATGACGATGTGCATCAAAGCTCAATTTCGTAACATCAGCCTCATTTGTCCTCACGCCTTTCACAGAGAAGAAACACGATGCCACCAAAGATTGTTTCTAAGAGCTTCTTGCAAAAACCTGCGAACAATTCCCGAGATATGACGCTAAAATCGTCCTTGTAGTACGCCAAGATGAGGATATCTTTAGTGGGATCATCGGAAGACATAGCCTTCACAACATGACCTCCGAAAACGGATCAGGCTCATGGACTACGCAGGGGGGCAAAACAATGCGGTGTGCACCAAACTCGCACATCTCAAAACAAGGCAACTTTGAAGTCATTTGACCAAACTACCGCTATTTATCTCGTTGCGATTGATGGAAGGCACTATTGAATGTTCGAACGTTCCGAGGGGCAAACATTGAGTCGGACCATTACTATGTTGCAGCAAAGGCGCTACCTGTGAGGAAGGGTTGCAATCGCAACCGAGCGCAGGAGCATTTGGGGATCGAGTCTTCCTAGGGCTCTCAAGAAGCTCCCCAGCAGCAACAGAAAGTGCAAAAGATCAGTAGCAGCACTGTCAACAAACCATCAGGATTGCCGCGACTGATGAGATAGTTTTAACGCCTCCACATGTAAGAAACCCCTGGTTTGATGGTGAACGCGCACAGGCAAACGCGGACAAATTGGCGCCGTAAAAAAGGTCAAGAGTCGGTCTTCAGCTCTACGAGAAGATGAAAAAAAAGGGAGCATGAGAAACGTAAGATCGAAAAGATGTAAAGTAAGGAAGGAAATCCGGAATTTTTTATAAAAGGGCAAAGAGGACACCCCAAGGTTTCACTACCCAAACTGGAGTCTGCAAAGAAAAAATCCGAGAAGCAACTGGAAGCCAAAATCCGAACTTAGAGGACAACCAATCACTACAAGCAACGGATCGGAAAGAAGTTGAAGCAGCCATAGCTAGGCCTGAATCATACAAGGTCGCAGGCCCCCAGATGGCATAGCAGCTGAGATGTTTAAGGCAGCTGTGACTTGGTGGCAGCATACACCACCTCATTTCTAAGATTTGGTCAGACGAGTGTATGGTGGACGAATGGAATCAAAGCATCGTTTGCGCGATCCATAAATTGGATCACCTTAATTGCGCCTTAACTGCGCCAATTAGAGAGGTATCAGTCTCCTGAACATCGCATCGTGCCTGAAAGCATTAAACGACGAAGTGATTAGGAACTATCAGTAGTCCTGCAAAATGGACAATTGACCAAATCTTCACTTAACGCCAAATCCTGAAGAAGGTCCAAGCCTCCCAGATCGATACCCTTCATCTATTTATCGACTTCTAAGGCGCATATGAGCTGTTTTGCGCCATGTCTGGTCTTGGCATCCCTGCTAAACTCGTCCGTCTGCGCAGGATGACAATGGAAAAAACTTGCTGCTCCATCAAGGTTGGTAATGACCTCACCGAGACCTTTGATGTCAAATCCAGGATTTAGAGAACTAAGATAAGATGATACGCTGTCATGTGACTTCTTTAGCATTAGACTTAAACGAATTGTGCGAAATTCACAAGCCAACGCAGGAGGCGCAGTCTTGCAAAAGTCTCTGCAACTACTAGCGTATGCCGACGATGATATAATTGGCAGAACATAACGGTCTGTTACGACTGCGTTCGGTATTATTGAAACGGAAGCTCTCGGATTGGAAGGCAAAACTAAGTTCATATGTATGTATATGCCGTCAACAAGAAGAGACACACAATAACGGCGAGAAGACGCGGTAGAAGGCGACCTCGCATTAAATTTCGGGCACAAAGAGAAGGGGACCTCAACTGAGTGCGTAGCTGCACACTCCAAGGACCGGGCTTACTAGAGAGGCTTAGTGTTTGAGGCCCGGATTCAACCCGACCTGTAGTGCCATCTAAGGAAAAAAGGAAGGAAGCACTATAAGTAAATGAAAAGGTGATCCGGATACCCCATTGACGTACTTGCCTTCATCTATGTAAGCACAGCGGGGAAAGTTCTAGAGAGGATGCTAAAGCCACGAATTTTATAAAAAGCAGGCGATTTATTCCCTAAGAAATATGAATTTTTTAACGATAGGTTCAGTAGAGAAGGTAGTTAGAACCTTCCAGGCCTAGAAAGCAGCTAAAACTCACGACAAATAGCCGTGCTAGCAACTCTAAACATAAGAAACGCTTTTAACTCAGTCAGGTAGAGTGATATGCTGCATACCAATGAAAACACCTTCGGCATACTACCTATATCATATTTTCTACGAATGGGGAAGGGCTACCTCAGGGATAGAGAACTGATAAAGGAGACCCTATGATAGAATCCTCATCCTTACAATATCGTAGAAGTGATTACCACGCGAGACCCTAAAATTGCCTAAACGTGCCTCAATGAAGCAATGAGATGCTCTCAGTCTTGGATGCAAGACTATCGACTAAGCTTAGCAAAAGAGAAGACAGTGATAGTTCTGCTAACTAGGGCGCGTATTTATACTACCTTTGAGCTGCGTGCCGACCTGGAGACTATAATCACCAGATGCAGTTAAATTCTTGTAATCTCACTCGGGTCTCAACGGATCCATTGTGTTCCCCCGGTGTGGGATACCTCTAGTGTTAGTGTTACTGCTTCCCCATTGAATATGGTGGGAGTTCGCGTCACAGCCAATCAGCAGGTCCCATCCTTTTTCAGCCGTGTCTATTACCGGGTCCACTAAGGATTCAGGAGGTGGTGGCGATTAGCTGTCATAGGGGAGGTACACCGACGCACGCAATGATGAGTGGCTTGTTGTTGACCCTCTCAAGCCTGGTGGTCGTTTGGTCGTTATTTTGTTCGATGGGTCCTTGTCGTAGAACAGGTTAAACTCCTTGGAGTTAATTCCGCAGATCTTATTGTTAGAGATCCACGGTTCCTGGATAAGGGCAATATCTATGTTGTGGTCTGTGATGTAGAAGATGAGGTTGGCACTGGCCAGCTTGCTGGGATAAAGGTTAATTTGGATTAACTTCATCATTAGAGCAGTTTGCTGGCGTAGGCGCCACCCCCGGCTTGTCGGATAGTGGCCTCACCTTGACCATGTTTAGTCCGACTCTTAAAATCTGTCGATGGTAGCTTCAGGATTGTTTCCCTATTGAGCATGACGATCGCGTCTTGGCCCGTCTCAGAGGGTTTTTCCATCGACATGTCTTTCCAGTCATCTGTTTGGAACTCAGGATTTAGTCCTTTGAGGAATTGTTCCAGTCTTTCGTTTGTTATCAATGGCCCCTGGCTTTGGATCTGGTTGGGAGGTCTTTTTTTTGGAGCTATTGATAGCCTGAGATGTTCCTAAGACGTCTCCATTTTGCCGATTTCTTCTTTGAGCCACTTTAAAGTGAATTCGTTTTGGCAGGAGAGGATGCGAAAACCCTGTATATTTAGGAGTTGGACAAATAGCGGATTTTGGCTTGACTTGTCGCAGAGAGCTGTGAAGATGCGGTCTATAAGAGCTGTTTCCACGAAGGCCTATTGCTTGTTTGTGAGTTTGAGGTCGCTGTGGTAAGAAAAGTGGCTTTGCACCCTGAAGTAAGGCAAGAAGCAGTTCCAGGGTCGAATTACCTGAAGCTGGAGAGAGTCTAATTGGTGTACGTCGGACGCACCTGGGGACTATAGTCACCTCTGATGGTACACAGGGCATTCCCTCTAAGCTTACATAACCAAACAGTCTGTCTTTTCATAAGAAGCTCTGTATGCGGTCGAAAACCTTCCGCTGAAAATCTCTGCCAGAGAAAAACGATCGATGAATTATTGATTTACATTAATTAACTTTCAAAATGTTTAAAAATTTTATGGCCAATAAAAGTAACTGGTTTTTACCAAATTTATACCATTTGCTCTAGTGTGGAAGTCAATAAGGAATTTTATTAAACTGTCACTTTCGGCATACAGTCACTGTCACTGTTTACAGACTATAACCCGACTCCCCTACTGACCTCGGCATGACAGTGGATCGTAAATTAGCTTTTATTAACGCTCTGTGGATGCTAACAAAGACGTGTAAAATTATAATTTAAACAGATGCACTGTAGACCTCATGTGTGGATGAAAGTTTGATGTTGGAGTAGGAACGTAGGGTATTTTCAAATTTGTGGCTTATATTTGTTACCCATGGGAGTGGGCGTAAAGATCTACTGCACTACGAACCGGCTCTATACCAGCAGTAGTTTCACTTTCCACAGATCTTTCTGAGAGATAATCTCGCCATGGAAAGTACTTCTCCTAACAGTACACAGAGTCACGCACTCGCATGGTATGTGCTCTGCGGTTTCGTTGTCTGCAGACAGAGAGAGCGGCGGATGGTATCCCCAGTGATGCTCATTTTGTGGAGGTGGTACTTGAGCTGGCAGTGACCAGAGATGATGCTTATAAACATTTTTATGGTGTCACTGCTAAATTTGAGGATACCTCTTGCGAAGGGTCGTATGTCTCTTTTAGCCTCCTTAAATGCCTGAATGTTGTTCCGGTGGAATATGTACATTATGCTTTCCCAATTGTGAAGCGTACGCTTAAAAGCAGAATCAGAGATTTCACAAAAGGGTTCGGGTCCAACAAACAAATCAAAGAGCCCTTGCCTGGCGAACAGATTTGCAGATTCTTTGCATTCACGGCCTTTATGGCCCGGTACATACCAAAGCTTTACTTTGTTGCGTAGGACCAGTCTTTGAAGATTAACAAAGCAGGATAAGACTGATTTAGAGCTAAACAATCTGAAGGAGTTGAGAGTTTTGAGTGCAACTGTTGGCACATTTTATGCCTTAGCTCAGGTGTATATTTCTGTGGCGTAAAGCTAGGCGTGGAAAACCCTGGGACTTTCCCAAGTGGTTTTGAGATTTTGCATTTGATCCTTCTGTAAAGCACACGTTTCCTTTTGGAGCAAGCAGCGGGCCGCCAGTGGTCCCGGCTTGGGATCTCAATCCCAAACCTCCTGCCAAAACAAAGTGATTTGGACAAATATGGGAAACCATCCTGAGCAGTTCTAGCTCGGTGAAGCAGATACATAGCTATGTAAGCCACCTGATTGCAATTGGTATTTTCGTCCGTCTTTCGATGACTACACCAAGTGGTGATACCAAGACATGATAGCCTTTGAAGCTGGTTAAGCTTATCGATGATGTAACTTCCTTGGCTATCGTCCACCAGAAAATATATGTGTAAATCTGGATGAATCTTACCACCGTGGTATATAACAAGTAAGTGACCTTTGGAAATAGACCCCAAGGATTGGCCGCAGGCCCACATGGCCGTTTTCAATTCTGTTCTGTTTTTTCGTCGGAAAAACCAAGCATTGCCCCATTTAAGCTAACCAAACCAAGGTTCAATCTACGTTTCCTTGCTAAAGACAAAAGGGCTGCCTTGCTAGGGATGATCGATAGACCTTCTTCAGCACACCAGTCAGAAATTCTAAGGACCGCAGTTTGCATAAGTTGACACACATTGTCTGTGTGCATAATGCCAAAGGAAGAGTCATTTGATCCACCACGTGGCCTTCATTAATCTTTTCAGATCTACAGTTCTTCTTCTCCCTAACATTTCTGTCAGGTTGACGAAAAAGGATTTGCCTATGGTGCCGGGTCTGATTCTAGCTAGCGCCAGACATTCACAGACGAAGTGAAGAGAGTTTCCCTCTTGTTTTCCATTCGTATGTGTGTGAACTAAAAAGAATACCGAATCGGGACGCATGTGTTCCCACTGGCCAATGACTTGTGCAGATAGAAACTAGCGTGACAATATCGCTCCTGCAACCTTAACTTTCTGGATATTGAACAGTTTCTTTGGCTCTTCCATCTGGAGTTGGATTTGAAGGCACAAGATGACCTTGCTCTTAAATCCTAGTAGAGGTGAGACTTTATTCACAAGGAATTTCCCAACGGCTAAACCCTGTCTGCCGAATTCGTCAGCTGGCTCATTCCCCTCCGGTCGCGTCGGTAAAAAGTGATTCTTCGATTTACCTTTCCTCTTTTTTGTTCCTTTCCTCCCTGGTCAGGTAGCATAGACTGGGGTATTTCTTGAAGTATAGTTTGAGGGTTATGGAGCCAGTGGAAATCAGGTCTAGCGAATTCAGAATGTCACTACGCTCATATGACTTTGCAGCCCAGCACCCAGATTCATTCTTTGTTCCTTGCAGCTGATTTAGTTTTCCAATACTGCATCCTTACTCAAGATATGCCACTGAACTTGCGACCCGTAGGTGAGTATAGGACGTACACCATCAATTTTTTTTTTGAGTCAGAGTGGGTGATAGAGGGCTCTAGGGGTCCTACCAACGTACTGCGACCTTCAGAGTGACTTTGAACAATTTGTGTTAGTTGTGTCCTAACACAAGGATGCTTAGTTTGTGCTGAGAAGGAGATTATATAAGAATGGGCGGTGAACCGCTTAAAAGGCCCACCCGGACGTGTATCTAAGGGTGTAGTAGCAAACAGCTTCTTTAAATAGCCATACGCCCTAGACCTTAGGTCATGAATGCGTGTTTAGATTTGTAGAAAACCCGAACTTCTATCCAGAAGTCCAAGTTGTGTTTCAACCTGTTGCACACTTTAACGTTCAAAATCAAAACGTTTACAGCCATAAAACTTCAGAATACTGCCAAAGCTCAACCACAATTTTTCATTGCCAATTCACATCAATCCTTGGCTTCAACACGCCGGTACCTAATATCGTGAGTTAATAAAGAATCGTAGACAAAAAAAGACAAGAACTGACCACACACTCGCTGTTGCTGGCTATAACCTTTTATTACCACATAATCCTAATTACCAAGCTTCGAGCCGACAGCCTGCAACCCATGCTTGAAGCTAATTTGCGCCTCACTTACCTACGTTTTTTCATCTTGATGTGTTTCCTTGTTTTTGTGTCCATCGCCATCATAATGGCTTTCTTTCCCGCCACACAAAGTCCAATGACATTCAATGGCAAAACCACTACAAATCGCTACATGAATTCATACAAAGCCTGAAGCTTGACCTAAACACCTGGTCATGTGGACTCCTTTTTTTTTCGTATGCCTTTGATTGTTCACTCATTGATGCAGTTGCTTACATGATCACTCTTAATAGACTAAGACGGGACGATAGAGGAATCATGGCTCATTGCATGACTTTCACATGAAGTCCTCACAATCGGTCGCTCATTTTATGAGCGCATGCGAACACTATGTGGTCTTTTCTGGCCCAACTTCAGCTAGCCTTTTGCCATAATTTACATTATCGTCGGAAAACTTTTTCCGATCAATTTACATTGGTGAAGCTGGTTTGGATACACGTGAATTCAGCAACAAACCGCAATCGGTTTTGCTGTGCGCCACTAAAATGGACAAAATGGTGAGAGAAAGAGGCGATTCGGATTTCAACTTCCCCTTTCTATTGGAGCGCGATAGAAATTGTTAAAGGAAAAGCCAGGCTTAGAGAGAAAGAAAAACACTTTAACTGCACGCGCGTTCTGTTATACTCTATAAAACATTGCAATCTTATAGAGCACTAATAATTCAGGTCTGCAGTTGGTAATTTCACTCACCGGCGAGCTGATCTTTGATGCCATCAATCAATGGTGAATGGTTGCGTTGGACGACTTTAGTGTATCTAGATGGCGATAATAGAAAGCAGTCCTACCGGAGTGTTTGGTTTTGTATCTGCGATTGCATTCATTAGTTCGTTGCATACCGTAGATACATGCGAGTATGTACGTATTTCTAGCGGGAAGATTTTTGCAATTCCATAAAATTGATGGTGCGATGCATGAGGTATATTTCTTGGAAATTAATTATTTTTTTATGCTCGTACCTGTTGGTGGTGGCTTGTGGGTCCATTTAACCCTGGAATACGTTTAAGTGTGAATGTTACTTTACTAATTGCTGCTCTGCAATGGCCACGTGAGAAGAAGTGCTATGCTCGTGCTTCAGCTGAAAATGCAGGGCTTTAACATGTAAATATCTTTACAAGGAGCTTAATCATTCCCAAGAAGGTATGAAGGTACTCAGTATAAGACTACTGTCGAGTGGCCCTCGAAGTGGAAGACTTAGGTACATTTGCTACCATACGTTTCCATTAAAGTATACGAGTCACATCGCCTAATCCTGGCACCAATTGCCATTCTGTACAAATTTTGTAATGCCAGGCGCGTAGGCGTTGTAGAAAACTTTTAGAGTGGACACCAGTTACTATCCACCTCAAGTGTGTGCCGGTGACTAGTATAAGGCCTCGTAGAAGTACCATTTGCACATGGCACATGTAGGGCCTCTACAGCCCAACACCTAGGATCCATACTGTTTTACGAATCGCGGCAGCGTCATCTGGGATTTTTTTTGCGAAATGAAGAGGACGAACAGAATAGGTGACAGTTGGTCTGTTCCGAAACCGAAACAAGTACCTCGGAATGAGAAGGATTCTTTGTTGACGAACTTTGCCTATCGCATACGGACAATGATTGGATTCTGGGACTTGAAAAGCCCCCTCGACGCACGAGAAGAAGGTCCTCCAAATACCAGGTTCTTCCAACTTGAACGAGAATTAATGCGGGGCTAGATGGACGTCTAGGACGCAGGTGAGTACACGTCGGCAACTGAGAACTACACGGGACTCCAATTAAAGGGTCATTCTCGCACCAGTAGCACGTAAGGGCTTTACATCTTTGAAACCTTGTAGTAACCGGGTACTGAAATGCAAGACTTCAGAATGGAGTAACAACTATCACCAGTATTCAATGTAACTAACCAATGGAAACCACGACTGAGGAAGTGAAGGATAACTTTTACAGTCATCTAAATACTGTCACATTGATTGGGGCCTTGGAGACAGAAACAACAAACAGCGAACGATTTGTTAGTTTTTGCAATGCCATTCGCCCAATCATGCTATCCACGGTTTGAATAAGCGTTGCATACAGTACTAAGGCCAAGCTCGAACGTTGAGTCAACGTTCTACGTTTCTACAAGTACATGGGTGTATTTTTTGGAAATTGACCGCCATAGTAACTTGTAAGCTGTGGTGGGAAGGCTAGGGACATTGTTATGTCCGTCTAGTTTCAATTTAGTCCTCGACGGAATGCGGACATAGTTGACCAGTCGACCTGACTTGTTGGGTCTATTCCAGTCCAACATACTGATTACTTTCCCCTAATGTCATGCCGAGAAAATGTCAAAAGCTGCAACATCGCTAAATGTTTTGGAGGTGTGTGTATCCGCTATTCCGAAAGATCACAAAAATCGTACAAGAAACAGAGGATTTTTGCAAAAGGGGACCATGGTTCGGTAACGATTGCCTAAGAGCAAGAATAAATTTCGGTACTTCAAGGTAGTAAGCTAAAACTGAAAGCGTACGACTACTGTGAAGATTTGAATAACAACGGTTCCTCATTATTGGAACCATATGTACCCAACACAAAGTCGCGCGCCGTGTGCATTGTTGCGCCATCTTGTTGAAACCAAAGCTCTGTCACGTCAATGCCATTCAACTGAGGAACGAAGAAGTCAGAAATCATGTTTCTATAGCGCTCTCCATTAACGGTAGAATTCTGGCCTGTATCGTCCTTAAAAAAATATGGGCCGATGATTCCACCAGCCCATAAAGAACACCAAACAGTGAGTTTTAATGGTTGTAAGGGCCTCTCGAAAAGGGCTTCTGGGTTTTCTCCACTACAAATTCGGCAATTTTGATTGTTTATGTATCCATTTAACCAAAAATGGGCCTTGTCGGAGAACAAAATTTTGCGTTGAAAATGAGAATCAAGCTGATTCCTGTTTTCGGCCCATTCCCCGAACCTACGACGCGTATTATGGCCACTCTTGCACAAGCTGGATTTTATAAGCTTTTGAGCCAAGATCTATCCGTAAAATCTTCCACAAAGTGGATGGGCATAGCTCCAATTGCTGTGCACGATCGACTCATTCGGATTCTCCTCAACACTGCACTCCACAACGGCAATAACTTCTTCTGTTCGCACTGTTTGTCGTCTTTGGGGATGCATGTTATCCACTAGAGTGTACGTGTTGCAAAAACGATTCATCGTGTTCCGAATAACTTGCTCAGATGGACGATTATGTCGACCGTAAAATGGACTTACCGCACGATAAGTTTGGCGAACCGAACCATGGTTTTCAAAATAAGTTTGCACAATTTGTACGCGTTGTTCTGATCTATTCATCGTAAAATGGCAAAACCTACTAACTACAAATCAACTTTCAAATGTCAAATTGAGAATCTGTAGAACAGTGTTGCCAGTTTAGAAACCAAACCACTAAAAAAAAACACCCTTTATATCATCAAGTCCTCGGAATCTTAAAAGGAAGCAACTGTACCCAAAGGATTAAGAATTGAATTTACGAATATAATGGCCACCTTTAGAATGAGTAATTTCTGTTTTGTTACACGGAACAATTATATTTAGGGGCAGAAGAGTCGCCTCACTCGTCAGTTACCGTCAGAGATAAAAATTTGGACGCGATTTGTTTTATCATGGAGGAGTCGCCAGATTTGTCTATATTGTCCGATGAAAGATGCCACGTTTTGTCGAGAACTCAATCATTGGCGTCTTTTGTAAGTGTTACTCCAACAGTAGACCACCAGTATGGCTTACGGATAGCCCCTTTCTTATATTCACCGACTGGTCATGCCTTGAGCATGAGCTGATCCAATTTTAGCCAATCTTCATGCCAAGCGATTGGCATTTGGTGCAACTTTGAAGGTAATCTCAACTAATACCCTACAAGACGCCGCATACTGTAAATCAAAATTGATACTCCTGATGATGACAATGATGGAACATGATGACCGATACGCCTTACGCATTCCATATTTCAAGCTCTCCCGCAACAAACGACGATCATTCCAAACCTAAATAAGGAAAAAACCCTTCTGCGAGTTTTTCATCTCAAGACAACCAGATGTCATGGTTTATTGTCTTGCTTACCAACTCCTTCATTTTTCATCGATAGATTATGATAAATATTGGAAAATGAATATAAAAAAAAAAATTGTCATAAGCTCGAGACCCAATCTTGATTCCCTTCCCTACAAATCGTGGCAAAAGAACATTGACAATCAACTGGTCTTGCCTGGGAGCAGTAATCATAGCAGAGTACAAGCACCAGCAGCATTACCAGCAGCAGAAAGCGATTAATCTTCTCGACATGCAGCATGCGTTCACGTCCATATATCAAGCCCAAAAGGGATACTTGATAGCTCCAGCTCCAGCTTCAGCCATCATCCAATCGATGGATTGCCGACTCGTCAGACAATAACAAAATTCTCAGAATCGAATTCGATTTATGGAATTTTTACTTTTAATTCAACGAACTTCTAACAACGATCCACAGACAAATCTGTAACTATACTCGTAGATATTTCAATGTATCTATCCGATGTCTAAATTAGGCTCTGATTGTGAATTCACTGTATACGTGCCCACAACAACAGCATAGTTGTCATCATTCGAAGTTAAAACAACAATTTTCCCTCTATGATTCTGGGTACTGACTGCATCGTTTCTCCATTGGGATTCACCTTCGTCTTTGTTGTCACCATCGTCATAGCAGCATCAGCACCTAGAGATACAGATACAGATACAGTGAAGCAGCATTTTCCGTCTCGATCGCGAGTACTACTCGTACTTTGCTGTGTATTACTGCGTCCTGCTGATGGAACGCGTGTTTCCATCACCATTAGCCAAAATTGGTAAAAGCGAATCTCTCTCCCTCTGCATCTCTCTCGCTCCCTGAGGTGTGCATCTGTATATCCACCAGTGTATCTGACCAGATTAAGAATTGATAATTAAATCAAGATTATAGCTAAATTTGGATCCCGTTGAAACGAATCTTTCACGTAAGCGCTAGCGTCCGCCAACTTGCTGTGCATTAGAGAGAAATCCAAGCACACTCGCAATTCCCAATACACAACTTGATCAATTGACACTGATGCTGATGCTGATGCTGATGATGATGATGATGATGATGGTAGTGGTTGTGGTTATGGGATCGAACGATCCTCCTGACCATCATCATCGTTATTATCAACAGCCATTTGCAGTGGAAAAAGAAAAGCGATTGATGGTTAATGGATCCCATCTAGCTGTGGCGTACATAAATGTTACTATTGCGTTGCAACTTGAAATATTGTTCTTAAGTATCATGGAACGTGAATAGAATAGAATGACCAGTGGATGGAGAGAAAGGATAAAGCAAAGGTTAAGCCCATTTCACTTTATCACTTTTTGTCTTTGCCACGGCACATTCACAGGCTATTGCTTTGGCTTAGCACCAAAGGCGCTGTTGACTTTTAGGTGTGCGTTCGTGTAAATCATGCCTTCAGTGACGCAGTGGAGCTACTCGAAGCCTTTTGTATACGCATCCCATAGGGTAGCATTATTTTTAAGGCTCAATGGCGTTCTGTATACTGAAGAAGTCTCATTTTTCAGTTGAAATGTCAACAAAATGGCTGCCGTCTGCAATCAAAGCTTACTTAATTAGATGGCGCTACAGTTCGGGCTGAATCTGGGCTATAACCAATAAGCCTCACCAGTTAGCTCGGTCCTTATCTAACTGCTTTCAGTTGCGCACTCACAACAGTTGGTTGAGTTCTCATTCTACTTGTGTGCGCCACCTAAGGTGAGATCGCCCCTTACTACGTTTTCTCTCTGCACCACATCTGAAAGAATTTGTGGGCGCCGTGGCTCAGTGGTTAGTGCATTGGATTACTGAGCATGAGGTTCGAGGTTCGAATCCCATAAAACATCAAAAAAGTTTTTCACGGTCCCACCTCTCGCGAATGTCTGACAAACGTTCGAGAGTCAAGAGAAAGCTTCTCAATTTGCCTTTTGAATATGGCTCTAAACTGTAGGTCCCTTCCATTTGTGTGAAAAATATAACACGCACAACACGAATGTTCGCGAGAAATTAGGCCCTGGATCACATACGGTCTGATGCGCCAAGTATTTGCATTTTTTGAAAGAAATTTAGACAAAGGGCTCAACGAAATCCCGAACAGAGCCCTCAATACAGCAATCTAAGTGCATCCAGATATTTTCGTTGATATATATGTACGACTCGTACTCGTAAAACAGCAACGATAAAGGTAAAACTAGTCACCAAACGAACCCTCATCATATCGACCACTTCTGTATGCTAGATACGGGCTAGACAAATTCTAGGGCGAATCATCTCGAACCAGCCGCAGAAGAAGAAGAATCACAACATGGCTTCAGGAAAAAATATTTGGCGCAAACAGCCCATTTAGGGACTATGGTCTAACTTTGCATGATTGGCGGAGCTACGACTAATGTCGTGTCTGAATGCCATGTCTGAGAGGCTTCTAATAGCAGTTATTGCTCTCGGACAATTGTCAAATATTGCTGAGAGGTGCCGACAGAACAGAACAACAGAATCCCCTGAATTCTCGAAGCAGTTCAGAGCAGTTGGTACCCGAACTTGCCTCACTAAGATTGTGACGGACTCCACATAGTCGCATGGAGCAACTCCTACTATTGAAATAAAGAAATACAGGCTCCCCGATGAAGTGGAACATAACATATTATGGCACCTTCAGGCTCCTAATGGCCGCGGATATCCGCTTGGAAAACACTGCTATGGTCAGGGAGTCTGATCGAGCTGCGTATATTGAGATCTTCCGAGAAAAGTTTTGCGCCATTTTCGGTATTTACATTTTCGAACCATCTGTACAGATGCATAGAGTGTTTGTTCCTATCCCATTCCTCTATAATTGGAGAAGAGTCTAATAAAGTCAAGGTAAGGTACTGGCTGATTCTGAGACCACTTTTTGCTGTTGGAGCTGTTTTCATGGAGCTAGTTGTGCATTATTAACGAATGTTTACAACCTTCGAGTGACAGTGTAGGTAACGTTCGAAGTACTACACCCCTATAGTAGTACTGATCTGAACAATCATTCTGTAAAAAAGGTTGCTTTTCCAAATCTTCGATAGCATTCCGAACGAAGATTTCAACTTTTTCGACCTAGTGTCCCGCAATGTATTGTTGGGCGTCGGAGTTTGAAATGCTTAGGGTGTTTATCCGTATTTATGTTAAGCCCTACTTCATTTGCCTCAGTTTAAACAATCTGAGCCATGTCATGGAAGTCCATTACTTTATGGCAAACATCGTCAGCGTAATGTAATTTAGATGTTTAAGGTAAGATGTCCACTTCAATCACTGGTTACCTTCAGGATCTGATAGCGGTTACTATCTCTGTGTTGCTGGGAGGGTCGGTTCGAATTCAGGAATTTTTAGCTCCGGCACGTTCGTTGGAAATTAGTACCATAACGCTATCGTTTGAATCACTGACGCGAAATGTTCCTCATCCAAAATCAGAAGAATACCATGGAAGCCTTTCACTGGATGTTTTTGAACACGGACTACCAGTAAGGTCTTTAGTGATGTTGTAGGCGGTCCTGCAGTGACACCTACTTACTAGCTGCTTTTTCAGCTTTTGAGGATAGTACGTTGATGTGTGAAGGCTTATCATGTCTTCTTCTTCACACGATACTGGGCTTCTAGATCCGGTCTTTTTTGCCGAGGCCGCTGCAATCTGAGTCCTAAGTAAAATACGTGCATCGATCCGTATCCAGGTATCTGGTGATAGCCAAGTGCTGCTTTTCTGTATTTTACCGAAGTAGGCAACAGTACCAGTAATAAAAACATTTTTCACAGCCTAGCTGCTGATGTGAAACCTCCAACTCGTGCTGGTAAAGCCTGGTTAGTCGAAAAAATTGATTCTGTGACTGAGAGTGTTGCTCAAAACCCAGGCAGCAATAAGCCATATCCCAAACCAGCCTTGGAAGCATACTTATCTTCTCAGCTGACTTAAGAATTGAAGCCGGCGGACCATGTACAATGCCGTTACTGATTGGGAGGTTAGGAATACAGGCAGGTGATGCCGATATCTTTCAAGAAAGTCATCACGAGACACGAGGCTCTTTTGTATTTTCAGTGCTTCATTAATAAGCAGAACTGTCGCATCTGGGGTCTAAAAGCCATTGTTGTGAGCCAGGATGAGGCCACGGAGGCAACTTCGGTATACGTCAAGAGGACGCGGCACGCTCGCGGTGCTATGGGTTTCAGGTTAGCGGAAGTGAAACCCGTGATGAGCTCTGTAATAGTTTTCAAGTCACTTTGGATTGATTAAGCAGAAACCTGGATCTGCCCGCACTGGGTGCGTTGATCGACATTTTCATCTGCCGGTAGGTACCAAGCCGTCGCCAGCAGTCGTGATGCTGTTTTAGTAGCAGCTTAGCTATTGATTGCTTAAAGAATACCAAAGCTGCAGTGTATTGACGGCTGAGGACCCACGAAGGGGTAAGAGCATCTGCTCTTTCCCTACTCTGTATCTCGGAATCCAGACCAGTGTCACCGAGTTATACCGCCCAAATCGGGTCAACATAATAATTGCATCCTTCGCGATCTTTGTGGCATTCACGTAGTCAGAACATTTTTGAACTGATGTTCAGAGAGGTATTACATAAGGAAAGCTAATAGGGTTCAAAAGGTTTTTATAGATTATTCATTTAAATAGTACATAAACGCTTCGTACGGTTAGGTTAAGTTAGGTATGCGGGTGCCGAAGTTGACAGGAGGCTGCCAACGGCTCACTTAGACTAACAATGAGTCCATTGTACCCATTAGTAGACCCTTGAGAACCCAAATTTCATTATCGACAGCTGAATTGAACCACCCAGATATACATATGTATGAATCTCAAGAGTTTCCAAGACTGTTTTTCCTTTCTATTGCTCTTCATCCCTTCAGTTCCTACAGAAATCGTTGTGCGGTAGTTCTATCCGTGCTGCATGATTGCCTATCACACAGTGTCCCGTCACGACGCCAACAGCTATACGAATATCCCTGCGACTAAGTTTCATGAGATTTGTGGATCTCTTTTTGTCATAGACTGGCCATGACGATTTGGCTATGGCAGATGTATATAATCGATACCAACGCTCGTTAGCTTCTTCGTTGGACTCAATGCCTAACATTCTGTTCAAAGTGCTAAGCGGTGTGTTAGCCTTGGGCCTCCGAGCCGCCTAGATGTGACCCTGCCCTGGCAAATTGATCCGCCTTTACGTTACCTGGTATATCCATGTGGCCCGGTACCCAACAGAGGTTCGTCTTGTTGGCCACTAACATATCGTTTAGTCATTTTCACCGATGTTGACTGAAGCGTTCTAATGTTTTATTGCAGTAAGTTCGGCTGGAAAAACACTGCATTTGTCCTTAAGCCTGAAGAACCGGTTTGTATTTTGAGGCTCACAGTAAACACCGGCAGCAGTACCAATATCCATTTTCGATCCGTCGGTCTAACCCTTCATTCCACTCTTCTTGCTAGGAATTCTGATAGAGAAATCAAAGATTCTCTAGTTTGTTAGTGGGACGGCGTACTCTGGAGTCTCGATATATCCCATCGGGTCAAAATTGAGGCATGATCGTACGGGGTTTAGCTAACCAGAGTCCGGCTTGCCTAAGTCTTAGTGCAGTTTTCGCTGCCGAGTTGCCGCAGTAAGTATCAAGTGAAAGAGGATTCAGTATTTCTTCTAAGGCTGCTGTTGGTGTCGACCTCATCGATCCCGTTGAATCTTGGTCACGCTTCCAAGAGGATATTTCTTTTCCAGCGCCTCCCATTAAAACGTTTCATTTCGTTTGGTATAGTATATCCACCAAATATAGGTTCACAAAAAATCTTCGGCTTTCTTACAAATTACAGACTTTGTGTGGCTTTCCAATGCGCCATCATTAAATCTTATTCAATTAATTTAGTGAACAATATTCTCATTTACTTTAGTGTATCTATAGTACCCGTCATGGGCATAATGTAGGTAATACATTGCTGATAAGTATCTAAGACGAACACTTCAAAACAAATACACATTAAGGTTGTGTTTACCTGTGCATTCTACTTATTTTTTTTTGCAAAATTAATGATCCAATGGTAGTATAACATTACACAACCTAATAATGGCATGTTTTTGAATTTTTAAAATAGTCCTACATATGAATCGCTATTAAAACTGATGCCATAGCGGCTTAATTTGAAGCGAATCACTTCATGGGCACTGACTACGTTCGACAAATGCTGATAATTACGGAAATCAAAACGAGCAAATGAAGTGCAATTGTGGAAGATGTTTTTTACATCCTTTACTATTGGCAATGTAGCCTAGTATATATCCGACTTGAAAATTTAAATTATTTAAAAAAAAAAAACAAATTTTGTGCGAACTTATCATCGTTCGCATGGATGCGAAGGCACTGGTACTATCGTGCACGAATTTAAAACAATATCCGTACTAACAGTTAAATTCAATAAAAAAAAATCAATTCAAGCGCTGAAACGACGGCAACATTTATTAATCGCCGCGGTCTACCAACACTGACAACGCGCCTTCACTAATTGTTTCAGTTAAGAAGGCTTGAGCTGTCCAACAACTGTAGGAAGTTCACAAAGGCAAACTGAAGTTATCCGGCTCCCAACTGGTGAAGAGTCTCTACTTGTGACGAACGAGTTTCAAGTCGAAATCCACCATCTGTTAATTGCAAGCTCTTGTAGAGGCTTTCAAGGCAAAAGGCTAGAGGTATTCGTCTGAAGGTCAGCGAGTACAAACCAAATATTTGCTCCTGACAAACAAACCATCATCTGTTCACTGCTTAAAACAAAATCTTAAGGACTTCACCTAGTTGGAGTAAATGCTAACGCTACGAACGATACCTTAGTGGTGATCGCTGCTACTTGACTAAACTCCTAACACGAACCACGAGAGTGATGCTCTACAGAACTCTAATCCTGTCAGTCCTACTACATATATGCCACTGACTGCTGGACGATAATCAGAGCAGATCCTGAGCTCCGTCGAAAGAAAAATACTTTGTCGAATTCGGTCCCATATGCGATGACGACAAATGGTTGAGAAGATATGACCACGAACTCTTTGAGCTCTACCAAGATGTTGATGTAGTACCGAAGGCCAAAAGCACATCGACTACCTTTGCTCGACCACATCCACCGAATGGATGACTACTCTCCAGCTAAGAGACTCTTCGAAGCCCAGCCCTCAATCAAACATTCACCGAGCAATTTGAAAGCTTTTCGCTGAGCGCAATCTAGAAAACTCAAATATGTTGCGGGAGATACCGCACAAACGTGTGAGTCATATTCAGGTTTCTGACGAATGTAAGTTTTATAGATCGTAGCCAGGTCTGCGAAGTAAAGAAAATGTTTACATCTTTTGCGAAAGGTTTTTAGAACCACCTTTCTGCTGTTCCTCTAAGGTTTGGGCTAATATGCATGCCTAGCATTGATAAGCTAATATCAATCCCATTCATTTTTAGCTTAGTCACGTTGGTATACAACTATAAGGACAGGAAACAGCACTGGGTTTTTGACGAGATGAATTCAACTCGGTTTTTTACATTCCTATAAAAGATTTCGCCAATATCGAAGTTGAGCTCAGTAGACATTCACTGATAGTGGGACTCCACTGCTTCGGGTCCTTACTCCAAGAGTCATGCAGAGCTTTCTAAATTGAAGTCAAAAGTACTGTCATGCCCGAAGGAATGGATAGGATTGCGAGTGAAAGAGAGAAGGTCGTTGATGGATATCGAAAACAGTGTCGGGGCGAGGACAGAATCCTGAGGTATGTCAGCATTTGTTAAAAATTGGGGTAGAGAAGTACACGCATCCATCCAATATAATTTGTAGTGGATTACTTAAAGAAAACTACAACTAATGATGAGAGAATGTTACCCACATAAGCCTACAGCTTTTTGGACGACGGAAATATACTCATGTACATATGTATGTACATACCACTCTCTATAAAGGACAATTACTACTCACCATTCATCGTAATGATGAATGCTTGGACTCCATTTTTCTGACAAATAAACTATAAGATCCCCTGAGGAACGTTGTTGCTATGCAATGTCATGGAGAGCACTGACTTTATAGCTATGGGTCGATTAGTCTTAGCACCCTTTTTGGACACGAGCTATTAAGCCGCTTTTGAAAAATATTTGTTCAAAAAAATATTACTATTCCTCCTACGAAATGAGTATAGAAACACACTGTTTTTTTTTATTAGTACATATTTGAACCCTGGTCCATATAGCTAATCAGGGTGAAACTTAGCTAATAGATGTACCACCTCCTTTACAAAGGTTAGTGCATAATAACACGGATCTTCAACTCCACCGACGAACGTATTTCTTTGTAAAAGATACGTCTCCTTAACCATGGTAGTGCCAGACATTTACAGAGGATGTGTTCGAATGATTCTTCCCCCTCCAAACAGAATTAAAATTCCGTCTCTGAGCACAATTTCAATTTATTGAGCTGGTACCTCAGGCCATAGTGACCTGTGAGAAAGCTAACCAGTTTTCTATTACTTTCATTATTCTGAGCCAGCATGTACTAGTTCATTCCCTGATTTGTTGCTTGCAGATCCCTCGTGACCCGGGACCCGATTGGGTTTCAACTTCTTCTGTCTGGCCAGAAATTGTAATGCATCGTAAGAGCATTTAACTGTCAAAGACTGACTGACTGAAATTTTAGGGCCCTTTCTACTTTTTTTAATACTTAACCTAGGGAAGATCGCATTGGCATAAACTTCAACCTGGAACACAGTGGGACACATTCCTATAGATATAAAGACTTTGGCGTTGGGTCCAACTCCGGATTCCATTTTCGTTCCCTCAGTGAACCACAACTGACCTCTAGGATCTAGTACTGGAATACACTTAGAGCAGTTTACACGGTTCGGTATTTCTACCTCAAATAACCTTTCGAAACAGAGTATCCTAATGTCGGGGATAGAGCAGAACATGTCTGTACTAGGAATTGAGTCAAGCATTTTCAGGTGTCCCACAAGATCGCCTGGTTTGTACAGGGTGGCGCACGAATCGTGCTACAAAAACAAAACGTTATAACTCTTTTTCTGTGTGAGTAATCGGCTTATTTTTTTTTCATTTGGAAGGTTGCTATTTGGATTTATTAAAATGAATGCTTGGGATACCGAAAAGAGGATTTGGATAGTGCAGCGGTACCATGCTTTGCAGTCCATCATTTCCGTCCAAAGGGAATTTAGGCGGGAGTTTGGCGGCACTCCCCCGAGTAGATGGACCATTATGTGGCTGGTAAACATGTATGCCGAATCTGGAAGCATCGCACGAAGACCGTACCATCGAGATCCCTATGTTCGGGTTCAAGACACAATCGCGGCTCGCGGCTGTAGCATCTTCAATTCAGGCAAATCCAAGCGTTTCGACTCGAAACTTATCGGCGCAAATTGGATTTAGCAGACGGTCATTACAACGGTTAATTCATGATGACTTAAACTTCTTTCCGTACAAAGCCCAAATTACAAGCAAGTTAAACCCTCTGGATTTGCCTATTCGCCTGGAATTTTGAAATGGCCGAAGAAGACAACAGCTTGATAAATTGCTTGTTTATGTCTGATGAGTTTAGATCAACTAAACGGCAATGTTAACAAGCAAAATTGCCGTATATGGAGTGAATCTAATCCAGAAATACTCCATGAGACGGAACTGCACCCGTAATTGTATTCTAGCTGCAGTTTGAAAGTACACCTACCAGCCATTTTCCTAATGAAAATTTGAAGCGATGATAGCCCGACCACAGCTTCTAATGCCGCCGTAGGGTAGGTACATATGGCAATACCAAGACAAGCAATTCCTTAGAGCTTCTGCGGCTTAGTTGGAGTTGTCATTTCCAGGAGTTTTGGTCACAATATGATGGTCGCGTACGTGATAATGGGTCTTACGATCATTATATACAACCAGTGTATCATTTTGAGAAACACACTGTCAGTTTCAATTGAGGTCTTTTGCTCAGTCTGAGAACAACTTTCTGACTTTGAAAAATTTCGTAAGTGAAGTTAATGTGCCTCATTTACTAGCCTAAATAGTGGCTAGTTTGCAAAAAGACAGTAAACATTTCCGCTTGTTTTCTTATCTCTACGACCCTACTCGTATCTGAATATTGCACATAAACTACTGTGTAGGTACACGCAGATTACGCAAATGAATTAATTAAGGAACAGTAAAAAAAAAAAAAAATTCAGTTTATAAGCATATGTACGTCGTTGTCGATCAAGGAAATTTTTGACGCAAGGACAATTTTGCACAACTTCATCGGAACTTTTCTAATAAACACGTCCACTGTCACTCATTTGTAGGAGTATCATTCTGACAGATCTGCGATGAAACTCATGTCAATTCATCTTCGTCATATCGGTTAGCACCCCGCAAACCAAATATTTATGTAAACTCCCAGTTGACCATAATGCTTCGGCATAGATTCTTGTTTTCATTTAACACCCCATTACCCCACCGCTCGATGACATTTGCCAAGAACTGGCCGCGAAAATCGTGCCACGAAAACTGATTAGCTTTGGTTACACGTCGGAAAACAACCGACCGACCGACCAACCAACCGACCGACGCGACGTGTCTTTCTTTTCAACTTCGCCCTCTTTTTAGCCGGAATTCTTAGAATTCAGCATTGTTCGTCGGTGTATTCTGTATTCAGTTGCTCTTTTCTTTTTGACAGATAGCCAGCGAACTATTGGCTATTGTTGAACTTTTATTACGTTTTTTTTTTGACAGTTTTGTATCTTTTTGTTCGTTGTATGCTTGCTGAGTACGTCATTTTAAGATATTTAGTTATTTGGGCCATTATTCAACCTGCTGGCTTAAATATGCACGTCTGACTGAGGTGCTTCGCTTTATAAGTTGCTTAGAGACCTGTTAATTTTTATGATTATGAAAATAATGAATTAATATTCATTACCTGTCGAGCAGCAACAAAAAGATACAAAAAAAACCGATTCAGGCTTTTAGGTTTTGTTTTCTTTACTTTGCACTTAACGCGAATAAGGTTATTAACCGGTGTGTTGCATGGTTTTTTTTGTTATTTAACTTAATTTTGTGTTTAACAAACGGTTATTGAATGATTATCTGCGGAAAGTAAGACAGCAATAACTTTCGTAGAACTTAATGCTGTTACGGGCTTAGAGGATAGTTTTCGCCACTAATGAGCGGCTTATGTAATGATAGTGAGATACTCGTATAAATAGCTGATTATAAACCAACACAGGTTCTCTATTACTCATCGTATACGGGGAGTGATGAAGAAGTAAGAAGCAGCAGGCAGAAAGTATCTACATTCAGTTTCAGATGCCGTAATTTTATCTGAAGTTAGAATTTTGTATTACAAATGGTTGCAAAATGTGGACTCGTGCAGGTGTAGTCGACGACGACGGTGCGATGATGATCGGTTGCATGATTACATCTGGAACTTTTGTGTCAGCGCAATGCCATACAAACGAGCTAAGAATGAATGATATGCGGTAGATATAATTATTTAAACTGGAATTATACTCGCATTGACTCTATTATTTGTTCCCTTGTTTCTGTAGGTGATAAACAAGGAACACTCATTACACGGCAGTTGGATGTGTATGATGTGAACACCGGCTGAAGTCGGAAGTACCTGAAACATGTTTAGCTTGTCAATTTCATGGGCTGAGTCGCCAACTGTTGCATACATACATCGCATTATTACGTTAAGTTTGCGATTAAGAACAGCGTTGCAAGTTTGTATCTATTCCTGTAGAAGTGAGGTTAAGCGTGTTACGGGAACTATGTGTTAATTCTAATGTTGCCTTCTTAAAGACCAATAGATACTATTCTCTGCTGACGTAAGTCCTTATGGACAATTTAAAATAAATGGACAGTATCCTCAGAGTCGTTCGCAAGTTAAAAAAAAGTCTTCATTCTATCCTCAAGTATGTTAGAAGGCAACGACTAAGAAGAATACGCGGGATATGTTGGTCAAGGTACAAAGATCAGCCCGTGTTGATATAGCCGGAGCCCTCCACTCTACGCCCATGGCTGCCCTCGATGTGTTCCTGTATCATTTAGCAGTGGAACTTATCCAATATTGTTGGGCATGAGTATGTTCTTACGAGACTTCCGGACGCATGCACTGGGTTTCAAGCAAAGGTTCTAGCTGTGCCTTAAAGCTGTGAAATTACTGGAAATGGACTCAGTATCCAATCAGTATATTGCCATCTACATCGATACTCAGGCTGGGGTTAAGCCGCTAGAGTCCTACGTCACAAAATCTGAAATAGTCAGGAGATACCACACAATGGTCAGGGCAAAAGCAGATCAAGGTTATGAATAGAGTGAGGGTCATTGCCTTCTGAGGAAGCATGCAATGAGATTGCATGTCTCGGAGGACATATTACATCTGCTCTGTGAATGCCAAGGCATTTCCCTTGAAAGATAGTTTAGAACAGGTTGGGCCATTGACCCAAAATAATAATTTATTTAAATTCTGTAGAGAATGTGAGGATCGTGATGCTCTATGGTCCTCATAACCGTACTCAACCTAACCTAACCATCCTCAATGAATTCCAATTCGATACACCGTAGACCGTAGACACCTTAGACTCCGCCTAAGAAAAGTGATGAGTTTGCGACTAACACAGAAATACAAACGGAAAACTCTCTTAGACACACTCTTAGATTCTTGGATGGCGACAGAGGTCATAGATTCTTGGCTGGAGGTTCAGGATGTTCAGGCATATCTCTGTACATATCTATCTTGAAGCCGCGGAAAACCTGTTAAAAACATGTCTGAAATAGTCCTGAATTGCTTGTCTAGTCACTGCGGAAAGGGGGATAACGAATTTCTGGCCTAGTGGCTTGTGCGTTGGACTACTGAGCAGAAGGTTCGAAATATGATTTCTGTAATGACTTCAAGCCGGATGTCGCCTCCCTTTGTTCGAAAACATATCACACGTACAAGACCAATGATCGTGACAAGCGGGGACCTGGACCCCATACGGTCTGCTAGCGCCAAATACCATTCAAAAGTTGGGCTAACTGGCTGAGAAAAAGCTTAAAAAAGCACTAAAACTCATACGAGTAAATGTCATAATTAAAGAAATTGCCAACAAATTGGGAGGACAGGCTCAACTACTGTGGTAGTAACATAACAGGGTGCCTATTTAAGTCCGTATTCCTTACATAGATGTTCCTACAGTCTAGGTAGATCTGGGCCCCAACCAGCGAGTCTCTTTAGCCATCTCAATTGTTAGCTAGCTAACTCTAGTTTTGCACACGAAATTGGTTGAAGCTCCTCTCCACTTGTACTCGCCACCTCTGAGATAGAATCAAAGACTCTTCGAATAAAAGCTACATGTCGCAGCTATCTTAGTCGTCTATACAGAAGACAATAAGGATCGCACAAAAGATTTTTCTCAAAACTACAGACATACTTCTTGACATACTGCGTTCCATGCCACTGTGCCATATCGAGAGACTGGGATAATAAAGGTCTTGTATAGACAGTGGCTCAATTGTCAATGCGCGTAAGACCCAAGAACCTCAACACGTTGCGGAAATCAACAACTGAGTATCAGGCGAACTTCTCTGTGGACAGCATTGCATAAAGACCTCATAGTATGTGCTCACAAGGTCCAACTAAATCAAGAGCTCCAAGAAAATGACACTCCGCTTCGTTATCGTTTCTCTGTGTGGGTTCCAACTGAGTTGGAAAATGAAATTTCCGGACGAAGCTCATTTTCAGCTCGGAAGCTTCGAAAATGTCGACAAGCTTTACGGTGGACCTTGAGGTTTTGAAAACCAGACGTAGTTGTAGAGAAGCCAACACATCCTTAAAAAGAGACTGTTCGGTGCGTTTTTTAGAAGTGGTAGACGAAGACAGGTAGTGTTTACAATGTACCACGTCAGCCGTCAAACAATGAATCTTTAGTGAGTTTAGTTAGGTAAATGTATTATCAGCCGTTTGTGAGACATGCCTTGACTTGACGAGAACTGTTAGAGATTACTTAAACGATCCAGAAATACCTGACGCACATGAAAAAAAACATTCCATCGAGGTAGGCGCCAAATAGACCCACATACGATCGACAATGTACCGCGTAATTTTGTTGGCAGAATGGACTGCGGCCAAGCCAACCGCGACAGCCTTATAAATGAAATTATTTTAAATAAATGATCCGAACATATACTCTCTTCAATAAGCAAACAATCGTTAAGAAATATTGAATGGTGTATTGTTAATACTAATTTTAAAAAGAAACCAACAGATGGCCAATCATTTATGATTTCCAGCTTTCTACACCTTGCGCGAGAAGTCTTCGAAAATTGTGTATTATGGAACCTTCTTATAAGCAAATAAACATCAAAGTCTGCTTATTCTTTTGTTGAAGAGTAAGAGTGGTTCTGGTCTGAGCTTTTAGGGAACCAGAAACGGAAGGTTTTTGGCTTGGCTATTATAAAACTGGTATCACAATCTACAAATAAGTTTTGCTGTTCAAGGATTGATTGGAACAAATTTAAGGATTGCAAAAAATTAATTAAAATTTATAATAACACACTATCCTGACCCGGTAAGAAGGGCTTCTTATTCCTTGGGGTTGGTTAAGTCTTACTCATAAGGAGAACCAGTTAAACGTAAAATTGTATCCAATTCGTGAAAGATTTACCTGAAACGAAAAAAAAAAGATTTCCATTAGTTACTACCTTTTAATAAACGAGACAAATTGAATTTATATCAAAAAAAACTTATGTTACGTGGAATTATGCATATTGTACAGCCGTTCGTCACCAGTTACTTTCGAAATTTCAAGGGAAACGAACATTTTCTCCCTGACCTTCTGATTCAAGGTTGACTATTTCCCGACATTACAAGCAGTAACGAGTTGTAAAAATCTTCGTCATAAAACATACTTTAGTTGATCCTTACATGGAATCACACTCTACATCCTCATAATAGTGACAAGACGTCATAAATGCCAGTGAATCGAAGGTTGGTTAGGTAGCTATCAGCCGAAGGGTTAGGATACACTTAGACCAACTTAGGTCCATTGTGTTACCACATAAGCCGAAGGGTACCGCTACTCGTGAAACCATTTTGATTTTTGGACGAACATCCTTATTTCGGTGATATACACTTCGGCAATATCTTGAAGGATTTTTAAGAAGGAGGAGAAGGCTAGGAAGTCACAAAGCCGATGGAAGGGTGTTTCATTCTTTTTTTCGTTCATGCAACTGCAGCAAAAGTCATTACGTATCAATGATTATTTTTTTTTCGGGAGATCCCGAATCAGACCACGGTTATGGCTTCCTTTTCGTCTCTCTTCCACGATCCATCTTAGCCTGAGAGAATTTCTGGATTTCTCCAGAGTTCTTCTCTGGCTTTGATTCCTCGTGTCGGCGCTAGTATCTGTTTAGCAGAAATCTGGTTCATCTTCTGGGTTTCTACCTAGTGGCGTCCCAAGACCTCTCTTATTCTGCTAGCTAATGCTAAATATGTATATGCCGTCGTCGTCTCAATTTCCTCCAGGCATAGTTCACAGGTATCATCTTTCAGAACACCCATCTTCTTTAGGTGATACCCGAAATTTCCATGACCTGCAGATAACGCTACCATCCATTTCCAAGCTCCAAGCTTAGAACTTCCCTATTAGTGTAGCCTGTCGGCATTTTAATAGCCATTTTAGCCTGCCTACAACCTACAACCTACAACAGTTGACCACCTTCACTGGTGTTCTGCCGCGATCCAATTGTTAATCAAGTGCTCCACCATTCCTCTACCAATTGCAGCAAATGGTTTCGGACCAGAGGACTCCGAGGCTGACCCTTGCTTTGCTAGAGTCCGCCTTTTCATTGTCCTCTAGACTAATATGACAGTTCAAGAATATGTTTTAACTCATAGCTAACCAAAAAAAAAAAAAATTGTAGAGATTGTGAACCAAAACCAAGGATCTAAACTGTAGCTAGGGACATCAAGCTTATGCTAAGTTTGTTGAGGTCCGTTAGCAGCTAGAAATGTGAACAAAACCCTTGAGGACATTATTGTCTATGTTCTGTGTCGATACCAAGCTGTTTTCTTCGTACCTTGCCAGAGTACTCCCAACAGCATCTTACATAGATAGATACATATATCTAAGGTCGACATGGCTGCCTAGGTTGTATATTGCTACAAAGCTTTGCGCTTAGACTATTTCCTTCAAGGTGACTTTTTCGAATCGGTATCTTCCGATTTTATGACTGTTTTTGTGTTTTAGCAGCTTTGAGAGTTAAAAAAAGTTAGCGGGCTACTAGTAGACCTGAAAAGGGCAGGTTACAAGGTAGTTTTCTATGCAGATGAAAATTGTAGCCTCAGGTAAACACCCGTGCACTAAAAACTACTCCTTTCGCAGCATTGGACTTTATGCTTCATCTGCTATGCTTAGATAGATCCGGGAAACAGATGGCTGCCAGTGTAGGCATCCGTCTAAAAGCCTTCTTTCAGTGGTCCAGCTACAACGTTAGCCACTTGTCGATTCTCGAACTCTGCTGTACGGGAGCTTTTCCGAGTACGCCTGCCTGAAAATCCCTTGATATGTATATCACGGGTTGTACTATGAACGCAATTCGCCGTAACAGGCGAAGTGGCCTTGCGTGACACTTATCCTACGACTCTGGATATGGCGTCTGATGCAATGATACTGGGACTTCGGCTGTTGTGCAAAAATAGAGTTAGGTAAAGATGCCACTGTCTTACACTATCCTTGTAACTATCGACTATATTGTTACTATTAAGCGTTGCACAACCTTTTAATCCATTCCCAAATAGTTTCAGAATGCAAGAACTCTTTGAATTTGGTCGTAAGATTGTAAAATTCTCCGACTCTTGCTTGGGTTCGAGGTTACACTGGGCTTGTATAAAATGAAATCTCCGATGAGATTGCTAAGCAAGGCTCAGAGGATGTTTTCTGTGGACACGAACCTGTGTTAGGACTTCCCGCGTCCTCAATCAGGGCCTCCAATGACGATTGTGTATCTTATTCATACGTGGGCTAAACGATTGCTTCCGAGCGTTTGTAAGAAATCAGCGGCGTTCTTGCTGTTTTCAGACAACTTATAGGCGTTCTCACGGTGCATTTTCCTATCGCTAAGCATCTTTGTGAGGCACCACTGTCTGCGACGCTTGTGGAGACGGCGAGGATACTTTGGCGGAAATCATGGCGATAAAGAAAGCCCTGTCCTGGTCGAAATGTAATGCAATATCTGTCAAGGATAAAAGCATTTTCACTGACATTCAAGCGGCAATCAATGTCCCTGAACTTTTTAAACTGCCGGAGATGACGGAGTAGTTCCATTACGATTACCTCTGCTGGGCCATAGAGACATTCCGGGAAACTGCAAGGTTGACGAGCCCACCAGAAAGAGTACGACTCTTAGGATTCTGCCTAAATGACAATGTTCCTCGCTTACATGTTTACATCTACTTAAGCTGGACGCTTTCAGCAGGACCAATCACAGATTGGAAAATGGTTCGACGTGTTATATATCTAGACAGATCTGGCGTAAGCTTTATGCTAAAGTGATTACGGATCAGCTGCGTAAACGGTGTCCTCTCTGTCCTCGGGACACTGTCTAATAGGCTAATACCCTAAAAAGCTGGGCCTCCTTTCTGAAAGAGTTGCAGGGACAAAGAGGGGAAGGAAACGATCCTTCATTTCCTTTGCACCAGTACGGCCCTGTACCAAAGACGACTGCTCCACTTGGCGCCTCCTTTCTTCAACGACCTTAGCCAACAGGCGTCCAAAGCTCCCGTTGGTTTGACTAGACCCTAGGTGATTGATCCATGGCATCACAAAGGATCTCCGCTGGTCTAAGCGTGTTTGTATCATGTTACAGACAACCTAAATCTAAGCCATCCACAGCACGTTGGAAAGGATCTTGAATGCGACATTACGCAGGGATTTGCCTCGATAGTTGATGAAATAAAATCGTCCTTCTTGTAGATGGGGCCTATATTTCAGTCATCATATTTGATTGATGATGAAGCTACACATTTGCTTGACTAGCTCCGCTTGTAAGCCATGAAACCCTTCAAACTTGGTTGCTTCCAATAAAAAATGTTGCATCTGTGGTGCGGGTACTTTCCACATTCTATCGTAAAGCGCTGCGGCTATAATTAGTTCACGTATTCCTTAAATTTTTTAGTTTTTCTGACGTCCAATTCGGAACTTTCTTTTGATGGCTATTCCCCCGCAACTAAGTTGTTACATTTGACGGAAACAGAAAATCAGTGCTTTCATCATTTTTTTTTTCTTCTTAAATCAGTCAGATAAATTAAGTAGGCCCCGGCATTTTCTTCTGTCACGCATTCAACAACAATGGAACATGACGATAGTAGGTAATAACAATGTCAACATTTAATTGAAGTAAATTTGAGGTCATTACACTGACAATTGTATGATTGGCTTGCTGACGAAAGTGACGGACTTTCTGTTGGTAGCTCACACGAAGTTTAAGTTTTTTTTTTTGTTCATCACTGTCTTTCTTGTTTGAAGATACTTCTCAATCTGATAAATACTAGTTTTCAAAACCTAAAAAAATCAAAGGTGTCTGAATTATGCGCGGAAAACGATAAAAAGTAGCTGTAACAAGTATGATGCGGTACCTATGTATCTCAAGCTAAATAAGCAATAAGCAGATACACAGCGTACAGCAATATCTAAACTCTGTAACACATGTTAATAAAGAGAACGCTGGCAGTTGGATTTACCGATTTCTAGCTTCGTGAACCTAGCCACACAGCTTGTGACCCAGACTTGTGCGTCCATTCTCTATGGACCATCGGTAGAAGAAGAATTCAATTAAAAAATCATTTTCAGTAGCAGTGGGGAAAATTGTTATTAAAAAAAAAACTGCTTTTCATTCATTTCTTTCATCTCACAGCGGATGCAATTATCTGATAATGGATAAACAGTGCACGCTTGCATGCATTGTAGCCCATTCCCACGGTTAAAAGATCATGATCATGATCAAGAGATTATTTTCCGTTTTTTTTTTTTAATCCAATTTTGCTGAAGTTGAAGTTCGGATTTTCTTAATCTGCCTCTGGATTGATTTAGAGATGGGGAAATTGTGTAATGCACCTGTTGATGTGATTAAGTCGAAATGAGGTACACTTGATGGGTTACGCTAAAAAGCTGTTATAAGACCGTTGGAGGATGGTTTAAGGTATTTCGAAATTAGTTTGGATTGGTTTGAATGGGCAGATGCAAGCATGACCGGTGCTTTGGAAGCAAGAAGAAAGCCATAAATTATTTCATTCTTTTTTCTTTTACACTGGGGTACTCCTGAATAAGATTCATTAACGGATATTTGAGGATAAATTGACCCCAATCAAAGTTTCGAAATCGATCCCTAACGGACGTAGGAATACCATTTATTTTACACTTAGGTACCAAGGGTTAGGTTTTTTTGGCGTGACTGTATGAACCATGATGCAGGCACATTTTGATCTTCCTTTTTGCTTTGTGATACCATGGATCTTTCCAGGGACTAATAAAACTAACTCGAGCTTTTAAAGAAGCGTCTAAGGATGCCAATTCGTTGAGGTCATTGAAGAAAATGGTCCTCTAAATGAAGGAGTCTTCTTTGGTATAGGGCCGGATAGGTGCAAAGGAGAGGAAGGACGGTTTCCTCCTCCCATTCATCCCAACAGCTCCTGGGAAGTCATTTGAAAATAGGCTCAACCTTATAGCATGTTGGACTACATATTAGACAGTATCCTGTGATGATATATAGCTTCGGCTAGATCTGTTAGATATACGACATGTCGAGCCATTTTCTCATCTGTGGCTGGTCCTGATGATAGAGTCCATTTTAGACAGATGTTTACTCGTATCGAGGAGCATACTCTTTGAAGAAAAGATCACGATTCCAGGGACTTGATTGCCGCTTGACTGTCAGTCAATGTTGATGTTGATATGCTTGACAGATATTGCATTACATTACAATGAGGACAAGGTTTGCTTAGTCGATATTACAACCGCCGAAAACACGGATGAAATTCGAACCGTTTGGGCAGCTCTTTTTAGGTACATCTTCAATTGCTTCGATCGTAGAATGGCCATTTTTCTTTCCAAGACAAATCTCCCTCTCTCCGTACCGCTGCTATGAGCCTTGGTTTCAACAGCTTCTTCAAGGGTCACAGTAGTTGTGATGATAAGTATTGGTGTAGTTGGCTGGGGATGTACGAATAAGTCGATAGGCTTACACCAACTTCAATCGTTTGTTCTTATTTGAGTCTGCGTAGTCAAGTGTTGTACTGTCTCGACGTTAAAATGGTTTTTTTTTTCCAGTCTCTGCGGCATATTCTGAGCTTCCCTTGCCATATGATCCACCTTTAAAATTCGATGGACGTGAGCATTTCTGATGTGTCAGGGTTCCTTTTTCTTTTCCGATGAATTTTTTCTTCACGTTGCGCTTTTGGTGCAGACCCAAGGTTGGATTCATAGACTAGTTATCACATTTATGACGAATTTCATCCAATTAACCAATCTGTCGGTATTTAATTTCTAATGCCTCACTCCTCTCACTGTAGCTTAAGATAGTAATCTATATTAGAGAGTGATACTAAATGTTCGTTGATAGTTACTTACTTTTGTGACGCTTCAATTCGGGCTTAGCCTGGGCTTCAACCAAGCCTTTCCAGTTAGCACGGTCCTCAACTAACTGCCAGCCAGTTGAGGTCCCCTACAACTTCTTCGCATCATCGCAGGCGAGGTTGTCCGCTACTGCGTTCTCCTTCCGGGTTAGGTTCGAAGACTCTGCGGACCGAAGCATTGATGTCCATTCGCTCTAAGGTTCTTAGGCGACTCATACGCAGGTTTTTGTCAAGCTATACAGTTCGTAGAAGTTGTCGTTGAGTCTTCTCATTCAAAGCCCGTCAACGGTAAAAGGGGATCGCCATTAAGCAGGACTGGGTTGGGATCAGGGATCTTGTGTAGAATTTTCATAATTGTTCGGGATAGTTCCTTACTACTTAATTGCCTTCTTAGCCCAAAGAAACAGCAATTGGCAAGAGTCAATCTTGACTTTGTTTATGCTGAGCAGTTACTGTCAGAATTTGTAGCCAAGTCAAGTCCCAAAGTCTCTTTCTACCTAAAAGCTGTTACTATCGAGTGTAATGTCCTGTCCAATTTGCCGATATTGTATTTCTCTTCTTATTGACGGCATAAATGTATGAGTTTTGTTTTGTCCTCGTTCTCCGCTAAACCCAATTCGACAGATTCCGTTTCAATGCCAGCGAATTCACCAGTTACAGCCCGCTGAGTCAATCGTCGGCATTTAAGAATGATTCTAGAGAAGTCACATGACAGCTCACCTTGTCTAAATCATTTTTTGACATCAAAGGTCTCGGTGAGGTTACCATGGACCATGATGGATCAGCGAACGTTCCCCATCGTCATCCTGCATAGACGGACGAGCTTAGCAGGGATGCCAAAACTAGACATGACTCTGTATAGCTCGTTTCTATAAATGCTGTCATATGCGGCCTTCTTGCACTTGGACTTCTTGGATTTACTCCAGGATCTGCCGAAGTGTGAAAACTCGATCGACTGTGGACTTTCCTGGACAATTTAGTGGCTTCCCTTCATCGAAGAGTCAGTGATTCTATTCAAGGGCCAAGGGTTATTATTTCAAAGGCTAAATAAAGAAGTCTATTATTTTACACAGGAGTATGCTTTTGTTTTTATTTACTTCTCGATAAAGTGTTTCTGCTTAAGTTAAATTAATAAAGAAGAAACTATGTATTATTTATGCGATTTTTGTTTCCTAATTTGAAAAGCTTTTTAAAAGTTGTAAAAGTCAAAACTCATGATTTCATAAAATTTTGTTCGTGGTCTTAATTTTTTACACACGACTGTAGATAGTAGCCAAGTCTGCAGTGCTGAAGAAACGTTTACACCTCTTGAGGAATCCGAGGCACCTTGCGCCACTTTTCGCAGCTTCGGAAGTCATATGATTCCAGCGAAGGTCTGGGGTAATTTGCATGCCAAGCATTGACAAGCCATTAGATTCCTTAATATCAGTTCCATTCATTTTTAGTTTGGCTACATTAGTATCCCGCTTCAGAGACAGGAGACAGCACTGGGTTTTTGACGAATTGAACTCAATTCGGTTTTCCGCACACCAATTGATGGATTGCATCAATATCGGAGTTGAGCACGGTTGACATTCGCTGCCGTTGAGACTCCACAGTTAGGGGTGTCTGTCGTGGAGTCGAAAAAGAATAAGCGAAGTCAAGAGTGCTGTCATCCGCAAAGGAATGGATAGGATTGCAAGTGAGAGAGAGAAGGTCGTTAATGACTATTAAAAACAGGATCGGATTGGCTGGACGTGCGCGACTTTCCACCTATCCGGGAAGATGCCCGTAGAGAATGACAGGTAGAAGAGCTTACGTAGAGGTTTAGCCAGGGTAGAAGAACATCTCTTCAAAACAAGGGGAGGGATCCCATCTGGACCTGAAAACTGTTACTGTTGAGATCTTGTTGAGATACTTGTCGTAAGGTATATTGAACCGGACTCAGTAATGGTGGTGATAGAGAAGAATCTGGCAAGGTGGAATTTGCAGCGAACATACCTGCCAACAGATTGGCTTTCTCTTTAGAGTCAGTGATATTTTGATCGTTGTGGACAAGAGCGGAGCGGACGATGAGGCGGAGCCTTTGATTTTCTTAATGAAAGACCAGAAAGATTTACTGCCTTTAGGACATTGCAGTATTTTTTGCCTCACTTTTTGGTCTCGTAGGAATTACGCACGCTTTAAAATTGAGTTCCAGTCATTTCTAGCCTGTTTATAGAGACTTCGGTTTTCCTCAGAAGGTGTTTGGCGCCATAACGCAAAAGTCTCTTCCTTCTTCCGGATGGCAATCGCACAAGTCGGATTGAACTAGGACAGAGTTCTTGTTTTGGTTTGATGCTAACAGTTTTACTCGGAAAGAAGGAGCGCATCCCAAATAAAACCAAGTCTGTAATCATGTCAGTAGCGGCGTTTACATCTCTATCGAGGAAACAAAGAGACCAGTTAAAAGCCCTGAAGAACGAATTTAGGCCGCTCCAATCGGCATTCTCGTATTGCCAAATTGTTCTTCTAGGGCAGCTTCTGTTAACTGTAAGCTGATGGGAGTACGAGAATTTAGCTGACACCAGACAATGATCCGACTTCCCGACTTCCCGTGGAGCTAAAACTGCGATTGAATATTTATCGGGAAGAGAGGTTAAAAACAAGTCTAGAGTGTGTTGGCCGTGACCGTCAACATCAGGAATGCGCGTGGCCTTGTCCACAAGTTGAGTAAGGTGGTTTAACTCAGCGAAGATCTCTGTATAACGACCTTCAGGTGTTGTTGGTGCAGAGTGGCGAAGCCAACTAGTATTGTGGACGTCGAAATCTCTTACCTCCTCTTGCCTCTTCGGGTGTTCACACAATATGACAGATAAGATCTTGTGCGCGATCTTGAGGCCTCCGTCTCTGAAATTGGGCATCAGGGGTCCCCTTTCTTGTGGATCGGGTAAACGATGCTGAGATTCGATTCACTCAGGCACACTCGTCTGACCAAATCTTGGAAATGAGTTAGTGTATACTCTCTATCAAATCATTTTCACCTGCCTTGAACAGCTCGGCGGGTAGGCCATAAGGACCAGCAGCTTAGTTGGCTTTAAGCTTGTATATTGCTATCCTCACTTCGTTTTGGTCAGGTGGACAAAAATGTTGGCTATCATCAACTATGTTGAATGATTCGTTCTGCCTGACAGCGATATGTTGGTCTTCGTTGCCGTTATACAGTCTACAGAAAAAGTTTTTCCAAATTATCAGCACCGATTGTGGCTCAATTACATGGTTTAGATGGATGGCCCAAATTTATAAAATGCGCTCTTGCTTCTATAGAAAGCTCATTTGCAAATCACTAAGATTTGAAACTCTGGGAAAATCGTTTAAATAATCACTATTATAGTGGCAGTGGCCAATAAGCTATTTAAGCTTGAATCTACTGAATACTAATTATCTAGCCTAAAATAGCTTCTTCCACTCCAACGATGGACTAATTAGTAGCGATGCAAACAACTTACGAGTTAAATAGACAAAAACTAAAAAAAATGTATTTCTTCAGTCTTAACGTAGGCAGACCTTTCCAATATACTCGCTCACAAGACCTTGAGCATTAATTTATGAACAAACGAAAGCAATTAAGAGCATTCACTAATATTTTTCCAACGCAAATTGATGACACGATAAACAAAATTAAGAAATTGGAACAAACTGCTTATTTCGATGCGAAGATACTCATGATGATTCAATCGTTATTACAAAATACGCTAACGGATGTTAGCGACTTCCTCACTTCCGACCAAGAAAGGTTGAAGGAATGCGCAGGCACGTATTATTTGCACCTACACCTATGCCCGTATCCGTATCAGCAATCTTTTACTTTATTAGACTTATAGACAGACACCTGGGGTAGAATTCACTGAACCGAGTGCCGTATCTTGCAGACGTCATCGAGATCGAATATTACAGGTTAATTAAAATTCGAATGGCAAATGGAAACCTCGGCTAAGTTATTTGCTTTGAAGGTGTTTGGAAGAAAGGTTAAGGAACTGTGCAAATTTATAGAAAGCGTTGAGTCTGATTTTACGATCTGTTTTTTGCAGAATTTAGAAGTGATGGCGAAACAAATTCTGGCAGAGTTTATTCGTAGTTCAAGTGTGTACAAGGAACTGAAGGTTCTACAACCCAATGATCTTAAAGAAGATACGGTAGTCATTTGCATTTTAGCTACAGAATCTTCAAAACGTTAAGTTTATGTGAAGCGCAACACACCTATTTTAAGGGTTAATTGGTGGAGAGTGCGCTCCACAGTGTGGTTACGGAAGCTGAAAATGGAAGATTTAACAGTTATTGGGTCCATCATAAACTGGATTGAAAATTGCAGGGTTATTAACTCAGCCATTGGGCCCAGTTCTGTAAGGAAAATGACAACAAGAGGCACGCCACAGGGAAGAGTTGCTTCCCCAATCAACATAATCCTAAAAATATTCGCGGACAAGAAGTAGAAATCGTAGCATATGTAGTCGATTTGGTAAAACTACCCGTGAAGAGCCCTGACTGAGAAATGTGGGCAGTTCATCAGACAAGATAATTCACGAAGCAGGGTATAAGTCCTATGCAGAAGCCAACAGGCGATGGAACTCCCTAGGGACTTGCACTGTAACAGAGAAATTATGACCATTATACAACAAAACCAGAACTGAGAAGGTTAGGTTAGGTTAGGTTAGGTGGCTGTCCTGGCGGTAGCCATGACACACTTAGACCAAAAAGTAGGTCCATTGTGATACCACATATTTGGTAGACCGGAGGAAGTCATCGGGGTACTCGGGGGAAAAACCTATGTTTATCTCAGGAGGTGTTGTGACTGGGATTTGATTGTGCCTGAACCGGCTAGGTGTACCGTGAGGGTAGCGGGTGCAAACAAGTATTGGAGGTGACTGATTCAATCGAACCCTTTGTACTGTTATGCAGTTGGTATTATCTAGGTGGGTGACTGATACAATCGAACCCTTAATATACCTAGGTGAACCGTGGAGGTAGCGAGGGTGCGTGAGAGTAAAAAGAGGTGACTGATTCAATCGAACCCTTGAACCTAGGTGAACCGTATAGGTAGCATAGTAGATTGCATAAAGGTATTGTAGGTGACTGACTCAATCTACCACTGTTACAGATATGCAGTCTTGAATGATGTGTAATTACTAGTGTTAATCTAGTGAGTAGTGAGAAGGTCACCTGTCGCCCTTGGGAGGTGACTGTTGCAGTGCAAACCTCCTATGTGTAGATGGTGACCAACACGATGACGGATGGAGATGGTGGTTAAATCACTCTGACTAATGCTTTGTTAAGATAAGAACTGAAAAACTACTGCAGAAAGACAGAAGGATCCTATCCACCCTTATAGGTGTGATTACAGGGGACGATACTCTGTGGTACCACATGAAAAAGCTAAGGCTTAGCAATGATGACCTTTATAGAGGATGTGGCGACAAGGATGTTCATGAAGATACAACCCACTTCCTCTGTCATTGCCCAGGCCTCTACCACCTAATAGGAAGAATAGGAAGAAGGAAGAACATAAAATGCTTGGAAGACACTTCTTTCAGGATATTGAGGAAATACTAGAAAAACCCATAAATGATATACCTTTGTCCTCATGTAGGTATACAAAAGACTCCAAATGGTTTGAAAGCAGAGAAGTTTAGCAAAAGATTGTTGAGTTGCTCCACGAGCACAATGGGTCTATATTGACCTGAGTGTGGCGTAGGGAAACTTCCCTCGCCAACCCATCCACCTAACCTAACCTAACTTCGTCCGACCCAGCTGTTTGGTATTCAATTCTTATAACGGAGGTTCAGGCTTCCTTATTATTTCGGACATGAGGACTGGGATTCGAAGACTTTCTTGGCTGAAGCGTTGTCGTCCATTCACTCGATGTGGCAGAGCCAGTGTAGTCGACGTCACTTCATCCGCATCTGGTTACAGTTCATGGAGTTTGCTGTCCTCCTCGTTTATGGGACCGAATATTGGACGGAGTATTTTGCCTTCAAGGGTGCCCAAGATCTGCTCCACTTTCCACTTTATCGTCCAGCATTCAGCGCCATATAGTAGAACTGGCAGGATTAAAGTTCTGTAGAGCATCGCTCTCGTCGTTCGTATTAGGAGTTTTGAGCACAGTTGTTTTACGAAAACGAAGTAGCAGCGGTTTGCTAGGGTAATTCTTCACCGAATCTCCAAAAAGGTGTCCTCCGTGGAATTACCATTTAATCCGAGGTAGGTCAACTCCTTAACTAACTCGAAGTTGAAGCTGTCGATAGAAACAGTGGGTTTGTTTGTCGACAGCAAATATTTGATTTGATTCTCATTGGCCTTCAGACCAATATTTCTAGCCTTTGTTGCAATTGCCGTGAAGCGGCTGGATAGAACCGCCCGATAATGTCGATATCGTCTGCGTATTCCACCAGCTGGATTGACTTCTGAAGGAGTGTACCTTCCCTGTTGACACCAATCCTCCGTACTATCTGCTAAAGCACTAACTTCCGACCAGGAGAGGTTCCGATCACATGCTCTCTTTAGTTCTGAATAATTATTAAGCGAACTTTTGGCCCAACCCATTTACATAATCCCATTTCACAAAAATGGTTCCAAGCTTAGCGCACCAATAGCTAAATTCTCCTGCATAACGAGCCCTTTATAGTCACTTCCGGAGTGCCTCACGGTAGCCATCTTAGTCATCTGCTTTCCATTTTGCCTTTTAATGGCGTTGACTGTACCATCGAAAACCTTTCTCCTTTGCTATTTGATAGCAAGTCTCTGGCATACTTTTTGTCTGTTACTGACCACCATACAACTACAACATAAAAGGTTTTCTGACGGATTCCTATATCCAGTGGACTTGTTTCGGTTTCAAAGAATACGCCCAAGTGGATCAACATGTCTAGTGATAAAACAGATTTGGCCGAAGATGGATCTAAAACGAATTTGATAAGAATTTGATTTCTTTCAATAGCCTGCATATCGGCACCACAATAGGTGTCATCACTGGACACTGTCTTAAAGGCAAGCATGCTACAAGGGTAGGCCTCTCCAGGTCTATAGGTCAGTTTCCTGTGTAATATTATGCCCAGGTACTTGACGCTGTTACGGAGTTGCAGTGATGCTCCTCCTAGTTGTGGAATGTGAAAGTTACTTGTTTTGATCTTCTTCGTGAAAAGGACTAGTTACGATTTGTATGGATTCACTTCTAGTCCAGCCTTCTTCGCCCATTTCCTTATGGAATTCCTGTGAATTTCAGGTGCTTTCCTTTTATAAATACGGTGAGACCATCGTATATGCCACAAATTTTGCCCAAGTTCCCTCTAGTGATTTTAGAAGTCTGATCATTACGAGCGCCCAGAAAAGGGACATTAGTCCCCCCCTTTGTTCTACCTGACAGCGGGAATCGATTCGTAGTCGCCGAAATACAATCTGCAGAAATGGCGTTTCCATGTCTTCAGCATCGACTGCGTTACAAGGACTTTGGTTCGGACTTTGTGGGCTCGACTTTGGTTAAACTTCCAAACAGCATTCCTAGAGTAGCATCTGTTTATTTCCTCGTGATCGAGCTCTCATTCTCCTTCTTTTCTCTCCTGAGAAGCCAGTGTCCATCTCTCCTCTTCTGCTCGTAGAGCTCACGAGCAGCTCTAGATTTTCTATGCAGCGCCGCTTTGTATGCCTCTTGTTTAGCTTCATGTGCTTGCCACCATTCATCGTTGAACCAGGCAGGGGCTTCGTTAAGGTGTTCGAGTGAAACCCAGCACGTCGGAAGCGGCATGTCTGATGGCTTTTTGGCAATGTTGCCAATCACTCGTCTTAAATACATGATGCTGATGACATGGGACGTTTCAAGAGATTAAGGGAAAAGGATATGAAAAAGGAGCGTGCGATTGTAACCGACGACACAACCCTCAACCGGAACGGTATAATCCTTCGCTGTCGATGCAGTGATGTGACATCTTGGTGAGAGACTCCACACCAAACCACTACGGAAGTGGGATGATGGCCACGCTGAACCCTTGAAACAACTTTTTTCACTTTCTTAGATGATACAGCATAAAATAAATCGACTGTCCCTGAAGATGTTAGCCAGGGTTTTCTTAAGATCTAGATCGATTTCTTTATTGCTGAAAGATGGAAAATATTCCGTCCATGGCTCATGGCCCAACCCACTTAATCTGCATCCGTAGAAGCCCACTATTGGAGGATGTGACTGATGCAGTTTAGAAAGTGAATCTCTTCAGCGCCCTCAATGTTTCTGCTGACATTTCAAAGGTCCTATCCGATTGTAAAAGCTGATAGCTTTGCCGTTTCTTGATTCGTGTTTCACCATTGGTGTTGCATACGTTGTGGCAGAATACGCCTTTGAGACTGTTCTTTAAATTTTGCAAACTCTTTATGTTTATAAGTATACGAAACCCAGACAACTGACGACTTCCACTTTCTATCTACCATTGCTGTCTCCGGTAAACACCCTGATACTCAAAAGGGAATCCTCCAATATGCTCTCCTTCGGCTCACCAAATGGGCCTCCAAATGTGGATTGGAGGTTAATCCCCACAAAACGGAACTGGTTCTCTTCACGAGGAAATACAAAGTTCCCCTCCTAGATCCTCCAAAGACAAATGGCACCAGTCTCAACTTCACTGAAAATGCAAAATACCTGCAAATTTTAGATAGAAAACTGAACTGGAAAGCCAATCTAATAGAATGCGTCAGGAAAGCCAATGTAGCTCTCTACTCCTGTAAAAAGGCTATAGGTAGGAGCTGGGGTTTGAAACCTTAAATCACTCACTGGCTGTACGTGTCCGATATCAGGCCTATACTACTTTATGGCGTGATCGTATGGTGGCCTGTTCTTGATAAAGCTGTCTACCTTTCTCAACCAGCTAAGGTACAAAGATCTGCATGGATTTGCATCAGTGGTGCACTGAGAACTACTCCCTCAGCAGCACTGGACATTTTATTCAACCTGCTACCCTTAGATATCTTCGGTAAACAGATTGCTGCCTGTGCGGCCATTCGTCTGAAAGACTCCTCTCAGTGGTCCAGCTATCACACTGACCACTCCTCGATACTTGATCTCCTCAACTCAAACATGGAAATACGGACTACACCCCGCCGAAAATGATTTTTGATCGAAACTTCCGCACGAGCATCCCTGAACGGGGTGTTTGGGACGATTCTTCCCCTATCGATGGCAGCTCGGTTCACTTTTTCACAGATGGCTCTAAGACCGAAGGCAGGGTGGGATGTGGTGTTTTCTCCGAAAAGCTCAACCGAAGAATATCGTTTCGCCTCCCTGATCATTGTATCGTTTTTCAGACGGAAATCATGGCGATTAAAGAAGCCCTGTCACGGCTGAAGTGTAATGTGCTATCTGTCAGGAATATTACCATTCTCACTGACAGCCAAGCGACTACCAAGTCCCTGGAATCGTGCTCCTTTACCTCAAAGGCCGCTTTCAACTGCCGTCTATCTCTTATGGAGATGACAGAGCAGTTCAAGATTCACCTATGCTGGGTGCCAGGCCACAGAGACATTCCAGGTAACTGCAGGGCAGACGAGCTCGCCAGACCGGGTACTATTCTAAGGACTCTGCCTGATAGGCGCTACTAAAGCTGAATGCTATTAGCAAGACCAACCTCAGATGGGAAAACGGGCCAACGTGTCACATTTCGAGACAGATCTGGCCTAGGGTAGATCATAAACGTAGTGCCTCTTTTCTAACGACTTCTGCAAGAGCTGTAGGGACGAGGAGGAGAAGGAAACCATCCTTCACTCCATCCTGCTCCATTTAGGGTCCCCCTTCCTTGAAGACCTTGACGATCTTGCGGCCCTGGGCGTCTTGCGCATCCATCGCTTTATCAAAAGCTCCGGTTGGTTTTGCTAGTCCCTGAGTGGCCAAATGGTTTCTGATCCATGGTATCACAAAGGACCTTAACTGGTCTAAGTGTGTCTGCACGCTCGTGCGTACAGCCAACCTAACACAACCTAACCATCTACCACTATCCGTGCAATTTATAAAACACCGAATTTTTCATCCTCCTCCAGTCTTTCTCCTTTCATATAAGGCTTTTCGCCAGGTTTTATTTCTTCTCTCACGCACAAACCAAATCACTTTCTAAGCAAAGAGAGGGGCCAAGAGATAAACACTTTCTTGACTGTAGGTAGAGGTTCACCAACAGCAAACCATTCGTAACTACTGTGTCTCATGCTATTTCTTTTGCATCTGCACACCTGTATGTCTGGTTTGTTGGAAAAACATCCCATGAATTTCCCGTCTGCCTTTTTTGTTTATCTCTCTGTGGACATTTTGCTTTCATGTAACAGTGACAGCAAAACTTCGATCTCGACAAAGACCAATTGGCCTGGCCTTGGTCCCTCATTTTGTCTGCGGAATCGGTTTCATTTGCAGGCAGAAACTCTTGGTCCTCACCCGTACCCGTAATTGAAAGAAAGTAAAATTTTAAGTTTTTCTCTAAATGCAAATCGTGAAAGGGAAAAATATATCCACTCCCATCACCACCAGAACGTATAGATACAGATGTAAAAGTAAACAGCACTTATGGGCGAATTCTCACAGTTTTGCCTTAAGTCGAGAAATCACTTAAGACTCTGAATGGTTCCTTTATGTTTTTTAAGCGCTTAATCGAACGTCAGTCTGTGGAACTTGTCAAGTGGTCCCGACAGCAAAATTATAGTTGCCTCGCCAAAAAGACTAAAAACAACATTTGATGTCTGAGTTCAAGTGGCAGTTCAGATACAACTGGAACTGGGGTATAAATTCGTTGAAATTGTAGCCCCGTGTGTGGGTGGTGTTCAGGAGAGCGGAAATGATGATCTGTCAGCTTAAACGTATCCATTCAACTGTTGATTGGTTGAAGAGAAACAACTTGCAGCGATGCGTGTGATTTTAAAATAATTGCATCAATCAGCTTAATCGCAATCATTTCCTGCATAGACACACACGTACGATTGTACTTTCATTGTTAGATACATAGATAGATAGATACGTACTCGTATACATGCATAAATTCGCTCGATATAAGTTTAAATTGTATCGTCAGCAGATTTTTCGTTTGAAGGTTAGGTTTTTGCGAAAGATACAATCGTCAATTTTCCGCTGTTATGGCCACATGGTGTTAGCTAACCGCAGATATCCTCAGATTAACTTAAACCAAAGGGGGCAATATAGGCGAGAAAGGTAGCGAAAATTCAAAACAGCGGTATCATAGGGAGCCGGAGTTGGAGGATAGGGGAAGTAGTGGATACAAATTCCGCCTACATTCCTGACTGCCGTTTTTATTATTATTTTTTTAGTTGAACCCTTGCCCATATGGTTGACACTGGGGCTTAAAAGATGAATTGTGGCACAAGCGTACAGATAACCTAATAGACTTACCAGCTCCCTAATGAAGGTAATTGAAGATTGATTTTAGCGGTGTAAGCTCACTGCGATCTTGAAGATCTATTACGTTTCCCCGACTTGGAGCTCTAATTGATGCGATACTCGACTTAGAGAATCTCTTCCAGTTCAATTTGGTTAATGAACCAGAGTGGAGTGGAGTGAATGGTAGATCGGTTTCTGTGCTTGATAGGCATCCAAACGTTTCCTTTTTTTGTTGATTAGTGTTCCACATTCCTTAAGAAGGCGCATATCCGCAAAATCTACAATCCCAGTTTTGCTCTATACCCAGGTTCCTGAGGTGTTCCTTAACTATACAATCATATGTTAGGAAGCCTGTAAGAATGCGCAGCCAGTTTTGGTTGATGTTTATGCAGACCTTGCTTGTTTTCCATTTAGAATTCCCGAGAAGCTCTTTGGCTTTGGCTTTAGCTTAAGAAGTTCTTCCCAAAATTTCGTTCTTTGCAGTCTTCCTCTTTCTTTAGCTCTTCTCATATCGTATGCGGTCATAGAGTGCGAAATACTTCCGGACCTTTTCTTGTTAGTTCGTTGGGTGGCAGACTAACTGAGGCCACAGTAAGATTCTGGTCCTACGAACGCAGATTCTAAAACAGCTCTAGCTAGCTTATCTGCAGATTTGTTGCCTGGTGACTAGGGGCCCAATCGAGTTTTACTCTGTCTGTCCGGCCAGAGATTTTAATACTTCTTTGCAGCAGTTACCTGACTGGAGTCCATTGAGTTGGACGTTAGCACTTTAAGTGCTGCTTGACCGCCTGAGAAGATATATGTGTATTTCGGCGTCCTTTTTAAAGGTTTAACATAACGCAGACCTCAATGGCGTGAACTTCAGTCTGGAATACTGTGGGATACATCTCCACAGGTATGGAAACTATGATGTTGAGTGCAAAGATGACAGCTCCAACTAGAGATTCCATTTCTGATTCTTCGGTGAACCGGTTGTCCGTACAAAATTGTTGATGATACTTAGGCTAGAAGTTAACCTGTCGCCCTTTCGTAAAAGGTACTAGAACGGTCATTCTTTGTTGCATTGTTCTATAATGTGTAATAAAGTTCCCGGCATGACACGGGTAATGGTAGTGCTGTGTTTTCCACTGTGTAAGATCGCCAAGCCATCAGTAACTTGCAGAAGAAAAGACAGAAGTAGTGCCCACCACCAGCAGACCATTAGTGTAACCGGTCATGACGTTGTAGTTTCGAAACCCGAGTTGAAGTACCTTGGCAGTCATATAGTGGCAAAGCTAACATCTGCACCATGCAGTGGATAAGGCAGCAAAGACAACGTCCACTCATGCAAGGATCATGCTAAATATCGGCGGACCTAGCAAGGGTCGGCATCGATAATGGTCTGCGGGTTCCAAATATGGGCTGGTGTAATGAATACAAAGTCGTACAAGAAGAAGATGAATGCAGCTTACAGAATTAATGCGTTGAGTATATGCAGCACCTTCCGAACACTTTCCTACGACGCGGCATGACACATTCTTGCGAATGAAGGACAACAGAAATATCTTGCCAGCAGGACAAAAGCATCAACGACGACGAGCCGAAACGGTACTGGGGTACCACCAAGGACAAGTCTGGAAAAACGCAGAAGAGATGATGTATCTCTGAAAAAGGCGCAAGATTATTCCGCAATACAGACGCTCGGATCAATAGGCAGCACGTGTAGCTCAATTTGGACCAGACCCAGATGCTTACTGACCATCGATGCTTTAGAGCCTACCTCCAGAGAAGACGACAACACTTACTACCGTACTAGTAAGGAAGCAGTCGAGGATGCGGAGCAGGTCATGATACATTGCCCGCGATGTTATGAAGAGCGCCACAGTTGAACAAACTGAGTGGGTTGTTAATCCCAGACAACATGACAAGACAGATGCGCACGGAAGATGCTTGGAATGCATTTAGCGACACGTTTGCAACCATTATAAAGGAGCAGTGAAGAAAGGAGCGACAACGAAACGCAGATCAGTAGGCTGCCAACATGAGTGAATCAAACACTCTAGGCTTAAGTCTCCCTCGTAATGGAATGTTTGATGCCAGTGCCGTGAAGACCGGGGGTAGGAAGGAGGTGTTTTAATTGATGTTATTGAGTACGGGCTCAGTTCCGCCTTTAAAAGATTAGCACCTTCTCACGCAAAAGAAAAAGTCATCAGCATAACCAATCGGCTAGATGATTGTCGATGACAAGTGATCACAAGAGGGAAGAGAGGATTCCCCCTTAGGTACATTCTTAAATTGTAGTTACAGACACCGTCACTTCTTCGGAAAAGGTTGTAGTAAATTGACTGTCCAACATGGCCTTTATTCATTGGCTTGTCGAATCTTCGATACTTGTGCTAGGATTGCTCTTGCTATCGAGCCCTAGCCAGTATTATCAAACATGCTTCGTTGCCTAAGAAGGCACAGAAAGCTACATACATACCTCCTTGGGGCAGACTGCTCCTTCTATCTTTTTGATGAGATGGTGAAGATCACTTTCCGTGAACTTGCCTTTTCTGTACGCGTACTGACTCGATTGCAGAGGGGTAACCATCCTAATATCAACATATGGAGTCTGTCCATAGTTTTCAGGACAAATTATGTTAGACTTATTGGTCGAGAAGTTAGGAGTAAATCAGCTTCCTAGGCTTATTGCCTGACTTGGGGATGAAAATCACATTTACCTGACTTACTCTACTTAGAGTTGAAGAGATATATCCCCAGTTGCAGCAGTCTGTACATAAAGTGATCATTCCCAGTACAATGGGATCGATCACCTTATGCAGAAGAGCTGGAAAAAGACCGCCGCTGCCGGAGGCTTTGAACAATTCGGTCCCTGGGAACAATTCGGAGAAATTTTCTTGGCTGATATTTCCAAACGGATACGCATTGCTTACATTTTCATCTAAACTCTTGTACCTTGAACGTATCTATGTGTTTTTAGCCGATGCAAATGGGAGAAAAAAATTCTCGTAGATATCCGATGAACTCAAGGCAGCATTACGGGTTTTTTTTGAACCCTTTGAGAGCTTCATCATTATTAAATTGTCAGCTCTTACAAAACATGACGTAAAATGAAAATAGACCCCAGGCTATATTGCGGTCACGCAATGCATTTGTATCGTCATCTCTGTCTCCGGATACCTTATCTCACAACGTTTGACGCTAGAACATATCCTAGATACATTTATCTACACAATTCAGGAATTCACTACATCATCCCAAAAAAAAAAAGAAAAGAATAAACTACGTACCGGCTTTTTTCATAAAACATTTCTGCACATACCACTGCGAGTTTTCCTATGCGTCGCACGCTGGACATTTGTTATTTTGATTTTCCATCATCTAGATACTGTTGTTGTCATCTACTGCTATGCGTATTCTCCGTATACCGTCAACAATTGCATCTGGATACAGATTCATCAAGCAGCCACAGGTACACAATATGCTTTTTCCATCTACGAGTATTCTACACCACTCAAGATCAACGACACAAGTTGCATAGTACGAGTACGAGTAGTCGTACGAGTGTCTTGTTCCTGTGCTACTCGTATCTCAGAAGAGCCCTATCTACGCGTAGAAAAATCTGAACCAACAGCAAAGACTAGATGATGGAATGCATACATTCATATTTACGTGAAATTAAAAATGACTCTGATGCAACACGTTTTGCTTTAACTATAGTCACACTGTCGTTGATTGTCATTAAAGTTTTGTTTGTTTAATGCAGTTGCGTTCTGCTGTGCGGAGATACTTTATCTACGAGTAGCTTAGGTGTAAGATTTTAATGAAAGTTTTTTTTTCTTTTTTTTTTTGTATTCTATCTCTGTGTATAATTTGCAGGAGTTCTTTAATGGCTCTGTTCTTTATTTGTTCATGTTGATGGGTGACAAACGTGATTTGTTTGTTAAGTCTGATTAAGATGTTTCAAGCGGCATAGTGTTAATGGTTGGATATGAGAGTTTTCTTAAAGACTGGAAGAGGGCTTTATATAAGACTTTTATAAGACTTATCATGAGAGATGGAGGCAAATGTTTGCCTTTTTTTGTGTTGAGACATAAAACGAGTTTATTTGCTGAACGCTTTGTATACATGAAGCTTACATCACGCATACCAAAGAGTTAACCATCTGCTGGTTTTCGTTTTTAAGTGCGTGGTTTTTCAACATTGGCAACACTAATGCACTTGGAATATTGACAGATATGTGGCATGAAGCCTTCTGGAAAATCATGCCCACCCAGAGATCTAACTTTCGCCAGTAGAGACGAATTGCAAGTCTCTATAACAGTCAAACCTCTTACAAAAGGCTTCAGTACCAAGAACCACTAGCAAAGGTACAGAAGATAAAGAGATGCTCGACTACTAGCTGAGGAATATAGAAATACCCAAAGGAACTGCGGAAGAATAGGTCAAATATGCAGCATCAGCAGCGAACAAGATAAAGACGAAGAGTAGACTCGGAAGAGACACGCGAAAAGCGTAAATTGTGTCCTTTCAATCGCTAAGACAAGACCTCTACAAGGTAGTTATGGATAAACTGAAAAGCGGCATGGCAGCTGCACCGAAATGCCCGAGCATTATGAAAGCCATAGTCAGCGGCCAAGATATTTCCAATATCAGCGTCCATCTTACCCGAATAATGATACAGGATAGGAAACCGTATCAACAGTCACAACTGCAGAAGTCTGGGAGTAGCACAGATACAACGGAAAACAACAAGGCTCCCGGAATGGACGACAACTGAAACTCCATCTGGCTGGCTGGCATGTTGGCTGTCCGCAGACACACTTAGACCAGTAAAGGTCCTTTGTGATACCATGGATCAAAACCATAACAAAACCAACCGCAGCTTTTGATGAAGCGTCAGATCGCTAAGGTTTTCAAGGAAGGATCGTAAAGCATTCTTTTATGCGACAGAGCTGGGCAGTTACATATGAGGTGAAGGACGCTTTCCTCTTCCTCCTGTTAGAGAAGGGCTGAAGTCTTTTGGCATGTTGGCCTATAAGACAGTGTCCAGTGAGAACACTGACAGCGCAGCTGATCTGTGATCGCTTTAATTTGACCAATTCGGCACTACGTTTATGGTCCAGCCTGGGCCAGATCTGTCTCGAGATGAGCCGTTTTCCCATCTGAGGTTGGTCTTGCTAATAGCATTCAGCTTAAGTAGATGCTTACATGTAGATAGGGACATACCTACGGCCTATCGGACAGAATCCTTGGAGTATTACCTTGTCCGGCGAGTTCGTCTGCCCTGCAGTTACCTGGAATGCCTCTGTGGCCTGGCACACAGCATAGGTGAATGTTGAACTGCTCTGTCATCTCCATAAGAGATAAACGGCAGTTGAGAGCGGCCTTTCAAGTAAAGGAGCACGATTTCAGGGACTTGATAGCCACTTGGATGTCAGTGAGAATGGTAATATCTCTGACAGATAGTACATTACACTTCAGCCATAACAGGGCTTCTTTAATCGCCATGATTTCCGCCTGAAAAACGATACAATGATCAGGGAGACGGAACGGTATTCTTAGGTCTTCGGTCTTAGAGCCATCTGTGAAAATGTGAACCGAGCTGCCATCGATAGGGGGGGAATCCAATTCATCCTGTTCAGGGATGCTCGTACGGAAGTTTCGGTAAAAACTCATTTTGCCGGGGTGTAGTCTCTATTTTCGTGTTTGAAGCTGAGGAGAACTCCGTCTTAAAGGAAGCCGTTAAAAGTCAACCGGAGGCGTTTGCGAACCTCTATACAAGATGCCTGGGAGAAGGGAAGTTCTCCCTGCAATGGAACCGGCAGATTCTGGTATTAATCGCAATAGGGAACGAGCAACCGTCGCCATATAGAGTGGAAAGATAGGCTTTAACCAGTACACCGAAGGAGACAATGGGCTTTCCAACCGACAATAAGGTTTCAGAAAAAAAAGAAGCACCACACTTACGATACAGCAGTTTCCGATATCACACGCAAAGCTTTATTTGGGACCAGATGGAAAGGAGGGAACAAACAGTGCTGCGCTGTAGTTACCCTCGGCAGGGTCCAGCACTGTGGAACATTATGTACGATGGAGTGGTTGGTCTCCACGAGAGGCAATGCGTGATGTAAAAACCTGCCCCTCTGAAGGAGTAGGTAGAGTTGGAGCGTATTTTGACCGCGTAAACATGCAGCAGCATACATTCACGAGGTGGAACTATATCACACAATTCCTAACTGGTCACGGAGGATATAGAAAATCGAGTTGTAACAAATGAGGCAATCGTCAAATTGAAACACTGTTTAGAATCTACCGGCTTTGAACTAGCCCGACCATAAGACGGAAGCGGTGCTAATAATTGCAAATACAAATACTAAATACTTGGCGCAACAGAGCATATGTTGTCTAAGGAGTAGCTTCTCGCTGTTCCTAATAATAAGTAGGAAAAAAAATCGGTATGGGAGTTGAAACCCAGAACATCAGATCGAAGGATGCTATCAAATACCTTGAAGTAGTGATCGACCATAGGCTGCAGTGTAGAACACACATAGAGTGTTCGAAAAAAAGGCATCAATCCAGCAAACGACGCTCTCTCAGCTGCTACCAAACAGGAGATTTGGATAGATCGGAGACTTCTATTATCCAGAATAGTTAGCTCCGTTTTCCTTTATGTGGCTCCAGTTTGGGCCAGATTACTTTCGACGAAAATCACGAGGCAGAAGTTGTCCACAAATTAAAGGCTCTGCCCATCAAGAGTATTGAGTGGCTTTCGCACGATCTCGTACGAGACAGCATTTCGTCATAGCTGAGTCGATTAACGATGTCTCGCCAGTGTTTGGAGCTATTTCAAACCAGGTTTCTTGGCCAGATTTCTGTCAACGTTACTGTACCCCTGAAACCCCACAGCGAACAAAAGAATGGAGAAGATCTAGATCACCAGTCTTGAAGTAGACTAAAGTTCAATTATCGGTGGATAGGGTAATCGCATCGATTTTAAGGACTCCAAGGAACCTTCATGGCTGATTACTTTATCAAGAGTCGGACAATTAACTCCAAGTACTTTTGCTGTGACAGGAAATAAAGAAAAATGCCCACATGTGTCAGGTCAAGCTATTGCTGAAAACCGTAACTGTGGGTTTTCATTACTGCCGCATCCTTCCTATTCGCCTGATCTGACTCCGTGTGACTTTGAAAAATAAAACTAATTCGTAAACTTCCAAACATGGTCAGGTCTTGAAACAATCAATCCACTTTCGTAGCATCTCGAAAAGAGTGCTGCTTTCGAGTTTTCGAATACGAAAAGCTTTACCTTTAGGTTACGCTATGTAGGGTTATGAAATTATCATAAAACACCAGGCATCATAGTGAGTCCATCACGATCAGGGAACCTTAAAAACAGCAAGCTTAACCATTACAAAATCATTGTTTTGGGTCAAAAACTCAGCATCTTCTAAACTATCTAAGAAGTATCCTTCAAGATGATTCAGTCTGCTTCAGACAATTCCTTGGCATTCACAGAGCAGATGTGTTATTTTCTGTGAGACGTGTAGGTCACTACAGTTCCCGCATACATCCATATTCGATAAACCTAGTCTCATGACCAGAATGTACCCCTTTCGCTATTCTCAACCTTGATTTGCTTAGTTTTATAATTTTACCTATCTAACATTGACCACAAAGCCTCAGTTTTCCTATGCCCTATAAATTAGACCATTTTTGGTCAGCCAAGTTGAAAATTCTCTGGAGAATAACCGTCTTAGCCACGCAGTCAGTGGTGGTTTCATGACCCAAATTATGTTACCTTGTGAGAGCTCAGCTGTTTTTTTCAGTCAGTACTTTCGTTACCTTCTATATCGTAGTCTCCAGATTTTTTACCTAACCTCACACAGTTCTGCGTACATGATGCCCTGAGCAATTCCTGACTAATTCAGATTTTGTGACGTACGACTCTAGCGCCTTAAACACGATATGACTGTCGATGGAGATGGCGATATTCTTGTTGGATATTGATCCCATCTCTAACAATTCCGCAGCTTCAAGGCCAGCAAGAACCTCTGCTTGAAACACACTGCATGAGTTCGGAAGTCTCAGGGCCACCTGAGCTTTATATCTATCGAGTATATACCCGATACACCCCGTAGCCTCATCCCTGTAGACTGCAATAATATTTTGGGAAGGATACACCTTCCTTTACCAGTCGTCCCCATCAACGTACATTACTTGGTACATATCTGTAAGGGATTTTGGGAAATGCTTCCCTTAGAATAGAGCTATGACCAACATCATTGGATTAGTGATCCGATGCGTGCTATTGCCCTCGTGAAGGGTTTTACCTTTACAGAAAGTAAAAAGATCCACGGCCGAAACGAAAGGATGTCTTCAAATAAGAGTTATGTTCCATGAAACCTCTTTCTATACTCACTTTCACTTTACAAAAATAAAAATATCCAAGTGCTCCTGGTTAATGAGTCGACTCACTTTCATTCCACAGCGAATCTTCTTAAGAAAACGGCTACTTTAACAATCTCATTAAAGTCCAAACTACATAAGTGTGTCCGAGTACACTTAAGTATGCAACATAACGCAAAACGATTCCCATAATTTGTAATTGTATTAATTTAACAGTCCTACAAAACTTAGCTCACGGTTCGTACTTAATTAAAACTTAACACTTTCAATTAATTATCTCATGAGAAATTGTTATGAATGGGATAGTAATACGGGTAAGACTGCTGCTTAATTGTGTAACTTAAATTTTAGTCTCCGTTAAGTAATAGTGACGATGTTTTAGTTCCCTTTTGTCAGGTGTTAATTGCTCTAAAATGTTCATGAAAGATTGTAAAAGAGAACATAAACGCAAGACGAAATGTGCAGCACTTCTTTTCCTCGAGCTTTTGGCCAGTTAAAGCCATAACTAGATAGATACTTAAAACTAACTTTCCATTTCATTTTGATTCACTTATGTTGAATTAAATGCCACCCTTTGTCAACAATCTGATTGGATCATATCAGTGTGGTTCCAGACCAGGGATGTCCACAGTCGACCAAGAAGTCCAAATCGATACCCACCATCTTTTTATTTACTTTAAGCCCGCATATGACAGCATTTATAGGGACGGGCTATGTCCAGTTTTCACATTCCTTTCAAACTCGTCCGTCTATGCATGATGACAATGGAGAACACTCGGTGCTGCATTAACGACCTCACCGAGACCTTTAATGTCAAAAAAGGGTTTAGACAAGGTGATGTACTGTACTGTGAAAGTACTGGCGTACGCCGATGACTGACACAGCGGGCTGTCTCTAGTGCATTTGCTGGTATTGAAACGGAACATCGACAAATTGGACAGACGTCACATTCGACAGTAGAAACATTCAGGTAGTAAGGGACTTTGGAACTTGGGTCTGCTATAAATTCTGACTTAATAGCCCAGCACAAATAAAGTCAAGAATAACTCTTGCAGGTGAGAACATTTGAGTAGTAAGGCCCTATCCCGATCAACGAAGCAGATTCTATACGAACCATAACGATTCCAGTCCCGCTTTATGGCGCTGAAGCGTGGACTTTGTCGAAGGCGGATGGAGAAATCCTCGATCGTTTCGAAAGAAAAATTTCTTGTAAAATGTTGGGTCCCGTTTGCGTAGACAAGGTTTGGAGGAAAAGATTCAACGATGACATATGCGAGCTGTACAGCGACATCGAACTATTCAAAATGCTCATCAGTCGCTTAAGGTAGTTAGGTCATGTTGACACTAATACTCCGGCAGGCAGAGTCTTCGAATCTAACCCGTAAGGACAATGAAGTAGAAGACGATCATGTCATGTCTGTCTGGAGGCAGGTAGCTAAGGGAGGGACTTACTGGAGAAATTTGTAGGTTGAGGCCCAGATTCACCTGGAACTATAGCTCCACCTGAGTAAGAAAGTAAGAATGAGGCATTTTTGTAAACAAGAAGTAACATGGTTAGGTTAGGGTAGAGTGACTTTCTGTATTAAGATTCAGACACATTTGAACCAGAAGACGTCTATTGTGATACCACTGGATCTAGCATAAAATCGCCTACACAAGGACTATATAAGAGAGCCAAAACAAGCTTTTTGTAAAGGGAAGGATACGTTTGACGTCTGTCAACGATGAAATAGTCTTCTCTTTCAGAGAAAATGGAGGAGGGTTTCTTCCTTATTTCTTATCCATGCACCTACGGCAAAAATCGTTTAACAAGAAACTTAACCTTTTGGTATGCAAGCCACAACCTGCCTTTTCGGTAGGATATTTAGGGTGTTGGCAAGCCTCGCAGTTACCTGGAATACTACCAACCAAAAAAGGACCTATGCCCAAGACAAGAGGAGCAAGAGAAGGGATGAGAGTAAAATACTTCGTAGTAAATCTAGTCACCGATATGCACAGTGAATCGTAGATGTATATATATGTATTCAAACTGATTGAGACTCGAGCCAATGAAGACGCAGTCTCTCCATTCGATGCAGAACACGTCGACAATTGTTAAATGAGCAACAGATAGAGAGAGCTAGACGATAACCCAACTCCCGTCAATGAAAACGCCTGATATGAAAGAAGTCAGTGCAGCTATTAACAACCGGATAAACCACAAATGTGCCAGTTCGGCTACTTCAAAACACAGGTGGAGCCCGTGAACTAAACCATTAAACAGACTATTTGCCCCATCTACAAAAATGACGATCATGTGCCTTTTAAGAAATATCAGATCATATCCCGGATTAGCGTTGAATTTGAAGTCATTTTGACATCCACCCTTTTATCGACTCTAAGGTTACGTACATATGCTGGCATACGTAGCCAAAAATTGTGTATTGCCATGGTCGACTTCCGAATCCTGAGTAAACTCATCTAGCTGAGGCGCGTAACGCTTAAAACACGTGACGTTTAGCGTTATTTCTAAGCTGCACTGCGGAACTTATCCAAAACATCGTCCGTCCACCACTTAGGACAAAACGTCACTACCGACAGCTGCAACTTCGATGTCATTAGAGAGTTCAGCTACCTCGGAGCAAATGTTAACTCTACGAACGACAACGACAGTGGAGATCCGGCAAAGAATTACCCTGCTACTTCGGTTTGGCAAAATCAGTGGGCTCTAAACTCCCTAACATGAAGGAGCTTTAATTCTGCTAGTCCTACTATAAGGCGTCAAGTGCTGGACGATAAGCAGGAAAGTGGAGTAGATCTTGCGTAGATCCTTCGAAACTAACGTTTTGTCGAATATTCGGTCCCACGAACTCTATGACCTGTACCAAGGGTGTAGTCCGGAAGTCCAAAACACGTCGACTATACTGGCTCGGTTATATCAAACGAATCGACGCCAAAGCTGCAGTCAAGAGAGTCATCAAATACCAGTCCTCAGGTTAGAGACAACAAGGAAGACCGAGACTTTGCACATATTTTGGTTGTCCACTTTAAAAATCAAACCGGAAATTTATATCTTACTTAGGTGGCGCTACAGCTCGGGGTGACCCTGAACCTTAGTTACTCACTTGGTTGAGATCTCTTTCAACATGTGCGCCCCTTAGATCACCCTTAGATCATATCTGGCGTAGAATTTTTCGTTCAAAACGACCTAGGATACCTTCCCGCCTTCGATCCATCTTTTCGGGCTGTAAATTAAGACTCTCCATTGGGACAGGACCTTACTCCTTAATCGTCGTCTTAGCCCGAAGAATCTGTAACTGTCAAGAGTTTTATATCGAGTTACCCAAATAAAAAAAATTCTGAAATATAGATAAAGACATATGCAAAGACCATTAAGTCTAGTCTTTCAGATTTTTTTTAAGGAAAACATAAACGGTTTTAAGACTTAACCGCCAATCGACCTTAATTACGGGCAATCAACTGACTTCATTTAGAATTCATTTTTGTTTAAAAGTCAAGAAGGAAAGGAATTTATTGCTAAACTAAATGAAGTCTTTAAATATTTTTTTTTTAATTCATTTGCGGCGAATTCGTTAAATATTTATTAAAATCCATTTAAATACTAAACCAGTTGCCTAGTCATACTTAGGTAAGCCAATCTAAAAATAACGTGTTTCTGAATCCATTTATTTTCTATCTATATCCTATCTTATTAGGGTACATTAATTTGATTGCTGTGTTTGTTACACAAAGAAAGAAATCAATCGACTTAAACAATAAAAAGTAGATGGACATAAATATAGGTTAGGCTAGGCTATACCACCCAGACAAGGCTATGAATGTTAGGGGGTCCCTCAGTTCAATTTTACATAGGTCCTCGAGAGCCGTGAAGAAGGAACTATCGAGCAGATCATTCGCATAGAAGGTGACGGAAAAATTAGATTTATTTCGCGTCACATAAATATAGATAATAACCGGTATCAATTTACCAAATCGGGTAAGCCAGGTCCGTCCATATTCATCTTGTGATCTCAAATATTTCAGATTTCATTCATTTCGATTCATTGCTAGGGAAACTTCTTCAAAACTATTTAGGTCTGCTTACACGCCTACTTTTCTGCTGGATAAAAATTAAAGACTACCTATTAGTAATCCTTTCTTAACCCTTGTGTCAGCACCCGCATACACGGGTATGTTCTACGAATTTTAAACGAAATATTTTTAATAATTCGAACTACCATCGGAACGAGCTTCTGAGAAGCCTAGCAAATATGTAAAATAAAGCAAATTAAAAAAACAAAAATAAAAGTTTTACTATATTTGAGGCTTAGGAATATAATTCTGACCCGACCGCCTGCTTAACACCCAACATACCGGGGTATGCATGAAGCAAAGTACAATACAAGACATGCAATAAAAAATGTTCAGCGAATATAAATGTGGACATATGTACATACATAATTACTTTGAACAAATATCTTATGTAATTGTTAGATACACTGCTTACAAATAGTACGGTTAGTGGAATGTTGATCACAAACGGGCTTTGACTTTCTGGTCGGACGTTGTTTGTCACACATAAAATGATTGCCTGATGCTACGCGTTTGGGACCAGAACAATCTCCTTCAGGTACAGGACTTCAACGCAAGGAATAACCTAACATAGTCTTCAAATCATTTCTTATGGACAAATTTCGTGAAAACTGGGAATTTGCTGCATGTGCAGTGATAGCAGGTTGTGCTTAGTTCTTAGAAAAACCGTCAGCGTGTGCTGGTAGTTTTTTTCAGATGTGGGTTGTTACAAATACAAATACTTGGCGCAACAGACCGTATGTGGTCCAAGGCATAGCTTCTCGCAAACATTCGTGTTGTATATTTTATATAAGGCTTCCTCATAACAATTATTACTCTCGGACGTTTGTCAAACTTTCGCGAAAGGTGGAACCTCGAAAAACTTGTTGGTGTTTTTTCTAGGACTCAAACCTCAAATATCATCTGCGGTTTTTTCGATTCGCCAACCACATCTCTGGTAGAGTGGGACGTTGACAGCAACACTACGGCCTATTGCTTTTTGGGTATACACGAACACAGTGTGGCATTCTGCAGAAAACCAAATTGACTCTTACAGTCCATTGTACTTCCAGGCAGCAACTCCTTTTTAGTGAAGTAGTTGGGGAAAGGCAGATTTTTCCGATATATTGGGTGGCTGTGATTGCTGTTCCCTGGGGGGTTTGAACTTACACCAGCACACTACCTACTACTCCTTGACCACCATATAAAATGTATGCAAATACACTTGATACCCGTGTATGTTGAGTGTCATGGTGGAGATTCAGAAACGTGTTTTTTAATCAAAAACACACATTTAAGAGGCGTTTTTCTAATTTTAGGAGTAAGTATCTATGCATATTTGGGTTAGATACCAAATAAAGTGCATCAATTTAGCCAGTAGTCAAAACAAGTTACGCTTAATTTTTGTAAACGAAAGAATCTATAAATCGTTTTTCGACTTATTTTTGTTTAAACTTCAGAAATATAAGACGCGCACCCTATCGGAAGATTCCCTAATTTTTGCAAATGGCGTCTTATGTCATCGTGACTTTGACATTTGTGAAGAGGAACATAATACACGTACATAGACAAACCATGGATTTCTATACTCTTTAAGAACGCGGAATAATATTGTCAATATTCCACATGAATTTCGTCATCGATTCCATGGTCGTGTGGCGCTAACTGGGGAATCACTTTGGCGTTTAGTCGCTTTCCTCAAGGAGACTCGCTCAACAGCGGACAGTAGCAGAGATGTCTGCCTGGGCTGGTCGGCTTCAATGCATTGGATGTGGACAGCTTAGTGCGGCGACCAAGCTTGGCTAGCATATTTAAGGAAGGATCTAACGAAAGTGATTTCGTTACGTGGGGGTTCGAAAATTCGTTGGACCAAGATAAACGCGAAATTGCCTCTACTTCTAATTTTATCAATAAAGGATGTTAAGTTCCCTATCAGAGGGAAAGCCTAAATCACACAAAGGTGAACTTATGAGACAATGTCATGGCAATGAAAGTAGTTCCTTTGGGGTGGTGGAAGGCGTTAACGTTAAGGCTTACCTTAAGTTCGAGATAAGTTTTCTGACACCAGATAGAAAATCTGTTTAGGTCAACTGGAAGAGGGCCCAAATTGGTGGGAGAAGATATGTCCCCGAAAATTTTAAAGTAATCGGCATAGACAGAGATATGGGAGTCTTTAATAATCCTGTTGACGTCGTTGGTGGTCAAGACGAAAATTAAGGTGGTAGCTGCCTTGAGGGACACCCGAGATGGCTTTAAAGGGATTATAGATAGCAGATCTAAGAATATACTCGTACTATCAATCTTCAAAGTAAGATTAAACGGGGTTGAAAACCAAGAGCTTTCAAAGTAAGAATAATTTCTTTTTCCTCTTGTACAACCCTTGCCCGCATCGACACTGCGACCTGAAAGATCTATTGCATCGAGGGGTTGGAGTTAGCAGATTTTTGGTAGTGAATCTTTTCAGTTCCACTAAAGTAAGTAACTCCTTGTGGAGAGTACGCTTCCTTAGCCAATGTAGTGCCGGGCATTCACTAAGAATGTGTTCGGATGTTTCATCTTCCTCGAGGCAGAATAGACAATCCGTAACCTGGCACAGATTCATCTTGTTAAGGCCGCAGTGGCCAGTTAGGAAGCTTGCTAGTTTCCTTATCCAAGTTAAAGGTTTCCTTATAGGAGTAAGTCGCTTGAATTGTCTTAGACCAGAGACATTTTCCCGGTGGCCAAGAAGAAGTTGGTGTTCCCAGTCGTTAATTAGCCCTAAGGCAGCAGCCCAATTGACTCTGCAATACGGTTCTAGTCCTATGAACACGGATTCTGATCCAGCCCTAGTTAGTTCGTCCGCCGATGCGTTGCCTTCAATACCTTGATGACCGGGTACAGGGTCTTATTGTGCCTGGCCAATGCTGTTAAATTGGTAGTTGTCGATCTGCTTTAAGAAATATGTACGTGTTGACTACTGTATTAGGCAATCGACTGAGGACATCTGCGCCACCTGTTTTGTGGTGGTTATGTTTGCGTTTACTTCTTTATCGATTTGAAGGATAGGGTAGTACACAATCTGTTTAAAGCCGGTTATAGTCATAAGTTTCATAAGAAATGTGCAGATATCAGCTTTTTCTTTTGCTTTAATTTACATATTAAAAAAGATATTTTTTCTCGATTTTAATAGCATAGCTACGTACATATGTATCCGTATATAATTCCGAATCTTCTACTTCTGATCGACTCTCACTGTGCAAGAATTTAAATGATCGATGGGAGTAACTTGCTAGTTGCCATAAATTTTGCGCATGTTTGAAATAAACTTCTGCTGCTATTAAGATTATATAATTCTGGACCTAGCTAAAGCGGAGCTGTTTTGCTCATTTCCAGAAAAAGAAGTTGCAGAGTACAAGTTTCAATCTTTCCATTGCAAAAAATTTACTTTGATGTTCATTTCTCTTTGCAGATAAAAATTAACAGAACATCCAACAAAGGACTCCTTGCCAAAGGGCGTGACAACCGGATGCCGTTTTTATTATATAACTTATACGCGTAACTTTAACTTCGATATGGACGCATATTGCTCCTTAAATGTAGCATTAAGATCGTATCCTGAGTAATGTTCTACGTTCTGGATCAGTTATCACTCACTTAAAGATCCCCCGACACTTGCGTAGATATAGAGCGTCCGCTTGAGACACATCCTTTTATACTCTTGGATCAAATGAAAATTGTGCCTAGTTCTCTAGGCAGCTTGTCTAGAATCCGCGATGGCTTTATTTGTAAAACAGAGGCTAAGTATTTCGACCGAGGTTTTGGACTCGATCATCATCTTGACTGAGGTGACCATTGCGGTGACCCTCTTCTGTGTGCTGGGGCATATGGACGTCTCCGGAAACAAAAAATCGAATGAACTAGCAAGGAAAGTGTCGTATGTGCACCGTTCGCATGTCGGAGATGAGGTCAATATACCGCTTAGAACATTACACAGGGAAATAGATATAGAGTCTTTCCAGAAAGCTAACAAACATCCTGCTGATAAGATGCATGTGCTATAACTAGATCATTATGGGCAGTCTACGAGAAGAAGTGGTCTATCAATCTACTGAAGCTAAACTGCAAGGACATTCAAAGTAATATTGGCATCATGATTGAGCACTGGGTTACAAGCAACCATGCAGCCCGACTAGGTCTACCTACAAGGGTTACTGGATGGTTCACTTAGCGGTCGACTCGAATGTTAAATGTTTAGGTTCCCAAGATTTTTTTAACAACTGAGCGAAATTGAATGTACGTGGTCTAAGTGCGCTGTTGACTCATAGACAGAAAGGGCACCCATATACCTAACCGAACCTGACTCAAGCGAAGGTAACCATTTGGTCGATGTAACTGAACCAATATAATCGTCAGCCTTTCGCTTTTCTCCATCACACATCCTAATACAGTTCACGATTGAGTCTTCTCATCTTTTCCCACACAGCACCAAATATCCAACGAAGGATTTAAAAAAAAAGAAAAACCAAACTTTGCTCAGCTACCGTATAATACGACAAAACGGATCAACGTCCGATGGAGCATCAATTTAGTTTTTCGATTAAGGACCTTTTAGGTAAGCTGTTTTGCCAAACCGAAGTAGCAAGGGTTTTTGAGGGTCAATCGTGGTCTGATCTCTACGAGGCTTCCATCTGTAGATTTTATGCTTACCTCGATGTTCATAGATAATTTCCATGACTTCTTCGAAGTTATAGGTGTCGACAGTAATGTTCTACCCTAATGGTAGAATGGTCCTTTTTTTCGACATTATATATTTGGTTTTGCCTCATTTACTACAACTACTGGCCCCTGTTGAGCCAGTCTCCACTAGGTGAGTCGCAGTATTGGTGCCAAACGTCCATGGTCGACGGTATTAACGGGAAGCCAAAACCATCGACCGATTACTAGTCAGAACGTCACAGCCGACGGCTACATATAACTTTAAGATAGTAAGGGACTTTACCTCCCTTGGATCAGCTATGAACTTTGACAACATCTCAGCAGAAAGCGAAGAATAACTCTAGCCAATCGCTGTTTCCTTGGACTGAGAGGGCAATTGAGTAGTAAGGACCTATTCTGGACTACTAAGGAGATTGTATACAAGACCCTTATCATCCCAGTCCTGGTTTGTGGTGCTGAAGTATAGATAGTGTCAAAAGCTTTATGAAGATATCCCCGGCAGTTGTGAGAGAAAAATTCTTTGCTTTCGCGGGCTTTGGAAGAGAAGATTCAATTAGGAAATATACGAGCTGTACACCGACATCGACCTGGACGAAAACCCGTGCATCAGTGGCTAGGACCTGTAGGGCGAATGGACATCAATGCTCCGACCCGCAGCGTCTTCGAATCTAACCTAAATGGGTGCACATACTTCGGTATTAGGGGGGACCTCAACCAACTTTGAGTGCACAACTGGCAGTTCGCTATGGGCTACGAGGAACTAAAGAGATTTGTTGGTTGAGGCCCAGGTTCACCCCCGAACTGTGAAGCCAAATAGCAAGTAAGATTATTTGTCAAAAGATTGACAAAAATATTCCCGATTCTTGAGGAGTATAGTCATCCATGGTTTGTCTACGTGTATTCCGCTTCTGTTTACTTTAGAAATGTCAAAGTCACGATGACATAAGACGCCATTTGTAAAAATTAAAGCATCTGCCGATAGGGTGACACCCTTTGCGCCACTTTGAACTAAAAAAAAGTTTGAATCTCTCTTATAAGTACCAATTGAAACCTTTACCTCTAGATACGCCTTACAATTCGATTTCTTTCATATTTACTCGAACACACGCAGAGTTCATATTTTCCAAAAATAGGGAACAAATCTGTCCGTGAAAATATTCAAATTGCTTGTAACAGAATTAATTTGATTTTTTTTTTCATTTTGAACACTTAGTTGGCACATTAATTTTATTTGATTTAATTTGCATAAACAACACCTCAGCGAGCCAACTTTCTACGATCAGCACAGATGGCTGGTAGCTGGGAAAATCCTCTGATAAGCAAATTACCTACACTAATTTGTCCGCGGTGTTAATTTACATATGTATGCCACGAGTGTGTACATTTGATTGGAATTTTTTTTATAATTTGTTTATTTAGACGGAGACTCATTCGCAGACAGACGTTTCATATTTAATTTGCTAGATATCCTTGAAAGACCGTTATATTTGCTTATTAAAAACGAGAGTTTTGCATTTGATTACCGGTTTTTGAATATTTCGTACTTACATACTCGTACGTATACATACATATGCATGTGTAAGCATTTGTATAAGAGTTTAGGAGAATCGGTTGAGTACGTTCCAAGCTGTCAATCAGCCAGATGAACGTATTTGGTGTGCGCTAAATGTCTGCTGGGTGGCTGGTCATGGAGACATTTCGGGCAACTGTAAGACTGACGAGCTCGCCACAAAGGGTACGACTCTCAGAATTCTGCCTCAATGGCAAAACCTGAGTATGCCTCCAGCTACATATAGACATCTACTCAAGCTGGACGCTTTTAGCAGGACCAATCACAGATGGGAAAATGGCTCAACGTGTCTTATATACTTATAAGCAGATCTGGCCTAAACTTAGTCAAAAAAGATTGCTTAGTGGGTTTGCTGAAGCGATCGCAGATCAGCCACGTAATCGCTATCCTCACGAGATACTGTCTGATAGACAAACATGCTAGAAGGCTGGGACCCTTTTCAAATGACTTCTGTAGAAGTTACAGGGATGAAGAGGGGGAGGAAACCATCTGTCATCTGTTTTGCACTTGTCCGACCGCGTCCCATAGAAGACTGCTCCATCTAGGTGATCTTTTCTTGAATGACCTCAGCGAACGTCCACAAACGACATGAGCTTCGTCCCCTTGATTAGAAGCTCCGTCTGGTTTGATTAGTCGCTGCGTAGTCAAGTTGAATTAGATCGATGGTATCACAAACGACTTATTCTAGTCAATGTGTGTCTGTATCCTGCTACAGAAAACAACCCTAACCTATCACAACCTAGTGTGCACTTCAGACCAATATAAATTAGGGTAGGTGTCCGTACTAAGGACAAACTTAAATCCAAGGATGTGCACTGTGATACGAAATCCGTCGCGATTATATGACTTCAATTGAATTCATTAGTGGGTGCCGTGGCTCAGTGGCTAGTGCGTTGAACTACTGAGCGGGAGGTTCGAGTTTGGAATCCAAGAAAACACCAAAAAGTTTTCAATCCCTTACATCCCGCGAAGTTTTGACAAAGGTCCTAGAGTAATACATGTCATGAAAACGCTTGTAAATCAGTCATTGCTACTACCTACCCCTGCACTTAGATTCAACTATTCGTCCACTTTACTGACCATCCTCTAATGTTATTTGGCATCTTTCGGAGATGGAGCTACAGTGATGAGGAGCTTAAATGATCCCCTTCACCACGTCAGCCCCGAGGATCTGAACATCATGTAGAACGGTTCTGATTGGACGACAAATGAAAACCATACGAAGGCAGATCAGGTGATTAGGGATGATGTGGAAGTAACTAAAGCCCACCATTTTGGACTAAGCCTTGATTTGACGCATCGTGTGTTTGTTTTTGCTCTACAAAGCTGGAACCTGGACACTTTTTCTTTCCCCATCCAGCCGACGCAAAAGACTGCAGTCTTACTCGTAGTAGCCTTGGTAATGTTAGCAACCACGACGATTCCATCGAGTGAGATTACCTTATCCGCCGATAGTTGGAACTTCTTTGGGACGGGTGATGTATATTTTGTTCATTCTTCTGATTGCTGTTTACTCTCAGAGGTATGGTAAACCCAGGTCTCATGTGTTGTCACAAAACTGACCAAAAAGTCATCAGGATCGGTTTGAGATAGTTTCATACACTCGGGAAGCATCGTCAGTCGATTGCGTTTTTGTTTGATTGAAAAGTATTTCGGAACCCAAGTCCGTAATGAATGATGCTTTGAGTCCGTACATTCGAGAAGCCAACAATCTCTGCTATATGCCTTATCTTCCTATGAATTCATATGAAGTAAAGGTTGATCATCTTTTACAGAGTAGATTGTCTTCTACGCTCTCTTGTTCCCGTTGGAGTTCGGCTACTCACTTTTTAAGCATTTAATTCTCAATAGAACTCTTAATTAAAACTATTGCAACGGTATTTCGAGAACTCTTGAAACTAACCTCAAAATATTTACCCAATGCCTGGTCCGAGGTGAAAGTGACAACCTTGTTCTCAAGGAACTGCTCTTGGAAATAGAGAACACTGGATGCAAGGTTGTGGCTTACGTGGACGATGTAACTATCTGTATATCAGGCAAGTACTCGCAAATATTTGCCGATGTCATGCAATTCGCCTTAAATAAGTTAGTCAACTGGACTTATAGCTGTGGTCTTAGTGTTAATCCGATCAGGATTTAGCTGGTCCTTTTTACTAGGAAATTCAAAATCCCCTGCTTTCGGCTCAGCGTGGGGCCTACAACCCCACATAGTGTACTGGGTATAGACGTCGCTGGTAAGGCCAATTTGAACGGCACTGGTTTAGATATCACCAAATGGTCCTTAGCACTAAGTCAAAAGTGATGTCATTTTCTCTGTCAAACCAGTTTCTAATTAATGGTGTTGTACTCCACGATTATAATTGTAAGAACTCAAACTGCAATAACAGTTGCATTATTTTAGATTCTGTTTCAGAATTTAAATACCTAGGTGTAACTCTGGATAGCAAATTAAGCTGGAAGCCACACATAGCTATTTTAAAAAAAACTTTACACATATGTAGGTTTAAATAAAATTTACCATCTACGTAAACTTGTACCGTCAACTCTGTTAGTTGCGATATATTATGCGCTAGTCAATTCTCGATTGGAGTATGGTATTTCCTGTTGGGATAGTGCTTTTGTTAGTAACTTAAGACCGCTCATAACAGCTCAAAAGAAGGCAATAAGAATAATGCTATTTAAATCAAGATGGGAGCCCTCGCTTCCCCTATTTCAAACTACTAATATATTGCCACTTCAATATCTTTATGTATTCAAAGTATTGAGATTATTCTATGTTCGAGGTGGTTATACTCATACAATCAGAAATGATGTGTATTCACTACGTTCTTCAACTGATGCGGTAGTTCCTAGAGTTAGAACCGAACATTGCAGACGGTTTGCCACCAACATAGCTCCCTTTATTTTCAACAGGCTGCCTGCTGATATACGTAATCATATAGCATGCAAGTCCAAATTTCTTAGATCCTTGAGGAACTGCTTACTCTCCAGATCTGGTGTAGGGGCATTAATGCAAGTAATTATTTAGTGCCTATTCATTACTTTCTCACATTTTCCATATCTACCGACTTCTTCTCTCAAAAATGGGTCCCTCCTCTTAGCGCGGCTCCCTAATTTTGTCAACTTCACTTGCCACTGGTTCTTCTAACCACAAAGTGTATAAACACCATTTCAAAATGTTATTATAAATCACAACTCATGGTTTATTACATCACATAAATAATAAAAATAATAAAAAAATTAAAAACATTAAACAAAAAACATGATGTAGTGGACCAGCTTGGAGAGGAATTGCAACTTAAAACATGCTACCGAGTGGCATGCCTCAGCATCGCGGGTGCGCTGAGAGCCTCTCCAACAGCGGCGCTTTAGACCATGCTTCACCTTCTCGTGATAGACATTGTCGCTAAACAAATGGGTACCAGCTCAGCTATTCGACTGAGAAACTCCCAACTATGGAAAGAACAAGACACTGGTCATGCCAGTATACTTATGATGCATCCTCATTTCCCCAAGTTCGCCGACCGCTTGCATTTTAAAACTAACTTCAGCTAAGACTTCAGTCGATACCGGATAAATCAGAGTGGACGCAACGTCATGACCTGTACAATAATTCGCTGCCTATCTTTACGGATCGTTCCCAAATCAGGACAGCGTCTTCGCCGAAGACTTAGGCTTAACTATCTCGTACTTCATCTTTGCAGGCTACCAGGTCACTGTCACGTTCCGGAGAAATGCGTGGCTGACGAATTGGCTATATGAGTCTATTACTCTCTTCTGGTACTAATAGCATAATTATAGCCTTGCTAAGTACTTCATCCATGCCGATATGCTAAAGAAAGCTAAACATAGATTGAGCCAACGTGGCCTATGCGGAATGCCATATGGCAAAACTAGACACAAAAGATCTAAGAGAGGAAAGCTTTCTGCAATAACCAATCCAGTAACCGACCACTGCATGACATGGTCAAGGGTTGATCATCCCCTGTAATGACTTATGCAAGAGTTCCAGAGACGAGGAGGAAAAAGAGGCAGTCCTTCACTTCCTGTGCACGTGTCCTGCACTTGCTAACATTAGGAAGCCTACACGATGTCATTACCTTTTCATTGATCTTGATTCCAGGAGCGGACAGGCCCACCTGCCCCTACCTACTGGCAGCATAATGGACTTATCTTGACCTAAGTGTACCTTATCGAGGGCCACAACAAGCAACTAACTAACCTCGAAATTTATCTTATTGAAATTGAGTGCCCACAGTCACCAAAATGTTTTGATTTTGATCAAGTCTTTCAAGCTTTCTTTAGCATTAACAATATCTACGAGATACAATTATTCACAGATGTTAAGTATTCAGCAAATTCTTTGCTTTATTGAGGCAGAAATAAGAAAATCCATCGACATTGAGGAGAGACCTAAATATGCGCGAATGCTTTTGTTTAAAGATGTTTTCTCTTTCCAAAGGCTATGCTAATTATGATAGATACTTAGATACTTCGATTCTTTTTCTAGTCGAAAGCAAAACAGCCGATAAAAATACATACATATGCATATGCAACTGAGTTCTTATAGATAAAGAATTTCTTATAGGACATAGAGACCATATGGACTCCCTAGGGAACTGTATGACCGACGAACGCACCAGGCAAGGCACATAGAAAAAGGTAGTCACTGCATGCAAAATGCGATCAATAACACCATCAATCGTAAGTGGGCAGGATCATAAACGTTCCAATTCTTGAATGAGAATGAGGAGGCCGCTTATTAGTACATTATTAGGTGTTACCACAGAATACTACACCATTGGCAGGCACGCCACTAGGCTAGATCACCTCTGAAATAACTTTTACAGAAGCTGTATGGACGAAGAAGAGGAAGAAGGTAAGGTTAAGGGGCAGCATGTACAAATCCACTTGGAGGCCAGTTGGCCCACTATGATTGCCCTTGAAATACATCATGTGACATGTGACATGTGATTAACAAAACCATTTGGATCTGGTAATAAAGCTCGTAAAAGGTGTTACAGGAACTTTGTGCCTAAGCAGGTTAGGTGACGTTCCTGGAGGGCCAGGCAGGGACATAGGAGGTGCTCTACTGATTGTATCTCTTCTTCGTCCCTGTAACTTCTACAGAAGTAGTTGAAGATGCATACATAGTCTCCCGGCCATGTTTCTAATGATATAGTGTCCGGTTATTACACCGGAAATAGGAACTTTGATCTTTCTGCGTCGATATCCGGCCGTAAGCTGTGGGTTATCACACAGTCACCAGCGTGACTGTAGCCATATAGATGGTGACGCTATCTACAATATTCTTAAAGCCCGGTAGAAGGTAGCTGTCTTCAAGCGTTATATCCATGACAGAGCCATCCCTAGCCAGTCTGTCCGCTGTTTCGTCCAAATTTATTCCCATGTGCCCAGCGACCAAGCAGAGTGTTGAACTACAGCGCTTGGCTGCCAACACAGATGGCTAAGTTCATGGCTAGTAGTTCTACTGGTAGGACAGTTTGTGCCACCTTTATAACCGCGTAGATCCCAGCTTCAAAAACACTGCACTGCAGTACATCTGAGAAAACTCCTGCTCTCGTTCTTTTCTCCACCTTTAAGCCATCTGTGAAGATGGCTTCGCCTTACATGGTCGTGTTAGACTTATTTCAGTGTAGTCTTCCGGGTGAAGAGACCTTGAATTTCTTATTGCATACTGGGGTTTCTCGTAAGTCCTGCTTGATTGCAGACGATTAGCACGCGTTTTCGAAGGTATGAGGCTTCCAAATTTTGTTTTCGCTGAGTCTGAGAGTCCCTTTGGGTACAGCCTCAGAGATTGGAGGTGCAGTAGTCTTTCCAGACCGAATTACGGTGTGAATTTTAGTGCAGAGAGAAGAAGACGAAGGAAACTATACTCTACCTCCTATGTACGTGTCAAGTTCTCCCTTTTCGAGGAAGAATACATTTAGGAGCCTACTTCTTCGATAATCTTGACGAACTGTGATACATAAACATCAGTTGAATCAAAACTACAAATATTTGGTGCAATACACCGTATGTGGTGCAGTGCCTAGCTTCTCGGCACCAGTTTTGTTGTGCGTGTTATACTTTTTTACACAAATGGAAAGGACCTACAGTTTAAGGCCATATCCGAAGGGCGAATTATTGAGTTTTCTCATGACAGTCCCTTGGACGTCACAGGGAGGTGGGACCGTGTTTTCTGGTATTCACGCTTCGAACCTTATCCAATGCACTAACCACTGAGCCATGGCGCCCATCAGTTGCTTGCAGCCCTTTAAAAATACCCAGCTATTTGTGCGAAGAGCTTGTTTCTTTTTTGGTGGGAGCACAAAGATGACACAATGTACCTACCTATGCATACAGGTCTAAGTGTTTCTGGATCTACATGCCACCAGAACCTAACCTAAGGCATGGTGAACGAATCGAATGACTGTGGATAAAAACCCTTCGTGGCGGTCATGTGTTTCCACACAGAGTCAGGTCTAAAGGTCACCACAAAACTAACCTTAGGAAACTAGTGATCAAACACCCAAACTGGTACCAAAATTACTTAAACATGCTAAGGTGCAACGACAACTAGACTGACCAGTTAACGCCATTTAGTCTAAGGATAAGTTAGCTTCTACAAATCTACATAACAGATTCAAGCTTCCGCCGCCATTTAACATTTGAAGGCGACCATGACCCGATGTAAGCTTCATGAACGATCGAAAAATGTTATCTTAACTATATGCAAATATTTTTAGCTTTTTCTACGGTCAACTTGTGGTCAGTTACTCGTATCTTTCAACTAAAAATAATTAAATTTAAATTTCAAATCTTAAGAGACTCAACCATCCATTGAACTTGATTGTGGTCATTGATCTTCAATACTCAATTAACCAAAAGGCAGATGTCAATGTTAAAAACATGATGCAAAGTTTTACATTTTTTTGTGTTTTTTGTTTTTCAAACATTTTTTGTTTGTTTGCATGCAGAGTTTGTGTGACCTCAAACAAGTTTACTGATATGCTTCAGTAAATATTTATTCGGTTTGAATAATATTAGTGCGGAATTATTTTAATCATACCGTTTTTTTTAACGATGTTTCAAGGTAAAAAAATTGATACTTTTTTCTATAATAGCGTAATTTGTATTTATAGGAAAAGGAATCTTGATTTGTCATGATTTTTGACCGCATTTCAGAACTTTTTTGAAATTTGTTGTCAATTCCCTTATTTGTTCGTTAGGAAAAGTAGGAATTAATTTGAGAACGAAATTACTCAGCGGGGTCGGGATGAGTATTGCATTGATAGCTCGATGTCGTGGAAACAGGGTAGGCACTGATCGGCTTTAGCCTGGCGAAGCCCAGTGTTGTAACTAACCGCACCATCAATGTCGGTAAAGACTTTACCGAGACCTTTCATGTCAAAAAAGGTTTTAGGCAAGGCGACGCGTTGTCATGCGACTTCTTTAACATCGTTCTTGAAAGAATACTGCAAAACTCACGCGCCAACACCAGAGGCACAATCTTTCAAAAGTCCGTCCAATTACTAGCATACGCCCACGATATTGACATAATCGGAAGAACGCAGCGTGACGTCAGTGATTATTGAGGCGGAAGCGGTGAAGATGGGTTTAGCGGTCAATGAAGGCAAGACTAAGTACATACATATATGCTGTCAACAAGGAAGTATTAATTCTTCTAATCAAGAAGCACCTGAATCCGGAAACAACAATTCACACAGATTATTAGAGGCATATGACTGTTTAGGTAAGCACAGATTCGTACACAAAAGGGTCAACCATAGTGATCCCGATAATCCGTTCGTAGCTATCGATGGAATTCACACTCAGAGGATTGAGTCTCAGTGGTGTGCTGTAAAATGCGAGTTTTTTTTTTGTTTATGCTTTTTGGACCTTTTTAGACTAATTAAAAAAAAGCATTTTTTAACGAATTTCTTATAACGGGAACCCGCCCCCTGGATCACCCTCTATCAAACCGTGCGCGTAGTTAAAATAGAATTTTCAAAAAAAAAAAAAAAAAGTCTTTGACCAACGCTCTAAATACATACACTGCTGGACAAAATAATAGATGTCTGAGTATTACATTTTGTTATTGCAAATTTACGGCGTGCAAATAATTTTTCCACTAAATTCACCGATATGCTTAAGACGCTTGAATTACTGAGAAATAAATTTTTCACTCAAACTTTATTATTGCTTTCAACGGTTTTGAGTGAGGACCACTTATCATGATAGAAGCCAATTTGAGTTGGACAATAAAATAGGTGTGTTAAAATACTTCGTTTATTAAAAATTTGAAAAAGATTGTTAAAAACTGTGAATATAAAAATGAGCTGATATCAATAGACATTTTAGATGGGTCGAAAAAGCCACTGTAGAGATCAGGGAAAATCTTATAAATTTATAGTGCAATCTCAAGGATCAGAAAACTTCATAACAAATGTTTTGAAATACCACAAGGGTACTGAAATCCGCGGAAGACCTAGATCGACAACAAAAACAGACGACCAGAAGATTGTCAAACTAGACAAAAAGAACCCATCTAAGCCTTCAAGGCTTATTGCGGAAAAAGCGGGTATCAATACTACTTCCCGCCCGATTCATCGTCGATTGGTAGATCTTAAGCTACCAGGCAGAGTAGCCCGGAAGGTTGCTCTGGTGCAAAAAAAAAATTAAGTACCTATGAGGAAAATTTTTGATGAAACTCATCGTTCAGGGTGTGGAACGTATGGAAGTAAACAATGGCGAAATATTCTTTGGAGTGACGAAACAAAAGTCAATTTGCTCTCCAGTGATTCGGCACGAAATGCTCGTCGACCAATAGGTAAAGACAAGGCCGTAACTAGGGGGGCGATCTCAGGGGTTTGAGACTACGCAAGGCCTTTTAAGTATTGTGGATGAAACTGAAACCTTGAAAATTCCACGAACAGTATCGAGGCAGCAGCATAGGGCCAATGTAAACGCGTCTGATCCTGAAAACTTTTATAGGATAGTTGTTATGATTCCCCTTTTGGACGACTTCATAATTCACCTCGAAACGCGGTTCGAGCACCATAAGACCGTTCTATCATCATTAAAAATTTAACGAAGAAAATTACAAATTCTCTAAATGATTTTTGGATCGGGATACATTAAAGGCCGAGTTTCTACTGTGGAAGACAAAATGTCATGAACAACCAGAGGCACAGCGTTCAAAGAACGCCATAACAGCTTTAGGAGACTGCAGTTAAGATTTTTCCCAACATACATACATCGACTTTTAAAAATATTGGCAACCTTACCAGTATCGACATGTACACCAGAAGGAACGTTATCGACGATGAAACGCTTAAAAACTTTTTTAAGAAACTCTACCGGTGAAGATCGACTTACTGGTTTAGCCTTTATGTCAATTCATCGGGAGATAGAAATAAATACTGACGAAGTAATTGATGTTTGCAGCAAAGAAGGCCAGGCGATTAAATTTAGTTTTATAAAATAATTCTTTACTTTGTTATGTTGAATACAGTTACTTTTTTTAACCTATTCCTACTTTTGTTATAATTACTAGTCAATGAAAAAAATTTAAATTTTAAATTTAAGATTATTTTATTTTCCATAATCGCTCCCAACCTTGAAAATAAAAATATATTTTTCAAAGACCATATCCGACCTCCCGAAATATTTGGGTAATTTAACTACATACACGCGAAAAACGGTTAAGCATGGCGGGGGAAACATTTTGGTATGGGAATGTTCTTATTGAAATGGCGACGCACCCACATTTCGAAGAGAGGACACATTAACAAAATTTTTATGCGGAAGATAATACGCCGTTGATTTGGCGATTCCGACAGGATAATCCTCCAAAACACTCATCGAAACTGGTGAGTGCTTAGCTTAAGGAACACAATATAGCCACTCTACCATAGCCAAGTCAGTCCCTCGATCTCAATACTATTAAGAACTTAAGAGGAGAGCTGAAGAGATGACTGTGAATGCGCACAACAACCAGCTAAAACCAATTATAGCTAAATGTCCTAGATATCTGGTGCCAAATACCTATTGAGACGTGACAGATCTTATGAGACCTATGCCTAGAAGCATTCAGGCTCTGATAAAGAACAATGGTGGCTACATGGCTGAGGTTTCCATTATGCGCACTAAGCAAATTTTTATTTTTATTTTTTTTGTTTCAATTGACTTATTCTAAGATGTACTGTAAAAGAATTTTTCTGCGGAAACTTTTTTTTCTATTTTTTTTTTACTTGTAAAGTTTTCAGTTTTAACAGAAAAGTGCATGTATTCTATCTACAAACTGCACAAATGGACGCGTTCACGCTTGTGATAAGAGATTTCTGTTGTTGAAGAGGGGGATGGGTTGGGTGGTGGGTGCAGTGAATGTTGGAAAATATTATAGGTATTGCCATATGTCCCAAAGTTACAATAATTTAAAGTTAATTTTGTCTTTTTTGATGTTTCTTCTTTTTTTTTATTGACTGAAAATATTATACTGCTAAATACCCCAGAGCAAATATAATTAAACTTTAGCTCCAGGCGCCTGCCTGACAGTTGTTGACATATCCTTAGCGGAGCGACGAAGTCTCGTGAGCGGCTAAACCCTGCGGAAAAAAGGGTTAAAATCCTGTTAGCGAGCGAAGCGAGCCACCCATCCCATACTTTAAATACGCCAGACTTTCTTACAGGCGCCTGCCTGACACTTTTTGGTATACACTTATTCAACTATATAACTTCGTTTAAAGCGCCACTGGGTTCTCGGTTTAATTGAGGATGGGTCCGAAGACTTGAGACTGGAAGTCTGTCCAGAAAACGAGTCTGTCCAGAAAACGAACGAGGAACTATCATCCACACCGATTGCTGGGAGGCGTACGATTGTTTGGGTGCTCATGGGTTCATTCATAAAAAAGTGAACCACAGTGATCCTGACAATCCTTTTGTTGGTCCTGATGGCATACACACCCAAAGAATCGAATCTTAGTGGCGTGTCGTTAAAAGACAATAACAATTACTCTAATAATTTCGCTGATTGGATAGTTGAATACCAGTGGAGGAGGGAAATAGCGAAAAAAAAATTAGATCCCTTTGAAGAGTTGCTTCAAGCAGTGGTGCATGTTTCGGAAAAATGGTTTAAAACCCCGGTATATGAGTCACATAAACATGGTTTGGTTAAAAAAAAAAATTTAATAAAAAAAAATTTTCATTTCTTAAAAAAAAATATTATATTTATGTTTTTTAGGCCATTTTAAGCCAGAAAAAAAAAAAATGTTTGCTCAGTGCGCATAATGGAAACCCGACCCCTTATTTTCTATCATATTTTAATAAAATTAATCAAATAAAATTTTTGAACTTCTTTTTGAGTTGAAATATCACCAAATATATTTTGTCCAGCAGTGTAGGTACCCATAATTGGGATTGAATTAACTTACGATGTACCTATGCCTGCCAATAATGGATTAAACAATTAAAGCCTAAACTCTACACTTCTTGTATAAGCTCATTAAACTCGAACAATAAGTCCATTGAATCGCGATAATCTATTCGCCGCAGACGGACTATTTTAATGAATAACATTTACGAGCCTATTTAGTGCTTAAAATTACATGCATTTATTAATACTTTTAAGTTTCAATTACGAGCCGTCTTTATGTGTACTTAATTTACTGCAATATTACGTACGTATTGTCATTCACACACACTCGTTAACAAACAACTTATATTGTAGATACAAAGTAGCACACCAACCTTTATAATAGACCCACACTCCTCAGCATTATTTCCAATTAGCTGAATAAGTGCATACGATAAATTCCATAGATGCGAAAAAAAATTAGCAATGCGTGTTATCCAATCCACAGCCAAAAGATACAATATTATCGTTACGAATACGCCACAGTCAGTGCTATGTATCTGTTCGGTACTCACTCGTATTAAAGCAAACAAAGAAATCAATTGTTAACGAATTATGCAACGGTGTTCTTCCATAAACTTATGTATGTGTGTAGATACAAAAACAAAAAAAAACACTTTAGCCTTCCTTCAGAATCACTTGCCACCACTTGGTCTCACTATGCAGAACCTCAATTGATTTAAATTATGCGATACTGCGATAAATTGCACCAAATGGAAGGAAAACTCTTACGAAACGTAACAGATTGCAATAAAAATCAATTGAAATAAATTTTCTCTACTCAACACTTTGATAAATTGAGAAAGAATGAACGAATAAAGCAAACGAGATACGAATAAGCCCGAACGTCAGAACGTCAATTGAGGCTTTCCATTCCACCAAGCTGGACTTGTAAATGAGTTAACACGTACTTAGCGAAGATTATCTTTGTTTAACGCGTTGAATATCGATTAGATTCTAGTACAGTTGCTAGATATCCAATGGATAATCACAATTTGCCGTAAATGTCAAATGGTACGAGAACAAACCAACAAACCACGTACACTGCTGTAGAACCAAACCAATTAACAATTTTGGAAAACAAATCTCCACCGCACAAGAAAACTATTTCACGGATGATTGCGTTCAACACTCGAGGGCCTTAACTGTTCTGCACGAACACAGCCTAAAACACGAAAAACAAAACAAAAAAAATAGGTTACAGAATGAAGCCTCTGTCCGGCGCACCACAAGAAAACACGACCTTAACAAGCGCAACAAAAACACACAACAATTCTTCTCAAATGTTACATTCATACATCACTTTTCCGTAAAAATTATTATGTATCTCATAGATAAATGCGAAGCGGAAACCCAAACAAAAACCGCTATTTCATTATTATGTAAATCTCAGAGAGTAAAAAAACGCACTCGAGTACGCCCGAATCTAGACCAAAACGTGACACTATTCATAGAGATACCATGCAATTGGTGTTCTTGCAGATACAGAGATACTTTGTAAGCAAGTCAAGTAGGTGGTGAACTACATTCGCCTCTGCCGTCACTGCCACCACCTACCGCCGACTGTAATTGCAGTTCACTGTTTTGTTACAATTTATTAAGCGAAGCGCGTATCTTTTTTTTTGTAGAATTTTTTGTGCAACAGGTGCTGCTACTGGTGCCCGTAGATCGCGTGGTGGTAACCTTGCCCGTTCGCGGAGACAAAACATGGATTTTTTTGTATTTCAATTGCCAAAAACCAGATTTTTTGCAAAAAAAAAAATAAAAATAAAAATGTTTGTCTCTCGTTGGTGTTCTCTTGCGATGTTTTTTTTTTTTTTTTTTTATTAATGTGTTAAACTTTTGAACAACAAAAACTAGATGTGTATGTGTGCGTTTATTTATGTTTGGCCCGATTTCTACGACTACGATAAATTCACGGTGTTCCGCGCGGACGAATAACAACACACGTTCGACTCAAACGACGGTTACGAGGTGAATAAAATACGACGAGAAGACCGCAAGTGGAAAGGTATGCACTGCATGGGGGTTCGATAGAAGGTTGGTATACAGCATGTTGCGTATGATGGTGAAAATAACATGGTAGTGTGGTGGGTTACCTTCTAAGTGCGACATGCTTGAAGTGTTTTGGCGGGTTATTGCTTTGTGTCCTATTCACAATTCTTATCAACAATACACGTGAGAAAATTCATATTTTTGTGGGAGGCTTAGTGTTGAAAATTGAGTTTATTATAATTCCGATTTCGATAATACGAGTTAAAAAATGATTCAAATTAATGGCTGTTGCACAAGGAAAAAGCTTTTATTTTGATTATTTTAAATTTTGTAGTAAAATTTGATTCAGGGCTGCGTAGACACATCGCTTAACTGCAGGAGATTGTACACAAATTTGTTTCTAATCATCAAAGTGAATTAAATATATCACATACATATGTACATACATTGCATTATAAATAAAATCCAAGTAAAGAGAACGACTTGCGTGGTCAATAAAATAGAGGCAGTTTACTTTTTATGGGAAAAAATAAAAGAAATTAAAGTAAATTTCTTGAATTTTTCTATGTTTCAGAATTCCATTACTTCCCATGCTGAATGGCTATTATTTTGCAAAACAGCATTATACTGTCTAGACATAGAGTCGACAGGAAGTTGACGTTGCCGCGGTATTGCAGATGACCATTCTTCTTGAACAACTTTCCAAAGCTCGGCCAAATTTTTTACTTTATGCGTAGCCAATCTCTTCTTAAGGTCTTGCCACAAATTGTTTATTAGATTTAAGTCCGGAGGTTGAGTGGGCCACAGCATTCCATCATAAGGGCATGTTGTGTTCGGCATATGGCAGCAAAATGTTCTCGAGCATGTAAACCTACTCATGTTGGAGCATATTTTGCTTTATCCAGTATATCGGACCACTTCCATGCCATGAAAAACATGCCCACAGTTGCCAAAGTCCGTTGCTTTTCAATGGCGTGCAAGATTTTTTGTTGAAGGGGTGGATAAATGAAACGGGAACGACTTATTTTCTTATCTTCTTTTAGCGCTATCATAAGTAGCGACGTGACAGCCCTTTTATAACACATTTAATAACTGGATTAAGGCGTTAAAAGATAATGGTTTAAGAACCCACAAACTCGACTCCGGATATTCTGTTGGACGGGGTAATCGTTCCGAAATGCGACAAATTAACATACTTGGACTCGGTCGTAAATTATCAGGGAAATTGTCATGACGATGTTGTACACCGAATGAGTGTGGGATGGTTAAAATGGCGCGAAAACTCCGCAGTCTTTTGTGACCGTAAAATACCACTTAAACTTAAAGGCTTGTTTTATACGACGGTAGTGGGTCCTGCTACGAAAAATTCTTCGTTTAGTTACAAAAATCATTCTAAGCCCTATTTTTCTTAGTTATTTCCATCCTTTTTCCAGTCTACTCCAAGTGTAATTTTAGAATTTACCCTAAAATAAAATATTTTTTTCTTTTTTTTGTAATTAGCGCGCAGGTTGGCGTGTTTTCTGGCAGTCGAAATATTTCTTTAAAGAAGTATTACAGTAATTCATTCATATCATCATGCTGGAAAACTTGTATTCCTTAACTTTTCCCAATTCCTCGACTTTCCACGTCCATTTTTCCTATTTTCTAAAGATTTTTACTTTGAGCTGAGAAAATTTTCATAACCGAGTTTAAGAAGGGTATTCCCCCATAGCTATTCGGATCTTTTACATTCCCCTTCAAGAAGGTAGGAAAAATTATGCTCTTTCTGCAGCTTTTCGATACAACTCCTATCCTCCCTGATATTGTTGTAACACAGGGACCTAGAAGGACTATCCTCGAAGAAAAACTATACACCTCGTGAAAGTTTTCGCCGGCTAATTAGGGTCAATCTGCTCCTAGCCAAATAGTGTTGGACCCTTATACATGGTTCATGGACCTAGCTTCTCGCAAAGTCTTGTTGGGTGTTTCATTTGTCGCACGACCTCTATCAACTCTAAATATTTCCAACTTATTGATACAGTTTACCTAGATTGCAAGCTTCTCACGTTTAAGGCGCAATTTTTCGCAAAAAAACTATAAACTTTCATATGAACCTAGACCTATTTAATATTTACGTGATTTTCATGAAAACATGTGCACAAGAAGCACAACCTTTCCAAAAGCTCAAGACCTCTCGATTCATATCACATGAAATGGACAATTCATACATATGGCACGTTGTGCTTGGTGACTTCACTCCGACTGTACAATAGTAAACTTAAAGTTAGCTCTGACCTAAAAAAAAAATACAAATTCTTGGCGCAACGGACCGTATGTGGTCCAAGGCCTAGCTTCTCGCGACCATTCGTGTTGTGCGTGTTATATTTTTTCACACAAATGGAAGGGACCTACAGTTTGGAGCCATATCCGAAAGGCAAATCGAGAAGCTTTCTCTTGACAGTTATTACTCTCGGACGTTTGTCAGATATTCGCGAGAGGTGGGACAAGTGAAAAGCTTTTTGGTGTTCTCTGGGATTCGAGCGCCGAACCTCCTGCTCAGTGATCCAACGCACTAACCACTTAAGCCACGGCGCCCACTCTGACCTAGGCATTGAAATTTACAAGATGAAACATAAAAACAGATCTTCAAAAGTCTGATAAAAAAAAAAGGTAGTTACAAAGCGCAACAATAAGCGAATGGATTTACTGATGACAAACCATGCAAACGAAACAAGGACTAGGAGCTTCGGATTTGTACGTGGAGTGTTAGCAATTAGCAAAGACTCTAAACTGGCGGATATCACCACCAGCCGAGCAAAAAAAGGATAAAATACTTTGACTTTTATGACGATTATTACCGATTACAAAAGAGGCACCTATTTGGATGTAGATTCTCCGTCGGAGCCGGACTTAGCCAAGAAGTCTTGTGTTTCAGATATGGGGATGAGCGACTCATTAGCCTAATATCCGCACATGTCCCTCACAGAGGAGAAAGACGACGAGACTTAGGTGGTTTTAATGCAAAACTAGGAAGAGGAGGCATCTTTGGTATAACAGTAAAATGACCCACCTCCGATAGCAGATTCAGGCTAATCGATTTCGCTTCGGGGTGAAATGCTGTCGTAGTTAGTACGCAGTTCCCTCATTTCTATTTTCACAAGGAAACATGGAGATCTCCTGGTTAACCGTCAACCAGATTGATCACATCGCGATCAACGCACGGCACCTCTCCGGTTCCATGGATGTCCAAATGTTCCGAAAGGCCAACATTGACTCGGACTACTAGCTTGTTGTAGCCAAGGTACGGTAAAAGGAAAAGAGAATACTGTGAGGAAGTTTGACGTCGGACGGCCACGGTCGAAAGAGATTGCCAAATCCTTTTCCGATCGAATCTCCCTTCATCTCGTCAGATGTCTCATGCTGCTAGCATAAAGTATTGAATACCAGTGGCAAAAAGTCATCATAGATGCCGCCTCTGAAGCTGCGTTTCACTCGACCACCGCAACGAAACTCCTGGTTTGACGAGTCCCAGCAAGCAAATGCAGCTTACACAGTGGCATATAAAGCGGCGACAAAGAAGACAACTGAAAAACGTAGCCCTCTCTACAATATCTAAAGTGACCTTTATAAGACCCAGTCCTGATCCATGGCGCAGGGTCATGGACTTTGTCCAATGGCAAAAGTGCATGAGGCTTCAAATTCTTCGAGTGATTTTCGATCCGGTCTGTATAGACGGTGAGCGGAGGAGCAACTACACACAGTGAACTCTGTACGGGCTGTTCAGAGGCATTGAGTTAGCCAGGAAAGTGAAGATCCAAAGGTATCAAGGTCATGTAGAGCGCATTGACACCAATGCTCCGGCCCGGAAAATCTTTGAAACTACCCCCGAGGGACGGAGAAAACCGCGACTCAGGTGGCGCACGCAAGTCGAAAGGGCCATCAACGAACTTAGCGTGCAAAGCTGGAGGCAGTTAGCTAGAAATAGAGCTAGCTGAAGACGCTTTTTGGTTGATAACAACTCAACAGCCCGCAATGTGTTTCTTCTATCCCCTCTTCTTTGGAACTTGATGGTTAACGAGCTATTGATAATCCTGGAACGCAAGGGATGCACTATAATCGCTCATGCAATCGGGCACATACTCTGGCAAGTATGCAAACTTACTGACCTTAGAAATGGTGTCTTACTAGAGCAGAAGTCTCTCCACGACTTCTTTCCTTCGTCGTCGTAAAACTTTTGTCAGGTGTTTCCTTTTAGTCTTAGAACTATCCTAAGCGTGGCACGGCATGGAGAGACCAATAAGTTTGTCTTCATTTCTATTAGAGACACCGAAACTGTTAATTGACATGGACGTCAGATATGAGATTGGGGATAGCTACAGTACTTATCGAGATCTGATGACACGTAGATTAAAGATAAATTAGTAGAGACTGCCCCCTAAGGTAGTGGATACAGTAAAATGATCTTTTCTAGTCAAAGAATACACTCAACGTGCATTCCTCCACAATGAAGAGGCTTTTTACAAGCAATAGAAATCAGTCTACGAGTATACCTATATAGTGCCAAAATTCATCCCGAGAGTATGTATCAAGGTGGATAGTGCAGATGTTTGCTACTCGCGTAATCAACTCCACTCTAGGAGATGTAAATGGCAGAATGAGTCAATCGAGGCACACCCCAAGGTGGAATCGTATCGACAGTCATATGGCTTGTAGTAACCGATGAGAATAGTCGACCCTGGACAGATCACCAAGACCTTCGAAGAAGTATTCACCAAGGGTTTTCCTTCGCAGAGTCGATAGGACAGGACAGGTGCATACGAGGTGGGTCATGGTTTCTTCTTTTTTCTCGTCCCTGTGGCGTTTATATGTCGTAGCACAGCGATACGTCGCATTTGGCAGCGATCTCGTAAAGAGATCTGCGACATTGTTTTACCAACTTGAATCGAATTCTTGGCGATTCCAAGGCTTTTATTACTGCTTCAGTGTCTATGTATAGAACAATAGCCGTACCATCTACTGTTTGATTGAAAGCCATGGCACAGCTTCTCGGACTGCCGAAAAGACTCCTTGAAAAGATAATAGCAGCTGTAGATGGGTATTTCGCAGACATTTTTTGAATCGCACTTCAACAATGGAATCCATTCATTGGAGAAACGTTGGACAAAGTGCATTGCAGTACGTTGAAAAATTTTTGAACTGAAAAATAATCGTTCACTTTTAAATCGAGAACTTATACATTGCCCTCGCATATATCAGCTTTTTAAAGAAGTACAAGCATATCTAACATTTTCTGTACAAAAACCGGAGCCATTTCCAAAAAACCCCGCAGAGCGGCGCTTCTTTTTTTGCTAAATGCTCACAAGTCTTACCTGTCGTACAGGTTTATGAAACTGCCAAACCACGCAAGTGTGTTCCAAGCTGAAATCTATGGTATCACCGAGGCCTGCAGACATCTATCCACCCTCGGCAACAACAGACTGGTAGATATCTACATAGATAGCCAAGCCGCCATTAAAGCCATTACCTCCATCACAACCAATTCTAGATTGGTAAAAAGATGCAAAGAGGAACTCAAATCCCTCAGCACGAGGCATAAAATTACACTCTGCTGGACTCCGGGACATATGGGTATCCACGGGAATGAAATGACTGACGTGCTAGCCAGAAAAGGCTCGGAATCAAATGACCTACAAGTGGACAACTCTGTGTTAATGTTCACAAGTCTCCTCATGTCCAAAATCTCTACAGACTTCTATAATATGGCCAACGCAAGGTGGAATACTATCACCCCATGCCGAGTGTCTAGAAAGCTTTGGACCAAATTCGACATTTCGACTCCTCTCATTAAACAGACCTGTCACTCCTCATTGGAGTCCATACTGGCCACAATTTAATGGCGGTCCATCTCAGGAAAATAAGAATCAGCACCACCGACCTATGCAGACGCTGTGGCGACACAGAGGTAGAGGAAAACTCAACACACTTCTCTGCGAATGCCCAAGCCTCAACAGAACCAGACTCTCTACCCTCGGGAAATCACACTTCAACGACCTTAGCGAAATAGCAAACACGTCACCTAAGACTACCCTAAAATTCATCACGAAATCGGGCTGGTTCAGGAGGGCCACCCCTGCCACTAACCAATAACTAACCAGATATCCTATTGCCGTGTTTTTTTTTGTTTTAGGTATCCCACACCGGGGGAACACAATGGATCCGTTGAGACCTGAGTGAGACTGCACCCCAGCGGTTCTAGTCTCCCCCCTACCTACCTACCTACCTACTTGTCGTACTTAGGATACTTACGTAGAACTACAGTTCGGAGAGAATCTGGGCCTCAACCAACAAGCCCCTCCAGCTAGCCCGTTTTTACAAATCAGTCGCCTTCTACTTATGTGCGCCGGTATAGATTCGAAGACTCTACAGGTCAGAGCATTGGTGTCAATTCGCTCAATATATCTTAGCCATCTTAACAGCTCCTATATTTCGTCTTCTGCTCCAAAGCCCGTCAACGCAAGGGGGACCGAATACCACTCTCCGCGCGGGACAGGTAAGGCACTTATGCTGTCTTCTGTATCTGCTGTTTCGGCTTTTCTTAATCTTTCGAGTCTTCTCAACTCGTTCTGTACAATCGTTATGAAGGAACAGATCTCTTACCAGTCATCCCCTGACCATGTCATATGGCTTACTAGAAGCGCATTTTTGCCTTTATGAAGCGTCTGCAGTGGAACGTAGCATGCGCTTTGACTTCCTCTGACTTCTGGGCAAAAAACCGGGCCATCGTGTCCAAATCTGTGGAAGTACTTCTGATACCCGCTGTGACTGGACAGGAATTACGTAAGATGGTTGTTGCTGTCGCCGTGATCTCGATCGTGGGAATCAGCTAGACGGTCCATCTGACTTGCACACTGTTACAGATGATGTCCTTTCTTCAGCTTTTATCTTTCTGGTAAGGTTGATGGGAATTTGTGTCTGTCTGTGCTCGTATGTCATCATCATTCTATATCTGCGTGAATGTCCATAGTTGGGCACCTACATATGTATGTACATATGTATGGCCCGCGTTTTTGTGTTTCTTGTTTGACGTTTGCCATCTTATCCATTCGCCTTTTTAGTTGCCGGGGTTTACAGACTCCTAATTTCTCGCTGCCCCGCTCCTCCGGATGCGGTAGCTGCATCATGCTCATGATGAATTCGCTTAAACAGTATGAGTGCTCTCGGCGTAACTTGGCCGCCGATTTTTCTTTCTAGAAGGTTCTCAGCCGTCGTGTACAAACGGCATTCCATAAGGACATATTCCCTATTTTGGACATTGCCTTCACATTGCGGGCAGCCCAAATCAATTACTTGTATTTGTGGAGGTACACCCGGAAGCATCCATATCCTGGTTGCAAAGCCTCAATGGTGGTTGTCCCTTCTTTCGGGTGGCTAACGCTTTGAGTCATAGACTTTAAATTTCAAGATCGATGGGCATTCGATCAAAGATTACACTTATGGTAGTTGATTACCCCTGACACAGTTCTGAAGCCGCAACGTAGACTCAACGACGCTGCAATTTTGTGCTCCGAGTTCATTCGTCTCATGTGAGTTTTCCGACCTGACGCTGGTGCTCATATAGAGGACGAGTACATAGGGATTGACTTCCGCACCATTGATAGGTTTATTGTCTCCGCCGTATTCCTCCGACGTTTGACATAAGTCTCGACAGTTCCAATACTGCTCGAGAGGGTACAGCTCACAGTCGTGTATTTACGAATGCGAATAGTCGCGAGAAGCTAGACCCTGCACCAAATACGTTCTGCTGGGCCAAATAATTGTGATTTTTTGAGCTGAGAAATGCGAATACTTGTCAAATGAACTCCAATCTGTTCTAAATTCATTAACTGAAGTAATGATCTCGAAAAAGTAGCATTCGCACATGAACACTTGTGGCAGATGGTTTTCAGCCGTCGATTAAGCGTAATGCATAATTGTTGTCATGTTATGCTCTAAAAATGCTAAGATATCTGACAACAAGACCTTGCTAGACTTATATACACACATCCGTACGTAGTTATGTAACATGACACTACGCACATATGTATGTTCATTTCGAGACATGCATTCGTATTGCATACTCTCATGTTCCCATGGCACGTGATCGCATAAAACTATGACACCATCTCTCAAGCAGAAACAATGCAAACCTCTGATAAGTTTCACTTTAATTCAATTACAACACATAAAATGCATTAAACAATAAATTTAGTAACAAATACAAAGGATTCACCGATTAGTTCCGCCATTCACAGTTGATGAACACACGCCAAACAAGAATTATTTTACAACTCAAGCACCAACATGTTTATCCAAAACAAAAACTCCGCAACCTTGCAACCTAATTTGTACACAAAACGCGAAAATATGAAGCAAAACGACAAAAAAATAAGCAAAAAAATTGTTGATTTATTTGGAATGTATCTACATTCTGATGCACCCACGAAGTGAGCTGCAAATGGTCAATGGATGGAGGCGTTGATTTGGTTTAATAAATGCGAGTTTGGAGATTAGGCCCAATTATCTCGTTTAAATTGTAACCTCCACTCTGTCGCTCATATAAGCAGGAGCTTAAGAAGAAGTCTTACCTTTAGAAGACCTTATTTGGAAGTCGTAATATTTATTGAGATATAGGTAGGGTACGCCTATTTTTATTGCTATATTCAGCAAAAAAATATTGCAATCAGCGGTTTTAAGGCGTGAAGACAGTAAATAGCTGAATGATTGTGGCTCTTTGAATAAGTTTGATTTTTTTGGACTTACAATGTTGTAAAGAGATGTTGTTGCTTTCAAGGCTACACACTTTATTGCCAAACCATATAAATACGTAATATACGCGTACATACGGTGTAACTTATTTAGAATGAGTTCCTGAGTAACCTGAATCTGTTTTGATCCACATCCATGATGGCATCTTGAGTTCATGTGACTAGATTTATTTATTTACTTAATTATGCATACATCTAGGTAAAAGTATAATTCGATAACAGACAAACAACTAAGTAATTTACAATAAGATCAAGGCATCAAAATACCAATGAAGGGTGTTTTTTTTAAGAGGGTTGGCAAGATAAATTTAAGTAAAAATAGATGACATTGACTTTAGATATAAAAAGTCTGCGATCTATAAAATCTTTTATGATACCGGATTTAATTCAACCAGAAACTTTATTTATGCTTTTAATAAACCTCAGTACAGCTTTAGAGTCCAGGTTCTGAATATGTGCTGGACAATGATGCGAACGAAAGAATATTCGCAAACTTTGACATTTCATTCACAGCACCTGTTTTCCTAGTCGCAGCAATCTGCAAATTTCGCTTGTCATTCATTGTATGTACAAAAGAATTGTGAGGTTAAATTCTCGCGAATATTTTGGTCGCGCGAATGTGGATTGCGTTCTATATCTGTGGAATGTGAATAAAATTTGACAGTTCGCAAGAAGTATTCGCCCATTCGCGGAGAAATCCACGAATTGTTAATTTCTTCGCAGAAACTAATTAAAATTTAACTTTTTTCTATTAATTGATAGATAAATTAAGCTCTGTTCTTTTGGAATAGTAAAGTTGTCACTTACGTGCCTTTAAATGTACTAAAAATGGTTTGTTCGCAGTTCGCGCATTCGCTGGTCGCTGAGCTGTGAAAGGGCCTTAAGTTTTGTCGAAGAATTACTCGACTTAGACCACCTCCTTCAGTCAGATTTCCTTGATGAATCGGAGTATCTGGAGTGGATTGGAATCCCTGCAAAACTGTTCTAGTACCTTTTACTATGAAAAGACTGGGTCATCTAGGCCCTATCATTACCAAGGGCACTACTCTAGCTTATTCCAGTGAAGTCAAATACCTCGGGGTCATGCTCGACAAACGGCTCAACTGGAATTCTCATATCAAGTTCCCCATCGAGCGTGTTTTTAGGGTCACGTGGGCCTGTAGGCGCCTGTACGGCAGAACTTGGGGTCTAAATCCAAAAATGATACATTGAATGTATACAATGATGGTGAGGCCTATTATCACGTACGCGGACTCCATCTCAGTTAAAAACTGCTACGATGCACTGCAATCCCTGGCGAGACTAAACAAGGTAAAACTTGGATGGGTTCCTGGCCATCAAGGGATTGCAGGTAATGAGCTAGCAGATGAACTAGCTAGGGCTGGCTCAGAATCTGCGTTCATAGGACCTGAACCTTACTGTGGCATTAACTGGTCATTCGCCACAGCGCTGATTAGTAACTGGGAACACAAGCTTCGTCTGGACCACTGGGAAAATGTCCCAGGGTTGAGACAATCCAAATTACTAATCAGACCCTACTCCTATAAGGATATACTTAACCTTAATAAGGAAAGTATCAGGAAGCTAGTGGGCTTTCTCACGGGCCATTGTGGCTTGAGATATCACCTTAACAAACTTAACCTGGGCTCAGAGACGGAATGTAGGTTCTGCTCGGAGGAGGACGAAATGAAAAACTCTGCTACTAAGGACCTACTATCCTTCATTAGGGAGGTAGACGGTCTCTTAGACTAAGAACACCCTTATGATACAATAGATCTTCTAGGTCGCAGTGTCTGCCACATGGGCAAGGGTTATATTTAAAAAAAAAAAAAAAAAAAAAAAAAAAAAAATCACGTACGCGGCCATCATCTGGTGGCCGAAAGTTTTGAACTGACAACGGCGACTAAACTTCAGAAGTTAAAGTCTCGGTATCACAGGTGCTATGCGTACCTACCCTACGGCAGCTTTAGAATCAATCGTTGGGCTTTCACCCCTTCATATCATCATTAGGAAGACAGCCGCTAGGTGTGCTATCAAGTTCCAGATAGAATACAAGTATAAATCAGGTGACCATGTTAGGTTAGGTTAGGTTGAAGTGGCTGCCAGCTAGGAGTCGCAAGCACACTCAGACCAATAAGGTCCGTTGTGATACCACGTGGATCATTGGAGAATCCTTCCTCTACCTTCCATCACCAATCTACAATTAGAGCTTCTTATGAAGCATAGGAGGCTCTTGATGTCGATATTCATCAGGTCGCTTGTATCATTATAATAGGGAGCTCCTAAGTGGAGTTTCCTTCTACGGGAGAGAGCTGGGCAGAAACAGAGAAGGTGAGGAATAGTTTCCTCCTCTTCTTCATCCATGCAGCTTCTACAGAAATCGTTCGCGAAGAGGCCCAGCCTTGTAGCGTGCATGCCTATTAGACAGTGTCCAGTGGTGACACCTATTGTGGTGCCGATATGCAATCTGTTGAGAGAAATCAAATTCTTAGAGCGTTTTAGATTCAGCTTTGGCCAAATCTGTTTTGTCGCTAGACATGTTAATCCACTTGTCCACCTAAGATTTGCACTCTCGACAGAATCCAGCTTAAGTTTAAGTTTGCGAGTAGCGATTGGAATACCTAAGGTGCCATTGTCCGGCAGATGGGTATAGTTGTTCCTATTCTGGCGAATTCATCGGCCTTACAATTCCCTGGAATGTCTCTATGCCCCGGCACCCAACACAGGTGAATATTGAACTGCTCAGCCATCTCCACAAGAGACGAACGGCAGTCTAGGGCTACTAAAGAGTTTATAGAGGTCGATTCCAGGGATTTGATTGCTGCCTGGCTATCAGAAAAGATGCGGATATCTCTAGCAGATATCACGTTTTTCTTAAGCCAAGATAGGGCTTCTTTGATCGCCATTATTTCCGCCTGGAACACGCTACAATGATTAGGAAGACGGAAAGCGAGCTTAAGGTTAAGCTTATCAGAGAAAACACCTACACCGACTCCGTCTTTGGTTTTTGACCCGTCAGTGTAGAAGTGAATAGAATCATCTTATCGTCCTCCCAGCGTGATCTGGAAGGGATGGTGACAAGGAAGTTCTTCTCAAAATTTAGACGTGGGATGGTGTAGTCCGTGTTTTCGGGAGAGATTTTGAATTTATTTAGAATAGAGGCGTGGCCGAATTCTTTTCTTGACCACTGTTGGGTAGCTTCAAGGCGAACGGCTGCAATTGCTTGCTAAGTATATCGAGGGGTATTAGTTGTACGTAATGCTCCGCTTATGCACAGACAAGCTGTACGTTGAACCTTACTTAGATAATCGCGATTTATAGCTTTATCTAAGGCTGTCCACCAGACAATCACCCCATATGTGAGTATCGGTCGAATGATCGAGGTGTAAAGCCCGTGAGTAATTCGAGGTTGTAATCCCCATTTATTCCCAATGGCTTTCTTACAAGAGAAAAGTGCTACTGTAGCTTTCTTTACTCTTTCTTGAATATTAGGTTTCCAACTTAGCTTCCTGTCCAGGATAAGACCCAAATATTTTGCTTTATCAAAGAAACCAGAAGTTAAGCTGGTTCCATTAAGAGAGGGAGGGTCGACTAGCGGAATTTTATATTTCCTTGATAAGAGTACTAGTTCAATTTTGTGGGGGGACCACAACGAACTGCTCATCTAGTGAGCTTATTTAGAGCGTTTTGTACGTGAATCAAAACAGATTTGGCCGAAGCTGGATCTAAACCGCTCTAAGAATTTGATTTCTCTCAATAGATGGCATATCGGCACCGCGATAGGTGTCATCACTGGACACTGTCTAATAGGCAAGGCTAGGCCTTTTTGCGAACGACTTTTGTAGAAGCTGCATGGATGGAGAAGAGGAGGAAACTATTTCTCACCTTCTTTGTTTCTGCCCAGCTCTCTCCCGTAGAAGGGAGCTTCACTTAGAAGCTCTCTATTACAACGGTATAGGCGATCTGATGAATATTGACATTAAGAGCCTCCTACGCTTCACAAGAAGCTCAAAATGGTTTTAACGAGTAGGTCGAGAGAAACTTTCTCCCATGATCCACGTGGTATCGCAATGGACCTACCACAGTCCAAGTGTGCTGGCGACTCCTAGCTGGCATCCACTTCAACCTTACCTAACCTAACCTAAGACCCACCTAGACGGGTTCAAATTTAAGCTTTTTATTCATTTCATGTCATATTTTGCACAAAAAGAAATTTTTTGTCGCTGACGATGGGAAGGTCATACCTACCTTGTGCTAAATATTTACTCTTCTATGACTAACAAGAAAAAAAAAATCAGAAAAAAAAGCTCTACCTAAATAAAGAATTTGTTAGCACCCAATGCGGGTTACCACAATCAGTGAACCATAAAGCAAATAATTCCCAACAGCACACCTCGCAGCACTGTGAAGGTCGCTGCATAAAAGCCCCACATACTCATCCCCCCCCAACAGTGTTTTATAGATAACCCTGTAAGAGACACAATCGATATCAAACCATCTGTGAAATTGCGATTCATATACATTTTGTAGATACCTAACATTCGCATGCATGTGCAGAAGAGCTAAGGACACTCGGTATGTCATTAACAGAGAAGCTCCAAGAACCACCAGAGTCGTGTTTATTTTTTTTTTTATAAATAGTTCCACACCGAGTCAATCAAGGTGTAATAATTTTTCATTAATTTCTTTCAATAACCAATCGAGAATATTTACAATGAAACCGTTTATTCCGTCGTATACACCCTGAAATTAAATATTCACGTAATCACTACGCATACGAATACATGTCCGCACATTCTAGCACGTACCGACAGAGTTCAAACTGTCTATTGAGTTGGTAATCCTTGGTTCTTGTTGATTTCTTTGGGTAAATTCAAACGGCAATAGTTCTTAGGTTTTGTCGGTCTTACGAATGCCAAGTTTCTAGAAGGCAGCATGTGCAGCAAATGGCTTATTAAGAAATTGCTGGATTGTGGGTACAGGTGCCAGGTAGGTATGCAAATCAATCACACTGAGGTCCGTTTGTCAGTTCTTTGATTTCCCTCCCTTTACGGTTGGCACTAGGTAGTAGTGATGCACACTGCTGCCGCCGTCACAAGTGAAATATTGGTTATGGCTTAAGCCCTAGCCAAAGGTAAGTGTTATTTAATATGCGCATATCTATGAGCTGCGGGTATCTGTTAGCCCAACAATGCATAGTTATTAGCGGAATTGCTCTTTCCAAAACAGGGCTTACCTATGGCCTATAAAGGAAAACATGAACGAAAGTGGATCGTTTGACCGAAGTCTAAATTTAAGAATGCGTTGAGATCTATTTTTAGGGTTTCGTATACAGATCACGGAACAATATTGCTTTCGCTTATATGTCCGTCGCGTCGGTCCGTCTGTCTGGGTATTGAGCTCTCAGCATATGCATCTCATACTTCTTGGATGTAAAACATTTTCAGGGTTTGGCGGCATGCTATACAGTCCGCCCATTATAGGGAATAAAGGCAAGTATAAACTGCAACACCTCCTTTTTATGGATCGGGCTTAACCCCACTGACCACATTTTGGCAATGAATTCGTGTATGCGTTGCTTCATTTGAATTAAGATACTGCTCGCCTCAGTTTCTGTTGATGGCGTGGACTAAATTATATGCTTTATTTTACGCTTAAACGTTCCTTCCAGATCTCCAACAGCGACTGTGGCTCGGGTGTTCGGACCTAATAGGCTTGGCATGCTTTTTACCTTTAAAACTTTTCGCCTCTATTGCAACATCTCTCTATTCACTCACCCACAAGCTTCACATGCTGCTCCTCCTTTTTTCGAAAAAGTCGTGATTTTTTTGGCAATTGTAACCCTCTTGCAGTATTCTGTTTATGTCCTGGCGTGCTGCACATCCCCATTCCTAGTATTGAACGGTGTCGATGTTGGGTGCTCGGTTAAGGCATCTAGGATACTGGAGCCGTACTCAATGTCGATCACAATTTAATCTGTGAGATTGACTGTTTGTTGCAAAACGTTAATTTGTAATGTTATGCATGAACGCTAAAAGCACGATTCATCTAAGACAATTTTAGACAAGTCACGGATAAGAATGATCCTAATTTTGACGACCTCAGTATAAGAAACAAAGACAACGGTATTCGGATCGGCGAGCGGAATGTCAATGTCACACCCCGTGCAGTCGAACAACTAGCGAAGACCCTTAAGATACTGCAAGGCACATATTACCGCCATCAAGAGGATGACAAACTGCGACGTCTACAATGACGATTGCTTCATTTTAGCTACAGCATTAACCACAGAGAAGAAAGACTACGATGCCAGAGATAAATTGTCAGAACTCGTAGACCAAGCGCAATGAGCAGTGTCCTAGCCACAACGTAAGGTTAGGTGAGAAGGACTGTGCAATTCCGCTCGAAGGCCAGTATACTCATTGTGATTGTCCTTGAAGACATGTGACTAAAATAAACTATTTAGATCTGTTAATAGAGATTTTAAGGTCAGTTATCGGTACATGTGCCAGGCTGTTCAGGCTATCAAAGCATCGTGTGCCTAAGCAGCTTAGGTGACGTTCCTGGAAAGACGGGGACTGGCAAAGGAGGTGTTTTACGGATTCTATCTCTTCGTCATCCCTCGAGCTTCTATAAAAGTCGCTACTGAAGTTACATAGCTTTCTGGCCATGTTTTCCATAATAAAGTGCCCAAGTACCCGGATTTGGCTGACAATAGGAACTTAGGTCCTGTCTGCAAGGGCTATAACCATGTCAGAGCTTGCTCTGGTCAGTCTGTCTGCTGCTTCGTTTTTATTCTCATGTGTTCAGGGACCCAGCAGAGCGAGACTGTTAGATAGCTGTAAGTGCCATAAGGGAGTCCTTTACACATTTAGAGTTTATGAGGCGCTTTATGTGCTGCTTGGCTATCCAAACAGATAGTTATGTACATAATGGCTGTTAGTTCCATTGCTAGAACAGTTTGTGTATCCTTTTTAACCGGGTAGATCTTAGCTTGGAAAACACTTCAGTAGTGTAGTAGTGTTACCAGACCAAATTGAAGAGTGGATTTTAGTGCACTTGTTATGCCTAGGCAGGCTATTCTTTACCCTTAGTTGAGATTTTTAAGTATAATTTTGGGTTAATAAAATTGTGAAATTTTAACTCCAATCTAGGTACAGTGGACATCTTTGGCAATGGTGTCGGAAAGTATGTACAGCCTGCACGAAAGGTTTCGCAACTAGCATGCGATTCCCGCATCTCGGCAGTGATGCCAAAATAAAAATTGTTTTTTATATAAATCTCGTCCCTTCAAATTAGTTATGTCTTTGTAGCGCATAACGTTGTTGCCATATACATTTTCAAAGAAGTAGGGACCATTCATGCCACCACACTTCGCACAGTTTCTGCGAAGCCGCTGACTTTGAAAATAATTTTTCAATATTCTCCAGCTTTCCTTAAGACGTTGACCCTACATACATATCTGTCAGAGCGCAATAGTATTACCAGTGTCAAAATAACATACACTTCCAAACTTCGGAGTTGTTTAAAAAAGCAAGGGTTGAGTCTTTGGTTCTTATCTTTAGATCCACCGAAGAGCTTAGGTTCATTCCGATATTTTGGAGAAAATTTAATGTAGCATTCATCCCTGGCTGCAGATCTGCTTCAGATCAAAAGGTTTTCGGGCCTATCAGTCTCACCTTAGTTTCCCCAAAGTATTGATTTTTCATATCAGACAGAAATACTGCCTTAATAGAATGCCCCCTAAACGATCATCAATTCGCATATCAACCGGGTAAACTGGGAGTAACAGCCTGGCATTAACTTGTTAGCAGGATTGAAAAGTCTTCATCAAAGAACGAAATCACTCTATATGCCCGTCTGGACATTTTCGGAGCATTTGATAATACAACTTTGCAATCCATCAGAATTGCTGCTGATACCAAAGACACTGACTTACCCACTACCAGCAAAATATGCTCCATGCTTAGAATCAGGATTATTTCTGCAAAGTTTGGACAATTCCTTATTTCCATCAAAACTTCTAAAGGTTGCTCCTGAGGTGGTGGTCTAACCCCTTTACTTTGGTTCATTTTAGTGGGCACCCGAAGAAAACAGTCATCATACCATTAACCAAGAGGAGAGAATTATACCTACAAACACTCACATTAAATGGTGTACAAATTGATTTCTTAAAAGAGACAAAATATCTCGGGGTAACTCTAGATCTAAAACTCAAAAGGCGACAAAGCTTCTGGGTCTGCTCTAGACTTTTCAGAAAAATATGGAGTTTAAAACTTAGGATAATCCACTGGACTTACATATGTACCTCACTATTATCACGCCAATTACAAAATTTCGATATCACTTGGAAAGAGTCCCAGTGTTTTTGAGGCCGAGCTTTATGCTATTGAAACTTGCGCTAGCATAAACTTGCACCCAGGCATCAAGGGTGCCGCTATCCACATACTCACCGACAGCCAAGCGGCGCTTAAAGCACTGATCTCCAACTCGGTCAGTTCTAATTCAGTTCTAATCTGCTTCGGCAGTCTACAAAACCTGGCTCAATACAATAAGGTCAAGTTGTGGTAGATACAGGTTCACGTAGGAGTTGACGGCAACCAAACTGCAGACCTACTAGCTAGGAAAGGCTCTTTTAAGTTGTTCACTGGACCTCAACTTTTTTGGGGAATATCTGATTCTTCCTTTAAATTTACCCTTAACAGTTTGGAACGCAACATGTTCATCTCCCACTGGAATAACTCCGAAGGTCTCAGACAATCTAAAAGAGCTGTCCAAATATGGCAAAATCGGCATAAGAAGGCTTGTGAGCAACCTTACCGGTCACTGTCAATTACTCTACCACCTTAAAAAATGAGACTTACGGAGGATATCACCTGCCGCCCCTGCTTAGAATGTGTAGTTCTGTGTAGAATTAGGAGATTTTTTTTCCTTAAGAAGATCATATCTCCAATAGACTTAAGAAACTTCTCCGCAGCCGTAATTATAGCTTACAGAAGGAAAGTAGAAGTACTGCAGCCCTAAAAAGTGGCCTTTGGCACAATAGATCTCTTTGGTCGCAATGCTTACACGCCATTTGATCGTGGTCACAAACTTGTTAAAAAAGATCATCACGCCAATAATAACCTATAGATCGTTTATATGGCAAGAAACGCAGAGGTTGTTTCTATCGGATTCTGTGCCAGAGAGTGCATCAGAATAAAACTCCGAAGATCATACATAAACATTTTATTAGTCAGCCAAGCAGCCCTTAAAGCATGTTTTTCAACTTTGAGTCTGAGTTGGTTTGGAATTGTGTTCAAACTCTTCTACACCTATCTGAATGCAATAAAATCAAATAAACTTAAGTCCCAGAAAGGCATCTCTGTCAACGAAGCTGCTAATAATAATGATAAACTTGCCAGAAGCAGTGCCCAATCTCCATTTATTGGCCCCGCATTTTGTGGGTCTATAAATCAGATAAAGATGGCGCTAAATCACAGGTAGCAAAGATCAAAGTCTTCTGACTGGAAGTCACTGGCTTAAAACATGCTAAGAAACTCATCGATTTCTAAATAAATATAACGAAAGAGATTCTTGCAATGACCAAATATAACGCAAAGATCCTTAACGACTTCCTAACTTGCCATTGCTCTCTCAAATACCACTTGGAGAAAATTGGTACTCGCCAATCGGACATGTGTCGTCCATGCCTCGAGGACACTGATACTGCCGAACATATCGCACTAATAATACAATATTGTTGTAACTCAAAATACGAATTTCGATCGTAACTAAAGTTGACGCGATATCGGTGGGGGCTTACTACAATCATCCAATCATGAAAAATGACTCATAGTGCCATCTCTTATTTGTTTCTTGCACTATTCTAACGACGGTCTTATTGACGCGTAGGGAATTGAATTATACGTTTGAATATTAGTGCGATATCTGTTTTATATGAATGTCCCGCTATTGCCTACGACAAGTCTCAAACATTTTCAAAATGGCTTCATATCGCCTTACGATGTCACTTCCTCCTCAGCTCTAATAAATTCTAAGCTTCATACATACATGAACTTGGTTTTAGCTGGTAGGCCATATTATAAGCACCAATACCATATTATAAGGGGATAGCACAAGAGATATGTATATTGATGTCGTAATGCTTTTTGTGGCCATTCTTTCACCCAAACTTTTCTAAAAAAAAAACAAAGACTACATGAACTTCACTACACTACGTATGTCATACCGCAATTACGTAGTACATAAGCGCTTTCAATTACACTACGCAATACCGTCAAATGCCGGCTAAGTATTCGAAGTTATTTTAAAAAAACCAACGGTTATTACAATCATCAAAGGAAGACTCTATTCAAAACTCAAACTGTTATTGGTAGTGAGGTCAAATCAATGTTTACAAATTTTTTGTCATTAATAATTCATCAGACTTGTGAATACATTAATCGTAAAATACCCAAGAATTCTTGTGCTTTGTCCCCTTTTCTTTTCGTTTGTAAAAAGTAATAGAAATCGGTTTCCCCATATTGTGCGAACTTTCGCTTTCTTATAGTTCACTCCATTTTTTTTTTTGTGCAAATAGAAATTAGCAGTCATTTGCCTTTGTGTTTGGTTTTCTTCTTTGAACGAATTATCGTACCTACTTTACATATTGCAAATAAAAACGTTTGTAGCTGTCAAACGTTTGGCAGTTGGTAGGTAAGAGAAACACGTGACGTTTTCTACTGCATACGTATTTTTTTTTTGTTTTTTTAATTGACCCCTTGTTTATTTTGCTGACACTGCGACCTAAACAATCTATTGCGTCGAAGGTGAAGTCAAACTAATTGACCTTTTCTATGGAGACTGCCATTAGTTGCGGAATTTTTCAACTGAGAATATGACCTCTGCTATTTTTTTTTATAACTCACCCTCACATGGGTTTACCCTTTTAATGCACTGCGATTGATCGGAAAACTACTGACTGCTCAAAAGATGGATTGGGCCAGTAGGGCAAAAATTAAGTTCGTGATGTAGGGCTGGCTTTGCCAATTGCAATTGCGACCGGTCTAGCATATCTAGTCTATGAAACGTATGTAGGTCCGCAAACTGCTTTACCGAAATTTACAAGCTAACTAAACGGAAACTACGATCAGTTGTTGACGACTTTTGGGCGCTTCTTCACTTAGGAAATTAAGGTCCCACAATGCCAGATTCTTCCAACTCGAGCAAGAGTTCATGCGATTTAGGCTGGACATTTTGGGGTTTAAAAAGTCAGATGGTTGGAAGGGGGTGAGTACCAATCCCTAACGCGTAACACTGTGCTCCTTTATTCCGGAAGATCAGCGAGAAGTGGGCTTGCTACTAACACCAGTAGCACGCAAAGGCCTGATATCCACATGGCGATAGGATTCCGGACTAGAGTACGCAGCGCTACCATTATTCTGTGTTACACCCAGGATGCCACAGTTCGACAACAATAAAGAGATCATCTTTCGCATGGTGTGGAAGTAATCAGCAGTTCATTGCCCGCCACCATCCAATACCATTGGAGTGCTGTGAAAGATGTTTTTATATCCGCTGCGGAAGGAATTATCGGTTTGTAGATGTTGCCGGTGCCCATATATTTGCTGCGTACATAAGGATTAACTTGCTCACTGTTGCAAGCAGGTTTCTTGCTGGCTATCTGAGTCTTCCAATATTTGGCTTTAGCCTGGATATTGCGGAAAAAACTCCATTTGGCTTTCATCCTTGTGTAAGTTAAGTTGTCTGTAAAGTTGAGCCTATGGTAAAGCAGAATCCGCAAGTAATTTATGTAAGCCTTCAACTCTAAACTATGTTCACCTACATGTAGGGTCAGGCCCTCTACTTTCTTTTGGCTGTTTTGGCTGGTGGGACAACCTTCGTTTTGTGATCCGCTAATTCTTCACATCTTTAATGGTGATGCTGCACCGTTGCGTTATCTCCTCTATGGTTTTAGCCACATCCACCACGGCTATGTCATCGGCTTCTCCGATTATGTTCACTCGACTAGGACTTCACATACGAAGAACTCCATCGTAGATAATGTTCACAGGTCTGGCCCCAGGACTGATCCCTGTGGGACTCATCCTGCAGTCTTATATTTTTTTTATGATACAGACGAAGTATCATATAAAATGCTTCGAAATAATTTCTTATTATTCCCAGTACGTAGTCTGTACCCGTATATACCCCAACACTCTCATAATGAAGCTCCAGTTGCCGAGTTGAAGGCATTTTTGGCGTCAAGATCAGAGGAGTACTGCTTTTTGCCTCTTTTCAATCTGGTCTCAGATATACCTTCGCATACGATGTGGTAAACTGCTTGCATCCATGGGTGGTGCTTCGTTTTTTCCTGAAACCGTATTGTCGGTTGGAAAGTTCATTGTCCACTTTGATGTGCTGGTTAAGTCTATGGCGAATAATTTGTTCCAGCTTTTTTCTACTGTTTCTGGCATGCCCCGCGGTCTGTAAATATGACGACGATTGCGCTGAAGGCTAGTCGGCTATTAGGCTTAATGCCATCCTCTGCCGTTTCCATTGCAGGGGATATTTTCCTTCTGTCAAGAACCTTGTATAGAGGTTCGCAAACGTCTCATGGTGGGTTTCAATGGCTTCCTTTAGGACGAAGTTATGGATGCCATCCATTTTAAGAGCCTTGTTGCTTTTCATTTTGCCCGTTACTTCCAGCACTTCTAGAGTTGTAAAGGGTGGTATTGTTTCTGCATCCTTTATTATTATTCGGCAAAAATGGACACTGGTATTCCTTGGAAATAGACCGCTGACTATGGTCTTCATCATTACGTCAGTGCAGCTGCCAAGCCGGTTTTTAGTTTCTCCATAACTATATTAAAGGCGCGGGACCACGGGATATGTTGAAGTTCTTCTCGTAGCGATTGGAGAAACTCGGCAATCTGCTCTCAGCTTAGCGATGCAATCATTCGATCACCAGTAAATCGGTGTTCTCCTCTTTCCCTTCGTTCTAAATTGAAGAAACTGATTTGAATGTAACAATAAGTCACCCACACTCCCTCGATAACTCGAAAACATAGCCACAGTGAGAAAGAGTTTTACTGAAACCTCAAGGATATCCATTCGTCATCGGTTACAAGTCTTGGGCATTTCAAGAAACACTTTACAATTTTGGGCAAAAGGAGTGATTGAGCCGAATTTTTTTCAAAATGCAGTTAAAGTGGTTACAGATCAATGATAACTTATTTCTTTTGCCAGACTTCTTTTATTTTAACCTTGAAGACATGCGGTTACAGTATGACGGCACAACTTATCATATTACGCACAAAACAATTGAGTTGTAATCTCAAGAAATATGGATAAGAATTGGCCAGCAGGAACGTGTGATGTAACACCATTCGATTTCATTCAATAGAGTTTTTTTTAAGGCTCATGTACATATACTCCAATACACCACTATTCCTGAGGTTAAGGTTACTTCATCCGGCGTTCTTATTGGGACAATCTTTACCTAAGATGCACTGAGCTGGATTCTAAATGCAACCCCTAAACTATACTTCACTTGCTCATTTATTCGAAATAAAAACATACTCCATTTCCTAAAAGTATGCATCACTTTTAAGATTATATTTCAAATAATCGTGAAGCATAATTCAGGGATGGAGAAAATGTATGAAATGTATGGTATGGTGATTCAGGTCACATACGATGCATATGCATGAGTATGAATGTATCAAGCCTGAAACAGACGTGCAGCAAAGTTGCTTGCACGTATTAGTTTTCTGTAATTTTTTCAACCGTCCTTTTGGCAGTGGACCTCAAATGGTAAAATGTCACTTACGTGAAACGTCATATTCCAAAAATTGTACTAAATTGTACTAATTTGCTGTTCTGCTACTGGAGGTTTGCATCGAAATTAGAAATAGAGATGTCTTGCAGCAACGCATGGTAGCGCAGCAAACACATGTGTCCACTTAAGGGCTGAACAGAATGCGTGTCTGTGGCTGTGTCTGTGTCTGTGTCGCAAGCTGTCAAACTATTAAATGTATGGAAAGCCGTAAGCCGCAACACAATGTCTGTCTGCGTCTGTGTCGTGTATCGCGAAGTTGCATTTTGTTCAACTTCAAGCGTAGCTACAAGATTGACGTTTAAGAATTTGTACACTAAAGCTGTTGTTGATGCGGAAATGGAAGTCGAAAAATTTATTGAAGCTGTACGACTGAATGAAATTCTTTGGAATTTATCCAATCCCAATTACAAAAATTAAAAAAAAAAATGCAAAAATGGAAAGAGATATCCGACGAATTTGGGATAGCAAGTAAAAAAAAAGTATTTGTAAAATTTGTTTCCGTTTGCTTTGTTTTCATTGTTTACAGTTGATGAGTGCATTCTTGTTGCTTTAAAAAAAAGGTCCTCGTCGCGCTCTTTGAGGTGTTTGAAAGTGGTCTCAAAGAATCCTCTTTCTTTCCTTTGCTCATAAAGGGGGCGAACCCACCATCTGCGATTCCTCATTTTCCTTAATTTAATTGCTAAATAACACATGTGCAGAACACACATAATGAAAGCTATTTCTTCCTGCTCGTCCATCTTCACAAATAAAAAACACTTTTGAGCACTAATAAAATATATTTCCAAGAAGTAAACACACAAGATACAAATGTGACAGTCGCTTTCATTGTGTTTGCTTTAACCACAAGACGCGCGGCAGAGGTTTGACAGCGCTACAAGACACAGACACAGACACGCATTCTGTTCGGCTCTTTACATATAAAGCCATGTTTTATAATTTTGCTGCACGTCTGTTTCAGGCTTAGATGAGATGAGTGATCTAGTATATCTGCAAATCTAACAGAAATTAAGTGTACGACTATATATGTCGCCCGTACATGCTCGTTTTAAAATCCTTTGATTGAAAATTCAAGAAAAATTGCTGAAAATGCGAAAACTGTTATCTCTAAGAAAATGTACCATAAGGCCTCAAACTGCTCTTTTATTCATAATCCTAAAAAAAGGGTGCCTTTACGCGAATTTCCAACCTGACGCCACTCACGCCGACCTATGTAAGTGGCAATCTTGAGGCTCAGATATATTATAGGATATCCTCAAATCTAGCTTAAGGTGGTGCGCACAGGTAGGGACCTAAGCCAGGTAGCTAAGGAGCAGACTAACCGGAAACTTTTTGATTCAGGCCCAGGTTCACCCCGAATCGAAGCGCTACCTTTAGTAAGTAAGTTAGTAAGTAAAAAGATTGGTAAAAGTGCTTCGGGTATAATGTCAACTGTGTTTGGAAAACCAAGATACTGTAGAAAATAATCTGCAGATACCTTCCCGCTCACTTGCTATACATACATATATCAAAACATTTGGATAAAAGGCTCATAGCTCTGTCCGCTGTAAGCGATCGTTAGCTTCCTTCATAGCTTGGATCTACTGAAAGGATGAATCCAAAAGCTCATACGGCATTCAGGGGAAAATCGAAGAATAACTTTAGTTTAACGAAATTTATCAGACAATCAAGTCAAATCAGCGGCCACATGGTTTAATTAGGTGAAATGGATTTGAATGTCGACAGGGCTCCGTAAGCAAGTAGTAGTACCTTGTATCTTTCATTTTAGAACCTTGGAAACTGATTTTTTTCATAGAAAGAGAACCAAACTGGAGGCAGTTAGCTAAGGACCGGGCTAACTAGAAAGGCTTATTGGTTGAAGTCCGAACTGTAGCGCCACCTAAATAAGTAAGTAAGCAAGGCTTCATCAAAAAGCAGAACTATCGCATCTGATAGTGATAGTCGCGCAACCTCTCCATCTACAGCAATCGACGGTTTGTTGTGTTTTTTGGCTCGCGGTATCATCGGGTCTTATTTCTTCGAAAGTGAAACCGGTGCCGCCGTAACAGTCTATCAATTGCGAACAATGCTACCCAATTCTTTTTGTTTTTGGTCTGAAATTAAAAAATTGCACTTGAATGATATATTTTTCCAGCAGGTTGGGATTCCAAGTCACACAAGCCATGAAAAAACCCAATTATTGCACGAGAAACTTTCTGGACACTTAATTCAGCGTTTCGAAGACCCTGTTAGACATCTTTTGGGTGCACGTCATGGATAATACCTATGCCAACGATCCACAAACAATTCCAGTGCTCAATGAAATATTAGAGCTGCTATTCCCGAAATCGATCCGCAATTGTGTGAATACGAAATCTCCACAAAGGATGACTATTTGCAAGAGAAGTAGTGGTGGACATTTATCAGACATCATGTTCCATGGGTAATTGAAGGGTATGTACTTTAAAATTGAATAAAAATATCCACACCTTTTTTGAAAAAAAAAAACACGAACAAAATTCGGTACTAGGATATGCAGGGCGATTGGTCACCTACAGACATAATTGTATTTTAAATAGTAAGCATTGCCACGCCTTTTTCTTTGGAACAGGGTATAAAGGTAAAAGATAGGGTACCATAAGATCCGGATTAATTCCTTGTCCCACTCTTGAAGGCTTTCCTAGGAGTGGGTGTAGAAAGTTCGCCGATCTTGTTGATCTACGGTAATGATGAAATAGAATTACGTGCATATCTACAAGTCTTTTGCTTTATTAACTTAGTAAGTTGAGAAGTATTTACGATGATATTCGATTTATATTCATTACTTCGCAATAATTACTTAAATCCAAAATCAAAGTGCAACATTCAGTAATCTTTCACAGGTGTTGCTACACACGGCCGCAGATATAGTGATAATGCTGTGCTGCAGCCACTTTCCAAAACCAAATCTCGTTCTTAGTACTGTTGCACTGGTGTAACGATGGAGTAATATCTACATTGTGGTCGTACGTAGAAGTCACTGATTCAGTTATTTGGTCGTAAGTTTGAGTGCCTGTTTTTTATTCGTCTAAACATGTCATTATGTTCGTTGCATTCCAAGTAATTAGAGCATGTGTCTTAAATGAACATTTCGAGCTTAATTTGGTCATACTATCAGGCACCGGTAGCAGTAAAATTCTTTTAAGACGACAACTGAAATATATGCTTGAATGCAATCGCTATGTCTCACGCACTCAAATTCGGACAAAATTAAGTCATTAGTACCTGTGTATTCTTAAATATCTTTCTTAGTAAGCACACGAACAAATTCTACGAGACAGAGTTGAGGCTTGTGAATTGAATGATTGAACAAATACTATGTGTGTATTTGGAGAGTGTTTAATGGAGTGCGACGTAAGAAGATATACTGCTTACTCTCCTGGTTGTTGTTAGTTAAAGTACATCCTCCGGTACTGTTTACTTAAGGGGAGTGGGTCCAAAGGAGGAATGTCTCAATCCTCTATTTGGCATGCCTAGGCATTGGCCCGGGAATTGGAAGCAAGCCTTTGATTCATTAGTTTCTGCAGGCGCCGATAGATTGTTAATCAGTGATCATTTCATTCATTGTTTGTATAATCTGCCAGCCAAAGAAAGTCCTGGAGTGCTAGCTTCTTTCCTGATTGAACTTAGTGAGCCCCACTGTGTAACTTTATAATTCTCAGTGAAAAGATAGTTTACCACATTCAATGCTTTCGTTGACTTTTCCTGCGGATAAGAAATTACCTTGCAGATCTAGGACAACAAGGTTCAGAAACTCATTGAGCTGCCTTATTAAACTTCTCTATATGGAGATCGAAAACTGTTAAAGGGTGATTCAATCCAAAATCAAGTACCCAATATAATAGTCGCAACATGAATGATGATGATCAAGTTTCATGCTGAAGAAGATAACTTGGGGGAAAACTTCCATTAACTCATCTGCAAGTTTGTCCGAATATTGGAACATCAGCACCATTACCCCGGTAAATAAAAACGAAGATCATTTCATCAGCACCACCAAACAATGGTTTCAGTGTCTTGAACGTGGTATAAAAGATTCTATCTGGTGTAACGTGTAAGCGCTTGAAGGCCTATGTTAACGAACTGATTGGGAACTTTCAATATGTTTTTAGCCCTAAAAAATCGACTGAAGCTTCACTTTCTGCCAAATTTTTGAGATGGCCCAAGAATATCAAACCGATGCCCGTCACCTGTTTACTAATTTCAAGGTTTATTTTGACACCCTATTTAGGGAAGACCTGTATACAGAGAAGCCCCTCGATGTCATCGATCTCTTTCAATCTTGTCCTTTAAAAAATAGTGCAATAGTGCAATGCATCGGGCGCTATCTGTCATAATTTACCAGGCTTCAATACTAATTTCCCAAACCATTCAGCCAAAATATTTAAAAAAAAAAATTAGCATTAATAAAGCATTTTCGGATCTACATATATCGTCAAATATATGCTGTCTTGAAATCTCAAACTGTGTCGAGATGTCGGAATTTATATGCTCATGTGAATGTAGTCACACTTAACCAATTTAAAGAAAAAAACTTCCATACACCAGGCACTGAAAGTGCTTCACTAGGATCAATAATTATTTCCAAAATTCACAGCTTTTTAATACAGCACTCATTTTTGAAATGATTTTTCAATATTTGCCGGCATTATTCGTGTAAAAGGATGCATTTCTTAGTGCGGAAAAGTGAAATTACATACATACATACATATGTACCCATAAATATTTCAATCGTGCCAGTGTTGCCGGTATGGAAATAAAACCCACCTTGAAAAAAAAAAAAAACAGATGGCCTGATGTTTATTTTAAGCCCTTTTTTGGCCTTGTGAAAAACTAAGATTTTATTTGTTTTTTTTTTAAGTGACTGTGTTACGTTAGGGAAATAACCCTGACGTGCAAGCCTTAGGCTGGAGGGAGTAAACGATCCGCTTACGAGTATACCAGTGTGACTAGCCTGAGCGGTGCTGTTCGCCAATTACAAGTTCATCGGTCACCATCTCTGCCGTCTGTAACAAGACCGATCTTAGCTTCTACTAAGTCTATGCTAGCGAAGGCGCCTTTGATTGATCCCAGTCTTCCAATATTATAAAATTTAATTACGAGGTTGCTACTGTTGGTTTCCACAACAAACGGGTTTATGAGTACGTGTTCAATGCATGTACATACATATGTTTGTTTTTGTTTTTTTTTGCACGTACTCCCGGAGATCTAAATTGGAAACGAGTTTACCACCGGAATATTTTATCCCAAGATTTACACCTTGACTTTTCGTCGATCCTGTTTGTATCGACTCATCTGCCAAAAAGCCCAATCATACTCAAGAGCCTATCATCACGCAGCCTACAACAAGAAGTCGTGGTATCTCACCTGGTGATAAGGAGACGGGTCCCTCTCGATAACTACATACATATTTATTTCCAGGGCACTCATACTCAAACAATCTGAGTAAGAATTTAACGAATAAGATTTTAATTATCCATTCGGTGAATCACCGAACGAAGTTTAGCTTTTTAATCCCTTCCATGATCACCATAAAAAAATGTTCCCTTAAAATTTCACAGATGGTTATCTGGTTAGTTAGCTTATGGTTTCCTTCACTTTATTCTGTCTATAGTACTCGTTAACTCCTAACCACTCCTTGTCCATCTCCCTGCGTAAGAATCATCGAGACGAGATTGGCTTACCAAGGTCTTTAGTCTGCACCAGCAATTTCTTTCGATCTTGACGGCTGGCCCTTCTAGATAAAAATTTACCGCGGCAAATCCAAAAACCGCATTCTCTATTAGAATACTCTTTGTAACATCATGCACTAGACAAACACATGGTGCTCGTATGTACATGTGTTTCATCTGCAGGTATATGAACTGCCGTTTTCTGGTTTGTTTTGACTGGTATTTAGCTCCAATTTAGGTTTGAGTTGATGCAATTCAATCCATAGGCAATAGATCTGTGGAAAGACTTAAAATAAGCTTAGCAATTATTTTTACTTTGTTGGCGAATATCCTTTTATGTCACTGTCAAGTTATCCGAAGATTAAAGCGTGTTGCTCTTTTTTAATTAATTCAACAAAAATTTCTTAATTAATTGGCCACCATGTTTTCTTTTATAGACATGGCAAGTTAGCCTTCTGCTGCTTTAACAAGAATTCTATAATTAGATCAATTTATTTGTCGGTGTCGAATGATTGGCTATGTTTATGCACTAGAATACTAATTCTTACAAAAAGAATAGCATCGAAAAAAAAAACGTGCGCCTTGACCTATGAAAAGAGAGCTGAGAAACTAATAAAACGTACATGATTTGTCTGTGATTTCAGGTTTTAAAATTCATTATTTCGTTGTACTTATCCTAGACTATTAGCATAAACTCTGTTAGGTTAAGGATTTACTGAAAAAAAAAACACTTTTCTTATTCTAAGAGTTCTTAGGTTAGGTTGTGGGTTTTGTACTCAGATCTAATATTATTGACGTTGGTTGACGGTTATAAGGCCGTAACGCATGCTCTTCGAAATAGCGATGGGAATTTAGTCTCTGTTGCACCGGTAAGTATAGATTTGTTTAAGCAGAACGCCCAGCAGCTGCTAAATAAAATCACCCATTTCAAACCAACGAAGAAGTAATCTCCCCGAGTATAGAAAATGTTGGCGCATCTATTCATAAGCATAAGCTATAAGTATAAGAAAGCCGCCAGGTCTGAAGGCTGATCCACCTACTCAAATACGGAAGCGATGTTTTGGCAGGGTGCAGGGTGCACCAAATCATTCATCCAGTATGGTTGGGTGAAGTATGCTCGATCAGTTCCATGTGCCCCATTTACAAGAAGAGATATCCTGTCTTGCACCAACTAACGCACATATGTATAGGATCGTACAAGACTGACGCTTGAAAATCGGTGCTACATTGGTACACAAATGGAATCAAAGTACCTTTCTCAGAGGACAAAATGAATGCTCTATTGAATGCTAAATCTTCGAGTTTTGCTGAACCACGCCAAGTGCTGGACGATGCAGGAGAGCAGAGCAGATATTGAGAAACAATCGCGAATGGAGAAGATGCAAACGCGAATGGAGGAGATACAACCGCGAACTCTACGAGCTTTATCAAGATATGCATGTACTCCTAAAGGACAAGATACGTCGACTATATTTGCACGGCCACATTGGGCGCATGGACAATCAACGCTACAGCCAATTGGATCATCGAATTCCAACCCTAGGTTCGAGACCAGCAGGAGCACTGAACCCTCGCTTTAAAGATCAAGCCTTTACGAATGCCAGCGCGCTTTGATCGTAACAACTGAAACCATCGTGCTGGGACCGACGAGGGCAATTCTGTCTCATGCAGAGGGTCTTCGACGGTCGGGACCTCATTAAATAAGTAAGAAGAAGGTAGGTTCCTTACCTTGAAGTCCAAAGAACTAACTACTGCAAAACGAAAGTCAAATAATTTTATTGATCGTAGTATCGTTACCCTCTTATTTGCTACAGATCATCTTCCCTAGGATAAATATGAGCCAGAATGTCGCACTTAATGCTATTTCCAGAACTTTTCTCAGACAATCTTTTTCTCTATGAGTTTTTCCTTGATCTAATCTAATCATCGCTATCACCTAAGCGAGGTCTTAAATTATCCCAAAACTGAGTAAATCATTGTCTCTTTCCACCACCGGCAGTTTCCTTCAGCCAAATTATCTTTAGTAAACTGTTCGAAGAAAGTTGTTCATCCACTGGAGCTGTTAAAGTAAGATTTCTTAGCGAGGTTTTACATGATCCAAAAGCTGTGGATAAACCCCAAAATTGTTGTCCATTTTCCATCGCCGACAGTATCAGTTCAATTTAAGTAAACTGGCCAAAGATTGGACTAAATGGCATATTTCAGCTGTTGAAGTAAGATCCTGTACTGTAGAAAGTTTAAAACATATACCAACAGATCCCAGTAAAATCTTTCCTAATCGTTTTCGCAAGCTGAATACCACAACAGCAATTAGAAAAGAACGCCTTATCTTTATTACAGAGTCATTTTCAGTATGTTTTCTGTGAAGAAATTTGAATTTGATGTAACTAAGGGCCGCTGTCTGCTTTTTACACCAAGTGAAAAAAAACATCAACACGACGCTAACATGCAGTTTTATTGTTTACGACTTTTAGTGTCACCAGGCTGCAGTATAGACTCGATTCCTCCTTTAGTAACAACGCTTTTCTCTATTTTCATTTAAATTTTATTTGCTAAAACCTACCTTTACAACGAACCATACAAAAAAAAACAAGATACATCAGTATGACGTTTAAGAACATAAAAAATAAATAGAATAAAAACTTAATGCCTGTCATAGAAAAAAGAAATGTCGAAAAAAAGTGTTGTTTAACAAACCAAAACTAATGATGGGTTCCACTTCTATTTGGGAATCACAAACTCGGCGGAATCTCGCAAAATGATTCTTCTGTTTCGCAATGTGTACATACGCTGATCCTCATCATCTTCGCCACTCGTCCGCGCCTCAGGTTCATCCATTGTGTCTTCGATGGTGAATTCCACCGTTGGACCGTGGAAGATAACACTCTTTGGTCTGCTTATGGAGCCGGGAGTTTTCAAGATTGATTTCCTGAACATCGCTGGATTTCTTAAAGGACTAATACACTCGGTTACTGGAGATTTTCTTTCTTGTTCAGCCATAAGTGTGCTCTTCAAAAGATTAAGACTCTTTCGGAAACCATTTACGTGCGGAAGTAATTTAGGTGTTTCGTTAAGATCTGTTGCTTCTAAAGCGGGTGATTTGCGATTTGTTCGTGGAGTATTGACTGTTATAACAGTGGCAGCAGCTGATCTGGAGCGTCGATCCTTTATCAGAACCTGTCTACTCTTTGATGGTGTTAAAATAACATCTTCGTCAGCGCCACTAACTGCCTTTTTGTTAAGATAAGCGGCATGAGCAGTCCGCAGCATCTTCTGCAGAGCACCGTTCGGTCTGGCACTGGTCACCGGTTTACGTTTCTTCGTTTTTTTAACATTAACTAGGCTGTTGGTTGGTTTCGTTGGAATATCATCGGGATCATTCCAATTGTTTGCCTTCCAGCGTTCAAGTTCGGCGAAACGCTTGTCAACGTTTTCAATTTGTAAGCCCACCATAGACCAAAATCCTTCCAAATCTTCCGATAGAATAGGTTTCGCGCTATCACCGCCTCCATTGCATGTTGAAATCTTTCCAAGCACGCCATCCTCACAGCGATCAATCAGACCACCAAATTGTTTCAACTTTTTAGTAGTGAGTAGTTTAGTTTGACCAATCGTAACATTGATCATATCTACTCCACCATCTTCGACGAGCTGAGCGTTAGCTTCTTTATATTGCTCCCAACTGGCGCAAAGATCATTTAACCGGCCGATTTCGTCCATTAACTGCTTTCGATAGTAACGCACTGTTGCTAAGGTATGCCGTATAGCAGCTGTCGCCTCTGGGATGGCCGTGGCAGCATTATCGTCCGCCATGTAAATGCTATTGCGTTTTTCTTTTTCGATCTTTGTACTCACTTTACCTCGTGAAACCGACACATAGGGACTCATGTAAGTTGTGGGAGGTGCACTAGTTTTTTCCGGGGTTGAGTTCGCTTCTTCATCCGGCCTGTCTGATGACTTCGGTTTTTCTTCCTCTTCTGGCGTTGTAGCGCTGTCCTTATCTGACTGCACAATGGAGTAACGAACAAAATGGAACTCTTTGCCGCTTTTATGTTTTGAATTCTGCTCCGATGGCGTGGAACTGCAATCATCGACTGGGCTGATAGTGTTACCCAATTCAGCAAACAGTAAATCTGCTTTTGCATCCTTCGAAGCCGATGACTTGCGCTTTGTTGATGTGACGAAATTCAAGAAGGAAACTGGGTTGAGATCTGTAGGCGTTTCTGGAATAGGATCGGGAAGTTTGTTGGCTTTTGTCATACTCTGTAGAACAGCTTTTCCATTCAATTTTAATGTTGGATAAGCAGTAATCACTTTTGATCGTGTATTTGCATTTACTGCTTGAAAAGCATTCGAGATTGACGCGTTAGATTTCTTGGAAGCTTTAAAAGTGGGGCGCTTAAGAGGTGGTAGGCCAGTTTTGGAACTTACCAGCTTAGTTGTGACACTCTTCGTACCAGCAGTCAGCGATTGTGGTTTTCTAATAGTTTTGGGGGCCAGCTGGGATGGCGGTGGCATTTTGCATTTTAAATTCATGTTAGTCTGGGGTTTCTCAGCTGGTTTCGACGCCTGCTGTAATGTTGGGGGAAATTTCGGCCTAATAGGCGTCTTACTTGATGTTGAAGGTAATTTGGGCCCAATTGGCGTCTTACTTGATGTTGAAGTCAATTTGGGCCCAATAGGCGTCTTACTTGATGTTGAAGGCAACTTGGGCTCAATAGGCGTCTTACTTGATGTTGAAGGCAATTTGGGCCCAATAGGCGTCTTACTTGATGTTGGAGGCAATTTGGTCCCAATAGGCATCTTACTTGATGTTGAAGGCAATTTGGGCTCAATAGGTGTCTTACTTGATGTTGCAGGCAATTTGGGCCCAAAAGGCGTCTTACTTGATGTCAAAGGAAATTTGGGTCCAATAGGCGTCTGACTGGGTTTTTTTAGCGACGAAGGTTTCGCAGACACCGGTTTAGGTGCAATGTTTTGCTTTTTTTTCGGGGTTTCAACAAAATGATAAGTAACCTGTTGCCCACCATTCACACATCGGATGCTGTTTTTCCCAGCCACCTCGATCGTCAAATTTTCCAGATTGGCGGGAGGGTTAAAAACATATCTATTTAGCACAGATTTCTTTGAAATTTTAGACTCCATTTCTTGCTGGACTGTTGTTCTTGTTGGCACAACAAATGGCGCACGTTTGGACTTTTGTTCTTTTAATTTTTCTTTTTGTGCTTTCCACGCCAAGAATCGCATCAGATACGCCTTCTGTCGTGATTGCCTTTCCACAATCTTGGACGATTCAGGATCCAAACGAGTTTCTCCACCAGAAGCTGTTTCTTCCGTCCTCAGGGACGCTACTGCAAGTGGTGGCTTAAAATTCTCCTTCTGTTCGCTTTGGAGAACCTCCCTCCTAGGGCTTAGTGATATTTTTCGTGTGGAAGAATACAATTCACTACGTTTTGTTGCTCGTATTTCATTTGCAATTTTTCGTTTGCAGTTCTTTGGACTGAGCACTGACCCGTTGATTTTGTAAATTAATCTGTGATCCATTGTATTGTACTCTATTTTAAAATAAAAAATATTTCTTCAAACATAAAACAATTTTATTTTAAAAGGAAAATAAGAACCTACTGTCGAGAGAAGCGTCCACCAAACGTTATTTTGAGAATCTTCAAATGAAATTCAAACCGGAATTCACTGCAGTTATTTGTCTTCGTTGAACTAATGCTTGTTATTGGGAACAAGCTATATAACTATCCCTTTTCATTAGCTTGGGGTCATACAAATGTCATTGATATAGGTATACGATGTAAGTAGTGTCATGAGGCACATGACGTCATTAAATCTATTAGAAAAATTATTTATTAATAAAGTATAAAATATTATAAATAAAATACGACAACAAGAACGTATTTCTTAAAACTATTCACGACGATACTTTAAGTTCGTTTTGAGAAAAGGCTTAGGAAACAAGTGGATTAATATAGCGAAAATTTTGGAGACATTCTTAAAAATATCTCTACTTTGTTTTAAGGAAAAAAACTCGTAAGCTCAGAAGGAAGCAAACGGAAAATTGCGGATACTAATGTTTTAAGCTGACATGCCCGGTTACGAAAACTTCGTCCAGATCACTAGCTCCTTGATGTAACTTAGAACTGCAGAAATTATGATAGAAAGTAGGAAAACTTGTAAATAGCTCACTTAAAACACATTTAGATAGAAACTGGAATTCTTTTCGAATATAACAAAAACAGTATAAGAAGCTATATAATTCGTTTTTTGAAAAGTGCTTCCTATAAACATTTTTTTGTGAAAATATTAAACCTGAAATATCAGCTGAAAGCTTATAATAATACATATCATAGGAGTGCTAAAGAATAGAGCTTTGTTTGCAGATTCGGACTGCGCCCACTATGTATGTTATGGCATGCATAAACAGTGGCTGCCCAAGGTGGCATGGTGAGTGACTTTGAATAGCTCTAATGTCTTCGTTAAAGCATATGTGGCTGAGATTGCCGTAATTTTTGCTGGGTCATGCCTAGAGACTATTTGTGCTAACGCGTAGATCACCTTAGAAATGATGAATGATGAACAAAGAATTGGTTTTTCATTAATCCTTAAAAATTAAGATGTCACTCTTTATGAGGAGGATTGTAACCGGTCTGTTTTGGCCAGTGCTTTGGGACGTAACTATTCAGATCTCAAACGAGATGTAATATTTATAAAAAAAAAAAAAAAATTTCTTAGTCAAAGCATGTCAAATCGAAGGTATCGAATGCGCTCTCATTTATTTTACAAGGTAGGCGAGCTTTTGGTATTACATGGGGCTTTCACCGAAAAAGATTCTTATTGTTCGGGCAGGTCAACCTCCTCTTGAATCGTATATCATGGGATTTATAATATAATCAATCGTCATGGAAGGAGAGGCTATTGGTATTATCCCCACTGAAATTTCGAGGAGCTAGCGAGACACTTATCCTATAACCATGGTCTCATCGATATGCCGTCCACTTTCTTTGCGTAGAGGACTGGCTTCAACAGATGTTTGAGCCAGTATTGAACTCTAATCGAATTTAAATGAATGTCTCCAAAACCGGTCAACGGACCGATGCTGGTGACTTCGTGGATGACGATAACATAGATTTCATTGCTAACTAGGCAAATATCCATCTGTTTACCAATTGGAAACTTATGCTATTCTTATGGGTATGGACTTTATTGTAAAGAATATGTGGAGGGATCAGAATATCTGTGCTTGTAGAGATAGTCAGGCTGTGTTTAAGGTCTTGCTTAATGCTAAGATCTTTGAATTCGGTCACATAACTGAAATCCTTGACTCTTGTCTGGGTCCTAGATTACACTTGGGTCTCTGAAAATGACATCTCCGGTGAAATTGCTAAGAGGCTAAGAGGATTATTTCTCATGACCTGACCCTGAGTCGGGTTTTGGCGCGATCTTGGTAAGATCCTCCATCGACGATTGGGCTACTTTCGACCACAATTGTATGTGGCACGATTATCTAGGATGTAGGCAAAGTAAACGTCTATTACAAGTCAGTGGTATTCTCTCAGCAGAGTAGACTGCAGACAACCTACTGTCAATGACCTAAATTTATATAAGTGATATTACCCATACAATCTTCGATGCTTGTGGGGAGGGCGACTATGCTTCGGATAATTTTCTCTGCGAGTACTTTTATCAGGTGACATCTGTGCTGATGAGGTGAATGCTGATACAGGAAGGTATTCCTCACTGAATTATCAACTCGACTTTCTACGACGGTAAAATGGGTGAAACAGGGTTCTGCTTCCTGGTAGTATGTACAATGGAGCAGTTGCGAGTGCTCTGATCGAGCATTGCTATTGCGACAAGACAAAAAGTGTCGGACAAATAAATAAACTCATTGGTATAGTCTGGCATATGCAAGCATACTTTATTCATAAGTTTCGTACCTGACCATTCACACAAATGATCAGACTTTACTAAACCATCCATCGTTTTCAATTAAACCCAAATAAAAAGGCAGCAAGTTAATTATTCTAACTGAATGAACACTATATGTAGGCGACGTGATGTGTCAGATCCTGCATTTGGTTGTACTGCATGCACATGCTCTGTGGGCTACTACCAGTACCCAAGCAGTTGTCCAACGTTTAGCAGATAGTCATTTTGTTTCCACTTAAAAAAAAATTAAAGCCGCGCAAGCTGTATGCAACTAATCTTAACATCCGCAGATAATCTCTCAATCATTCATGGCCTACACTACTCGTAAGAATCGCCTTTTTTTTATTGCCAACTTGGATGATTTAACGTTCAGCTTTGGTCTCTCTGGTATGGTGCTTCAGTTATGGTGTACTTTGAACTGTTGCAAAATGTTGTTGCCCCAGAATAATAACAAGTGCGATCGTTGTATTTGAAGCAATGCACGCAAGAGCAGCAGTCTTGTTATCTGGATCAATTATTTAGATCATAAATTCCATTTTTTGCGTTGTCTTAGTTTTCGTGGACCACTAGAGCCACGACATACGGATAAACGACTCTCACTTTTCTGACTATGAGAATCAATGCCTCCATCAGTTTGTGTCACTTGGAAAAGGCGTATCGTTGTGGCAATGTGAATCGCCGGCAGTTATTGAATATGTTGCCGATCAAGAATGAAATGGAAAGTGGTCAGTGAGGCGCACAGGCTTACATGGCAACCGTAGTGAGATATGCAATATGAAGGCTTAGATGGATTTAAGAATGGACTACCTGAGGTCGTTGCTCGAGGTGGTACAACTCGTTAACTTTTTCTATAACGCCCAGGTGCGTTGTGTTTGAATTTGCTCTGAGAATATTATAATGTGACAGTTTGTGTGTCACTTAGGTGATTTGTACATGTTTGCCCGAACTTACACGCTGATTTGGACTCCTTGGATTCTCTAAGATACGAGACATGTATTCAGAGTTGGCTTCATCTATTTTCTCATTTTTTGTATCTATGCAGTAAGAAAAATATCGGGTAATTGATTTTTGTAACCTCTAAATACGTTGTCAAGATCATTTCTTTAAACAATTACATCTGGGTAATAACCTCTTTACACAAAAATAGCACAGTCACCGGAATCCACGTTAAAAGTTCCCACGTTCTTGGTAAAGGCTTCTATTCACGGCTGTTTTGACCATAATCATTTATGGCCTGACTCTTCACTATGCAGGCAGACTAAAGCTATGTTCCCAGATTAAGCAATCCATGGCTTTTTTCTTACTTTCCGAGCACTTATCTTTTACCAAACAATTCAGTGCGCTAAGCTTCAGTTAAGACACTATTAGCGACACAAATGACGGTACTGCTGAACATTTCTGCTGTCCCGCCTTTACCTATATCATAGATGCGGCAATTTTCAGAGTGAATGTGGTCAGCTTATAGTCACTAAAATATCTGTGTTGTCATACGAAGTTACATACGAAGACTCTACGGGCCGGAGCATTCGTGTCCATTCGCTCTACATGCCGTAGCCATCTTAAGCGACTGAAGTGCAGTTTTTGTTGACAAAGTCGAACAGAGATGATTAAAGTCTTGAATAGGGTATCTTTAAGCTTACCAACTGTCTTACTAAACTATCATTTCTTCCGATTTTGGCGTCGAAATCACCTAGGACGATTTTAACGTCATATTTAGGATATTGCTCATAGATCTTGTCGAGGAGCGTGTGCAAATATTAGGCTAATGTTGGCGAATTAAGCGTTGATGCGGATTGCCATAAGATATCCGGATGATCATGATCAGTTTGCCCAAGAATGACACGATATTTCTGTTGTTGCATCTATTTCTGGCAGGTTGGACATGCCTCTCGTGATTTATTTAGTCCAACCGCACAACTTAAGTAGCCAACTTCGTTATTTACTACGGTATACGTCATATGGATATTTTTTACTCCAGTCCTACTTAGAAAACCAGTGGAAGTACGTACACCGGTATTACATCCAGAGAAAAAAGCTCCCGAACGAATCCCATTTTTAAGGTAGCGGATACGAACAAGATATCTCCCCCTTCCTCCTTCGTCTCCACTTTCGTCTTAGATAAAAAGTGAAGCCTGCTTAAATGTAAGACCATGAGTGATCCATGTCTATGTCCAGTAGAAACATTTTATTAGCTTTCCTTCGCAATTTTTCTTATAAAATAAAGTAAAAAAACTGGACTGAGTACTGTGGCATATACTTTTTCGTCTCCCTTTATTTTTTTTGAGGCAGAGGTTGGAGAAACACAGAAAGCGTGATATAGAGCCAAGTCTTAGTTCAAGTCAATCCTTTTTAAACACAGCTTGGCTCATACACCTGATTAATCTCATGAGGAAGGCCTTTTATTGTTTTTAAGATCTAAGTAGAAAATTCTTGCTGTCTTCGCCAGGAATGAGCTGCGTTGCAGTGGTCAGGCAGGCGAAACCTACCCTGCATTGTAGGTATCATGTTTCCTTGCGAGTTTTTATTTAAAAAATGGTATAGACATGTAGGGATACCAGGGTAAGGTGCAGTCGGGGTTTTTCTGGGATGAAGTCTCTTTATATTTATTCGTAGAGTAGAGAATATCGCCATCTACATGTATTAACAGTCAAGCTGCGCTAGAATCCTACATTCCAAAATCTGAGTCAGCAATTGCAACACAATGTTTAAGGCATTATGCATGTAAAACCGTGTCAGATTATTTTGAGTAATTAGGCATTACAATACAAAGAGTAATGAAGTTCCGACATACTGGCCAAAAAAGGAGCTGGGATCTTACAAATTGACATAATTAGAGGCCCCCAAACCACCAATGTGTGTGGTTAAAAAAGTTATTCTCGAGAGAATCTTCAACTTGTCCGAAGGGCGCAGAGTGCCTAAGGCCTTGACCGCAATGACCTACACGTCTCAGAGGATATAACAAGTATGGTCTGTGAATGACAAAGCATTGCCCATAGAAGACTAAAACACCACAGGTTAGGTCTTTAACCCAAAATAATCCAAGGAAATCAAGTTTAAGTTTCTCACCGTTAATGTTCCCAAGGGATCGCGATGGGCCTACTATGGTGCCTAACCTAGCAAAAACCGCAATTTGAGTAAAAGCTTTCCTGCAGTGGGTCAGAAAAAAAAAGATCCAGACAAAATCGATACAGAAAAAAAAACATGGATAATTCAACAACTTAATTTTTTGTTCATTTAAAATTCCTACTCACGCAGACAGGCGATTTAAACTACCAGCCATTATGACTGCGAAACACACTGAATCACGTCAGACAAGAAAGAAGACAAGCCTTCTGCTACCACTCACTCACTATGGACATGTGGTTCACCTAAGCGCACGAAAGACACTCCAATTGTCGTTGCTCGTAAAAGGAGTTGTATTGCATTTTTAGTGTTCTATTGGCTTCAATTTCAGTTACAACAATTTGGCTTTTAATAATGCGCAAGGGGTGAGGAATGACGTCCAACGACGAGGTGACATACATTCAAATCTGTGTTTATTGGTAAATTGGCGTATGGACTATACCCCACCGCCTTTTCAAAGTAAAAATTGGATTCAATAAGATTTTTAAGGTATAAAAGACTTATCCGATCGTTGAATCAAGCACAGTCAACGCATTCGAACTCTGATCATAACATCAGATCATCTACTAACAATCTTTTAAGTACAACACAATAAATTAATAAAAATGAAATTCTTGGTAAGGATATTAAAGGATTTAGTTGAAAACCATTCTTGTAGCGTGGTATGGTTTATTGGTGGTGTATTTGATCACTTATAGATCTTGTGCTCTTTGCTCGCTGTTACTTTGGCTGCACCTGGAGGACTCTATGGATTAAGTGGATTGGGCGGAATAGGGTTAGGGCATGGATATGGCTTGGGTGGAATTTCTGTTGCTGCTCCAGTAGCGGTTGCTGCCCCCACTGTTGTCAAATCGTATGCACCAGCTCCAGTTGTTCTTCAAGCTGCACCAACCATTGTTAAGGCTGTTGCACCAGCTGCTACCAGCTATGCCACTTTCAGCCAGGTAAGGAAGATTCATTGAATTTTTGGTTGCTCGACTAACGCTCTTTCATGCAGGTTCATGTATCCCACCCAGCACCGGTAATCAAATATGCTGCAGCACCTGTTGCTGTTGCTCAACCTATTGTTAAGTATGCTGCTGCTCCAGCTATTACCGTTGCCCAACCATACGTTAAATACGCTGCTGCGCCAACTATCATTTCCGGCTATGGTGGACATGGATATCATTGAATAGAAAAACACAGATCTTAGCGCCATTTGCTGTTAGTAGTCATCTTATATCGAAGTATAGCATGTCACCTTTAGTTTTTCATCCGAAATTTCTACCATTTTCTACATCTTACGCGTGTTTAAAAATATTTATTCAATGTGTTAATAATATTGCAAAAATGCTATCTAAGAAAAAAGTTCTCTTTTCGTTTTATTCCTTTAAATTGGTAAGATTTAAAACTGTGTTTAGCTTTTGACACTGTCGTGGTGAATAAAAGAGAAATATTGAACGTTTAATCAGCTCAGGAACTTCATAAATTATGTTAACCAGGAGAAAATCTGCAATTCCTTTCTGCACATTTAAAAAAGTATTTAAGTTGAATAGCGCGTTAAAGTGCGGCTAAATTTTGACATTATCGTGGTGAATATTATGTTAAACGTCAAAAGTATACCACAGTATACTTGTATTTAACCGGACGAGGCATCGAGTGATCAACGGTTACGCCTTCAGTTGGACCAGTCATCGCATTGCATAAGCTTCTCTATTCGGAGCGCAGGTCAGTAAGGAAAGGATGTCCATGACTGAGTCAGGGCTGTGTAAATAAGAATGTGAATAAACCTTTAATGGGCCAACTGCGCTCATACACCCGGAGTCGGTTACTAACATCGATTTAAACGGCCCCTCCAGTTTAGGGAACTGTCCTCTCGCAATACAGGACATATAGTACTTCGATTACAAATATACTCGTACAAAAACGGAAAGATTACGACATCTTTATGTCTTCCATAAAAGGTTACACTGTTAGGATGCGGATTTGTCGTGCAAAACCGACTCGGGTCAAAAGTTATTTATTTTAAGTCGGTAAGCGATTGTCTGGCTCTGATCCGCATCAAATCCAATTTCTATAACATAAGCATAATATGCGAACATACCCCTACTGACAAGGCTGAAGGCCTTAGTTTAGTTTGCGAACAAAACTAACCATGTGCTGATTGATGCGAGACTCACATCAATTATCCTGAATGTGCATATATTCGGAGAGATAAACGTCGACTATGACCATTGTATTCTAGCAACTAGATTTAGAGTTTGATTTCCTAATGAAAAGAAGCTCCAAAAAAGAAGAATTAAAATTGTCAGAGATTACAAAGAGCACTGAAGTGAGGACCACCAAACACCTTCAAGAAGGAGTTCATGGCACAATGATATTTGCGAATACCGAAAAAAGGTGACAGAAGATGCACATCTTAAAGGGCTGCAACGTAAAGCAATGGCAGCGGGGGAAGAGTACGAGGCAGAAGGAAGATCCTACGTAGAAAGGGCATACATAGGGCATACACAGTTTCCCAACTCAAGAAAATCGAAGAATCGCTCAACAGGAATAATATCCGATAATTTTACGAGAATGTCAAGGAACTGGCAGCTGGCTACAAGTTTAGTTTGCAAACTTTTCGAAATAATGGATGGAAGTTGGTTACCGATGTACAGGGAATTGTAGATATGTTTTAACAGCACTTCCAGCAGCGCTAAATGGATATAACGATGAGAGCGTGATAAGGCAAGTAGAATATATTTAGAAAAGCTTAACGCAGCCATTAATAAGCTGAAGAATAACAAAGCTGCTGGTTCTGATGCATTACCATCGGAGCTTTTAAATACGGGCGCGGTTTTCTGGTAGGGTGCTTGCACTAAACCATTAATAAAGTTTGGGTGGACGACAGTATGCCACTTGTGAAACCAGCTCCATATAATCATTCAAGAAGAAAGCTATCCTACGTCTTGCACCAATTATAGAAGTATTTTCCTGCTAATGTTACATTCATATGTATGTATAAGATACTTTTGACTTTTTCAATTTCATGGTGGAGCAGCGTAAGGAGGGTGTGATCACAGAAGACACTATGCTCTACATCTGCTGGGACACACAGACAATATCGACATAATTGGTCGCTCCCAGCTTGATGTAGTATAATGTTACAAGTTCTTGAGGTGAACTAGGGCAAAACTATATGTTATCAACAAACACATACCAACTCTCCAGAAAAGCCTAGGACAAAACGTATAGTATAGTAGGACAAAATGTATAGTCTAGAGAATTCTTGGTAAGGATATTATAGAATACTAATCCTGCTAGTTCTGCTGTACAGTGCCGGATGCTGGACGATAAGCGACAATCCTTCGTCGAATTGTTGATCCTGTGTGTGAGGTGGGCGAATAGAGCATATACAACTACGAGCTGTACGAAGATGTGGATATAGTCCAAAAGCCTATAGGTAGAGCGTATAGACAACATTGCTCCAACCAAAAGAATCTTCGAATTCCAGTCCCCAGGCTTGAGACGACCAGAAAATCCGAATCCGAATCCGAAGCTCTCGCGGATGGCAGATCACTTAGTTTTAACAACCAGAAGCAGCGTGCGGTAGACGAAAATGAAGGACTATCCTGCCTCAGGTCGAGATTCGTAATAGATCGGGAGCCCATTAAATGAGTCAGACAAAAATTGTAAATTTGTCCCTCTATTGCTCCCTCTTTTGATATGAAGTTCACATTTATAATTGTTGTTTATTTTATGAATTTAGTTAGAAAGTCAATAACTTTTGGCACTCCTAGCCTGATTTGCAAAACGAAAGACATATCGGATGACTCATTGGATAATTTTGAATGAATTCCTCTGATTAATTTTGGCCGATTAAAGGACATTTTAATTGGCAGCGTATGAGGAGCTGGCACACATCATTCAACCATTAGAGCGAAGTATATTACAGTCTTTTATTTGCTTCTTTCGACAATCCTTTTCGCTGGTGTATCAAGTTAAAGTCCTTGTTACTAGAACTAACTTGAGACAAACGGGTCTAGACAATATAAATATCCTCAAAGTTCATTTTGAATTTAACCTTAACCTAAACATCAGTTTTAAGAACAAATTAGCGAAGAATTGAAAATCGATCTCTGTTATGACTTTTGGACATAAGTTTCTATTTTGACTTAACCTATAATTTAATATTTGTGCAAATGACTAATTAAACTTTCGAAAAAATCTAACACTTTACTCAAAATCTATTTTAACATTTAAATAGCACAATTAATGCAAGCAAAAATGATAATTAAAATTATGAAAAATGTACGGTTCAATATTTTGGATATTTCCTGCCATGGATATTGCTGGGCATTAGTATAGGCGGTAGACTGAAATAGAGTGACAGTTAGTTCAAATGTCAAATTTATATGAGAACAACTTACATCTTCAAATCTCATCCCAAGAATAAATCTCAAGGCTGTACAGTTTATAACGCTCATAACATATCTATGAGGTTCACATTTTGGTGGATATAATTCCAACCAAATAGTAATAACGTGGAGAATGTAAGTAACAGTGCCAACTTCCATAAGGATTGCGTAAATATGGACTGAAAAAAAATATTTTATTAAATTAAAATAGGAATAATGAAAAACAAAAAGTTGCAATCTATTTGAAAGGAGTCATACGTTATCTCTAATCCTCCAACTCATCCCTATTAAAGAAGACAGGGCAATGTGATTTTTTTTCATCACAAGCAATGTGGTTAAGTGTTTTTTTTTTATAAGAAAGTGGGCGTGGTTACAGGTTAAATCCACGCATTCCAATAAATTTTTTAAAATAAGACGCAACCTATACCGATACTTCTTCCACATAGTAAAATTTGTTTTATTTATGAAATCGTTCCCGAAAAGTGGGCGTGGCATATATGTACAAGATGGTTGAAATGAAGAGGAGGACAAAGTTTATATAAAGTGAATGTCAAATTTTTGTAGTTACTTATGATAATAGGCGTTTTTCTTTTTTTGTTCAGAGTAGAGCTCTGAACAGAGCTCGAATACATCGAGCGTGCTCTGAACCGAGCGTGTTCAGAGCGCTCTGATTTATTTTTGAAACACAGTTGAACGCTTAATTTAAGGATCAGAATATCTATTAGATAGATAGATATTTTTTTATTTCGTACAGAAAATATTACATAATATATGTTATTGCACATTTTACAGAGATTTGATAATAGGGAGTTTTATCTTTCTACTGAAACATTATTTATAATTCAATTGAGGACGTGTGAAAAAAAAAAAAAAAAAAAACAAGACAAATTTGAAGGAAAAACGAAAATAAAAACCTTCAATAAAACGAAGAATATATGTACATATATATGTATACATAAGCATATGTCTATGTATATACATAAATAGTTAGATGAAATTATAGATGGATAGAAATTAAAAATTAATGAATAAATATTAATAGATAATAAATAAATAAATAAATTATAAACAAGTAAATAAATAATAAATAATAAAAAAATAAATAATAGATGATAAACAATAAATAATAAATAACAGATAATAAATAATAAATAAATAAATAATAAGTAACAAATATTAAAACAATAAATAATAGATAATAAAGAAATAAATAATAAATAATAAATAATAAATAATAAATAATAAATAATAAATAATAAATAATAAATAATAAATAATAAATAATAAATAATAAATAATAAATAATAAATAATAAATAATAAATAATAAATAATAAATAACAAATAATAAATAACAAATAATAAATAAATAATAAATAGATAATAAATAAATACTAATATATAAGACAAATACATAAATGGATAAGTACGAACAAATATGTAGGTATATATTTAACATTTAATAATCATAGGTACATAATTGATTTACAAGCGGGTTATCAGCAAAACTGCATCTTATTTTGAACGTATTATTTAGTTTAACTATTCTATTAGCAATCAATTCGACATTCGCTCTTACGTGAGTATCACGAGTTGAGTGATGCCAAGGTAAATCTAGCATCATTTTTAAGATTTTATTTTGTGTGACTTGCAATTTGTTTATATGGCAAGTTGCAGCGTCGCTCCAAACTTGGCACCCATATAGCAGAATCGCCTGGAAAATTACTTTGTACAGTATAATTTTGTTGTCGGTAGAAAGTAGTGATTTTCTATTGATAAATGGGTACAGCATCTTTATAGCTATTCCTGTTTTCTTAATAGCTTTGTTAATGTGGTCCTTAAATGTAAGCTTGGTATCTAGATAAATCCCTAGATATCTAACGGAGGGCTCCCAATTTATATAACTTCCATTCAGTTGAAGTTAGTTATTTTTTATATTATATTACCTTCTACGCCAGAACAACAAACCTCGCCGAATGCTCGGTCAATATATTCTGAACTCATAGAGTACGCTCTGAGTACGCTCTGAACGAAAAAAGAAAAACGAATTCAGTGCTCTGATGTGTCTGAGCTAAAAAAGAAACACGAAATTTTTTTTGACAACTCAGGCTCTGCTCTGGACTAAAAAAGAAAAACGCCAAATATTGAAAAAAGGTATTTTTTGAAAGGCTGTGTAATAGTGGGTGGATTTCAAAAATGTTTAGACTTTTACTGCTTCAAATTCCAGAAAGCTTATATATCATACTTTAACTTTCAACCAGCTACATAGCTCAAAATACAAGTCTTAAATGGGGATAACATGCGGACCAATGATTTTATTTTAATCGATGTACTTAGCTTTTAATGACAATTATAAAGATATGTAGAGAGGGTGTCTCATTGAAAGCAAAACACATTATAAAAAAATTGTGCCAGTTTGACTATGTTCACGCAGGCTTACTTCAGAAAGAAGATGATTCAATTTAAAATTATTTTTCCATACGAAAAGCTGACTGCGCGTCTTGTCGTGCATACATATGTATGCATTTTTATACAACTTTTGAATTATTGAACCATTTTGCTGATATTTTTTTTATTGAATAGAGCAATGGATCAACAAGTTGTCAGGCAGAGACCTTTTGTGTCCTGCTTTTCCAGAACGCGCGAGAACAGTTAAGAAAATCTTTCTATTAGGATCATATATGAGATATATCAAAAACGGTTTATGATATCAAAATTAAAGTTTTTTAGCGGTATAGGTGCTTGATCATTTTCAAGTTTTTAGACCAGATTGCTTGAAAAACAAGGGGTGGGCACCGATTTTTGAAAACGGGAGCCGTATGAAAAATCTCCATTGGACAAAATCTCCAAAAATTAAATCCAACCAGCTATTATCTCCTCAGACAAAATCTCCAAAGAAACAAACTTTTTTGCGAAAATGTCCACAAATCGCCAGTGTCGATGTAGATGTACATCTCACGAAATTCTCTTTAGAATTGTGATAACGATAAACATGAATAAACAAAAAATTATGAATGAATGCACTTATAGAGGTTGAAAGTATTTTTTGTTTTGCGTACATATCAGGGGCCAAATCGTACAAATCAGCGATATACATATCATGTCAATATACAATCTAACGAAAATTTACTGCCATCTTTGCTTGTACTGGAGCTTGTACAATTGTACTCATTTTTGACAAGTCAACACCAAGCTAAGGAAGGGCTATCAACCTGCAGTGCAGTATGCTTCATCTCAGGATCAAATCAGTCATATTCTTACCAAGTGCGGCTGTTAAAAAAGCATAAACTAGTAAGAAGCTCTCAACCAGTTAAGGAAATCGGTTGTTTTCGTATATAATTTAGACTTACGTAACGCCACACATACTTTTTGGGACGTATAAATTAAAACAGCCCTATTAAGACATGCTCTTTCAAATACTTTTGCCAGTTTTTATACTTACCAATATCAGGAACAATTGTTGCAGGTGCATGCTTTCCAATGAACATGAAAGCAATGCATATAACCAATAAGGCTATTAAGTTCAATCCTCCTCTTCTGTATTTCTCCAAAAAGAATGCCAGTAGAATTAAAGACTCTGCCACTAAAGTAAAAAGAAAAACATTTAACAAAAATAATTTTTTTTATAAAATCATACATAAAAATGCTAGCATTGAAGCAATGCACGGTTAAGCTTAGGTTAGGTTAGGTTAGGTCGAAGTGGCTCCCAGATAAAATTGCTGACACACACAGACCAATGATATGGTCCATTGTGATATCACATGGGTCTTGGGAATATACAATTTTTCTCGCCTACTCGTAGGACCAATAGGAGCCTTCTTATATTTGTATTTGGCTAAGATAAATTTGGGCTTTCACTTTAACCATCGTCAATACCGCAGCTGGTTGATCAAGCCTTATTCGTACAACGAAATCATTAGCTTAGTTAAGTAAAGTATTTGGAAAATGGTAAGCTTTGTCACAGGCCATTGTGGCGTAAAATACCACCAAGTGAAATACCCGTCTTTGGAAGAAAGTTGGGCATGCCCAAAGAAGGTGTAGAATAGTTCCCTAATACTTCAGCAAAACTAATTAGACAGTGCACAGTGATGATACTTATCATAGTCCTGATAGGAGATCTGTTAAGAGAGATGAAATTCGCTTTTCAAATCCAGCTTTGACCAAATCTGTTTTATCACTAAAAACGTTATATCCCTGTCCACCTAAGATCTGTTCTTTCGATATCATCCTGTTCAAGTTCACATGTAGCGATCAGGCCCATATACCTTTTACCGGTAGAAATGGTATTGTTGATCCATGTTTGGCAAGTACACAAGCCTTATAATTTCCTTGAATGATCTTATGTCCCGGCACCCAACAGAGGTGGATTTTAAACTGCTCCGCCAACTTGAGACGACCGATAATCTAGAGCTGCTACTGAGTTTAGTGAAAACAATTTAAAAGATACGGATATATACAGCTGATATCACGTTTTTCTTTAGCCAAGATAAATGGTTAAACTTGCACTATTACACAATGCACGCCTTACTCCAACTTACGTAATTAAAGGTAGAAGTCCCACGTTTTCCAAATCCTACAATACAAATACAAATTCTTGGTGCAACAGACCGTACCTAGCTTCTCACGACTATTCGTCTTGTGTGTCTTATATTTTTTTCTTATAATGGAAGGGACCTACAGTTTAGAGTCATATTCGAAAGACAAATTGAGATGCTTTCTCATGACAGTTGTTACTCTCGGACCGCGTAGAAAAGAGTCGAACAACGAAAGTCTATTAACAAATAGTAACCCTAGTGACAGATCCGAAATAGAAAGAGAGTAGGAACTACGATTACAATGGGACACAGAACATCAATCTTGCAAGCTGAAGCCTACGCTACGGTTCAAGCTCTGAACAATGCATCAGACGCAGCACTCGTCTTAGCACATGCAGCTAAACAGGAGTGTTACAAAGCGGTTCTGCAGAGAAGGCCCAGAGCTGTGCGCGAGCTCCACTAGCAGCCAAGACGAAGGCCGGCTTCTCAAGAAAACAAATGAGAGCATGATAAGCAACCGATCGACGGAATAGAGAGATGCTACTGTAAGAATGAGGTTCGGATGTTTTTTTCAAAGGCTACAAAACCTGAACCGAAGCTTGCAAGGATGATCAAGGGAACATGGTACTAGTAACTAGCCGATGCTAAGGATATGGAAGAACCATTTCTGTAGACTGTTTAACGGCGACGCCAAATTGAATCCCTTTGTCATATCAGTGTGGCTTTAGGCCAAGAAAGTCCGCCATCCATCAGATATTCACAACTAGGAACAGTACAACCTGTACAGCAACGTCGATTTAAAAGTAAAGATTCACCGATTGAGGCATTAAGGTCATGTAGAGCGCATGGAAATCAATGCTCCGGCCCAGAAAATCTTCGAATCCATCCCCGAGAGATGGCGCAGTAGAGGAAGACCGCGACTAAGGTGGCGCAAGTGGAAGGGGACTTAGCGTACAAAACTGGGCCAGCTTAAGCTAGCTGGAGGCAGTTGTCGGCTGAGGGCCAGTTCCACCCGGACTAAGTTAGTAGTAAGTAGGTACTTTGTTACAATGAGTTCACTAAACTTTTCAAAAGACTTACCTAGAGCTGGCGATGTAAAAACGCAATGATAAAAATCACTATTACGGCTTATGGTCAATTTAATCTTTAGGTTATCTTCAATTGAGTGCAGATAGGCGTTCTTTGCTTCGACATTTTCTGTTCCATTTCGCACCTCTTCATAAGTAGCATATCGCACAGCGATTCTTTGAATCGACCATTCAGACAACTCGTTTATACTTTTATCTGTCAGTGGTGTTGAGGTATTATAAACCAATTTTACATTCGTATCCTTTGTCTCCAGAATTATTTCACAATTAACAACATCGTATGGCCAATCTGTTGTTACATCGAAACACCACGAATCTACTTCTGCGTTTCTAGCAAACATATAAACATGTCCATCGCTGTTAACTCTGACGCTGTAGAATGGGTGAAACTTTTTGAAAGTTTCTAAGGCACCGCTAAAATATAATAAAAAATGGGTCACTTTTTGATTGTGTTTTGTATTGTTAAAAAAGCCCTACTCCTCAATGTTTAATATTGGATGCCAAATCCTAAACAACGGCTGGACAATAGAAGTTTCGTTGCCGTATTCACTGGGATCCCATTTAAGACGACTGTCGGTCCAATCCTGGAAATTATTTACAAATAAATAAATAAAACGTTATGTCAATATGAATTTTGAATTACCATTAACAAGTGCAGTCTGGTATTCAGAACGGATGATCGTTGATCAAACTCAACAGATCGTACTTTAAACGAAAATGAAATTTCAGTGACACCTGGTGGTGGTGACTCGGGTTCAGTCAATGTAAGGATATCAGCTGTAAGTCGTTCTCTGTCACTAAGTGGTCGGCTCTCCATTTCCATTTCGCCAACTGAAAGACATGCAGATGTTTATAAAATATGAAAAAAAGGGATTTACAATTATTTCACAAATATCATAAAAATGTGCATCCTTGCCGACTTTTCCGGCGTTGTGGCACCATTTTCTGGGAACCCAATGACAGAATAACTCCGCACAAGATAACAAAACGATTAGTCCGAAACTAAGGGGTTATCGAATTCGAGCTTCCTATATTGGCAGCACTAAATCAAGTAGCTGGGAACAAGCACCTGTCTCCTAAGTGTCAAATGTTAATTTGTAACAACACATTTGCGAAATGGATCGTTTAACTACCGCTTTAAAATTGTTCTACAGGAATAACTGTTCTGTACGAACTGTGTATCGAAATTTCCGGGAAGATTTTAGTCGATTCTCGCAAAGTTAATGAGCTTATTAAAGCGACGAATGTCAAAAACTCACCGGGGCTTAGTAATATTAATAACACACGTTTTAAAGCACTTCCAAAGAGAGGTATAATATTCCTTACTATCATTCTTAACTCCTGCCTTAAACTGAGTTATTTTGGAAAATAAACACTGAGTTGTGTTGGAAAATAGCCGAAGTCAATCTGATTTCAAAACCTGGTAAGCCTAAACAAAACCCTCTTAGCTACAGACCTATAATCCTCCTCAGCCCTCTCAGTAAGCTTCTAGAAAAATTAATAAAAGAAAGGGTTGACGTTTTTATAGATGATATGGAAATTTATCCTAATTACCAACTCGGCTTCAGATCAAGGTATTTCACTTACCATCAAATCGTAAGAAATAAAAAATCCAAAACTCAAAAACTTGTGCCGAAAGAATCCACTGGAAGAGTCGAAAAAGCTTTCATACTCTCTAGCATGACAGCCTTATTTATAAACTTATGAAATTAAATTTCCTACTAATATCGTTAGAATCATACAAAGGTTTCTTAAGGACAGGAAATTTGCAGTCCACCTATGTAGCAACAAATCTTCAACATTCAAGATTCCCTTTGGCGTTCCACAAGGATTAGTCCTGGGTCCAACTTTATTTAATCTACTCGTATTTGTAGCTGATATGCCTCCTCTTAATCCGAATGTTAATATAGCCATGTTCGACGATGATACTGCCATCTTTGCCTCAGGTATACTTTTCCATGAGGTCTCAACCGCGTTGCAAATTGCTCTTAACTCATTTGAGAATTTTTTCCATAAGCGGAGGATTAAGATAAATCCATCAAAAACACAAGCAATAATGGTTCACTCGCCGCAACAAACCTTGTTATCTTCCAAAACAAAACTGCATCCCTACTCCGAAGAAATCGAGTGGTCAGATAATTGTAAATACATCGGAGTAGTCCTGAGTAAAAAAGCTAACTTTCCAAGTACACATAGCACAAACTATCAATAAAATCAACTTAACAACTAAGATCTTACATCCATTCGAAACTCAAGCCTAAGCATGCAAAACAGTGATATCGATTTAGCCAGAAGAGTGCGGATTAAACAACCAAGAGACATGTACGGATGGACATCAACGCTCTAGCCCGAAAATTCTTCGAACGCACCCCAAAGGAAGACCTTCGAATAGGTGGCGCATACTAATGGAGAAAAACCTCAACCAACTTTGCCTGAATTGAACCGAGGTGACTGGAGAAGTACTCGTATGTTGGTTGCGGCCTGGGTCCATCCCACTTAGGTGAAACGAATTAAAGTCAGATAAATTCACAAATATATTGTATGTACATCAGCAGAGTCTGGAATTGATTCATTTTAGCACCAAATCAATTCCAGTGCTTGTTCAATACTCACAAGATCCATCGAATTGACAATCATAGTACCATTTAGCTGGAATCGGTCCATACGAGCTGAAGCTAACATAGCTTATGTTTAACGGGCTCTTGTCTGTATAATTTAAGTAGGGCTCCTGAAAATTAGGAATATTCACCACCAACGTGCCATCTGAAACAAAAGGAAATTCCACATAATTTGCAATTAATATATGTATGTATGTGTGTGATCGCGCCCACCATCTCTTTGTATAATCTCTACTGGCATTGGATCGAAAACCGATAAGAGATTTGCACTCAAGGTTGTTGCGACTCGTTTTTGCGACATCAATAAGCGAATTGCAGAAAATGTATTGCCTCCAGCACCAAAAACTAAAACAACAACAAAAATTAATACTTAGTCCTTTCACTAAACATTTCCACGTCTATTACCGATTTCATAAACACGATCCGTTTTTGTTGGGTTATTAGTTTCCGATAAGAGAATGTGAGCGTCCATTGATGTCATTACGTAGAATTTCAAATGCAGTCGTTCATTGTTCCTGACTAAATTATTTTTCATTGCATCCAAATGAAAAAAGTCCGCATAGGTATATCCTCGAGATTTTATGCTATACTCCTCACAAGTGCTCAAATTAAATACACTGATGTTGAATTTATTGCCTGCAGCATATTGGAGAGAAATTACTGCAAATATTGCCGCGATTTGGTATTTAAAAAGCATTTTGACGTGCTATACAACCGGCTGATGTAAAATAACTAAAAGATCGCTATAGCAGGAAGTGGACTGCGATTGAGATATCAGCAAGTTTCGAATGATAAAAAAACGGAATTTTCTTTTTTATAAGCATTTTATGAGGACAACCTTAACAAAGAGAGGGTAGTAAAAGCGCAGCATATACACCAACCTATGCCATTTCGGACTGTCTCATGGGCAGATGTGTTATGAAGTACAGTACATTTGTGGGAAATATTTAGGGTAGCACGAAGGGGGTGTTTGCATGAGGTCTACTCGTACGTTTAAGACGAAAATTCATACCATGGTATCAATACCAGCAGTCTGTCTCCCACATTACTTTTCATTGTATTCAGATAAAAGAAGTCTGGGTAGGTGTATATTTTTTTCAAAGTCTTGCGTTGTAGTTAAATTATTTCAAAACAAATTTAGAGAATTCCAATTATTGTGCAGCAGCAAGGATGTGGAAAACCCATTAGTTCTTAAACGCCATCTATCTTCACAAGACGACTACCCAATATGTTTGCAGTTTTCTCTCGCTGTGGTTGGCACTTCTTCCAATGGTTAGCCATTTTATTTTCGGCATCACTTTTAACCCTCGAAGGCAAGGGAAGAGGTGCAAACCGCGGTAAGTATTGTTTACATGGAATATTATTCTCATAGAAATAAACCACCTTACTAATATAACGTCTGAGCGTGCGCTTCTTTTCCCGAACGAGAACAACTACACACCTCATTATCAAATTATAATATTCTTGTTCACAAATTTGAAAACACAAAATTTCAAACGCGCCAACTGTCACTGGGAAATCCGGGTCACCTGTGACGTCGCAGCTGTCAAAAAAAAAAAAACAGGTGGATATGCGCAGTGCGTAATCTTATATTGTGTCATTCCTGTTTAAATCAATAGTTGGTATAGTTAGCTTTGTTCTTGAATTACATTCATTCCACTTCCGAAAGGTTATTCCATTTTACTTCTTTTGATTTTCTTTCTAATTTGCCCGTAAGGTAAATACTAATTTACTATCTCATTTTTGAATCATCTGATATGTACAATTTTCCAAGCAAAGTTGACCCTTAAAGACTTTATTTCACCTATGTACATATACAGTCGACTCCCTCTACATCTAATTTTCATGGGAGATCAAAATTACTCGTAGTTCGAGTTAAACGGATATTTGGAAAAATTCGAGTTAGAGGGAGGGATTAATATTTTTTTTTAAGGGAATGCAGAAAAGAGATCGAAAAATACGAGTTAGAGGGAAATTCGAGTTAGAGGAGGTTCGACTTAGAGGGATTCGAGTGTATGTACATGATGTGCTAAAACTCTTTAACCCTTTCAAATGTACTAAATAAATAATAACGTATGTATTAAATTCCATTTCCCGTGGCTCAGTGGTTACTGCGTTTGACTATTGATTCTCAAAATCACGAATATCTGACAATTGTCCCTTAGAAATAACTGTTATCCTTCTCAATTGCCTTTCGGATATGGCTTTAAACTATATGTCCCTTCCATTCGTGCGAACAAATTTAATATCCACAGCACAAATAGTCACGAGATCCGTATGGATCACATACGGTCCCCACGCCTAGTATTTGTTTAATTTAACCGATATTCGAGTAAATAAATTCATAAAAAATTGAATTCACAAAACACACCGGACTCCGCCTACACCCTCGCAACCATCCCTGATCAAACACCTGCTAGACCACATGCCTGCATGTCATTTTGACGTTTTCGCTTATTAAACACAAAAGTAAACAAAAAAATCTACTCACATTCGTCGAACCTGAAACTCTGGAAATTAATTAAACTACTGTGTCTTCCTCTTCACGACCTATGTCCACTTCGTCAAATGTTTTAGAGCTCATTTTAGCTATCTTCCGATTCAACAATGCTTAGTTTACTTTAAAATCTCCAACGGTTCGGTTGCTAAGTCTGAGGTTTCGCTCGTTCGTGTCTCGAATATCACTTCGAATACGCCTTCGGAATGTCCAATTTTCGATTTTACGTAGAGTAGGTATATCACATAGAAGAAAGCAGCAAATCGCTGTGGATTACCTCGGTAAGTCATTCTGGATGAATTATGCTGAAGGCATACAGTTACTGACATAATTAGAAAAGTGCATTGAAAGCTTGATATGGAGCCAACTCCTAGCTCTAGCCAAGAATTTTTAAACACTGCTTGTCTCTCATGAGGAAGGCCTCACATTCTCATTAAGACCTAGACCATATCCATTCATGCTATCTGCATTCTAGGTACATATTATGTTTCCTTTCCAGTTTTTATGTAAAGAATAGTATGCATACGTAGACATGTAGGGATAACAGGGCAAGGCGCAGGGGTTTTTCTAGAATGAAATCTCCTTATACCCATTCGCAGAGTAGAGAATTTCGCCATCTACTTTGATAGTCAAGCTGCGCTTAAAGCGCTAGACCCCTACGTTACAAAATCGGAGTCAGGAATTGCATGTCATGTCAGATTAGTTTGAGTACTGAGGCACTGCAATACAGAAGGTAACGAAAGTTGCCTGGACGTACTGTCCAAAAAAAGAGCTAAGCTCGCACAAATTCACATAATTGTCAATGTGTGTGACTAAGCGAGTTATTCTCGAGAGAGTTTTCAGTTTGTTAACTTAGAAGGGCGCAGGGTGTCACGGCTTTGTGGTCTGTGTTAGATTAGGTTTAGGGCATGGATGTGGGTTGGGTGGAATTTCTGTTGCTCCTCCAATAGCGCTTGCTGCCCCCATTGCTGTCAAATCGTGTGCACCAGCCCCTGTTGTTGTTCAAGTTGCACCAACCATTGTTACGACTGTTGCACCAACTGCTACCAGCTATTCAACTTTCAGCCAGGTAAGGAAGATGAGTTGAATATTTTGTTACCCGACTAATGCACTTTAATGCAGGTTTATGTATCCCATCCAGCACCAGTGATTACATATTCTGCAGTCCCTGCTGTTGCTCAGCCTATCGTTGCTGATCCAGCTATAACCGATTAAATATGCTGCAGCCCCTGCTGTTGCTCAACCTACCGTTGCTGATCCAGGTATAACCGTCGCTCAACCAGCCATTTCCGGCTACGGTGGACATGGATATCATTGAATAGAAAAACACAGATCTTAGCGCCATTTGCTGTTAGTAGTCATCTTATACCGAAGTATAGCGTGTCACCTTTAATTTTTAATCGGAAATTTCTACCATTTTCTACATCAAACGCGTATTTAAAAATATTTATTCAATGTGTTAATAAAATATTGCAAAAATGCTATCTAAGAAAAAGGTTCTCTTTTTGCTCTTTTTGTTTTATTCCTTTAACTTGGTAAGATTTAAAACTGTGTTTAGCTTTTGACATCGTAGAAAATAAAAGAAAAACATTTAATTTCTAATCAGCTAAGGAACTTCATAAATTGTATAAGCCAGGATAAAATCTGCGCATATATTTTAAAGTGTGAAAATAATTTACCCTTCACATTATCGTGGTGTATATTATATCTGTATGACGGCAAAAATTTGCAATTCCCTTACCTATCTATGTGGTGGTTAGTCGCGTCAGAAATCTGTATGCAAATACAAATATTTCAACAGACCGTATGTGTTATATTTTTTCCCCACAATTTCCACAATTTTTTTAATTGAGAAGGTTTCTCATGTTACTACACTCGCACGTTTGCCAGACATTCGCGAGAGGTGAAATAGTGCAAATTTTGGTTTTGTGTTTTCTGGGATTCGAACCCTGAACTTCCTGCGCAGTAGTCCAACGTCTGGAATATCAGCTACTTAAGCCCCTACTACAAAGGGACGATCGTATGCCCTGTGTTTATTATCGAGACGGATTCCTTCCCAGATAACTTTTACCGGTAGAAAGGGTATTGTTGATCCATGTTTGGCAAGTTCACAAGCCTTACAATTTCCTTGAATGTTCTTATGTCCCGGCACCCGATAGAGGAGAATTTTAAACTGTTCCGCCAACTAGAGACGACCGATAATCTAGAGCTGCTAGCTACTATAAACTACTACAACAAATGGAAAATGAAGCTCAATGCGGACAAGATACAAGCTATCTTTTTCACCCGGACAAGAAAAACCTTGTGTCCTGCCCAGCAACCAACTTCGGGTTCATGGTGTGGACATAAATTGGGATTCCTCCGTGAAATACATATATAGGAGTTCATTTAGACTCTAAATTATCATAAAATGAACACATCACCTAAACACTTTAAAAAGTGAGCATAGCTATACAGATGTTATATCCATTCATAAATTGAAAATCGTCTTTAGCAAATGAGAATAAAACTATTATCCATAAAGTCATCTTTCAGGTGATTCTGCTACATATGTTTATGGGTGCTAGGTATGGGGGCATTGTGCTAAATGCCATATTAAGAAATTGCAGATATTACAAAATAAATAATTAAAAATTATGTTAAATCTATCGTGGCATCATTCCACTTTGGATCTGCACACAAGGGGGAATGTTGAATTGATATCCGAATGAATTCATACTCACCAACAAATTTAAAATTAGATGTGATTTTGCGGATAATCGTTGGGTAAACCAATTATTTTAGTATGACGTTGTCCTTTATTTCTGGCATTTCATTTAAAAAAAAATAATTTTGTTTTTTGTTTCTTATTTATGTAGTAATATTTCTTAATTTATTTATATTTATTTATTTTATTTATTCATTTATTTATTTTACTTATTACTTATAATGCTATTAATGCTATTATTTATTTATTTGTTCATCTACATATTTATTTATTTCTTTATCTATTTACGTTTATGTATTTCTTCTTTTATGTTATATACATACATATGTATATATATTTTTTTAAAGCTGTTTAATTTTAAGGTTTTTTGTCTTAATTTCTTTTCAAAATGTTGCTTAATGTCTAAGAAGAAAAGCGTGTTGCTATATAAAATAATGTTTCAGTAGAAAGATGTAATACATCAAATTTCTGTATTGTGAAATGTGCGGTAACAAATTCATTGTGAATTATTATACGAAATAAACATATCTATCTATCTATCTATCTAAAAAGCATTTTGACCTGTTATCCAACCGGATGTTGTAAAATAACTAAAAGATCGCTGTTGCAGAAACTGGACTGCAGTTAAGAAATCAGCACGTTTCGAATGATCAAAAACGGAATTTCCTTTTTGATGAGTAGTTTATGTAAACAAAGATCGCTGTTGCAGGAAGTGGATTGCGGTTAAGATATTCGAATGATTAAAAAACGGAATATTTGTTTTGATAAGCAATTTATGTAAACGAATCTGACAAACAGAGGGCAATCAAAGCGCAGCAAATACACCAACCTATGTCATTTGTAAGTGGAATGTTCTCATGGGGAACATTGTATGGGGTAATACATTAAAGGGAAATATTTGGTGTAGCACTAAGGGGATGTTAGCATGAGATCAAGTTTTGCGTTTATGACGAAAATTTTAAATGAAATACAACGTTAGTGATAGGAAGTTGATAAAACGAAATATTAAGGCAAGAAATAAAAATCGATGGAATTTGTATCCACGTATTCTATTCCTGAGTGTCATATCGCGTGTAATAAGAACTGAAACGTAGTGCTTCAATTAAACCCTTTCACTTCAATTAAAAAATTAAATTCGCAAAAAACACACTGGACTCCGCCTTCACACTCGCAACCATCCCTGACCGAATACCTGCTAGACCATATGCCTGCATGTCATTCTGACGTTTTCGCTTATCAAACACAAAAGTAAACAAAAAACTCTACTCTCACATTCGCCGAACCTGAAACTCTGGAAATTAACTAAATTTCCGTGTCTTCTTCTTCGCGACCCACGTCCACTTTGTCCAATGTTTTAGAGCTCATTTTAGCTATCTTCCGATTCAACAATGCTCAGTTTACTTTAAAATCTCCAACGGTTCGGTTGCTAAGTCTGAGGTTTCGCTCGTTCGTGTCTCGAATATCACTTCGAATACGCCTTCGGAATTTCCAATTTTCGATTTTACGTGGAGTATATCACATTGAAGAAAGCAGCAAATCGCTGTGGATTACCTCGGTAAGTCATTCTGGATGAAATATGCTGAAAGCAGATTAAACAGTTACTGACATAATTGGAAAAGTGCATTGAATTTGGGATTTCTCTTGCAGACATTATGCTTGTTTAGCAATTTAAATTTAGGAATCACCTAAATAATATTTTTTTTTTATATATCCCAAGTATTTTTGTCTAAAAATTTTAAACTTTGTCAAATGGTTTAAACTATTGTAGATGTGCACGTCAAGAAAAGAAAGTTTCGCATTACTTTTGGCATATATAAGAAGCAAGAGGTTACCGAGGTTCATTTGTATCTTTGGTGGCGAGATTTACGTTTGCATTTCACATCTATTGAATTTTTAAGTTGAAATATCTGTATTTGGGAATATTAAGTGGGGCGATGGGAAGGAAATTGTGTATTTTTTTTGGAATAGAAGTTTTATTAATTAGTTTCCAATAGAAAACAAAAACTCGTTTGGATTTCTCTTCGTTGTCTTGCGCGCACCGTAGGAGGGTAAAAATTTCGCAAATGTTTTGTGCTTCGTAATAATTATGGTTTATTGATATAAAGTGCTAGGTCATATTTTTTGATTGTATTTTGGTCACTGAGTCAAGTTCATGGTCGTTTTGTTTTTAAGTGGAGCTTTTGAAGAAACAGGCTAGTTATCTCTTAAGGCAGTTGTTTTAATGATTGCTAGCCGCTATACTCAAGTGATATCATCTCGTAGTAACATGTGTGTACGGTTTATACATATTAATCACTTAAATTTGGGTTTTCTAAAATTTAGCTTCGTGGTATGATTTTACCATAAGTAATGTACAAAAATTTGAATTCCTGATAAATTTCTGGATACGTTACATTATACGACTGAACTCTGATTACGTGAATGAGTAAAATACAAATACAAGACATAGCTTCTTACGCCCATTCCTGTTGTGGCAGGCACAATTGTTTTTTGGTGTTTTCTGGGATTCAAACTACGAACTTCCTGCTCACTAGTAGAAGACGTTAACTACTGAGCCATTGGCGCTTGACATTAATGACTAATCGAAAAAAAAAATTCCGAAAGGGAAATCAAGCGTCTTATGTCCAATGAAAGCAAATTTGTTGACATAAATTTGTTTTTAATTTACTTTTTATTTAGGTAACACATGAAATTTCGTCTTCTTAATGCCTTTTATGGCGCTATGTACAGACATTTTTACCGATAGTTTCAGGCGCTTCATTCTACTTTTAGTTAAAATATTTCATATTTATAACCACTAATCTTTTTTTTAAGTTTTCGTTTAATTTGAACCCAGTATGGGCCAATAAGTCTTAATATGGGTTCTTGAATAAACTTATCAACAAATGTAAGAGAAAAAACTTCTCAGGGCGTAAACCTGCTTGTTCATTACTGATTAGTTCTGTTGTAAACGTAACCATTGATAGCACGACTCTTAGATAGAGACGGACCAAGTTTTTAGAGGCCACATTGGTTTTGCAAAGTAAATTCAAATGTGCCTATCTCCGACTCAAGCCTGGTCCTCTGCATTGCTCACCTACTGCAGGCTTAATTGTCTAGTTATGATAAGAGTATCTATTTTTAAACCACACCAACAAATTGCCTAACACTTGCAATATACATATTTTCTGATTTTACTTCATTTCACCATGTAAGATTATATTTTCTGCGGGCCTTTAGAATCGTCTAACAATAAAGCAAACTCATTGGCCTTTAGCATTGCCTATTTCGTGTCACCCTGGACGTAGCGGGTGAAGTAAACGATAATAAGGTTTCACTCCGAGGAACGCTTACAAGCTTCATAAGAAATTAATTTACAATTTAACTTGATGGTACCAAACTTTTTTAAATACAGCGCTTACCAAACTACTTTGCTTGGCAGAAGTTATTTGTAGGTCTGTGAAAATGCTGTGCAGGTTTTTTTTTGTTTTCAATTGTTGTAATAATAATTTTAAACGCGATCCTGACAGATCTAGTTTTGATATTTGTATGTATATACTATACATATGTGTATTCGCACATATGAACTACACTAGTAGGTTTTAATATGCCATTCTTGAATGTCATAACGTTTATTCAGTTCAGTGCTATACTTTAACATTTTTACTTTCATTATTTCATATATCCTAAGAATCCAAGAACAGTGATATACATTATTTAATAATGAGATTGGAATTCAACAACTAATGTCTTTTTCATGATCTCTGAAATATGTATCTACTTTCTGACAGAATACTCGTAGTTTGTAATAGTTAATACCACTAATGACAACTTAGAAACTTTCTTGTGTCTGCTCGATAATTAACAATAGATTATTGCAGACTATTTGCCTTTGAATACAGTCTTCTCATTAAAAATTATTTCATATCGTACGTAAAGCATATCGTACGTATTTTTCGCGACTTTAAGAAGCTTCTCATCAAAGTTATTACTCTTGGACAGTTGTCAAACTATGTTGATGTTTTCTGGGACTAGATTTCAACCCTCAGCACTAACCATTAATCCAGGACGTTCATAGATTTATTTGGGTTCATTTAGCAGCTGCTCGATATGATGAGCTATTAAAAGTATTTAAAGCCAGTTTTTTAATTGGGTGCAATGCAAAAACAGGAATCTTTTGGGCTCTCAGATGCGTGGAGTGTATTCCAAGCTGAAATCTTGGCTGTAGAAAAAACTGCAAAATGCATAGAAGACAGTTACCTTCCTCCGTTGGATATAACTATCATCGTTGATAGCTAAGCAATCCTTAAATCGGTTAAATTCAATTCATTCAAATCAAATCTGAATATAGAAGGTAACGAAAAGACGGATGCTTTGGCAACGAGGGGGTCGGTAATGAACATCTGCGATGCGGACACTTCCATACTGCCCCCGATTGACAAATTATATAACGGCATAATAGAAAAAAAGACCAACTCGTTCTGGATATCCAGGGTGGATTGTGCGTTATGGTCGACACTAAACAAAATCTAAACAAAGAGCATTTTATCAATCCTTTATCCGCATCTTAACTGGAGTAATCACAAGACACTGCGCCATTGAATTCGATTTTTTCTCCACACAAAAAAGGGATTCAGAATGGACCATTGGATGTGATGAGCCATTATCCATAACATAACCTTCTTGCTTTTGTCTTGGTTTCTTGTATAATCTCTTCAAGCTGCCTTGAAACACTCACCGCCGATCTTCTTGAATTTCAAATCACGATGACATTCGGCGTACGTTTTAAGAATTTTGGGTTGTAAAAATTATCCCTATTTGCAAAATGGAGTAAATCAAGAAAACGATCCATTTTTTGCTTATTTTGAGAGACAGCCAATACTTAACCAAAAGGTTTTTTTAATACTTGTCTCCAAAAATCCAGTACAAATGATTTACCTCAACCCCATCGCTGCTTCAAACTGTTCCTCCCGCTCAGTAGTGTAACTGAGCCATGATGCCTTTATTTTCTTTATCTAAAAACTTCGCTCGTCATATAAAGACACAGAATGTGTATCTCTTTAGGACACAACCGAAATAATTTCATTCGTAGAGTTTTCTAATAAAAAATCATTTAAAATTACTATTCGCTAAATAGTATTCATTAAGATGTATTGATAATGCATCTTCGACAATCTTTCCAAGTCAAATAATAATAAAAAAAAAACAACCACTCGCCTTGAGAATAAACAATCACTTGGGGAATATATATTCAGGACCAGACTCAAACATTAAGAACCATTTAAATTTGTTGCACGAACAGGTTTCTTGAACTCTAGTCTGCTTGTGTAAGATTTGCTTTAGATAGTAGAAATTCGTGTGCTTAGGTTTAAAGTGTCTGTTTTGATGTTGGCAATTAGAACTCAAAACAAAACGAATAATAAATAAAAAAATGGACATAAATGGTTTTTAATGTTCAGTTAAATGTTAGTTAAAAGTTATTGATTTGTTTTCCACGCAAATTACGCTTAAATTTAATACTTAAGTAAAAGGTCTTTCCATAAGTGCGCTTGAAATCTATTGAAAAAACCTGTATGTGAGGTAATGTCGAAATTTTTTTTGCGGATTAAATACATCATTCAAATAGTTTCCAGGGTTTTGTTTGGAGAAAACGATTCGAGGGACCCATTTTTTGGATGGCTCCCCCATATTGATCAGACTGGTGTTTATTATAACGTTATAACGTTGAGTATCTGCAACGTTTTTTTTATATCAAAATTGTTATTCTTTCGAGAGAAAAATTCAATAATTTTATCGCGTTGAACTTTGGTTAAACGATCCATTTTCTAAAAATGTGCTGTTGCAAACTAACATTGACACTTCGAAAAGAGGTGTTTGAGTTGGATCATCCTTTAGCATTAAATTTAGGATTTGGAAGCCATTTGAGAACAAATCTAAAAAAAAGGGAAATGCTCAGAGCTTATGAAAAACTTTTGTTACATAAATACATACAAATTCCATATTTATTCAACTAAGCTACCTTCACAGCCCGCTACCCCAAAAATCATTACTGACCCACTGACTAGAGACGTGGTGTACATCAGACGGAGAACATCTCAAGCCCCTGCGCACAACCATCTGTCGTTCCTTCTATTGGCTTTTTGGTTTTAGTCGTAGTCGATAAAAACAAAGAAAACCCGCATCTTCTCAATACTTCAACTTGTTGAATCTTTTTCATTAGATAAACTGACCGTAAGGCTGACCGGCATAAGACTTATTTCAGAGGTTTTCATGAACCACAGCAATTGATCTCATTGACCTTCCAATAACAATGTTGTACTTTTCGAGTTTTCTTTCTGTCCGAATCAGTTAAATACTTTTTACGTTTTGGAATAGGTGAAATATCGCCGCCAGAAGCCTTCAAATTGACCCGAAGCTTGTGAACTGATCGGGCGACTTTTAGAAAGCGGAATGTATCGAGATTTCATGTAGCGACAATCACGGCTTGTTTTTTTAATTTGTTTTATTAAACATATATTGTACATATGTGGCATTTTACCCGGAAAAATTAGCACACCTACTGTCAACGCGATCAATACTACGACTGAACAAACACATGTCTTCAAATCGCCGTGTCCTGTACTTACGATCAATGGATAACAGTAATGATATTTTTTCCCTTTCATCCGCAAGACTTAAATAGCATCTTTCGTAAATTTGAATAAAGATAACAAATCTTAGTTCCTTTAAAAAATATTGAAAACATTTTTTTTCGCAAAAGTAAACGAGTCTGTGGATAGATTTAAGTAAACGTTTATACTTGTACAGACTGCTTCGGGTGTCAGAAAGGTAATGTTTTAAAGGTCATCTGCCTATCACAAAATTTAAGGCCCAGAAAGTGGTGACGGATATGTCTGATTTACTTACATGTGCCTGATTTATGGGTTGTAGCGTTTTTCTATTCTTCTGTAGCAAACTATGCACATGTAAGTCTTAATAGACCTTATGCGATAATACAATAATTCAAGATGTTTTTTTGTATTTTGCCTTCTCGTGCAAAAAAAAGTTAAATTACTTGCAAACGGTTTCATTAGTATCTAGTGAATTAATCATAAATATTTTGAACTTAACCCCGTCTGTAACTTTTAACTTGTTACACAACTTTAATATTTGCTACTCTACGTTCGTGATATTACTTTTTTTAGATCGAAAAAAACCGTAGGTATACTGGTGGCGATAGAAATCGTACTCTGACTAATTAGAAATATCTTTGAAATTGGTTGAAGTTTGATGAAAGAAGAGTCAAAATATTCCAATAAAATTGGACATAATTTAAACTCTACTCTACGAAATCGAACTAAAAGCTCTTGCAAATCATATGTTTTGTTTTTTATTATTAGAAATCTAACCTTTTTGAACCCTATTCCGCATTGGGACAGAAATTTATTTTTTCATTTAAATCATTTCAAATTTGAACGATATCGCCTATTGCATCAGACTGTACAACGATTCTCCAGTGACAAAGTGATCGATACTTCCGAAGAATGTGGCACGAAAGATCGTATGTTCTTCTGAAACGCCGTGACTGCCGTGGCTTATAACAGTGAACGGGTCACGGATATGTCAAAAGATGACGACGACAGTTAAAATACGTGATTTAAGGGCAGTACGTCAACATTGAAATTTTTTGAAGCAACATTCTACAGCGGCCATGGATTGTCCTTCATAGCTAAACAATCTTTTAATTTATCCGAGTTCTTTTGTCGAGTCAATCAATCTTTGAAATCGTAAAAAATCATTGCTCGACATTTTGACGAGCCAAATCGCTTTCTTCGGGAAATTATTTTCTTTGATTGCCTGAATACTACCCGAAAACAATTCTGTTCTTTTGATCTGTCAAAGCCGCTACAATATAAAAATGCCGAAGTACGAGAATATCAGGCAATATGCTAAGTATTTTGGACATGCATTTCTCCGAACACATTGTTATGATTCGGATGGTAGGAAGAAAATGATTGGCTACGGCAAGTTCTATTGAATGCATTCGACGCTATTTTCACAAAGCTTGGCTTGTTTCGGTTGAAATACTTACTTTTTACGGCTATTCAACCAGAAAGATAACAACTGTCATAAGTCAAGTTTCTGGCTGAAGTGCTGCGAAAAAAAAAATCTCGTAAGTACACCAGTAAATGATATGTACGTAGACTTACATCGGCAGAATCTAATTAAAGATTGTTGCAAAATAACCAAGTATGAAAATAAATTGAAAAATTTAATATTAGATTTCAATTATTATTATGCGCCAAGTGCTTCATGCTCGGCGTGCTCTTCGTTCGTGTTGAGTAAATTTCGTTACACGGCCTTGCTGGTTATACAAGCACAATCATCATCTATCTAGGGTCTGACTGCCGTTTTTCGTTCCTGGCAATGGCTCTGCATACGTGCGTAAATTCCTTACACGATCTCGTATAGAGTCGTCAACACCTTCAATAGATTTCTGAGACAGTAAAGATAAGTAAAAAGAACTTCACTTATCGTCACCAAAACAGTATACTGCCCTATCAGATACGGAAACCTATCTGTTAGCTTAATGTTGGGTTAAGTCTCTAGAGGCCTTCCGAATCAATCAGTTCAATATCTACCCCTGGTCTAAATTCTACGTATACTTAAAAACGGAAATAACTTTGACGATGCACTCTTTAATTTCATTCATCTTAAATTTGAAGATTGAAATGTAAATCAAAAATTGAAAATCCTTGATAGAATATTTTCTGATTGATGTCACAGCAAAAAAAAAGTACAAAATTATTGTGAAATTGAATATTCATATTGATTTACTCATCAATCCCAACCACAGTCTTAATTATTTTCTTCCTCTTTGAACAAGTGTGCAACCTTTGTACCGCATCATGCGTTTTACAATGTCTCACAAAAATTATCATCTCTGATTATTTGTTAGGCAATTCTCAAATGTGCATTTTTCGTTGTTGTTTTTTTTTTTTGTAATTATCAACAAGTGAGCACTAAGACATGTCCTTAGTGTGTGGGGTGTTTATTTTGAAATTAAATAACAATTAAACGTTAACCTATCCGTGAAGTTCTTTGTAAATAGGCAAGACACTAACATAACTTTTCTATAAAATGAAAACAAATTTAAAAATGCTGTCGAATTGATAATGAATGAGTGAAAGTGGTTGGAAATATATTTTCAAAAACAAAAAAAAAAAAACAAATTCATGCAGAATTTTTTTCGTCGGCATTTGTGAGCGAAATCAATTTGCATTTATTAAGAAAGTTTTTTTCGTTTTTAAAAAAATTCAGTGGAATACTACTTAAAGCGATCTAATTAATGTTAATTCTAGTCGCACGCTAATTGCTTACAATTAACTGATACAAATCAGTTATTGTTAAGGAAATACACACATTGTTCGTTCAGTGCTTTGACCGATGTCCCTTAATGTATGTTAATGCAAATGCAATGAAAGTTGCATTAATTTTCATGAATGTATGCAATTTTTTTTGTAACTAGCCGTGTGTGCATCATATTGTTTTAGGGTTAACTTGCAGTGCGACCTAATGGTCTATTGCTAATATTTGGAAGAGGTTTGTTCCTCCAATTAGAGATCCCCTCGCAATATTGTTCCTACGGAATTGTATTTGACGGTTGGCACTCTTAATTTGCCTTGGCCAGAACAGTCCACACTAGGGCACCCCCTCGAATCCGTTTTTTCTGTGAAATCTGACAATGAGAATTGGGTCAAAGGTTGGTATACATATTCTCACCTGATTGCCCAATTGATACGTACTTGCCCAAGTATTTCAATCTTTTGTGGGTCAGTGTCCCGCATGACTCCAGACCGAGTGTGTAACCGAGAGGCTTAGTGCAATGCGGCACACCACAAGGAGGGGTATTACCTCCACAGAAGTGGCTCCCAACGGTGAAGGAAATAGTCCTCACCTTGGAAAAGGAAGCGTGTAAGGTATAGCTATCGCAATTAGTGGGCGATGTCGTCCAACGATAAATGATCTGATGAAAGCAGGAATACCCAAACAAGTCAAGTGGTCTGACAAGTGCGGCTTGGGTATCGATCAGGTGAAAACTTGTGTACGTCGAGAAAGGAGCTGCAGCACTATACTCTTGCAAAAAACATTGAACCGCAAATGGGGAATATAACATATAACGCATTAGTCATATACTGCGGTAGCAGGACCTGGGTCCCTAATTAAGGAGATATTCAGGGTAATTGTGAGTAACACCAGCTAGCCAAAATATGCCTCAAAGATGACCTTTCAATTGCAGAATACCAATAACATCGGTGCAATATCTCCACACTAGCACTGAAGCAGGGTAATGATAGATGGAGTATCCTTTACACGACCAAAAGAATATAACATATAACGCATTAGTCATATACTGCGGTAGCAGGACCTGGGTCCCTGATTAAGGAGATATTCAGGGTAATTGTGAGTAACACCAGCTAGCCAAAATATGCCTCAAAGATGACCTTTCAATTGCAGAATACCAATAACATCGGTGCAATATCTCCACACTAGCACTGAAGCAGGGTAATGATAGATGGAGTATCCTTTACACGACCAAAAGCGCGATTCGTCTAAGACAATCAAACACTTGGAAGCAAAGCTCCTGTGGACATTGCTCTGTGTTTCAGAACTACATACATATCTATCAATTGATCTTGATAGGACAAATAACATTTGTTGTACCTTCCAGAGACTTCTGCAAGTAATACTCCATTCTCTCGCCTAGAAGACAGGAGTGGGAATGCAATGCACTAACCAGTGCAAAGGACTTTCAACTTTAGACTGATGGGTCAAAAACGGATAAAGGAACCTGTGCCGGAGTTTTCTGTACATCACTCAACATCAGTGATTTAAATACAAACTGTTTGAAGTCTTCGGCATTGAAAGAACAGACTAACTAAACACGTCTAAGGTCACAATCTTTGTGGGTAGTCAAGTTGCACTCAAAGTACATACTAGACAACCAGATAATTACATCGGAAACAGTTTTCGCATGCCGACAAACTAAAAGAAGAATATGCAACATTGATGAAGTCAGTCTCTGCTGGGTCCCCGAACATACATAATAATATAAAGAGGAACGAAACAGTAGAGGAATTAGCACGGAAGAGACAGCATTAAACGAGGAATTCAGCCACGCATTGATAGCTCTCCCTATTGGTATACTGAATAGGAAACTTCACCTTAAAGCAAGAGAAAATATCAACATCTCCTGGGCAAGCAGATGCGACTGTATCATATCTTGCAGCTTAAGTGTTATGTGTGAGAGCTAGAGAACCTGGCTGGAGTACCTCTCCGGAGCATGATATGTTCCGTCAAGAGCACATGTTAGGTTGTCCAACCGATAGACAACAAAATAAGAGACAGTTCCACATTATATAGGGAATCACAATGGACCAAATAGCCTTTCTTACCTCGCTCGCTTTTTATCTCTCTTTATCACGTTTTTTCTAGTTAGCAATTTATTTTTGGTTTTTCATAGAAATTAGGAAATAACTTACAAAAGTTGATGTTTTCTCGACAAAGTATGTAAATATATTGTCGAACTTAGTTAATAACGACTTTAATGGATTTTTATTATTTTCTTTACAGCATCTTCTGATCATTTACCTCAACAAATTATTTGAAATACTCGCATAAAAAACGTTTGGCCGAAAGACACACAAAATAGTTTCCTTATGTTGAAATGGCCTTGAGCAAATAACCGACTAAACTAAATTTTGTTTATAGGGTCAAGCTGTTTTAAAAAAAACATACATCTACTGCAGCGTAGAAGATAATGTTTATTCGGTTTTGACTGCCGTGCACTAAACTGGTTTGATGTTGTGGATTCTTTGCGTCATTTAATTTGTTTTGAATTTTTATGTATTCACACATTTTCTACTTTTATTCTTCTCTTTAAGTACATATGTATATTTTTCCAGAGATTTGAAGAGATTCTTTCTTTATTTTCTACTGGTTCCATCCAGTTTTAAAATTTATATTTTCATGCAAATATTCAAAGAAATTTGTAAAAAATTATAAGACTTAGTTATTTTGATTGAGACGCTCTCCAAAATAATAGCAAAGTGATACTGGATAGAATCAAAACCACCTTGATTCAGCTCTCGATGTCGAACAGGCAGCTTTCCGCTTCATCTGGCATTTGAGAAGGCCTTTGACATTATAAATCAGGATGTGGAGTGCCTTCCGGGAAGTGGCATTCCCGAAAAGCTCATAGCTTTTATAAAGACAACGTACGAGGGTGCAAAATGTCACGTGTTGCGTAATTTTAAAATGTCTAGCTGCATTCTTTCTCGTGGTGATCAGTGATGTTCGCTACGTGCGGCCCTTACGTCAAATAACAAAAGCATACAGTGGGGAATGACATCTGATTGGTGGACTGCAGAATTGACAATACCACGACGCTTAGAATAACGAACTGGAAAGCGGTGGCAAATTGAGAAGTTTGAAAAAAAAAGTTCAAGAAGCTAAAGTTCACCACGGCAGGAATCGCACAGTTCGGATTAAACCAGGGTTATTGTTTTGGTTAATACTGGCTTATGTAGAAATGCGTGTGCCTAAATATATGCGACTATAGTAATACTTAAAATCATTCGTATAAAACACTTTTTTTATTTTCTTCGTCAAATGAACGCTTATGGTGTATGTTACTCTATCAGTCTTTATCAGTTTACCAAAATTAATAACTTTTAATCGAGCCTTATCAATGCTGGCTGTTTAGTTTTATTTTTTGTAAACCAAAATTGTTATGTTTATCTGTTCGTGTGGTGATAATTCGATTAGAAACCATGTGTGCTTTTATCAGCTGATTCATAATAGTACTTTAGACTTTGTGTGGCTACGTTACGTCCGAGTACATTTTTTCGTTTTTGGTCCTATTGTCGGCAATTCAACTTTGCGTGTTATGGCATTTTAATATAAAAGTGTTTGCCAAGGTGTGAGTTATTACATTGATCGTACTAATTTTCAACCTAATTTTATGTTCAACAATGCATACATACATATGTACGTCCTCAAACATATAAATTCAAGTGCATTGTGCTAATCGGAAAATTTCATTGTCCATAATTATGGTGACCATTTGTAGCTTTATGGTTCCACTGTATTCCTTAGAATATCTCGCACTATGTCCCTGGGAAAAACGTGATGTGTAATACATTAAATAAGATGATTAGATTTTCGTTATCATATTCAAAATGCAAAAGATTTTAATTACATAAGTATTTCTTTATGATATTTATCAGGATGTTAATTTGTAAAAAAAAAACGCTAGCTATCATTCTGTTCTTCATCTATTCCGGAAAGGTTTCTGTCATCTCTGCATTCTTTATGAGCATATGTCCAAGCTCCGCACGCTGCTTAGAAGTGGCAGGTAGAATCTATGCAGTATTGAGAAATTCATTTCATCGTTTGCTCTAATTAAGTAGGGCTGGAAATATTGACGATCTTTCACTTCTCTAATAGATGGTTTTAGTTTCTCTAAGATCTTCGGAGGCGTGAAGTCTCCCGCTGATGAGCAGTAACCTTTCGTAACCCGCGGCTTAGTTTTCGGCGCAAATATTCCTGACAGTATGACCTCGAAGAACTGTTTTGATGCAATGGTATGCCCAAGAATGGCACGATAATGTACATCAGTTGTCCTCTACCAGAGTGTTCCGAACGTTGTTAATGGTTCTGGAATGACAACGACTACTTTAATTCTCATTCGGTTCTACGGTTCGCGAAAGACTATTTTTTTTTTATAATTTGCACGCTATGAATACCCTTTTACATGTTATTCACACGGTCGGAAATGTAGATAGAGAGAGAGAAAGAGATTGGTGCAGTGCACAGTGGTTCCACTCTCGAATAAATGCGGTCATAAGTACTTGCTCAAAAAAAAAACAAACAAAATGAATTGGTTGTAGGGTAATTTGGGAACGCTGATTCTGAATCCGTTATCAGTTTTGCTTTATCTGGTCGCCGATTTCTGTTTTCGGTACATCGCGATTTAAGACTGCCTTACTTATTATATTAAGTAGGGCAGTCTTAATTAATAAAAATTGTGGTATAACTGCAAAAATTGTATTTTTGGAATACGGGCCTAACTTACAAATTAACTGAAGAGGAACATACGAACTAACAAATAAACTACCATCATAGTCGATATCTAAGTCTGAAAATTTTTGTTTGTATTCGCTATGCCCCGTGCTACCATCAAAACCCCATTTACCTATCATAACCATATCATTTATCGTATTCCCAGAAACAGATTCTAAAACATGTTTTTGGGATTGAAGTATACGCTCCGTGGTGTGATTTAGTAAATTCTGTAGTTCTACCTCTGCGGACGATTCGGTAACTTTTACCTCCGAAGGATAACATTTATTTTTTGCTTCTAATACCCTATTATAAAAGGGTATAGCATCAAAAGATACATGGGAATTAACAAAAAATTTTAATAACAAATATTGGTGCTTAGTCAATTTAGCCTCCACAATAAGAGACAAAACTTCATCCGGACTAGCTTGTGTGAAAGATTTATCAGAGTGATTGGAGCTGTTCAATAAAATATTAACGGTAGAATCATCCACCTTTGACAACTGTGCTAATCTTCTACGTTTTGATCGCTTGTTGCAGTCTGAAAAGTCCTTTCTTGGTCGACCGGCTGCTGATGATGGTGGCTCCGCCCGCGCATCTGGAAGCGCATGCTCATAGGGATTTCTGGATACAATGCATTCTTCTATTACATTCAACCAATCTGAAGTGTTTTTCATAACCCTGGACTTAATACGTAAATTTTGCTTCCAATATGCTGCAATTTTTTTTGCAGATATAGCTGATGCGAGTTTGGAAATAATCTGTATTGAGATTTTCTTCGTCGGGCAAAGCTTCCAAAATCACTTGAAATACTCCGCGAGCCTTGTCTGCATCACTTCCAGCTTAAGACAGCCAAATTTCGAACAAATGCATCCTCTTAAAAGAGTATTTGCAAATTGACCCTGAAGAAAGAATAATGGAATATATAGCACTTAGAGACCAATATAAAGCAAAAGTGCAAGTTGTTGCAGGAAAATCCAACTGATTTATATACTAGAAACTCCAAGCTATTGATCAAGATATGTTTCAAAGGGGGAATCGCGGGGGAACGTAGTTAAAAGCTTCAAAATCCAACAATAAGAAAAGGTATATTCTAGTATTATTTTTACCTTTCTTTATAGTCCCACAACTTTTATGTTTCGAAAATATTTTCTTGAACAAGTAAATAGAAATAGTATACATACCATCTTCCTGATATTCCATTGTCAAATAAATGATTACAACTTAAACGAATACTGTTATCAACACAGAACTATTAAATATATTGTTGCCGTTCTAATAGCTCGATTGCACTGTACTGACAATGACCTCACTTTGAACAACAAAAAGTAAACAAATCTGTTTAACGGGACTTTTTTTTTTTGCACTTACATTAAATTTGGATACTACTAAGGTAGTAGACGAAGTTATTTACAAAAATAAAAACATTAATTTTTTTTAATTATGACCTATAGGGGGACCACTGTGCAGTGGTTTGAAACTCAGATGTGTTAGGTTTCACATTAGCTCCAGGGGTGGTGTCCAGATAACTGGGGAGATTTGTTGTCATAATTTTTTTTGTCTTCGCTTCTGATTCACAGTATTTTTTTCGCAGTCCACCTGATGTCATAAATCATATCAATCATCAACAGAGCGAACAATTTCTCCAGCCATATGAGAAATCTACTGCCATTGTTATGCCTTCGCAGTAGTGTTGTCATAAGCTTTCTCAATTGCTCAATTTTTGAGCACTGTTGTCGGGTCAATCCATCTAGAAAGTCGTAAAAAATCATTTGCCGAAAATGTTCACTAGTTAAATCCCCTTTTGCAAGAAATCACCTTTTTGAGCCGGGTAAACCACCAAAGAACCATAAAAATGTTAACGAATCAGAATCACACTATTCAACAAGTAACATTGCAAAAAATATACTAACCGCAAAACTTAACAACCTATGTACATACATACTTACTTATGTACGACGGATGTGACAGAACCAATGTAATTGTCGAACCTTGGCTTCTTTGGCTATATTCTCATCCTGCTGCAGCTTCGGCTTTTATATTCTCTTTTATTTGTCTTCTTACTACTACTTCGGGTTTTTCTTTCTCAAAATATAGTCAGCATTCTTCCTTATAGCCAGCATCGGATCCCTTATAATATTACAGGCGCAATCGAAGTCCTATATCAATTAAATTCTTCGAGTTAGGAATTTTAAGACTAGATTTTTGGTCAAACCGAAAAAGCAACGCCTTCTGATGATCAATCAGTGTGAGTATCATTTCTGAAGTTTGTATTTAATCCGAGGTAATTGAACATCTTAACAGCATCGAAAGTATAACCGTTGAAAATAATGTCATATCGTAATCGTTGGATGGATGCTTCTTTATTTGTGTATACTTATTTTGTTTTGTCCTCGTTCATTCCAAGACCAACGTTTTGGTCTTCAATTGTCGGGAAAGCTTATATGGCGGAACATTGGGATACAGCTAGATTTACTGAAAACAGAGTCAACCCCACGCAATATAGTTCCAGAACGAGACTGATAAATTCATAAAATAAGGCATTTCTTTAAATGTTACACGTTTGGACTTATTTCCAAAACACACACTATAGCGCGTGTTTTCATTACACTGTTAATTATTTCGTCTTGAAATTCATTGCACCTTTCCAAGACCACTCATTGGTCTCACAGTAGCTATTATTTGAAGCTCCCTTAATTTCTATCAAAACAATAACAATGGACCTCTTTAAAAAATTGTTATTAACATTTCTCCTTCTATTTTCAGACAAAGCATATGGATAGTTGAATAAAACAACTGACATCAAACTATACATTCCACAAACAACGATACTACACAAATAAAAGAGCAAAAATGTTTTTGCTATTACTGGTCCTTTTCCTCTTGTCGCTATGGTTTATGTTTTACTTTTTCAAAACCTCCAAGGAGATGCCCAAAAACTGGTACGAATGGAAAACTGAGTTAAGATTTCAATATGTTGGAATGGTGGGACTGGTCCAAGATTGGGTTTTCGCATCTAGAGATAAAGTTGGTAAGTATATTCGAACTTTTAATATCTGTTATACATATGTGTATTTATTTATTGTATTTATCCGTTATAGCTCTTTATAAGCAACCAGGAAAAGTTGTTGTCATCACTGGTGGAAATCGGGGTATTGGACTAAGAATCATTGAAAAACTTCTGGCTTGTGAAATGACTGTTGTCATGGGTGAGTGTTAACATTTAATTGAATTCTTCATCCTCTTCCATGAAATTATATTATCTACTTACAATCGGTAGTCACCGAATATTCGAAAAACAAAAAACCATGTATTATATGGTTTACTGTTGGCACGTCTCAGTATGAAGACAGTTGAACTTAAGTGATGTTGTGCATATTAATGCGGCAGACTTACAGTGTTAATCAAAAACAAGCGAATAGTTTAACTTTAACTGAATTTATTTTAATTTCGTTACACTAAGTTACTTTCTCCCTTTGTAATAATAACGTTTATCAGCGCTTTATTTATTTTGATTGAGTTGCTCTGTTTGATAAGAATTAGTTTATGAGTCTTAGTTGGAGTTCCCGTAAACAGCACAACATCATTTGCGTACATAGAGATTCTGATGTAGAGATTCTTGAATTCACACCATCTCATTTTTTCAAAAGGGGGGTTTTGTCAACAGGATCGAAAGGGGCTTTAAGGTAGTTGAATATGGGAAGGAGGGTTACAGTGTCAAAGCCGGCAATGTATCTTAACATAGTTTGAGATTCCAGAGCGCTTAGATAGCTTTTGGTATCCGTAATTATGATTTTCATTTCAATCAAAAATAATTTTCTAATTACGTCCAGTTTCTGGAACACAATAGTAACTTTGTAATATTTGCCACCGTTGTTCAAGCGTAAAACTAACCATTTCTTCCCACTGACACGTAATATCGGTAAATATTTCAAGGGAATTAGTGTTGTCAACGTCGAAATTATAAGCACTTTAATGAGAAACTAACAGATGGGCCACTCTTTATATGAATATTAATGAACTGTACGACGCTACTGCAAAAAACGTTCCTGTTTGAGGTGTGTTTTTTTGCCGCCTTATTTCTTCATAGTGGAATTGAAAACTTTAGCTTAGAAACCTGATGTCAACCATCTTGGACGCTGAAAGCGATTGTGAGAGTGAACTTGGTTTTTTTATTTGCTGTTTTTTTTTTTTTTTTTCATTTACTGCAGAGTCGAGGTAGTCGAAGTTCTTAACTACCTCAGAACTACTACTTATATTCACACTCTGCGTATTATATGTTGGATCTCCTTTTTTGATGATACCATTTACATATTTAATTTTCTCCTTGTTAACTGAACCTACGAACGCAAAATTGTGTTATTGCAATAATGACAATATCACCGGCGTACGCTATTATTTGATTAGACTTTTCAAAGCTTTTGCTTTGAGTATGATGCTAAAAAAATCACGTGATATATATTTCTAGTTGACGTCTCGGTTTGCGCTGCCAGATATATTTATATTCGAACCCTTTGCCGTTAAAATCTGTGTACACTCCTTGGCCCTCGCTCTTAAAATATAAAAGACTGTTGGCAGTCTTACCGTTGGTCTAAGAAAAACTTTTTTTACGAATCATTTTTTTTTGTTTTCTACATTTTTAAAAATGGCGTTCGAAATATTTTCCACATTTATTATAGGGCTTTGGAGTTGAGCCATTTGCTTACCTCAATACTTACACCCTTCAACGGACATATCACACGCCCGGGCACCACCTTGTTCGAAGTGCTGCAGCACGTTTGGTGCCACCGCGATTAGCCGCCTACATTTCCTCGATATCGAAAGTTGTCTACTATCTCCGGCAATGTTGAGTTGAGTGAGTGTGTTGGAAGTGCTCAGTAGTTTTGTTTTGGCTGTGTTCATTTTAAGCCCTATTTTGTTTGCCTCACTTTCTAGATTTTGGGCCATCAGATGAAGGTCCATCCGATGTTAAGTAGGCAAGGTTTTGAAGGTAAGATGTCATAGTATCATACATCGAATTTCATGCCCGAGTGCATCAGTGGTGACCACCAAGAACATCAGCGCTGACAGTATTAACCCTTGACTTACTCCACTTTGGAGCAGTGCCAATTCTAACTGATGTCTCTCTGAATCTCCAGTTCAGTAGTCCTGTGTTATAAGCACTGTGGTACGGAGTGGAACGAGTAGTTGGTTGCACATGCAGTGGAACATATGCTTTGTTAACAATAATAGGACAAGGCAAGAGTGTATCGATTTCAGTACAAGGTATTTGCCACTTGTTCTACGTGATTAGAAATGTTAGGATCACCGTTTATTAGGTTAATTAGATTGACCTTTTGCCTGGGGAGTGAGAGGACGATTATATCATTTTTTTTTTGTCTGTCTCATTGCATATTAGGAAGTCTTACGTCCGTTTTAATAATTTTTCTTTAGATTTATTTAATATTCATTCTTATTCATTCTAGGTTGCCGGGACCCTAAATCGGGTGAAAAAGCTGTAGCACAACTTGTTGATTTATCTAAAACAAAGGGAAAATTAATCTGTGAAACCCTGGACGTTGGAGAACTTAGCACGGTGATTGAATTCGCAAAACGCGTAAAGGACAAATATCAAAAGATTGACATACTCCTTAATAATGGTGAAGAAACTTAATAACGTTATCTATCCATATAACCTTATCCTTTGCCTTTTAGCTGGCATAATGTTTGCTCCTTTGCATAGAACTTCAGAGGGTTATGAATCTCATTTTGCTGTGAACTATTTAGGACATTTTCTACTGACCCATTTGCTTATGCCAGAACTAAAGGCAGCTGGAGTTGATGGCAAGAATGCGCGCATAGTCAATGTCTCTTCCGTCGTTAATCTAATTGGCCGCATAAACTATAATGATATCAATGGAGAGTGAGTAGAACCTATAAGTTTCCGTCTTTGTAGGTTTAATAACAAAAACGCTTTCAGAAAGTATTACTATCCCGCTACTGCATACAATCAGAGCAAATTGGCTCAAATTCTATCTACTCGGCATTTGAATAGAATCCTCGTTGAGCAGGGAGCACATGTGCAAGTGGCCGCCGTACATCCAGGCGTAGTCGACACTGATCTATTTGAGTATTCTGCCACAACTGCTGTCCCATTCTTGAAGAAACTTTTCTTTAAGGTAGTAATTGAATTTTGTATTTTCAAAAATATTAGTAAGAATTTGTGTTTTATATATTTAGACTCCGGAACAAGGATCCAGAACAATTGTGTACGCAGCAATTGAGCCTTCGCTTGAAGGTGAAGGTGGTAGCTACCTTAGTAATGGCGGTAAAGGTCCAATGCACCCCGATGCTAAAAATCCAGAAAAATGTGAAAAGTTTTTCAAATTCAGTTGCGATTTGTTGGGAATCAAGGATTATGGCAATGGAGTAATTTAAAAGGACTATTATTAATCCAATCATTTCTAAATGAAATGAAAAGACTTTGGCACTTCGCGCAGTTCTACATGCTATAAAGTGTCTCATTAAGGCTACATATGACTTATACCATTAAGATATAACTTTTGTTTAGATTGTTTTATAATTTATTTGTATTATGTAATATAAAACATTGGATCATTATATACATAATCTGTTGTTAAAAGATTTATTGTTATAAATTTCCCAGCATCGATGAGATCATGACCGTGATCAAAGCGTTCGACATAATCGGAGTGATAAGGCTTGATAAAATTCTTTCCTAAAGAGCGAAAAAGCGTGATGATTGCTAAATTCCCTTAAAAGAGAATCTAACGGAGTTCCAAACCGGCACCGCACTTTCTGCAGTCATTACCTTAATTATTAAAGTAATTAAAAGGCTATTAACGTAGGATTCATTGCATCCTTATGCACAGGAGAGGTACTTTTGGTAAAGAAAAGTGAAATCCAAAATAGGGTCTGAAAGGGATGTAACTAGAGCCTGACGGAAATTTCAAGGCAAGTACATACATTTAAAACCAATTCAAAACAATGTTTTGAATACAGCATGTTGAGCCTACATAATGAGCCACGCTTTAAAGATCTTTTTAAAAGCCATCCTCAGATGGATCTATAGCAAATTAGAAGAAGACGTTTGTTGCACCGAGTTTGTTTTCAGGAATGGTGTTGGTGCACATTTTGTCCTTAATATGCTAGTCTTAAGGAGCTTCGAAAAATCTTTGCGTGCTTTGTAAACTATGAAAATGTGTTTAACAAGGCACAACATAGAAAAACATAGATAGAAACAACCGAACAATAATCAGAATTTTGTACTGGGGTCCAAAAGCTAAAACCACCATTGAAGGCAAATAATCTGATGAAAAAGAGACTTGAAGAGTTGTGACACAGGGTTATAACTTATCTCCTTTACCTTTTAATATGTACGCGAAACAGATCTTCAAAGATGCTATGTCAGGCTGCGACGGCAGAATTCAAAATTAATAACATACAAGTGTATTAGCAATTATTTTCAAATAAATCTCAAACAAAACAAATTCCATATTCTTGACAAAAATACCAAAACCACAATTTTGAACATAGCTCATTAGTAGAAAAAGTTGATACTATTATATTTGGGTACAATCTATGCATAGATATTGCAGATTCGATGGCGAGTCTTCTGCCAAAAGAAAAAGACTTCCACTAGTAGAGAAATTTAGCGCTGAAAGTAAGCAGAGACATGGACCCTATACAGAAGGGAAATAAGAAGGCTGTAAGCTTTTGAATCTACAGGAGAATACTTCTTGGATTGACAGAGTAACGAGTAACGAGGCGCATAAACGTAAGGAAAGATTTGGTGACTATCGTTAAAAGAGGAACTCTAAGAAGAAAAAGACACTTCCAGTTGTGGTTGATTGCTATTTTAGCTTCTTTGAGTTTTTTTTTGTCAAGATGATTTTTAAATGACAAAAGAACTCCGAATACTTTAACTCTTTCACAACTTCGGGGTCTTCATTTTCCCAAATTCATTTTTCCTCCCTCGAGTACCGCCTAGATCCATTTCGGATAATTATTCTTGTGTTGACTTTGAGGCACGCAGTTTTGATGTAGCCTGTTTATCACCATTTGCATAATTATTGAAAATTCTGCTAAGATAACAATGTTAATGTCAAGAAGGAGCTTTTTACGATCAAAGACGATTCCTCCAGATAAAGATGTTGTGAGGTCACCAGAATATATAGAAAAGAGAAGCGGGCTCATTATGTAACTCTGTTTAGTTCCCATACGCTACTCAAGCAAAATAAACATTTTGTTTGTAATACTGAGCGGTACTCATTTATGAGAAAATATATGTTATTGAATAATTGTTCCTAAACCGTCTTGGAACTGGTTTAGGAAATAATTTTCACATATCCATTTGGTCAAACGTTCTAATATGACTTCTTTAAATATTTTCTCTATTGAGTTCAAGAAAGGTATTCATCTCTAATTATTTGAGTCTTTCGCGTCCGTCTCCTTTCTTAAATATCGGAAAAACTTTTAGAAAGTACTTATTCTATAAGTATGTACACATCTTGAATTTACTTAAAAATTATATTATTATTATTTTTTTCTCAATAAAAAAGTATGAAATGTGAGGACTTATTTTCGTATTCAGAAATATGAGTCCCTCAAAATGTGACTAACCTAAAGTCTGGGCGACAACGTAGCCAAATACGCCAGAAAGTAGCGTTGCCGCTATGCGACTTTAGTCGCAATTTGACCCTTTTTTGACGCAAAGAGACTATGACCCGACTTTTTAAAAAACACCTCTTTTTGACCCCTTTTATTTTTTTTTTTAAACATTTTGAGACTTTTTCGTATAAAAAATATGTTTCCAAAAAAAAATCCATTTAGTAGCTCTTCACAATTTAAAGTAAATGAGAAAGGCATCTTGATGACCTTGATGAGCTTCTAGGTTGTTCATTTCAATGGATTCAATAGCTTTTTTTGCGAATTTTCTTTCTCCGTGACCCTTTTTTTGCGACTTTTTCAAATTTTTCAGCGGCAACCCTGCCAGAAAGTATTGATGCAATGAGGCAGTGTTTGTGAATGTCCAGGCACATTTCATAGATGCCTCGCACAGGAAATGGGAATGTCTCCACCATGTTTGTTAAAAATCTTCAAAAAATATTTACATTTTTACCCCTATAAAATTCAATTGACACAACAGCAGAATTATAAAATTTTGTTTCATTTAAAAGTTATTGAAAAAACATCCGCCCAGAACATAAAACGAAGTCAAATGTGTTTAGTATTGACCTAAATTATTTGATTAACGATTCGAAACGCTTATTTAAAAGATCTCCTCTCTAGAGTATCTGGCTATTGACAAACTGTTAATTTTGTTCACCACAAGTATTTCACCATGATTTTTAGAGCATGCAAAAGAACGTTGGATGTGTTTATCTCGCTTGCACCTGGAAACCAACCATTATCCGACTCTTTCTACATGACGCCCGTCAGACTGTGAACTATTCTTGGTTTGACACAACTCAACTTCTCCACTGAAATTTCCTTATTTATTTCAGTCCCAGGTTCCATATCGTGTTAATTTTAAGAATCAATTTAAATGGACGTTTGAAAAAGAAACAAATAAAGATTTTATGAAAGTTTCCCCAAATTCTAACACACTCATCTGGTTTTAAAGCACACGCACTGCAAGAATGTCATATTTGAGTGCACTGTAGGCAGCAACAAGAAAAAAAATCAGGATCCTTTTTCCAATCGTCTGGTAAGTCGGAATGCTCCAAATTTATATTATTCGTGCCTTACTGTTGGCTTTTAAGAGCTAGCTACTAAATATACATTCTCGTAATTAAGCATAATTCTGGCGACAGTTTTTATTTGTTAGTGGTGTCAAAATTTCTTCTTAATTTGTGTCATTTTCCTAGAAATAACCGCCGGCCGGTGCCTTTCACAGTGCCACGCCAAAGTAAAATTGAGGTACAATGTCGTTTATGGCCTTTTAATTATACCGTAATTGCAACCTACTCTGTTTTTCCAATTGCTAGTGAAAGTGCAAGAACCATAACAAGCGTGGCGGAACTTGTGAAAAATATTTACCTGTAGAACTGTGTTATGTAGTTTCGGTTCAGTCATTTGACTTTACTCAAAAACGAAGTCAGTTTTAAACAAAAACAAATTTCAATACCATTTATTTCGTAATCTAATACAAGTAGAAAAAAAGGTTACTTTGAGTAAATACATGAGGGACAGCTAAGTTTCCTTTGATAATCTGTTGTCTACTACCACTTTCAATGACGTCTCCATCGATTCCACAACTTAAAAAATCCTGCCACAGTCGACCTTATAAGCTCGAGATTTTTGAAATTTGTTTTCCCTACATCAGCTCTGTAAGGACATGAAAAGATGGCAGTCGCTTGGTGCCAGGTTATGTGAATATGAAAACGTGAGAGATGACACGAAATGACTCGTTCATTCTCGTGAGTGTACATGGAGACGAGACATGCATTTACGGGAGCCGGTTCCTTATACATTCATAGATATTTACGCACCTCCGTCGCCGCAGCAAGGACAGTCGGTTTTTAGTTATTTTAACAAAAAAAATTAAATATTGCCGCAAGGAGCACGTATTTGGGATAAGTATGCAGCGTTTGACAGGTATTCGTGCAATACGTGTTATATTTTTCGGCCGAATGAAAAAGACATGTAGGCCGTTTCCGAATCCAATAGCTGTCAGCCATTCGAGAGAGGTCAGACTGTGTAAACACGGTGTTGTTTTCTCTGATCCGAATGCTGAATCTCCCTCAACAGTTTACATACTATGTACTTACTTTATTTACCTTACAAAAGCCATTTGATTTACGCACTAATCTCAGAGCCCCGGCCCTTTAACTGTTATAATATACGGCCCGATTGCTGATACTCATTTAACTTGGAACCTAACAAATGATTTTTATTTTTCTCCTTTAATCTTAATACACTTTTCCATTTGGTCTCATAAGCCATTACACTAGTTAAAAAATGTCTCAAGGCAAACCCACGGTTATGGATTTAAGCCATCGTTTGGCCCAATGTATCTTGGCATGCATTGTCCTGGTGATATAAAACTATCAGTAATATCTAGTAGGTAATTAATTGGCCCTTGACAAAGTAAGCAACAACGATGATTCGCTTTGAATTCGAAATCGATGCTTTGGGTCCATTCAATTGAGATACCAACGATATCAATTGTCTTCTTTAATTTTAATCTTCTGTATCCCTTGATTAGATCGTACATTTTTTCGATGTTTTTCAAACAGATCAGTAGAATCTTACTGTAACCGTTGCAAGGGGGATCTATTTTTATGCCTTTGCAGCTGTCCATTCGTCGTGATGAGTGTAGAGTAGTTGCACTTTGTTTCTCCAAAGCTTTCGATTATATAGCGCCCATGTAAACAAGCTTCAAACATATGGTGTTGGTAAACATTTCTCTGAATGGATTGTGAGTTTTTTAAGCAGTCGATCCAGGCGAAGTTTTCATATGATGGATGTCTTAATACTGCCTTCTCAACATCTTCCTGACTGTTGTTAATGTTTATCAACAAATTTCTTTCTCTTACTCGTAATCCAATCTATTTTCTCGAATAAAAGTAATGTTGACTTTGATTATTCTTTCAGGACATCACAGTAAGTACTCAATTCAATTACAGCGTCAGCGAGTGTCTACCGAACTGAGCTTTAAAATTGATTCGATCATCAATTGGGGTGTGAAAAACTGAGTAGAGGTCAACGCGTTAAAAACCCAGTTTTGTCTTCTCTATCTGAAGCGGTAAACTACTGTCGCCAAAATAAAAATGAATGGAATTAATTTTGTGAAATTCCTCTATCATTTTTAATGCATGCTAGCGCTAATTCTCGTTGGAATCGATAGATTATAGGTGATGCCAAAGTTGAATCTAGATGCCCAGGCTACTTCAAAAGATGAAACGTTTTTTATTTTTTACTTGTACAGACTTGACTACGATTAATAAGGCCTGTATTCTTCAGAAGCTTGAACATAACTCGTATGTTTGGGTACTTAAAATTCTTATTGAGTTTACTTGATCGTGTGATCAGTAATCAGGCTATTCGCAGCCAAATCTCCTTTACGTCATCGAAATAAATGTAAGATGCACTTTTATGCAGGCACTTTCATCACAATTTTTCGGCGAGTTATATATTATGTACTTGTGTCCGTCTGTTTGCCTAATTGCAGTATACACGTGGCTTTTTCCGCACATACCTATATTTTAATACCTGTTTTCGGCCACACTGTAAATAACATTGGTCAAAATGAATGCGCATTGTCACCTCACTATCATTCTCTAAATCTCACCTATATGTTTTCCTTCATGGGAAGCAGTGAAGACCGTACCATATCAACACCTCCCACGTCAACGCCTAAGATATGCACCTCATACGAGCGAATGCAGGACAAGGCAGAGGAAATGAAACGTTATACAGTCGCCACAAGCATCACAGATTGTGGTGTTACTTAAGCCTAGCACATTGAAGTACTTAACAAAAGCATAGTGCCCCTTTAGGACGCAAATAAGTTTTAAGTCTTTTCTACAGAGAAATGGCAAAGAATGCCAAGGATTTCTTACAGAAGTTAGGTAGCATCACCAGTGAAAATTCGAGTACAATTAAATTCTAGCTCTGACTCTAATTGGAGCCAGTACCTCATATAAAGAAAGTGAATTTGCTCAATAGACCATCAGACATATCCATGCGACTGTGGTCGTAGAATAAGTGTCACGCAATGTCCTCAAATTTCCAGTGTGTGTAATACCAAAAGCCATCTCGCCTTATTCATTTATATTTGATAGACTTATCTCCTACTGAATTCTCCGTCGGGTCGCAATAACTCTTAGACCAGGAGAGACTAATTATTTAGAAATTAAAATAAAAACCTAACTAAAATGAATAATTTATATCATTGCAGGTGATAACCAAATAGCAAAATGTCTTCTTCAGACTTAGCTGCACGCGTAATGGAAGTAACAGGTACATATCTCCTCAATGCTCGTCACTGAAAAACGAATTCTAATTTTCTGTATTTATAGGCAGTACACGTCAAGTTGCATTAAATTTGCTTGCTGCATGTGCCAATGATGTCCAAGCTGCTGTGAATCTCTTCCTTGCAAATGAGGAAAATGATGGAATTGATGTTGAGTCCGTTGTTGAATGCAATGACGAACCTGAAGTTCGTGCACCAATTGCACCGATACGAGAACAACTTATTGGTCCAGATGACGATAATTTTCGTCAAGCAACTCACGTTACAGGAGCTGCAGGAAAAGCTCGATCACTGCCTCGTATAAAAGTTTGCCCACTACGTGACTTTGCACGAGAGGGCAGTATGATGGAAGAAAGTTTGACTGGTGCAGATATGCCTCCATTAACTGGAAATGACCGGCAGACACGCGCTCATAGAATAGCATCGACAGCTAGGAGTGCTCGTTCTTCGACATCCACCAGTTCTTCTTCGTCTTCTTCGACATCTATAAACCGTTTGGGAGACTTGTTCCGTCCTCCTACAGATATAATTGTAGTTGGAACTTTTCAATATGCACGCACGAGAGCAACTAATATGAAACGTTGGCTTCTCGTAAATGTGCAAAGTGATAACTTTGATTCACAACTCTTGAATCGTGATGTTTGGTCGCAGGCTAAAGTACGAAATTTGGTAAAGAAACATTTTCTGCTGTGGCAGGTAAGTGAATGTTATTGTTATTATTTTTCTGTTTGAAAATATCCCGGCTCTGCATCCTATTTTTTGTTAGGTGGGCAAGAAGGCAACAAATTTTTGGTTCAAGTGTGAAATGGGGGTTTTGCATTGACAATTTAATTTTATTTTTTTTACACAAACGTCAAACGTCAAGACACTTTTCATTTCGTTCCTTCAATCTTTTACTCCATTGAAAGCAGTGTCACAGACCGCTTCATTAGACGAAAATTGTTTTCTCTTTGAACTCCCTCTTTAGGTTAAAAAAAAATTTGGTGGGGGACAGTTTAAAATAAGGCTGTAGGTGGATGAGCACTCTCGCGAGAGATGGGACCGTGATTGAACCTCAACCTTCCGCTTACTAGTCCAACGCACTAACCAATGAGTTACGACGCTCAAGTGTAAGAATTACACTTTCAGTTAATAGGTGAGACCATCTTATTCTGTTCCATTCTTCACCAAGAATACGCTTCCTATGCACAGTTAAAGGGTATTCTATTCTTCCGTTCTTGGTCAACAAGGCAGAGTATATCACATATTTTCTCACCAATAAACTTGTAAGTAGGTAGTCAAGTATATGTATGCCCTTTTATTCGCTGCTTATTTAGGCCTGTTAAGCCGGTTTTTGATAACCCTGGGATTTCATGAAACAGAGAACCACTGATTTAGAACGAGCCAGATTAGGATATTATTAATCTTAGGGGGTCATTCAGCTCAATCCTACGTAAATCAGCCAGTGCTGTGAAGGAGTAACTCCCAAGACTCCTTACTCTTTTGTAGGAGAGGGCAGGACAATCACACAGCAGAAGCGTAGATTTAATTTCTTTATTGTCGCTGCATATTCTATAGTATTCCTGATCGTATACCAATGGCACAGTGACCAGTAATCACAACATAGCCGATCTGAATATTTCTTTAAGAATCTTGGGATGCATCCCCATTATTTTAATTATTATTGTTTTTTTAAAGTTTCTTTTGTACCTTGCAATAATTTTACCTCATATTGCTAAAGGTTTCCTCTGATACATCTGAGGGTACGCGATTCGCTACATTTTACCACTGCAACACAACTCCATATGTTTGTATAATCGATCCAAGAACTGGAGAGGAACTGTGGAAAAGTGACAATCCAACTCGTATAGATTTTTTGAAGTCGTTACAAATTTTCCTTAGTGAAAATTCATCCGAGGTACGTGCACTATTATATTACCGTTTACCTCATGACGAAATTTAATTTTTGATTTTTTTTTTTTACCATAATAAAGGGGTTTTTTCAAAGCGATTTTACGAAACCCGGTCCATCATCTACGCAAAAATCATCCACGGAATCTATTTCCGAAGAATCATCCTCATCTTCGGCAGATAACAGGAAAAGAAGTCGCCCTGTTGAAGCCGCCACTGAGTTATCTGAAGACGAACAGATTAGATTAGCTGTTCTTAACTCTCTTCGAGAGAACGGTTGTGGTAATCATTCAGCCAAAAAATCTAGATTCTCTGAAGGTGAGAACGAAGAAGTCTTCCACGAAATATCAGATAGTGATGATGATGTACAAAATGTTCCTGCTGAACCAATTACTACACAAAAGGAGTGTATTAAGGATGAAGATACTGCCGAACAAGTGCAGACAGCTCCAGAGATGCATACTGCATACCTCGGAAGCTCTACAGGTGCTTAGCTAAACGTTAATGATTGAAATTGTTGTTAAATTTGTTTTGTGTTCTTTTTTTGTAGATGAAATAACCACACTTAAAATACGTTTAGTAAATGCAGGCGTAGATGAAAGTGTCACAATAAAATGGCCATCAGATACTAAGCTACGTGCACTCCAATTATATATTTCAGAACATTTTCCTATGGTGAAAGAAAAATTTAAATTAATCTCGCCATTCCCTCGAAAAGTTGTCGATCTCAACGAGGACAGTGACATGCAAACGCTGAAAGATGCAAATTTGCATCCATCATCAACATTACATGTGCATCTCGACGACTGAATACTTGTCTAAAAAGTACGTTGTTTGTTTTAATTAATAATTAATTTTTTATAACATTTATTTATATTTTTTTTATTCGATTAATAAGAATTTTAATTTAATAGTTGGCGTGAACAAGTACTGCATTTATTGCTAAATTATGTTCAATAAATAAATTAAATTTACCTGTGTAAATTCAAAAATATGGAACATTTTTTTAACGTTTCAGTAGTGTCTTGGGGCTCCATATTTCGGTAATAAGATCGATATTCACATATGGGGTGATTGTCTGTTGGGCAACCTTAGATAAAGTCATCAACCGCTTATATTCTGTTCGTGCATAAGCGAAGTATTTTCTACAACTGCCTCTGCAGCACTGGATATTCTATTTCACCTGATACTCCTTGATATCTTTAGAAGGCAAACGGCAGTTGGTTCAGCCTTTCGCCTTAAAGCAAACACACAGTGGTCTAGGAAAGGATTTGGACACGCATCCATTCTGAATAAATTTGAAATCCCTCCCAAAACACGGACTACACTATCATCTAAACTTTAATAAAACTTTCCAAGATTATTAGACTACCAGATTATTCTGAGAGAAAGATGTATTCATTTCTACACCGAAGACTTAAAAAGCAACGACGGGATTGATGGCGGTGGTTCCTTTGATAGGCTTAACCTCTCTCTCCGTCTTCAAAATAATTGTAGCGTGTTCCATGCGGAAATAATGGCGATTTAGGAAATCATATCTTCACTATAGAAAAACGTGACATCCGCTAGGGTTGTCGCACCTTATGTTCGCGGATTTCGAGAAGGCCTTTGACGGGGTAAATCCCGAATACATATGGAGATCTTTTCTCAGGACAGAAATCCTACCAAAACTAGTTGCTCTTACAAAGGAGGTGCTTCGTTCTGCACAATGCCATCAAAGGTGCACCTAAGAGGCATGGCATCCAATGGAGATCGTTTGAAGGGTTAAGTCATTTGGACTATGCCGATGGTGTCTGTTTTATAGCAGGAACCAACAGCTGTCTAGCTGGGATGTGTTAATCACAGAATGTGAATGAAAAGTCAGTCGGTCAAAGGCCGTTCCACATAGCGTATTAATCTGAAGTAGACGCCAATTGCTAGGCGAATTGGCTCTCCTTACGCGCTGAGATGAGACTCTTCGAGTATAACGTTATATTCGTGCTCTTATTGCTCGCTCTCTGTGATGCAGCCTAAAGATTCGTTGACCGCATATTATATTCAATCATTGGTCACACACTGAAGAAGCCAAATGACAACATCGCGAAGCAGACCTCCGAATGGGATCCTCACGGTACATAGCGGGTTGGAAGATCAAAAACAATGTGGAGAGAATAGGACTAAGTCATGAATTTATGTTCACAGCTATAACTACGAATATGATTTCTTATTCACTGTGAATACCATCTGTGACTGTGAATGCTGTGTGGAACTTCAGGACGTTAGATGTGTATGGTTTATTGCGAATACAGAAATGTGATGTGAAAAAAGAATTCCTCCCTTATTCATTCATTCAAAATTTCGGGCGAACAAAATTGTTTCGGGTGAAAAATTTTCCGGGTGAAACTCACAATAAGGCTGATTAACATTTAGTGTATTCACATTTTCGTTCATCGTTCGTTGCGTAGCAGTGAACAATGCTAGTTGTGTATCGTTTGTTCCGAATTCCTTTTTCATGTTTTAATCATTCACAGTTTATTTTTAAGTCGTTCACAGGCTGCGAATGTGAATTTTCATCCGCAGTGAATAATCCACAGGTTGTGATTTTTTGGCCATCTCTAAGATCAACAATCTTAGCTAAAGCAGCGCCCCAGAAAGATGGAGGAGATTTGCTGTCCCACTCGAGGTTGAAGAAAACATGATATCCTCGAACAAAATGAGTCGCTGGTAGATGTAAGGCATCTTGTTAGACCGATTACAACGCATCCGGTGGAAAATGTAATTTTTGGCCACAAAAAATCAATTGTCATTTTAAGTTCAGATCAAACAATTATTCTTTGAAGTTTCTCTATGACTAAGTATGCATTTTAGGAATCCCAAATTCTAAAGTTTAGCTTGTTGAGACAGACTCCGAGATAAAAATGAACTTCGTCTGAGAAGATTATTGTCTTAATGCGGGTCACATATGCTATGTCTAACGATGACTCTATCACTGTAGGTGCATGAGTTTATCTCTGCCAGCATATTCTATGGGTATTGGAACAAGGACAATGGCAGGGCATTCCTTAACAAGGAGCTATAAAACACATTGAACGACGGTTGGTTAGTATTCAAGGATGGCGTTTCATCGCCAAATATATTTGTTTTAATTCTATGCATTGGCCAAAGGAGTTGTGATGAGCTATGGAATCTAGATTGGATTAAAATGGATTCTAAGGTGAATGCGCCTGTTTTCTTTATAAACATATTTCCTTTAGAATCTCGTTTTCCTATTTTCTCTTTGAAATTAACTAATTCGACAAGCTGCGTTATTGGGGACACTCCAGTCAAATGAAGAAACTGTTTGCAGTACTGGTGATTTTTATTTTAATAAAATATTTTGCATATGTTTCCTTAACTGTCAGTGCCCCTTGAGATATTCCTGGCAGGCAACTGGTTTTGGAGCATCTCTTTTCCTCTTAAGATTTGGTTTATTACTGCTTGTAATAATTTTTGGGACTTGTTCTGTTGTGGCTTTTCAATCTAATACTTGTTCACCCTCTAAATTATACTCCACGGAGGTCATGCTCCATTTGAATCGCAAGCTCTGTAGCGGTGATATCGCGTACTGTCCGCCATATTCCCTGGTGTGGCCTGCCGAGCATCCAATGGGGATAGCTTCGTAGAACACACTGGATTAAAGGGTGGCAATTCTTGGTGTTTTACTTATCGTTGCAATATATGACAGGAAAATGCCCCAGGAGTCCAGAGACACATTGCCCTTCTACCAATGATAAGCTTCCTGCCACGGGAAGGTTTTTTTTTCAGATTTTTACCACCGACTGCGACTCTATTACGAAGCTCCCTAGTTGGTCTCTGCAAGTTTCCGTTTGGGCCATTAGCCTTGGGATGCACTTTTTATTCTTGCCTTTTGGAAAACTTTTGAATGTCGCTTCGGAAGTAACACATTCCTATGAACTCAGTCGTTGAACGCTCTGCGATTTTAGCCGATTGCCGTAGAAGGTTGATGATACCTGATTGAAAGGTTCCGACTACTGGATACTGGGGCTTGTCTGGCGCTGATCGCAATAGAATCAATCTGGTTGACAGTTCGTTGATCCGGAGACCGCCAAATCCACTTGTGAATAATGTGAGTAATGAGGTGTGGGATTTTTTTTTAGTATGGTACGATAGGTTGCTGCTAAAATGGTTAATTTCATATTTTTATACAACGGAATGCACATACATACCGTTTACCATTGCTACTATTTGATCCTTTCCTTTAACATCAAGTTAAACTGTAATGCTTCACTAACTTCCACCTGAAGTGACATAATTCCAGACAATCTCATTGTCTACCATTGATGCAGAACTCAACATCATCTAAGCACCAACTATTCCAGATAACTATCACTATAATTGTCCGATTCTCATAAAAATCACTTCAGTTGTCCATAACTTTCAATCGTAGCCGTGATTCAGTCACCTGGCTTCCTTCACTTCGTTTTAACCTACGCAATAATAAATATAAATTCCGAAATACAATTTCAGTGCCTTATCGAAGTAAATGTAGTACGAGTAGTTACTTTCGCTTTTTGTTTTTCTCTATCAACCTCGTCATCTCCATGTCGATCGCTTTCCCTTCCTATCTGAAGCACTTGTATACTGTAACAGCTATTGCTACGGATAGATGACACAACTTATGCAACCAATTCACCAAATCACACACTCGTTGTTAATTTTCCACAATTACCATGCCGCATTCATAATCAGGACGCACCGCTAACATCACAACCGTTTGGAGCAACAAAATTAGTCCAAAAGATACCATCACCCATCACAGATTGTACTTCGTGCCGCAGTTCAAATTGGAATTCTGTGACGTCGGTGATCCTCCATAACTTCTATCTGCATTTGAAGAGTTACTTTATCTTCAATGAATGGAATTCGGGTTTCATCATAACTACGGCTAAATACGTACATATGTGTTCAGGAGTCATAAATAAAATTGCTGGGGTCAGAGGTGGGATCATTTTTAACACAACATCAGCAACATAATCATCAGCTTGAGGATGTGTATCATTACTCAATAATTCGGTTCGAATGTAATTCGTAGAAGCTTAACATCACACAAAGGGGCCAAAAGTTGGATGGACTAATTTTTGGATAGTATTCATATTATTTTAAAGCTCGGAGAATGTTATACCTTTGCAAAGCATGTGAAGGTTTAACCTACATTTCTCTTTTGATTAAGTGGTGATCCCGTTAAATGGTCATTACTGAATCGCCTTTGCATCTTTCTGCGAATTCCAGGAACTGGTGATTGGAACAAGTGGTTCTCAGAAGGCGGACGTGGAGCTGAGGAATTCCCTCATTGGAAGCAGCGGAAGCCTTATTTGAGTTAGTCAGCTCCTTATTTAGAGCTCAAGTCAGTAAGTGGCTATCAAAACTTGTACAGGGTCTTTAAAAGAGATACTTACTTATTTATGGCGTGTATTCCCTTATGGGTCCTAGGAACTCTGTTTCGCCTACGCGGCATCGTGTACGATTTCTGGAAATTTTTGTTGGCTCTCCCCAACTTCTGTGTCTCTATCTCGACTGTGCTGCGCCAAGTACCAAGTATCCTGCGTTAAATGGTTCAGTTGCATAGCTTGGTTAGCTATTAAACTGTCACTTTTTCGAAATGGGTGATCCACTTCCACTTCGAATACTTGTGCCTGTTTGTTCCTTACTTGGTGTTAGAGATACGATTGGACCAGAAAATTCTTAAGTGTTGGCGCCGACACCGGTTAACGAAAGTTTGCAGCTTTTTCGTGATAGTGAGGTCACTCTCCACGTGCTGCATCCATATAATAGCACGAATTCAATGTTGGAGCGGAACAGTCTTAGGCTGGTGTTTAAACTGATTGCGTTGCTTCGCCATATTTAGGACAGCATCTCGAACGCAGACTTTTCTTTGGCGATCCTGTTGGATGTATCTATTTCAACATGAGTTTGTGCCAAGGGTGATCATTTAAGTTTTTGTGGTATTAATTTTCAGCACGACGATTGTTCAATGGTAGAACGATAAATTTCTTGCTACGGAGGCTTTACACTAAATATCTGTCAATATTTCAAGCTCGTTGGTGTTGTCAGCCTCGAAATAACACATACTTAAAAAAGAAGCCAACAGATGGCCTACCATTTCGAAGCCATAAAATACTCCACTGTGCCTTATTAAGACTATATTCTACCTCTTGGCATCTCCAATAGAAAATGTGATAGTGTACAACTATAGTGTACAATTGTACTGCAATCTTACACTGAAGCTAGTATTGGGATCGAAAGTTTAAGCTTTGTTTGATCATGAAGATCGGATAATGATGACGATGATGATGGTGATCAACCGTGAGTTTCGTTTTGCAGCTTAGTATGTACAGCAAGTATTTAAAGCGCATACCGTCTCAGAGGGTTTTGCAGCCTCAGTCCTCCACAAAATGCCGACGATCCCACACGAGGCTTTCGACAAGGATCATTATGCTACCTGTACAGCATCCTAAGGAAATTTGTTGATCTGTGGTTAGTATTTATGTAGATCTTAATGTTTTATAACACGTGCGTTCCACATTATAGATTGCTTCATGACACGCTTTCAGCATTCCTTTTGGATGCACAGACACAAAAAAAAAAAACAAAAACCACATCAGACAGACAGATAGACGAAGAAGACAAGTGGAGTGACTGAGGCAAGGCAAAGGCAGAGCACCCACTTCAGAGAGTTGTGAGCGCGCACCTCATCACATCCGACATCAGCTGTGTGCTCGAAAATCACTTTAATTGCAATCCGAATCAAACTGAAGCGTAGCAGGTAATGAGATTTTGAGGCTTTTGTAGGTTTTTCTCTTGTAATTTAGTTTGTCCAATGGTAAGTCACACATAAGGAAGATATTTTGAAGAGACCATGATTATATAATGTTATGTGTGCAGCTGGCTTGTGTGTATTTGGGTTTGGTATTCGAGATACATTTGTATTTTGTTGATGTTTTCACTTGGATGAGAACTGATTGTACGAGTGTAGTTTATACGTTAACGTACGTCATGATGATGACCTTGTAACAAAGATGGTTGTGTGGTTATTTGCTGTCTTGTCTGAAATAGTGTCTGAATGATTTAAGTTAAGTAGTGTCAGCAGTAAACATTAAATATTGTCTCAACGTTATTCACGTTAAATGAATTTAAGTATTTCATCTAGCGATTATCTGAAATTGATTTCTGACTGGATTCTGAGCAGTTTTTGAAAATACAAGCTTAAGCTCATTCTCGCAGATAAAGTCTGCTCCGGGCAATGGCTTAGCATTCACAGAGAAGATGTGTTATGTACTCTGAGATATGTAGGTAGGTTATTGTAGTACCTGCATACATCCGTGTTCTATAAAGCTAATCTCATTGCGCCCTTCTTTTAGTTTCATAATTTTCCCAGATTTTTCCGATATAAAACTGGCAACAGGGCCTAAGATACCCTCTGCCCTTATATGTTAGGCCATCATAGGTCAGATTCTTTTGAGAATAATTTATGGTTTCATGACTTCAATTATACCACTTTGGGGAGCTTTACTTTGGTCAGTTCGTCTGCATTTTCGTTGCCCTCTACAGCGTAGGTCCAGGACCCTACATAAACTGACACGGTTTTGCGTCCATAATGCCGTGAGCAATTCAGATTTTGTGACTTTATTCGCAACCTGGCTGTCGATGTAGATGGCGATATTCTTGTCGGATACTGATCCCATCGCTAGTAATTCCTTAGAAATATGGAAAATCGTCTTCAAGTTGACACACACTTTTCTAAAGCCTTTGACCCAGTGCAGCATATTGTTTTAATCAAGAATTTGAAGCTACTTGGGTTTCGTTCCGATATCTTAAAGTGGACTAGTAGTTACTTCGTTAAGTGTAAGTAATTTGTTATAGTAGGATTTGCGGTATCGAAAGGATAAATGTTTGGTGATAACTTTCAGGAGGATAAGGACACCTAATTTATAATTCTACATATATGGAAAGAGTTATTTGATGATGAACCTAATTTTTGTTTATATTTTGACTAAGTTGTTAGTAAAGCAAACCGTATGTTTGGTTCTTATTATGACACATTTGCCAATCTAATTTTATATGAATAGATCATTTCACTTCGAGGTAGTAAGGGACTTTGTCTACCTTGGCTCTGCTATGAACTCTGAAAATAACATCTCATCAGAAATCAAACGAAGAATAACTCCTGCCAATCGCTGTTTCTGTGGGCTGAGAAGGCAATTGAGTAGTAAGGCCCTATCTCGAAAGACTAAGGAGACTCTTTATAAGACCTTAATCATAGTAGTCCTGCTTTATGGCGCTGAAGCATGGACTCTTTCGAAAGCGGATGAAGATATCCTTGGTCGCTTCGAGAGAAAAATTCTTCGTAAGATAAACGGTCCCGTTTGCGTTGACGCGCTTTGGAGGAGAACATTCAACGATGAAATTTACGAGCTGTACAACGACATCGACCTAGTCAAAAAACTGCGCATCAGTCGCCTAAGATGGCTAGGATATGTAGAGCGAATGGACACAAATGCTCCGGCCCGCAGAGTCTTCGAATTTAGCCCGGATTGACCACGCAATAGAGGGCGACCTCGCCTAAGGTGGCGCGCACAAGTAGAAGGGGACCTAACCCAGCTTGGAGTGCGCAACTGGAGGCAGCTAGCTAAGAACTGGGCTAACTGGAGAGACTTGTTGGTTATGAACCAGGTTCACCCCGAACTGTAGGCCACCTAAGTAAGTAAGTAAGATCATTTTGTAAAAATACTGTTATGAGCTCTTATTTACCACTATTACCAATATTTTCCTTTGACGAAACCCTTTACATCATTAACTCTGTTTTTTTGTTGACCTCCAAAAAGCACTGGTATTAGCATTCAACCTGCCTACACCCCGTTATGCATCTTAAAATCGATATTTGATAGCAAAAATTAATTATGCAATACATATTTTCGAACTTACCGCAGTTGCCTGTCCCTGTGTACTCGTATCACATGTAAGAAAATTTCGAACGAATGTCGCACATTAATTGCAGTAATGTCGAACAAATTAGTTTGATTTGTCAATGCGATGTGCGGTAAGCTTAATCATATTCGATATGGCAGAGGTATTGAGAATTGTTTGGGGCTTTGTTATGCCCTGCATAAGTGTGGTAAATTAAAAGAAAAAATAATAAATAAAGGTGTGCGACTGTAGTCGTCTCTATTGTTGCCAATTATATTCAGTTGTGAAAGTGAATTTAGGTTTTTTTTTATATTATTATTCGTGGGTGTGTAATACAAATTGCAGAGTCAAGCGTTTGCCAATGAGCAAGAAAAATTTGTAACTAAAGAAATGTTCATTCATTAGATACTCGAATTATTTTCTTAGACTTTTGTCAAAACGCTGTGGCAATGATGAAGATAATTCAACCACAAATGGTATAAATTGATGGAATTTTTATTAATGAAGATGAGAATCCCAAAAGTTGGACTCTCACAGCACTAGAAATACATCCTAAATCATGACCAAACAAAGAAATTTCAACAAAAGATTTTAATTACATACTGTGAAGTCTCTTTGGAGAAGATATTATGATTTAAATACAAGTTCTCATCAATTCACATCATAAGTTCTCAAAAGAAAACAGAAAGCATATACTAACTGAGATCAGTTCTTAATATGAGAGCTTAAGTCGATCCACTTAGGAGGACAACTGATTTGGTACCGCAGTGTAGACTTCTTTTTTGTCAGGTTAGGAAAACTGCATTGGAGCACTCAGACATAACTGGCCCATTCTACTACCAGGAAGCAAGACCCAGTATTATCTATTTTACTGGAATTTCTTCGACTTTCGGAGAAAAGCCGAGAAGGCTTTTAGTGATGCAGAGCGTACATAACAATTGCTTTCTTCGCGGCAAAAGCCGGAAGGCACCTATTCTGGGTAACCAGAATTAGGCTCTGAGGGGTCTTCTGCCTATCCTTGAGAAGGCCAGGCAAGCACTGCGACCTAAAAAATCTTTTTTGTTATCCTTAAGTTCTCCTAGTAATGGAGAGCAGTCGCACAGGTTATGCTCAGCAGTCTCTTGATCTTCCACAAAAAATCGGCACATGTCCGTAGGACTTATGCCCATCTTGTGGAGATGGTAGTTGAGTGAACAGTGTCCGGTGAGGAAGTCCGTGAGGAGCTTACCATCACGCTTGTTCAATTTGAGAATTTTCTGACTTCTCCTGCTACCGGAAGCATTGATGAATCTCTTGGCTTGACGTAGCCCAGTTGTTGAGTTCCATTTAGAGAGTCTTTCTTCAAGATCCCATGAGTTGAGCTCCATTTTTATGTGGTTGGTGGGTAAGCCCCAAAACGGAGGCGGGCCAATGAATGACGATTGCGATCCTAGTCTAGCTAGCTCATCAGCAATTTCATTGCCCTCTATTGCCTCATGTCCTGGAACCCAATGAATTGTGATTTGATTATGAGCAGCGAGCTGCTTTAGAGCGTCCTGGCAGTTCCAGACGAGCTTGGACTCACAACAAAACGAGTTAAGTGCCTTTGCCGCCGCCTGACAGTCGGAAAAGATGACAATTTGTTTCCTACAGAGGCTGCGTCTGATGCATACTCTGGCACATAGTTCAATTGCAAAAACCTCGGCTTGACAGATGTGGAGCAGCCCAGAGAAACTGCTTGTTTAAAGTTGGGGCCGTATAGTTTTTTGGAACCCCATAACTCCATACAATGCGTTCCGGAATAATGGCTTTGAAGGGGCTGGCGAAGTTCATCCGAGAGGGCATAACGTCCGTAATACAAAGCGACGGACTGGAAATCAAAGGAATTGTATTTAGTACTTTTAGATGCCCAACTAGATCACCCAGTTTGAAGTTGCCATTTTTGGTTTTAGACCCCACTTCTTCCCGAACACTCTTGAGCAAGCCTATAACGCTGAGGTAGCCTTGGCCAGGGTTTTATCAAGATGTGGATTCCAAATAAATCTTTGGGCTAGGATTACTCCAAGTATTTGACTTCATTAGAGAAGTCAGCACAGTGGGGTCTCTTAAGCCTAGTCCATTGAGAACGCCAATAGGTTGTCTACAGTCTTTTCTGCTGAGGGACAGCAAGAAGGCCGCTAACTTCATACAAACGTTGGGGAGCATTAGTTTAGTACACTTGAATCCAGGAGAGCTGTGCCATATGCCAATCCTCAATGGAGGCCCTGACCGAGGACGCGGGAAGTGCCAGCGCAGGGTCAGGTCTTGAAAAAACATTCTCTGAGCCTTGATTAGCAATCTCATCGGAGATCTCATTTTTCGCAATCCCAGGGTGACCTGCGGCCCAGGCAAGAGTCAGAGAGTTCTGTACTGCGACCAAATTCAAAGAGTTTTTGCACTCTCTTACTATTTTGGCACGGGTTAGAAGGTGGAGCAAAGCCTTAAGCGCAGCCTGTCTGTCATTACAGACGCAAATAATCAGACCCCTTTACCTCATCGTAGCAATAAACTCGGTAGCCATTAGGATACTGTACAGCTCTGCTTGAAAAACAGTGGCATGCACACCTAAAGAGTAGTGAGTTTTCGGTCTCCACAAAGACACCTGCGCTAGATCCTTGACCACTTTTGGAGTGATCAGTGAAGATTCCATTACAGTCCAGTGCAGGCTTAGACTCTAGCGGAAGCTAGTGTTGAACGCAAGGAAAGTCGACTTTAAATTTGCACAGCAGCCGAAGTTCTAGCGTCATTGCATCAAATGGCATATCTTTCAATTCAGGGTTGTAGGATAAGTGTCTTAGCCAGCACGTCTAAGATGGTAGATTGCTTTGATAGTACAACCCATGATATACGTATCAAGTAGAGCAGAGCCAGGCGTACTCAAGAAAGCTCCGGTGCAGCCGAGACAGACCGTTTTTTGAAGTTTGGCGCACAAGGCAATTACATATAAAAGTCATCTGCATTTAATAACCGACGCATAAAGAGAACAACCTCGTAAAGAGAATAAACTTAGTTGTTAGAGGATTGACTGAAAGCTCATTCCTAGTGCACCATTCATCGATCACATTTAGAGCTGCCCGTTAGCACGCACAGTTTCCAGGCGTGGCCCAAAAGAAATTGTGGAAACATCATCCACATTTGCCTGGGCGTAGACATTTGAACTATTGAGAGTATAGAGTAGAAAGTCAACTATCACGCACTATAGCAGTGGAGACAGAACGCGATTTTGCGGGCAGGCTCTGTTTACACCTGCCATAACACCTGTACTAACAATCATCTTCGTTGGAACGAACACATATTCGAGGTCGCCAAAAATGTCTGCAAAATGTCTAGGATTCCTTAAGCGGTGCAAGAAATATTTTACCCCATCTGATGTGGCCTCAATATATAAGGCATTCATCCGCCCAAAAATGGAATACAACGCCCACATCTGGTCTGGTGCACCCAAAACCGTTTTGCACATTCTAGATAGGGTTCAGAACCGATAAAACTAATAGGTGATAGAGACATTGTGAGTTCCATAGACTCACTAGAACATCGTAGAAATGTCTCTTGTCTTCCCCTATTTAATCGCTTATTCCACAAAAAATGTTCCAACGAACTAGCCACTTGCATTCCTCCCCTTCAAAATTTCACCCGCAATACGCCTCACGCTTCGAATGCACATCAGTTCACCCTCAAGCCCAACTTCGGACGTACTGTCAAATATAGGGATTCGTTCATATGCCGAACGACACGTATGTGGAATGATCTTCCAGGCTCTGTGTTTCCTCATCGCTACAGCATTCAAACATTCAAAGCCAACGTGCACCGGTACCTCCTCTGTTCCTCTTCTCCCTTTTCTCAAACGCCCGTGCCCTGAGAAGTCAGTATAAGGGTATTCATACCCCCTTTGGCGCGCGTAAATTATTATTATTTCCTATCGATTCTCACTCACTCAATTCTAGCAACTAGGTTTTGAAGTGCAGCCTCGCAGGATTTTCCTCGCTGATATGTTCCATTTCAGATAGAGGGTGCATCTTCTGTGCAGATCTGTGCATGTGAAGCTCTCTCCAAACTTTTCAGCAAGACAGACTTATAGATCTAAAAGTCTTGGCGAGGGAGTAGTAATCCCACTTTTTGGTATAAAGCCCACTTAAATCATACGCCAAGGCGTCGGAATATATGCCAATGTATAACTCGTTGTGAAGATTCTCTTCAGAAGTGGTAGCACCTAGTTTTTACTTTGTCGCAGCAAGGCTGGGTACACTCCATCAGTACTAGGCGATTTGAAGCTATCAAAGGATGCTGTTACTGCTGCTGTTACCACGGCCGATGCAGTATACCAACTACGCTGAATTTTACGACTTAAATATATAAGGCTCAGCCTGTGTAATCGGGCCAAGCTGTCCTAAGTCTTGCTGATTCAGTGGGGTTTTCCTTCATTTCAGAAAACATGGTACTATGAGCTGCGTTTAGAGTGTTGTGTCTCTATTTTGAATTGTCTTTGGCTAGCCTTATACATATCTTTAGCAGTCTTCGTCTAACATGGTTCTTTTGCCACATTGAAGAGTTTCCTGGTTTTTTTTCCTATTATTAGAGTATTCCACAGTCCAACACGGAGATACATATGCATTCTTATGATTCTTTGTGAACAGGGGATGGGCTTTTGGACAAGCTTTACGTAAAATATTGATAATATTGCTGTTGCCTCATCAATCTCGGTGGGTCCATGAATTGCATGGTCCTGCAGATTCCTTTTCATTCTATTAACCTCACTAATAAACAGGTCCTAGTTAAATTTTCAAGGGGTCCTATCTGGTATAGGCAATGTCTTATTGATTTTTAAAATTCTCTAATTTAGTGGTCAGAGAAGTTTTCTTCTTCCATAATCTTCCAATCTTATTTGGTTGTGGAATTATTCATGACTGTTACGTCATTAACCTCTTGTCCAACTACATCGTTGTTTCGTTACCTCTATTTCCTACTAACAAGTTATTGTAATTTGCACTTGTTTTATATTACTTATGTATGTTGGTAGCGCTACAATACGGGGTAGATCTGAGTCTCAACCAACATGTATCTTCAATTAGCCTGGTCGTTAGCTAACAGTCTCTAATTGCGCACTCCGAGATCCCTTTCTATTTGCGTTGTCCCTTCGGGTTGGTTACGAAGACTCTGAGGGCTGAAGTGTTGGGGTTCATTCTATCTATTCCTAACCATTTTCAACGACCAATTCGTCTTGAATCTTCTCCTTCTTGTCAACGCAAACGCTATGGAATACTACTACTACAATTGTGGTCTTAGCCCGAAGATATAACGAAGAGTTTGATTTCAGCGATATTGTTATTGTCAGATGCAATAGTGGAGCCAAGGTAGACAAATTCTCTTACTACCTTCGAGGTTATAGCTCTCCACTATTAGTTTCTGTCCGAGTTCTCCGATTGAACGCTTTTGATTATCTTTATATTCCTGTCGTACTTTTGTTCATCCATACTTGATTGATGATTTGGTGCATGTACCCCACCAAACCTTCACTTCCTTCTTCGAATAACTCCAATGAATGAATAACTGTGCCAACCTCACTCTTTCGACACTACATCCATGTAGAAGCTGCTGGAAATGCTGCCTAATTCCCGGTGACGAAGTTTCTCTCGAAGGATCTCCGTTCTTACCTTTACCAGTACCAGTTGCTCGCCTTTCCTATAGGTCTGCCGACTGCTGTTTCCGTTGCGCGTCTCTTTGATTTTCCAGAGCTCGGAGACTTCACATGCCCTCTCTTCCAATGCAGGATTTTCCTCTTCTGCTTTCTCCTGGCTAAGTTTGCTTCCCTCGCTGCTCTTGGTACAGCTTTTTACGATATGTGTCTTATGTCGCCATTTCGTTGCATTTGTCAGCATCATCATACGATGGACACCTTCATGGAGGCGGGTGGTATCCCAGACTTATTCTTTAATGATGTTTGCGATACTGGGTCCACTGAGTGTTGGCGTTAGTAGAATGTAAGTGGACAGCGGAGAGTCTCCTATCGCAAAGGAGGCTATCACTATACACAACCATGTCCGTCGACATTAATACAATCCCGTGAAGGGATCTCTGTGCGTGGTCTTTATCAGTTAGAGTTCATTTTGGAGTGTCATTCTTTTTCACTGCATTTGTAGACTTTCAGGTTTGTTGAGCCATATTCATAGCTTACTCTGGCAAGACGGGCCAGAAAATCCCCCTTGACAAGCAATATCATTGTCTCTAGAATCTCCTTTCGACTTTTTTCATTTTTATTTCGTGAATCTCTCGTCCTCTGGAATACTCTGGATGTGTTTACGAGTTTGAGGGTCGATCTTAGTACTTGCAGGAGACTTCTGATTAGAATTGAAAGATCTCCCACATACCTAAGGAGGCAAACAAACAAAAGTTTTGAATTAAGTAAACTTTAATGCGATTCGAAACAAAACATAAGAATTCCCAATTTGAAGTGAATGCCTGACTGTTCACCTCTCTACGCAACAAACTTATGCATATCTATACAGCTACATACCTACTCGTACATGAGACAAGTTTAAAAAAGTCTCTACAAATACTCGTCGGCGAATTTCTTCCACTCACTGCAACTCATGATTATTCATCGCCCAAGGCACTGGACTCTGTATCTTAACCGCTAAATTACCCACCCAGGAAAAAAAATCAAAACAATCCACACACGTGCACTTTGTAGGGCACCAGGTCTGTTCGGTTGATGTGCATCGTCTGCTTCATAACGAGGCCGTGATGTAATTGAGTTGCTTTTTTAGAGAGAGGCACACACCACTCAACACTTGGTTGTGTAATCTTCAAAATTCTTTGCATTTTTCCTACCTATATCCGCATTAAAAGTGCAGCAATCCACTAACTAACTGAATCCACAGATACACAGCAGACGAACAAAATTGTTCGTATCTTTATCCGCTCCAAATGGTAATTGAAATATTGCAGCTTCTGTAGACGTGCAGTCATTTCCTTCGTTTCGTTAGCAAGCACCTGAAAGATACAAAACAAAAAAAAAATCGCAGGCGAATTCATTGTTTCATTTACCTGTCAGTTATCAGATAAACCAATTTGTTCAGGAATATACATATGTACATATGTAAGTACCAGTGCATCGCATTCACCGGACAGACTGTGAAGATCGTCGAATTGTATCCGAAAGGTTCATCATGCAGCGATAGGTGGAAAGAATTGCAAGTTGCTTGCAAGTATTGTGATCGGAAATCTGAATTTTCGCCGGTTACTGTTTTGGGTCAAACTTGCGATTTGGATACTTAAGAAGTAGAAAACAAAGATTTCCCGGCAGTTTAAAGGATACAGCGTAGCATGACAAATAAAACGGGTGAAAGCAGAGGTACTTAAGTACTCGAAAGTAAGGTGCTTGCGCAAAAAAGGTTGTAAAGGCGTTAGGTGCTCGAAAAATACATATAAAAAAGATTCTCATCAATTTCAGGCAAATGTATCTTAAGATGCAATTTACGTACATCTCAAATTTTATAAAAAACTGTAAGTTAGGCATTATCATCACCATGAGGCGTTACAGCTCGGGTGAGCTTTAAGTTCTTAAACATTGCTTCTCCTGTTTTCTCGGTTACCAGCCACGGTTCCTTATGCCAAGTTCTTGATTGATCAGGGGTTTATAGTCAAGCAAAATTCTCAGATATAAATCGTAGCTATAAGTGAGTACTGATCTTACTAATATCCCGTAGAAGATCCCCAAATATCGGGGCGTTGCACTCAGTATCTCAAGTTCGATACTGAATAAGTGTCATCTTGGAATCCAAACCAAACTGGTAGCGTAACAGTGATGAACGCATTAGGAAAGCAAGTGTGCTCTCTACTTGTGCAAAAAGGCGTTTAGCAAAACGTGGATCTTCTGGATGTACACAGCGGTTGTAAGTTACATTTTTGCATATGGCTTCCTTATATGGTGTCATGCGATCAATCGAACATTCTGTTTGATCCATACTGCGGAAGTCTGACGGCCGAAATTGTGCAAGACTGAGGGAAAGCCGACTATGGCTATCGAACCTGCACGGCCATGACTCAATGCTATCCTGATGGGAGACTGTCAAAGTAGTGACGGAAGTCGATCACATGAACCCTAAGCTGAGCTAAAATTTAAAATAAGATTTTCTATCAGAATTCCTCCATCCAGCCTTATATGTATACCAATGGTTTTAAAATGGACGTTGGCACAGGAGCCGGCGTTATAACGAAACCCTTAGAATAGAGTAATCATTCAGAAAAAGGGCTGCAGTCTTTTCTAAGCCGAAATCACATTATAGAGGCCACGGAAACCATACTTGACAGTAATATCGTTGGTAAGACGATTATTGTTTACATAGACGGTCAAGCAACCGTGAAGACTCTGAACTCGTAGCAATCCGATCGAGGCTTGTAAAGATCTTCAAATCGCTTTTTAAAGGGATATCCAGAGCCAATTCGATGACGTTTTGCAGGGTTCCAGGGCATATGGATATCGCAAGTAACGGAAGGGCTGAAGAGGTGGTAAGAAAGGGGTTGGCGCTGCATGCATTGTAGGTTCTCTTTAAGAAAGAAAATTGAATATGAAGCTACCGGTAAAGAAAATGGAGTCTGGAGTGATCTGGACACATATGCAACATACAAGACGCTATGGTCGGCCTTTAGCAAGAAGAGATTAATTTTTTTGATGAAACTTAATCGTCATAATAGATAGGTGGTCGTCTCTGGCATAATTGGATGCGGAAAGCCTCGGTGTACACCACAGCGACTATTTAAGAAGCTGTAAGGAAAAGGAAGAAATCGATTCGGTTAACCAGCTGCTGTGACTGTCCGTCAAAAGATCGAGGAACCTTGATAGTTCCTGCGCCGAAATATATAGTCCTGGCGTTAACTCGAGCAAAACTGAACTGATGCTTTTCACCAGCAAAACCAAAATACCTGACCCACACTTCTTCGTCTAAATAGAATACAACTTTAGGTAGGTATTTAAAAATTATCCCAGACCCTTAACTCAACTGGAAGAAAAAAAACATTGATCAGCAAACTTTGGAAAAAAAAACAGGACATGCGACCAAAATGTACCGTGTGTGTACAAAGTACATCCAATCCTTACATAGAGGTCAACAGTCTGGTGACCAGCTCTACAAAAATACTATAACATAACTAAACTCATCAAGCTTCAAAGAACAGCATGTATGGGCATCACAGGAGCTCTATAATCAACTCCGTAAGATGCTCTAGTAGTCTTTCTGCATCTTTTACCTCAAAATCTACACATAAGAAGCATTACACTACATAGCGCGATCAGACTCAGACAGTCCAGGTGCCCGATTCCGAAACCCTATAGTCATAATAATATCCTGAATTCTCGACCCAGACAACTCGCCCTCAAAATGATCTTCACAAGATCAGAATGGCAAGGTGGACCGGTGATTAAGGTCTTCGACCTAACAATCTACACATGCGGTTCAAAGATGGACTGTGGAGTCGTTTGTGTTTTCGGGTGTGTTTTCTGAATCCTTAAACATCTCCATATCATGTAGACTTCCGTATACTGCCAGTGTTTTTCAAGCGAAATAACTCGCTGTTCTAGAAGCCTATCGCCAGATGATGCTACACACAAATATTATACCAAGGCAAAAGATCGCCATATTCATTGATACCCAAGCTATCAAAGCCATCGCCTCGGTCACTATATCCTCGAAATCAGTGCTAGAATGCCGAATTGGGCTAGCGTCGCTAGATGGTCAATTTGAGATAGCCTTGATCTGCATTACAGGACATATCAACGTTTATGGAACTGCTGATGAACTGCACAGACAAGGCTTAACCTTCCATTGTTCATTTGTGGAATCAGTTCGCGTTCAGCTTGGTTTGGAGCAGTCAGACTAGCAGCGATCACCAGGGGACACTGGCCTTTAGGAGACTATGCACTAGGAGGGTGTAATGTGGACACTGAAAAAGAAACTATTACCAACTATATATGCGCTTGTTCAGCACCAGCTAGGGCTCAAGTTCACATGCGTTGAGAAAACTGAAAACGGGACTTCTCGTTATGAAGTTGAGTTTATCCAAAAATGATTTCAAACCTAATATCACTTCATGCGCTAGCGTCCTCACTTCCGTTTGCTGCTCCATGATCATTTCGATTCAGTTTTGGGATCGAGAGATCTTTAATTCTGCAGATCTCTTGAGCTCAATAAGATGGTATTCTTTGGCCGTTTTTCTAAAATGATTAAAGTTCTTTAAGTCCGGGATCGATCTTGAACATCCGAAGAATATCTCCACCCTTATGTTGGCCTATTGACTTGAGGACCAGTGCAAGGCGTGTTAGCTTCTTGGGTCTCTTTTTCGTGGCTTTGCCATCGTCTAATCAGCGTCCTTTTGGTTGTGTTTGCACCTCGCTAAGCAGTTTTTTCAGACTTTCTTTTATTCAGCGCTGGCAGTTCTCTGTTGGGTGTTGTCTCCCTTTTCCTTTTGGTAGATTGGAAGCTGGTTGTGCTTCACCTTTCGGTGTCATGGCTCTTCTTCTTTTGGATGTGGGGGTCGCATCCTTATCGCAACGTTTGGGAATATTTACTATCACCCCCTTCTCGCAGGCTGCAAGTGAGGTTATCTGGAGTGTAGGTCCTGTTTGCGTTGCTTGTTAGATCGTGTTCGACTGGTCTCCGGCTTGTTCCCTCGTCTTGCTAGCCACAGGTCCGTCACTGCTACGCATTGTCAGCTAACCTTCGTACAACAGAACACTTTCTCTATCAGTAACCTTTCTTTTGCAAGAACAAGTTTGTGTACTCTGGGCTTCGATTTCGATGTCTTGGGAACGCACTTTGCCTAATCTCGATGCGTAGTCGAAATTCTACTTCCACTTAGGAACAAGAAGAATTTGAACAAAGTGCTCTTTGCTTGTGCTTAAGTGCAATGGACCACATTCGTGTCTGATTGTTTGGGATAAAGTAACGAGTGGAAAGGACCCCAATTGGTGTTGCCAATTATCTGCAGTGCACTAATATTTACATTGGCTCTTAGTCTCTTTCCCTTTCAATATTTATTTTCAGTGTATTTCTGTGTAAAAAAGTACTATCACTCAACTTTAATTTTTTTACAAACAAACCCAGAGCACAGGTGCACTTGACAACAACTTCATTTAAATGATTGGCAATTTGTCGGATCTGAAAAATGCTTTATTGATCTGAACTCGCCGGCGCACAGCGTAATGATGTGTTTTTTTCCTTTTCCATCCTTTTGATTAATTGTTCGAAATAATTTCACTCTTCAAAGAAGACAAGAAAAGGGGGAAAAAAACCGATTTACTCAAGTATACCTTTGTTCCAGAAAACTAAATGATTTCGAGCACCATGCCAGAGTGAAGATACTTTTTTTTTGTGTCCAGATTGTTTGTGGCCACCGATTGATTGACTTCTTCTTTGCAAAAACTCAATTATGTCTTTGAAACGGGTGAAGCATGTGATATCATTAATTGGCGATAGGTAAAAGTATTTCATCTCATTTTTATTGGTTTAAAATTGGAATTGTATCGTATCGCGCATGAGATGTTGCTGGTAATGGTTACTGTACTCGGTATCTTGCGGTTGCAAGTGAAGACCACTTTAGAGAATATTTTGTTATTTTATTTATTTTATGTAAGAAATTTTGAAGGTTGTGTGGGCTGTATGTATGTAAAGAAGAAGCAGAAGAGGAAGAAGAAGAGAAAGTGAATTACAGTATTTGAAAAAAATGGGAGCTTTAAGTCGATGGAATGTTACAGATACATCTTGATTGTGTAGTTTTTGAGGGGTGAATGTAAACGACCATGATTGTGATGTTGCGAGCTGACAGTAACCTATTTTAGGCTTCTTGAAGAAACTGACATATTCGTAGTGCCTGACGTGATTTACTTTCTTTATGTTGATACACTTGATTGGGGCCACCTACGAGGCGACACAGTAATGGGCTTCAAATAAAACCACGTAGCCTCAACTTGTTGATGTCTAATGCAATCTAATACAATCGCCTTTACCTGGGGCTGGGGACTTTTTGCTTATTCCTAATGAATGTATCTAGTGTAGGTGGCTTAACGTAGTCCAATAGTTTTTGGTAGATTGATTGACGCCCTGTTGGGACTGGGAGTGATATGAGGTGTAAGGACTATTTATGAGGATCATCTTCTGAGACGACAATATATTCTTCTCTGGGCAACGTGAAGTTCTACTTAGATGGACCAAATCTCAGCATCATAAAAAAAAAAATATCTGGGTTTAATTTTTGACAGGAAACCAAACCGAATAATTTTTTACTTCTTACGCTGCCTGAGACAGGATAGCCTTCTATTCTCATCGATGGCGAGTACGCTGCTTCTTGTTATCAAGACCAAGCGCTCTGGCATCCACAGAAGCGGAGATTTTACATTCCTTTTCATCTCGACCCTGGGAGCTGGGATTCGAGGATCTTTGTCTTGTCAACTCGTTCGATGTGGCCGACCCAATGTAGTAGACGCATCATGGTCTTTTGAAATATATCCACATCTTGGCATAGTTCGCGGTTGTATTCTTTCTTCCATTTCCCATCCTCTTTCATAACATATACTATATACTTGGTTTTGCACTCGTCAAGGTCACGCAAGGTCAATTCAATCAATTGCGGTGGAAGCTCTTACTACGGCACATTAAGACCGACCAATGATATCGTTATCGTCTGCGTATCTCAGCAGATGGACGGATTTGTTGTGCCTTCTGTGATCAGATCTTCCCTATGCTCTACATATGTACATATCTGCTGCAGTACAAGATTGGAGAAATCACATGATAACGCATCTATTTGCCGAAATACGGTACACGCTTTGAATAATTCAGACGAGTTACTTCCAAACTTTACATTGCATCGCTTTTTCTCCAGCATTATGCGAAACAGCAGGATTAATTGTGATGGGATCCCGAATTTAGCCATCGCCCTGCTGAGCTCCGCACGATGAATGCTGCCATAGGTTAGGTTAGATTAGGTTAAATTGGCTGCCAGCTATCGCCAATACACTTAGACCAAAGGAAGGTCCATTGTGATACCACATGGATCCAGGAGAAATTGTCCTGTCTACTCACTAAACGAATTTGAACTTCTTATGAAGCGTAAGAGGATCCTAATAATTGTATTTACCAGGTCACCTAGATGGCTCAGATAGAAACCTCCTGAATGAAGCTTCCTTCACCAGAGCTGGGCAGGTACACAGAAGGTGATGAATGGTTCAACAAAAGTCCTTCGAATATATGTCGAGCCTTGTTACAAGCTCGTATATTACATATGGCCCAGTAATGACATCTTTAAAAGCGCCAATATGGAATCTGTTCTTGAAGCGTTTTAGATCCAGCTTTGGCCAAATTTGTTTTGTCTCCAGAAATTTTATACCTCTTGTCCACCTAAGATTTGTTCTCTCAAACCTTTTTCTGGAAGGAACATACACGGAATATCCCTTTGGGCCAGCACCCAATAGAGGTGAATATTGAAATGCTCCGCTATCTTTTTGAGAGCTGTTCGGCAGTCTAGAGCTGTTACTGAATTTAGGGAGACCGATTACAAGGATTTAATTGATGCTTGGGTGTCAGAAAAAATGAGGTTATTCCTAGAGAATATCTAGTTTTTCTTAAGCCAATATAAGACTTCCTTAACACCATTATTTCCGCCTGGATACGTTGCAATGATTTGGAAGACGGAAAGAAAGGTTAGGATTGCGCCTATCTGAGAATTATTTCCATTATTTCCGCCTGGAATACGTTGCAATGATTTGGAAGACGGAAAGAGAGGTTAGGATTGCGCCTATCTGAGAAAACACATCCACCAACTCTGTCTTTGGTTTTTGAGCTGTCGTCGGTGTAGAAATAAATCGACTCTTCTCCTAAAACTTCATCTTTCTCCCAGAATGATCTAGTAGGCATGGTGACTTGGAAGGTTAGCTTAGGTGGTTTGGGAGGGATTTTGAATTTTTTCAGAACGGATGCGTGGCCGAAAAACACCACTGCGTTTGCTTCAAGGCGAGTGGATGCACGAGCTGCTATTTGCCTGCTAAAGATGTCGGCGGGTACTGCCTCGCTTATGCACCAACTGGATTTGCATAGTGTGAAGATTTGATCCCATTTCAATCTGGCCGGGGGGAATCAAGACTGGTATTTTCTGGCGTAAGACGTACGTAGATGCCGTGTGTCCGCAGATAGCGTGGCGGGAGGTTTGAGGTTCGAATCCCATAACACAAACGGTCCCACCACTTGCAAATGTCTAACAAACGTCCGAGAGTAATAAATGTCATGAAAAAGACTCAGAATTAAAAAGAAAACCTTTCGGATATGGCTCTAAACTGTAAGTCTCTTCCATTTGTGCAAAAACATATAGCAAACACAACAAGAATGGTCGTGAGGGGCCCTATGCCAAGTATTTGTATCTGCATTTTGTAGACGTTGACACAGTACATTTGACAGGATCTTGAATGCGACACTAGGCAGGGATCGGACGTTCAAAACATAAGATCGCCCTTCTTGTAGATGGGGCATTCAAATTTCCCACTTCTGATGTTCCAGATCCTTCAGCTCTTCCAGAAGTCTGAACCCATGTAGCGAAAGCGACGAATTAGAAAATTGGGACAATCACGCTACAAGTGTTTGATAGTTTCGATTTCTTCTGTATCATGACAGCTGTTGCAGGAATCAGGTGAGGGGGTGCCTAGTCTGGGAAATGCCAAGTTAGTTTTTTGGCTTTTAGCCCTTTTTTGTTGCCCATAAACTGTGAGATGACACAGTTGCCTCTTGCTGCTCGCATGTAGTGCGCGAAGAGACATACATCCTCTCAAAGTCGCTGTTTCTTGCGGCGTTTACGGAAGAAAGGTGATTGACTCACATGCTTTCGAGGAAGCGTCGGCAACACTGTCACTGAGATTGGTGAGCGCTATAGAACCATGATCAAAGACTTCTTGTTTCCGCAAATTGACGAGTAGGGTTTGGAGAACATGTACATCCAGCAGGATGGGCCAACCGGTCGCAAAGCACGAGCGATAGTGGACATTTTGCTGTACGCGTTTATCTGTCGTTGTTTTGGCACAAGCCCACTAGATCGCCTGATGTGACCGCTCTAGACTTCTTTCTTTGGGGTTTTTTGAAGTCACCCATCTATACGAACAAGTCACATACATTGACGCCCTTAAGAAAGCGTCCGACAAGAAGTGAAAAATTTATCGTCAAAAGTTTTGAGAAGTCATGGAAAAATGCTTTGGTAAGAGTCCGAAAGTAATACATCAACTCGGGTGGCGGCCACTTGACCTATATATAGACCTTGACATATATTAGGTCTGTTCCTTTACCTTAAAATTTGTACTAATTCGTACGAGTTCTAGACTAACCCCGTTCCTTAACACAAAAAAATCGTAAAAGAGAGAGGCAACGAGAGAGTAAAAATGTTCCCTTAGTAAAATAATCTTACGAATTCTTACCCAACAAATTTCTGCCGGTGAGAAGTGTACTATCTGTCAAAGTCAGCTGTTACTTTGGATGTCCTAACTTTTAACTGCAAAAACTGAAAAATGGAAACAAAGGAGCGCAAATGAAAGTTGAATGTTCTCCTGTTTTCAAACAGGTAAGTGGATATTTGAATTCAATCACAAGAAAGTTTAAGGTCCATCAAAATATTTTATAGACGAGGTGTTTATGACATTTCGTTTGTTGCAACTTTTGTGGTTAAAAGCGTTCCTTTACTTTTTCGTAATTTTGCCTCTCTCTGAGAGAATTTTACCCCCACTCCTTGCGGAGCAGAAAGTAAAGGAACAGACCTATTATCTTTGCAACTTAATGGAAACAAATTTAAACGTCTAAATAAACATAATCAGCAAACAGAACTAATTCTACCCCTTGACAGTTCTCTCAAATGGACACGCACCTCATGTTTCGCGAATCGACGACCGATTTAGGATAAATTAGGATAATTTGGTAGTTGTTTCTAGGGAAAGGCTATTAAGGGCCATTCACAGCTCAGCGAACTGCGAATGCGAACGAGCGAATATTCGCAAATTTTGACATTTCATTCACAGCCCCTTTTTTTTAGTCGCAGCAATCTGCGAATTTCTCTTGCCTTTCATTGTATGTACATACAAAGGAATTGTGAGGTTAAACTCTCGCGAATATTTTGGTCGCGCGAATGTGGATTGCGTTCTATATCTGTGGAATGTGAATAAAATTTGACAGTTCGCAAGAAGTATTCGCCTATTCGCGGAGTAATCCGCGAATTGTTAATTTCTTCGCAGAAACTAGTTAAAATTTAACTTTTTTTATATTAATTGATAGATAAATTAAGCTCTGTTCTTTTGGAATAGTAAAGATGTCAATTGCGCGCCTTTAAATGTACTAAAAATGGTTTGTTCGCAGTTCGCGCATTCTCTGGTCACTGAGCTGTGAAAGGGCCTTTAATGATGACTTGCCAGACTAAACTAAACACAAATGTCAAAAAGAGCTGGCAGAATGACAGCTCGATTTTAACAGTTATGCCTATCTCCACAAAAAAACACACACACACGCTTGGCTTTGTTCCGTGTTCGATGGGTAGGTAGGTTCATACATAGAGTTTGACGATTGATGATCTGCTCGTCGGGCCCGTATTTCTGCGGTGCCCACAAAACGTGATTATCTGGCTCATTCAGTCATTCCAGGCATGGTTCAAATAACTGCTCATATGATAATCGCATAAAACAATTAAATACCTAGCCGACACCTTGAATAAACACAATCGAAAAGCACGAATCTCTCAACCATCACTAAAAACAAAACAAAAAATTAAAAATTCAAGAAAAATTGTTGCCAAAATTATGCAAAATGATTTGATTAGTCTTAGTCGTGACTACATTGATGCTACCGCCAACATATTTCATCACATTTATACAAAAAAAAAATTCTATACAATGCACAAGTCGACTTTATGGCATCTTGGCATCTGGCCATCAACGAATCAAATTCATCATCCAGCACAAGTTGACACTAATGAATGCGTGCGCCTTAAATATTCTTCAAAACCATTACTCACACACACTCAAAATCGCGCACAAAATATGTAAATTAAAATATTTTAAGGAGATTTCAATGCAAATTCAAGGTGAGATCCGCGTAACAAGGTAGGCAAAGCCGATATGTATCCGTACATGGATACCATATTCGTGGATACCTCAATTCGTGCTCAAGATAAAGGCAAATACTTATCGAAAGAGTCGTTGGAGAGAGAGAAGAATTATTGTCTTAAAGGGATTAACAGAGTATTGTTGTTGTAATCGAATTATGCTATTTACTTACATACTTGACAGAAGTTCCGACAATAAGTGGCGTTTATGTTTTTTTCGTCATTTTTTTCCCATACGTGCATGCATCGTTGATGTAAACGTGACATTAAAGAATGTTCACTGAGTTCAACTCGTTGATTGTAGCGGTTCATTGACATAGTTCATTGGGATAAATTATGAGTTCATGGGTAGCCCATTGAGATATGTATTTTTCAACGCATGAAAACAAGAAGATACCATGTAACGCAGTGAAAACAATTTCAGACCTGCTGTCAAATAAATATGTATCTACAGCGTAGATACTTGTACCTAATGAGCCAGAAAAGAAATAAATTGCAGCAGCAGAAATAGCAATTCTGCACAGTCTTGCTGTGTGCAAGAATAGGAGCAGGAAGACATGATTAGGTTAAGATAGTGATCTTGTTACCAAAGACAAAATAATGTGCGAATCTGTTTGTGAGAAGATGGGAATTTAAATGCGGAGCATTGCTACTGTGGTGATAGTAACAACTGTAGGTTTCTAATGCAAATACGTAGAACACTGCTTGGACGAGATTGTCTTCATACCACCGGCTGAATTCATCGTCAACAATGTTGGTCGCAACAACATTTTACTGTCGGAAGGCAGGAGGTGATTGACATAAACCCGACGTTTCTTTAGGTTCTTCTGTGATGTTGAGAATAGCTCTCGAATGCATCGATCGAATGCAATCCTGAAATTGCAGCTTACACGGATAAATATGGGGTCCAATATGTACTCAAGGGATATAAATTTGCAGGTGGCCCTAAGGGGTCTCTGATTAACTTGGAGGACAAATTAAATTTCTCAGGACCGGAAGCAATGATGGGTTTGCCTGTATCGTGGGTTAGTAGTTTGATGACTACCTATTATTTCTCGTGATAGTAATAGACAGAAGCTTGACTCTTCTGGATATAGACAGACCAAGTGTATACGGCAGGATATCTGCAGAAACTTCACGTCTTTTCATCTGTTCTCAGCAGAAGACTTATAGGCGTCCTTACAGGCCACTTTGCTTTTAAGAAACACTTCAACGAGTTGGCTTTAAGCGACACAAGCAACTGCGTTGAATATTCGAAAGCCGGCGATACAGCGGAAGATTTGTTCTGTTATTGTCCTTGTGGCTAGTATTAACCATCTGAAGTCTTTACTGGCTGAAGCTTTTTCTCGTCTGATTACGAAAATCGGAGAGAAATCATTAAACTTAGGTGTCGACAAGGTTAGTATATTGGACCAATAGTTGGGTCTGAGTGCACCAATACATAGTAGTGTAGAACTTATGAGTCCTCATCTCCTTTAAGATGAAGGGCCTCGTAAATTGAACATTGTAAGAAAACTGAATAAACTGGGAAGCTATGATGACAATGCTGCAAGTGCTGCAATTCGAGAAAGTGTGGGGTGGTTGAAATGGTGCGAAAAATCCGCAATCTTTTGTGATCGCAAAATGCCTGTTAGGCTTAAAGGTTTCCTCCTTGTGACAGTCATGTGGACCCTTTTAATATACGCAGGAAAATCATCGGGTTGAGTGCAGCATCAGCTGATGCATAACATCAGCGCTCCAGTCCGAGAAGTCTTCAAATCTACCCCAGATAGACTTTGAAGAGAAGGTGTGCAAATAAGTTGCGCATGTCGGTAAAGTGAGATCTTCTGATAGTTGATAGGCATCCGGGTGTTACCTTCTTTTGTGGATTAGAGCTCCACATTCTTCATTCTTTAACATCCCTGCAAAATCCGCAGTTTCCTTAAAATTGGAGTGACCCGTTGTGAAGCTCCAAACGAACTCCAGGATTTTTCCGAAACCGCAACGTCTAGGATATCTCAGTTCGGACAGGACGTGTTTTCCCAGATGTTTGTATCTTAGCACCGGAAGTGCTCCAGGCTTTCGTCCTCTTTCTCGCATCAGGGGCAAGTTCTAGATATACCCAATCCCAGTCTGTACTCTGTAGGTGTGTTTGTTAAGGTTGATGTGTCTGGTGTTCAAACCTACCATCTGTTTTAGTTGTTTTCTCCCTAGATCGAGCGCATTCTTTACTTGACGGAAGCCAGGGTTTTACCTGCAGCTTTGCAGGTTTACAGTCCTTTCCACATGTTTCGTCGTTTTTTTTTTTGGGAACCAGCTGCTGTATGCGGTTTTAAGAACCCTTGGGGCTACTTCTATGGTTGTAACCGTAGGCGTGTCTATGTTTCCCGCCCCTTTCCTCATCAGTTCATCCGCGGCTTCGTTTTCTAGTATATTGCAGTGACCAGATACTCAAAACAGATTCTTGATTCTTCATCGATGTTCTTCTATTCCATTCTCGTTTGGAACGGCAATACCCTGCTGGAACTCCTCGCATTTTGGGAATCAAACTGTATAACTTTAGCCGAAATGGCATTCCTTACTTAAAAGGTTGCTCAGATGCCTTCCGAGTCCAGAGGCCACCTGTTCTTTCTTCCAGATAGCTCTCGGACCGTTCGTGGAAATGTCCTAAGGTCTTGAGTTTTAGAGCAGCCAGACCGGCAGATGTTTTCACCTCTAGTCTTATATGGTCAAGATTGCGTCCAAGACTGCTGTGGGAGTAATGGATTAGGATCCGGTAATTCTTAGGCAAGTATTACTTTGCGTACTCGATAGTAGTGAAAGGGCGTATTTCCTCTCTACTATCGGCCACCATACAAACATTGCATAGAGTAGGATTGACGATGCAAGTGTAAATCCAGTAGACTTGCTTCAGTTTCAAACCCACATCTTACCAAAAGCATATCCAGTACGCCCTTCTAGTTTCCGTGTTTCTGTTTTATAGATTTCCGCTCCAAGTTAATTTGTTGTCCAGGAGGAACCCAGGATACCTCGTTTCTTAGGTCCAATTTACACCCCCTAAAAATGGGTCCCGCAAGTCCTCTAGCTTGCATCTTCTTATGAAGAGTACCATGTCGGTATTTTAGAATTGACAGGCGCAGTCGCCCTCCGAACTTTTCGTGATGTGAAGTGCCGACTGTATGAGCTCACTCAGCGTATTCAGATGTTTCCCCGTAATAAAGATTGCGAGGTCATCAGCATAAGCTATACATTTGAAACCATCGCTTTCAAGAGTTCATTCTCCACCAGTATACACAGCAAGGAAAATAGAGTTCCCCCTTGAGGGGTCCCGTTCTAGACTCTACCTTTTATGCTGTCACTATTTAAATTAGCTGTTTTTATCCGGCAATGCAGTTATGTATTACCTTCCTCTTGCTGTACCTGTAGGGGACCCTTAAACTTGATGTAGGTAGAGCTCCCCCATTTATTCAGGAAGATGCCGAGAACCGCTTCTTTATACTCTAAGTAATTTGTTAAAGGAAACAAATGTATTCCCCTTACTGTTCGCTCTAAGCCGAACTTGCTATGGGACCCAAACCTTCTTTCAATTGCCCGTCATAATGAAGATGTATACGGACGAATCGACCTTTTGGCAGAACGTACATTTCACTCAATCTATCTACGGATACATCCATGGGTCTCATAGAAATCACTTTTAACTGTCGTATGAACACACAATTACCTGAGGCACATAAACCTCTCTGAAAGAAGAACGAAAACGCATTTACCCACGTCTTTCGCATTCACTGACAGCCACTGCAACGACCTTGCTTTCTCATCAAAGTTGTAAAGGTAAAGCAGTCAATATTTTCGTCGATTAAATTACTTCGAAAGTGAGTGGCATTCTTCAAAGATGTACGAGTACAAACAAACGATTGCTAATCTCATTTAAATTACTCTACGCTCAACCGTGTTCCAATTGCTAATGGTGCAGCTAATTCGAATTTGATATTCACTTAATGCTTGGCAAAATTATGCTTTCAGAAAGTCTTGTGCATTGACACTTGAACTACAAATATTCGCAGATACAAGTTCTAATTAAAAGCAATCTCTTTTAAAAGATCACTGAACTGAACTGCGCTACATTTGTATCTATGAACGTATGCGCTCATCTCAAGATAATGACATTGAACCAACTTACTCCTAATGAATTTGTTACGCTGCTGCTTCGAACACAGCATGACAAAATTATGTTATGCACAACTATTACGCTTTTAAATTGGACATCAACCGTTTAGAAATTAGTAACTCTGCGATTGTAAATTATATTTTGCGCACCAATTTGCCTTTGCCTTTGATATTCTGCCGAAAAAATAAAATTAACACATCTTAGAGTAAAAAAAAATGCGAAACATCGAGTGTGGTTACAAGAAAAAAATGAGGGAAAAGATACTCGTACATAATCAATCTTGGGTGCGTTGGCGGATCATTTTAATAGATATGTATCTACCGTCGAACAGATGTTATTTATTAAAGCCCACAATGCGCCATAGTAAAGTGCAATTCACCGCACAATTGAAACAGAAGCTCAATGGAGATACAATGTGTTTCCACCTGCATGAGATATTATATACATTTCTGAGCTTAATTAAGTTCTTTAATCAATCAAGTCTGTGGAATGAAAAGAACTAACAAATACTTGATATTCGCACTTGTGCATTGTGTTGAAGATTTCGTTTTGCGATCAATCACAGCAGAGATTGAGCTATTTGTTAGCAGTCACTTGTGATTTCCATTGAGATCAATGATATTAGATAAATTTAACGTATTAATCAATGTTATACGGCAAATGTGGCGCTCCCACGCAGAGAGAAGCGAATCAATCTCCCTGGCAAAAAGAAGAAAAAAAGTTGTATTATGTAGCTGTACTCTCCCCTTAGTCTGATGGACTGATAGTAATATCAGTTAATTATATCAAAATTTATGAAAAGATACAGTTTTCCAACATAAATTTACGCGAAATTCAACTGAATAAAATTCGTAATTCAAACTATTCTTACAGAGTAAGTCGGCCATCTGGTCGCTCTCACCGTGGCAATCAAATTTGCTTGCTGCACGTGGAGAGCCTTCTTAAAGTTTACGTCTTCTTGTGTTAAGCAAATGGGTTAGTTCCTTAACTAAAAAGGAAACCGCTGTGGTAAGGAATGAACGTCAAGCTCCCAAAGAAAGGCAATTGAACAGAGTGTTGAAATTGGAGAAGAATTTGCGTGCTACCTGCAGTTTCAAAAATTATAGCCAATATAATCCTCGATCGCATCTAGAAAGTACTCTCGTCAGTGAACAGAAAGGTTTCAGTTCTGGATCCTCCTGCGTTGACCACTTCAGCATCTTCGGGTATAGATAACCGCTAAACCTGCTGTTCATTGATTTTGAAAAAGCGTTCGACGGTGTAAAAACAAAGTTTTATGCAGGTGCGGCATTCCAAATCAATTGGTGACTATTATAAAAGCAAATTATGAAGGTGCTAAGTGTAACATAGGAGTAGATTGTCGGTAGAATTTGCAAGGTTGCGTACTATCACCAATACTCTTATTTGTAGTAATCAGTGATGTTTTACGGAGCGTTCTGTTAAAAAAAAGTGGCGGAATCTAATGGAGCCTGAGAACCTATCTCTAACTCATCGATTATGCTGACGATTTCTACTTACAATGACAGAGAATTATGGACCTGCGCCAAATGACAACTGGTTTTGTGGCAGAGGCAAACTTGAAAGGACTGAGAATAACTCAGCCAAAATAAAAATTCTAAGTCTTTCTTTGAACTCATCCACAACTCACAGGAGAGCGAAAATGTTCCCTTATCTTGGAAGTGTAGTAGTTTGGATTTGCCCCGCTAGGGCAACAGCAATCACATTCACCAAGCACAAAAGAGAAACGAATAAAATCTGAATTTCTCGTTTAAACTTAGAATTTCACTAGTGTATTTATGGACCCTATAGAGTCTGAATGCTTCTGGGATTTGGTTGCTCTTTTTTGTTCAACGAAAGAAACCGCGTCAGAAAAGAGCTGTAACCTTAATTGCTGTCAAGGAAACATATTACGTATGTTCTGGTCAATTCGTATCTCAAACAAAAGCTTTATGACAGAACGGGTCAGATGTGATTGTAGTGGATTGGTCACACCCTACACAAGGAAAAAAATTGTATTGCCTGACAATCCATGCAATGAAACCTGCTAACACAAAAAGGGCGAATACAAAGAGTTCCCCGTATAAGAAGGCGTCGAACTGTCGAAAATTAATTTCGGCAACTGGAAAAGTGCTGGTTGGAATTGGAGCACATCGCTAGAAAGCAAAACAATGCAACAAAGCGTAGTTGTTGCCCTGAGACCCTGAGACCTATAAGGGTTCACAGGACGAAGGCAAAAGAGTATCTGGGAACTGCAAATAACGTCATTACAAGATGCTTCAGATGCTGTGGAAAGCCAGAAACACAAACTCTCGACGCTAGGATACTACAATTAGGCACCAACGCTTCTGTAAAGAAGTCCTATATTGGTGAAAAATATATTCTAAAGCGCTATCAGGGCTTGCGGAAATTTTGATCGTGATTGAACAAAATAACATTCGAAGTCGAGTCTTTTCTCTGGTTTTCTGGTTTTCTGGTTGTAAACGTATGTAGACAGGAAAGGGTGTGAAATTTATTCAGTGCACTGTCACATAGCCTGGCAAGGCACTCGTGCTACTTGTCAAGATCACTTGAATGACTGATTTGTTTTACGGAAATACTTACAGCAGAACGAATGCTGAAATTGTTCAAATCTAGTTCGCTGAAGTCTGCAGAAAAACTCTACGGGACGAACACTCGAAAGTGGAAGATCTAGGAGTATAATGATCCACAGCAGTAGATTTTGCACCCAGTGAAAGAACAAAGACATCATCGCATCACACTTACCAGATACAAAAAATGTGTGAGCTTGAATGGAGCAGGCAAATATTTTAAAAAGACGAAGCAGCTTTTACGTGAGCTTAAAAAAATATGAAAATCGTTTATTCCAGACTATGCCAACGAAAGTTGCCAGTGTAGATGTCAGTAAACAGCATGGGAGATTGTACTAATGCTGCCACAGACATATGTAGTCACACTAAGCGTTGTTATAAAATAAAATAGTTTAGAACAACAGCGTACCGTTTGTTGTTGAACCGACTGTAGATGTCCACTGTCTCTACTTGACTTCTATATCCATGAAATTTGAAATTATTAAAAAATTAATTTTTCTAAATTAATTACGTTTTGTATTAAGCTAATCCTATTAATTAGCTGATGGTGTGTGGACTCCGTGGCGCAACGGTAGCGCGTCTGACTCCAGATCAGAAGGTTGCGTGTTCAAATCACGTCGGGGTCATGTCAAGTTGCTTTTTTTGTGATAAGATATTTTTTATCCTTTGTATCCATTGTTATACACAAAGTACAATTGCCTGTGACGCATCACATTTTTCACATTACGGATAATGCCAGGAAATGATTTCGGAAATGTTCTGAACGCTCTTTTAGTTTTGATATCAGTCATCTCTGAAGTTTTACTTGCACATTTCGGGAAATTTTTGGTGAAATGAAAATTGGTACAGATAAGGTTGAGGAATCCAAAAAGTGTTTCTTCCAATTTTGTCCGTTGTCTGCCATGTGTTAGGCAGGATCTAGTCAGGCTACATTTTTTTTTTTAGAGGAAGGGAAACCTCAGTTTGTATATAAGTCCTTCGTGCCATACTTTATCAAAGGCTTGCGCCACATCCAAGAATACAGCCGAGCAGACCTTCCGTTCTTCTAATGCTTCTTCGATTTTATTCGTGATTCTATGTACCTGTTGTATCGTAGAGTGCTGCCTACGAAAACCAAATTGATGATTCGGAATCAGCTTTTTTCTTTCAATTATTTTATTTAAACGTTTTGCGAGCACTTTCTCAAAAATGTTTGATATTATTGGCAGTAGCGAGATAGGTCTGTAAGATGACACTTCATTTGGCGGCTTACCGGGTTTGGGAATCATTAGAACATCAGCAACCTTCCACAGACTAGGGACATATTCAAGCTTAAATGTAGCATTTATTAAATTTGTTATTTTAATTATTGCCTTCCTTGAAAGGTTTTTTAGTACCTCACCAGATATAAGGTCATATCCAGGGCTTTTCCTTGCATTTATTTCATACTTAATTAAGTTACATATTTCTTTTGGCGTTGTCGGCAGAATTTCTTCGCTTTCCTCTTCAGATAGTTCTATTAGCATAGGTTGTCTATTTCCATTTTCATCTGGTGTTTTAAATATATTTTCTAGATAGTCTGCGAAAAGACTTGGTTTGTCATCATCGGTTCTTGCCCAGTTTCCATCAACTGTTTTGATTGGAGGTATTTGCACAGTGGGTTGTTTTAATCCGATGCATGCAGAGATTACCCTTTACCTGTAGGTAGAGTTGAGAACTGCCTGACAAGTTTGTTGACCATACTGTCGGTACGTACAACTTCAGGTTAAAAGTCTTAATAGATCTACTTTATTGCGGGGTTCTGTAGGATCAGAACTCGAGATAAAATTATAAATTTCATTCTATGAATACTTCTACAATATTTTCGACTTATCGTCAAAAAATAACGTTTTAATCTAAAAACCTATCCGGTGATATTGTTAAATGCATACCTGATGAAGACACACACAACCACAGATAATGGTTACATTTTTGTGCAGCATTGTGGCACTGATAGTTTCCTAAGTGAACCATCTGATTTACCATCTGGTATACTTGCGTGCGTAAGGATTGTGATTATGGCGATCGCTAACGGAACGTAACGGAGCGAAAAGAAGGAAAGAAGGAAACACTCTCCACTACCCCAATGATGGTTGATGGTATCAGTCCCCTCAACATCTGCCATATTGTGTGAATGCCTGAAACTATTCATCAACAATTTGATTGGCCCCTATCAATGTGCTGGATGCTGCATGCTGGAGGTTGATTGTTTCATGATCAGAGACCCCATGTTTACTTGTGAATATTGAGATGAACGAAACCATGAGCTTGCTATAGTCCGCAGCCAGACGCTGTGTCATTGGCTATGCTTTGCCAATTATCCTCCGAAAGATGTCCTCCTTTCTATCGCCTAACACAATTTTAACGTCATATTTACTATATTGCTCACAGGTCTTATCGAGAAGCTCGTGGAAATTGTCTTTGGTGGCATCGTTTTTGTTCCTGTGGCGGCATGGGTGCATATTAGGCTAATATTAGCGAACTAAGCCTTCATGCTAATTGTCATAAGACCCTCGTTCGTGTGCCAAGTATTTTTGCCTTATAACAAATCCGCACTCTGTAGCAATCACCGTAGTAGATGTCACAGTTTGGCCGGCCCATCTCATCGCACCCCCTGGGTGGGTGAACTGTCTGCTGGGGCCTCAGCTCATTCGTCAACTGCACGCGGCCTAGTGAGGGTCCGAACATTCCATTACAGATCCAAAGGTCGTTGTCCTTGTTTCCTCATGCTCATGGAAAATAAAGTCCAAAAAAAATATGCAGAAACTGCGGAGATGAAGAAGAAGTGCAGTTCAACATCAGTGATACATCTGTATCACTTTGTAGAGAGTATCAAATGGTTTTCAAGTCCGCCATTAACAACACAGGTTTGGTTCCCTATTTTTTTTTATTCCTTTTCCACACCAAAAGGGGATTCACAAAGGAGCATTGGGTCTCCGAGTGAACGTGATGAGTCTTTATTCGTCACACACTCACTATAACCTAACCTAACCTACACAAATTCATTATCAGTGCGGCAGTCGTTATATTCCACTAATTATGTATGTTCGCCTGATTTTGGATATTTACAATACCTAAATAAATCAAGGTCAAAACCTGAAATGCCTTTCGACAAAGCAACAACAAGAACGCGCATTACAAAGCACGCTTTATACATCAACCGCTTACAGCTGACTCTCAGCCCTGTTAACATGCTCTTGCACTACATTTCTTAAAATGCTGTCAATTATATAAATTGCACTTATCCTGGCATACTACAAGACTATCTGACAAAAAATAGGGAAAAAAAATATTCATTACTAGTTGAAAATATTTGTGAAGAAGTTTCATCACATTCTTCGCCCATGACCATCTTTCTCGTCGTCTCAACAAGTATCTATACATATTAAAATGACTTATGAATAGCCATATCGAAGCTTTTGGCACAATTTGCGCTCGAAAACTCCGAAGAAGAAAAGACACGAGCCTTCAAGCACATTTAAAAAAATCTTGAAATATGCTTCAGCGTTAAGTGTTTGCCGGAGAAATGTGATGTGCAATACTAGTGTCATCTGTCAGTTAAAAGATGCCTTAACGCTGAGACAATCCCATACACACAATATTTCACTTGACGTTCACCTAATTCCCTTGAAAATGGGTGTAAGTACGTGAGAAAGCTTCCTCCATTTCATGTACGCGGTGTACGGCGAAAGTGAGCGAAGTACCTCAGGGTAACCACTTGCGACCACTTGTGTTCTTCATCGTTTGGTTTTTTTTTTTTTTTTTTCTGTCTATCCATCTGTCTAACTGTCTATATTGCCTCATTCTCTACGATATCGAGTAAATCCAATGTCGAATTTGTCATCGAGTGTAGTATGCGTAGTTATGTGTGACGGTTGATTAATTGGCATCACCTCATTATAAATTCGCCATACAATCACCTCGGAGCGAGATGATGATGGGCCCACCAAGACCACCACCACCACCATCACCATCACCACCAATTGGCAAAATGAAATCTGAAGTGTACTACCATTTGAGCAATACTGATCGCCATAGCCATGTTGCAAAGCTTTGCGTGCTTGACTTAAGTTGCCCTCGGGTCAGAACAATACCGAATACCGAATACCGAATAATAGATTAAAGCGATGGAAGTGAAGTATGAGTTTACAGTGTGTAAGGGAACGATCATCATGATCATCACCGTTGTTGATCTCGCACATTATGGTTGCAGCTTTGAAGTTAACAGCTAATAGTTGTCACATTCACAGTCAGCGTGATTACCTTAAGGCTCATTGAATATCTTTGTGACAAAAGCGTGCACCATAAAGGTACCGTCAATGGCACGAATCCCACAAATACCACACATTAATGTAGGAGTATAAAAAAAAAACACTTTTCTTGCCGTCATGCCAGCTAGGTGTACGAATATGTAGCTACCGTAAGAGGGTGAACTCAGTACAAATGATGTAAGATAGGTTATGACTTCTGTTCAGTTTTATACTACTAATTTGCATGTTTCCTCGGAGTGTATCTGTCGTCCCCTCTCTTTACCGACTTCCTGGAATAGTTTTTGGCATTTTTTTTCTCTCGACGTCCCATCTTATTTCAATCCGAAATATCACAGATACTTTGGCTTGAGTGATAGGGCTTCAGCACAGCGAACATCCTTCATTCGAACAGTTCAACTAAAAAGTGTGTTAACGAGTTCAAATTTGCAATTTCTAATTTTGAGGAGATCATATCGCAATTAATTTCGCTAGAAAAAACAGTTTCTTAAAAAATAAAATTAAAATTTGAATAAATTCTGCGCTACGCCCCAGAGCAAAATTTTGTGTAATAGTGCGAAGGAAAAACAACTTGTCCGAGCATTTGAATTGATCTCTTTTGAAACTTTTTTGTTCAGATTGTGTCTGATGAGTGTGATGCGGATGAAGTGTATTAAATGAGATGGATGCAGTTTTATTGAATGAGGTTCGATGAATATTTGAAGCCTCAAAAATAGACACTAAGATAATTAAAATGTCGTTAAGTGACAATCAATAGACTTGGGTAGTTTGAAAGTGTGAGTCGCGGTTTGATTGTGATGACCCTCAAAAGTCTGGATTTTAATCAGTGGTGTAAGTTGAAAACCCATGACCTTGTGCATCAAGATTGAAACAAACAATGGAATGTTTGATAGTCGGTATTGTAGTTGAGCAGTGTTTGCTTTTCTGAGATATGAGTATGAAGCCTCTTCTTGACTTTACGAGAAAAGACCTCCAAAATTGTGTGCATACAAACAATGACTTCTGTTTTGTGAACATATTCACCGTTGCCCAATGTAGTGCTTTAAAGTTTGAACTATTAACCTTGCGACAGGCTTCCATCGATTGGAAAACAGTGCAAAAAAACGATCTTTTATGGAAAGGATGTACAAATCGAGGACGACTTTTACGGCAGAAACGTCAAATGAAATTCTCAGTCTGGAATGGTGACAAAAAAATATTTTTTTGCTACGTAGTCCCTTATTTGTTCAATGCACATTGTCCAACGCTCTTGCGACCTATAACTCTGTATTTGAAAAATCGAAAAGACTGACATGGACATTTTTTTTTGCAGGAGCATTAATGATCCTCCATCAACTGTTAGGGTCGGAAAAACGCTGCCTAAAAACTATAGCAACGGAAAACTTCTTAACATCGCATATAAGATCTTATCTGCCGTATTATATGAACGCCTGAAACCGTTCGTCGACAACCTCGGTCCATATCAGTGTGGTTTTAGGCCAGGGAAGTCCACCATCGACCAAATATTCACGTTACGGCAGATCTTGGAAAAAACCCAAGAAGTCCAAATCGATACACACCACTTTTTCTTCGATTTTAAGGCCGCGTATGACAGCATTTATTGAGACGAGCTATATAGAGCAATGTCTAGTTTTGGCATCACTGCCAAACTCGTCCGTTTGTGCAGGATGACAATGTAGAATGCACGCTGCTCCATCGAGGTGGGTAAAGACTTTACCGAGACTTTTTATGTCAAAAAACGTTTCACGCGCCAACACCAGGGCACATACGCCGACGATATTGACATAATCGGGAGAATGCAGCGTGACGTTAGTGGCGCGTTCGTGAGTATTGAGGCGAAAGCCGCGAAGATGCGTTTAGCGGTTAATGAGGGCAAGACTAAGTATATGCTGTCAACAAGGAAGGACAACCAACATCGACGTCTCGGACAGAACGTCACCATGGACAGATATAATTTCGAGGTAGTTAGGGACTTTATATATCTACCTAGGCTCCGCTATGAACTCTGAAACCGACATCAGCGCTGAGAGCAAGCGAAGAATAACTCATGCCAATCGCTGCTTCTTTGGGCTAAGAAGGCAATTGAACAGCAAAGCCGTCTCTCAAGCAACTAAAGTGACCCTATACAAGAACTTAATCATCCCAGTCCTGCTCTATGGTGCAGAGGCATGGAGCCTGTCAAAAGCAGATGAGGTCGCCCTTAGATGCTTCGAGAGGAAAATTTTTCAGGTGATTTTTGGTCACGTCTGCATAGACGGTGAGTGGAGGAGGAGATACAACAGCGAACTGTATGGGCTCTTCAACGACATTGACTTGGTCAGAAGAGTGAAGGTCCAACGACTGAGGTGACTGGTTTATGTAGAACACATGGACACAAATTCTCCGGCCCAGAAAATTTTCGAATCCATTCCCGAGGGACGGCGCAGTAAAGGAGGACCGCGACTCATGTGGCGCACGCTAGTGGAAGGGGACCTCAACCAACTTAGCGTGGGAAACTGGAGGCAGCTGGCTAAAGATCGAGGTGGCTGGAGACGCTTGTTGGTTGAAGTTCAGGTCCACCCCGGACTGTAGCGCCACCTTAAGTAAGTAAGAAATGGAAAACTTGATGACAGTTTTACACTAGACTTCTGTGAAAACTCCATTTTTTGATGCTCAGAATACTGATCCACTCACACCTCTCTCTATAAATTTATTCACAATCCCCCAAAGAGGCACACAAGGAGCATTGAGTGGTGACGCAATTTTCCCGTCACAACATGGAATTGACACTCTTATTGAGTCCCTGGTGCTTATATTGATTACTATTATTTAAAAGGGCATGATGCACTGCAAGGTCTATAGTGCGCCACAAATGCCTTGTGGAGGTTTGTTCTCTCATAAGGGCTCCATACTCTGGCTTTCCCAAGGCGAGAATCGTCGGCACTAGGGTACTCTCTTCAGTTCATTTTTCTAAAGAATCGTAGAATAAGAACCTGGTCCATATCCTCTTCTTATTGGTACTTCCCAGATATTTCATTCTTTTATGGGTTAGAGAACAACAAGATTCCAGAAAGTATTCCGGAGTTTTCCTGGATTCATTACAAAATCTGTTGGGACCTTCTTCTTCTATACCTAGTTTCCTCAGGTGTTTACAGTGCCTCATTAGAAATCCTATTAGGAAGTGTAGTTTGCTCTTGCTAAGGCTGATGCGTGTTTCAATTTTGGTTATAGCTCCCTAGTAGTTTCTTGGCTTACCACGGACTTTGTGTATTATTCCAGGCCAGGGCTGAATTCTTTCTAAAGATTGTGATTTCCTATTCCACAGAAAGGTTCGGGTCCTAGAAAGGCTGCTGCACCGTTTTCTTGCTAGAGAATCTACTTCTTCTTTATCCTCTATTCCGGCATGACGCGGTTATCTTTAGGTTTGAACTTTAAACTTAGCTATAGCTTTGAGAAAAGTCAATGTAGTGCTCATACCCAAAGCTTGCAGTAGATTGCCTCGGCCTATTAGACTTACCTTAGAGCTCCTAGGTGAGATGGTATCGTATTCTTTATATTGGACACACTTGGGAACCACCTGAACATTTGCGTATTTCTAACTCAACACTTTGCAGATGACTTAATTATAAGAGTAAGGATCAAAGAAGAATCCAGCATTACTGGACAAGTGCAAAATGTTCTAAACAAAATAAATTACTGGTGTCAATCAGTAGAACTAAAAGTCAACCCAAATAATACAGTCATCATACTATTCACTAAGAGGGGATGATTAGACCTCTAAAAGCTTACTTACTAAATGGTGCACAAATGGGATAACTTTAGACCATAAACTCAATTGGAAACCTCATCTAGATAAAGCCACTGACAAGGTGACTAAGACCTTCTTTGTCTGCTCTAGAGTTTTCGGGAAAAAGTGGAAGATAACTAACTGGGCCTACATCACTTACATCACTGTTATCACGCCTTTAATACCGTATGCACCGCTCGAATGGTAGAAAAATGCTAACTAGACCTTCTCCCTCTCCGCTCTATAGAAGGTGCAAAGAGTGTCATTCCTATACAGAATTATGGGTGCAGTGCGCATCTTTCCAACTACTGTTCTGCAAGTCCTTCTCGACCACCCACCCTTCCATATAAGTGTTATAAAGACTGCCGCGGCGGTCGCTCTAAAGCTTCACCTTCTATGCAACAACAAAACCACCAAACTCGTTAGAGATATGGAGATACTTGAAAATATCCCGGAACTTTTTTTGGCTACATAATAAAATCACACTAAAAAGGGTCCCAGGACATTGAAGGGTGCTTCACCTCAGGCAACGAAGCTGCTAATGAACTTGCTCAGAGTCCATTCATTGGCCCGGAGCCATTCTGCGGTCCAGCTGTTAGCCAGATAAAGATTAAGCTAAATCGCTTGGAACAAAAAGAAAAGGTCGCTGGTCACTGGAACTCACAAACTGGCTTAAGAAACACCAAGCAATTCTTCTCGATAAAAGCAAGAACAAAGAAATTCTAGCAATGAGCAAATATAACGCAACCATCCTAATGGACTTTCTAACTCGGCATTGCTTTCTCAATAAAATTGGTACTAGCCAAGGACACTGACGTGGAAAGCTTGAAAGCATTTTCCGACTTAATTGTCATTCGGATTTGTGTTAGTCTGGTTGGACTCTTTTCTCATTCTGGCGTTTTCAGCAACTGCATCTTAAGCCTCTTGACTGTGAAGCATTTCACCAATTTTATTACAGGAGTTGGTTTCACGCATATTTTATGGAAATTGAACGCATCCGTGGGCAGTAGGGAGTATTATCGGGCTTGAATTTATGGAGGTATGAACGCAAGCATACTTAACCTGTCAGCGTTCATACCTCCATATCTAACTGCGTTAGTTGATACCTTACTTCACCAAGCCGTCTTTCTATCTAAGGCTTGAACTACGGTACAGGTGTTCGAAAGTATTCCAGTGTTCTCGCCATTCTCCTAGGCTATGCCTACTTATTGGTATCTGCCATCTGAGAACTAAAAGCGGTTAGATCTCGTTCTGCCTGCTTCAGTTCATATTGTCGTCATTGCTCTTCTGCCAGGATGTCTACTGGTTGAATTTTTGCTATCAAACAGACCGTGTCGCAGGAGGTGGTACTGTATGCGCAGCTGTATACCCTGCTTGTACTAATCGCCATGGCCTTCTCACAGATTGATGCATCGAAGAGGATTAAAGATGCTACTTTTCCGCCCAAAAGTAGTCTTTAACTATGCCTTGCACCTCCTGTATTAGGCATTATTCGTGCAAGGATATCGCTGGCGTTCGTTGCCTTGTGACTCATGCACTTGAAGTGTTCCTTGACGGAGAGCTTCGCATCTAGTATGACTGCGAGATATTTTAGGTCTGTGTCAGTCCTTCTCCTGCTTATAAGGACGGCTTCCATATTGTGTTCCGCCAGTTTAAGGCCAGGCGAGTCCAGTCATTGCAGCACGGTTCTTATTGCGGAATTACTTATGTATCTGTTCCACCTCTTTCAGTAACTTAGCAGTCACAATAATTGCGATGTCGTCGGCGAAATTTATAAATTTTGGGGCGTAAGACCCTGTCGTAAATGGTGTTCTAGAGTACTGGACCTACCACTGAGCCCTGTTGCATTCCTCCAATGATCTTTTGCTCTTTGGGTCCCCTGTTAGTATCGTAGAATAAAACTTAACGCTTGAAGTAAATAGTCACCATTTTGATGAGGTAAGCTGGAACTCGCAGTGTTGAATACGTTTTTGATATGGACGGTTGGCAATAGGCAACCCCCTTTCTATCTTTTGTCTTCTCTTCCCTTTGTGCAGTTTTAATCACTACGTTTATTGCATCTAATGTCGAGTGCGCCTTCCGAAAGCCATACATGTGTTCCGATAACCTAGCCTATCGCTGCTTCCAACTTGTTGCTGATGACTCGTTCTAGCACTTAACCAGCCGTCTTCAGCATGTGTTGTGCTGACGGCACGAAGAGAGTTCCTCTGGTGGGTTATTCCCTTTGAGGAGTAGTACCAGGCTTTGTCTTATCCAAATCTGTTACACATTTTGATTACTTTATCTGTATGTATGTTCGGTGTTTTTATAGTGTCTTTCTAGACTTATGGTATTTTCTGATATCGGGGGAATAATCCTGTAACAACCCTTTATAGGAATTTTGGGTACGTATTTTCCTGAATTTTTTTCATGACAACTTGGTACGTCATACGACAGGGATTATCGAAGACTGCGGGATTCAAAGTTTAAGGACCTCATCATACATTAGGCTCCACAGTAGCGCACCTAGTACGGAGCCCTGGGGAACACCGCTTCTGACGTTATTCTGCCTCGTTCTCTCATCGGTGTCGTAGAGCGTTATCCTATTTCTTAAATAGGCGGTCATTATCTTCTGCAGGTAGTCTGGCGCTCTTTTCGCGGTAAGTGGTCGCAGAATGTTTTCCGGTTTGAGGTGTTGAAGGCGTTGTTGGCGTCCAGAGTGATGATTGAGTGGTAGCCCTTCCATCGTCTTCTTTCAATTGCTTCCTTCGATTGCGTCGATCGTAGAACGTGGCTTACGAAAACCATTTTGGCGATTTGCGAGGATTTAGTATGTCATTTATGATCTGTCCAATTATGATGCATTCCAATATTTTTCCGAAGGTGTCCAACATGCAGGCCTATACGATGAGGAATCTTGCGGTGGTTTATTACCTTCCTGTAGGAGGACCAGTATTTGTTTTCTCCACTGATCGGGGAATACTCCTTCCTGCAGGTAAAGTAGAAGAATTTCGGAGGCTTTTGATAAAAACTTGCAATATATGTAAGGGTAAATTGGTTCGACGTTCTCCTAAGACGATTACACTTTAAATCATGTCTTCTAAACTGCACTCTACTACCCCTTAGTTTTAATACTAAGCCCAGCGTCTACTACCTATTCAACCAGAAATTTGATTCTTTCATGCAAATAATAGAATGAACTACGAGTAGATACATTCACCAGTTAGTGGCATTACAACATCTCCTTTTAGGCACCCCTTGCCTTTGGGATCGCAACAGAAACAAATAAAGACGCTGAAATGGAACTGATTAAAGATAAGTGAATTATATTACACAGCCTCCTAGAATACGTACCTACGACTGTATGTATCTACACTTTATGCAACAAAGATACCAGAATACAAAATAGCACAACACACCTCCATCAGGATCTCTGATCTCCATAAGCGCCATCTCCTCCAATACCACCGGCGCGGCGCGGCGGATTCAATTCAAAGTCATGATTATGTAACAAGATGCTCTGCAGCTCCAGTTACACACAACCTGTATATGCGCAATGCACCAGCACTGTGTATCTGTTGTCTTTGTTGAGGCGCTAATGCATTCATGAAATGAAAATTAAAATTTCTTCGTGTTCTACATTCGTAATGGATGGATGGATGCATCGGTTATGCCGCCGCCAACGAAAATCCCCCGAAAAAAACATACAAACACAACACCAATGCGCGCCATCATCACCAGTAGGTAAGGTACACGTTATGATCCAAAAATGTCCACGATTTCAAATGTGCACGTGAAGTGAACGTAAACGATCTACAATCTGCTTACCGGGTCAGACCTCGGTTCGTCTTTGTCGTAGCAATCGCCAAACCATACACTGATGGCTGGTGGTTGGTTACGTTGCCTTCATCGCTTCACATTCTCGGTCATAAAATTGTACCAAATGCGGCCAAAGTTCTTCAGAATTACGATCGGTGAAGTTGCTTCTGCTGAGATACTATAACAAACAACACAGCCCACGGATGTACAAATTGCAGATGACGTTATGCGTGCTGACGGAGCAATTTATTTGATGGATGATCAACAGCTGGGCGACAATTGTAGACTGTAAATCACGGTTTCTTGTAAATGAGCACTCGGTACTCGGTGGTCAACAAGAATGATCATTGTTGGGTCTATGCTGTCACAGAAGGAAATTTAAGAGCTGCACTTGAGCTTTAATGGTTGTCGGTAACCAATTTGCCGAGAGTTTGCCATTCGATGATCCTCATAGATCCATGCGCGAGATACACTAAGATCTGTTCACACTGATCCGAAAACGGGTTAGGTACTCGTACGTACGTACATACATATGTATACGTTCAAATGTTCAATGGCTTGAGGAGGATCTACTGTTGGTTGTTACCACATATGGCAAATGGGGAATTCTTCATGACTCATTGACTGTTAGAGGGCGTGTGTTTGCAGCTGTGGTCATTTCAGGATTTCATCATGAATTTGAATTAGAACTAATTGACGGAGATTATGCCGATGATTAGATATTTACCAACCATCCCGTTCATTAGGTGAATCCGTTCAGGTCTTCTTTTAATCGCAACCAATTACCACCTCCAATAAAGGTTGTCAGCATTATTAGCAGTCACTGAAGGTTTTTAATGTCGTCCGAAACACAGAGTTATTAAATTGTATGAGGCTTGATTTGGTTGGTAAAGGGGAAAAAGCCATCAGACGACACCTTACATTTTACTGTCCTCTCGTGTTAGAGCGAATTGAGTGTAACGGAAGGAAAGCTAGTGCCAAAGCCACAGGATGCTTAGGGGAATACAGATGCAGAAAAGCACACTTAATAGTGGATCCTATCGGCACTCTAGAGATTATCGGAAGAAGAATATGAGGCTCTAAAAAAAATTGTCTGGTAATGACAATGCATGTCAGGAATGATTGAAGCTTGAAAAATTCAATGCATGTTCAGGATAATATCTGTAGGAGCATATTGGTGAAATCGGTTACTGCTTCCACATGCCTTTTAATAAAAAAGAAGAAGACAAACAGAAGGAAAAGCAAACACCGTAATTTATGATTGGTGGGTTGGATTTAGAGGTTAAGCTTACGATCTTCACTTAAGCTTCACTTTCTACTGTTTTGTGTAGTGATCGGAAAGGCGTTTCTCATGCCTAACAAATTCCAACATGCCACTGATTCCTTTGTTTTTGGGGTGTTTTACACCTTAGGCGTCGATGAGGATTCAAGTATCTTCTGTCTTAACTTCGCTGTCAGATTAGGTTAGGTAGACGGTTACCCTAGTTGACAGGAGGATGTCAACGGCTTACTTAGACTAAAGATAAGTCAATTAAACCCATTAGTAGACCTTTGAGAATGTAAATTTCTTTATAGACGGCTGAATTAAATCATTCAGATACATATACATATCTATGTATGAATCTAAGGAGTTTGTTCAGCTCAATGTTTCTTAGATCATATAGTTCCACAGGGAAATAGCTCCCAAGAGTGTCTTTCCTTTTGGTGGATAGTGCTGTACAATTGCATAGCAAGTGGCAAATGGATTCTAGTACCTCTTCGTCCCCGCAGTTCCTACAGAAATCGTTGTGGGGTAGTCCTAGCCGTGCTACGTGATTGCCTGTCACACAGTGTCCTGTGACGACGCTGACAGCTATTCGAATATCCCTGCGACTAAGTTTCATGAGTTTTTTTTTTTTTTTTTAAATTTGCACGCACTCAAGGGGTTATGAATACCCTTCTACATGATTTTACACAGTGCGGGCGTTGGAAAGATAGATAGAGAGATAGAAAGAGATTGATGTAGTGGTTTGAAACTCGGCTGTATTAGGCTCCACATAAGCTCGAGGGGTGATGTCCAGATAACTGGGGAGATTTGTTTATTGTCTATTTTTATCGCCTTCGCTTCTGATTCACAGTTTTTCCAAGTCCACCTGATGTCATAAGCACATCAATCATCCAACAGACCGAACAATTTTTCCAGCCATATGACAAACCTACTGCCAGTGTTATGCCTTCGCAGTAGTATTGTCATAAGCTGCCTCTTATCATATAAGGCTTGCTGACATATCAGGGTTTGAAATGTGAACCATCAGCTTGACAAACGATAATGATTTCACTATGGAACATGTATGTATCTTATCGATGCCAACACCTGTTAGCTACCTCGTTGGACTCAATGTTTATTTTCCTGTTCAAAGTGCTAAGCGGTGTACTAGTCTCGGGGAGGATCTGCAAGACGCGTAGATGTGACCCTGCCCAGGCTAGTTCATCCACTTTTACGTTACCTGGTATATCCATGTGGCCCGGGACGCAACAGAGGTTCAGCTTGTTAGTCACTGAGATATCGTCCAGTCTTTCTATACACTTTTTTATGAGCTTGGACCTTTCCGATGTTGACTGTAACGTTTTAATAACTGCTTGACTGTCAACATACATAGAACCTCGGTGTTGCGGGGCACTGTCAGAGGAAGAGTTCTAAATCTCAACAGTCACCTACGTGAACATAGCGATGCTGTGCTATGTATGGACAATTATGTACATCGATTTCGTATCGGAGACAAGTTGCCAACAGTAACCGAAAGCAAAGTAATAAAAAACCTTGGTTCGATGCAGATTGTTTGAAAATGCGGAAGCGCGCTTTTTCTTTTCTTCGGCTGTTCAGAAAACACAATGATGAAATATTTAAGGAGCTATACAACAGAGCAAATACTCAGTACAAGCAATTATGCCGACTGAAAAAGTCACAATATTTTGAAAACGAAGCTAAGAAACTTGCGAACTGCAAAAACTCAGCAGAATTCTGGAAATCAGCGAGGAAACTTAACAGCATCTCTCCAAAAATCATCAACCAACTCACTGCTCAAATTCTAGAGACCCACTTTGAAAATCTTCTGAACCCATTTAATAATGGAAGTCCTATGCAAAGCCATACTTTGTTAATTCTACTTTAGATAGCCAAATCTTAAATGAGGAAGTTACAGAAGCTCTAAACCGATTCAAAGATTTTAAAGGTCCCGGGTTCGATAGAATCCCTGCAGAATTCTACAAATACAGCACCATCGAATTTATAACTACCCTAACATCAGTTTTCAATAATATACTTGAATCTGGAGACGTGCCCGAAAGTTTTAAACAAGCGATTATATTCCCATTTTTCAAGAAAGGCGACTCATCCGACCCATCTATATCGCTCTTTAATGCTTCTGCAAAAATTTTACAAGTGTTTCACAAAATCGTTTAATGCCCTGGGTTCAGGAAAAGGCCCATCTGGGGGAATTCCAAGCAGGATTTCGACCTGGTTATGCAACGGTTGACCACATCTTTGTGCTACGAAATATAGTAGAGATTTTCATAGAACGGAAGCAAAAGCTATACGCTTTTTTTTTTATAGACTTAAGAGCGGCTTTTGATACCATAGACCGACAAAAATTATTCTACAAACTTTACCAATACGGAATATCTTATAAATACGGCAAGGTAATGGAAAACTTGTACAACAACACAAAAGCAGCGGTGTGGAACGGAGACAGTTTGTCCGATTGGTTCAGTACAGAAGCAGGAGTTAGACAAGGTTGCAACGCAAGCCCGACTCTATTTGCTCTTTATATTGATGACGTGGTCCTATTATCAAGTTCACCAGATACCTTGCAACTCATGATAAATCGACTTTACGATTGCATTGTGCTGTGGAGGCTACAAATAAATTTGGACAAATCAAAAGCGATGATTTTCAGAAGAGGTGGGGTAGACAGGCAAGGGCGGAAAGGTGGACATTTAACGGCGAGGCTATTAAAATCGTTAAGCAATACAAATATCTTGAAGCTATAATCACCAGTAATTTGAGTATGGAACCACATTTGGCTGAAAAACTTCTGAAATCAAAAATTGCAATTAGTTCAACCTGGAGAAACTGTTTCCGAAACCGCAGTATACCTCACAGTGTAAAATACCAAGTATTCGAAGCAGTTTCAAAGTTAATTCTTTTTTACGGAGCACAAGCATGGGGTCATATGTGGTATGATACAGTAGAAAAGCTCCAGAGATTTTATCTACGAAGGTCATTTCGATTGCCTACAGCTGCACCTAACTACATGCTCATGATAGAAACAGGACTTGCCCCACTGTTCTTACAAACACTCAAATTGAGCATTGATTATATTCTCAGCACATTCAGGATGGGAGAAGAACGATTACCTAGAATCGTTACCAAGTATGCAATAAGTACGAGAAGTCTGTGGTATAAAAAGATATTAAATTTGGCGGAAATTTATGAATACAATTTGGAATTAGATTGGAATACCGGAGATAGTTGGAAGTATAGACTATATGACTTTCTGTCGCATTTAGATTCATGTAGTCGACAAAAATATATTGAGCAAGCGAGTGAGTCAACCCATAGGGAGATCTATAAGACACTACAGTTCAACCTTGGCTCGCTGAACTACTTTAAAGATTCGAATAAAATAGGATTCATCTCTACAATTTTTCGCGCAAGGGGATAGCTACTACCCTTAAACATCGTACCACATAGAGAAGACCTCCCGGTTTTATGTTCACATTGTGTAACATGTCACAAAGGGAAAATATCACGCATTTCATAGGGGTTTGTCCGATTTTCCGGGATATTAGGAGGTCCTGTTTTAAGAATGTCCCTTTCGCTTCTGCAGATTGATTAAAGATTCAATATTTGCCAGAGGGAGTCATATTATCTTCTCAGAATTCAGTCCTCTGTTACTCCACTTTCAGACACCGTATCCACGACAGACTTACTTTATTGAAATGATTCTAGATGAATAGCAAGTTCAATCGGCGGGTAAGAGCAAAAGATGCCAGCCTCTGATTCCTCTTATAGGTTAGAACCATCTGTGTATACTGTTAATCCATTAGAGTTGCTTGTCGTTCTTTCATTCGTCCGAGATTCTTTCTGTGGTTCAAATTATTTCGAAGTTGTTTTTCAACAACACCACTTGGCCGATCGTGATGTGGTGTGTGTGCGTCCTCGTTGGAATTGCCGAGGGTTCTGAGCCTTACGGCTAAAGGACGCGCAATTCTTTTCGCTTTTATTTGCACTTGTGCACTTGCGATTGTCAATTATCAATTGATAGTTTATATTTATCAACTTCTCCAAGCGGTATTGTGATTGTCAATTAAAATCAATGAATGGTTGACTCATTGTCAATTTGCATGATGATTGTGTATAGAAAAATCGGTATTGTGAGTGTCAATTGTGATCAATTATTCTTCCAATCGTAAAAGTGTAGTGGAAGAAGTGATACATAATCGCAAGAACATGTAAGTTTTCTGAATTTTTTTTTACTACTCGTAATAATTACAAATTTGGTTTTCCCAAAGGGCAAAGATAGTTAGCAACAAAAGGCAGTTGAGTCGGTTGGTGGAGCTAATGGAGGAAAACTTAGACGTTGCCAAAGGATTTTGTTCCAAATCTGCGGCACAAAAAAAATGGGATGAATTTGCTGCAGAACTAAACATTTTAGGCCCACCCACACGTGAATGGCACAAATGGAAAAGAGTAAATTTGGTTTACCCATTTCCTTAAATTGTTGTTCATTGTTCTGATAATCTGTAGGTATGGATCGATCTGAAGTGTAAGACCAAGAAAAAGACAACAGCAAACAAAATTGAAATTTCTTCAACTGGCGGTGGACCGAACAGGCTGCACAGTTTCAGCAATTTAGAGGGAGCTGTCATAAAAATGATGGAAATGGAAGCCTGTGTCAATCCACCTGACATTGAATTCGGTTCAGAGGATGCAAATGAAGTGAGTAGTGTTTCAAATTTGGAAAACTCAATTGTGGGAATTGAGGACTTTGGGCAAAAGAATCCTCGTAAAACATCGCGAATTGGAAAACTACAAGCAGAATGCAAGACTCTATTAGAAGCTCAAACTTCTGCACAAAAAGAGTTCTACGATAATATGATAAATCTTATGGGCGATATAAGACGTAGCATGAAGAATATTGAATATTATATTAAAAAGGATGTACGACAAAAAGACGAAATTTTAAAAATTAAGAGGGAAAAATTGAAGCTTTACAAGGAAAACAAAACAAAATATGGACAGAGATAGAAGGGCTAAATTGGAACTAAAAATAGATATCCTGGGGATTCAAAAAAAGAAACAAGGCATTATGTACTTCTAGGTCCATATCATGAAAAAGATGACCAGCAGCAAAGATTAGAAATGAATTAAAGACGTTCCTGTCATAATATAAAAAAATTGTTTTTGTTTTGCTTTTCTTTTAATTTCAAACTCAACGCTACAAAGTTCTTAAAATTCGATTTCGAACAGCCACAGCTCTTTCAATTTCAGGAAGCTGACCTAAATTTTCTAAATCGGCACACATAACTTGCCTCGTTCGTCTAAGGCTAGGGCCACGCACTGAGCGACTGAGCGATGAGAGATTGAGCAACGAGAACCTGAGCGACGCAAAAGAATTAAAACATATGAAATCGCAGGGCTTTGGCCACGTAGTTGCTGAGCGATAAGCGATTTTTCTGAGCGACAGAGCGACGTCGCTCTGAATTCAATTTTGTTCTAATTTTGTAGTTCATCGCTCAGCGACAAAGTGAAAATGGAGCAAATAAACTTGGAAATTTTGATTTCAGCTGTCCAAAGCCGCCCGGTTTTATGGCAGGACAGCCATAAAGACTTTAAAAATAAAAATACTACAAATAGGCAGTGGAATGAAGTGGGAAAAATTTGTAGTCCGATCTTTCTCGATTTGTAGGATGTACACCAAATCTTCTTTTTTTGGACCGTATAAACAATCGATAAATATGGGCACGACTTACCAGTAAAAGACTACGACGTATAGGACTCGACAACGACATTTTCACTACTAATCGCTCGAGCGACGTCGCTCAGTAAAAGGCCACTCGTCGCTCAGACTTGTCGCTCTATCGCTCGTCGCTCAGTGCGTGGCCCTAGCCTAATGCTCATAGAGCGATCAGTTGCAAAGGTATCGAAGATTCGACTAACCAATGAGTCAGAGCAATGTCTGATAGTCGAATTATTACCGCCTCCTCTGGTGGATTGTAGGTGTCTGTGACGGCAGTCAAAGGCTGGCTCTAAGGAGAGCTGCTCTCTCCCCTACTGTGAACACTAGTCACCGCTATTCTTTTAGTCAGTCTTCACAGATTAGGCTATAACGCCATTGGCTATTTAGATGACCATTTGTAGTGATAAGGTTAGCGCAATCATTATATGTGGCATGCAGGACTCATTGCTGCTCGTCTTAGAATGGTGCACTAATGAAGGATTATTTATCAATCCCAGCAAAACCATTCTAGTGCTTTTTACTAGAAAGAGACTGGTTAGTCTTGAACCTATCACCATAAAAGACACCACAATGAAATACTCCAATGAAGTCAAATATCTCCGGAAAAATTTAATTGGAACTCACACATCAAGTCAGCCACGGAGCGTGTCCATCCCATACAGTATGGTTAGAAAATACAATTTTGGGAAACTTTTAGAGGTAGAAATACCACACCGCTCCAGATGGGCCAATGGTGCTCTGGCACGGGACCCAAACAGTCGGATCTGGTACATTGACGGATCGGAAATGGATTCTCGAGTTGGAGCTGGCGTTTTTTGACCCAACACCAAACTGTCGATACCCATGGGAAAGTATCCCAAGGTATTCCAGGCAGAAGTCCATGCCATTGAGATCTGTGTCGACTGAATATCCAAAAAGAGTATTAATAGAGCCAAAATTCTATCCTATCGGATAGTTAAGCAGCACTTCTAGTACTGTATTCTAATACAATAGACTCTATGACAGTTGAATGCTGCTACGCTGTCTTACAAACCCTGGCCAGACACAATAAGGTTAAACTTGGATGGGTACCCGGTCATCAAGGTATTGAAGGCAACGAATCGCCGGACAAACTAGCTAGGCCTGAATCAGAATTCGTGTTCATAGGACCAGAACTGTGTTGCAGAGTCAATTGGGCTGCTGCCTGAGAGCTAATTAACGACTGCGAACACCAACTTCTCCTTGATCATCCTTGACAATCCAAGCGTGTTATTAAGCCTTATTCCTATATATAAGGAAATCCTTAATTTAGATAAAGAAAGCATTAGAAAACTAGTAAGCTTCCTAACTGACCACTGCAACCTGAGATAACAAGATGAATCTGTGGCAGGATAAAGATTGTCGATTCTGCCTTGAGGAAAATTAAGCATCCGAACAATGCGGGCTAGGGTTGAACAAGAGGAAAAACAAATGTTCATCAAGCACAGGAGGAGGTTGTAGTGTAATTCTCGAGCTCTAAGCAAACGTCTAAATCGGTTTTTCAAAACACCGTCTGCACGCTTGACAATATTTTTGGCCTTAGCGTTCTTAGTTGAAAACGTTTTCTAATGCTTTCCCTGCTCTGGATTAAGCTATGGTTTTATCAAATAAAAATTCATTCCCCACGCTTAATTGATACGACCCGTTGTGGACCGATGTGCATCTTTTGAACATTTTAATCTTAGCTTCCATTTTCGATAAAATGTTAGAAAAAGCTGCCTGCGATTAACGAACATTTTCTATGAAGTTGAAAAGGATTAGATTTATCGAAATAAGACACAATTTATTTGGGGAATAGAATACCTAAATTTGTTTCCTTCAATTCCACAGAACTCATAATTTAATACAATTTCAAGGCGAAATATAAAATAAAATAAATATGGATACTATTGGCGCACTCTTATGTCCAGTTGACCTATTTCGATTTCAAGCCCCATGATTTCTAGATGGCTCTACTGCATATCCACTAAGATTTTTGGCTGGTAAATAATCGGGATCTGCAATAAAACTGGAGATATAGGTAAGGTTAGCTTAGGTAAGCGGGCTGGCAGAGAAAGAAACTTCCTGCCGCACTCAGGTCGTGTTGACCCATTGTGTTACCCCTAGGGGGCGAAAAAGGGTGCCCCTTCACCCAATTGAAACCCTGTAAATGTCTAAACTACTCTTATTCTAATAACTTACATGTTTCCAAGTACAAACTACTTTGATGACTTGGCAAAGTTCAGCATGTTATCTGTAGGAACGCCAGAGAGCGCTTCAAGGTCGTGGAAGAAGTATTTACCGAGGAATTTGTTTCTGGAGTGTTGGAGTCCAGGACAATGGCATAGGAAGTGGGCGGTGTCCTCAGAAACTCCCTCGTCGCGACACCCTCTGCAAATTTCTTCTTCTGTCCGGCGTAGTTTCTTCATGTGGTATCGCAGACTATTATGCCCCGTGATGATACCCACGAGGATAGCAAGGGATCCTCTGTTCTTCTATATAAGTTTTCCAGCTCTTGTTCTGTCGAAGGACGGCCATAGTTTTTTCGTGATGTTACACGTTTCAACGGACTGCCATCTTAGGTTCGCCTCTCTTGTTGCTAATTTCCCTGCTTCAAGCTTGAGCATGCAAGGCGGGATGCTTATAGAGAGATCAGTTGGTTCTATTTGATCTGTTGAACCTTTCCTAGCTAGTTCATCAGCTTTTTCATTGCCTGGGATACCCTCGTGTCCAGGAACCCAGCAGAGCGATACCTTGTGCTGTAATCCAAGAACCCTAAGTTCTTCGCGACAGCATCTCACAAGCTTTGATTTGATTTCGGTAGCAGTAATTGCTTTTTTAGCTGCCTGGCTGTCGATAAAGAAGGTGATACCATCTTGTGGTATTGCCCTTATGGCAGACTCACGGGCGGCTGCTGTCACTGCCAGGACCTCCGCTTGGAAAACACTGCTGTGGTCTGGTAGTTTAATGGATCTCGCTATCCCTAGCGATTCAGAGAAGATGCCGAAACCTACCCCGGTGTCCATTTTCGATCCGTCAGTATATATTGTTATGGATCTGGTATTATCTATGTTTCCGTTTTTCCATTCTTCTCTGCTAGGGTAGGCTGCCGTAAAAGGCATGTTAAAATCTAAGTATGGCGTAATGTAATCTGTTGTAGGTACATAGCCAACAAATTCTTGGAGGATGGTGTAACTAATTAGTGCTTTGGATTACTGAGCGGGAGGTTGAAGGTTCAAATCCCAGAAACAAAATGTTTCACGGTCCGAGAGTAATAACTGCCTTCCGGATACGGCTGTAAACTGTAGGTCGCTTCCATTTCTGCCAAAAATTGTAAAGGCGCACAACAGAAATGGTCGCGAGAAACTATGCACTGGGATGTCCTCTTTACTTAGTTTTCCAATCCCCCAGCACAACCTCTTCTTCAGCTGCGTTATCGATCCCCTCGTGAGAAGAGTCAGCGAATGTTAGGTCAATGTAACCAAATTTAGCGTTAATCTTAAAGCTCTCAAGGAGTTCTTCAACATGACGAAACTAAAGACTTTTTGCGAGAATCTTTTCCTAATAACGAACCCACATCCGATTTCCCGGTTATTTGCTGCAATTGCCATAGTCCACATCGCAATTTTTAATCCTCCTTTTGCCCGGCCCATCTCATCGCACTTCTTGGATGGCGGTGTAGCAATCCATGTTGTAGCAATCTCCTCCGCAAGTTTTTCACCTACTGGTAGTATGTACAAAGACCTAACATTCCACATGAAGACTTTCAAACTTTTTTCCGTTTTCGTTTCCCAGAATTGTCAGCGGTTAAATCATACATTTTGAAGGCCGTTGCTCATGCCAGTCTTTAACTCTCCATACTACATCCTGATGTTTCGATTCGTCGCATCCGATATTATACTGATGGTAGAGCTACCAACACCATATACGCTTTAATGTAGCGAGTTATCCGTTCACGGATGAGATTATTCGACCCCAGTTTACTCTCTGCAGATGTAATGGAGGCATTTGCCATCTTCAGTCCATTTGTTAGGCAAATTGCTTCATAAGTTCAAGCTACACAGAGAGTGATGTAAGAATTGTTTTTATCCCCTTTTCAAACAGTGGCGGCTTAATGATCTGCTCTGCACATTCATGTTTTCCCTCGAAGGCCACGTCACTTTGTCCAATGATCTTGTTTTGTGCGCTACTATCTTGAAGACTTTTTGCATCCACATTGTGGGTTCAGGTCAGTAGACAGATATATGTTGAGCATTAGTACTCATGATGGCAAACCTTCTGCAAGACCTTCGTAAAATTTTTAAATTCTTCTTTAGGAATCGCTTTAAAGCGATTTGCGTTGTGCAATTATGCACTTTGTTGGCTATTATTGGGTGCCAGTTTCGTCAAAGACATTAGAAGAAGAACGGCAGTCCAGGAATGCCAAGACTTTTATTTAGCTGAAGTGTGGAGGTATTTCCTCTTCTCTTGCTCTTAGTCTGGTTTTTGTTTAAGTCTGGCAACCAAAATGTAATTACTACAACGGTGTACCAGTGAATGGACTTGTGGAACTCTGCGAGTATGTGAAGAGTACCGCACTGATTTTGATAAATTCTGTTGGTTTGTTTGCGGATAGGTGTATCTTTTCAGAGAAGAGTTTTACAGGCAATTTGGAGTTATGATTCTCCTCGTGAACCACTCGTTAACATTCGCATTTCTGTCGCATAAGCTTGATTTCGGACGACCGCGACGCTGGCAACAAACTGGATGTTCGCAGCAGAATGAACTCGAGCTGGCTTCGGAATTCATTTCAAAATCTGTTTCAATTCAATATCCAATCAGTTCTCCATTATGGATGTAATACTTGAAAGGTGGCCATCGCTGTCACTTGTAAGATGGAAGCTTTTAAATACACGTATATGCATTATCTTTAGAATCATCATCGAATCAATCGAGGTCTTTGGGAATGAACTAAAGAGAGCTTGAATATATTGCGTAGGAGATGCCATGAAAAGGTTGCTGACGTCCCACGCCCCTCGAGTGGAAAGCAATTTTTGCGTGACTGACTAAAACTCTTACGACTCATTCAATGGGGACTACACATCCAAGAGACAAAGGTCGCAGGATGGTGTCATGATGATGTGAGACAAACAGATCCCAAAAGGGCAAATGAGTTAAGCAACGTCACTATCCCAACTATGAACAAACCCTTTAGTGATCTCCCCAAAGACCACAAGAGCTAACGGTTAACAACAAAAGCGGCATCTCAACTGAAAGGTAGAAGAATGTTGAAGTTAGGGGTGGCAACTAGCTTCCCCAAAATCCTACAAGATCATCCAAGCCCACTCGTACCATGTAAAACTCATCGCTTACTTCGATCAGAGATCTGCGGATCTTTTCTCTTTGGCCAAGAGTGTAACTTGAGATCTAAAACGCGCTCCTGGATCCTGTGGAACTTTTCGATATATAAACGTTTAGAAATGATAAGGATCGGTTATCGCAAACTTCTGACGAATAAACTGAAATCCAGGGACTTTGGATGCGCAGTTATTATGACCAAAAAAGACTCCCTGGTTCCTGTAGCAGAACCGAATAGTAATAGTTTTGGGGCCATAACACTAACAGAAAGATGAAGAGCTAAAGCTAAATGAGGTTTCTGTACTCAAGAGGTACCAAAACAATCGAGCATAAGGAGGTCACCGTCGATGAAGGTTCCGCCGCGTAGAAGCAAACACAGCCACCGAATATAAAAGAAAAGTTTCTCCAACCACCACCCCAAAAAACGAATTATTACCTGTTAGTGCAATAGACCAAGGATGGGATTCATTAGCGCGCACTACCTCATTGGTAGACCCGCCAAGAGACTTGGTCTCTTCACAAATAACTTCCGCAGGAGCTGTAAGGAGAACGTGGAGTAAAAGACAACTCTTTCATATCCTGTGCACTTACTCAGCCGTCTCTATTCATAGAAAAGTTCCAATTAGGGGTCGACTTCTTTCAAAACTTAGGCGACCTGGCTAACATAAAAGTTTGGGAGCCTTTAACACTTCACAAAGAGCTTTAATTGATTCCGCAGGTAGCATTCGGAGAAAACATAGATCGTTGTGGCATTAAAATGCTCTTATTAGTGGTTTAATTGAGTCAGCTTTCTGACGGCTGATAGTTACTTCAACCTAACCTAACGTAATGGATCTCAATGAGTATGAGTAGGGGGATTTAATAAAGAAATAAAAAAAGATATATAAGTGCGTTCAAAGTACTCACACTGGGACTCACAGATGAGTCTTAGACATGCAAATAAATTTAAAGACTGCTCTAACAAAAGATGGAAAGAGGTCCTTACTGGTAATTGTTCTCTCAAGGGCTACCTTAAAAAAAAAATCGGCATTTGACAATCTGACACTTGCAGACTATTGCTTGAGGGCATTGAAACTGCAGAGCACATTATGTGCGGATATCCCACCATCGTTCAGAGCAGACTAAAACATTTTTACTAAGGGTTCACCATCCTTTCTGATATAATCTCCCTCTTAGCCCAAAGAATCTTCCCTCTTGAACTTGATTTCTTCTAGGGCACAATTAACACAGATTTCTCTCATAGGTTATAGTACAAAAGAGCTTTCGGAGATCGCAATACTTTGATGGGACACTATGAGCATTCGACAACCCCACTATTCCTTCAAAATGCAATCACATCCTTCTGTCAGCGTCGCCGTACAGCCCGAACTTCATTTCCATTGTCCACCTATGCAGACGTCCAAGAAACAGCGGTTGGCAAGAGTTATTTTCGCGTGATGTGATCGCTGCGCTGGTGTGAATGTCTGAGTTTATAGCGGGGCTTATGTAGACAAAGTCTTTAACTCCATCAAAATTGTATCTGTCAGATGGTAACGTTTTGTTCGTGGTATTGATGTTGTGTGTCCTTTTTTGTCCACAGCATGTCCTTTGTTTTTTTCACTTCTCCTATGTAACTGCCCAGCTCTGTTGCATGAAAGAATGCTCCATTTAGGGTCCCCCTTCCTTGAAGACCTTGGTGATATAGCGTCCTTAGGCATCATGTGCATCCATCGCTTTATCAAAAGCCCCGGCTGGTTCTGTTAGTCCCTTAGTGGCCAAATGGTTTTGATCCATGCTATCACAAATGACCTTTACTGGTCTAAGTGTATCTGCACTCCCGTGCGGACAGCCAAACTGACCTAACCTAACCTAACCATGTTCTTTGTTTTGTCGTTCACATTTGAACCCATTTTGGACGTGTTCGCTTCAAAGCGCACGAAGGCGCCATTGACATCAGGCTGCGTTTTACCGATTATGTCAATATTGTCGGCAAATGTGACTAATTGTATGGATTTTCGAACAATTGTGCCCGTGGTGTCTTCACAATTCTTTAGAGAACGATGTCAAAGAAATAGCAGGAGAGCAGGCCATCTTGTTTAAATCCTTTTGTGAAGCCATACACATATGTGGGTATGTATGTACATATGTTCAAATGTAAGTAGCTCAAATAAATACTGAAAGCTGCTGCTGCTGCTCATAGGCAGCTTTAAAATTGAAAGCGGATTTTCTTAGTCTGAAGGCAGACTCATATAGACCGGTCAGGTTGATCAAAAATAACTTCACGAGCACACGCAAAAACTATATATGGTTATGGTTATGGTTATGCTTAGAGGGACGCGCACCTGAAGGTGCTTTCACGGGGGCCAGTTGTGTTTCTCTTTTAAATAGTGGTACCATAAGTGAATTCTATGGGTTGGTATGGTTGAACCAGCCTGTACTCTTTACGAAACACATCATGTTCCAGAGTGGGACTTCCACCAGGTCCTCTAGTTCCTCAAATAGTCTGTTTCCCATGTGGGGGAAGCGACGGATTTGGAGACTGGGGCAGTCGCAAAGTAGGTGTTTGATGGTTTCTGTTTCTTCTGTATCATGGCAGCTTCTGCAATAGTCAGGTGAGTTGATACCCAGTCTGACGGCCATTGCACCTATCGGACAATGTCCCGTTAGTACTCCTGTCATCAAGCTGATTTCCTTTTTGTTCATAGATAAAAGGCTCTTAGTCCTCTTATCGTTCAGTGTTGGCCATAAACTGCGAGATATGACGCAGCCTCCTCTAGTTATCCAGGAAGAGTTGATCATTTCTCTAAAAACTATATAACTTGACAGGCTTCCGACCCGTGAAGAGTCTCTGCATGAGAGAAAGTAACCTTCCACCGTCGCCGATGCGAGGCAAGGTCTTCCTGACGTGCCGACTATACGGACTGAAACTCGAGAATTTTCTTGGCTGGATCTTACACAATTTTTGCATTTATTGGGTATGCCCTCGTTTGACCACATTCTGCAAAGTCCCCTCCTGTGTCCTTAACAGCTTGGCAGGTAGGTCATCAGCTCCAGTAGCATTGTTGGACTTAAGCATGGATACTCGTATGATGGACAGAAATATTGGTTATTATCGTCGAGGTTGAATAGTTTCTTCTGCCTGACAGCGTTATACAGCTTACATAAGTGTTCTCTTCACATCCTCAGCATTGCGTGTGATTCTACTAATAGGATTCCTTGGTAAACCCTACAGGCTTACGTTCAAACATTAAAGCATTGGCATGTTCTTTAGAGGGTTATTTATTAAATCACTCTACTCATTGAAATCCATTACGTTATACATATAAGTATATATACAACTCAATTTCTAATTTACCTGTTTTTTGGTCCTTCATCTTGAAGATTTCATGAATTTCATCAGAGCTTCCGTTGGTGTGTTGGAGAGTTCCTCCAAGTTATTAAAGAAGTGTCTCCCCAGGAACTTGTGTCTAGAGTGTTGGAGGCCGGGGCAGTGGCATAGGAAGTGGGTTGTATCCTCAATCGCTTCACCATCGCCACAGCCTATGCAGAGCTCCTCTTCTGTCAGACGCAGCTTTTTCATATGATAGCGTAGAGTGTTGTGCCATGTGATGATACTCTCGAGGGTGGAAATGGATTTTCGGTCTTTCCGAACAAGTTTCTCGGGTCTAGCTTAGTCAACAGAAGGCCATAGTTTCCTTGTCATAACGCAGGTTTCTATGGAGTTCCACCTATAGTTTGCCTCTATCGTGGCTTTTTCCCTGCTTCAAGCTTAAGTGTACAAGGCGGGATTCTCACAGATGGGTCTGTCAATTCGGTGGTCGATTCAGAGCCACCCCTTGCCAGCTCGTTAGCCTTCTCGTTGCCTGGTATTCCTTCATGTCCAGGAACCCAGCAGAGTACAACCTTATGCTGCGTGACAAAAGCCTTAAGTTCTTCGCTGCACATCACAAGCTTCGATTTTATATCAACGGCAGTAATTGTTTTAATAGCAGCCTGGCTGTCAATGGTAGTGATACCTTCAGGAGGTATCTGCCCTTACCGGCAGTGACCATTTTGGAGCCGTCTGTGTACACAGATATGGATTGCGCATTTGCTAAGTGACCATTTTTCCATTCTTCTCTGCTAGGAACCTTTTGTGGATGACAGGAGATCGTTAATGTTTTCACAGAAAGGTGTCCAAGTATGTCTCTTTGATTTCCCAATTGCAATGTTGTATGTAATGCTTTTGTGAATTCGCTTCATGATTTGTTAAAAAGGCTTCTGAACTTACGCTTTAAAATTTCAAGTTCATTCATTGGAATATCACAGTGAGTCCAACGAGCCTTAATTTGGCAGCTGGATTCATAAGCGGACGCTTATTCGTCATGAGAATCGGATTTAAGCTGTGAGATGTAGAGCGGCACTCCGGTCCGGAAAGTCGAGTACAACCCGAAAGAACTATGCTTATCCTTAGATGGCACGCAGAAGCGAAAAGGGACTCAACCAACTTGGTATGCAAAACTGACGTAAACTGGTGTCAATCAAAGATGCTGGTGAGGTTTTTTCTTTGAGGCCGACATTCACCTCTAGCGCCATCTAAATGAGAAAATAGTTTATTCTCTTGAAAATAACACATTTTTTATCGCATATGATACCCATACCGTGCAGCTTGATAAATCACTTTTTGACAAATCGTTTAAATTAATTAAATACCTGGAAGTGTTATCCAAAGCCTTAATGCCGCAGGAGGAACGATTTGCTAGCAAATTTAATTCTTTTCTGCCGTTAGGCACTCGCATCTAACAATTTTTTTTCCAATTTTCTCATAAATCATAAATTCTTTCGCAACTAGAATTTCGAAATATGTCTTGCGTTCATGTGAGATTAATGCTTTTGCATATTTTATAGGATTCGCATAACAATATTTTTATTTTTAGCTGCATGAAGTTATGCGGGGAGAAATGCTTTAGGCTTCAGTTGCAGCTGGCAGGCATCAAAGTTCCCCTCTACCGCATAAATACTTGCACTTAACCAAGATGACTATTGCACTATTTGTATGAAATAAATGTTTTATGTGTATCTGATGACTGTGTGTCGATTTACGAATTGCTTTATGCAAAAAACGCTTCGTTTTGTAATTAAATATTTCTCCACAAAAAACACATTTTTATTGGGAAACTAAGAAAGCGTCTCAAACTGAAATCAAATCCAATCCAATCTGATCGTATCGGCAAATAGTATCTGCCGCCGATTTTAATGCCGGGTTATTAATTTGAAATTTACTCGCTTCGTGCAATTCCTATGCATCAGCACTTGAACAGCTTAGGCAATTGATTGATACCTTACCTTCGGCGCTATGAATACAACTGATGAAGCGTGCCGCTATTTAGAATCAACTCTAGCATTGGCTAAAATTAAATGTGAGAGGTTTATGTCAGTGTCCTCGGTTAATAAGGCGAGTACATTTAAGCTGAAAAAGTCATCGTAGCTAGGGATACTCAATCTTTAAAATGCACTGGAGGGAACAGTTATGGCCTTCTTCTTTTTATTTCAATTAAGATTCTGTGGTCTAATATCCGTGTCGTGACGAATCATTAACAAGATAAAAATATTTTTACGCTCCTTAAAAATTGTTGTTATAAGACATTCGATTAAGTAGATTCGATCTAGCTAGTTAACTGCATTTAGCAGTTCAAGTAGGTATTAGATTATTGTGGCTTACTTTCATGCACCAAACATTTAAAGGAATTTTAATTGTTTTTACTTAGTTTCGGTAAGTGGCATCAAAAAGCTTCATTGACAACCACTGCACTTGGACTTCACACGAAGGAATGGCATTTTGCATTGAATTGCAACGAATTCCTGGCACTCAGCTACTCGTACTAAAACGGTGTAAGGCCTTTCTTTAAGGTAAAACTTTCGGCCAAGGCTAGAGATTGAAGATCGATTTCGAGGTAATAATTCCAGTTTTCACGAAAGTGTTATAAAATGCCCTCGAGCAGGGCATACACGTTTAGTTGACTATGACTTCCACATTGGTGATGACTGCAATTGTAGTTCCGTGTAATAAGCACTGCTTAGTTCAAAAAACACTTTCACTAAACATTTGGAGATTATAAGAGGAAGTCATTCCTCTAGTCTTTATGTATGATGAGTATATACGGTCTTGCAATATTAAACATGGCTAAAGCGCAACACCTATCAAGTGAGACAGGCAATCAGTTCGATTCTGGAACGCATCATCGATAAAAGATTAGAAGTAATGATTGAAGAAGCAGGTGGACGTCAGAATATCAGTACAGATTTTGAAAAGCATGCTTGACTGTTGATGACATTAAGGAAGTGGTTGGCATAGTGGTTGACAAGATCCATAGAAGTAAGACTCGACATCCTTTCTATGCCTCATATAATATCTTATCTGTCATTTGGAGTGAACGCCTAAAGCCGTTCGTCCATATCAGTGTGGCCTTAGACCGGGAAAGTCCTCCATCGACATCCCTACGGCAAATCTTGGAAAAAAGCCAGGAGCTTCAGGTCAAAATCCACCACCTTTCCATCCAAACTCATCCGTTTGTACAGGATGACACTGGAGAATTTGCGTGCCTCCAAAAAGGTCGGTTAAGAACTATGATGTCAAAAAAAGGATGCAGACACGTTACCACACGACGTCTTTAATCTCGTTCTTGAAAGAATAGTTCCAAACTTTGTCAAAAGTGGATGAAGCTACTCTTGACTGTTTTGGGGAAGAAAATTCTTCGCGTGATTCTTGGTCTCGTCTGCATTGACGGTAAGGACGTACAACGACGAACTCTACAAAGACATCGACTTAGCAGTGAAGGTCTACGACTGAGGTGGCTGGGTCATGCAGAGCATATGAACACCAATGCTCCGGTCCGGATAGTTTTCGAATGCAGCCCCGAGGGAAGGCGCAGTAGGGGAAGACCGCGATTCAGGTGGAGGTGGCCCAACAAAGCTTACGAAACTGGAGGCAGCTAACTAAGAATCAAGTTGGAGACGCTTTTGGTTGAGGCTCAGTCCACCCCGGATAAGTAAGTAAGTAAGGGTAGTCGAAGTGGAAAGATCCATGTTATCACAAAGGACCTCTTCAGCCATCATAACCTTAACCTAAGCGCAAAGCAAGCTCATCTGTTTATTGTTTTGCTTTCCCAATCGTGAACTGTTCGTTAGGAAAGCAACTCCCTTTTTTCGACTTGGCTTATAATCTGAGAGTTATAAGCCACGACTTACCACCCACACCACCTTAACAGCTTACAACATTTCGTCAGGGCACTTCGCCCAAAAGCTCTTACAAATAAATAAAATAAATTTATAATTCCTCTTACTTTGCTTGCCTAATCCGGCTTTCCATTCAACCTGTATGGAACTACCATCATATTGTCTCGACAAAGCTATCCTCCCACCTTAAAATCAAAACATTTCACACATTCTTTAGCCATCTATTGTAGTCTAGAAACGTACACACGTACATACATATATTTAATTAAAATACCAATTAAATATGAAGATACAGCAAAAGTGAAAATCGTTACACTTGGAATGTTGTAATCAAGCACTCAAGTCACAATGAACGATCTTCTGTCCCAAGATCTATTGACGATGCTGTTTTATAAGCTCTAAATGTTTCCAAAACACACAACAATAAAACATCACTTGTACGAGATACAAGTGCGATTTTGAGTGCAAGCCAAATTGAAAAATGATTATTATTCATGCTGATGATTGTGATTGCGATGATTCGATTTTGAAAAGGCGTGAAATTGTATCACCTACAGCAAAGCCGAAGATGTTTCCGGTCTTCGGAAAATGTACACACACGAGTATACGAGTAAGTGGAAATCAATTTTTGATTGCCGGCTAGGAGGTTATGCAATACACTTGCATTACCCCCTCCTTTGGTGCGTAACCGTGGACAGAGTTCCGTCATGATTAAGATCGAGTGTCTCACATTGAATTGGTATCTGTTTCCGTGTATAATTATGTATGCTTAGTGCCCTTTGGGGTGGTGGTCAATGGGGCCGGTAGTAGTACTTAAGATAGATGGTTACGTTCACATTAGATTGCTAATTTATTTGTGAAGTTCTTAACTATTGCCACACTAATCGCTGGTGTAAGGGAAGCGATCCGATCGACATTGATAAGATGTTGAATGTAAAGCTATAATGGCTGATCCATACCCACTTGGCAATACTTGCCTTGGATCACTTTGCATTTAATTAGACGCAGCTGGTTGAATGGATATTTCCGATATTTCAGACGTAAAGTTATTTATTTTAACTTTATTCTTAGATATGACCATAGTCTGTACCTAAGTCGGTTAAGCTGAGCAAAAGCCCGTTGCTGTTAAAATGGATTTCAGTACCAATGTATCGATTTCGAATTCAACCATTTTTACCACACTGTCTGCACTATAGATACACAGTACCATATTCTCTTGTAAGGCCACAGACACCTCTCAGAAATGTATCTATTCACATGTGTGTGTGAGAGCTTCTGCTGGTAAAAGAATTATTCGCCTTTTGAATAGGTAGTACCGGGGTCATGTCGAAGTAATTTCACATTTTCTTCCTAGCAAGTCGTAGTTCTTTTTGTAGTTCTTCTTCAGAACTTCAAACTTACAGAGGCGAGTTGTTCCTTCACAAAAGGAAATTGCAGTATACACGGATGGTTCTAGAACCAGTGAGGGTACGGCGCCGGGTATATACACGAGAATTAACTCAGATAGATACAGGGTATGCAAGGCTTGGGAAACTATACTATACAATACATGATTGGGTAAAGTTTAATACTGGAGTGGCCAACGCTGTAGCTGCTCCACTGTGCGAAGGCTTTTAGACGGATGGTCACGCTGCCATTTGTTTGCATACATATATCCGACAGCAGATGAAACATAATATCCAGGAGTAAGTCTATTTTATTTCATTAGTAAAACTGTTCTAAATAGGTTTGTATATTCGATAAAGAGAGCGCGAGCGAGGGAGTAAAAAAGAGAAAAGGTCCCAGTTAAAGCTACCGATAGAATTACTCGAAACTCACGCGGCGAGCTACGGTACTCTGTGGCGAAGGGAAGGGATCTCTTCCAGAATTCGACCCTGATGATGCAGTTTTCTCGGGAAATAGACGACGTCGTGGTGTCAAAGGTTATGATGTTAAGTCCTACTCAGACGAAAGCGATTGAGAACTCTGCACAGAATCTATCGCAGAGATTGAAGGTGGTGTTTGCATCTGAACTTTGGGACTTTGGCCGTCCTCGCTGAGAGTTGCTCGAGTAGCAGCTTTTGTTGCGCCTCAAACTGTTCCTGAATGCGTTTCTGTTCATCTTGCTGCTGGTGCACGAGTTCAAGAAATATCCGGTTTAGAAGCCGATTTTCGAATAGAACCCAAATATTTTAGGGCATCTTCGTTGTAAGACGATTTTTTTGGTGTGATTGGCTTCACAAACTTGTGTTTCTTTCCAAGCTTCGTCTTAGATGAGGGCTTTGGCTCGTACGGACTGCGTTTAGCTTTGAAAATAGTGTTGCTGCTGAACTGGCCCAAGGATGGTGACTTTGCCTTTGGCTTGGATTTGACTTTCTGTCCTGCGTGGCCGTGGATTTCTTCAGTTTTTGGTTTTTAATGTGCTCCGGGAGGGCACTACTTGGCCCATCGAGAGTAAAGAAATTCGATCTAATTAGACCAGACTCAGGGTCTGGCTTGAGAGTGGGACTATTGCACAACCGTTTAGGCGGTGAAGTCGTTTTGCAAATGGGATTATTCGGGACACAAGGTGTTGGTGGATTTACACAAATAGAAGGAATCGGTATGAATGCGGCATATGGCTGCGGTTTAGACGGGGTGTTACACAATTCCTCTTTGGCTGGGGATTTTGTTCACATTTCGGTTGAAATTAGGTGGTCTTTCAATCTCTACAGACTGAAATTCGGTTTCTTCTTCAAATCCCTAGAGGGTTAGATTAATGGAGTTTGCCCTGTTGTCATAAACTAGTGTATCTGTCTGACGCAGCTTATCGCTCACGAGCTGTAGAAGTGCTAGCCTCGGCATATTCTTTCCGTAGCGTCTGCGGCTGTGGAATGTGAATGTGACCATGACGCAGTAGGTTACATGAAGATTCCCCTGGAGTACTTGTCTACTAGGTCGATATATACTGAACTAAATTCTAGTGCTGTCGATTATATTTGGTCCTCCTTATAAATACGAATACTAAATAATCTTAGTCTCTTCCACATGAAGACGCTACGATCTCTCGTCTAAAATTTGGTAACACTAACCTTTGACTAGGGGTGGACATGGTTGCATAAAATGGAATCGATGACTGGTGCCTGAGACACAGGCTGTCCATCAATCCGAATAAATTCAATCGTAAGAGAAAACCTGAACATCTTATGCTCCAAACGTTGTAGAGAGAAGAGGCATTAGGAATAAAGAATGCCTTATGCATTTTAGGCCATGATCCCCTGGTGTATCGCAAGATCCAGCCCTGGAGCTTCTTCTTGCATTACTTCAGGAGGCGGTGGCACTTTTCTCACCCTTTATAGGTTTCCATGTCCTGTTTTTACGTCTTTATCTTCGACATATCTCCGATGCAGAAGCGCACTTGGTTCCAGCTTTCTTCACTCATGCGCATTACAGTCACAGATGGCCTAGAGTAGTTTCGCTTGGATCCATTTCCAATATCCTTCTCTCTCTAAGCCACCTGTCACGTTGATGTGTGCAACTCTTCAACTAACCACGGAAGGTAAATATCTAGGGTTAACACTGATAGTAAGCTAATGTCGAATTCATCCTTTGAACTGAAAGCACTTGGGCACTCAGGAGCTTTCGGTAGAACCGTGGGTCTAAGCCTACTATTGAGCGAGTGACAGACCAATTTATACCAATGCGTCTGTTAAGTCCGTTTGAAGAGATTTACCAAACTGGAAATAGAAGTTTACTGCGGAATCAATGGTGCAATGTGAACCATCCCTTTGCGCATGGATTGAAAATGGACTGTGGAGTCGTCGCAGGCATTTTCTCAGACAAGCTGAACGTCTTGAAAACTTTCCGTCTACCGAATTTCGCCAGTGTTTTTCAAGCAGAGCTTCTCGCGATTCGTGAGGCCTGCCTATCACTGAACACTCACTCAACATCCAACCGAAATCTTGCTATTTTCACTGATAGCCAAGCTGCTATCAAACTATTGATTCAGCTATCACATCCTCAAAACTGGTAGAGCAATGCCGGAAAGAGCTAAACAAACTAGGTGCTCAATCTAATATCATCCTCTCCTGGGTCCCAGGACACAGCAACTATGAAGAACACGAGCGGGTAGACGATCTGCCCAGACTAGGGTCAGCTCTTAGCGGTTCGCTAGCAGAAAGAGTCAATGTTCCGCTAGGAGTCGTTAAGGGTAACATTCACAATCACTTCTTAAAGCTGGCCAACCTAGGTCGGAACACGCTTTCCAGCTGGGCTATATCAAGAAAGACATGGCCCAACTTAAAACAAATGAGCTAGGCAGATCAAGACCAGATATTGCCAGAATTGTAGCCGTTAGCACGAGCCACTGGCCGATAGGAGACCATGCAGCCAAGTTTGGAATCCCCCACAACACCATCTGCCGCAGCTGCAGGGATGCTAACGAAAAAGAATCTCTTCTCCACTTTCTTTGCAGGTGGCGAGAACCCGACAACCTAGTCTAGGTAAACCCTGAGAGAGATATCTGACAGAAGGATCATCCTCTACCTGAACTCGACAGGATGGGTGTAGAATATCTCTCGCCCCAACCGTAAACAACTTTTTTTTTTCTAGGTTACATGAGTTTTGTGGTATCAAAACGGCGCATTCTAGCTCTAATTTTGTTTCTATTGAAAAAACAGCCACCTCTACCTACATACATGCCTACATTGATAACATGAGCATTGTCATCTTGTAGGGTAGAAGATACGAAATGTCCATCTCCGAGAGGATGACATTGGAAAATCCAAATAATCTCCTTCGAGGTCTCACTAATTTATTCCAAACAGAATACCTTTGTGTTTTGGGCAAATTTGCGAATATTTTTAAAGCAAATTTGTTGTCATACTTAGACTAGCAAATTGGATAATTAAGGAAAGGTGTGGTTGTAGAAGCATCAGCATCTGCACTGACAGTAAGTTTGGCTTGAAGGCATTCGAGACTCCCACAGATAATTCAAAAATTGGTTCAGAAGAATAAACTAAAAGTGCCATCTAAATGGAATCAGGTGTGTCTTGATTGGGTTCCAAGCCATAGGGGAATTGAAAGAATTAGGTCTCTAAGTTTGGAACCAGTAATTCATATCAGTTTGGTGAAAGTTCTATATTGGATCGACTTAAGGTGTCTAAACATAAAGAGAGATGATCTAGTTTAACTACGTGGAGAACCGAAAAATATTATGTGAAAGAGTCTGCTAATTGCGATTTTTTTCTCAATCGGTGTAAGAAACATGGGAAACATCGATGGCCCAATGGGCGTATTCGGCGCACAGCATTTTCTCTGTCAGGGCCCTGTTCTTATTCGTGCTATGGGCTTCAAAGTCTTGGGAATAGACTCAATCCAATCTACGTATATCTCTGGTCGAAGTTCTAGTGCATATCCTTAATTCAGAACTGGCACGGACTATTTAATTAAAACAAAGCATTGCAATTGAATTGAAGACATGGGTATAATCCAGTTTCTGAGTCGCATTCCCGTCATCATCCACTAAAGAGTGCAGCGGTTAGAAACGATGGACAAACTACTTCACGATGCAAGTGAAATAAGTCGTATATGGATCGACCGCATCAAGAGGATAATCCTAGTGGACCAGGTAACCAAGGCCCAGCTCGCGGAATTCCACGCCCAGGAGCTTGAAAAATCGTACTTGGGTACTGGAATTCAGCAAATTACTGGTCAACAGCAAAGCAGTAAATTCATCAGCCAGCATCCCCAATTCTGAAACAGGGAAGACTACGTTAAAGCTGTCCGTCTACTGTATACCCTCTTCCTTATGTGTGGCTCTACAACGACAGTATATCCCTGCCTCTTGGCGGCTACTACTAAACGTTTTTCTATCCAGTTGTGTCTTACAATCCGTTCCCTGTGGGTGAGTGAGCAGCTCTGTTGTATGTGGCTGAGGCTTTTAATTTTTCCGCAGTGTGCTCGACATCTTCTTGCATCTGTTGAATTAGATGGGATTCCCACTCTTCGTATCTACTATTTAGCGAAACTAAAGCCAAGGGAATGGGCTTGGAATAATTAGCAGGGAAAGAAGACCCTGTTGAGCTTGACTCATGGACAAGGTATTAATAAATCTTTAATCAACAATCTACACATCTAATTAAAACATCTATTGAGAGATTCACGAATAATGGAAAGTGGAGCACAACATTGGATTGACTGGATTAGACGTGCTACTGCAAAGCCAACCGTGGCAGCCAATTAAATGTTTGACCACCCAGCAGTATATACTGCTAAGCAGCAATGACAACAAACCAGAGGCAAAGTTCTAACAACATTTCCCCGCAGTCAACACAGGCTCATAACTACCGAAATTGGCACCCAATTTCCAGTTTCCACAAAGCCGCCTGGGACAAGTTATCTAATGACCTCGATACAAGAATAAATTGGGTTCGGCCAACAGCACACAGCTACAAGCGTCTTGCCAGCATCGTCGTTTCCAATACGAAAAACTACCGAGAGCCCAGAGAAAATTTAAAATTCCCAGATGGTCGGATGAAAATGATCATCTTAACGAAGAATTTGAGGTGAACGGCGAGTCCTCGAATGCAGATGAGCTACTCGACAAGGCACGCAGTGACACATGGTAGCACACAGTCCAAAACACCTTTTTTGTACATTACAGCCGGAAGATTGGAAACAGTTCCTTAAGCAAGGAGACGGCATTCCAATAGTTCCTCTGAAGCGATCAAGCCTGGGAAAGCCCGCCGGTTTGATCGTATATTTCCAGAATTCCTCCTGAACCGTAGAACACTATATGGCTATCGCGCTTCTTTTAAAACATCTTGGAAAAAGTGAGCTTCGCCGACGAACTAAAGAAATCGAAAACCATTGCCTTACTGAAACACGGAAAACCAAGCAACAAATCCGAAAGCTTACGACCCATTGCACTCCTTACAATCTTCTCGAAAGGTTAATACACAACTCAATCGAACGCAGTATCTCATAGAACAAGCTGCACTTAGGCCTGGGCACAGCTGCTCAAACATTAAGTTGGCTATCCAGCAAACCTTAAAACATCAGTAGCATTTATTTCCATTTAACGGCCGAATGCGACACAAAAACGCTGTGATCCGCTACCCTAGGTTTAGTTTCTCCTTTGCTGAGTACTGCGCCCCAGTCTTTCTCAACAAAACCCAAGCGAACAAAGTAGACTGTTAGCTAAGAGCATCGACGTGGGTAATCTCAGCGATAATCAGCTCCACGTCGACTAGATTTCTCGCCGTTCTAAGCAACATACTTCCATGCCTGCTGGCTACGACCTATCTAGAAAACATGAGTCAGTCTGAACCGACTATGAGCAAATCATGGCAGATGTGCTGCAGGAAATCACCGTCCCCCTCTCGTGCATATCTTATAAAAAGCCGAGAGCAGCAACTCTTTTCATAGGCTATTACTGCCACTAATGTCTGCAATTATAAGAATTATCTCAAGATAATTTTCAACCTGTAGCGCTACGAAGAAGATGACTAAAACAGAAAAAAAGTCAAAGGGCACTTTCCACTCGGCTAGATGGAGTAGAGACTACATCCCAGACCTATGGTCTGTAAGAAGATGAGACAACAAACCTCACAAAGTCACAGATGATTTCCCAAATAGCCAATACCGCTTCGTAGTAAGAGACGTCAGCTGTAAGATCCCGATAGTAGACTCAACCCCAAAGGCAAGGTGAATTTTTCAGAGGGGAGACTAGGAAAAATTCTTTAGAAAAGTTCTGCAAGAAATACATTCCCTGCTCGAATGAAGACACCGATAGATAATATAAAGAGCTTCGTTCAAATAGAGACTCTAACGTAGCAAAAAAGCTCATGAGAAGCTCAGAAAACAGGAAACAGAAATGGATGCACACGGTCAACAGAGTCGATTTTCAACACTCAATTGGGCACGTCGAACCAGCCACCTGCTAGAAAACCAACCATCGATCCCAATAGTGTACCTGCCCCTATAGTCAAACAATCGAAAGCAGATAAAACCAGAACTAGATAAAACATTCACAAAGCATTTCAACCAGGAGTACAAAAGTCTACGCAACATACCACCTATTCAACTCAACTTATCGAGTATATAGGAGAAGTTCCTACTGCCCTCTCTTCCATTAAATCTGGAACTGCAGTCGGTGCAGCAGCCCAAAAGCAAGAAGGTGGTTCATCCCAACATATTCTAAAATACTGCATCTGCAGAGCTTCCCACATCCTTCACAAAAACAAAGATCATCGCGCCCCTCAAATCAAGTAAACCTGCAGATACAAAGTTACCGCCCAATTGCTTTCCTACCCCCCCCAACTAAAACTCCTTGAACGCATGATCCCAAATCGAAAAAACACCGATATTGAAAAGCTATCCCACACGAGCAAGTAAGTTTCAGGAAATGCAGAAGCTGCACCGACCAAATTTCGTCGGAAAAGGTTTCCAACAAAAAATGAAAACCAGCGTATGCTTCGTGAACCTAAAGCAGCCTACAACACCGTGTGGATAAAGGGCCTCCTGTAAAAGCCTCTCCGGGTCATCCTCTGCATAATCTACGACCTAATATGCGCGACGCTCAGTGACAGGCTATTCAATGTCTTTCACAGCAAGACTAAGAAGCTCAACATTGACCTTCCTCAAGGGTCGGTGTTGGCCCTTACCCTGCATGGTGGACATGGCGTTTTCATTTCAACCCAAATCCTTAGGAACCCTGGAACAGGTAGCGACATATAACCTGAACCATCTAGCAGCATAATGTAAGAATTAGCGCCTACAATCAAACACAACCAAAACTGAGATCTGGTATCACCTATGACCAAACTCTCACATAACAGCCAGATCTGACTAAAGACTCGCAAACAATAAAGACAAGGAACAACGTTATCCAAAAACTGGCAGGCATCTCCTGGGGTGCATCTGCAAGCAGGTTTCTTCAATTGCAGTATATTGAGCTCCAGTTGCCACACCAACAATATCGGACCCAACTGAATACCAGACTGAGGTTAACATCTGGCACCCTGACATGAAACCCAATTGAATGGTTTTGCCTTGATCAAAAAATTCCACCAAATCCGAGGAAATGCGAGAACCCCACTATGTGCAGACATTGGAAACACCACCACCCTATGACTGCGATCAAGACACCCTGTAATAGTACTCGTAAATAAGTTGAGTGCTGAAAACGTTTCACTGGAAAAATCTTGGGCATCTTCATAGTCTAATTCTGGCAGACAAAGTCCAATATTCATTCACAAACGAAAACAGACAACCTGAATTTGAACTGCAACCTTAACCGGATACAGACTTTTACTGAGAGATGCAACGGTACTTATGCTAGATGGGGTCATGTTACTGATCCGTTCTGCCTACGTTGTGCTCACATCTAAACCATGGAATACATCCTCCTCGACTGCGCAGAGATGTTACATATGGGTAACCTAGATAACATCAACAGTTTGTCAACAGAAGGTGTCTCCACTCTCCAGACTAGTTTAGAAGAGGATGGGTCCTTGGCCCAAAATAATGATTTATTTAAATTCTGTAGGAATATTAAGTGCAGGGGGAAATGGTTTAGGTGGTGCCCGGTGTCTCATAATAACCTCATAATCTTACATAACCTCACCTAACCTATTATATGGCAAATCTACTCAAATTGTCTTTCCGATTTGGCTTTAAACTGTGGGTTCCTTCCATTGGTGCAAAAAAATTTAACACACACAACACGAATGGTCGCGAGAAGCTATGTCCTGGAACACAAACGGTCTGTTGCGTCAAATATCTGCATTTGTTCCTATTCAACTGCACTATTTTAAGTAAAAGATACAAAATCACAGCTTTGTTACATTACACTAGTAATTTATGTATATATGTATGTATATTGTTCCACGATTCCGATTGAAAAAAAGAATAAATAAATAAATAAATAAATTACTCGTAAAATAATGATGTTTCTTTTATTTCCACCTGAATCCAAGGAATTGCATCTTTGCAGCGAAAGTGAATGAAAAAAACCACACAAAATCCTTCAAATCCAAAGAGAACTGAGTCTTTACACCAAAATCGAATGAAAAATCACGCACAATTCTTCAAAGAATTCAAATTCCTTCGATAGGCTGCCCATTCAAGGTGCTCTTCCCTTCAGATTTGACATGAAGACGCATAAGCGAATGCGCAAAAATTCCATACCAAACCCGATCATGGTCTAAACGTTTATGAGCCGCCACACCATATGTTGATATCATCGTGTGTGATTTGCCAAACACCTTCACTAGCGCCTAGTCTGGTGAATGAATGAATCTGCCATCAAAAGGTATCTCACACTCATACATGTATCTCAGTGTGTCTGCACTAATTTCTCTGTTTTCGTTCACTCTTCTGAGCACATATACATAAGTATCTAAACCAATTGCATTGTATCTTCTGTAATAGCCGAAAAAAAAAAAAAAAATTGTATTGTACTCATCATTTCATTTCACATCGATGTACGTGAAATCCACACTCGTTGTTTGGCCCATCTGATTGGTTAGATACATTTAAGCTAAAATAGCTTAAACAAAAGTAACAGCATCAAGAAAATGTATCTAAACATATCTTGCCTGTATCTATGTGTGAATGCATGTGGATAAGGTTTTTAAAAAGGTGTTTTTTTTTTCTCATATTTCGCTCTTCGTCTATTTGAGTTCTTTTTTTTTGTATCTTTTTTTGCATCTTGTAGCGTCTCAAAAGATGTAACTATGATACCAATATTATAATGTTTATTATTTTGCTTTTAGGTTTCAATGGATGTTACTAGTTTGTTGTTGTTGTTTATGATAGCAACACCAGTGCAAGTGACGTTCATTGTGAGATTTTTGCTCTAAACTTTTATTATTACTATTATACCGTTCATTTTCTATTTCTTTTTTTTATATTTTTTTTTTTGTGTATTTTTTCGTTTTTTTTTGTTATTTTGCGAGAGATTTGTGAATATAGAAGATCTTTACTGTAAGATGGAGAAGATTGAAGATTTTTGTACGGTGCAAGTGAGTGAATAGAGTGTGTAGTTTTTGTGATATAAATACTGGTGTCTGGATTTGGATCAGTATCAAATCTTGTTTAACCATCTTCGCTAGAAGACCTATAAGGATACTTTAACTCCTTTGAGTTTGTGATAAATCAATTAAGTTTTTAAAATATACAAAATGAAGGTATGTACCATACCAATTTTGATTATATTTTTAAATATTTTTTTCTTTTTGTGTATAACAATGAAAAATAAAAAGTGAAACAGTGACTGTGAACAAGAAATTTTCAAAAATCGAAAAGGATATCAATTTGTGAACTTCAAACACCATTCCATGCCTTGAACCTCCTCTGCATGTGTTTAAAAATCGGAAAATAATTTTAAAAAATTTATATTTTTCGTATAAATCGAAATATTTAGTTTTTTTTTTGTTAAGTGAAGATTTTCAATAGTGAATCGTCACATATTTCAAATATGATCCTTCCTTCCTTTTTTTCACTCAAAGAACTAAATTTTTGTAAAACCCATGAAGGAAACCGCATACATGGAATATTTTTATATAACTTTTTCAAACAAACTTGCAGTTTCCATTAAAATAAATTTGAATTTTGAATCCATTTGCCATTTATCAGATTTAGTTACAAATCGAGTAGTTTTATGCATTTTATTACCAAATAATTTGAATAATTTCCTGCCTTCAATGTTTAATAATTAACTTGTCAAACAATCCCTAGTTTCTTAAAGCATTAAAAATGCCTAATAACACTTAAAAATCCATTCCAATACTATAAAAGTATCTTTTCATCTGGCATTCTCCAGTAAATACCCAACTAATTACCGAATCTAAAAATATTAAACCGATGTAAGATAAAGAAAAAAATATCTCGTGAGTTGCACAATCATTGATTCAATACCTTCAAGCTCTAATAGTTCCTTTGAATCCACACCTTCGCCTTCCAAGACACTTCAAATAAAAAATATCTTGTCAAGCATCTGTAAGTCACTTACGAATGACGGCAAATAAAATGCTAATGAAAGTCAATAAACGTACCGCGTTGCAAAATTAATCACCCGTGCTGTACGAAAAAAAAAAAAACGTATCATAACCATCACTCAACACTGTAATTAAGGCAAAATACCGTCTCTTTTGTCAATTATATCTTACCGTACACCTTTATTTTTTCTTTTTGTTTTTTTGTTTTTCTCATTCTAATCTTCTTTATCCATCTTTATAGTGCTTTGCAACGATAGCTGTTTTGGCCTGTGTCGCTTTGGTTAGGTGCGAACCTCCAGTACCACAGAATACATACCTTCCCCCAAATCAACAATCAGCTGAGCCATCAAATAATTACCTGCCACCCACTCAGTCATACCAAGCACCTGCTAATAATTATTTACCACCCCAAAGGAGCCAAGCAACAGCTGCTGCACCACAAAGTACATATGCTGCCCCATCTGCAGCTGCACCAGCTCCAGCAATTACATCGGCGATTTTCCCAAAACAAAATAACGGTGGAAGTTATCCAGCTAGCCAAGGATTCTCAAACTCTGGATATGGTACCGGCAATAATAATAATAATGCCTACAGTGGTTACGGCGAAGAGAATTACGGTCCAGCTAAATACGAATTCAAGTATGATGTTCAGGACTTTGAATCTGGTAATGATTTCGGTCACATGGAAGCCCGTGATGGTGATAGGACTGTTGGCCGTTATTATGTGCTTTTGCCCGATGGCAGGAAACAGGTTGTTGATTATGAAGCCGATCAGAATGGATACCGTCCAACTATCTCTTATGAACAAACCGGAAATGTTTACAATGGCGGTTCTCAAAATGGCGCTGCTTCTGGTCGCGATGGTGCATTCAGTGGTTATGATGCCAATGCCCAAAGTAAATACCAAGGATACAATTAAGGATCGACTACATCTATCCCGTCTTGCCCACTATCCAGTCTAGTATCCTACTAAAGGAGAACACCTAAAGTCGTTGTCATCCTGTGTTAGGTTTTAGGCCAGTTTCTTTGTGTGGTTTTTCATAGCATACTTTTTGAGTTTTTTTATTTTTATCTATTTGTTTACTCTTTTTTTTTTGTATATCTCACAAGGCATTGTAATAGTATTATTTACCATTAATTTCCTTTTTTGTTTATTTCCTTTGTACATTGTATGTTCTTTTTTTTTTAATTTTCATTGTATCCACGAAAGCGCAAACCACACAGCAAAGCCAACTGCCATAATTTTAAAAAAAAGTTACTTGTTAAGCGCTCTTTTTGTATATTTTACAATTCACAAACTTATATACATTTTTTATTATATATTTTTGTATACAGTACCATATATCAATTGCATTCATATTTTTGTATAATATTTGTAATAAAAAAAAAATCGTTTCGTACGTAAAACATTATAAGAAGCCTTTAATTTGTTCTTGGTAACGTTTTGAGTAAAAGTATCTGCAATGATCTTAATGATCTCTAATGATCTGGAATGCTGCTAAATATGCCTTCGGTACCTGAAGTAAATATCCAAATATGCTGCTTTTTGAAATTTTGAAATAGCCACGTCTGAATTTTGACAATCGATTGTGGTTATGTTTACAATAACAGCGCTGTCATTTTGTTACTATTGTGCACTGTCCTAACTGCCATTGAATAATCGAAAACTCAACGATTTAATAACCCAGCGAAATAGGATCAAACAGATCCAAATTCACTTTCCGCGACGAAGTTAATTTTTGGCTGAATGGTCAAAATTGTTGGATCTGAAACGATGCCACTTCACAACAGTTTCAGGAGCTTCCTCTGAAATCCGAAAACATTACTGTTTTGTATGGATTTTGGTCAGATGGTCTTATCGGCCGATATGTCTTCCGAAATAAAAAGGCAAGGCGGCAGCTTTCAATTTCGATTTGCTTCGAAAGATAATAACCATTTTGACCCCAATTCGGTGATATGGCCACAAACAATATGCAGTTCCAAAAAGATGTTTCTAGATGCCATACAACAAATAAAAAAATGGCGTTTTCGAGATTTCTTGAGCGTTATTGAGGGAAACGTTTCCAGCTCGATTTCCTTTGAGGCGAGGTGAGGTCCACCACTTCTGCTCGGAAGGTATGTATGACGTTCGAATCCAAGAAAACACCAACAAATTTTTTCACGGTCTCTCCTATTGCGAATGTCTGGAACCCATCCTAGATAATAACTGTCCTGAGAAACTTTACGATATGACACTGAACGTAAGTCCTCTTATTCGTGCGAAAAATGTATCACACATAACCTCTATATGAGTTATATGCTCCAAATATTTATTTTTTTTTAAACTTTTTATTCGCACCTGTGTTTCTATATTTGCACTTGAAATTTTGATCAATTTTTGTTTCTATTATAGATTAGCGCAAGGGTCTCTCAATTCTGGCTGCCGTCTGCCCGGATACATCAACCAACAAGCCTTTTCAGCAAGCGTTGTTGTTAGCCAAATACCTGCAGTTATATACACCAAGTTGGTTAAAGTCCTTTTTCACTAGGAGCGCCACTTAAGTTGGTAAGGTTTTCCTTTATTGTACCGTCCCTCAGGGGTGGAATTGAAGACTCCCTGTTAGGAAATTTTAAGTCGCACGACTGAAATCACCATAACTTTCTCCGATGGACTGTCTCTTAATCTCACGAGAGACGAGTGGCAACAATGACATAGAGCCATCAGGTATTTCGCCTCTGATTTGCTGGGCTTATATCAGGCAACTCAGGGACACAGAATGCCAGCAACAGCGAAACAAGAGGCACTCCGAGCGGTGCTGCATACTAGAACCAATCTGTTCACGAGCTTTACGAGCAGAGAGAGTACTTCAACTATGTCTATCTGCATCAATGTCAAGAAGAATAAACTATTGAACGTGAACGATGATAACCAACATTTCCGTTCACCCGACCTAGGATAGCAGTATCTAAACCTATGTCCTACAAAGCTTAATAAGCTGACGCCCACCTGTCGTGCAATTAAAAGCAACAGGAGATAACTTTGTAACGAGCATGAATGAACTCCATTGCAGAATACCGTCAGGCAGACGAAAGTATACCTGATGATCCTAAAAAATGAGACTCCTGAGCTACGCCAACTATACAGGTATAAGTCTCTTAACACCGCATGCAAAACCTTGATTGCACTGCTTTCCCTTGAATATTGACGAAATCGGAAGAACGTGGCGTTATGTCAGAAGCATCTTCGTGAGTATTAAAGTGGAAGCGACGAAGATGGGTTCAACAGTGTACAAGGCAATACAAAGTTCAAAGTACACATACATCGTCTCTATACACTTGGATATGAAATCTCAAATCTTGCACACTCCCGCGAGTAGTGAGTCGACGACAAAGTGATAGAAGAAAGACTTTCTTGACATCCTGTCTGGAAATGTTATGTTGAGTGAACGAGTTTGAAACGTTTGTAGACCATTTCACTTAGGTCCACAACTCTATGTGAAAGCAGGTAGATATTGTCAGCATAATCTAGGTGTTTAAGGTATGATTTCATTGAATTCCCCTGCTTCTTTCCGACAATGTTGGTGATAATAAGTAATTTATCACCAAGAATAGCATAGGTGATAAAATGCTGCCCTGCCGTTCTTCCTCCCAGATTCCAAAAGTGTCTGGGAACTTTCCGTTCTGAATAGTGTATTTCCAGGACCACGTTCGCTGCTATTTTGGCCACTGAAGGAAGATCACATATACTCCGTCAGTCTCCGCTGTCCATCAAATTGCCCTTTTTCGACAACTTGACCATCATCCCTTCATTCCACTCCTCGGGAAAATGCTTATTTTCCCATGCCCTTGCCATGAAAGCTCTGCCAATTTACTTAACTCTGCTTGAGAAAATTCACCAGGAATTCCATCAATGACCACTGCTTTCTTCTTATTGAGAGTTTTAATCTCTATATTGTTAAGGTGTCCGACATGTATGCGGAAATCGTGCTGTCGTTCAAATGACTGTGTACACTCTGCCAAAGTGCTCCCTCCATCTTCATCCGATATACAAAAGTAAGAAACCGTCTAAACTTTTAATAGAGTGCTGCTTGAAGCTGCGTCCTTCAATAAGCTCCTTGGATTTAGCATAAGCGGTCCTACTATCATATCAATTTCCTGCACCTGCTTCCAATACAACTAAAGCGTTCATGTGGGTTCACTTATTACGTCTTAAACCACTCTGTTCTGAGCTTCACGCTCAGACTGTATAACACACAATATTTTAGCAAAAGTAGGTAAGATTTTGTTGGATATTTATAGCAGCGAAAAACTGATCAAAATTTGGAACTATACTGAGGAATAATATCAACACAGAGGTATGTACACTCATCGTCAGTAGGCGATTAGTTTGCCCTTCATAAGTCGCAAATCCAAGATTAAATACAATATTTTACTTACTTCAGTGTTTAAACTTATAAGCAATACTATGATGCATACACTGGAGAAGGACCCGCGGTGACACCTAGTGAGTGGATATGGAAGCTTTTTTCCAGATTTTGAACCTCTCATAATGTCCACACTCTTTGCTTTTCGCGTGCATTTTAAGGAGAAAGAAAAGACCAGTACGTCACTTCAATCAAAAGGGTGTGTTATTTTTACAAAACCAATATTAACAACCAATTAAGGGGAAACTAAATAAAACTAAATAACAAACAATACTGTTCTGGGCAAGCCTCTTTGGTTACTTCTTATAAATTCTTACCAACTGTCCTTGTTCATTGTACTTGTACAGTGGTCCATCAATTTTTTCTACTGGTGTGTATTTCAGTTGCGCTGAGAATCCATTATTTCGTGCCTCTTCCTCGGTTTGTGACGTTTTATAGCTGACTTTCTGCAAAGTCTTCTCCGGTGTCAAAACAAAGTATTCTCCTTTGGTAACAGTACTATATTCTTCGTTGTCTTCATTAGGGAAAGCAAAGCTGCCGTCTGTATCGTTAACATCTGGAATCCGTGGGTCTGGGTATCCAACAGGTTGAACAGCTGGGGGACCATACTGATTGGCTGGGGGACCATACTGATTGGCTGGCTGAACAACGGGAGCTCCATATTGAGCAGCAGGGACTTTAACAGGTTTTAACGTTTGTCTCTGCGCTGAAAATTTCTGTGGTCTACGGATTTGAGCGAACTGTCGTTGAGGATAGTATTCCCGAGTGTTCAATTGAGAAGCACGGAAAACTTTAAACTGAGATGTAGATCCACTTGGAAGTCCTTGAACGCGAAGAATGTCTACTCCTAATGGCTCATCAAGTTCATCTGGAATGCTAGAAGACGGAGGTAAATAGGCGTTATTCTGCACCACCTGCCTCGAATTAAGCTGTCCAGCGTGATCCACACGTTCTTTAGTAATCTCTACTTCAACACCGGCTCCAAGCTGCGCTAATGGGGCGATGTATTCATTCGGCAAGTTGAACGGGCTTCCCTGTGGTCTCCACCCAGATGGTGCATAAGGTCCATTTACCGGAAGTTCGGCAAAACAAACCGCCAACAAAGTACCGAATATTACAATCTAAAAAAAAAATAAGAGTTTAAGAGGTAAACACAATCGAATTCAACACTTTTCTGCCCACCTTTCTAAACATGACGACCAATCCAACTGACTGCGTTCAGCAAACTAATTTAATTTAAAACGCACTTTTTGGCTTTTATACTCCCAATTCATCAATCGATGTTGCATTTGGAAATTAGTATGCAACGCACTACGCAGTTGGTTTTTCAATCCGTCATTGTTCGAAAATCCTTTCAATGTCCCACGTACAGACGTCACGTACCTGCATATGGCTGGCATATAACGCATTCATCTGACCATTTTGTGTAGCAATTGTAAATGGTCGTCGACTTTTCGAAAATTCTGGCCAAACGGTGAGGCGGCGCCCAGCTCACTAACTTTTCGTTGCTAATTTATTTTATTTTTTTTTTTTTTTCTTTAAATTCAAGTTCAATGTCAGCGTGCACCATCGCGTGCCAATGTTTTGCATGCACACAGGTGAAACCTCATTACAGTGTTTGTTTGACTTTTGTTTGATCATCTTGGTGATCAGTGGTATACAGCGGTGATGCATGTGATGGATTCTTTGGCAGATCTTTAAGTTCGCATCGTTTTTAAAGGTGTTAAAGTAATATTTTTTCTTAAAATACAATTAATTATTAGTATTTGTAAATTCCTCACAATCAGACTTAGATAAAGTCTTCCAATGCCGGCTTTAATTTGTTTAAATGGCTATATCTGTCAGAACTCTTTTCGAGAGATGTGGATTTACTTTGAAATTCAACATGAAGCGATATTAACCTTAACAGAGTACGAGCAATTGAAGTAAAAGAATTCGGCTATTATGCTGACAGAGAACGGATTCCGCGGAGTCGCTGTGCGGTTTCAGATGTGAGCACAATTTGTCGTTTACCCTATCCTTGAACAGCATGAGAACAGCAGGTGTTGGGCACAATGGGAGACCGCATACAAGGTGAAAAATGCAAAAGTTGTGCCTGAAAGTATTCAGCAATGACCACGAACATGTTTAATAATGGCCATTTGCTGTTTTTTTTTTTTAATTACGTTTAAGACTAGACCGTTTAATATATCCAAAGATTATTGATTTTTTTCCTTTTTTAAAAGTCAAGAGGCGAGTCAACAGGCATATTGCAAAGGCTGAAGATCTGTAAGTAAAGGCACCCCTCAAGTTAGTGTCCTTCCTTATGCAGACGACGTTTCAGGAAAGCACATCAGTACTGTAAAGGAGATTCCTCAAAAAACTGAACTGCTACTCTTTACAAGGAAATAAAAAATTCAGTTCATCGACCCTCCTTTTCTCAGTGGTACAAACTTAACTTCACCTGACAACGTAAAATATTATCAATCTTATTTTGAATAGGAAAGCGAAAATTCAAGAAAAATTCAAACGAACGTATAATAACGCTTTTGCCTGGCAAAAAGCTATCGAGAATAGAGAGGGTTTGTAACCTCGCATAACTGATAACATTCCTTCTTCTCGCAAAGAGAACAACGTTAGTTTTAATAGGATTGACCGAAAGCACACTCCTCGTGCACCATTCATCAATCATATCTAGAGCCGCCTGCGCGCCCGTCGCCTTCGCTTCAGCATAGGTCTTTTTCTTCCCTTTATTCGGCGAGGTTATGATCAGGATTATAGGGATCATAACCCTCCCACTTTACTGCATCCCTACTGGTCCTGTGAGGTTCGCCGATTCGACCTCAGAAAATATCTGCAGGCCTTCCGGTTTCGGATCACTTCGTCAATGAGGCCGATCAAATGCTGCTGTTTCTGCATTTGGGTGATCCAGGAGTTTTTTGGCCTGCCTCTCTTCCGCGCTTCTTTAGGAACGTTGATTGACATTGCCCTTTTGACAGAGTTCGTAGGATCCCTCCTTTGAACATGGCAATACCAACTGAGACGATCGTGCTCCAATATTTTCGAGATGGGTTCTTTGACGTGAAGGCTTCCTCGGATCTTCGAACTTCTAATTCAATCCTGCTGTCATGCGAAGCATCTTCATCTCAGCTGCCGTTAATTTGCTCTCATACTTTTTGTACTTTGTCCAGCATTGTGAACCGTATGTGAGCGCCGGATGAACAACTGCGGTGTAGAGCCTTCCTTTCAGCTTAGGGGGCATTTTTCGGTCACAGAAGATAGCAGAGTTTTCCTGCCACTTTATCCATCCTACGCTTACGCGATGATTGATGTCGTCATCAATAGTTGCTTCGCTATTGATCATAGATCCCAGATACTTGATTTTTTCGCACTTGGGAATCACTTTTCCATTCAAATAAATGTCTGGACTAGGTCGGAGTGGATCAGAGAATGGGCAGAACAGGTACTCTGTCATTTTTGGACTTATTCGATACCCATTTCCCACCAAAACATCCACGCATACATCAAGTGCTCGCTGCAGGGACGTTTGATCCTCACTTATGATGGCTCCATCGTCAGCAAAAAATAACTGTTGCACTTTGGGGTCCGTCACTTTTCCTTCAAGCAGATAATCCAAGGCTGCAATAAATAACAAAGGACTTAAGACGCTTTCTTGGTGCACACCGACTTTAATTGGGAACTCTTCGGTGACTCCGGCGGGGCATCTTACTTTTGTTTTTGCTCCGTCATACATGTCCAAGATCATCTGTACGTAGGGTTCTGGAACTCCTCGGTGTCTTAGCGCCACCCATATCAGATCTCTTGGTTGTCTATCGAATGCTTTTTCAAAATCAACCAACACCAGATGCAAATCCTTTAAGGCATCACGATGTTTTTCCATTATAATCCTTATACTTTGGATCTGTGGTTGATTTACCCGCCACAAACCCGCACGGGTCATCGGATAGCCGTATTATTTGACGCAATCAGCCGTCTAATACCCGCTCAACGATCTTCATGCTGTGTGACATCAGCTTAATCGAACGGTAATTATCACAGTTTCTCGTATCACCCTTTCCATTGTGTAAAGGAAGAAGATAACTTTCCCTCCACTGATTAGGCATTGGATCTCCTCTTATAAGTTTGGAGATGAGAATCGTGAGCCATCTAGACCCGATGTCTCGCTTCAGCATAGGTATCGTCTGCTTTTCTGAGTGATGGCCGATTGGTTGGTTTGCCGTTTTTGAGAACTCTAATCAGCCTACTGGTTTTACCGAACGTCTCTATCTTTTCACAGAAAACTTTATAAGATGTATTTTTCGACATCGAATTAGTTTCTTTATTTCTTTTGTTTGGATCGGAAAATGTTTTAGTCCTCATCTAAATTTCTCTTTAATGACCGTTTTAGAAGTTTTCTGGCTTCCTCTCTAAGTCTCTGCAATTCCGGGTTCCACCAGGGAACTAGTGATCTTCAGGAGGTTTTTATAGCCTGGGAAGTCAGTTCGAAACAACTAGTGAGGATACTAGTCAGATCTTAAACGGAATCCTCAACCTTTCGTATCGGTTTGAGTTAAGGTTTTTGATCTTCTCTAAAGCTTATCCAATTAGTTTTTCGCGGATTCCTCCTCTTCTGCAAAGTAATGGTTTTGCATTTGATTGTGAAAGCGATATACCTATGTTCCTACAAGGACACTACCGGCAGAATTCTCCAGTTAGTAATCGACTTTATTTGCTAACAAAGATGTTAATTACCATGTCTGATGACAGTATGAAATCTGGGAGATGGTTTCCTGGTATATTACATTTGTTGCTACCCCAAACTGTGCATTGGCATCGTAACAGCCTTCGAAGGCGGAGGCATTATCGAATCATACGGAAATTAAGCTGGCGCAACGACGCAGGTATTGTAACAATCAAATCCTGGCAGCAAAATTGTCCAAATTTGGTCACTGAAAGAGAGTTTGGTACAATGGGACAAGCACTCGGTATTTCGGATCGCTCGTTACAGAGTAACTTATCGCCTCCTAATCCTCAAATGCGCATAGACCACACCCACGGTTTTTGTATGGCTGTTATATGGGTCCCCAAATAGTTGGCCCCCCCCTAACAAGGATGATGCTAATATCACTGCTATCTTAACTGAGAAAGACGTGTAGATTCGGGACTTTTCTGTTTTTTGACAAACTAATATGCACCATTGAAGGACATGGAAAGGAGAGTTTCCGTATTAGGGCTTAAGAATAAGGTTGATTTAAGTTGGGTAAGATACATATATTTTAAGGATTGGTTTAAGTTATGTATCCTAGTTTTGCTGACTTTTTTCTCTTTGGGTCTTCTTCTTCTCTTTAGGATACCTTGTTTTTAGTCCATCTGCAGTAGATTTATAGCAGCTTCATGGTTTCTTTGGTTTCCTTTTTAACATAACACAGCATTTATGTGTGATGAGCAAATATTGTATGCTGGAGTTTATGAGAACCACCCCGTCCACAAGCTCAGCCCAGCAACCATTCTCATCTGCAACGATTATTCCTCTGTGTTCGCACCCTTTCTACAAAATAAGTACAACCTATACCATATGGAGTAAGTATAAGTAACAACATAACCGTGACATTGCTGCTACAATTAATAATTTAGTTCAGTGCTACAAGTTGCTACATTAAACTAAGGTGTGTCACAGAACACCACTCTATACCTGCACGACTGGCGCAAATTGATATTCGTTATGACACCATATCCAGTATTTACATTCATAAATACAGAGAAAAATGATCTTACCCTTGAATTTGAAAACAATTCGCCTTTTTAATTTGCAAGTAGACAAACAGCAAATTCGTAATTTTTTTTGAAGACAAACACTTCAAATCAGCCTTCGGCCAATCCGCTGTTTAATCGCAGAATTAATTGAAAAAATCCGATTTTCTCCTTAGTGATTTATTGAACATTAAAACAATAAAACAACAATGACAGCAAAATTATTTCACAATACATAATTCAACGCAAAAAAAGAGGATTGAAATGCAATCGTAACATAAAGACCATTGCTCCTTCAAAGCCTCAAGGCGTTGAACTTTCTTATACCAGACTCGAGTAACACTATCAGAATAATACCATCAAGTGAATGACATTGGTCTGATGAGTTTCTTTGATCGATTGGCATATGGCACTTTTGCAAGACCTGTAATTAAGCAGACACCCGTCACCAAGACTAGGTATACCCTCGGTTCCTACTCACCTTCAAGTCTGACATGCTGTCAGCGGCAGCGAACGACGTTACATTGCCATTGTTGTGGCGTACAGGTTTCAGAAATCGATTTGAATGACCCTCTTTGGCTTGCACATTTATGATATAGATTTGGGTAAAAGCCAAAGCGGTCACTAGGTGCAACCGATTTCGTTTTATATGTACATACCCGTATGCACATAAGAAACATTTTAACCAGGGTCTGCAAACGAAATATTTACAATTCAAGGGTGTTTTGTTACCCCCCGACAGAAAAAAAAAAAACTTTGAAGCGAAAATCTTTTTTAGTCAAAAGATCAATTCATGGCAATTGCACTTAACGAATCCCATTCTTTTCGTCCAATTTTAGGTAACTTTTTGATGAAATAATAGTCGTGTGTCACAAGTGTGGATTCCAAGGCGTCAATTGTTGCTAGTTTATCTTAATAAGTTTATGGATTGGATTGCCGTATGGGGCATTCCTGTAGAAACCACATCTCATTAGCATCAATGTCATCGAAATCTTCAAAGAAATATTCGTTTATGACTTAATCGATCACTTTTTTGAATCAATAAGGTAATTTTTTGGATGCAATAGGCTCTTTAGGGTCTCTTCTGGACTAGATTCATTCAATATGCGAACATTTTCCTTATTAACAAACCCGTTACAAACAACAGGTCAGCTCTAGAGTCCATTCCAAACGAAACCTATCAATAGTTTGACAGATGGCTTAATCAGATGGACGACTATGTGCGCCGCGAAAATCATGAAGTCATCTATAACCTCCGCGGATTGACGCTGATATGGAGGAACTATGGGAGGAATCAGCCAATGTGGCAATAACAAATGCAGCGCAATCATAGCCAATGCTATGGATTACTCCAGACGCGCCTCTTTGGGAAACATGAGGACTGAAATTCAAGTTGATTTATTGGTCGTACAATGCCATAGTCAAACCAATGATCCCCTATACGTCATTAGTATGGTGGTTACAAACGCTTGAACCCAAAACGCAGAAGGAACATCTACCCTGCGTAGGTATCAACGTGCCCAATGGCAGCTTTAGGAGCAGTGTTTACTCACACTGATACATTTAGCAGTGCAGAAGGAACATATTGTATTTTAGGTGCTCTGAGGCTGCCTCAGATACTGTACCTTAAAGCCTGTGACTTTGCAGGTCATATAAAAATGCTAAAATAAATTCATCCTGACCCGATGCTTAAGATTTCAGATACCATGCTCAAGAGATATATATTTCCTTTGAAGTTTTTAAGTTATTATAGGAATCCGCCAAATTTGGAAAACTGAGGTTCTCCAACACCACCAAATTCCCAAATCTATTATACAGATGGTCCTAAATTGAAAAATGGCAGTACTGGTGCTGGAGTATATGGTTTCAGTTTTTAGAGCGCGACAGCTCTACCACGATCACCACCAATATTTCAAACAGAAGTGCATGCTATTGTACTATGTGCACGAGAATGCGTGTGGAGAAGAATAAATGGTTCCTGTACTTACACATTTTCAGACCTATAAGTCCTTAAATCCAATACGTAGGGGTCCTCGTAGCTCCTCGAAAATCTTGCCTCCCAGGACAAGGTATCGTAGCCTGAATTGGCGAGAAGAGGCGCTTGTTGCCCACTCATTGGTCCTGAAGCCTATTCTAGGATACCAACTAACAGTCCCCACGGGGTACAATAGACCACTAGATCACAGTGCAACATATGCTTTTAAAATAATAACAGTGTCCACTCCAAGATAGCACAGTGTGTGATCGATAGACACGCCGACTACTGGCCCAATCTTAAAGGCCAAGGCAAGTGAAAGGGTTCATCAATTCCAACCGACATACATAGTACATACATGTGTATGCCTAAGACTTTACTCGACGCTACAAAGACTTTAAGAACCTTATCGGTCTATCTATCTATCTACATATATGTACATATGTACATACCATCTGTATAATATGAAATTGTCAGATACTGATATGCAAAAAGAGACGACAGAACATATTCTTTGCGTTTATCCAGAAGCCCACTTGGTGCCGGACTGTGTTAGTCCAGCGGAAATTAAAAGCCTATAACCTAAAGCTATACTGAGACTTACTAAGAGCCCCAATTTAGTTTCTGGTTGAACTATATGGGCCCGTACAAAAGATCTTACAGGTCGTAGTACACATTAAGGGCCCTAGTATAGTTAGTGTCAGAATAAGCACCGAAATACTATCCATTACTTACCGCGAGGGCTTGACACTACAGATCTGTAGACATATTAAACGAGTTAATCTTGAAACCAACAGATGCCCAACTCTTTACTTACTTGCACTTACCTTAGTCGCCGTATACAGTATTTTCTGATCATTGTCGCGGCACAGTTCTTTATTATATATTCTCCTCCACTCACCTTCTAGGCAGGCGAGATCAAAAATTACTCGAAGTACTAGCACTACAAGTAAGTAATACTTATCTGGTAGTTTAAATTTTATATTTATCATGTTTTGCATGTGACTTTCCTGCTTTACCGCAAAATTTCGCCCGGTCTTCTTTGCCCTTGTTGCCCGTTGCCACTATGGCTGTAACATCCGCAAATATAGCGTCTATAGATGGTACATGTCTATGATAATAGGACCAAGTGCACTCCTTTGCGGTACACCAGCCGCGATGTCTTTAAAGTCGTTACCTTGCCTAGCCTGTTTGCAAGTGTATACATAGGTTTCATAGTGGATCGGAAAAGAGCTGATGTTTTTTAAGTTTCAAGTCTTTCTTTCAAGTGTCACACTTTATTACAGAGATACTTGGAATACATCACTTGGAAAGACCTTTTTTCCTTCCAAAGCCATCTCTTTTTCAATTTCTATCCTATGCACTTAATCAATTGGGCAATGTTACTTTTAAAACGAATTATCGATCCGCGTCTTTCTTAGATTAGAATCATCTATGCCGGAGATGTTGCCAAACATCGGTGAGCCGATGGTATTTTTGGTGTAAGGACATTTTGCGGCAATAAAAAAGGGCAATCCGATGGAGTACGCTCTTCTTGCTCAAACTCTCCCCCCGCGGAACCACCGTCATTTATTAGTTCACGGGGCGGGCTTACCGTTTGTATTCGGCCGTCCTGACTTGTGCATAGGACTCTCTGCCTTTTTGCTCATCTGAGCTCGCCTTATATGTCGCTATTTGCATTCTCTGGCTCCTTTTCTTTGAGTTTCTTGCCGGCTTTCGGCACTTCTTCAGTTAACAACATACATACGTCGGAGAAAGTTTTCTATTGATATACTTTCTCCCAGACTTCCTTCGGGTACTCCTCTTGCCATTTTGTGTTGAAGCAATGAAAAATGGCGTGTTCTGCATATTCAATTGTATCCGTGACAGTACAAGTTCGACAGTAAGGAGTAAGAATGCCCAAGAACATCCGTGGCCCGGTAGCATTTAGGTTAAATAGAAATCTATTTCACCACGTTTTCGTTTTACCCATTAGCCCTTCGTTGAGCGAATACATCGCTCCAGCCATTCGCTATTCCATCAATCTTCCAGAGATTTCTATTCTAATCTTCATCTTGTTGCGCGGCTTGAACTGTATTTGGCCTTGTTGGTATCTTCTGCGTGCCTCCCACGCAAGGATATGGACTGATACCAGACCAGCAATAACACATGCTGCTTCATATGAGGTGCGAAAAGCGCTATTTACTCTTAATGCATTTATTCTACAGGCCGCTGTTATTGGCTTTCTAAAGGTTTCTACATGCATTGTTTTCCCTAGTAAAACTCTTCTCCTGTATTTCGAATCGGTAGTGTTTAGTATGATCCTTGCAATTGCTTTGACTGCATTCGATACCTTGGTAGCCACGTACTCAAGGTGCTGCTTAAACGATAGTCGTGTACTTATCATTACGCCAATTTCGATGCAATCTGATTCCTACCTGCAGAAACTCTAATGGTTTCCTTTAATCCTCCTACTACTGATGAACACAACTTCTGTTTTTTTCTTCCTCTAATTTGAAATGTAAGCCACTATTCCACCATTCGTAGTGGCATTCTAGGGCAATATCATCATCTTCTCTTCCTCTGGTGTTGGTAGCCTAGGCACACCATTGTACATTACATTTAACAGCGTAGGATCTGCCACTGAGCCTTGTGAAATTCTGCCTATGACCTTGTACTCCTTATCCCCATGTGTATAGAGATGTTGAATGCGTAGGCAACTGGCTGACCGGTTTTCCGGTCAGCATCAGGTATGTAAATAATGCATGCCAAAGGCTCCGGCATGTGGTATCTTTAAAATATTCCCATCTCATTGGCATGCCAAATAAGAGCCCACATGAAAAAAAAAAAAACTGTGGAAAGAAATCAACCAAGTATGTCCTACAGCTATAGTTGCCTTTACACCAAAAAGTAAATATCGTCTGAATACTCGTACATCACCCTACTCCAGCAATAACTTGAACACATTATAAGCTTCTGCCATTGACCCATAATATTCGCCCACATTAATTAAACTCGATTAATAAGTACATGATGTAATGTTGTGTAAACATTTTTTATGAAATTTACGCAAATCAAATACAGTTAAGGTATTTACAGAAGCTCCAATAAGCACACTCTCATTTCGGTTTATTTGTACAACAAGCACGTATTAATTTCAGATATAACTGCTGGTGGCTTTTTTTTTCTTTTATAAAAAAAATTTTCCATTGCAATCATTATTCAAAATTGTATAAATTAATTCAAATAAATATGTAACAAGTCGCATGTGCTTCTATGCAATGGCTTATTAGTCATAACACTTCATCACTTTGATTGAAACAAGTGATCCATAATTCAAACGGAAGGTATCTTGAAATGGCTTAAGCAAACAATTGCGTAAGTGCTTAAGAACTCCAAGAAGTCCATGGGGAAGCACTTGGTTTTAGTGTTTATTTTATTTGTACAGACCATGACCTACGCCGCATCAAAGCTGATGTCAAGTTGATAAGGAAATTCAAATCACGTTCACGATCACGCCGGCCGATTCGATGCGTAAGATGCAATGTAAATGACCTCCATTCCATGAAGCTAGCAAAATATGTAGGTACGAGTACAGCACTTTTGACAAACAAAAAATTCTGCCAGAGGGGAGTGGTTACCGTACTTCGAGCTGAAACTGTGGTGGATCAGAAAACTATCACAATAAACATAACGAGAGGCTGCCCACAAAGAGGCGTACTCTTACCACTGATGTGAAACCTAGTTATAGACGAACTCCTGGAAAAGCTAACAAACATCAGCATAAACTTTCAAGTATATGCCAACTACATAGTCATAATTGCGAGAGAAAAAATCGACGAGACGCTATATGAGATAATACAGAGAGGACTGCGAGGCACACAGGAGTGCTGCTTAACGGTAGGACTAAATGTAGACCACGTCAAGATCAAGATCATTCACTAGGTACATCGCTTATAGGCAAAACCAAGGAATAAAATCCAGCGACACTGAGATGGATATACACTATGATGGTCAGGCGCATTATTACAGGTCTGGCCCAGGGATGATATAGTTAAGAGATAACTGCTTCGATGCAAAATTTAACAGGAAACTGAGCAGTAAAGAAAATGAAGCATTGATTTGAGATGTACCAACTCAAGCAAAATGCCATAAAGTGGTACAAGGATGGATCTATAATATCCATAGGAGCGGGAGCAAGTTTATACGGCCCAGAACCAAGTATTCGGAAGCTATGGGAACATATCTCAGTATTTACCTAGGAAGTATTATGGACAAAACATCGCGATACTGCCGGGTGGCCAAGTCGCCATCAAGAAATCAGGCCTACACCGATCTGGACCACCACTTCTTCCGCCATCTACTGAATATGAGACAGCTGACGAACTGGCAAGGAAGGGTTCAAGGACCACTCTTACCAATCCGAAACCATTCTGAGGGCTGTGACCGCATGCGATTCGGAAAGATTTAAGTAGAAGGAGTAAGGTCGTGAAAGGTAGTGAAAATAAGTAATGACACTATACAAATAGTACAACGGTGGCTAACATCTATGAGCCTTGAATAAGCCATCTATGAGCCTTGAATAAGCGGAAGAAAAGACTAAGGTTCTGATCAGAGAGATGAGGAGGATAAAAAAAAACCATTAGTCTCTGTAGATGAGCATCACTAGCGGAGATCACCAAATCGATAATCATAGAATAGTTTAGGTTATTGTGGGATTGAGTAGGGTGTTTCTGATACACAGGCACACGGAGGATACCGACAAGGCTCATATAAAGTTCAAGCTGCACAAGATATGAAAAGGCCAAGAGGCAAAATTCCCTGGAAATGCCCTGTGACTTGCTTGTGTCTGCTCACTTAGACCAACAGTCAGGTCCCTTGTGCCAATATAAGTTGTTTTTAATCCTGGCAACCTAAAAAGAGAGAACGAAAGCCGCTGAATTCGAACCACCCAGACATTGTCCTCCGACTTTGTTTCTTCGAATATGCTTTGAATTCTGATAAGGATCACAATGTTATCAGAGTATCCTTGAACATAACCATCTACTTTATTCAGTTACACGTACTACTCCTGCGTGATGAATGCATCTGTATATCTGAACATGTTCAGTGTTGTCGAAAACCCTCTTCGATTTCTAGGGAGTAATTCACCTCAATTTTTTTGTCCACGACGGATTTGTCAATCCCTGTGATGAGTTACTTTAGAGCATGCGTTGTTAGTTTACCAGGTTGAAAGGCATGTTGGTTTTCGTGGAGCGGATTCCTATATAGTAGATGTTCCCTCATATGACTAACAATTACTCGGTTGGTATAATTTCGGAAGATCTCTTGGCCTACGACCTACTTTGGTTATAAATTTTACCGTGACCTCTTCTTAATCTTTCCGTGTGTGGAACTCTTCTGTGTGGAACTTCAGGCATTTATTATTCTAAATATGTTAATCAGAAGCGAGGGTTTAGGTGAGTTTCCTTTTCGGGCGAATTCTGAAAGATTCCATCTTCACTAGGGGATTCGAATGGGTCAGATGAGTTAGTGACCCATTTTATTTTGTGTTCATGAAAAATTTCCATTGATCTCTTGCAGTCCTCTTCAATTGCTGACATTCCCTTCGTTCACCATATGTTAGTAGGTACAATTGAACTCGCTGAACTCTTGCAAACAACTTTCTTCAACACTAACCCTCGCAATCGTAGCTTTGAAAACCTTCCGTCTCACTCGTTAACGCACCAATTATGCTCACTTAGAACCGTTTAAGCGAATATCTGGAACCTAATCTTTACCAACCTTACTTTAACAAAAAAATAAGTTGTGTAAAACCTTTTCATTGAAAAAAAAAATGCAACAATTTATCTTGATGTATGTATTTCACTGCAATTAAGGATCTCCATATGATGTAGGTTAGCTACCTACATCTTCATCTTTTTTTCTTATTTCTTAACTTTTTCGCCAATTTCAAATCGTCTATTGCTTTCTTCATTACTTTCACAGCACTGTTTGCAGTGTTTTCATCTGTAGATGCTGCCATATTTGGCATTTCAAGCTTTCCCGTACTTGTGGGATACCTATGTTAAATTTATTAGTGATCAACTTAATGATAGATCGCTAATGTTCACTTACTTATAGCTGAATCCTCTTGGAAAGATTGTCTGTCCAAGCAATTGCCTCAATTGTTCTCTAACATTCTGCAAATGTTGCCGATTGCGTTTTTTCTCAATAATGAATGCATCATCGTCATTACTTTCATCGCTGTTTTATGAAAATGAATAAAAATTATAAATAGCATGAGAGTAGTAGTATACGTAGACTTACGAATCGTTGCCCATATCGTCAATGACCATTTCCATCTGCTCTGCATTCTTTTTCATCCATCCAATCTCAGATTGGGTGCGACGAATTTTTAATTCTAGCTTATCTACCTCGCGAGCAAGATTCACACGCTGTTTTACAGGGACCAAGTATCTATCAGCGACTGGGAAAACTGGTAGATCTTCACCTAGTAAAAAATAAAAATGGATAAGAAATGATTACAGTTCCTAGAAAATTCGATTACACATATGAGAAAGTCGGTATTTTTTTAATGGAAACCAAAACCCAGAGCATACGAAGTCATGTCGGTAAATTGTACAGCAAGCTATTTTCTGGTTTGATGGTTAGCGAAACTTTGATTTTATTCGTTTTTCTTTTACGTTTAGTGGCTGTGCTTGTAAAATCTCTATCAAGTGATGAAGAGAATGGAAAAGGTAAAGGGAATAAGAAAAATCTAGTAACGAAGTTACGAATAGCCTTAGGTATTAATGAAAATAGATCTACTATTGACGAGTCAGCTAAAGGTAAAAAGGACAACGATCTTCGAGTTTGCACGTGGAATGTTAGGTCCAATTATAGCTAAATAACTTGCGGATACCCTAAACTGCTAAACAGTAAATATCAACGTCGTCCAAAAAGTGCGTAGTCGGAAGGCATATTTTACACGGAGTCACATCCGATTACGAATTCAGTCTAGTGGACTTCGCGGCAAAAGGACATGGCTCTCTATGGATTGAAAAACGGTTAATCAAATCGATAACATATGTAAATGCCAACGTAGGTTTGGACGACAACCTACATAGTTGCAGCCAATGTTAGTATGCCGATATGCAAAACGGTCTCGAACCAGCCAAATACTGTTGTCGAACGGCAGCATTCGTAAGAGATCGCCAAAGGCTTTGTCGATCGAGTATAACTCTATCTTCAACAAAGTCTTATGCCGCCAACAGCAAATAGCGCCGTTGGCAAAAAGCCTTCAGAGATGCCGCTTCTGTTGTGTTGCGTTTCACTCGGGCCAAAAATTCGATCCAGCCCGGAAATCAAGCATACAAGTGGAGAACGACCTCTTAGTATTTTTGTGAATACTGAAGCAACATCGAAATGTACGACAAAACAATTGCGGCATTTGAAAAGTATACGTATGATGCGTGGACGCATTGATTTGGCAGTTATAATTTCCTTTAACACCAAACGAAGCGCCATGTTGTTAAGGAAATATCATCCTCCTATTGTATCACAATGGCTGCCACAAGTAACACGATACCATCTTAAACGAGATACAATCTATATCGGGGTTTAGGGTGATTCATCACCAACTCTTGCATCACATAATCAAATTGTTTCACACGTTTATAAAATCCAGTTAAGAAAATACTTACTTCTATCCAAGGTTTTACAAAGTTTTAAATAACTTTTCACCTCTCCAGGCTCCATAAACATAACAGTTATACCATCACAATTAGCTCGAGCTGTCCTTCCTGACCTATGAACATAATTTTCACTTGTCCTAGGTACCTGTGAATACACTTTTATTATTAAGTACTACAGGTGAGAAAGAATTTGAATGTGTACCTGGTAGTGTATTACATGTTGAACGTTAGGAATGTCCAAACCTCTCGCTGCCACATCGGTCGCAATCAATAAACTGTCCGCATTATCTCTAAATCGTTCCAGATTTTTCAATCTTTGTTTCTGAATCATACTGGCATGCAGAGGTAGAGCTTTACACTCGAGAAGTCCAAACAGAGTAGCTAACCTCTTAACACAATCTATAGAGTTACAAAAGACTATTGTCCTTCCAGGATGGCGTTGAATAAAGTAATAGAGATAGTAATCCTTATGATCAATGGGACAAATCAACCGGCACTCGGTTAGATTGTGAGCTGTCTCTGTGAATAAAACAAGATGTGAACGTCATTTCGTTAATTTAATTGAACAAACTCACGACTTGTTGTAGTGACGTCGACTATCTTAGGCTGTGAGATCCCTAGCTCTTCGATAAGTCCTTGAATCTTCAAGCCAGGTGTCTGCTTTACAAGTTTATTTTTCCTTCCAACATTTTTCTCTACAAAACAAATGTTTTATTGGTTACTCTATCATGCAAATGCGTTCTTACTTTGTAGGTGATCTGGCAAATCATGTACAAGAGTCAGCGTAGCTGAAAATACGAAATTCTGTCGGACTTGTTTTTTCGCTTCATCCGAATTCAAGCGATTCAAAAGTAATTTCAGTTCTTCAAAATGTCCTTTCTCAACCATGCGATCTGTTTCATCAATCACTAGGAAGCTAATGTCATCTATTTTACTTAAGTGAGGATTTTCCTGCTGTAGAAGTTCCCATAAACGACCAGGAGTAGCTACTACGATTTCTGGACAACCTCTGAGGACCCTTTCTTGTTTGGCAATGGATAAGCCTCCGAAAATCGCAGCAACTTTGATGTCTGTGTATTGTGCCGCAGCAATTAGGTGATCTTTTACTTGAACCGCTAGTTCTCTTGTGGGCGTAAGAACAATGGCATACAGAGGTTTATCTTTACCGTCATATTCGACTTCGAGTTCATCGTCTTTTAGTAGTGAGGGATAAATGGATAATTCCTCTCGAGGGGGAGTTAAATTCTCACGTTCTTCTCTATTTTCCTTCTTAAGGATTTGTTTTGGTGGTTTTCTTATTCCAGATCTAGAGTTTTTTGCCTTCAATTCCATAATACCGGCAAGAATAGGTATACCAAATGCCAACGTTTTTCCACTTCCTGTTTCTGCTGCTCCCAAGATGTCTTTTTTGCCCATGATTGCCGCGGGAAGTGTTCTAGCCTGGATTTCTGTGGGCGATTTAAATCCTCTTTCAGCCAGGCTCTGAAGTATTACAGTTGGTACTCCGAGACCGTTCCATCCCTACAAAAAGTATACAGTTATCCGAAACTATATGCGAAATTTAGACTTACCTCTAAGTCGTCAATACCCTTCGGATCAATCTCCTCGTCTTCATCCTTATCAACTGTTGTAGGATTGAGAAGAACAAATCTTCCAGGATACGATTTTTCTTGTTGATTGTCAACATCTTTTTTGCTGCTTCCCTTGGATTTTTTCTTCTTTTTAGGTGGTAATAGAGGATCACCCTCTGCTAAAACCCCAGAATTATTCTCCACAAGTTTTCTTTTTTTATTTGATTTCTCTGCTTTAAGCTGCTTATTTTCTTTCTTTGACAGTCTCTTCTTTTTCTAAAATATATTTATGTTGCATTGTTGTAAATTTTAAAACTATTCGTCCGCTCCTCGCATCTATAGTAAGAGGCACGTGTTCCTTGAAAACATGGGCGCAATTTCCATGTGCCAACAGGAAATTTTGCATGTCAGGTATTAATTTATATGTATCTATGACTCCCTTACAAATACAGAATTAACTTAACTCTTAAGTAAGGCACAGGTACATAATTTGAACATTAATGACTAAAAAATTACTAGGAACATGGGTGTTGTGATATGAGATTACATGACTCTCGGAATCGAGTCTGTAGACATGATTGGGGGTGTTTTGTTTATTTTTATTTTTTTGATATAACAAGTATTTAGCACTAGCAACAGTGCCTGAACAGAAACGGAGCAATATTTTCAGACTATGGTATTATGATAAACACACATCCCATAACGTACATACCTTATCTTTTTCGACCAAAGCGGTATCGTAATTCTCAAGGACTTCCAATCCAATTAAGCCTTCAAATCCTCCACCGTCATCTGATATAACATTCCCTTTGATTTTTACTTTCTCCCATGAACTATTTCCAATAATTTCTGATGATATTTTGCCCGGTTTTTTAGCCATAATTTTTGTTTTTATTTTAAGACACTTTTGACTAAGGTTGACAGTTAACTGCACGTGTGTGATAACATTTGATAGATTGAGAGCCGGATTACATTTTATCGGGGTATGATGTATACAAGATGTCGAATTCGTCTGACGTCAGAATTCCTGTGTCGGCTTGAAAATGTGAGCCATTTTTTGATTTATTTTTAAAATTGCTATTAAAATTACACCGTTCAATATTTTTCAATAATTATGTCTTTATTGAAGAGAGTAAGAACGTTAATTAAAGCACGGGTATTTTATTTGACAAAATAATCGTTCCGAAATGCAATGGAGTGAATCGTACAAGAGCAGAGAAATTGCAGTAATAATTTGCCCTAGCGAGATATCCATTCGGAACGAACATTTTTCCGATTTCATATGGGTCGGAGGATTTTTGCTTGGAAGTAACATTTCGAACAGCTGATCGGAACAAAATGTAACGCAACCCAGCATGCTGCGTTGCTACTCGTTCAATTTCGATTTTTGACAAACATTCGTGTCAGCCAAACGTTAAATTTGTCCGATACTCTCCGAAAAAAATTTATCGCGGAGTATTGTACGACTACAATTTTTTTTGGAAAATATAAGTAGCAAAAAACATGCGTTGTTACGCTCAGGAAGATAAAACTCACGTTGGAAGATAAAACTCAGGAAGGAATATAAAACTCACGCTGATCCGTAATGCTACAAGAAGAAAAGCAAGCACTTAAACTGCATACAAACAAAACAACGTAACGCTTAGTGAAAAAAGAGTACGAGTAAAACTGAAAATCTCCAATCGACAAAATTTTCAAATAGGTTTCTTCAAACACCCTATGTATATAAACAACATAACAAATAGTATAGTAGTTAAAATTGAGCTCTAAAAGATGATTGCGAATTGTGCGATTATTAATCTGCTGGTAAACGCTTGTTTTTATACGTCCGTTTGACTCCCTAAATTTAAGACCACTTTGAAATACGTATTCCGCATGAAAACTTATTTACTGGATGCACCCCTTTGCTTTCTTTATTTAAAACTCCACCGTGAACTGTAGCTTTGTGACAGATGTGCAATTTTGGCGCCTTCTCCTGTCAATTTGTATCTCATTTTGTTTATTTTTGTTTCAATTGCGAGTTTTGGAATTCAAACATGGATTTGGATATGGAAGTAGATGACGAAAAAGTCAGACTTCCGTAGGTTGATATGCGTTTAAAAATTAATTTATGTTCACATTTAAAATATATTTCAGTTATATCAGAACTCCGGAGGATGTTAAGGAAATCATTCAACATGCACGCTTGGATGACCGAAATTTAACACCTGTTACACAGGTAAACAAACAAGTACTTAAAAATCTTTTGTATCCGTACGCATAAACTTAATTTACCCATCAGTCCTTGTACTATCCCGTTCTGACTGGAACACAAAATTGGCGCCTTCTTGAACTCGATTCACATTTACTAGCTAACGTTCGTGACGGCCATACTCTGCAGTTTAAAGGCGGACTCCACGAAAATGCTGTGCTGTGCACAGACGAAAAAACATACGAAGTTAAAGAGACAGAAATATCAAATAGTTTGGTGTTGGTCCCAGATTTGAAATTTGCTGCGCAAACAAGCACGTCTCCTCTCAAAAGTCCTCGCATGGGGACCAACGCCTCCTTGGAACGCATAAATGATGATGACAGCGATGATGAAGTCACCATAGAACGAGTACTGGAACAGAAAAAGGTGCTTAAGGTATTTTACGAGTACTTGGAGTGCAGAGAAGTTCAGCCACGATTTAGGAAACTATGTGATCTCCTCATGATGACACGTTACTCTGGTCCAGAGAATGAATATCTCATCGAGAAAAAACTACTTTTTACATACGATCAGCTATTGGATACAGTGCAATGCAGCAAAAAGCAGTTTGATAAAGGTTTAATACAGTTCCGTGCTATGGAGGTAGATGGGCACATGAGAATATTAGAATACGAGTATGAGTACCGTGTTATTAACATGATGACGGCAATTATAACTGAAAACTCTTGGGCCTTGGACGAAATCGACAGAGATGAGACGATATCAGCACTCCAAGGGATTACTCCAAGACAGATTGTGGAGGGGATTTTCGATATCTACGCCGTTCCTGTTGTCGAGAAGCCAGGAAATTTCAAATACCAGGAAGGATTACTGGCCCGCATTGTAGCCTTAAATATCCTTCAGCCAGGCTTAAAATTCCGGGTTGATGAATTCATGTCCACCTGGCAAGATGCTCTAATGGAAGGAGTAAAAGCTGACGTAAGTAAATCTTATTCGAGGGGTTTCTGTCTGACTATAGTTTGCTTTTCTGTTTTGTAGGAAAAATATCTTCGGGGCATCGGTATCTTTGACTTAGAATCAAAGCCTCCATGCATAAGATCATTAAATGAGGAGAATATTACGATAAATATTCATGACAGGATTAATTTATTGTTTAAGTTGAAGGCAAGGTGGACACTTGAAGAGATGGAACCGTATCTAGAGTACTACACCACGCCAACGCTGAGCGTGTCGATGATTTTAACAAAATTCGCGAGGTCGTTTGTTGTTGATGGAATCAGGCGATATGTTGCAAAGCATTTGTGATCTCGAAAATTTAATTGTTTTAAAAGTAAGGAAAATGTGTATAAAAATAAAAAATAACTATACCGTGCAGCTAGCTTTTGTTTTTGTAGTACATATAGCCCTTTAAACATGAGACATCCGGAGCTAAAACGTTTCGTATGTCATCTCGGATCCTGTTGCCTAATTTAAATTTGAAATCAAAATCTAGTCCACCTTCCGACAATTTCAATGGTTTGATAAAGAGTTTCTCAAGTAATCAAGTTTAAACAATGAGAATACTTTTGGAACACTACACACCTACAAATAAGTACTTAAAAAACTATGCTTTGCTAAAAATATAGAACTCGATCAGTAAAACATTGAATTTATAACACGTCAAGATCCACAGTGGAAATCCGTTAATCAGGTTTGTGGATGTAACAGCTGAAAGGACACGTTTGAATTTTTTAGTTCAAATATAAATAAATAAATGAAGTGATGAATTAACTCAACATAGTAAGTAATGAATACAATGAAAGATAAGCACATCAAAAGCTAAAATATGTAGTTGATAGTGGGCGCCGTGGCTTAAGCGGCTAGTACTTTGAATAGCTGAGCGGAAGCGTCGACGTTCGTATCGCAAAAAGCACCATATCCTTTCGGATATGGCTCTGAACTGTAGGCCCACTTGTTCAAAAAAAAATTTAACACGCACAATACAAAGAGTTACGAAAAGGTAGGCCTTGGATCACAAGGGGTCCATTACGCCAAGAATCCGTATTTGATAATTTCAAGGATTTGGGTACTCTCTTCTCTTAAACAACAAAAAATTTCAATAAATGAAATCAGAATCGAACAAACAAAAACAAGCGAGCTTAAAAGAGTCCTCTGCAACTATGATATAAAATTGAGATTCAAAATCAGAATTATTAAGTGATACGTGTTGCCCACATCATACTCTTATACGAAGCCGAAAAATGGAATCTAAGCAAGGCAATAGGAAGACGTCTCGAAATATTTAAAATGTGAATCTACAGGAAAGGTGAAAATATCATAGCAGGAACGAAGAGGAAACTCTTGGAGAATACTTGGGGCACATCAGCGGAAGAGAGAAGTATTAAGTTTTAGAATTAGCTATCGACTTTTAATGGGACATATTCTCCTAAAGTTTAGTCCTTCATGTTTTCATGGATCTACTTCAGAGTAACTTATTTTCCCAAACACGATGCTCAATTTTTGTTACCATAGCTCAGTGGTTCGTGCATTGCACTACTTAGCGGGGGCTTCGTATCCCAGAAAGCACCAAGTTTTTCACGAAAGTCGGATAAACTTTAGAGAGTAATAACTGCACTGAGAAAGCTTCTTAGTTCGCCTTCAAATAAGTATGTCTTTAACCTCTAAATCCCTTCTATTTGTGCGAAAAGATATAACAAGCACCACTCCACTTCTTCTTGTTAAAACGATAAAAGAAGATTAACATATCGAGAAACAGGCGTTTTTTAAGCTAAACCACATTCTCTGGTGGACATATAAGCCGTTAAGAACAAAGGTTTTCCCTTTTGGGAAGGAAAGGAAACCAGTGTGACTGCTCTAGAGCTTTGGAATTCAAAATTAGTCCATATGTACTCATTACACACATATGTATAACAGTCACATTTTACAACTTTGCACTTTGTTCTTTTGTATTTTTGCAGCAATATTGCAATATTCACTAAAAGTAAAATACATCTTAAATATTAAAAGCATAATAATTTCACTCAGAAAACAATGACTGAATGAATGAAACAATGAAGAGTCCATAGGGGAGAGCCCACAGAAATAAATGAATCTATCTGGACTCATTAAGGCCCAAGAAGTAATTCTTAGGAAATGAAAATAATCGTCTCCTAGATCTCAGAAATAATTTTCGAGCTAGAATCTCTAAAGAGCTTAAAGTAGCTTAAAATAGATAAAAATGCAAAAACAGAGAAGAGTACAAAAAAAAATGTAGAAATGCAAAATTCACGGAAAAGTCTCTGCACATATTCATTCCAGATTAGCCAATTCTCGCGCTGCACGCACTCTTAAAGCACGTGTTAAATATTGTTATTGTATTCCTATCAGCTGTCAAAAAGGTTCATTTAAAGTTGATATTTTTGCTTAAAATCCTTAATTTCATTAATAATGTCGGAAAATGAAGATAAAACGCCAATTACAGACGAAGAACGTTTGAAATTAGCTGAGAAACTGGATAAAGAATTAGATGACTTTATCAATGGATTGGAAAAAAAAAGGTACACCGAAGGATGGCCAGAAGATCGCTGGCAGGAGGTAAATCTATTAAAAACGTCCATTAAATCTGAGGAAAACTATCCTCAATTTCGATTTTTTTTATCTATCATAGTAGGTTTACTGATGTAAGCTCACTATCAAACTGTATCTTGCTTTATTCAACCTCGGCCTGTAGCTATTCCTTCTCGGAGTTCACTGCTAGTTTTTGATTTTTCTAAACTTGGATTTGCGATGGGGATAATTTTCAAACCGAGCTATCAATCCGCTCTAAAATTTATGTGAAAATTGGTTATAGAATTTGTAGACGACTGTGATTTGAATGGCGCACTTAAAGAGCCATAAAGGGTCTCCTACCCTCGGCGATTCCGGTCGCGCTACTTCCAGTTGTCAAAAACCAAGCGCTCTGGCAACCGCTATAGCTTTGATACAGTCTTTAGTCAGTAGGTCTTTATAGTAGAAATTCAGTCTGTATGGTTATCCCGAAACTGGGCCTGGGATACGACAATACTTTTATTGGGACCTGTTGTCCATGCCCGAGCCAATGTAGTGGAGGTATGTACTACATCGCAGTTGTATCTTCTCTTCCATTCGCCTAAATCTTGGTACAGTTCGTAGGGTTCGCAGTTGTATTTTCTCTTCAATTCACCCTCCTCCCCCACTGGACCAAAAATCTGACGAACTCTTGAGCTCCGAAGCACTCAAAATCTATTCTGCTGTCCTGCCTATAGTCTAGCACTCGGCGCCGTACAGCTAAACTGGCAGAATAAGCGTTTTGTAAAGCAAGCATTTTGTTCTGCGATTCTCCTATCTTTGAATTGAAGTTTTGATCACATTATAGCCCATCTCCTTGACGAAATCGGTATATTTTTCGAATAATTTAGAAGAGTTACTTTTAAACCGCACATTGCATCGACACAGCTAGAATAAGTCATCGCTTTGCAAAGCTCCAGACGATGAATGCTATCACATGCAGCTTGCACGAGTACTACGAAAGTACAGTTGTAACGAATCTTTGCTTGTTCTTTTACTGAATATAAAATGAATAATTTTTTTCTTTCTAGGAAATGGACAAACATCCATTTTTTATGAAAAAGCCGCCAGAACCAGGTGATGAACTTCATCCTCTATTTGAAGGCCTTCAGAAATTAAAATACGATCCCGATGAAAACACACCCGAAGATTTGGCTCTACATTACAAAGAGGATGGCAATTTCTACCTTAAACATAAAAAATACCGGATGGGAGTGTATAGCTTTACCGAAGGTTTGAAAGCAAAATGTGATAATCCTGAAGTGAATGCTATTTTATTCAATAACAGGAGTGCATCGCATTTCTTTCTGAAGAACTATAGGTAAAAATGAATAAAACTCAATTCCTTTCCACGTTAATGTCATAGTTTAGATCCTCTCTTGCAGATGCACAAAAAGCTTTAGAATTAAAGCCAGGATATGCGAAACCCAGGTGGAGAGCAGCGCAGTGTGCATTCCACATAAATAAATTTAGCGTGTGTATACAATTTTGTGAAGAAATATTAGAAGAAGATCCAGATAATTCAGCAGCGAAGGAATTGGTGAAGAAAAGCAAGTCTAAAATGGTTAGTTAATTTGGATTACTTTGATTATGCTTTGTTTAATAAGTTTTTTTCTGTTCTTAAGTTGGAGCTAGAGCGTAATGAACGTAAAGCAGCCGCTGAAGCAAAAAAGAAACTCAAAGAGTTTCATCAAACTGTCGATAACTTGAAAAAACGTGGAGTAAAATTTGATGACATAAAACAGGGCAGCCCTATAACACAAGAAGTTTTACGACCAAAGTTCCTGCCACTGGAAGATTTTCGTGTTCATGCTGATGAAAACGGTGTATTGATATGGCCAGCTGCATTTTCTTATCCAGAATTCTTGTTCAGTGACTTTCAGCAAAATTTAAATGAGGATGCAGTGTAAGAAATTGAATTGCTTCAGAAGGATCTTAAACTAATTTTGTTGTACACAGTATGGAGGACGTTATCGCTTCAATGTTTGTCGAACCTCTGCCGTGTGATACGGAAAGAAAGTATCAGCTAGGAAAATTAAGTGTTTACTATGAAAACAGAAAAGCGGCCTCTGTATGGAAAATTAATTTGAAGAAAACTGTTGGGGAAATTGTCAGCGAAAAGAAGTAAGTTTCAAACGTTCCCTTCGTAATGACTATTTTGCACCGTACATTAATTTTTTTTTTACAGTTTTTTCGTTAGTGGCGGATCCTTGCTATTCTATGTGGTACCAACCGATACGCAAGTTGAAAAAGAATTCCTCCACGAGACTAGAAGACCAATGGTTTATACTTAACCCTTGCATGGTTTTGGTGATATTTTTGATTATGTACATATAAGTATAAAGTAAATAATACTACAAACAATTTTTTCCAACCAACGCCGTAAAGATAATGGTATTATTCCTTTCATTTTATTATTATTATACATCCTACATACAACCTCTTTCTGTTTTAATTCAAAATCAAACTTCACTTCACTTCGGAAAACACTGTCAACGTCAAATTTTTGGAATATGGTTTACTTAATTCTCGCTTTAATGAAATCGACCCATTGTTCATTTCAAAACTCTAATGTAATATAGAAAAGTCAACGTTTTACGAGTGTTTATCAAAAGTAACCGGTTGATAAAATATGACACACAATATAAGTGTCTTAAATTTAAGTTTTCCAAACATAACCTGTCTATATCCAGACTTGCATCCTTTCTAGACGTTCTTTAAAAAAGGCAGTATCCTTCAAAGCAGTCATTTAAAAACGACTTTTTCAGTATTCTTTATCGATTTCCATGTTTTTCCTTTAACTACTCCTAGTTTTGTAAATGGAAAGCAATTGGATGGAGCCAAATTTGAACTGTAGGACGAATGGGATAATATTTCACAGCGACATTCCTTAAATACATTTGTAGATTATTATCGTGATGGAACAAGATATGCTGATGAACTGATCCATAAAAAAATTATGAGCTTCTCTCTAATTTCCTGATAGAAGCGATCGCCCATTAACGTTTCTAGAACACATTATCCAACTTTGAGCACTTCTGTGTTTTTTAAAACACTAGATACACTTAAAAAATGAAGTCCAAGGATGGTTCATCCCCTGAATCGATCATGTCACCACTAGCTGCAGCTGGAACTTCCCCATTTTCAACAAGAATCCGCCTGGCACCCTCTTTTGCTAGCTTATCCAATTTGCAATTGCACGGAATGTCCATATGTCCTGAGATCTCATTCAGATATTCGCAACATTGCTGGCGATTTTCAAACATTTATTGCTGTTAACGGTATTGCAGTATGTATATCGCGTAGCGTATGCATATTAGAGGCGTCGAGATAAACTCGAGAAGTGATGCTTCACTTCCTCCCCCTAATATCATTTGAAAGTTGTATGAGCTTCCGATCAGTGCAGCATATTTTTTAACGAAATTGGCAGTAAGAGAAGCTGTATCCAACTGTAAGCTGCTACTATGGACTATCGTACATAGATGTACAAATAATAAAGATTAGATTCAAGCAATGCAGTGCAACTTTTAACGACAGTGCAGACAGGTGCGAACTATCTCTGTGCTGAGTCCCATGACATTTGGGACATTTCAGGCAACTGTGAGGTATACAAGTAAGCAAAGGCATAGTCTGGGGCCTCACTGAAATTTGTCTCTTTGATACGACTAAATTCCATCCTATCCATTAAGTGATAGAAATGGAAAGTATGGAACAGAACCTGTTTTTTTCCCCTGAGTTTTCCACGTATGTACATATATTTATGTATCTAGGTAGTTTGAATCCATCGGTTTTTCTCTGTTAGGTTCTCATAGCGAAATCAACGGAAACTGTTGGTTTAAGTGAACAATGTCGGTAAGAAATTCTGGGAGAAATTCGATTTCATGTTGGAGTAGACTCAGGAGTATATCCCATGCCCTACTAAAGATTTACAGATTTTAGGTAGATATGGCCATTTGTTTGAAAACGAAGAATTAAATAGAAACATTTATGGCCAGCCAGGAAGTTGACGGAGGAAATAACTTTAGGGTTTCGCTGATACTTTGAAACTGTCGTCAGCCTTCTTTGGGGATAACAACGATCATTTGCAGGGGTTTTCTTGATACTCTTTTGTGGAGGGTTTCATTGCGTATGCAGCACATTTCTTGGTGTTTTCCGATAGCAATTTTATAAAATTTTTGGTTCATTTAGTTTAAGGTCTTGAAACGTTTCCTCCCTTTTGTTTTAAGATGATCTATTTGTTTCACCAGTGCTCCTAACGTAGCTACATATTATACATACAAGGAAACTCAAGGCCGTTATGTTAGGGATTATCCGCAATGTGACTTTCTTCTCTTCTACTATAGTGCATGGTTGTTGACTCTGTTGTATACTATGTTTGTAATGAAATGGAAAAATGTTTATCCTTCTTTCAATTCGAGAGCATAGTAAAATATTTCACTAGTTGCTCGGGAACCACCCCTAGGAAGTAAAGCAAGCACTTCATCACAAACTCGATTGTTGCAATAGTCTCCCAATCGATCGCAATACAGGGTGCTAAGAGCAAACACTGCAGGTAACTTACTGGCATTCTATCGTAATACTAAGTTTGTGTCAATCATCTAACGTGTCGGGCCTAAGTGGCACTACAGTCTGTGGCGAAGGGGACGATATTTCGGATGATCTCGTATCAGCTGTTAAGTACATATTCTGTGCTGATGTGGTGAGTTCTGTTCGGATACAGCAAGCTCGACAACATTGTTGTGCCTACACGGCTTTCTACAAACGATGAGGAAATTGTAGAATCAGGGTTTCACCATATTGGTAGTAAAATGGAGCCGTTGTATTTCAGTGCTCCAGGGGAGTGTTTCCAGTCCCAAAAAAAGGTGTTACAGTACAAACTGTTGGATCGCGTGGTCGTGCATTATTGTGCACTCTCATCATTGTTGCAAATCTGGTTGTACATATCTGTAAAAACAAAGTGGTTAATAAAATAAATATTTTTAGAATGTCTCAATTTCATATTGCCAACACTGGCTACCTTGCTACATAAAGTCGCTCCCCACTTTACATATCTTACACATCTTGTAAGCCCAGTAAAAACCAAACACATAAGTCATTATGTCATGATAAAAACGCAGAGTAAAAAGTAATCTTGTTCAATGAACAGACACACCTCGACATTGTTATTAAGTACGTGGTCATATCGAGGTTCATAGTTTGCATAGTTTGAATTTGAACCATCCTTGCTAGGCCTAAGTGGCACTACAGTCTGTGGCGAAGGCGACGATATTTCGGATGATCTCGTATCAGCTGGTAAATATATATTCTGTGCTGATGTGGTGAGTTCTGTTCTGATACAGCAAGCTCTACAATATTGTTGTGCCTACACGGCTTTCTACAAACGATGAGAAAACTGCAGAATCAGGGTTTCACCATACTGGTAGTATAATGGAGCCGTTGTATTTCAGTGCTACAGGGGAGTGTTTCCAGTCCTAAAAAAGGTATTACAGCACGAACTGTTGGATCGCTTGGTCGTGCACTCTCATCATTGTTGCAAATCTGGCTGTACATATCTGTAAAAACAAAGTGGTTAATAAAAGAAATATTTTTAGAATGTCTCAATTTCATATTGCCAACACTGGCTACCTTGCTACATAAAGTCGCTCCCCACTTTACATATCTTACACATCTTGTAAGCCCAGTAAAAACCAAACACATAAGTCATTATGTCATGATAAAAACGCAGAGTAAAAAGTAATCTTGTTCAATGAACAGACACACCTCGACATTGTTATTAAGTACGTGGTCATATCGAGGTTCATAGTTTGCATAGTTTGAATTTGCCGCAAAAAAGATACAAGTATCATCACACTGTGTACTGCACTCGTTAACTGAGTAACTTCACTTAATGTATCCACTGTGTACTCTCTCATATTCCGCCGTAAGCAAAAGATGTCGTGCCGGTATGTAATTCACTTTCATCAATGTACATATGTACATATATTATTTGGTCAAATACTTTCGGTTTTTTTTTTCTTAACAACTCCATGCATGCACGTCTAATCTACTCGATCAATATTTGTAACATGTAACTGTGCGGTGTTACAAGATACATTATACGTCCAGTACACACCTCTAATCTGCAAACTAGAAATATTCTGCCGCCCTATATCTCACACGTTTTGTTAAGCCTTGGTGTCAGATTTTAAAAGTGTGTAAGTGGCTGGAGTTTTAAATATTGTTTGTACACCTTCGTACACTGCGCGACAACCGTTTGGTTCCACCCTGACTTTCTTGAATAAGTTGTCTTCTTTTGTTTTATTGAATAAAGAAAGGGTTTTGGAACTTGCTTGCGTATTTACAGGAAATTTTCTTGTTAGGTTTTATTTTATGAATTATTATGCAAAGAAGGGTTTGCAAAGGTGCGATATCCGTTGGGATTCATCAATTGTATTTGAGGCGTTATATAAGTAGAAAGTAGAAAATCAATTGGCTTGGTTTTATTTTGTTTCATTAATGGGAAGTCTAGAAAACTGGACCTGGAGGAAACCGGAAAAATTAAAGCCTTTAAGCCCGAATGTCTCTTCAAATTGCTTTAAAATTGGCAGAAGTCATACCTAACGTATGTGAGAAATACTATAATTATGGAACAAGACAATCTGGAGCCACAAAAAGAGAAAGGCGTAATAGTTCAAGAGAGGCGTCAAATTCAGCGCCGAGAGGTCGGTAAAAGCAATTTGAGGAAATCATCGAATATTTTTTTTTGTACGTACATAGTACATACATAAATATTTCATTATCTATTCATGAAAAATAATATTCATTAATTGGGAGCCTCTAAACCTTCTGCAGCAGTCGTTCCTTTCGAGGTAATTTTCGATAACATACATATGTATGTAATTGCTGTTTCTGTAGAATAATTGATCAAGTCAACAACTGTCAGGTATGTATGTGCCTGGAGCGGTGCCGTGACGTAAGGCCAAGTGACATAAGGCCAAATATTCAAATTTGGTCTTATGACACTTTCGGAAAGCGACATATGTAGGTATGTATGTAAGGCCAACATTTTTTGAGACAACACCGAATGCGTTCTTTTATTTTTTCAATAACAAAACCGGTTTTTACCAATCGATTTATGATTTTGAGGCCATAATTCCATTATGGTCTTATGTCCCATCCCATCGGGACATAAGTCAACAATTTGTTTGGTCCGAAATGGGACATGTGTCCACAATTTGTCAGAATGAAAAATGTCAAATAAAAAGAGATCTAATTATATGCCGTGTAGTAGCGCCCTGAATACATGCATGTGAGGTCGAAGGCCGTCTAGTGTAGAGTCGAGGAAATGACCATAGTTTGTATTTTCAGCGAGCGTAGCGAGCTCACCCACCTTGAATTTCAGGCTTTCGCCCGCTAGTCACCTCTATACTAAGTTGGGGTGAGTTCGCTACGTTCGCTAAAAAAAACTATACACCGGAAGGCCTTCGGCCTCACATGCAGGTGCTTAGGGCTTAATAACATCAAATTATTTTGTCTTTATATTAAACAGGTAAGCAAAATCAGATATGCGGTGGAATTTGGCCTTATGTTGCTTTTTGAACGTGACATAAGGCCAAACTATGAGATTTGGCCTTATGTTACGGCACTGACTGGGGTCTATTTCCTTTTTAACGAATGAGAAGCGTCTAAATTTGTATCATGTAACCATCATCAGTGGTTTTTCATAATCCTAATTCGAACAGAAAAAACAGGTTTTTGTAAATAAAAAAATAAAAGTCTCACTTGGTCTTATGTCCTAAAATAATTTTAGATATTTAAATGTTTCAATTTTACCTTTCCGAAATACAGCAATTGCGAGCAGAATTTTTTAAGTTATAAGTAAAAAATGGAAAGCATACACATAATTAATTAAACATACAAAGGATCAAACATTTTAATTCTTCTTTTTTTTTAATTGTTTCATTTAAGTTAATATTAAAAAATATTACTTTTACTGTAGTGTATCTAAGCGGATGTCGCACTTTATGTACCCTTTTCCTGCAAAATAATTCTTAAAATAAAACCTAATTACCCCTGGTAATTACGTAGGCAAGTGACAAATCACTTTCGTCATCAAATAAGAAAAAAACATTGGGCAATAAAACAAAAGGAAATAAAGTTATTTAAGAAAGGCAGGGTGGAACCAAACGATTGACGCGCAGTGTACATATGGATACATATACACTCGTTTATACAGTACATAATGAATACTGACCCACATTTTCATTTTACTTTACTTTTTTTTTCTTTGTATTCCTCAATGTCACTCACTCACTCGCTATACGTACTTTTAGATTTTGATGTACAAGTATTTAGTGATCCGCCTAAATTTGAATAATCGCATCAGTATTTAAGCACTTAGTCGCTAACAGGCTAAACTATAAGTGCGTCGGCGCGCATCATGTACCACGTGTATTGGTATGTCATGCCTAAGAGTTACTTACCATGTTATGTCAAGAGTATGGTCAATAAAGTTGCAGTTAAATTGTCAACAAAATCCATTAATAAAATACTATTCCGTTAACAGTAACGACCTTTGTGCGGCGTAGATTTACACCAAGCCTGTGGTCATGATAATAGTACTACCTTGCCTCGTTTGTTGTGTGTAATCATTGATCAAAGTAAACATTAAATGCATACCTATACCTATAGTTGCACATCTTAATTTTTTATTTGTTCAAAGAGTTATTATTGCATATACTCTCGTATACTCGTAAGATCAACTCATAAAAGTTTAAAAGTTATAAACTTGCAATGGACGTTTAGCAAAAGTTGCCTGACTGTGTAAGAGATTAGTAGGGCCGGTCTTAAACTAAGCGATTTTTTTTTCATTAATAAAAATCAATTGTGAGTACTAGTGGACTTATTTTAAGCGTTTTAAATAAATATTTGTAAAAATTTATGAGAAATCTGAGATTGAACGAAGTGCTGTTGAAATAGTGGTGGTTTGCTGGAGTGTTATTTGAGCAAGTGCTTGACAAGTGAAGTGTTACTACAAGTTGTAAAAAAGTTTTTTTTGTCTGCACGTTACCAATTTCTCTTGTTTGATCGGTACGATATTTCAAAATATCAAATAGTGTTGTGATAAAAAACTGCCTTCTTAGAGGATCTTCGGCAAGGCTTGTAGTAGACCCGCTCGACTTCGTTTGTATCAAGAAACCATCCGGCATTGTGATGTGATGTGCGATAAATATCAGTTTTTTGGCGGCCACCCTTCTCAAAAGCGTGTCAGATTGTAGTGTTACTTAAACCAAGCGCATTGAGATGCTTAGCAAAAGCAAATTGTTCCATTAGAACGCCAGTTAGTACAAAAATGCCTCTGAGTTCTTGCAAACGTCTGGGAGTACGCGTTTAATCTGCCCGCATGTTGGATAGCTGTGTCACACACAATTGTGTACGTAAGAAACCCAATCGTCAAAAGAGGATCTGATGTAGGACGCGGGAAGACTCAAGTCCTGAGAAATTATCCTCTGAGTCTCTTTTAGCAATCCTGTCGGAGATTGCAGTGCCATAGATCCCAGTGTGATCTAGGACCCAAACAAGAGTCAAAAAGTTCAGTCTTGCGAACTCAATCGTCAAAGGAGGATATGACCTAGGACGCGGGGGAGGCTCAAGTCCTGAGAAATGATCCTCTGAGTTTCTTTTAGAAATCTTATCGGAGATTGCCGTTCCCGAGATCCCAGTGTGATCTAGGACCCAAAGAAGAGTCAAAAAGTTCAGTCTTGCGACCGAATTGAACGAGCTTTGTATTTTCAAACTATTGTGGAACTGGTCAAAAGATTGTACAATGGCTTAAGCGCAGTCTTGCTATTACTATAGATGCAGATATTCCGACCCCTTCACCTATTCCTTACAATATAGTTTTATAGATCTCCGTTTGGAAAACAGTTGCATAGTTTCCAAACGTGTGTTAATGTCTTATGTTGATGTTCTCCATACCAACACCAACATCGGACTCTTGGCTGGTTTTATAGCTATCAGCGAAAATTCGACTAAAGGCCATTCATGGCTCAGAGTCTAAGCGAAGCCAGTCCTGTACGTGGGGAAAGTCCACTTACTGTATCCGAAGTTCGATTATCACTGCTTCAGACGGCATATCTATTCATGTAGAGCAAGACCATAAGAACTCCAGTGAGGATGATATGATTGCAAGATAAAAGGCGCATTGGTACTGATGATTTTTTGTTTGTGATTTTCGAACATCTCTCAATACGGAAGGTACTTCCCCTAGAGTAAGATCCAAAGCTGTCGGCATAGAACACAGGTTATGTGAGCTTGAACTAGCTGCCAGCTAAAAAAATGCCAACACATAGAGACTAATGATAATACATGGGTCGTGGAAGAATAAATTTTTAATTGCCTATTCGTAAAACCAATTAGGGCTTCTAACATTCGTATTTATTAGATAACAAACATCATGTGTCAACTGATCTCTCGCGCCGTTTGCCTTGTACAACTTTTGAATTAGCCGTGTTGTGTGTGTTTTTTTTTAAATGGATGCAATGGAATATCGTTTTAGACGGCTTATTGCCAACGGAAATTCGTCCAAAGTTGGTAGAGGTTTATAAGATCTACTTCTCTATAAAGTTAAGGCTTTGTCAAAAAGATGAGGTTTTTAGGCTCTTGAGACGTCGCTCAGAAACCGGTGACCGCAGCATGCAATAGACAGTTGTTCTTTGACAAAAGGTCATGTCCTTTAATTTTTTCCAAATTTTCAACTGCTCTAGAGCGCAATCAGCTAGAAAATGGCGCAAATGATGGTTTCGAGTCCTCATTTCCGCACCAGCTGAATATTATACGGGGGAAGGCAGATCTTTGCGCACAATTTGGACGGATATAGCCCCAAATGCTTCGACCAACGGGTAATCGATAAATTTGGATATTTTTTGGATGCTTTCGTTTACAGTGAGAATATGTGTTACGTAGATGGCTTACTCAATGAAACAACAAGGAAGTCAATAAGTTTCGCAAATCAGCCACCGATTTTCAGAGTAGTAGTAGTAAGAAAGGTGCTACTTATGCTCCACGGGTGCTTCACTGTAATCCGCCCAAATATAATTCCAAATGCCTTTACCAAGAGAAGAAAATGTAACTTCTTCATTCATCCCTTAATATCTGGTGAAATAATTCAATGCTCGCAAGGAGCCCAATAATCCTGGCTCCTGGCAGCAAATTGTTATGAAACCCTCTTTACAATGTGCATACATATGTATGTCGCTATTGATCTGTAGACGAGTCTGCGGTAGAAACTGGGGACTAGGCCCCAGAATCAGACTTAAGTTACATAGTCTGGTTGTCAGATGTAATCTTACCTTTAATGTAATGAGTTGGTTCGATGGACAAGGACTATCAAAGTCATTACAGCTAAGTAAGTAGAAAGCTGGACCGAGGTTGCCCGCGATCTACACGCACTGTATCTCTCAATGCCTACTTCCACAGTATCCCTGGGTCTTCTAGCGATCCAGGTTCACATTCAAATGAAAGCTATGCTTCACAGACCCTACAATTTTAATAATAAAAAACGATCAAGTCTAGTTACGACAGCTTTTCGAACCGCCGCGCGCCGCAAAGTCCACTAACCCGCAGCCTTAGTTGCACCATCGATTTTCCCTTGAATGAAAATTATGCCTGCCTTTGGTAACGTATCCGAATTCGAATAGACGTCTCCTTATTGTCTGCGTCGTATTATAACCGCAGTTTTCCACTCCTCGGTCTGCTTCGTAGCTGTCCATGATCTTTTGGCTAAAAGAAGTCTGCAGAGGGACCCAACATTCCCTGTGCAGACTAGAGAAGTCTGTTTGCCAGAGCTGTCAACAGGCTAATTGTGCCTTTCAGGCTTTTGGTTACTTTGTTGTAAGATTTTGCGTTACATGGCACGTTTCTCCGATTCCACAATACTTAACCTTGGGAAACAGTTCTTTCGTCATACCCCGAGTCTTGGCGCAAGCTGTAACCACTTATCAGCTCCGTACACAGTTCTGCTGTCGCATCTACTTCCTGTTTCATCTTTTTATTCAGCCAGTGTATTGATGGTGTTTTTTTTTTGTCACGGAGCACGTTACGCTAGACATATCACATCTTCACGCGGTACAGGAACGCGACCTTGTTTCTACCTTCTACAGAGGGGGTTGCAATGCGAACTTAAAGTTGTTTCTGCTCTTTGATTTGTCTCCAAGTATCAGTAAATAACCACGTGACATGGCCTTACCGTGATCTTCCGACGAAACTTTTTGTTCCGATTATGTGTATATTTTTCACAGGATACCACTGCTCACTAATGTTCAGCGCCATTATGCTGCTGATTGCTCCTGTCCCTTGAATAATATGGTCTTTAAGTTGTTGGCGGACTGTGGGATCCCTTAATCTGTCAGTGTCATACCTGGTCGTTCGAAGCGCGGTTTTATCGCTTATATGGACGCTCTAAAGTGGTGATCTCATTCCAGTCCGATGTCAGTTCCACATCTGTTTCAGAATTTCCAGACTTCTTTAGGGATATGACGGTGGTCGTTGACCCATTAATACCTCATCTACTACCATCTCTTTCAAAATCTTGACCTCATATACATATGTCGTAGTGATACAAGATACAAGATGTCTTACCAGTCCCTTGATGTTACCGCTGATTCAATTGAGGATCAATTCAAGCCGATCAGTTTAACAAGAGATACCTCGTCGGGAGCTGCAGTTCACTGAAATGTCCTTGCACAAACTAGCTTAAGACATGGCAAGAAATGTCAACTAAAAGGACGCTCAAACTGTCGGAACTGCCACCCTGTGAATGGACATTTTCCATTTCAATACAAAGTATGTATGTAAATGATAATTTTTGTTTACGTACTCAAGCCAATAATATGTTAAACAGGAAAATTATTAACGCCTTATGGTCAGGATGCATATCGTATTCAATATTCAAATTGCGGTTGGTTATTAAATGAATAAATATTCTTAAAGTGCTGATTAAATAGTTAATTTGATTACTGAGGCATAAGGCCAGTTAGTTAGCTAATAATTCAAGTATTGGTTACGCGAATCCATAAGACACAGCTATAATAGTTTACCAATATTTAACTACGATTGTGTAACTGCACTGAACGTACGTGTGACGGAACGAGAGTAAAGAAATTGTAAAGAAAAACACGTATAGATAGTTAACCTATTAAATAGCTTTCAACAGTCATCGTTAGAGGTGATGATGCATTTGCTTTCAACAACAAATACTGATTTTAAAATTATTTCTTACTCGTAATATGTCTCTTGGTCAGGTGTGACGATTTAGATAAACTTTACGTTACGAGCATGAAAATTCAGATATGTCGGAAACGGTCTGAGATATTAATATCAGACATATTTAATGCGAGGGAGAGGGGGCACCCATTTTGAAGACATTAAAATTTAAAAAACCAAATACATACATATATCAAACTCCACCCATAGTGTCCGAGTATACAGCCACTCATAGAGAAACCAAAGTAGTCGGTCCATTGTACGACCAATTTTCTATTCGATAGAAGTACATATGGGGACGTTAGCTTCATTGTTCGTAGCCGAAGCTTGTTGGTTGACCTCCAGGTTTACCCCGAACTGTAGCGTCACGTAATGTTCGTAGCCGATGACAGACCACAAATTCGTCTTTTATGTCAAAAAACACTCGATTACTCATTAAATCATGTGGCTATGGCAGCGCCGATTTTTCAATCGATTTCTAAACACTTTCAAAATCGCTGCCAGACACTTCAGATGCTTTTGACCCCTTCGTATGCTCAAGCATTAAGCTTTTAACTTCATTTCATCTGAATATTATTCATTGCTCGCTGACAAATTGAGGGAACTGATTGATTGATTGATGGTTCGATCATCATAATTATCGTCATTATGTCACTGACGGCGTTCCACCTATCTGTCGAGCTAATCATCTGACTGATGACAAATTTGGACTTCTGTCACTTTCCCAAAATGTCATAAGTCAGATGATTAGCTCGAAAGATAGTTAGAACGCCGTTAGTTACATAAAGGCTATCAAAACCATATTTGGTCTTCAATATAAAAGTAATTTGGCCTTATGACGCTTTGGGACAGTAACATAAGGCCAAATTTTAGTATATGTGACGGTGCTGTAACATAAGGCCAAGTGGCATAAAGTCAAATCTTCAAATTTAGCCTTATGTCACTTTCACAAAGTCAAATTCTAGCATGTGGCTTAATGCCTTCTGATAAAAAAAACTATGGGCATTTATTGACTCATGCAACGGACGGCCTTTGGCCTCACATGCAGGTGCTCAGGGCGCCGCCAAATTTTTATACTTTTTAATGACAAAAACTTATTTTTTGCACAAACAGTGGAAAATCCCCGTGCTTAAGGTCACTGCTGGACTTGGAGTAGGTGCGGGGTTGGATGTATGACAAGTTTCTTTATATTCATGTTTCGCATGTTTAGCATGGATTTAAAGAAGCTTTGCATATATCCAACCTCGCACCTACTCCAAATCCAACAGTGACCCTAAGCAGAGGGGTTGCAGACATACATATTCCACTATTTATGCAGTGTCAAGTTGGCCTTATGTCGCTTTGTGAAAGTGACAAAAGGCTAAATTCTAGTTTTTGGGATGTATGTCACTTGGCCTTTTGATATCAACCTTTCTCTTGATCCACACCTCGATGTTTGATATAATTTAGTGTATCCAGTCATTTCCGTAAACTTTTCGTTTTCGGTGGGCGTTGTTGTTCGGTGTTTCGAATGGCGTTGTTCTTAATGTCGCTGTTGGTCTGCTGAAGACATACATATGTATTTTTATTACACTTCTTGTGCTAGTAGGTCGATTGGCATCATACCAGCCACAACGCTCCTTTACAGGACGTCAGAACATTGCTTTGGTACGCTGCCGCAATTTTTCTTGTACATATATGCTTTTGTTTCCATAGCATTGGCCTATATTTAGCACCCATACAACATTATTGATGATCCGATTTTGCTAGCAGCAGTCTTTTCCTATATTGCCGTTCACCAATGTCCGGATTTATCTTTGCCAGAGCAGCGGTTGCTTTTACTGCCTTGTCAGCTCTGTACTGTACGTAGATGTTGTTTGAAGGTAAACTTCTATGAATATACCAAGCTATTTCAAATCTGGCGTGGAAACCACGATGTGGTCAACAACGGTTACAAAGTCTCGACGGGTTTTTTCTTGGTTATCAGTACTACTTCCGACTTTTCTGTCGCACACTTCAGACCAATGTTTGTTAAACAGTCTTGAACGGTCATTATAGTTTTGTGGCAGTCGTGCTCCACTTCTTCAATGAGTTTTGCTACTATGTACATCGATGATAGTCGTCAGCAGAACCAATTATTTTTGGTGACCTTGAGATTTCAAGTCCAAGAACATCATCGTACGTTAAGTTCTAAAGTTATGCACATAATACAGAACCTTGAGGGACGCCACCTGAAATATGATGCTTTCTAAATAGTTATTCATCATATTTATCATCTATTGAGTCCATTGTATTCTCCTCGAGTTTTTGAACTGTGAGGCTGGGGCGTTGTGGTTAGTGCGTTGGACAACTGACGTTGAACATTTGACTTTCAAATCGAAGAAAACACCAAAAAGATTTTTTACGATCCCATTTCTCACGAATGTTGGACAAACATCCGATTTTCGGAAATGATATTAACGTAGGCGAAGAAATATAACACGCACAACACGAAAGGTCGGGAGAAGCTAGGCCCTAGGCCCTGTATGGACTGTTTGCAGAAAAATTTTGTTTGGGGCTTGCTTGTGTTTTTGGATAGTTTGATGGTTGGGTATGGTGGAGTTGAGTAACATGGGGATTAGGGAAAAGACTAAAGCCTGAGGAATTCCACTATATCACCGACTCCTTTCTTTCTAAGGTCTGTAAACCTGGGTTATTGCTGACACCAGTATCGTTTGTCTTAATCTCACTGCCGTAAGGCCAGTGGCAGAGGAAGTGTTCCATGTTATCCTCCTCCTCTCAGTTGGCGCAGATGTTTTTCTCCATCAGCCCAAGTCTAAGCGCATGTTTATTGAGATAGATTCTCTCTGATATTGGTTTTACCATCAGACCTGCCTGTGCTCTGCTTAGTCGCAGGATTCGATTAGCGATGTTGTTCTTAGGTTCCGCTTTGACTTAGTATCTGGCCAGTTTACGTATTTCCAAATGTCATTCAGGGTTTGCGGCAGTCTTTTCGAATCCGTTCTCCATTGCAGGTTTGATCGTTATCAGAGGGACACCTATTATAGTATTCATCTCGCAAGTTTATCGGTCTTGTTACACCCTCCTCGTGTCCCGGTATCCAAGGGAGACAAACTTTGTTATAGCCAGCGATCAGATTTAATTTATATTTACAGTCGCTTAGGTTAAGTTGAATTGACTGCCAGGTAAAATTGCCAATACACTTAGCTCAAGGATACGACCACATGGAAAAATAAATATTTCATTGCCTACTCGTAGAACCAATTGAAGCTTCTGATGAAGGTTAGGAGTCGTCTAATAGTCGTATTTTTGATCCCTAGAAGAAGATTACTTCTTTGGGAGAGGACTGAGCAGATGCAAGGAAGGTGAATAATAGTTTCCTCTTCTTCCTGATCTTAACAGCTTCTGCAGAATTCATTTGAATGTACACAATGGCCAGTGATGGCATCTTTCTCTGTTGAGAGGGATGAAATTCTAAGAGCGTTTCAGATCTATCTGTGGCCAGATCTGTTTTGTCGCTAGCCACAATGTACCAATTGTCCACCCAATATTTGTTACTTCAATAGCATCCAGCTTTAATATGAGCTTACATGGTATTGTTGCTCCATGCCTGGCAAGTTTATCTGCTCTACAATTCTCTTGAACGTCCTTATACCCCGGCACCCAACAGAGGTGAATTTTGAACTGCTCAACCATGTCCTTATAAGACGATCGGTAGTCTAGAGCTACTAAAGCGTTAAGTGAATAAGATTTAAGGGATTTGATTGCTACTTGGCTTTTCGAAAATATGTGGATATCTACGGCTGTTATTAAGGCAGGATAAGACTTCTTTGATTGTCATTATCTCCGCCTGGAACAAACTAAGATTAAAATGAAGTCGATCAGAGAAGACACCACAACCAACTCGTGACTTTGGCATACTGTTTCTGATGGCGCTTGTGTCTGCTTTGAGGTCTGAGCGGATGTCGATAAGTCTTTCCCCCCGACGTCTAATTTAAGTATTTTTTAAATACCCATTGAAAATAGGTTCACAAAAGACGTAGTTTCTATATTTCATTCGAACATTGCTTTGTACGTATTTTGATACTAACTTATCCACTCTAAGTGCTGAAGCACTTAGCTAAGAAGCTAAACCAGATATTCAGAGTAACAAGCTGGATCTAGGTAGAAATGTTCAAGAGATGCCCCACAGCGATATGAATTAAACGTTGGACATTGTTGCTACTGTAGATACATTATTCCACACCACTTACTATGCACGTTCAGCTAATAAAAGAACAGAATAAAACCAGAACTTCAATAATTTTTGGTGTTCTTTCCATTTCACGTCACCGTGGTCAGTAGTGATTCACTCATTCTATGTTCTATTATATAGCCCCGAGGTGTTAATGTATAATTTTGTATTTATTTACTAATTATTAATGCACGTCTCATAATTATATTTATCTGATACCTGTACCCAAAGCTAAGAATCACAGGTACTTTAGTACAATTTAAAACAGACATGAGTATCTGTGCAGTTTTCGTTGGTGGCTAAAGTAGTACATTGCTTAAGGATTTAATTTCTCTTTTGATCATGGGTGAGTTGTGCAGGTCGATGTGCCGGAAACTGAGTTGTTGATGAAATTTTTTATTGACTGGACTGCGAAGGACATCAAAGACCGCTGAAATATAAAGGATTCATACGAACCAAACATGGAAATTGTAAGTTACATAAAATCTATTGATTTGGAGTGTATGTATACCGCCCTACGGCTTCTGATAAATTTTCAAGTAAATAACCATTATACTATGGAATTTTCGATTCATATGTACATAGATACATATGTAATTTGCGATGTAATTTGCAACGGGCTCACGATTGGTAAAGAGTCTTTGCCTGAATTTTCGCCGAATCTGGGCACGCTGCTTCCAGTTGTCAAGACCAATCGCTCTGGCACCGCCGATAACTTGATCTTTAAATCGGGCGTTCTGTCTTCTTGGTCGTCTCCAACATGAGTGCTAGAAATCAAAGATCAGCTTTGACTGAAGCGTTGTTGCCCATAATCTCGTTGTTGCCGAGTCAATACAGACGAAGTATGTATGTATCTTGGCGTTTTGGAGTATATCCACATCTTTGTATAGCATGTGAAGTTCACGGCAGTGTCTTCTCCTAAACTCATCCTCCTCGAGCACAGGATCAAGAAATCAACGAAGGCACTCGCAAGTGCCAAATATCTTTTTTACTGTCCTAATTATGCCCCAGCACTTGGTGCCGTAAAGCAGAACTGACAGGATTAGCATTCTATGGAGGATGCATTTCGTCCTGCGATTCGACTTCATTGCATTCGCCAAACAAAAGCGGCACCATTTTCCAATGGTAAATCTTCATCGTGGGCGCCGCGCCTTGGCGGAGTGGTTAGTGCGTTAGATTACTGAGCAGGAGATTCGAGGTTCGAATCCTGGAAAATACCAAAAAGCTTTTTCACGGCCCCACCTCTTATTTGACAAACGTGTGCTGCTGCAGCAAAAATTTGTATTTTTGTGTAAAGAGAAAAACGTCCTATATTCGAGCTCTTTTTACGTCTGCGGTGTTCGCGAAGAACCTGAATGCAAAGGTACGTAGGCGTCGTTCTTGCAGGTCAGGGCAGGGGCATAACAGTTGCTGGATTGACTTCACTTCTTCTTCATCTCCCTAGCTCGTTGGACTTCCATTTGGGATACATAAAGGTTAAGATGGGGATGTAGGATCGATCCAATGTCAAAACGCTTTTTATTTTTGTTTTGTTTAGCTTCGACCATAACGTGCGAGAGGTGGCACGGTCCTTTCTGGATAGCCAGGATGTATAGTCTATTATACTATACAATTTCCGAATCGGTGGCAGTATTGTTCATTGATGTCCATTGCCCAGCTTATCTTTGCCAAGGTCTCCATCTTTTCATTCTCTTTTATACTGATAAGTATGTATATCCGGGAACCCAGCAAATCTTGACCAAATTGTGTCTGATGGTAATCAGTGCATCGCGACACCAGACGGTGAACTTGGTTTGCCCTTCTTCACTTTAAGGCCAACTCGTTTTGCCTGTTTATCAATTACCATGAAGGACTCTATTACGGCATACTGGTAGCGACCAATAATATTGATATCGTCTGCGTATGCAGGTGGTCGACTCGTAGGTTGTAGTTCTTTGACGTTCCAGGTTGTGTTGTCATTTAAGGGGAATCATCATTCTCCGAGGCTCTTATCTCTCTTATATGTAATTTTTTTGCGTACTAAAGAAGAAACCCGAAATCCCTATCCTGGAGGGCCCGTCCCGATTAAAAAAAACACCTAGGACGAGGTTAAGTCGATGTCAGTGACCAATTTTGGGCATATGAGTACTGTCTTTGGCCCATTTATTGTTCATCGGCTACAATCTCCTTTCCACGGCCCTAATTTAGCCACGGAAATGCTTATTGACCTGAGCTCTGACCATGTCAGTATAGCTCATGCAAGGAACACTAGTCTGACTGTAGACGTCGACGTTAATCCGGAATTCTACAGAATTCTTCCGCCGCACGTTCTCCTTCTGATGGTTTTTGCTACTCTTATGAGACGCAGTTTAGACAATCAGGTCAGCAAGAGATACCTCACCAGTTTAATTGTGCTTAAGTTCACCTAGATGTACCTGAGCAGGTCCGAGTATTCAGCTACAAATGTTCAGTTGGGCTTACCATGCGCTGATCGTTAGTTCGCTGTCAGTTGATAGTTAGTACCGATCCAGCGCGCACCTCGGGGAGATGCTAGTTTTTGAGTCTTAAATTTTGACATATGTATGTACATATCACCTAATAAGTTTTTGGAATCGTAGACAGTTCAAAATTGTATTGAAATGCTTCTATATTCTCCACGAAGAAAAAGTCATAACAACAATTTTTTCTTATCAAACTTCTTAAAAATACAAAAAATGCTACCTGGACGGTATGGTCTCGTTGCATATGATTTTAAGGCGGCATTTGACCCCATTGACCCAAATGTCAACAAAGAGGTAAAAAGTCATTCAAAGTTTCTTGAAAGAAACCATGACCGATGAAAGAAACTTTCAACTGGTTGCAGTCGAAAATGGGAATAAAACAGGGTTGTCTACTGGGTCCGCTCGCGGAATTTCTGCCTGGGTGCGAGAGAAGATTTTATTCAACAGGCTCCTTATGACACCGTTTTATTATCGGAACCTGGAAACATTTTGCAAATTGCGATTAACCGGTTGCAGTAGTACTCCCGCTTGTGGAATCTCACAGTAAATACAAAGAAATCCAAATTAATGGCATTTCGCAACGGAACTGGAAGGTATGAAAGAAAATAAAAATGTACCTGGAAGAACGAAGAGATAGAGAAAGTGACAGAATATAAATACGAGTATCTTGGAGTCACCATTACACCGCAACTGTCGTAAAAGAAACTTCAATGAGAAAGCCGAAAGTAGTGATTATTTATAATTGGAACGGTATACGGTGTAAGAAGATGAATATCCAAGTGCAAAGTGCAAGCTTATATAAGCTGCCCACAGGTCAATCATATATTCTGCCACGGAGGTATGGGAAGTCTTTTAATACGACAGATAATTCATCAAGAAAATTTTAAGATACCAGAAACTGCACCTTACGGTTGGAAACTGGTTTACCAGCATTTTACATGTTAAAGCTGAGATTCATTTCGGTTATAAAGGGTCTTCTATAAAGTACAAAAGGTTTTTTTTTTCCTGAAAAAATACAGATATTTTTATTTAATTTAGCACCATTGCATGTGGAATACGGTGTCTTATAAATATTCACCTCGGCTTCTCTTGTAAATGGTCATCCTCTTGAGGAAATTTTGAACGACGCTTTTGCAAAGCGTACTTGAATCGTTTGTGGATCATTGGTATAGATTCGAAAGAAAGAAGTCTAGCAGCTTAACGCGCAAGATCTAGGAGACTAATTGAAGTCTCCAAAATGCGAAATAAAGCGTTCCGGAAATTTCTTGTTCACTATAGAAGTTGTTTCACAGCTCATGTGGGTTTTGTTATAAAATAAACAACATTCAAGTCAAGTTCTTCAATTTGAGCACAAAAAAATTGGTTTCCTTAGCCTGTTAGTGCATTCCAATGCCTGTGATAGTGGCACATGCTTTATTCTCAAAGAAATAATGTCCGATGAAAACTACACCAAACTGGCACTTGTTGTGTATGCACATATATATAGACTCCTCGACAATCACTCTCGGGTTTTCGTTGCTCCCGACGGGACAGTTCCACTTAAAAACGACACCTTGCAGATGGAAGTGGGTCTCGTCGCTCATGATGATTTTCTTGAAAAAATGGTATGTCGTGCAGCAACAAAGGCACATCGCTGATTGATGTTACGTATAGGATTCTATCCAACGAACTGTGTGAACTTCTTAAGCCATTCTGCAATACGTTGATCGAAATATACTAGTGTGACTGTCGCCTTGGCAGGCCGACGATAGACCAAATCTTTAAATCAAAGCATATCGTCGAACAGACCAATGAATTTCAGGTCGAGACACACCATTTCTTTTTTTTCGATCTCCAAGCCCCATATGATAACAATTATCATCTTGAGCTCTACAAGGCGGGTGTCGAGCACCGCGATATTGGGAAATCCGCGATGCTACATACATATGTACGAGTATGTATGTGAAGTTTGCAAATTATTCCAAACATGGTCTGCATTTCGGGAAAGAGATGTACTATCATGTGATTTCTTCAATCTTGTGCTGGATCCAGAAGGTACTACCTTCAAAACCTCTGTCCAATTGATGCACAGGCGAAACGAGTCGGTATTGAAGCGCATGAGGGCTAAACCGCCTAGGGCCGAACGTCCCTGCAGATAGCTTTAATTCCACAAATAACGCCTTAGTGGAGATTTATCGAAGGCTGGCACTTGAAAACCTGTGCTACCTAAATTTAGGGAAGCCAATGAAGTCAAAACTACTTACTTGAAGGCCAAAATACATCCTCTATAGAACGCCAATTCTGTTGGTTGTGCTGTATGGTGCAGTTTGGTCCTATTTCAAGAGAGATTGATGCAATCCGAGCCGTGATTACGATAGGCTGATGGATCTGTCTCCAGGATTCTGCTGATAGCCATGTGAGGTGATTTTTTTTTGGTTTTCTCCAATGTAGGTACGTGTCCCAGTTGAACAAAATTTCAAAGCATTGCAATAAACATCCACACTTTACGGTTTTACGAAAGTTAAAGTTACTATCGACTACGAATGTCTGCTTTTCTAAAGCCATTTTAATTTCTGAAAGTGCCTTCTTTCAATTAAATAAGAAAACAATTTTTCGAAAATAAATAAATAAAGAAAACACCCTGTAAGTCTACAGCATTGCCACTATGTAACTGTCGTTGTATTTGCAGTACTTCCCCCCTTTTACAAGTTACAGGCGCTTGATGGCCCTTGAAGTAAGTAAATTCTCCATTATAAGGTGCTGGTGAATTGTTATTATTTTTTTAACATCGTAAAACGTCGTCTACTAGCGCATAATAAAGCTGTTGTTGCACTTGTAATTCTATCTTAAGAGAATTTTTAATTTTTCCAAGAATTTTCAATTGATTATGCATGAAGCACGTCAGCTTATATTTCCAGCCTTATCGCTTACCCAGAACGCTTTAATAATTTAAACCATTTAATTTGAAATGTAACATGGCATGTATTCCCTTTAATTATCCTCTAAAAATACACACACATACGCCGCCCGCCTTTTCCTCTATCGTCATACTCTGACAAAAGTAGAGCACATGTGATGCTTTTCCCTGGGAAATGAAATATTCAAATAAATTTCTCTTCTCACTCTCGTTCATTAGATTTTTCTCCATTACGCTTGATTTTTTTTTTAAATGCTGGCAAAGCTAGCACTTAGTCATACAAAAAAGCCGGCAATCTTAGGGGTTGGACAGAGAAAAAAAATTCCCTCAAATACTGGCCTTACGCCGGCCGCACCCACTCCCAACCACCCCCCTCCTTGTCGTCAACAAGGGTTACCAACACAACATGAGCACGCACATGGTCGCCTTTTTGAATGGTGTACACGAGTATACGCGAGTACGAATATGAGGTGGTGATGAAAACGACGCATAACTACCCCATGCCGACCTTGCGCACATCTCGATATGTCGCAAACTCTATGAATGGATATTGTATCTCACACCGAGAAGGCAGCAAATGCTGCCTTTCACCAAGAGAGAGAAAGTGTGAGAAGAGGACAAGGAAAGAGTGGTTAAAAAAAGAAGGAAGAAAAAAAAACAGACGAAAAAAAAAATCGATTTTCAGCATAATTTTTCGGAATGTTTTCATTTTATCATTTTATCGAATGTGAGAGGGTTTTGTGTGGTGCGCGTTTTGTCATCGTTTGTTCGCCGTCATCGGTCTTTCCGCCTGCCGTGCCGTTAAACAACTGTCTTACGCTTAAAGTCCAATAAACACAATTAGTTTTATTTATTTTACTTAGTATATTTTGAAATTTGTCATCTTTTTAATACACAGAGCTGTCGAAATTCATAGTACAATGAACATTCAAGGTAATTTAACGTCTTTAACTCCTGTGGGCATAGATCCGAGGATGTCACGAGAAATCAAAAGTGTTATCCCGAAGAAAAGGTGAGACCAGATGGCCGAGCGAATTCCTTCTAATTGGACGAACTCGGTTTATTTTATATTTTTTTAAATTTTTTTTTTTCCTTTTTTTTGCAGACAAGATATTCTCAAATGGTATGGCTGGGGCTATAAGGATTCACAGTTTTATGTGGATGGCCATACAATATGTTTCGAAGGCGATAGGTAAAGTGAGAAATGAATCTTTTTAGTTCCGTGTGTTCATGAGATGTGTTTTCCTTTTTAGATATCCCCTGGAAGGCTGTGCACTGCCATATTTCACAGACTGGGTGTATCAAAAATTTAATCTTCAAGTAGACTCTCATGTCCCATATCCGGATATGCCGACAAATTTTCCGGATCCGATTGTGAATAAGGATTTTTTGGATTTCGTCAAGACATCAGAGATAAGTCATTCGGAGGAAGGTGAAGACCGTTTGATACGATGTCATGGACAGACACTGCACGATATTTATTATCTCTGGCGAAATGCTTATGAAAGGATTCCGGATTTGGTGGTTTGGCCGAAATGCCATGATGAGGTGGTGAAAATTATCGGAACAGCACATAAATACAATGTGGTTGTAATACCCTATGGTGGAGGGACTTCGGTGTCGGGGTCGATTACGTGTCCTCAAAAGGAAACTCGTATGATCTGCATTTTAGATACGTCTCAGATGAACCGAATGCTTTGGCTGAGCAGAGAAAACCTTACGGTATGCTTTGAGAGTGGAATTGTTGGCCAGGATTTGGAGCGGGAGCTACAAAAACTTGGTTTAACTGTTGGTCATGAGCCTGATAGTTATGAATTCTCCACGCTGGGAGGTTGGGTAGCCACTCGGGCATCGGGAATGAAGAAAAATGTCTACGGAAATATCGAAGATCTTATTGTGAAGGTGAAGATGGTAACGCCGAAAGGTGTACTGGAGCGAGAGTGTTCTGCACCCCGTGTGAGTTGTGGGCCGGATTTTAACCACCTAATAATGGGTTCTGAAGGTACACTGGGAGTTGTGACAGAGGTTGTTTTAAAAGTGCGACCACTTCCCGCAATTAAACGGTACGGTTCCTTAGTATTTCCCGATTTCGAATATGGCGTGATGTTCATGCGAGAGGTGGCGAAACGACGATGTCAGCCCGCCAGTGTACGCCTTATGGATAATGAGCAATTCGTGTTCGGACAGAGTCTTAAGCCAGTGAAAGGATGGCTTGGAAATATAATGGATTATTTCAAAAAGTCATATGTAACCAATATCAAAGGATTGGATTTGAAGAAAATTTGTGCGGCTACACTACTGTTTGAGGGCGAATCGGAAGATGTACAAAGACAAGAGAGTTTAATTTATGAAATTGCGAAAAAGTACAAAGGATTTCCAGCTGGCGGGCAGAATGGTGAGAGGGGATATATTTTGACTTTTGTTATCGCGTATATTAGGGTAAGTTTTTTGCATTTCATGGAATTTACCATAGATACTAATAGTTACTTTCACTTTACAGGATTTCGCATTGAAACAGGAGATTGTGGCAGAATCATTCGAAACATCTGTATCGTGGGATCGATGTAGCTCGCTCTGCCGGAATGTGAAACGCCGAGTCGAAGTGGTAAGTTGGGAGGGGAAGTGATTTTATTAACAGATTTAAATGTGCCAAGGGACACTTACCTAGTTATTCGTTTCGAAAAAAATCTATGTGGTCCTAGTACTTTAGAGAAATTCCAAAATATAGTTAGGGAAGACGATTGCAATTTTTAATATTTTCCCATACAAAAAGGTGGCTGTATGTTCTGTTGGAACATTTTCCACACAACTTAAGAATTACTGACAGATTGTGGTGATTTTTTTTTTGAAATAGGTCCTGAAATATTGCTCCTGTTTTTGACGTGGCTGGAATGGCAACCAGTTAATTGAACTTAAAGGTGTTCTTTGTAGTCTTCTTGATTGAGTTAGTGTGTTCTGCATTCGTTGAATCTTGGTGTTGACAAGGATGTGCGAGGAAGTGTTAGCATTTTTTCTTTTCTTCTGCTGTTTTACAGACATATGTACCACGGCGCGTTTACTACCTACATAAATGCTACGAAGGGCTTTATTTTGCCATCACAAAAAAAGAAAGAAGATTATTGGACCCAACACATTGCCCTGTGGAACTCTGACATTTATTTTTCGTAGGTGAGGGGACTCATTTCCATACGTTACTAATACAAATGTTGCTTTGGTAGGAATCTTGTAATATACTCATGAGTCCCTAGTGCCGCACTTCATCGTTTATGTATTATCCAGAATAATGACAGAGCAGATTTTTTCCTGTTGTTGCACATCTATCGTATTTCTTAGCCGGTGGACTTGTTCGATAATTGAACGCTTTCTCCTGAAACCAAAATGAATTTCAAAAAGCTTTTAATAGTATTGGAGATACTGGCCGATATGATTTCTTATCGGTCAGTGGTTTAGGAATCCTGAAGGCTTCAGCTATTTTTAAAATCCTCGGGACATAATGTAACCGCAGAACTGCATGGATTATGTGTTGTGGTTTTTTTTACAGCATTTTCACGCAATTCTTTCGTTACTTGACTCGTAATTTAGTCGTTTCGTTGTGATTTTCTTGCTTTGATATCTTTTCTGATAGCCTCCTTATACCAAGGTTATGAGCTAAGTATCAGCAATGCAGAAACACATTAAAATGATGCGAACACATCTATTCATGAGCGACTACGGCGGTCGTTTTCCAAATACTACACGCATATTAAATTACTGACTCAACGTTGGAGCGAAATAGTCGCAGCTAGGTCTTGGTGCTGCTAAACTTTCAATGTCATCCCGAAAGCAGCCTTTGCTTTCCCGATTCTCCTGCCAACATCAAATTTGGCATCGTCAACGGAGACGATTTTTCAATTTTCTCGACATCCTGTCCAGCAATAATAAGTTCAGTGAACGAATTTAAAAGCCCAGGGCTTCTATTTTGTTTGCATTTAGTTCCATACGTGTATGTGAAAGAAGGCAGATATCGTCAGCGTAATCCACGATTTTAATGAACGATGTCATTGCTCATTGAATTCCCCTGCTTTTTCCAATAACACTGCGCTTAAGACATCACTTATAGCAGCAGGAATAGCAACGGTGATTAAATGCAGTCCTGCTGTACTCGGCTTTGGAGTTTCAAAGGTTATTGTTATAAAAACCACAACTTTGGCACTTTTGCACAACAAAGCTAACTAGATGAACCCCCGGTCGCACTATCAAAAGTCTTCACGAAGTTTATAATAAGCAGGAAAATCGGAGACCTAAACTCGCCACATTGCCCTATAATTCTGCGATCTGCGATACTTTGAAAAATTCTGCACGGATTCCATCAATGGCCATCAGTACGTTCTCTTGAGGGTATTCATCGTGCTGCAATCTCTGTATTGCAAACAGCATACCTTCGATGACTATACGATTGGAATTGCAGAAGGCAAATCTGTCGCCCATGTCCTTTTTGTCTGCAAGATCATGGGCTTACATCACATGTTATAGCGCAGTGTTGTTGGCTCTTACCTTGGCGTTCAAATTCCTAATCACTTTTGGGATATCACCATTAGGCGTTAAGTTGTAGGTACTAAGCAGCACCTAGTTGGCTGTAAAAGTTTTCCTTCACTTCCTCAGCTGCGGTTTCCGGTGGTGCTTAACATTGATTAGTGATGATATTTCTTACTTCACTTTGGAATCTTGGCGTCAGTATCCGGTGACTATTAGGCTTCCAAGATGTAAGAACCGGTCCTACCATAGATTCCTGTGTGCTTCCATCTGAATTGCCAGAGTAGTGTAAGACAGTGTTCCCAGTTGGTGAAGTGTACCCACTAGCCTCCCACCATCTTATTTCACTCTTCCCCAGGATGTTCATCTTGTACTCTAGTTAAAATCATTTGTCCTTTTAAGGACATTCTTTTCTTTAGGAAAGAAGGGTCATCATGTTCCAGAACCCAGTAGTTGTTTTCCCAAGTTTGTCAACGAACTATACGTCCGTATTCGAAGTGTATGTTCCCGTTTTGAAGCAATTAGTCTTTTTTTTACGGTTGTGGCTCGCTAGGTCACGGATTAACCAGCACTTATCCTTTTTTGTGACGCTGGGTGATCGGTTCATTTTAATATTTCCGAAAAACTTCCCATACTTCCCGTACTTTGGTTACAAAGTACCTTTCCCAGCATCAAGCGAACCAAGCAGATACTAATTTTGCGAGTCATATACTAGTCATTGTCACCTAATCTACTTACGGGACCCTAAAATCAAGGAACCTGAACAGTCAGCTCAGTTTCTTACTCTGTTTGTTTATTCCACCGATTGGACGCCAACTTTTTCAAAACGCTCCAATATTTTTTTTTTTTTTAATCCACTTTCAAACTCAGAAATTTTTTTTACAATTCTCCAAAATTTTGTATGACATATTCACGCATCTGTCAGTTTAAATATTGATTTTAAATAAAATCCACCCAACTATGCTAATTTTGCAAATTCTCAAAAACTGCTCCGTGCAAATTTTTTTTAAGAAAAAACCTTGGTAAGTCCTCTTATGTACGCCTGTGTTGAATAACTCAAATTGGAGCAATATTTTTAGAGCCATTTTCAAGCTAATACATATTTTTTAAACCGGCCAGTAAACTGTAGCACCGACGAAGACATGTGAAATATTTGACAATTTGTCGAAAAATCGTCAGAAAATATTAATGATGTGTAGAAGGATGTACAGTATCCAAAAAGTGTATTAAAGGAAACCTTAAACAAAAAATAAGGAAACAAAGGAAGTTTATAAGAGAATGGGACCAAAATTGGACAAACTGAACTTTTTTGAAGTGCTATAAACTTTGAAGCCAATAGTCAACTTTTAGTTTTTCTTTCTATTGCGGTACAGTCTTGGGTGGATCAGAGTTTCAATCAGAACATCCCTCTGGCAAGCCGGATTCACTGGAAACCCAGCATTTCAGATGGCTTCCTTTTGAATTCTGTTAGTGGTCCTCTGCACTAATCTTTAACGACGGTGCTGGTTTGGCTTCACGTCCAGGAAATTCGCATTGGCCACAACTACGTGGTATGAATATACGTTGTCTCCTTGGAATGTCTGGACGTTCGGCGATTGTGCGTTGATCTGGAGATCATTAAGTGCAGGAAAAAATGTGCTTGGAATGATGATATTTCGCTTCGGCGAAAAGTTGATCAGCTTAAATTGTTTTTCGGATGTGTCGTTGTATGGCTTTATTTTCAGATAGTCCTGAAGACAATCTTCATGTCGTATCTAGGGCATTGGTCATATATATGTATATCCTGTAGTAGAAGCAATTTTTGGTAGCGCCATCTTTCTCTTTTAGGGTGGTACGCCTGAACCAAGTAAGGCTTTGTCTGTAAATTCGCATTAATACGAATTGTCGTCAGTTGTTCACTCTGTAGCCTAAAGCTCAAGACTCCTTGCCTAATTCTACCGCTAATGGTGAATCCTATAGGCAAGGGAAGGAAAGTCTTTCGCTCAAGCGCTTTGTTCCAACTTTGGCTACTCTACTCTACTCTACTCTACTCTATGCCAATGCCTCTATTTTTGTATTGGGCAATCAAGCTTTGGTTGCAAAGATTAGGCGTTGACTATCCTGCAAGTATGCAAATTCACCAGAAGAACAGCTCTTCAATATTTTTAAAACCGAGCTCAAGATCATTGACCTTGAAAGTATATGTGTTTCAAGGCGTATTGATTTGTGCTCGACACACGAGTAGTTGGAGACGGCGAGAGGGGAGAATTAACTACCGAGAGTCCGTATTCTCCTTTAAGATGGAGCAAGGCAATCGCAACGCAGGTGACTTACAGTTTTCTTCCTCGTCGTTGCTGCTTTTGCAGTAATTGTTGTGATGTAAACCTAGACGATTTGCATACACACCTGTATACATATCGCCCAATAATGATGACAGAGATGACTTGTGAATTATGGCGACTCAGCTTCACCAGAGAAAGAGATCTCTTCTTGTTGTAGACTGACCATAAGATCCTAACATGTGTTAAGTTGCAGCCTTCCCTTGGATATCCATATGCCTTGATACACAACATACTGATTTTGGATATATCGTTTGAATATTCTTTACAAGTTCTTACAAGCATCGATCTAATTATTTTCGAGGCAAGAACTAAACTGGTTTAGAGGGTTGTGCAGGGTCTTAAGCACAGCGTGGCTTCCGCTGCAGACGCAGACATTCCAACCCTTCTCGTCTTCCATAAGGACGTTAGCACCTGACCCCTTACTGATTTTTGAGACACCCGCAAAAATCCGATTGAAGCATAATTCTATCTCTAGGCTCTGACCCAAGCCACGCCTGAATGCAAGGAAGGTCTTCTTTCAATCTGCACAGCTGACCAACTTTCGTTGTCATTCCGTGAGATGGCAAACTCATGAGACTGTGTTGGTAGGATAATCGTCGCGCAAGGTCATCAAAACGATAAAAAGGTTATGATGATAAATTGCCTTAATAGCACAGCCCATGATATATATGTATATGTAAGTCTTGAGGTGATATAGATCAACTACAAATCTAGATCTAGATCTAGCGCGTACTGGGAAATCCTACACTGCAGCCAAGACAGGACATTTTTGAAGTCAAGTGTGGTTTAGATACAAATGACCTTTTTCTGGGATAAGCCCCATGTCTTGCTAAGAGCACTCTTACACAGGCGGAGAACTGAGAGTGCCTTCATGTATAAGACAATACATAACCAAAAAATTCGACATATTTGGTTCCATTAGACCTGGATAGTGATGCCCTTTGATATTGGATGAGTCAGTCTCGTTATTATCCTCCTTTTCATAAAGAGAGCAGCTCAGTTCTTAGAGGCTCGGAAAATCGGAAATATATTAATAGAGCATCATTCATCGATCCTGTTTAAGGCCATCTGCAGATTAGCACATGTCTTTAGGTATGACCCGGTAGAATTTACGGATTAGTTAGCTCCATATTCCTTAAGAAGCTACCCTGGGGTGTCCTCAACATATTCTTCCTTAAGTCAACAGCAACCCATTGTTAATGTTTTCAAAGACTACCTCTTTTCCAGTTATAGTTCCCGAGAAGCTCTTTGGTTTGTCTTAGGAATGGGAGATTGGGAGTTCCTCTTAAAGTTTTGTTCTTTCTTCCTTAGCGCTTCCCGTATCTTATGCAGATTGTTTCCTGATGGATAAAAGCGGTCTCTGAGCCTTTTCTTGCTAGTTTGCCAGTTGCCTCGTTTCTCTTTAATCCCACGTTGGATACCCAGCAGAGGTTAGGTTGATTCTGCTTACTCACTCAGTCGGCATAGCACTTCCACACTAGTGCAGAACTGTTTCATGACAGCTTAACGCTTTGATAGCATCTTAGCTATCTGACAGCTTGAGCTGAAAACATTGCTTCTCCAGATTTTGGACACCATACCGAATGCAGCCTTTGCTTTGCCTATTCTTCTGCCCATATCCAGTTCGGAAAAACCGTCTTCTGAGACCATACTTCCTAGTTATGTATATGTAGAAAGCGCTTACTTTCTCTACTTGATGTCTGGCAATGTTGAGTTGAGAGGTGCTGGTGTTATGCTGCCAAAATGAAGTGCTTAGGGCCTACTTTATTCGCTTCTGACTCCAAGTTTCGGGCTATCTGATGTCATAAAACTGTCCAAGCTAGGTCACTGAGAGGAAGTTCGGCGCCATTAGATAAGCTCTCTTTCAGATCTGTGATCACAGGGTACATCAAAACTATAGATGCCCCTATTTCAGTTTCAAGGTTATTACGTATAGGTACTATTAGTGTTTTAAGACGACAATCAAAATTAGTGCTACGGCATTAAAGTTAATTTTCAAATATTTGTATCTGAAATGTTCTTGTTTAACTAATTTTTGCGAATGAGTGACAAGTGTTTGAATTTTTTTCAGGAATGCGGGCGTAACAAGATTGACCATTTTCTAATATCCTGTCGTGTAACACAAACCTACGATGCTGGCTGTTGTATCTACTTTTACTTTGCCTTCAAATATACTGGCATCGCGAATCCTGTAGAAACCTATGAATCTATCGAGAACAGCGCACGAGATGAGATTCTCTCATCGGGTGGTTCACTCTCCCATCATCATGGAGTAGGGAAAATCCGTAGCAAATGGTACAAACAAACAGTTTCTACGATTGGATGTAGTCTCTACGAAGCAGCAAAGAAGGAGTTGGACCCGAAAAATATTTTCGCCGCAGGCAACCTAAAACCGGAAGTGGAAAATGAACTCGACGTGTCGCCGAAAATCCACGAAGAACCTACAGCACCGAGGCTAATAGCGAAACTGTAATATCTGTGTACACAAATAAATTATAGCGTAGCCTTATTTATGTAAAATAATTCTTATATATACGGTTAATTAAATTCTGTTTAATATTAGTTTAATGCAAGCAATGTTGTGAAATTCCGGGGAACTTTTCTTTGTTTTTTTTTTGTATCTTTTTTATGTTTTGGGAATACGTATCAGTTTCATGGCTTTAGTACTGAATATTAGATTTATTTCATAAAGACAATGTAAAAATAAAAACATTAACGAAAAAAAAAAAAATGCCAAAGATTCCAATAAAAGCATATTCGATTGGAAAAATGTCGTTTTTATTGTCAAGTCGAGGCAACAAAGCCCGAACCCGAAAGCTTGCAGGGATGAATAAAGGAGCAGGGATGTAGGAACGTAGTAGCATATGAAGGAACTATTTCTGTAGACCGTTTAACGGCGACAACGAATCCAATACCGCTGTCAGGCAGAACAAACCATTCAACCTGGGCGATGTAGACCAACCATTGCGTCCACCCGACATAGACGAAGTGAAGATAGACAGAAGAAGAAGATAGGCCTAGCTGCCGAGCTGTTTAAAGCGCCAGGCGAAGATTTGACAAGAAGCATGCACCAACTTATCTGTAAAGTAGAACCGATCTTCAAAAAGGAGACCTCTGAATTGCGTCAGCTACTAGATCTTATCTGCCGCGCTGTGTAAATGTATAAAGCCGCTCGTCAACAACTTGAATATTTCGTATCGTGCGGCTTCAGCTCAGGAAAGTCCACACTACTTCAGATCTTGAAAAAACCAGGAGCATCAATTCGACATGCAGCACCTTTCATTGATTTCAAGGCCGCGCATGACCTTATTTATAGAGACGAACTATACAGAGCCATGCCTAGTTTTGGCATCCCTGCTAAACTGTACAGTTTGTGCAGAACGACGATGCAGGGTACATGCTGTTCCATCAAGATAGGTAGAGGACTCACTGACCTTTGATGTCAAAAAAGGATTCAGACAAGGCGACGTGCTGTCATGCAAGTTTCTTAATTATTGAAAGAATAGTACTGACTTACGTGTCAACTCATATATGCCCTGGCGAGGGCTATATATTCATATACGACGTCGGCAGCTCTCTCGGAGGGAATATTTATTTCCGGCCGTACTCGTGGGACCAAAATTTCAACCCCTTTTAAAACAACAAAATCCAAAGGTATGCTTACGATGTACAAAAAAGCTGTACACCTGAAGCGCATACTGGAGAAGAAAGGCATCCCCTCACTTTCTGATGTGGAGAAAGGATGCGGAAATCAATAGCTAACGTGTTGTCGTTAAAACAAACCGCAGCAAAAAGGCTGCCAAATCCACTAGCCTATGTACTAAAACACCTATGTATATCGAAGCCAATAAGGCGGGTCTTATGGGCACCAAGATGAGCAGCGCAGGTGAGAGGAGGAAAGCCACACCGAAGGTCGAAACCATCAAGGCGGAGCTAGGGATAAAACCCAGTACCACAGTCGCTAAGTCGGGCAAGGGTATAACACCAGCAGAGCCAACAAATACAAAAAGGAATGAGTTTGCTGCCAAGAGTGAAAGATCCCAGGAGAAGGTGAGCAACCCACCGAAAAGGGTGAAAGCCAGTACAACGGTTCAGTTGTAACAGCATCTGTATATATCGTTTTGAACAGGGGAAATTGGTCGAGAAGGCTTCTTATGTCCAAGGTGATTTTCGACCACATTCAAAAGAATATTGCATGCATTGCTCCCACGTTTGGCCTAACTAACTGGAAGAATAGTATCAGCAGACTTGACTGCAAAGACCAGATGTCTTATGACATTGCGAAGAAGGTTTTACTAACTTTGAAGCCCTGAAAGGGAGTTGCCTTAAGAAAAGTCCCTCTGGATCAGTTACAGGAGAAGCCTAGAGCCAAGCTTCCTATCTTCTCGCGACCATTCGTGTTGTGCGTGTTATATTTTTCAACACAAATGAAAGAGCCCTACAGTTTAGTAGAGCCATATCTAAAAGGCATATTGACAAGCTTTCTCATGACAGTCATTACTCTCGGACGTTTGTCAGACATTCGCGAGACGTGGGACCGTGAAAAAACTTGTTGGTTTTCTCTGGGACTCGAACCTAAAACCTACCGCTCAGCGATCGAACGCACTAACCACTTGAGCCACGGCGCCCACGTAAATACTGGATATGGGCGTTGAAAAATAGGACATTCTTGGCTTTCTGAAGCCGCGAAATCCCACGATCGTTATGGACAATTCGGAGATTGTCGCCGCAGAAGACAAGGAAAATGGTACGGCCGACATAGTCTTCGTCAAGAAGGAAAGGCAGATGCGACTCTTCTTTACAGCTGGTAAGTTCTCTCTGAGACTCACTAAGAAACCGCAACCAAGTGAAGCGACTACCACTGTGTAGAATACTTTGACGACTAATGAAGGTATTTTTTTTTGAGTCAATCTTTTTTTTTTTTTTTTTCTTTCGCTATTTCCTTAGAGTTTACTGGTGCCATTCTATCATCTTCGCATCATCTTGGTATGGGTGAGAGACATTTTCAAGATATTTAACAAATGAATCTGCTTTTTGCTCAGTTTCCACTTCCGTTCTTAATTGGCGGAATATATGTCGCTGGTCTTTTCATTTTATTTGTAGCCCTTCACAGTGAGTATTCTGTCCTAGCATCGTTTGTCAGATTGGTAAGGTATCTGTCTACGGATGACTTTTTCAGTCTCCAATCAATTTTCCAAGCTTATTAGTTAAATTATTTAGTCTTGTTTTATCACTTGGCACTCTCAATAGTTGCCAGTGTTTGCGGGCTTTTCGCTTTCCAGATATCCTTGGAAACACTGATAAATCGTCAGCTTATGAAATATCTTGATTCACCAATCTCTCCATCACTTCGGTGAAACAAATATAGTTACGCTTGATATTTCAAAGGCATTTGACAGAGTTTGGCATCAGGCTCTTTTGCCGAAAATGCGTGCATATGGCATCGATGAGTCTCTTCTTCAATGGATTAGAAATTACCTTTCGGGGCGTTCAATACAAGTTGTATTGGACGGCTTCAAGTCTGATATTCACCACATAAATGCTGGTGTCCCCGAGGGCTCAGTTTTGTCTCCGACTCTTTTTCTCATTTTCATAAATGATCTCTTGTCTGCAACCTCTAATCCAATCCATTCCTTTTCTGATGGCAGTACCCTCAGTTTTTCATATTCGTTCCCTAACTCGCGTCCCTGCTCTTCGACCATAGAAGACGAATGGCAACTTATGTTAAACTCATTAAATTCGTACCTTGACAGCATGATTAAATGGGGCTCAACTAACAGAGTGGAATTTAATGCATCCAAAACTCAGTGCTTTCTTCTGTCTCAAACCAAGTCCCTCGACCATTATCCATGAATGGTACTTGCATCGCAGAAACAGGAAGACTTGCCATTCTCGGTATGTGTATTAACAACCATCTTCGTTGGAACGATCACATATTCGAAGTCGCCAAAAATGCTGCAAAATGTCTAGGGGTCCTTAAGCGGTGCAAGAAATATTTTACCCCGTCTGATCTGGCCTCAATATATAAGGTATTCATCCGCCCAAAGTATCTAAAGTGAAACTCTGTACTTCGCTATCTAATTTCTAAAATTTGTTTATTTATGATAATAGTTCAATGCATTCTTCTAGCAATTGGCTGAAATCTCTAGTCAGTCAGTCAGTTTGTTTACTAGGCGCGGGTTATTCTCTTTCATTATTTCGAAGTGTAAATAGCACAGATGAGTGATCTGAGTCAAGATCTGCCCCTGGCGTCACTTAAGTAAGCAAGTTAACAACAGCAGGAATATTTTGAAGTTCACCATTTTAAAATTTTTAAAAAGAAACAATTTTTGAACACGGAAATGCAAATGATAAAACACAACATGCGCTACGCTATAAATTCAAATTCAAGTCAGAGATGTTGTCATCTAGCAGCAATAGAATCAGTATTTTACTCACTCCAAAGTATCTCCACTCCAGTCATTATAGATGCAGATACTCAATCTTAATTCATCCATTCCAGTTGAGTGAGAGTTTCAGAGTTTGCCGTCTGAAAGATACGCACACGAAAAAACCTCATCTATTGCTAACAAAATAGTCGGCACGGTAACAGCAAGCACTGGATCGTACAGCGATCGTGCTGCATTGCAATAGATTGTTTATTATTTTTATTACTACTCGATCCGTAAGAACTAGACCTCACGAATTGGACTCTGGAAATCGTGAGTGTGGGGAATTTCGTGTTGAACTGGAAGATAGCGACAGGAATAGTTTGCTTCTATATTGGCCGACTGTGTCTTAAATGTTGTAAATTGGATGAAAGTGGTCTCACCAAAACAGAAAAAAAAAAATAAAAAAATCTTTTCAAAGAATCGCCTTGTGCGTTTTCTTGTCGACGTCCGAGAGTCAGTCAAGAAATGTTGAGCACAGATGCTGGTGTTTCGGTCGCAAAGACGTAGTGTGTGTCTGTCTGTCGGTCTGTTTTTTTTTTTTGAATGATGCAGTAATTTTTTTTTCTTTTTATAATGACCGTGAAGATTCCCAAAGCAGGTGTGGGTTTAAGGTGTTAGTGACAGCTCTTGAACGTGTTGTCTTACCAAGAATATCAGTGGGATTTAAGAGTGATCTACAATTAAGAAATAATAATAATAAATAAATAAATATCGGTTGAAAATGAATCCATAAATTAACAGGTGTTTTTGCTGTTTTTGAAGTTTTTCAAGTTGTGACCGTGTGTTTAGATTGATCTGAGGAATTTGACAACGATTGAGTGGAAGTAATCGCGTTAATCATCAATCAGTGGTTTTAGCGGTATCCTTTGAAGTGATATTCGAACGATCTGATTTAAATAAGAAAAAGTTCATCAGAAATAGACATGGGAGATACGATTTTTACGACATATTCCAACATCGATAGTTTTCCTCTCGAAGCCTAGGAGAAAAAAGCAATTTTGGATTATTAAACACCGGAAGGCTTTAAATGAAAAAGTAAGTTTTAAAAAATCTTACTTAGCATAGTCAAGTGAAAATGTGTTGATCTGCAGATACGATCAACTCCATCAGAAAGGCACATATCTATAGGGTTTTTTAAACTTCAAAAAATAACGAAATTCTGAAAGTGTCATCCTTTCATCATCCTTATTGCAATAATTCAGAAAAATTTGTACAATTTTTAACCGTTTCCAAGTAATCCATCAAATTCATCTGTGGAATTCCGAATTCCGTTTCGTTTTTGGAATGTGCCGTGCACACAGGTCAATGCGGAACCGCTTTTAAGTGTGCTGCTACTCGTATTGTAAAGTCGACCAATACGTCTTGCCTTTATCGTTTGTTGGACACCAGCCCGGCTTTGGGTAATTTGATTTCATTCAATACTCGTACGTGCAGTTTTTTATGTTTTTTTTTTTTTTTTTTTGTAACTCATGTATAAATGGGCATTGGACCAGACGTTACGTTGCGTTCTTTGGTTAGTTGTTTTCATTCTATGAGTATATTCTCGTGTTTTTTTTCACAATGAATGACCTTATCTGTCGCTTTACTAATAAACTATAGTCATTCCGTTCAGTATTGATTGTTGTATCTCAGTTATAACTAGAAACAACACTTAACTATCAACCGGTATCGGTGTGTGTTTTCGGTGCTAATTAAGTGCAAATATGTTTCTTGGAATTTAGTGCTATTGTGTGTGTGTAAAGGCCGTGCTGAAAAAAAAAATAAGCATAAGATACTTACGAGTATATATGTATACCTATATATGTACATATGTGAGCATACGAGAAGATACGTGAAAGAGAAGAGCGGAAAAACAGAAAGAAAACAAACTGTGTATCTACAACCTGTTTTCAATCTGTTTTTCATCTGTGCCTTAAAGTATCTAATATACGGAAGAGGAACAAAAAAATGTAAGTACGAGTAACTAACTACTACAACGCATCTGTCAGAGGCATATTTTCATTCTTTTTTCAATTCAAACATTGTAGACAATGTTGGGAACAAGTTGAATGGAAAGAATAGTTTTTTTTTGTCTTTCTAAAAGGACACCGATATAGGTTTACATATGTACAGATGGTCAAGGGCTGAGATGAAGTTGTGTGCGAGCAAATAAGCAAACTTCTCCAATTAGATAGATGTCCTTGAAATGTGCGTGCTATTTAATTCAGATGCTAATTTTGAATTCGAAAACGAAAACAAGTTTACGATTTAACGGATTTTTTTTGGATATTTTTGTTTTTCCATTCATAAGCACATTCTTTTGCGTTTATTGGTATAAGATATATGTATGTAGGTATGTTCCTCGATGTGATTCGAACGGATAAATTTTCGCTTGCTCAGAAAACAATTTTTTTTTTTGCTGGCGCGGCTATTTCATCTTTTGAAAGCATACCTACCTAATGAATTTGTGGATTGAACCTGCTGCATACAGTCTGTTCAATAAGAAACGGTTTTAAGAAAAGATTTTATTCAAAAATGATTTAATTTCTTAACAATGCATCGTATGTACCTGTTTATGTACTTACATGCACTTAATACTTAGACCAGTGTCTTACCGAAACGGTAAGATACACTTAGACCAACTTAGGTCCATTCTGTTACCACACGAACCGGCGTGATAATTTTTTATTTTTTATTTTTTTTTGTTTTCGATGAAATTCTATGAGATGTTGATATTCCCATCGGCAATATCTTGAAGGTTCTTTAAATCTATTCTCCCAGAATCTTTTTCCTTAAAGGGAAGAGGATGGGCAGTCAGATAGCTTGTGGAAGGGTGTTTCCTCCTCTTCTTCATCCCTGCAACTTCAGCAGAAGTCGTTGGTTGGGATACTTAGCCTCGCGGTATGTCTTCTCATTGAATGTGTGCCTTGCAGATTTTTAGTAGGGTATTGATTTTGCGTCGACTTAGCCTAGATTGTGTTGCATGGTTGCGCGTATCTATGATTCAAAATAGAGAAATATTTGGCGCAACACACCGTATGTGCTCTCTGGCCTATCTTCTCAGGGATCTACAGCCATACCTGAAAGGCTTTTACTCTCGGCTGTTGGTCAGATATTAGCGAGAGGTGGGACCGTGAAAATTTGTTTGGTGTTTTTTGAGATTCGAACTCTAAACGTTCCCTCAGTAGTCCAAAGCACTAACTCCTGAGCCACGGCGGGCATAATGTAATGATACATCATCTCTTCTAAGCCTTTTTCAGTGCTAGTTTTGTATCTTATTGTTTCTATTCGTGTATGGGGGACCCTTTCTGCATTTGGATGCCGCTCCCTTTTGGCTAGCTCGTCTGCCTTACAATTACCCCGAATAACTTTATGAATAGGAACCGAGAGTAATATCTCATCTACCTACACGAAATCTCATTCAGAGATGCACGAACGTTCCTAACCAATTTGGATTCTATCTTTGATGACTCAAGGGCTTTTATTGTTGCCTGGCTATCGGTGTAAGTGACTTTGGTAGGGTCCAACACTGACCTCATCGACAGGCATTCAGCTGCTTCATGAACAGCCACAACTTCTGCTCTGCTGTGATCCGGTAGTCTAAAAGACTGACTTAAGTTTAGCACGATCGAAAAGATACCAGCCTCTGCGTCATCACCTGGCTTGCACCTGTCAGTGTGGATACCCAGCGCATTGTTATCATTTAAAGTAGCGTCCCCTTCCCATTGTTGTAGCCGATTTTACTGCTGTGTACTTTGATTCGGTGGGACTTGTAGGCATAGCTACACACATGCTACATTTTCATTGAGTAGGTCGACAGGGCGGACTTTGTCTTGTGTTGTCCATCAGACTATGATTCCGTACAGACGTGATCAGATAATATGAGTTGAACACCATCATTTTATTTTGGGGGATTAATCTGTGGAATCTTGTGTTTTCTCATGAAGAGCACCAGCTTTATTGCTAGCGGATTGATACTCTTTTCGTTGGAAGATACCTTCTACTGATTGCGAAGGCTTTATCGTATGCGTAAGCTTTGATTTTGCACCTTTCCTTTTCCAAGATGAGAAATATTTCGTTCGCCGTCAGGAGCCACAACTATAGAGATAATACCCCTCATTGGGTGTGCCGCACTGCACTGCACTTTGGCCAAATATGTTTTGTCGCTAGAAATCTTATACCACTTGTCCACCTAAGGTTTGTTCTCTCGATAGCATCCAGCTTAGTCTTGTTGTTGGAATAGTTGTTCCATGTCTGGCGAGTTCGTCAGCCTTGCCAGTAAACAGAGGTGCGGATATCCCTAGCAGGTTTTTCTTTAAATAAGAAAACACTTCCATAATTGTCATTATTTCCGCCTGGAATACGGTACAATTTGGAAGGTGGAACGGATGGTTTATATAAAGCCTGTCAGAGAAAACACCTCCACCAATCCCGTCGTTAGTTTTGAGCCGTCTTTGTGGCTCTTAAAATACATCTTCCTCCGAGAATGATCTGGTAGGGATGGTGATTTGGAAGTTTAGTGACTTTGTTGAGTGCTCTCCTCTCCCTATGACTCTCTCGACATTGTGCCCATTAAGCACCTGACGAAAGATCATTTTAGCCACATCTATAGGTACAATTCCCTGTCATCTGCAGTCTGTATGTATCTATAGATATGTCGTAAAGAAAGATTAAAAATATTTGCATTCAAATGAATCGATTTCCTACTTATCAGCAATAAAAATTACTTTGAATTGTTTAAAGTTTTAAATTGAGATCCCTAAACGTAATCATTAACGCCGCTCTCTGTTCATTTTCAACAAAAGGTCCCCTCCAACGCTAACGCCAACATAAACTCAAGATTAAGTTACCTTGCATGCATTCAACTCCATTGATAGATAATATTCAAATGAGATGAAGAAAAAAAATCAAATGAATCTATTCAACATCACCCAAGAAAATATGTAGAGGCACCTACCTATATCGCCAAAGGCCGCTTACATTATGATGTAAGCGGACGGCACAACGGTAGCACGTCACCATTACCATTCAATCAAATCACATGTTAATCGATTGAGCTTTGGAATAATAGACGGAGAGTCATTTTGAAAAGACGGGGTGATTAGCAGTTCATAGCGAGATATGCATAATATGCTCGCAGTAGATACATTCATAGATAGTCAGTCATATGATCGTCTTACACATACCCGCTGACTGGGGAATAGATTTGCACAGTGTACTCCTTTGCATGCCTTCTGAAATTGCACAATTTGCTAAATATAGTTAAATGAAGTAAAATTACGACATAGATCGTGTGAAGCATTCAAAAGCTGCGATTCAATTAAATTTTAGATGATATCACTGTGTACGAAGAGAGGTATGCGGCCGGAATCATCACGTTTTTGTGTTTTAAATGTTTTCAGTCCCGGCTCGATCAATTTCACAGAGCTATAGATCTTTATAAAAAACGATCAATCATAGAATGAATCTGTATTCCTTTCCAGCGACGCTTACGAATTTTTAATTTGACCGCCCCGCGGCGATCAGTACTTAGAGTTTTGACTGATGCCTTGAATAGCGCTTTGCAATCGTAGAGCAATTTGAGGTTAACTATCCGATGGCTTACGTGCCGCATGATCGGATTACGGATGGATGGTACACATACGGGTATTGTTATTGTTTGTATAGTTTAGCTTTGTGGACACAAACCTACATTTTTGCATTGTGCTTAAGCCTGCTATTGTTACGCAAAGTAAGCAAATTTTTTGTAAGGTTCATCCACTGTAGCCGAAGCGGGTGTGTTAGCAAATGGTTGCGTCGTTGCATAATTACGGGCTTATACAGTGGCGATCGATGGAAATATACGAGTAGTTTTCAGTCACTAAACTCAAAATGTTGTTTGAATATTAAGAAGAATAAGATGGGAGTGCCAAGGTCTATATTCAGAATAAAGTCGTAAGCATGCTCATGGAGTTTGGTTGAGTTCGCAGCGGATTATCGAGTTTCTCGAGTGGTCTGTGGTTCGATCCAGTAAAGTTCGGCTTTCTATTGATACAGCCAAGACAAAACCCCCGATCTTGACGTTCTATCACGGAAGAATAAGATAAGAGTGCCAATGTCTATATTCAGAATAAAGTCGTAAGCATGCTCAGGGAGTTTGGTTGAGTTCGCAGCGGATTATCGAGTTTCTCGAGTGGTCTGTGGTCCGGTCCAGTAAAGTTCGGCTTTCTATTGATACAGCCAAGACAAAACCCCCGGTCTTGCACGTTCTATCACTGAAGAATAAGATGTCTATAGAAAGGCTTTGACTACGCCAAATTGTAGCTATCCATTGTGATGCTTTGATCTGTTTTTTTTGTTTTGGATGGATGGATGGATGGATCTTACGATCTTTTAAAAAGGGTTTTGAAAAGTTGCATGACATTGCGTGGCCTTATCTAAAACCTTTTTGATATAGAAAGTCTCGGTATGATTTCTTTGGCTCTTAATGAAGCAGTGCTCACCATTGTCATTCTGCTTATAGGTACACTACCTTTGGAGGGATGTCGCTAGTAGACATAGCTTTGTTCGTCCCGATACATACTGTCACAAACGGCTTCAAAATAAATAAATAGTCGGTGTGTTGTGTATCGATTTGGAATCCTAGGGAATTTCCAGGTTCTTCCGTAAAAATTTGATCAGTAGCGTAGTTCCTTGACCTAATGCCGCACTCATTAGTGTCAATCAAGCGTTTAACATTTGGTTTAGATGGTCACACAAAAAACTGAGATAATCTGATATGCGATCCTCTTCTTCTCTCTACGTTCATCAGGTATACTTCCGTCTGACCAATCATTATAGATCAGTAAGTGCACGTGCCTTACAAAGTTATCGCCAACGGCTTTGAAGAGTTCGGCGGGAAGTCCATCGACCTAAGCAGCTTTATTCGACTTAGGTTTTAATATGGCCATGTTCACTTCATTATAAAGTGGGCGTGTTTCGGTCCCCATTTTGAAGGAATGCTCAATTTTGCCTAAGAGCGGTGTCTTATTCATTGTCCATCCATGCACCTCTTGGGTATGGTAACTATTTATTCACTAAGATGTTTCCCTCTTCAATCCGTACTTTATCACTGGGATGTTGGTTTCTCTATGTGGTAAAACTTTCCCACTTAATTCCTGCTATAGCATCTCCGAATCGCCTCGATCGAAGGTGGTTTTTGTTTCTTTCAAAGAAGCTTTCTTTCTGCTCGTAGAGTTTATACGTAGCTCTTGTCCTCTTTTGCAGTGCCGCCATGCATGTACATATGTATGTGTTTTACTTTTCTGCAGGCACTAGCCATTTTGTGATGGTCTGCGCTGGATGCTGTTGGGACTTCTCGAGGGGTACTCCATCGGTTCAGATTCAGGTCGTCTGTTGTAATTTTATCCCCTTGACTTGCCCACACAATGCTGACTTGGCTACGCGGAGTCGGAAGAATCCGCTACAACTAGTGTTCCGCATCTGGCTTATAGGAACGTCTGGATATCCAGAAGACTGCGTCAATCGTAACGTGTTCCATTTGATTGTCGCTGCTTTGATTTGGAGACCAGCAAGACTCTTTGTGAATGTTGGGGTGCTGGAAGCGTGAGCTTGCTACTATGAAATTTCCCCAGCCGCAAACTGAATCAGTCAAAGTCCGTCTTTTGATATATTCTCATGAATGACGTATTTTCCGACCAGTAGGTCTGGTAGTGATGACACATTCGCACCCAAAGGAGAGTTATTTTTGTTCGTTATGTATAAGTTTTTCGTCCTCTTCTTGCCTACTTCCTGGATGTTGGTGATGTCAACTTTACAGCTAATAAGCTGCCTGCTTACAGAGTTTCTGATTTCGAGCATTTTGCGCACAAATCCAAGGATCAAAGCTCTTTTTTCTATGTTGGGGTCGTTAACGCTGAAATCATTTACATCATATGTATATCCGAGACTTGTATGTATTTCGCTCCGGATTGTCTTTCTTGATAGATTGTGAGCACCTGTACGTGTTGGGGTTTTGAGATGCCGCAAAATATTGTCGCTCATTGGTATTACCTCATCCTTACTTGTTAGGACTTCGGAGACCGACGTATTCATTCAGTGGCGCGCTTAGGCACTTTGACGCGTTAAGACCCATATCTCTTTCGATTCATTACTTACAGCCCTGTAGCCCGGGTTGTCCTTAATCAGGTCTGCGTATTTAGCTTCAAGCGTGTAGTCAGACTCGGTGTCAGCACATCGTTAGCTTAGGTTAGGTTGGGTGGATTTGTACCTCGACAGGGGCTTTCATGAAAGCCTATTACTCCATTGTAATCTCCCTTAGAAAAATGGTATCATGTCTGACACTGTTGTACGCTCATGGTTAGTTTACTATTTAATAGCTGTCCAAGGGAATCATGAGGAGGTGACGATGCATTTTCATCTTATTGAATTTAAGATTTGAAAGTTCTAGTCGAGTCCGTATCATTAGTGCTTCGTATTGTCATTTTTCTCTAATTTGGCATCCTTGTGAAACTGCAGAATTTCAGTTAGAAGGATAGTAGATGGCGTATGTTTGCCTACCTAATTGTTCAAGGACGACGTATGCAACAGAATTGGATGAAATTCAGCTTAGTCTGTTATGCAGGTGATTTTCGAAAACCGAAAGCAAGGGTTTAAAAAAACTTTAGGTCGCGCTGTTTGCACAGTTTATGAATAGATTTTGATGATGGATACGTTAGTACTACCATTAGAAATCTAGGCTGCTTGGAGTTGGAGCAGGATATTACGCGGGACTAAACGCTTTTCTGAACCATTATTCTAATATCTCTAATCAGCTTAGCGAATTTGAGTAAAGATAATCGTGTACCTTTGTGTAAAAGGTTTCGAAATACAAACGAGAGCTGGCGTAGATGAATATGTACATATGTATCGATGTATTGTTAGTTTATTTTCTGTCAAATGGTTGATTTATGAAAGCCTATTGAAGTGCCTGAACTCTGAAAGAAATTGTCTAAATCTATGTCAAAAGTGTTCGATCGTATTTTTGTTTATAGATACAAGCCGCATGTAAATATATCGAAAAAAAGTTGGTGTGCATTTTTCTTTGAAGAAACCTCGTGTTGATTATTATTGATTACATGGTTTGGTTAGATTGAAAGGGCTGATGCCTGTTTGGTATTGTTGAAGAAATATTCAGTCATCACTTGTGGATTTGAAAGCTTACACCCGAATGTAATGATGAAGTTTGAGTGATTTGCTTAGACGATGGTTAGGTTACAACATCCAAAGTGTTCATACATGTGTGCTGCATGACATATTTTTACATTTAAGTTTTAATTTAATGAACTGGTATTTAAACATTAGAACTTGAATATATGCATCGGTCTATATCGGTTTCTTTTCAAAAGCTCCCCCTCAGTTTTTCCTGTACGCAGGGTACAGCAGGGATGTGAAACTGGCCTTTCCACTTTGAATTTAGAACTAAAAATAAATTAATCACCTTTTTTGCAGGACAATTTCTCCATGATCTATCTGGTATCATAATGGACCTATCCTAGGTCTAAGTGTGTTAGCAATAGCTGGCAGCCACTTTAAGGTAACCTATTCGAGCATGAATGGCTGCAAGAAGGCCCTTGGTCCTATATGGGCTTTTCGGGTCAAGTATTCGTTTATTTTTGCGCATGCTCTTAAGAAAGTCAAACAGCTTTTGGTACAATTCTAAGTTTTTGCGAACTTAACCTTACTTTTCCCTTATTTACTGCTTATTCCACTCTTAAAGTAGTGAACTTAAGTTGGCCGTTTTCTAAAAATTGATTTCATTAAAATGAAACTTGGAATTCAACGAAGAAAAGAGCACGGACATGTTAAGCTGATGGATATTAGCATTTTGGCTGTGTTCCAGGGAGTTTTTGATTGCATTGCGAAACGGCCGGATCGTTCAATAGAGGCGTACAGAGAGGTGGAAAGGGACCTAGGCCAACACGGTGTGTAACCTGTCAAAACAGTTGCTTTTATATCTGAAGGCAAACTAAGCTAAATGATTTTTGGTTTGCTTACGAATAGAATATTGAATTAATCTAACTCTGATCAGGACTTCGGCCAGTATGGGTTCGTAGGGACTTACCGCAGGATGGTGTTCCATCTGCCCTTTCTTGGAATTTCGAGTAAATCGTAGAAAGAGAAATTTGCAAGGTAATTGAACCTAAATAGCCTAAAAGAACTCCGTCACATGTAAAATAAGCGTAAGCTCTCATGAAATCGTATTGGTTATCGATCAAGTTGTCAATTTCGAATGCCGATCGCCTTCTATTCAAGCTTTTGACGTAAATCCAAAACACTTTCGAGTTCCTTCAGCTGAAGGTCACCAAATAGTCGCATAACATAAGTTTCGTGCGCCAGTTCAACAGGATAAGCAAGCAACTGGCAGCTGGTTGCAAGGTCGGAATGCCGGCTCTCGAAAAAGTGAAGAGAATTCAGTCACCGACGCGTAGGCAATTCTAGATGTTTTAAGCAGCAGCTGCTTAATGGGCATACTGCCTCCAGTGCAGAGGGGATTTAGCGCAGCATTTCATAGGCTGAAGAATGATAAGGTTGCCGGTCTTGATGGCTAAGGTGATTTGTTGGTAGCGTGCATACACTAAATCATTACTCAAGTTTGGATTGACGAAAGTATGCTCCATGACTGGAATATCAGATATCCATCCTATCTCCTGCATCAACTATCAAGGCATATGCCTGCTCAAAGTGGCGTGGAAGATTCTATCCAACATACTGTCAAAAAGTCCAAAGCCTTTCTCGAACGCACTGATCGGAAAAAAACAGTGGCGGCTGATTAACGACAGGTCATATCTGCACACCTAAGTTAATCCTGGAAAAGAACAACGAATTGCAAGCCCAGACACAACCACTATTCATCGGCTTTAAAGCCGAATATGATAGTCCTCATCGTCATGAGCTTTACAGGACGATGTCTGAATTCGGAATCCCGCCAAAATTGATTCAGCTGCGTCGACTAAAACTGAAGAATCCATGATGCAGTGTACAGTTTGGAAGAAGCTTGTTGAATTTCTCCAAGTGTGTTTCGTATTTTTGGGCTCCGTGGTTCAGTGCATAGTGCGTGCCAGTGTGTCGGAGTAGACGCTTTAACGGAAATTGAAAAACAGTCGAAACAATTTGGACTTAAAGTGTACGAGCGCAAACTACAGCATCATCTGTACATCGCCTAGAACGTGACTATTCATCTACATCGGAGTCAACATCAACTCCACAAATTACACCTTAGTGGAGATCCAAGAAAGACAGACCCTTGAAAACCGCTGCTACTTCGGCTTAGCGATATTAATGTGATGCATGATAATCCTGTCAGGAGCCGAGTGCTGAACCAACATACCTTTCAATTAAAAATAAATAAGAAATCCGTCCCTTTCTACACTAAATATTCCGTCCATAATACTATAGGTGGGTCGGAAGGAAAGGTCTCCTTAGAAGGAATAAATTTCTTCACCTTATTCTCAACCTCCAAGTTTATTGTAACTTTTATTACAAGGATAGTTTGAGACTAAGGTTTGGTCTTTTAATAGCCTGTGGGCTGGCATTTGAGTATTCGCTTAGCTGGAGGAGTATTTTTGTTTACAACTTCGATGAAACCGAGTCAATGTAGTTGTCGGGGCTGTGCTCTTTTGACCACGTCCATATCTTGGTATATCTGGTTGAGCTCAAGGTTGTTTTTTCTCCTCCATCCGTCCACTTCATGCAGAAGCCTTCATATCCGATGAACGTTTTTTTTTTTTTTTTTCAAAAGCACAGAGAATGTGCTTTCCTGCTTATAGTCCAGCACTCGGCACCATGTAATATAAAGAGTCCGTTGGAGTCCAGCGGTCTTGTCAATCGGAAGAAGCAACGGTTTCTGTACATCAACAGTCATCGGATCTCTACGAGTGTGATGGAGATTATGTTTACTCCGGGGTAGGGAAACTCTTTGCATACTTCGAAGTTATAGCTGTTGAAAGTGACGTTTTCTCAGGGTCCGTGGACGGATGCATCTTTGTTTGTCAACAGAAATTTTTTTTTGATTTCATACGCTACAAGGCCAATTTTACTCGTCTGTTATTCAAATGCTGTGAAGGCTTCCATGACGATACGCTAGGGACGCTCGACGATGTCTATGCTATTCGCGTATTCTAGCAGCTGGGTAGGCATGTTGATGATGGTACCTTAGGTCTTAATAAAAAGGTGCACTGATATGAGGTAGTCAGTATGCCACAGAGAGGATTATCCGTTCGTACAATACGCAGAAAACATCTGACTGGGATATGTCTGGATAGTTTTGACAAGTCACTCGATCGCCTTTTCTGTCAGCAGGGTATGTAGAGTCGATGATCTAGTCATTAGGCATTAACAACTGGATCGCGGCGGAACACCAGAGAAGGTGGTTAACCGTAAAAGGTTGTACGCAGGCTAAAATGGCTATTAAAGGGCCGACTGACTACACTCATAGGGAAGTTCTAAGCTTTGAGCGAAGGGCACTGAAATGGGTGGTAGCGTTATCTACAGGTCATGGAAACTTCGGGTATCACCTAAAGAAAATGGGTCTTCTGGAGAAGGATACCTGTGACCTATGCCTGGAGGAATTCGAGACGGCGGCACATATACTGTGTCCCGTATAAACTAGCAGAAGAAGAGAGGTCTTGGGACGTCATTGGGTAGAAATACAGAAGATGAACCAGACTTCTATTGAACAGATGCTAGCGTTGACACGAGGAATCAAAGCCAGAGAAGAACTGTGGAGAAATCCGGAGAGTCTCTCAGGCTAGATGGATCGGCGCGTTGACCACTTTCTATCTTCAACTTTTCAAGAAAGAGTCATTTGCCGACGTCTGGGCGATCTGCCCTCTCCTGAGAAACTTTAAAAAAAAGCAAAAACAAAATAAGTCCAAAGTGCATACATTTGTAGCTAATTTTTTTGCGTAGTTAGTTTTGCTTTTATTTAATAGTACCTGATCTCACATCAACGGAAATAAATTACCGTGTCGCCAACTGAACGAAGCAAATAGGCAGGTGAAGCAAACGCCTTGAAACCCAATTAGCTCATAACTGTGCACAAAGTTCGCATTGTAAGAAATCTCAGGGTTCGCTACTACGTATCTACGTATCTATCTGCGAGACAAAGTTTTCAATTTCAATGGAGATGCGAATTATGGTAAACGAAGTGCACAATAGAATTATAAGCCATAGGCGAACGTGTTACGTATATGAAGGCCAGGAATTAAGTCGGAAACACATACGCCTCAAGTGGGACACAAACGAAGAGTAAATAAGTGTCTTACAGAAAACGAGTGTGACTAAAATTTTAAATTCTTCGCCGGGTGGTGTCGAAGAATACAAATTAGCCTCTTACGTCTTTGATCCGGCGCCACGTACAGATAATTGGAACACTCTGGGCGATTATTTATTTACGTGTTCCTATTTACGTGGAATTTTGTACTTATAGTGGAAGAAATCGACTCTAACGGATGCGGAAGAGGCTAGAAATTTAATCGTTAAAGTCGGTTCGTTCTTATCGGGTGGTATTAAAAAAAAGACGAACGAAAAAAGTTGAACCAGAAATTGCATTTATTCTTTGTGTACTTTTGGTTTGTCTGAAGGAAAAAGAACGTTTAATGGCGACGTAGATCAACATTCAGGCTGTCAGGTAGAATGTACCGTTCAACATCGACGATGATAGCCAAAACTTTCGTCCACCTGACCAAAACCGAAGTGAAGATAGCAAAACCCTAGCTTAAGTCCAAGCCGGCCCTGACGGTCTGTCTACCGAGGTATTTGAAGCAACTGAAAATGGCCTGGTATAGTATAGAGCATATACCAATTCATTTCAAGAATTTGGTTAGATGCGTGATGAATGAAATCTCAGTATTCTTTGCCTGACCCACAAAAATCCGATCCTGCCGATCGCTGTTTCTTTGGGCTGAGAAGGCAATTGGCTGTCCTCCAAGTTGGGACTATCACACTGCCTGACAATGGGATTTGAAAGTCAGTGAAAGTGTGGTCGAAGACCCGAAATTCCCAATTCGTCCGCATTCACAGCTTTTGGGCTCCCTTTATCGCATTTGGACTTGCACCTACACCCGTATAACACAAGAACTGAAGCCCACAAACCATAGACAGGGAAGTATTTACGCAGATCGGGTGTTAGACTAGCAGGAAGTTGATGTCAAAGAAAATCTTTTTCTCTAGTGAGGCACATTTCTACTTCGGTGTACCAGTAAACAAAATTGACGAATATGGGGTGAGCAGAATCCACATGTGATTCACAAGACACCATTACATGCCACCATGTTTGGTACGCATTGTGGTCAGACGGCCTTACTTTTTTGAAGCTGATGAGGCTCGGGCTGAAAGATCAATGGTAACCGAGTATTTCTGATACAAAATCTAATATTTTGTTGTGGAAGACATGTGGCTCCAACAAGACGCCATAATTTGCCACACATCCGGTGCAACGTTGGATATTTTGCGTCCGCAAAATTATGAAAAACTTATCGACTGGTAGAAGGTCCACAAACGCCCATTTAATGGGCATTATTTTTTATTAATAGAGAAAAACATAAAATTTTCCACAAAAAAAACCCCCATGGTTTTCTTAAATTAAATTGAACTGGGCAGAAACAAAGAAGTGAGGAATAGCTTTTTCATCCATGCAGCTTCTATAAAAGTCTTTCGCAAAAGGCCTAGCCTTGTAGCATGCTTGCCTATTAGACATTGTCCAGTGGTGACATTTATTGTAGTGTCGATATGCGATCTATTGGGAGAAGTCAAATTCTTAGAGCATTTTAGATCCAGCTTTAGCCAAAACTGTTTTGTCGCTAGACATGTTGATCCACTTGTCCATCTAAGATTTGTACTCATCTGCCTAACAATTCCCTGGAATGTATCTATGCCCCGGCATCCAACCCAGGTGAATATTGATCTGCTCAGCCATCTCCACAAGAGACGAACGGCAGTCTAGAGCTACTAAAGAATTTATAGAGGTCGATTCCAGGGATTTGATTGCTACCTGGCTGTCTGAAAAGATGCGGATATCTCTAGCAGATATCACGTTTTTCTTAAGCCAAGATAGGACTTCTTTGATCGCCATTATTTCCGCCTGGAACACGCTACAATGATTTGGAAGACGGAAAGAGAGCTTAAGGTTAAGCCTATCAGAGAAAAGACCTGCACCAACTCCGTCATTCGCTGTCATTTGCTTGTTAAATATATCGAGGGGTATCAGGTGGAATATAATGTCCAGTGTCGTAGAGGAAGTTGTACGTAGTCCTCCGCTTATGCACAGACAAGCCGTACGTTGGACTTTACTTAGATTATCGCGATTTTTAGCTTTTTCTAAGGCTGTCCACCAGACAACCACCCCGTATCGGAGTATAGGTCTAATGACCGAGATCTAGAGTCAGTGAGCGATTCGAGGTTGTAAACCCCATTTATTCCCAATAGCTTTACTCGTACTTACTTTCTCTTCCTCACTCTTCCTTGAATATTAGGTGTCCAGCTTAATTTCTTGTCTAGAATAAGACCTAGATATCTTGGTTTGTCCGAAAAAGTTAAGCTGATACCATTGAGAGAGGGAGGGTTGACTAACGAAATGTTATATTTCCTGGAGAAGAGTACTAGTTTTGTGGGGACTTACACCCAAACCACACCGAGCAGCCCAACGTGTTAGCTCGTTTAAAGGAGCTCTTTTGGAGTATTTAGGTGCTTTCCTGAGACGGCCAAAGCAACATCATTTGCATAAGCGATCACTGTGCATCCCTCGCCCTCCATGATTATCAACAGTTCATTGACCACCAAATTGCACAGAAGCGGGGATAGAACACCTCCTTGTGTAGTGCCTCTGCTGACAGATCTTCTAGTAGACGTCCCACACGTCTTCTGGTAGCTGTCGACATTCAGGTCTGATGGTGCATCTGCTATCGCTGTTGTATTGACATTGTTGAAAGCGCCTTCTATATCCAGGAAGGCAACCATTGTATACTCCCTGTTTCCTGCCCCAACATCTCTTATATTTTCTCACGTAGGTCATGTTCCTTTTTCTTTCATTTGAGTATGTGATTTCTGTGTCTCCTTTTCTGCCCGTACAGCTGATGAGCAGCTCTTGTCCTTATTTGTTGCACCGCTTTATAGGCAGCCATTTTGCGGGTGGATAGATGAAATCTGGCACAGTGTTGCATTCATATGTATCTATCCACTTCAAAAACAAAGCTACAGATGGTCCACCAACTTCAACGATATTACCCTTCCGGTTATACATGCATTGTAGCACCTCTATTGAGTGTTACTTAGTATTATTTGCTTGATTTGAATAATTATTTTGCGCCTGACTATAGCTGTAACCACCATAAAATTACGACCATAGCGGCTTAGAAGAGAGTCACAGAATGTTTTTAAAAATCAACCAAACATTCTGATTCGCTTAGAACATCAATATTTTCAATATTTTCAAACTGGTATTTCCAGTTCATATTTTATGAGTATGAAGCACTTTAAATGGAATTTGTATTCGTAACATAGAACGGCCTTCAAATCGGAACTCTATCGAAAAGAATTTTTCTCAAAAAAAAAAAAAATTACAAACACAAAACCCCAGAGCCTGTCTATATTCCTCTGCCGATCCGGTTTTGTTGTTGACCCATTTATAGGCTTGCAAGAAATACCAGTACGTATACAGGTGATAAGCCTTATCGCAAAATTTATGCAAACATATATGTATGTACGTAGCATCTGAGATAACGTGCGTTCCACTTTATGAGTATCTATAATCATTTTTCTGTGGATGTACACACTTACAGTACGTGCGATAGAGGTGAAATTGCGTAAATCCGTCGCCGAGTGGCTGAGCTATTATTACTATCTATCGGCAGACAATGTAGTGAAAACCGCACCGATACCGTACTCGTGGTGTTTAGGTTTATTTTCGTTTTCGTTTACAGCTGAATTAGTTTACTAATAGATCCCCATTGCATTGAATGAACGGGAAGTCAATGAAAATTTGTGTTTTTAATTAGTGAACTATAATGAGTCATAAGAGATTGTGTTGTTTATATTTTACACATTTTTTTTTAAGAAGATGATTATTAGCTCATTAAGATTATTGTATACATTCGCTTCGGGTAACATGTCATTGGTTTTTGGAAAATAGAATTGAATTGTGAACAGAGAACAGATTTCTGTTTGGCTGTGAGTGTGAGCTATAAAATTTTCAAAATTGTTATGACAAGGCGCGAAGGGGCAGTGAAAAATAATGAGTCGAGTCAACTTTAATGGAAACTTGGTCGAATTTATAAGGTTGTATCTATTTGTAGGATGATAAATTAAAAAAAATATTTAAAGTATCTACCATAGGAAGCAGACCGTCTGTAGCAATTTGTGGATCGATTAGTACACGCTATCCCGTAGGGTATATCAAGTTTGACACATAATTTGTAACAAAGAGAATTAATACGTCTTGATAAGACCTATAAAGTAGGTGGATTGAAAAGCTTGCCACATACACACAAGGGCAATTTTTCAAGTTCGCGAAATGGGGTGGTGTTGCCGTGCCTCAGAGGTTAGAACGTTGGACTACAGAGCTGAAGTTTCGAATCCCAGAAAACACAAACTAGATTTTCACGGTCCCACCTCTCGCGAGAGTAAAAAATGTCATGGCAAAGCTTCTCAGTTTGCCTTTCGGATATGGCCTTAAACACATATGTATACATATTCTATTTTCGCGATAAAATATGGCACCCTCAACACGAATAGCACGTCCCTAAACTACTTACAATATCGTTGAACATGAATGCACTTCATAGACCTCTAGATACATTTTTCTACTTACTTCCTTAACGTGCTGCTACAGCCTGCAGCCAGTTCGATTTAAAGCTACCTTTCTAGAGTTTCGCATGCTAAGTTGGTTGAAGCATCCTTCCACATGTGTGCATCACCTGAGTCATGGTCTTCCTCTACTGTGCCGTCCTACGTGTGTAAATGTGAAGATATTCCGGCCCGGAGTATTGGTTTCGATACGCTCTATATGATTCAGCCACGTCAGTCGTTGGACCTTCTTAGCCGAAAGAAACAGCGGCTACTTACTTAGGTGGCGCTACAGTTCAGGTGAACCTGGGCCTCAACCAACATGCCTCTCCAGTTAGTTAGTTGAGGTCTCTTTCTACTTGTGCGCGCCACCTTAGGCGAGGTCGCAGTCTACTGCGTTGTCCCTCCGGGTTAGATTCGAAGACTCTGCCGGCCGGAGCATTGGTGTCCATTGGCTCTACATGTCCTAGCCACCTTAGGCGACTGATGCGCAGTTTTTTGACTACTTCGATGTCGCTGTACAGCTCGTAAATTTTGTCATTGAATCTTCTCCTTCAAAGCCCGTCAACGCAAACGGGACCGTATATCTTACGAAGAATTTTTTTCTCGAAGCGACCAAGGATATCTTCATCCGCTTTCGAAAGAGTCCACACTTCAGCGCCATAGCAGGACTGGGATGATTAAGGTCTTATAAAGAGTCTCTTTAGTCTTTCTAGATAGGGCCTTACTACTCAATTGCCTTCTTAGCCGAAAGAAACTGCGATTGGCAAGAGTTATTCCTCGCAAGCTGGTACCGTTTTGTGAATTAAGGGCGTGGAATAGGTAGACAAGGTGCCTGCCTTAAAGTTCTATATATCTATCTACCGTGAGGTTATTGTGTTTCTATACCAGCCTACTTCCGTCTATGGCCACAATTGAAAGAGGGAAGAACCAAAGCTTATTAGCTATCGGAACAAAAGAAATTCGTATATTGAAACGCATACTGACAGGATATTGGCATAAACTCCCGGACTACTTCAGGAGCTGTCAGTATGAGGAACGAATAGAAACCAAGAAATACTTGCCTTGCGGCTGCCCAAATCTACAAAATCGGTGCCTCCTCCATATGAGAAACAGACTCTTTGGAAAATTAGATGACTTTGAAGATTTTCCAGGTCAGAGGTGTCCATACCGACATGACCTCAGCCGCTGGTGTTGGTGCGGAGCCTAGGGAGACAAATTCGCTAACTGCCTCAAAATTATATCTGCCTACGGTGACATTGTCTGCAAGACTTCGGTGTTGACTGTCATTTCTTGTTAAAAGCATTTACGCATTTGGCGCATGTTCTTTCAAGAACAGTGGTAAAGAAGTCAGAAGTGACAGCGCGTCGTCTTGTCTAAATCCTTTTTTGACATCAAAGGTATCGGTTAGTTCTTTATCGACCTTGATGTAGCAGCGTGCATTCTCCATTGTTATCCTGCACAAACGGACGAGTTTGGCAGGGATGCCAAAAGTAGGGATTGCTCTCTATAGCTCGTCTCTATAAATCCTGTCATACGCGGCCTTGAAATCGATGAAAAGGTGGTGGGTAACGATTTGAAGCTCCTGGTTTTTTTTTTTCTAAGTTCTACCGTAGTGCGAATATTTGATGTATTGTGATAAAGCACATCTGTCTGTCAAAAATGTTCTTTTAAACAATTGCTTTTCTATGACTTATCCCGTTTTCCGGTGAATCCTTCAAATTCATTTATAACGCCATGCATTTTTTTCTTGCGTGCGGATGTGCTAGTAATCGTTTATCGCTTAGACAGCTTGTGATATGTAATGTGGAACGCTCTCCTTTTCCGTATACATTTGTATACTCATCGCCATTGAGGAGCTGACATTTCCTCTTAATAGCTCTCCTTCCCTCACTTGTTCTGATCTAAACATAATTTTCTATCTGATCACTTTTTTTATATTTAATCTCTAAAATTATAGCCTAATACATTTCTAATCCAGTTTTCCCATTCCCGGTGGATTATGTCACACGGCGAACAGAACATCGACAAAAATATGGCGCGACAGCTTTATGCGACAAAATTGTATCCGTCTGTGTAACAGAAAAATATTCAAAGATTTATCATTTAAATTTGTTGCACACGAAAATTGTGTTTGGGGGCGGGCGGTACACCAGACTATAGCGTTTCGCTGCAAGCTTTAATTCACTCACTGTTGATTGAATGCATTTCTTTTGTATATAAATTAAGTTAATTCCGTCCATCTTTTTGAGATGCTATTGTGGTCTAACATCTGCCCGACGTATCCAATAAATCTTCGCATCAATTTTCCTTACAGTTTGTATTTAAAACGAAAAGAAAAAAAAATTCAGACAACTACATGACGCTTACAAAATATTAACCTTTTCCTAATTTATATTTGATTGCAAGCATAAATTTTATGTATAAAATTGGTGTTTTAATTAAAAAATGTGTTATTTATAATTTTATTTTTGGTGTTTCTTTGTTTTTTAGGTCACTGGCAATGCGAACGTCGCCAGCGTTTGTAGATGAAAATGGTGAGTGAGGTTTTTTTTTTGTTTTTTTTTGTTTTTTTGAAATTTATTTTTGATACTCGTATTTTTGTTTTAAGTTTGATGGTAAACTTTGTGGTTAAATGAGAAGTTTTTTCATGTTTTCAGTCATAATAGAAAAATTGAGTTAAGTATGAAATATTTTTGGAATCTTAATGCGTGAGTTAATGGAAACTGACGAATGACATGCACTGCAAATCTGGACAGTATTGAAGAGTTATTATTTCCATTAGGAAGAGTAGTGATGTTGGAAATATTTTTAATTAATATTTTATGTCCCCATTAGGACTTGCGTCATGTTTTTGGCATGCCGTTGGGAATAGCGAGAACATTCACGCGAAGAAGCCTTTCTTTCATCCGTTTTTTGTCCTTGGTACTCGGTATCTGTCCTAGGTGAACATCCAAATACTCATTCCATAGTCCGTAGTCTTGCTTACAGAACAATTTCGGGCATATGACCACCTCGACTACGTTTTATAAAGGTCATCCTTTCAGTACAATTTTTGTCCACTTTTTAGAATAAATCAGCATATACATATGTACATCGTGAATATCAACCACAATATTGGTTTCCGCGTAAATGAATGCCTTCAGAAAATAGTCGAGAGGTACCAAATCGCATGATCTCGGAGGCCAATTCACAGGCCCATTTTGCGAAATGACGTTCTCACCAATTTGTGATTTCGATAAATCTATAGTTTGGGTTGCTGTATGATACGTAGCTCCTCATCCTGTTGAATCCACATCTGATCCGGATCAATGTCATCCATATTATGAAAAAAAAGATCGTTGCGAGCTTCGGCCTCAATAAGGACCGATGATGCCACCAGGTTGTAAACTGGACCAAACTGTGCGCTTGTCTGTATGTAATGAAGTTTTAAGAACCTCTTCAGGTATTGCTCACTCTGAATAATTTTTTTAATGATCATGGTCACCGAACGCTATTTCTCGTTAAAAAAAAGTGAGTCGGCTTCCAATTGTGGGTCGGCTTCCACTGAGCCATGGTTAGTGCGTTGGATTACTGAGCGAGAGGTTCCAGGTTCAAATCCCAACTAAAACCAAAAAGTTTTTCACGGTCCCACTTCTCGCGAATGTCTGACAAACGTCCAAGAGTAATAATTGTCCTGAGAAGGCTTCTCAATTTGCCTTTCGGATATGGCTCTAAACTGTAGGTCTCTTCCATTTGTGTGAAAATAGCACGCACAACACGAATGGTCGCGAGAAGCTAGGCCCCGAACCACATACGGTCTGTTGCGCCAAGTATTTGTATTTTTGGCTTCCAATTGTTCCAGAACCCAATCAGCGAAATAACGATGCACATGATGGTCGTGTGGCTTTATTTCCTACACCAACTGGATCTTATATGGGTGCAGGCGAATATCTTTCCGCAAAATCTTCTACGTAGTGGACGGGCAGAGGTCAAGTTGTTCTGAACAGCGGGGAGTTAAAAAATTTGGATTTTCGGTCACACTAGGGTTTACAGAGGCTTAACTTACTGGTAACGTGTACGATGTTAATTGGACGAGTAACTTGCTCAGATGGACGATTCTGCGCACTAAAAAATGCAAGTTTGGCGGACAGAACACGAATTTTGGAAATAAATTTCCACGACACGAAAACAACTGTTGTAGCGTAAGTCTTTCCATGATGATTTACCAAAGTAGACTGAAAAAAATGTCATATACCTCTGCCAAATATGCTGATTTAACACTTATCCCAGCACTCTTAAAAAACATCGTTTATATTCCGCACTAACGGAATGGACCTCTCCGTCCCTTTTCCGCCAGAATTCCTGATACTGCTAGCATACGTAATATCGCGCCCCAAAACCTCTCCATTGAACTGGTGACAATGCGTAATGCTGTGTGCGGCGTGTCAGTCACAGTTAAGTATCCTTCCACAGCTGTCCGGGCAACATGGATGATTAGCAGGAAGGCTTATCTGTGCTGGACCAGACCTTCTTAGTCGAGATAAAGGAAGGCCTTTGGGGGGGATGAAGGCGTCAAGGCGAACTCTCTCGTGATAGAACAGGTTATTCATTGAGTTCACTGGTCTTGTGCGCCTTCAATCATCTTGATTAGGAAATCGTCTACTCTATTAATACCTGCCCTGTATTAACACTCTACTCATTGGAGGCAGACGGCAAGCATATCAATCATCAGAAACCTTTCCATCAAGCTTTCTCCCACGTTGAACCACACATATGTACATATGTACCATCTGCGAGGATGAACCGGATGAGGGTTATGTCCTTCACTATTACATCGAGTTGGCTGCCATAAAACAGTCCCTTTGTAAGGGTGATAGCCGCCTTGGCTATGGTCAGAGCAGCATCTATGCATATATTTATTAAAACATAGATACTGGCCTAGACATAGCCCAAGGTATCTCCCTAGATTTCAACATGCCAATGGCTGCCCGTGCTGTCGCAAGACTGAGAGATTTCGTCAATTCTTTTTGGAATTCGCAGAGGCCCCACCCAGATAACAATTTCCCAAACAGGATGGTTTCCGACTTCTCGAAGTTGATCTTCAGCTTCCAGTCACGTTGCGAGAGTACTGCAATTACCTCGATATTTTGGTCTGACCTGTACACGATCAAGTCGTCTGCGTACCCTATGGCGTGGTGAAGAGATCGTACGAGATCACTCGTGTAAGATTTAAATAGAATCGACGAGTTAACCACACCCTGTTGTAGACTGTTTTTAATTTCAAACGTCTCAACAGAAGTCACATTGCAATTTTTCACAATGAACTGATGAACTGTCTAATTATGTCCAGCATGTTCAACTTGTACAAGAGTGCTTCTAGCCATACGGTATCGAATGCCAGGCACCTGTGCATTGTTTCTTGTATTATACGCTGCATGTACCTTGAAACCGAAACCTTTTTCGAATACCTTGCTGATGTGCGGCAGGAGACTTATCGACCGGAGATTCGCCGGATTGGAATTAAGCTTACACCTCTTGGGAATACGCTGTAGAACCGCTGTCATCCAATGCGCCGGATAATGTGCATTATTCAGCGCATTGTTAAACGGCGGTGTAAATTTTCACCGGTTCTGCATCGAATGCCAGATATTTATTCGACACATACAGATTTTTACTCTCAGTAAATCGAGGATCGCCTGGAGTTCTACCTTCGATATAAACGGGGGATGTACCTCCTCATTATTTGTCATGTTATCGTCATTGAAGTCAGAGAAACCGATGTTCTCCGATCGCCAGTGCTGCATATCATGTCTAAGGTAGAGGTTATGCACAAGGACTCGATTTCCCAGGTCGTGTTTCGGGCAAATGTTATGATTCACCTTGTGCACTTGCTGGTAATTCGCTCCTATGGCAGATTTTCTATTACAAAGAGGTACCCATCGCAGAATGCGTTCCCTTAATCTGTGCCTGCCGTTACAAGTATCTGTTCGTTGTTCGTCGTTCGGGAGATCTTAAGACAAGACAGGTGGTTTATTTTATTTATTTGCGGGAATATACGAGTACTCAGGTTGTTGGCTATTAAAGCCCTGATTTTGTTGTTCCCAGTACAAGGGTTTCAGTCTGGACAGAGTTCTACCTCTTGTAGGTGCAGTGGGTAAATTTTTTCATTGCGGAGTATGTGTATGTACATATGTAGTCAGTGTGGTGATACCGAGGTATCGTACTGTCCATCGTTCCTTTAATGGACTCGTTCATTCCTTATATGTTTCTGTCGATTTCCTCGTTTGACGGATTCCTCTTGGACGGTGGGTAGAGTGAGTTCGAGGGGAGTATTCTTGTTACAATTCGTCCGCTTATATTTGTAGAGGTACGTTTGGACAAACTCCTTCAACTTATATCGGCACTGAATCCGCAATGGTCACGTCGAAGAGCAGAATATCCAGGTAGAAGCCGCCAATGTCTGTACTCGACATTGTGTTGACCCCATCGTCTTGAATTTGGTGTGTTATTTTTCCAAACATGTGTTTGACGTTCAGATCTACAGCCATGAGGAAATAATTATTTTGATCTGTATAATAAATAAAGTGGGTGCAAAAGATACATATGTATGTACATTCTAGCTTCTGGAACCTCAGTACTTCATCGCTGTACACGGCCTTACATATGTCGATCGCAACACATCCCTTCGATTGAAGTTGGTCGGTCTCTTCTTATAGTAATGTACTTACTGTGCCTCAGTTTGTGTTTTTAGGATAACTTAGTTTCACAAATCAAAAGCAAATTTTATCGTCTAAGAGCAGTTCTTCGGTCGATTCTTATCACTGTAAGGATCTTTAAGAGCTTCTCCGCCCTCGTACCCATTACGACTGAAGGTGTGCTAGGCCCAGAAAAAATAAGTAGATCAAGTGCACCTGTTCCGCCTGCTCTTGTAACCACATCAAGTCAGCCCCTGCCTCAGGTGCTCTAAGCACTGAGGCCTGTTGTAACTCAACGCACTAACCACTGAGCCAAAAAGCCTACGAAGGAAGATATGTATGTATGAAAAGATTTTCATGTCATCAGCATAGACAGAGTGATAGGAGTCCTTGATAATGCAGTCGATATCGTTGGTGGCCAGGACTGAGGTAACAGCCTTGAGGGAGCCCCTAGGTGGTCTTAATGGGGTTAGAGGCAGAAGATCTGAATGTAACTTCGCACTATACTCCTTCTGTTTTGTTAAATTGGTTCTTGTGGATCTACCTTTAAGGAATCCCTGTTGGTTGATAGAAAAAAGGACTTACAATAAGAAAAACATTGAGTCGTACACAATACATCCAAAGAGTCTTTGCATGCATGAAAGTTTGGAGAATGTGAATGTGGATAATAAATGAATTATTCAAAAGTAGCGGGAAATATAGCACAACTCAAACAATAAACCATCGATTTTTATAGTAGCTACGAGCAGTCTCCTATAAGATTCCAACCCATTCAGTATGGAAAACTGCATATCCGTTCTGCCTACGACTACCTCGTGTACGCATATTTGCCGGCATAACGCAACCGCATGTCAATTATCTGTCGTAATGAAAAATTGATAGTTTCTCAATATTCTTGCCATACACACTCGTGGGTTAATGCGTGGGATGACTACCATCGGAGTTTCCCTGCCAGCAATATGCACTACTTGGGCGTTGACATAGTTTCTTTCCGTTTTGTTTATTTTCAGAGATACATACATACGTCTATAACCAGCTAAATTGTTATCCATATAGTCAATCAGCCAGTTGCACTTCAATTTTAAATTTATTTAAAAAAAAAGGAACCGCCCCGATGGTTAAAATAAGACCTGATCTGCCCTAGCGTTTTAACCTAAAATTAGGTTGAGCAAAGTATAGAAAAACTATAAAAATAAAAATTGATTTTGAAGTTAAAAGAAATGAAGAATTGTGTGCTGAGTCATTCCAGTGAATTCACTGCGAAGAGTGGATGTATGGTCTTGCATGCAAAACTATAAAATCTGAAGAAATTTGTCAAGCAGAGCACCACCCACGTACAACTATCAAAATTCCGGTTTTTCTTTTGGAACAGTGTTTCGCGCTGTTTGATTTGTGCACTCCCACTAAAATTGAAAAAAGTAGGTACGAATATCCCATTTTCATGACCTCTCCTATAGGGTATATTCGCCTCTATTTAAAGTTTGCAACATAAAGAAGAAATTTTGAAGAAATTTGTGAGGAAAAATCTTCGTAGATACCTTAAGGACCGGCGAATGGGCTATTCTATTTAGGTCGTACGGATACGCTTACAATTTTATTTAAGGTTCATCTATACTACTTCTACTCCAACTCACTCTCACGTATATTTAGTCCGAAAATGGGCGGTACGCTCTCATTCAAAGCCACAGCGGAGACGGCCTATTACCAGCTCTTTTACAGAGGGTGATCGAACCCTCTGCTGGAAATGATCGCTTTATTTAGAGTTAGCTACAACTAGCGATACATCCCGTCTATCTGGGGACAGGTAGATGTGATATTCACCCCGAAGCCAGGCAAAAGGTCTAGTGAGCTGCCTAAATCCCACAGATTTGAGAGAGACTCATTGACGTTCATATTAGATGCAGGTTAGGTCTGTTTACTCCTCTGAACTTGAATTATGTGTGCAGAGAAGGCATTTCCACCGAAGATGCTCTCCGCCATCTCCTCGAAAAGATAGATGTAGCACTCCACTTCAAGGAAGAAGGAAGTAGCTCTATGTGTCTTCCTTGACATCAAGAGCGCATTCGATAATACAGGCTATGGGTCGATAGCAAGACCAATCGGTCGGAAGTAGAGAAGGTATTATTGTCTTTGCCTGTAATAGCAGTTGGAGGCTGTCCCCAAGGAGGAGTCTTCTCTTCCCCCTTGTGTTCACTGGTCATCTACACTCTTATAGTCGAGGTAAGACTACATTGCCATTGGTTAGGCTGATGACTTGGCATTTCTTGCCAGTCGTAAACACAGCACGATTATTTCTAGTGTCATTCATAAGGCTTTGCTACACGTTTTAGAATTTGTGGAATCTTTGCAAAACTATTCACGTGCCTTGAATGCAGCTACATTCGGAAAGCTTGGATGGTGGACAATGTTGTTTTCATATCCAAAGCTGATAAGCCCAGCAACATGATCATGAACGACTTCCGACATCTTTCATCTTGAAAGCCTTCGTGAAGGCACATAGTATGGAATCAAACATTTTTACCACAAATTACACGCGTTTATGAGGACTTAATTGGTTAAAAACAAGCAGAATAGGGTGTCACACAATCGGCCTCGACGGTTTATAACTTTTCTGTATGTTTTGTCGTGAAAGACCGTTGCGGAATTTTTCCCGCCGTAACGGCAAATAGTTACTTTGACCATGGTAATGCTGTCGGCGTAGGCATAGCGAATATCCACTTAAATGGTTCGTAGGTGGGTGGCGGTTGAACTAGTATACGCAACGCACATATAAGAGAAAAATTATTGTAAAATCTCCCAAATAAGTGAAATAAACTGAAAATGTGTGGGGAGATTTAGTATCTACTGGATGTGGTTGATCTGCAACGTACATATTCGTTTCACTTTTAGATGTAACAGTTGGCTTCGGAGATGTGTCAGTCGATTGATCAGAAATATATTAATTTAATGGGTGATGCTGTATGCAGCCTAAGAAGTCATGAGCCAATGTGAATCTAGTTCGTAACTGGTACATGAAATTATTTTGTTTGTATATACATACAATGTATTCTATAGAGGCTGGGCGATCTGTTTGTTTCTTTTTGAAGTGTGGGTTATTTCAACTTCGGCAACACTAGCGTGAGCTTGAAATATTGACAAATATGTCGTGTCTGTGTCTGAATGCTCGGAAAATGAGTGCTGTATGGCAGATACTGCACGAAATTTGAAAAGAATTTTTCGACGAAGTGAAGCTCCTTTTGTGGCTACAAATACAAATAGTGTGTTCAATGTATGTATAAAAACCTATAGGCCTAAACTCGTCCCAGAGTTTATCACATGAACTGAACATCAGTCGCGGCTCTCTGAGGATGGTCTAAAATCAGCACCCACTTCGATTTCGCTTCGCTTTGTGCGGGTTCTAATTTAGTTGGGAAATGACACCGATTTTATTCGCAAAATCATCATCTCGGAGCCTAAGCCAACAAGCATAACTGTGAGATTTCGGGTTTTAAAAATCGACATGCAGTCGTTAAAGAGCCAATACATGCTCAAAAAGTGTTTTTTTGAGGTGCGTTTTCGAATGGTGGCATCATTGGCTCCTTTTTGAAAGTGAAGCGGAAAACAACGTTACGGAGTATGCTATAGAGACATCATAAATGTTTTTCTGTGGCCAAAATTGAACGAGGTGGACTTGAACGGGCTTTGTTTGCAGCAAAATGGTTAAACGTGCCACATCAGCTGTCAAACAGTCGATCTTTTGTGCACTGAGCTCGGCAACCGTATGCTTAGCCACTCTTGAAACATACTTCGGCCACTGTTTGAGGACAAACAATTGGTACACTTGAGGAAATAAACAAAGGATCTATTCGCGATATATGTACTCGTAGACCAACAAACAACTGACAATATACTGCAAAATTGAATTGAGAGTATAAGCTACTGCTAAACTAGTCGCGACAGCCATTTGCATGAAATTACTTTCCAAAAACCAAGAGATTGGTTTAGTTGGTTTGAAACTCAGGTGTATGAGGGTTCACATTAGCTCCAGGGGTGGTTTGCAGATAACTGGGGAGATTTGTTTGTTGTCATTTATTTCTTTTTTTTTCCCTTCGCTTCTGATTCATAGTTCTTTTTTTCCAGTCCACCTGATGTCATAAGCATATCAATCAACCAACAGAAGGAATAATTTTTCTACTCTGGGCAACACCTGAAGATCATTGCAAGGATATATTCGTTAAGCTGAACAACCTTGTTTAGCTAAGATTGGTGACAAATCGACACGTATTCTTGTACTTTAAAGTCAGTTAGGCTGTGTTTATGGCGAAGCGTATTCGCATCGCGCGACGCGATGGCTTTTCGCGCGATCGCAAGCGATTGAGTGTTTAAGGCAGAGCGATTTCGCCTAGTTTCATTCCTGTTTTGTTAGTGGTAAAGTGAACAACATGCGTGCTAAAATAAGGCGCTTATTGTTATTGGAAAGTGGTTATTTGCTGCGTAAAATATATTTGAGAACATTAAAAATAAATGAGACATTTCAAGTGCATCCGATAAACAAAGAACGCAGACATACCCTCTTACTTACCCTCCAAACCGCATTCTTTTTCCACTTCCGCCCAATAATTTCGAATAATTATTTTGTTGTGGTAATCGGAATTACGTAGATTCCACAAACATTGCTTTCCGCGCACAAGTTCAATAAATTTGTCCATAACGAACGAACGATTAGCTAAACTGATTCAAAATATTTTGATTGCAGTTTTTCGTCGCTCGCAGTCGCTTGTAGTCGCTTGCAGTCGCTCAATTCGCTTTTCGCCAAATCGCTGCGCCATAAACACCTCCATATGTACGCATGTAATTGATCGCTAGCAGCGAATCGCATAGCGTCACGCGACGCGAATACGCTTCGCCATAAACACACCTTTAGACTTGATTGCTAACCATTTTCCAATCACTTTAATCACTACTTCTGCACCCCATGATGGATGATTTTGGAAAACCCGATGTATGTAGCAACATAAAATTGAGGTTCTCGACATCTACATAGGTACAACTGTACCACAAAACCATTTTGAACCTAAAGCTTTCTGGTCAAAGATGCACTCACCTCCATTCAATGGTTTAAGTGCTGTTGTGCCTTGATTACATGTAAAATACGATTCGACTTTCTTTTATTTTTTATTCCCAAGCTTTTCATATTCCTTTAAGTCATTAAATTGAGCCTTGAAAGTATTTTTAGCTTAGCTTCCGGCTTAGCTTTGTTCGTTATACGTGACATTAACAACTCACAGCGAGGACTCATATTTTCCTTTTGGGTAGTTCTATAATGTAAATGTGCGATGTAAGGATTAGAACCTGTTTCACTCCGTTTTAGAAGTAATTTTTTGAATGTTGAATGGATCTTTCGAGAAGTCCATTAGATCAAGCCAGATGTGGGCTTGATTTAAAGTGATCAATGGAACATCCAGAGCAATTTCTTTAAATCCCGTCGAATCGAATGGTGGACCATTATCACCTATCATAACCTCTGGGATACTTGGTGGCAAAAAATCACTTTAGTTGGAAGATAACGATGCAACTTGTATAACCATGGAATTGAGATGATTTCGTTAGGTTCTAACGGTTCTGAGGATCCATTCCTCTGACGAACACAGGTTTCACAGTTGTTGACGACAATTCCAATATCTTGAATTATGTTTTGTCAGAATATTTAATCTTTAGAAAGGTTTTTAGAACGTTCGATGCCCATTTGACCTTCGTAATAATAATCGATCGGAGGTTTTGCCTCAACCTGAAATTGACTACTGTTTTCCTAAACCTCTACCGCGATAGACATGATTTTCCATTGAAAATTACCGTAAGCTACGAGGGGCATTTCCGCCTATTCGGATACGTGATACGCAAAACTATGGATCCTGAGGCACTGAGAATCCGCATGTAATGCAAGAAAAGCCTTTGTATCCTCTCATCATCATTATCTGATGTGGCGTTTACGGATGACTGGGCTGATTTGCCCACATTTTTTCAGAACACCAACAGCAGCGACACTTCAGTGGGACTGATGATTGTTATAGAGCCATGATCAACGGCTGCCGTAAGTTGACGAACCGGGTTCGGAGAATGCATACATATGTGATTCCTGCAGGACGGTGTAAATTGTAGATTGATTATAGAGGTCAATGCGTACTGCGACCTTCATAGATCTATTGGGCTACCCTGACTTGGAGCTCTAGTTGATTTCGTTGATGCATCGGAGTATCTGGAGTGGATCTAATAATGATGGATCTAATTCTAATAGTTGGTAGACATCCAGGTGTTTGCATTCTTTGAGAAAGTGTCTTAAAGTTGTCCCCACTTTGGTCAATACCCAGTTTCCTGAGGTGCTACTTCAGTCTACAGTGACCCGTTAGGAAGCCTGGTAACTTGCCAAGCGCAGCCGGTTCTTGCTGATGCTCATACAGACCTTACTTCTTTTCGGGTTATAGTTCCCGAGAAGTTCTTTGGCCTGTCTTAGTCTAGGGAGTTTCTCCCAAAGTTCCGCTCTTTTGCAGTCTTCTTCCGTTCTAAGTTTTAACCATATGGACTGAGGCCGCAGTCCACAAAATGATTCCGCGCCAGTGAATACGGTTTCAGATCCTTCTCTAGCTAGCTTGTCAGTTTCTTCATTCATTTCTACTTCCATGAGACCCGGTATCCAGTAGAGGGTGACTGTGTTATTCTCACTTAGTCGGTTTATTTTGTTAAGGCACTTCCCCACAGTGTAGAGGTGATTTCATAGGAGCTTAAAGCCTTGATTCCGCCTTAGCTGTCCAACAGTATCGTGATGTCTTGCCCGTGACACTTCCAATCGAAATTTAATTGGGCGCATCTTTCAATTGCGTACATCTCCGGTTGGAAAATACTGGGGTATGGCTTTCGAATTTATGATTCTGGGCCCGTGTACATCTGCTCTGGTTCCTAAGGATGTTTTCGATCCGTATGTGTACCATTTTATGATGTTTTTCCGACGTTGATGCATCCCGACTTCACTACTCCATTCCCTTTTGCTACTCAGCTTCCAGTTGAATTTCCCCTAGAAGCAGAGTCTTTTAACTATATCAGCCAGTCCAGAAGGGGGACTGATTTGGAAAGTTTTTCTCGCTGCCTATGTGCAATGCATTTTCCTTTCCCGATGTCCTCTTTGATTATTGTTAGTTCGGTTTCTTTTTCGATTTTTTCTAGCACTAAGTGTAAGGGGATGAGTCCCAATATCACTTCCAGTGCAGCTGTGGGACAGGTTTTCATAGCTCCTGTTATGCAAATGCAAAATGGCCTCTACTTACTTTTTCAACGGTTTTCCTTTTTGTGTTCAGCCTGGTTCTTCCAGCCCAAGCTACCACTCCGTACGTTATAATAGGCCTGACTATCAAGGCGTACATCCATTTCAGTGTAGCTGGGTTACATCCCCAAGTTTTGCCTGAGATGCTTCTGCACGTTATCAGTACTCCCTTTGATTACCACAGCTTCGTCGCGTTTCTTCCAGAAAAGTGTGCTATCTAGTGTTATACTTAGATACTTGACCTGATGTGTGGTTTGCAGGACAGTGCAATGCACACACAGCACGAGTTATAGTTTATAGTTCATACATTACTGTACCCTAATACAGTATTTCTTCCTTTTAATGGAAGTATGTATGGTGGTAGTTTTAAGTACTTCATCGAGCCCGAAGATACGCTCTTAAACTTAAAATTGTTTTCTTTTTATAGGTCTACAGTACAAGAAGATACGGAACTGTAATTGCTGTCCATATGGCTATCACATCGACCTGGACTTTGTCCGCTATTGCGAAACGTTGGCCAATGCAAAACCTTCCGAGGAACAATTACGACGTCGCAGTCGACGTCGTTCAAGAAAGTCAATGGAATTTATGCTCGGGCTAGAGAGCCTTTTCGAGCATTGGGAACCCGCCGGACGAGTGCAATCTGTGCCAGAGGTAAGCATTAAATTTTTAATTTCCCTCACAGAATACCGAAAACCAAAATTTTATTTATTTTTTTTGCGCAAACGGGAATGTATCCAACCCCATGTCGTTTATTTTTAACACATAATCAAATCAAAAATTTTACTATGTGCGCTCCCTGTAAAGCGCAATGGGGCTATAAAATCCAATTTGTGATGTTTATTTTCTTGCTTTTCTTTTTTATTAGGTCTCCATAGAGATTGAGCCAGAATCCCCAAGGCTAGTCGCTGTAAATACATCCAGCCGAAACGATCCCGCAGCATATTTCTCTTGCAATGGTGACTCATTGACATCGTCTTTCACATCTTTATCTACAACTGCCATAGATGCAAATTTAACCAGCAGCAGTACACATCCACAAACAACAACATCAACAAATAGCCCACCTGAAGAAGCATCAGCATTTTTGCACGACGCTCTAGATGAGGTTGTCAGTGACTTTGAGCGAACTTTAGAACGTACATCCATCAAAAGGAAACAGAAACGTAGTTGCCACTCATGGGATGAGTTCAGCGATGTCATTGGTAAGATACAAGAAAAAAAAAAAAAAAAATTGAAACTGAAACTTCAAACATTTACTTTATCTATAATTAAGCACACAACGGATTTAGCTATAACGACAACCGACAACCGACAACGGACAGTCTGTGTCGACTTTTTGCCGTCGCATCTCTCGGGCCATATGGCAAGTTGTGTGCATTAAATAAACCAAACTACGTTCATGGCAGGGATCTTGCCAAAATCTTGTTTGCGTATATTTATAGCGATGGATTCGCCTGCCAGAGAAATATTTTATTTATTGAGTTGGAATCAAAGCGAAGTTATAAATAAATTAGATTTCGGATATCGCTTATCTTTATTTTGGAAGATATTCCTTAGAAATACGAATAAGAGAACATAGTATTCTGCTGGATAAGAGGGAGGTGTCGGCCCATAGAAAGAAGGGTTCCAATTTGAGCTTCTGAACTTTTATAAAAAAGAAGAACTAATTCAAGGAAACCGTAGGTTTTTCTTGTTGGTCGAAAAAGTAATGTTGCTTCAACAGGTTTCGGGTTAGTTTGCGTAGATACGACTTTTAGCGCAACTTCACAAAAGAAGTCCAACTGCGTTAGATCGCATGATTTTGGCGGCTAGCTGACGTCACTAGAACGTGAAATAATGCTACCCGGGAACTTTTCACGCAAAACATCCAACGTTGCACCGGATGTGTGACAAGTTGTGCTCTCTTGTTGGAAACATATGTCTTCCGCAACAATGTCTTCGATTACTATTACTTATGTTCTCTGACCCCTCGTGGGCATAGGGCGTCAACAACGCGCCATCGTGTTCGGCGTTCTGCAACGCGCTTGAGCTCCCTCAAGTTATCTTAAATGATCTAGACTCCTCCTCGACTGTCCTTCTCCATGTCTGCATACTATTTACCTGATTGGGTAAGTTGAATCCATTGCATTGCGTACTTCGCAATGTGACCAATCCACTGCCATGTTCTCGTTGGTCGTTCTATGTATGTACGTTCCGGCGACCAGAAGATCCTTAGGGTGTTGAGAAGACATGTATTTATGAAGGTTTACAGCTTCCTTGTGACGGTGTTGGTAACTTTCCAGGCTCTACACCCAAAAAATTCCACTTTTTACCACAGAAGCTTGGCATTACATATCTGATATTTCAAGAGCGCGTTAGTGTTGCCAGCTTCGAAATAACCCGTGTTTCAAAAAAAAATCAACCTAAAGTCCACACTTTATATAGATGAACTCGCCTGCTAAAGGCGAGTTAGAATCAAAGGGAATTTATAAATGTGAGGATGTTTTACTGCGTACGCAATAATAGAGCTTAGTATCGTCCTAGGCTCAAAAATAAAGCAACTTGATCAGCTAAGGATTTAGATAGAAATCAATGTTACGAAACAAAGTGGTTCAACTTTAATACTCTGCGTTGGCGAATTCGATTTAGGTAAAGTAAAAATATTATAGATCGGCTAATTCAAACGAGCAGTGCTAATTAAATGTGCCTTCTGAAGCCAGTGAAAATATCACTTTCACTGCGATAGAAAACGATATTGTTATCTAATTAGGAAAATTAAATATCTGGATAGATAAACTAATTAAACGAGGTATTCACGTGACCTTCTTTATTCGAGTTTGCTTCTTTTTTTATTTTTTAGCGCGAAGATAATCGCTCTAAATTTTATGACATCCTCGTGTAAACATGACTAATTAGTAACTTATGCAATTTTTTTTCTGTGTTTATTGACATTTTTTTCAGATCCAATTGCCAATGATGTTAGATACACTCTCACAGATATTTATTCAAATAGATCAACTAATTAAATTCAGCAGTCCACGCGCTATAAATGCTATTTTTTGTATATTTAGGTACATAGGTGTAAATCATGCATAGATGTCTTGAGACCGAACTTGTCAGTATGTGAACCATCAGTAGAATCACCACATCTCGGATCCTCGGTTAACGTGACTACGGATAGTGAGGATGAATTTCCGATGTTGGCTTTTACGTTATAATTCTAAGTATGCGAATCGGCCCTAAATGAACCACCTCCGGGAATGATCTATTGTACTGACTTTGTGTTCAACCGAGAGACCGATAAAGGCTTTTATTTAACTTTGGTGTGTAAGAAAAACCAATGTAAGTCTATATTCCTGTAAAAAAAATCTATAGGAAGGAGTTGGGGTATGCAACCTCGTATCACACGCGGGCTGTACGTGGCCGTTAATATGCTCATACTTCACAGAGCTGCACGGTGCCCTAAGAACTACTTCTTCTGCAGCACTAGACATTTTGTTTCATCTGTTTCGCTTAGATATATACGGTGAACAGATTACTGCCAGTGCGGCCATCCGTGTCAAAGCCTCCTCGCAGTGATTCAGTTACAACGTTGGTCGATCCTCAATTCTTGATCTACTAAGCCTTTCACTACATAACAGGATTATAAGACCAACCAGAGAGGACTGGCAGAGATCAAAGAAAATTTTCCACGAGGAAAAAATATTATGGGCTATAAATTCCTTTCTTCCTTTTAAGGCCCCAGGAGAAGACGGAATATTCCCAGCTCTCCTTCAAAAAGGTACCCCACATTTAACACCACATCTTATCAACATTCTTACAACAAGCTTTGCGTGGGGTTATATACCAAAAAGTTGGAAGGAAGTTACGGTTAAGTTCATCCCAAAAGCGTGCCGTAGACCAACAGAACAACCACAATCGTACCGACCCATAAGCCTTACATCCTTCTTCTTAAAAACCATGGAGAAAATACTTGATAGACATATCAGGGACGGAGCTCTCGTTATGAATCCTCTACACAAAAACCAATATGCCTATCAACCAGGTAAATCAACAACACATGCTCTTCAGGAACTCACAACAAGGATTGAAAAATCCCTTAGAGACAACACCGAATACGCCCAAATTTACAGATGTATCCAAGACACAGGAGTAGACAACAACATGTAAATGGATAAAAGGCATGCTAGAAGATAGAAAAATTAACATCTCACCAGGCAGCAACAAATTCAGGGTCACTGCTGCGAAAGGATGCCCCAAGGAGAAGTCCTCTCCCCCTTATTATGGTCCATCGTAGTAAACGAACTACTGAAATTACTCAGCAATGAAGGCTTTTATGTTCAAGGTTACGCAGATGACATTGCGTTATTAAACAGAGGAAAATTCGAAGAAACAATCTCGGATCTCCTCCAGAGGGCCTTGAATCTTGTTGCTGACTGGTGCCAAAAAGTCGGCCTTAACGTCAACCCAAAAAAGAGCACCATAGTTGTATTCACCAAAAGAAGAAAGCGAGATAGATTAAAAGCACCTACACTCTTTGGTGAAAGAATAGAATTCTCTAAGGAGGTCAAATACATTGGCCTTACACTAGATGAAAAACTCACCTGGAATTCTCACCTTACAAAAGCAATAGACAAAGCCAGGATCTCATTATGGACCAGCAAAAGTCTCATTGGTAGAAATTGGGGCCTAAATTCCAAAATGATGTTATGGCTATATACAGCAAAAGCAAGACCGATTATAGCATATGCAGCACCAGTATGGTGGCATAAAACAAAGCAAAGGTCTACACAGGACAGGCTTAATAAATTACAAAGACTAGCTTGTGTATGCTCAACAGGTGCAATGAAAACTGCTCCTACTGCAGCGCTGGAAGTTATTCTTAACTTACCACCTCTACATCTTCATATAAAGAAAGAAGCTATGGTTAATGCCTTCATGCTCATCGCAGAAGATGACTCAAACTCCAACCTAGTTCACTCGGATATTGCACTTGAGCTCAACAGTAATGAACTACTAGGAATAACAATCACGGACAAATGTCTGCCAAGATTTAACTTCAGCCACAACTTCAAGGTTACATTTCCAGATCGCAATAACTGGGAACAGAACAAACCTACATTTGCCAATAACTCTCATGTATGGTACACAGACGGATCCAAGACAGATGAAGGAGTTGGGGCTGGAGTATACGGCCCTACTACAAAAAACTTTATTCATTCATGCATGGAAAATAATAACTCCGTATTCCAAGCCGAAGTATTTGCTATAGAACTATGCATCAGAGAAAATATAAACAGATCTATAGCCAACAAGAACATTTATATTTTATCAGATAGCAAGGCTGATCTACTGGCAATTAATGCTTATGAAATAACATTCAAACTAGTCTGGGACTGCCTTCAATTACACATATCACTAGCCAGCACAAACAGAGTCTATCTCATTTGGGTGCCAGGACACAGTGGATATGAAGGAAATGAAAAAGCCGACCTGCTAGCCAGAACAGGAGCTGCGTCAAATTTTATAATGCCATTCTGTGGATTACCAGTGAGTACGGCTAAAAGCTGTATCAAAGACTGGCTAAAAGAAAAGCGAACCTTTACTGGACGGAAACTTAAGGTAACAAAGAAGCCAAAATCTTTCTGCCAAATACTTCCCTCAAAAGAACGAAACAACTCTTACAACTAAATAGGAGTCAGATTCGTATAGCCACAGGTTTCCTTACAGGCCACTGTCAAGTGAAAAAAACATCTAATGGCTATGGGAATAGCACAAGGCAGCATCTGCAGATTGTGCAACGAAGGCGAAGAATCAGCAGAACACATCTTATGTCACTGCAACTGTCTAATCAGAACACGTCATCGTTACTTAGGTAAATTCTATCTGGAAGCTGAAGACCTATGTATCTGCAAGCTCACTCAAAATCGTAGTAAAATTCATTACCAAATCGGGCATTTTGAGTGAGCTTTAAGTTTAGAGTAAATCACAATAGGCCCAATCGTGGCCGCAGTGATAAGCTGACTTATTCCCACCTCTTTATCAATCTACAATCTACAATCTTCAAGCCTTTCACATGAAAGTATATACTTTATCGCACCGAAACTGAGATTTGAATATAACTTCCACTTTTGCACGAAGTATAGGAACGATGTCACCTCAGTCCACTTCTACACAGAAGGCTCTAAGACCGGAAGCGGAATAGGTTTCGGTGTATTTTCTGAAAAGCTCATTCTGAGCATCTCTTTCACGTTGCAGCTCACTGCAACTTTTTTCATGTGGAAATTATGGCGATCAAGGAAGTCATGTCCTGGCTGAAATGCAATATCTGTCACGGATATTAGCATCAACTTAAGCGGCAATCAAGTCCCTGGAATCGTGCTCTTTTATTTAAAAGACGGCTTTAAACTGGCGTTTATATAGACATTCCGGGAAACTGCAGGGCTGACGAGCTTGCAAGAAACCACATATGGGAAAATAGTCTTGCATCTATGCAAATCTGACCTTAATTAAATCAGGAACGTAGTGTCGGTTTCGTTATGCTAAAGCGATCACAGATCAGCCATATAATCGGTGTCCTCACGGGACACTGTCTTAAGGGCTCACTTGGAATGACTTCTGCAGAAGCTGCAGAGGTAAAGAGGAGAAGAAAATTATCCTTCATCTTATTGCATCAGTCCGGCCCTGTCATAGAGAACATTGCTCTATCTAGAGCCCCTTTTCTTCTTTGACCTCAGCGAGCTGGCGTCCATAAACGTCACGAGCTTTCTTTGCTTCATTAAAAGCTCCGGCTGGTTTGATTACTGTCTGGGTAGGCAAGAGGAATTAGATGGTTTCATAAAGGACCTATTCTGGTCTAAGTTTGTCCATATCCTGCTGTAATCAGCCAACCTAACCTAACCGAACCTTATTGTGTCTCTCGTATCCATATTCTAAATATCAGCTGTGGAAAAGACAGCTGTTCTTGGCTGCTTTATGACGTGTACATGGTTAATGTTCTGCTGTTTTTTAATTCTTACCGCAATGTCGATATGTTTTGACTCAGATAGACCCCTCTTATAACGATTGTATCCAAACGGGCAATTAATTGTTACATCTCCAGTTAAAATATCATTAGATTCACTTCGTTAGACCCTAAAGATTTTTGACTTAATTCTGGTTGGAATGAATGAACATTTTCCCATATTTTAGGCCCTCTGTTTAGGCCCAGTAAATTTAAATTTAGCATTGCTCGGTGCTTTGACGAAGTATTGTTCAGGGCTGATGGGTGGACTGCTGATACCTTTTCTCGCTACACAATCTGCTTCTTCTTTCTATCGCACTCCTAGGATTAACTAGAAGTTAGATTCGAATAGTCAAAGCATTTCTTACTGGACACTGTCGAGTTAAGAGATACCTCGTAGCTATGTGAACAGCTCCTTATACATGCAGAATGTTCAGTGACGACGAAAAATGAGTCTCCGGCAAATTTTGGAAAAATGTTTCAGATCATTATCTTGCATTAATGTGAATTCAGGGCTAATTAATGGCAGCTAGAGAGTATCTTTGCTCCGGCAGACCGCCGAACGTAAGTTCTCCTTTTGTTCTTCAAAAACTTCAAATTTGGACTCATCCGTCCATAAGACTTTCACCAAACGTTCGATGTCTAGTCGTCGTGTTTTCAACTCCAATCTAGTTGCTTGACTTTGTTCTGAGGTAGTAGCAAAGGTTTTCGTACAGCTACGTGACCGTAAAGGTTTGCCGCAGCTATATAAATGCCCTTTTTCATTGTTTGGTTATTTTGAGTGCGAACAGTCTCTGCACAGATTTCTGAAGTTGTAAGCTGTAGATCCGCCTTGCTTATTAGTTTTATAGTCTTGCCTTGCCTTTTGGTGTTAATTTGCACTTTTCGAGTCTTAGAAGTCGCTGATTCTTGAAAGCGAAGTATGGATCGTGCTTTGTTGATTTCTATATTTCATCTGCAGTAGCACGCACTGTATGTACTTCTTTATGCAAAGCTAATATGCCAAACCGCTCTTTTCCTTGTTTTCTGAAAAACGTTTACCTGTTTTGAGATGTAATAATCTACTACTCTCGCTTTTAAGAGGGTTTGAAAAAATGTTGTCCTGTTGTATAATTGTGGAAATAAATGATTTGTCGGGAAACTTATGGGCGGGAATGTAGGTCGAGCTGCTTACATATAAGATTCTCTTTATTCAACGTGCTTACTCTTTTTGTGACGTATCTAAATAACATTTTTTTTACGGTCTCCATTTAGTCCTATCAATCTTTTACCTATTTAAAGCGAAATATCTCATTTTTACAGTTTCAATTTTTTTAGCTTAAGCTTTGGATATAATTTATTAAATGTTTGTACGTTTATACGTAGTCAAGATCGTCCAAGCACTCCTGAGTCATTAATTTTCTGAATCATCCATATTCCAATAAATTTTCTTGCCAAACGTATTTCTTTTAGTATTTTAAGATCCAAAACATCAGAGACTAATTTAAATACAAATATTAAAGAACTATTCTAAAAATACGCGTTCCATAGTGGAAAGACTCATACGCATAAAAGCTTCAGGATGATCTCAATAACAAAGAGCGGGCATCTACTGAATATAATTTTCTCTCAAGTTAATTACAATTCGTAGACAATGAGGTGTATCTATAGCGTAACAGATACACGAGTTTTTGTTTTAAAATCATTTTCCCTGTAGCAATTGAACTCTGCATTTAAAAAAAAAAAACTAAGAAAACGAGCTATTAAGGCACAGACACATCCCTCGGTGAATAAGGTACAGTCTGTCTAATAAAAGCAGGAAGCAGTTGTAAACCTATAACAATGCGGATAAAATGTCCGGCGTAGAATTTAATACTTAGTCCAATCACCCATTCTGTTAATTATTTCCTGACGTTTCAGAGGACATAATATACATAAATAACTGCTCTGGGCGCCGTGGCTCAAGTGGTTAGTGCGTTGGATCGCTGAGCGTGAGGTTCGAGGTTCGAATCCCAGAGAACACCAAACAGTTTTTCACGGTCGCGAATGTCTGACAAACGTCCGAGAGTAATAACTGTCAAGAGAAAGCTTCTCAATTTGCCTTTCGGATATGGCTCTAAACTGTAGGTCCCTTCCATTTGTGTGAAAAATATAACACGCACAACACGAATGGTCGCGAGAAGCTAGGCCCTGGACCACATAAGGTCCGTTGCGCCAGGAATTTGTATTTGTATTTTGTAACTGCTCTGTAAATGCCAAGGCACACAGGGTTGTCTCTACGATAGAAAACACTCTTCAAGTTAAAGAATATACCCTGGGTGCCTTTCTTGACATAGAAGGGGCTTTTAACAGTCGCCGTAACTACGCCGATGGTGTTGTCATCTTGGTATCCAAAAAATTCCTTTCCGCATCTAGCGAACGATTCAATCGTGCCCTTCTACTAGTGAATAACTGGGTCAAAGGTAGGGGTCTTGAAGTGAATCCGACGAAAACTGATACCTCAGAAAATTGAATTCCAAATTATATTGGAAACCCAACATTGACAATCGAAGAAGAAGGCCTTTGTGGCATTATATGCATGTAGAATAGCCTTCAGGAAATCATAGGGATTTAAGCCTAAAGTGGTATACTGGCTATTTACTGCGGTAGTAAGAACCATCTTATCCTACGGTTAAGTTGTTTGGTGGAAAACGCTCAAGAAGAAATACCAACTTGAAAGCGTTGCAAATGTAATGGGCAGGCTGTCTGGGGCGACGGGATCGATGAGAACAACACCAGCAGCAGCTCTAAAAAAAGTACTGAATCTGCTTCCACTTGATGTATACTGTTCGAACTTGAAAGCCAAAACTCTACTAAGACTAAGGAAACAGGTCTGTGGATAGCTAAATCCTATGGTCGTGTCTCAATTCTAAGCCGATGGATTGTATCGAGACTCCGGACGGAAACGGACTACATCATCCCACTACCAAACTGCAACTGGAGATTCTCTATTAGAATTCCTAGCAGAGAGGAATGGGATGAAGCCAAGGTCCCTTTCGAGAATGACCTCGCCATCTTTACCGACGGATCCAAAATGGTACGGGTGCCGGTGTATACTGTGAGTGTCGAAATACACATCCCTCGTTTAGACTTAAGGATGGATGCAGTATTATCCAAGCTGAAGTTGCTGCAATAAAACAAGCTGCGGATATGATTATTGAAGGAAATATTTCAAAAAAAATAATCAGCATCTATGTCGACAGCCAAGCAGCCATTATGAAATCAATGATCATCTGCCTTATTAGTATGGCGGCCAAAACGCTTCAACTTAAAACGCAGAATGAAATATACTGTCTAGCCTGAGTGGGTGTCACCGGGCCAATGAAAATGTGCCAAATAAAAATAGAGGAGCAATGCTTTATTTCACTTGGCTACGTTCGGCCGTGCAGAAGAAGGCTGTGCGACCGCGTCAGATACTTGACCTCAAAGTCCGTGACTTTACAGATCATCTGCGAATACTAGAATACGTTCATCTTGACCGAATTCTTATGATTCCAGATAGCATGGTCAAGAAATTTGCAGTCTCCAGGAGCTTCGAATTTGTTATACATATGTAGGAAACTAGGTGGCAGGGTCTAGGCTTGTCTCGGACTGTCTCAACCTCCTCGATAATCTTGCCTTCAAGAACCAGGTTACTGGAGCTGGGATTCTAGGTCTTTAAGGTTTGGAGGGCAACGAACGGGCGGACTGTCCAGCGAGAACTCTAGTTTTGGGTATCACATAACAGTGTCCACTCCATGATAATACAGTGGGAGATTGAGAAATACGCTGACAACTGGTCCAACCTAAGGCAAGCGAAAAAGTTGATCAGGATCATGATGTGACACTCCTTTCTCAAGGCGTAACATGTAGATGGGTGTGCTACTTGGCAAGCGAAAGAGACGCTTGAGGAAATACCGTAAGCATTTCTCTAATTCTACAAAGAGCAATAATTTAACACCTTATATTCATAAAGAAGGACAGATCTTGCTGTCGCGCAATATATTTTTTGCCTCGAAATGTGCGTTATAAATTTACTTACACTTTGAATGCAACGTCCCCAAAACGAAGAGATTGCTCGCTTGTCTTCTGTTGGTTTTGGTGATCTTTCAAATACAGATTAGCTCTGAATCATATTTCCAGGTATTTATACCCTCATACAATCTCAAAATGTTCTCCTTTCTACGTTAATTCTCTCCCAATATCCCCAAGACATATATAATCACCTCATGATCTAATTGGTGGAAACTGGAATTCTGGGGTCATTCGCTCAGGATAGCCAGAAGCGTTCTGCCGCTTAAGTCCAACACGTTGAGGAGCTTGGTGAAAAAGGAGACTCGTAAGGACTCCTACAAGTTGTCTTCAGTTGATTCGCCTGAGAGACAGAAGAAAAGCCGCTCTTATTTTGCAGATACTCGGCTGCATACACTTGATCTACCTGCATCCAGTAGAGCCATGCCTCCGACTTTTGCTTTCACGAGAAACACAGCCGTCGACGGAACTTCTAATAAGAGGCAAGCCCAGAGCTAGATTGAGCCGTGTTGGTAGTGCTAAGCAGCGTCTTGAGTGCAGTTTGGCTATCGCTGCAGATGTGTGTATTTAGTTCTTTGCATCCACTTTCTTCACAATGTAGCACATGACCATTAGGAATGTGTAGATTTCCGTTTGGAAGGTAGACGCATATTGATCTAACGAGGAATGGAGTCTAATTCAGTCACACTCTACGAAGACACCAGCACCGGATCTAGTTTTGAATCCATCGGTGAATATACGACCTCATCTATCCCCGGCTCAGAGTCTGGCCAAAGCCATTCCAACGCCAGGGAAAAGTCGACTGCGGACTTGTGTCACAATTGGATACCCGGTTTCATTGGTTTCAGCATATCCATAATGTTGGGATTGTAGGGTGTATCTCGTGGAAGGTCATAGAGTTTCTAGTGCAAATGATACCAAAAAATGCGTCTGGTTTCAGTGTGCACCCTATTAGTGATTTTCGACTGAAGGTATTTTGACTCCCACATAGTTACCACCATCGGAGATTGGAATAGTGACTCCTTTTCGTAAACAGAACAACCTTAGTTTTGATAGGATTAACTGAAAACTCTTTCTAAGTACATCACTCATCGATCATGTCGAGCGATTTCTGCACCTTGGGCCAGACAGCCGCGAGGCCTGAACCGACAAAGAGTACAGCGTCATCCAAAGAGGCGTTGGCAAAGATGCCGTACAGAATTTAAGTAAATCATGATTTTGGGTCAAAGATCCACCACTCCTAAACTAATGTACTTCTGTTTGCTCCGGGCAATGCCTTAGCATTCACAGAGCAGACATGTTATGGACCTGCATACATACGTATTCAATAAACCTAACCGCGTACTTCTGGCAATGACCAAAGAGTATCCCTATCACTTTTCTTACCCTTGACTTCTCCAGGTACCGACCATAATCTGACATGGTTCTGTTTATATAACGTCCTGAGGAAATTAGGGCAAATTCTGATTTTGGGACAAAGGACTCTCCCGCCTAAAGCGCAGCCTATCTGTCGATGTAAAAACCGATATTCTTGTCGGGTATTGATTCTATATCTGGTAATTCTGCAGCATTAAGCACAACTAAGATTTCTTCTTGTGTCCGAAAGTCTCAGTGTCACCTGTACGTTTGTATTTCTCCGACCTCGTACCATAGTGGTTTTGGAACCGTCCATGTAATTACGTTTTAGAACTACCTTGCTTTGCCAGTTCTCGCCATCAGGATGTATTTCTTCGTATGGTGCGTCCAAGTAATGGATATCCGGGATTTCATCCGATCTTTCAGTGATATTGGGAAATCGTTCTCAACATCACTACATTGAAGGATCAGTTCGTCAGTGGGCCGAAGTGCACTGTTGCCCGCTTTTAATTACATTTGTAGGCCTACTGGTGAAAAACATTCAAACACCTCGAGTGCAGCCGTGAGCCTAGTGCGCAGGGCCCCTGTGATGACAATACAGGCTGATCGTTGTACTTTGACCAATATATCCCTCGTATTCTTCTTAATTGTTGCCTTCCATCATACAACAGTCTCATGCGTCAGGATGGGTCGGATTACCATGATGTATAGCCCATGCCTCATTTCTGGTTTCAGGCCTCACTTTTCCCGCTTTTCTATTACAAGTGAAGAGAGTATTGTATGCCTTTCGGATTCTGTCCCGTATGCTGAGTTTTAAGTTTAGCTTTCTATCTAAAACGATACTAAGATATCTTTTGCTCTCCGAAAGGGATAGCTCCACCCCTGCCAGTCTTGGCAGTTTGGAGGATGGATTTGCTAAATTACTTGAGATTCCCTTGAGTAGCGTTAAATGAATGCTAAATTATTTTACTTTGTTCAATAGAATGGGATGACATTCTATGTCCAAAGTCTTCACAAAGTCGGTTAAAACTTCTAAACTTCGTCAACTTGTTACCCGATTCCACAGAATCATAAAGGTACAAATGTGCATCTACTAGATCCAAACGCATAAAGTTTCTTTTAGCGACTGTTGTCGGAATGCATAGCTTTGGGTACAGATATTATGTTCACACGGCCCTCCTTGATATACAAAAGAGGGCCGATATTTAGACCGCGCAGTTAGCTTTTCTGTGGGCGCCGTGGCTCAAGTGGTTAGTGCGTTGGATTGCTGAGCGTGAGGTTCGAGGTTCGAATCCCAGAAACACCTAAAAGTTTTTTCACGGTCCCACCTCTCGCGAATGTCTGACAAACGTCCGAGAGTAATAACTGTCAAGAAAAAGCTTCTCAATTTGCCTTTCGGATATGGCTCTAAACTGTAGGTCCCTTCCATTTGTGTGAAAAATATAACACGCACAACACGAATGGTCGCGAGAAGTTAGGCCCTGGACCACATACGGTCCGTTGCGCCAAGAATTTGTATTTTTAGTTAGCTTTTCTATTGAATAATGGGCATGGCAATGGAACTATCGCTCGTGGACGGAGTCACATTTGACCATTTTTCATAGCTACTTTCGTTTGAACTTTCTAAAACTTGTAGCATTTTGTTCAAAAGATTACCCTAATTAAACAGCGCAGTCCTATTTCACTTTTTTAATTCCCTGCGTGCTTGTGCGCAGTCTATTAAAAATTGGTTCAACCCTCAGAATATAATAAGTTCAGTTGGCCGTGAGCTAAATACCTTGTACGTGCCAATAAGCTATTCAGATACTCATCCGCCTAAGAATCAATATTTTTTAAAGTTCATATTACAGCAGACAATTTAAAATTAATTTTTAAACAAGTCTATAAATATATATTAATGTACCCTATGTGAACTGGCACACAGTGAAAAGTATCTACGCGCTGAGGAAAGCTTATAAAGATGCTTACTCTCACTTATTTTCTTTTTTTTGAGTTTTTTGCTTGCGAAACTGCGCAAGTCTTCAGTACTAAACGATTGGCTTATCATACCTAGAAGAGGTTCCAATGTTCCAATGTGGTGTGTTATTATCAACGAAAGCGATATTTTGAATCGAAAGAGTCTTATGTGTTCAACTCAATAGATAGTGTACAGTGTGTTGGGCAATAGAATACACAGTACAGTGCTCGTTTAATGGGGGCAATCCATTTATAAGACCGCAGTGTTTTCTTAGATTATTTTGGACGATTTATTGGAAAAAAAAAAAACAACACCGAAGTCTATATTGAAATATACTGTGAACGCTATGTTCTCATTATGTGAATGAGGTTGACTATGGCCAAGGGCATCCTTGATGATATGTATTAATGGGTCAGTTCGACCACATGGACTATATGCGCCCAATTTGCTTGATAATACTGGGAATCTAAATATTTTCAACTGCTAATTAAACTTTGCTAAGGTTTATATTTCCGATGTCCCTCAGATGTCCTTGAGAAGAATTTGATGTTAAGCGCTGCACTTTTTTTAAGGACTAGTGCAGGACAGTCATACAGTACGTTCTATTTCGTCTTCGTCACTAAAGCTTCGTAATCGTTGTATAGGAAGTCTAGCCGTGCCACATGATTACTTAAACGGCAGTGGAAGTCCGGATGGCAAGTTTTTTTCTCGGTCTCGGGGAGATCATTATTGACCTTGGTAAGGAAGCGAGTTTTCTTTATCCTCCTCCTGCAGAGACAGACAAGTTCGGCAGGGATGTCAACACTAATATGCTCTGTATGGCTTATCACCATAAATGCTATCCTAGACGAATTTGAAGTAAATGAAGAGATCTGGTGGATATCGACTTAGGCATATTGCGTCCTTTCCAAGATCTCTCAGCGTGTGAAGTTGTGGCCGATTGTGGGATTTCCGGTCCTAAAACTGCACTGATTGAGGCCAATTAGGTTGTTAACGAGGTCGATGCTTCTGTAATTGGAGCAATTGAGGGGTCTTTTTTCTTGTAGAGCATGTAAACGATGAGAATCCATTCATCAGGCATACACTCATCTTACTAGATTGCTGAAAAGATTTGCTCTGTGGCTTCTGTTATGACATTTCGAGGTGCCTGAAATTGCTAGGCAGACAGACCGTCAGAGCGGGGAGCCTTGTTGGATATTTAATTTTGCATATTGCTATCCTGACTTAATTTTGGACAGGTGGACCGAACTTTTGGCTATTATCGTCTTGGTTGAATTGTACATTCTGCTTGACAGCGGAATATTCTCTTCGTCGCCGGTCGAACACACATCAGAAAAAGTTTTTCCATGTTCCCAGCACCGATTCTGTAAGTTATTGTTTGTGTTCACTGCATACTTTCCAGTAGAATGAGGTATAGGTAGACAAATGGCTCGACGTGTCATATATCAAAGATCTGGCTTAAGCTGGATGAAAAACGTAGTGCAGGGTTAGTTATGCTAAAGCGATCACATATTGGAGTTGTGTGCAGTTTTCGGGCCCTGTCCAAAGGAAGACTGCTCGTACTAAGATGCCATCCTTCTCTTCATTAAGAGCTTTGGTTGGTTTTTCTAGTCTCTGAGTAGGCAAAATGGATAGATCTGTGGTATGGACGTTTTCTGAATTAAGTGCGTCTGGTGAATTCTAAGTGTGTCTGAATTCTAGTACAGACAAACAGACTGTACATGATACAGTCTAATAATGAACCCGAGCTATTTTAGGCATCCACTTTGGGCTGATTTTTAAAACGTTGACCTTTTCTTTGTGATGTGAATTCTTCGTTTAATGCTGATCCTTTCGGTTTTGCTGTTCCTTCTATATATATTGCTATATCCAGAAAGTTTCTTCGTGGGTGTTGTTGTTCTGTTTATAGTTTGTCAGCATGCGAAGACTGTTTTCACGCTGTCTAGTGCCTTGAGTGCAGCTTTATTATCCACGAAGATTGAGAGCCTAGATAGGTTCGGTTTCGCTACGTTATGGTCTGTACTGCTCTTTCAATGGCAAAGTCTTCAGCCTGGAAGATGCTACAGTCAGCCGGGAGTTTGATTCACATAATACTCCTGCACCGGTTACTTTGCCGTCAGTGTAGAGTTGAAGGTCCTCTACACTAGTTGATGCGCTGGATTCCCACTCCTGTCTTCCGGAAATAGGATGGAGTATCAATGGAGATCAATTGATATATACTTTTGAAATATATATCCATGTCTGTAGGAGCCTTGCACATACATATGTACTTGATTGTCTAAGACGAATCGTGCTTCAGGCAGCCATGAATCTCATGACCTCATCCCTGGGGGAAGACTAAGAATTGTACATGTATATCCAATCCTGCCTGAGGTGTTGCCTCTGTGCTCCTTTTATGCTAACATATGTATGCTAATCTTTGTACTTTCATAAGCTTATTAGGGTAACTAGCTTTGTCTTTGCATTTCACCATAACATTCCGTAGGTAAGCATGGGTCTTGCGATGGCAGTATACATCCCCAACCAATTCTGGGCAGCCGCAAGCCCTATCGTTCCATTCTTCCTTCTTTTCTATGTGAGCTTTGAATCAAGGACCGCTTATCGATACTTGGCTTTTGAGGGGAGACTCAGAGAGGTTGCTTTCCCAGGGGAATGTCGAATTATCCTATTTTTCTTCTTATTGCGAGCAGATTTCGTTTGATTAGTCTTTCACTATGTTTTTTTTTGTCGGGTTAGGAAACACTCCACTGGAGCACTCAGACCCAATTGGTCCATTGTACAACCAGAAGCTTACAGTATCAGCACTCACTATATCAGCACCAAAAATCTGCCAGCTAATCTGAGCAAAGGCAGGACAATAGCAAAGGATGTGATCAGAAGTATCGTCGCGAGCGTCGCAGTCAGTGGTGTCTCTTAAGCCTAGCACACTAAGATGCTTAGCAAAAAGAAAATTTCCCGTGAGAATGCCTATAAGTTGTCTACAGTCTTTTCTGCTGAGGAACAGCAAGAATGTTCTTCCGAACGTTCGGCAGCTGTCGTTTAGTCCACCTGCATCCTGGAGAGCCCTGCCACACACGATTGAGTTCGTGAGAGTCCCAATCATCAATGGAGACCCTGACCAAGGACGCGGGAAGATTCAACGCAGGCTCAGGTCCTGAGAAAACTTCATCTGAGCCTTGCTTAGTAATCCCATCTAAGATCTCATTTCCCGCAATCCCAGTGTTATCTGGGACCCAGACAAGAGTCAAAGAGTTCAGTCTTGCGACCAAATTCAAACAGTTCTTGCATTCTCGAACTATTTTGGAACGAGTTAATGGGTTGAGCAAGGCCTTCAGCGCAGCCTGACTGTCACTACAGACACAGATACTCAGATCCCTCCACCTATGGTCGGTAGCCGTTAGGATACACCTCTGCTTGAAAAACAGTCGCATGCAGCGAGTAACGAGTAGTGAAATCCAGGGTTGTCTGTCTCCAGGAAAGCACCAGCGCCAGACCCTTGAACGGTTTTAGAGCCATCCGTAAAAATTCGACTACAGTCCAGTCCAGGTTAAGACTCTGAACAAAGCCAATTCTGAGCGCAAGGAAAGTCGAGTCTAAATTTGCGCAGCAGCTGTCATTGCATCGAACGGCATATCCATTGAACCAGCGTCGTAGGATAAGTGTCACGCAAGGTCATTGAAACGCCAGTGCGAACGATACCAACAGCCACCTTGTCTGAGACATAAGATTGCTTTGATAGTACAACCCATGATTTAAGTATAAAGGGGAGCTTAATCAAGCAAAGCGTCTTGAGCAGAGCCAGGCGTACTCGGTAAAAATTTCGTGTAGCTGAGACAGACCGTTCTTTGAAGCTTAGTGCAGAAAGCAATCACGTACTTACGCGGAAGCCCCCTCCACCAAACAACCGTGTAGTCGTGTAGATGCAAAGAACCTTTTTCGGTGATAAGCCCCATGTCTTGTCAAAAGCACCATTGCACTGTCAGAAGACTGAGAGCGCCTTGGGCGTCTACGACTTGACATGTTTTGCCCAAAGTAGTCCCTATCTAGGATCACTCCTAGATATTTAACTTCATCGGAGATCTGGATAGCGACGCTCTTTATCACTGGCTGAGTCAGACCGGTCACATTTCTCCTTCTCGTAAAGAGAACAACCTTAGTTTTTAGAGGGTTAACCGAAAGCCAGATCTTAGTACACCATTCGTCGATCATATCTAGGACTGCTTGCGCGTTAGCACAGTCTGTTTCTAGGCATGGCCCGACAGAAAGTATGACAACACCATCCGCGTATGCCTGGCCTTTTTCCCACCTACTTGTAGCTATCTTTTAAATTCCACCTGATCACAGTTTCAACAGAATAATTTATCTGTTGAGCAAAGTTTATCTTTTCTTATCTCAACTGCTGTATTTATTTGCTCTCCAAAAAAGTTTGTGTTCATAGTTTTGATTTTTTTTATTCTTTTTTAATTAATTTTATAAATATCTTCTCTTGTGACACATAGTTTAAAATTAAATTTATCTGTATTCGCAAAAAAACAAAAGAACGCTAAGCTCTCGCTAAGAGTTCTTAGAAGCTCTAGCTACCGAAACTCTTGTCCAATTAATTAGTCGACGACGAATTTTTGTTGTAACGTGTTCAATTATGTAACACAAACGAATATAGTTTTTTTTTGATATATTTTTTTTTATTTAATACAATTTTATTGCCGTCGATATAGTGTATTTGAGTAGATAAGAGATATGAAGTTTTGATTTGCATATCAATTAATTAAATTGCTTAGTGCGTCCCGTCGTGATTTTTTTTTATCTATTTTCTCCATTATTTTATGTATAAATTTAAAATTAAACAAATAACAACCGAAAACGAATTCGAAACCGAATAATACGAGTCGGAAAATACATATTCGTAGTTTAACGGAAAATATGAAAATTTTTAAGGAAATTAAAACGAAACTATTATTGAGTGAGTGAGATTGATTGTGGACTTTGTTATCCCATGGATATGCCGATGTGCATTGAAGCCAGTTTTAAGGAATCCAGAGTGTACTAAAAGGATTCTTACTGGCATTTGCATGTGCTTGCTTGGATCACACACATATTTATAAAAAAAAAAGCAAAAAAATGATGTATGCACCTTTCGACACCACTTCGTATGAAGAAAATTTTATTGACAACAAATGGTGGAGGAAATGTACGTTTAGTGTTTTTATTGCATTAACGTCTGTGTTTATTGAAATGAATTTGTCTGATAAGAAAATTAATTTTGCAAGTTTGCACTTAAAATGTTTTTGATAGCAGATTGGAGTGCTGAATTCTAGAAAATATCGCGAATATTCTTTTGATTGTGGTGGTTGCGGTTTCGGACAATAATATGTCAACATCGCCTTCGGCGCTAAGATAAGAAAGATGTCATTTATCGGGATTAAAAACAAATATTTCAGGACTTTGGAACTGAATAGAAAAAAACAAAACGTTCAGCTTCTATTGAGATGATAATAGGCAGTGATAGCTTTGAATTAATTGATTTCCATCTAGCATTAGATACACATTAACATAATCGCCTTGTGTTCTAGAGATACGTTATAATTGACCTTATGAATATTAATTTGATGCCAGAAATTTTCTTAAATTAGTAATCATGAACAAGTTCGCAGTTGTTAGGTGTTAGGCTAGGTGGCTATCCACCGATACATTTAGACCAACTTAGGTCCATTCTGCTACAACGTTCCTATACAAGCGCGGAAGAGAGGTAGGCTAAAAAATAAATGCCATAAAGCAGCATTTGATTGGTCTCAGTGACGAAGTGATCCGAAAGCGAGAGGCCTGCAGATACTTTCTGAGGTCGATTTTTTTTTTTTTTTTACAATTTTACCCGCACTCAAGAGTTATGAATACCCTTTTACATGTTCTCACATGGTGCGGGCGTTGGAAAGATAGATAGAGAGAGAGATAAAGAGATTGGTGTAGTGGTTTGTGTACTCAGCTGTATTAGGTTTCACATTAGCTCCAGGGGTGGTGTCCAGAATAAATGGGGAGATTTGATGCTGTCATGTATTTTTTGCCTTCGCTTCTGATTCACAGTATTTTTTCCCGATCCACCTGATGTCATGAGCATATCAATTATCAACAGAGCGATCAATTTCTCCAGCCATAAGACAAGACACTGCCAGTGTTATGCCTTCGCAGTAGTGTTGTCACAAACTTTCGCAATTGATCGGACTGCCTCTTATCATATAATGCTTGCTGACATCAGGGATTGAACTGTGAACCATCAGCTCGACAAACGATGACGCTACCACTAAACCATTGGCATCCCTAATCGGCAAACCCTATTGGCGGACCAGTAGAGATGCAGTAAACTGCGATGGTTATGTTCCCTATTATCCTGATCATAACCTCGCCAAACCAAAAGGAAGAAGAAGAAGGTCCATTCTGTTACCACCCGAACCGGTGTTTAATTTTTTTTTGCTTTTTGATGAAATTCCATATGATGTTGATATCCAGAATCTTTTTCTTAAAGGGTAGATGGATGGACAGTCGCATAGCATGTGGAAGCATGTTTCCCACTCTTCTTCGTCCCTGCAACTGCAGCAGACGTCATTGGTCGCAATGCTTGGCCTCGCGGTATGTCTTCTCATTGCACAATGAACTATGAGTACTATGAGTATTGGGGTACCCAATGTATGATTTTTGATGTTTTCTGGGAATCGAACTCGAAACTTTCCCTCAGTAGTCCAACGCACTAACCACTGAGCCACTGTGCGCATAATGATACACCATCTCTTATAAGCCTGTTTCAGTGTCTGTGTGGAGTTTTTGTATCTTGTCGTTTCTATTGGTATATGGGCGTCCCTTTCTGCATTTGGATGTCCCTCTTTGGTGTCTTTTTCGTATGCCTTACAATTACCCCGAAAATCTTTATGACAAGGAACCCAAAGTTCATCTGTTCGATATGTCAATTAGAGGTGCACGACAGTTCCTAACCAATTTTGATTCAATCATCGATGGTTCGCATGCTTTATTGCTGCCTTTCTATCGGTGTAAATGACGATAGTAGCGTATAGCGAATAGGTAAAACTTCTCAAGTTCAGGACGATCGAAAAGATACCAGCCTTTGCGCCACCACCTGTCTTAGACTCGTCAGTATCGATTTTCAGCGCGTTGTAATCATTTGGAGCAGCATTCCCTTCCCATTGCTGTCGGCTGCGAATGCTAGTCTTGAATTTAATATTGAAGCCTACGTACGTAGTTCGTAAGGGTGATCCGCATAGCTCCGGTAATATAGACACAGTGAACTATGTCTAGTTCAGTCCACCACACTTTTTACCACAGTATGCAGCCAATGTATTATGTGAGCCTGAGTTCTCCATTTGTGGCTCCATTTACAGGATTATAGTGCGTATTCATTTTTCAGTTTAGCTTCCTATCCAGTACCAAACTCAGGTACTCGGCGATACCTTTTGGTATGATTTTGGGAGGTTGATTTGTGGAATCTTGTGCTTCCTAGCTATGTTTTCAGCAGATTGATACCTAAACCGCACTTGTTTGACTACTTGAGTAGTTTAGACAGAGCTGCTTCCATCACATCTCTTATCGTTGGAAGATATCTTCCACTGATTACATTAGCTGTATCATCTGCGTAAGTTATAACCTTACACCCTTCCCTTACCAAAGTTAGGAGCCATAACTGAGCACCGGCGGGGAAACAGTAACTTCAGCCACCGAACACAAAATGAGAAACCAATAAAACCTACTTAAGTGTCTCCAAGGACTATACCAACAAATTATTCATGCGGTCCTTATCGTCTGGGAGTTAGTAGATGGTGGCTGATAGACGGATGGACCGAACGACGAATGAGAGAGGGCAATTGGGCTTCCTAATATTTATATAAGTTGCTTCCTGTTTACATTGACGGGCCTTGGACAAGAACGTTTTATGATTCAAGCTGTATAGCGATCCAGACGGAGAACGCCCTAAAGGAAGACCTCGCTTAACGTGACGGGCACAAGTAGACAGTGATCTCAACCAAGATTTCGTGCATAACTGGAAGCAGTTAGTTCAAGGCCGGGTTAACTGGAGAGGTTTATTGGTTGAGGACCAATTTCATCTCGAACTGTAGTGCTTTCTTAGCTCGAAAAAATAGCGATTGGAGTAGATGTTATTGTCAGATGTAATGGCGGAGTCAAGGCGGACCAAGACCCAAAACTACCGCAAACGGAGCAGTGACAGCCCACTGAGTTCTGTCAATAATGTCAATGTTGTTGGGGTATGCATGTAATTGGACAGACTTTTGCAAGATAGATGAGTTTATCAGCGGTATCAAAACTGGGTACATTTGTCTAGGTATAGCTCATGGCTATAAATACTGTTATGGGCGGTTTTGAAATCAATAAAAATATGGTGTGTATAGATGTAAACATCTTGGGTTTTCTCCAGGATCCGCCGAAGTGTAGAATTGTGGAAGATTGTGGGCTTTCCGGGTCTAAAACGGTACTGATAGATGCCGATCAGATTATTGACGAGAGGTTTCAAGCATTCGCATAATCTGGGAGATGAGATGTTATACCTAAGCCACTCACACACATGCACTCACCTGAGCAGATTGTTGAAATGAGTTGGTTATGCTCTCTACTACATCATTAGGAATAGCTTTCCATATTCTCAGCTCACTGAGTTTTCTCTTCATTTTTAAGCGTTGAGGCATTATTGCCTTGATATGTCCTTTTAAAGGTTTGGTTTAACCTTTGAACATCATTCATTGAGTAAGTATCGCGCTTTTCTAAGCCCGTAGAAACACTCTTCAACAGCGACGTCTGTAAAAGGTCCGAGCATTCTACTTAAAGAATTGAAAGTCGATGTTCTTTTCTGGAGCCCTTGGACCTAAGGGGCTGGATAATTCGGTCCTTGTTGGGCTATGTTGAAATAACCCATATAAGGTGTCCGCCATGTAGTTCAACTGTGATCGCTGATTCCATGTGGGGAACTCCTAAGCGGCCGGCCGCGTATGAAGAGTGCCTTGGTGCGAACATCCTGTTATTGTGTTACGACGTACTACATTACTTCGACCTTGGTTGGCTGTTTTGCAAACATAAGTTCTACGACCGAATAGCTCTGACTTTCAATGTAGTAGCTTCATAAGCAGCCTTACCACTACAAGTCTTCTCCTATGGGGGGTACATATCCGTAGCTGTGTACATATACTAGTAGTTCGCTCAGGTGTAGTGTTGATTTTCTGTAAATTGAGAGCAGTTTTAAAATATTAGATTTTAGTTCAGTTACTAACTGCAGCTTTGATAATTTTATTTGCTTAACGAAATCAGTAAAATTTAAAAATAATTCTAAGCCACGCTACCAAGTTTACAGATAACTTTTTGCTTAGCGGTGTTGTGACTAATAAAATAAAAAAAAAGAACTCTATCGCCCTTTTTTTTATAGAAGGTGGGAATCTTAGAAAGATACTGTAGAAGTAATCGGTTCAACAGCATGCCGGATTCTTACCTGTTAAAACCACCTCCTCTCCTCTCCCATGTTCCCTGCGGTACCGCCGTTTAAGCATTCCTTCACAGGGAGAGCTTATTGTCCCGGTAGGCCTCTCTTGCACGCGCTGCTTTTTCAGGCTTAGCTGTTCATCACATTGTTATGGATTGCCTCCTCGTTCCTCGTTGCTCGTTCCACCAGGCGCAGTTGCTGCATCATGCTTGTGATGACTTCGTTTGCTGTCTCCCAAGCTTCGCTCGTCGTCAGCGTTAATACTATGCGTGCCTGAGCGGTGTAATTTGGCCTCCAATTTTTATTTCTAGTAGGTTCCTGGCCGTCACATATTTTCGGCATTCCATTAGGGCACGTTCTGCTGGACTTTGCCTTCACAGTGCGGGCAGTACGGGTTGTCCACGTGCTTGTATTTGTGGAGGTACTCCCGGAAGCATCCATGCCCGGATAAGAACTGTGTCAGGTAGAAATTTAGTTCTCCATGTTTCCTCCTGGTGTTGGGGATCAGCGTATGTGTCCATCTCCCTTTGGGTGAAGTGTTCCACCTGTGTTGCCATTCTGATTGTAAGGCCTCGGTGGTGGGCCTCCTGCCTTTCGGCTGGTTCTCGCTTTGAACCGCTGACTTTTTAATTTCTAAGTCGATGTGCATTCGGCCAGAGATTACGCTGATCGCTTTCGCTGACACAGTTCAGAAGGCTCAGCATACTCTCAGCGATGCGATTCTGTGCACCGAGTTCATCTGCCTTACGCACGGTCCGCCGCTGTTGGCCATATGGGGGCCGCCCACATAAGGATCGACTTGCTTACCGATGCTAGCAGGTTTCTGGTCGACTGCCTGGGTCCTCCAACGTTTGGCATTAATCTTCACAGTGCCGCTACTGCCCAAGAGGCTCTCTCACTTGCTTACTTCAAATGCTGAGCCTGTGATCCAGCAGCACTCCCAGGTACTTGAGGTTTGCTCACCGACCGCTTGCTTGCTTCTAGATGTTGTGCACTTGCAAGTGCCTCAGATAAGACAGCTTCCATCTATGAAGCGTGAAGGAAATCCTTCCGTCTACTTATTTCCGAGAATTGTATTAGTAATACTACTCGATAACAGGTCCGTATCTGGTGGAACAAACAATTATTTTTCTATATGCGAGTATTCAACTGAACTCAGGAAATCGAATTTCGAATGATTAATTAGTACAACCTTATCCTCGGAAACCCGTCAAAACGAATGCACTCGCCTCGAAAAAAAACCTGAATTAATCCATCGCATGTATAAACCTGTTGGCATAAGGCAAATCAAATTATATACACACTCGTACACTCATTCTCTTATTTTAAAATTGTATATTTCTCCGATGTCTAATTTTATTCATTTGCTTTATTAGTTTGGTTTTTGTTGTTGTTTGACGAGATCGTTTTTAAATACGTGTCATTCGGTTGGCGATAAGTTTTTCGCGAGTAAATAAATTAGTCTAACGGCTGCTGCTTTAGCTTTCGAAACGCATCTATTCAACACAAGGCGACTAAAGGCCTTTCCATGCGGCAGCTATAGAGCTTGCTGACAGTAGATAATGTCAGTTGGCAAACGCTGGGTTCAAATAAAAATATCTTTGATTGGTATGGGGTTTTATTGATTTATTTTTTTGTTCTTTTAATATAATCCCATATAAACTGATTGGAATTTGTAATTTTTTTTTGGTTTTAGATTCCTGCGTTGCTGGTAACAAATCTCGTTCCCCAAAACAGAAACATCATGAACCAGAAGTGGTACGCTCAAAAGTTCCACCACCACCTCCTCCGAGACGAATTAAGGATCACGATGATTCGACGACGACGACGGCGTCGACAAATACGGCATCGCCCGGAGAGCCTGTATCGGAGGCATTCACTCTGTACAGCATACGTCAACAAATGGCAATAAGCCTGAAACGAATGAAGGATTTGGAGGAACAAGTGAAAAGTATTCCAGAACTGCAGGTGAGTTCATCTTTTGTTATCATAGCTACCTAAGTATACCTGCAATCTTATCACAGTCGAGGAATGCAGATATTGTTTTGCAATGTAAATCTCTGTCTGTGATGGCGTAGGATAGTGAATTGTTGACGCTTTTTCGAGTAGAGGCTGAAAGGCGAGTACATATTTTCGAGAAAACAACGTTCTTCAGCAAAAGAGGTCTGACGTTTTATTTGTGGTTTCCTATCACATTGTTGTATATTTTGTTTTGGCGAATTGTTCCGGCGAATTCTCTCAGACATTCCCCATATTTACATATGAGGAAAAAGGCCTACACCATAGCGTTCGTTTAAGTTGGAATTAAGGAGGTTCTCGCCATTTAGCTATCCTTGTAAGTGTAGATATGTACTCCATACGCTAGCGTTTCTATAACATGTTAGCGTAATGTTGATACAGTACGATCAACTCTTTTTCCAGTGGCACGTTCTTAAGTTAGTTCTTCCATTTCCAGCATCACATGTCGTGTAGAAGTTCGTCAGAAGGTTTCCGCTACATTATAATTCCTTCATCCTGATCATTATCTCCCAACTGTTTACAATTTCCTGTGATTTTTTTTGGGAGTAGAAAATATACTCCCCTCAGACGGAAATGGTCCATTGTAGTACCAGGAATTAAGCCTTGTTTTTTCCTTTTAACAATTTTACCTTGACTTTCAAAAAAAGTTGACCAAGGCTTCATTGATAAGGAGCTCACGAAATTATACCACCACATCGACAACGAAATTCTAACACCTGATAGGAGTAAAGGCGGACAATGGCAGAGGCAATGATCTGCAGTATCATCGCCTGATATGAACGAAGGCATTACAATTGTAGAGGAAGTATTTCAAAATGCCGTTGTACCGAGGACAAGCACAGAAGATTGTACACACATAAGTCTAGAACATTGAGGTGCTTAGCAACGCCAACAAGTTGTCTGCAGTCCTTTCTACAAAAATGTCTTACAAACATCTGGAAATATTCATTTGCACTGCTGCATTCTGAACAGTCATGCGACGCATAATTGATAAGGAACTGATCGAGGGCACAGAAATACATACATAAGGTGCTGAGAAATCATTTGAGCTTCGTCAAGCATCCTCGTAGAAGATATCATTCCCCAGCAATCCCAACGGAGATCTCATTCCTCTCAATTTTCAATGTGTACTCTGACCCAAACCAAAATCAAAGGGTCTTGCCTGGCGACTAACTTCTGAGTAAACTTAACCTAACCGCAGTCTGACTGTCACTGCAGACGCAGGCATTTTATCCTTAGTATATTTGGCGCGAACAGCCCTTATGGAGTCTAGCATATTGCTTCTCCTAGTCATTCGTGCTACCGCGCGATTGGGAGATGGCTACCGTTTGATGCCATATCCTGAAGGCGTTACTTAGAGGTTTCTTATACCAGTTGTTAGAAATTTTCGAGAACTGGACCAGGAAAGAATTTTTTCCAGTTTTTCTGGGACTCAAACGACGAATCTTCTTCTTAGGAGTATATCTAACCACTGAGTCACGGCACCCATTATTTCTTAATCATAAATCTGTGCTTGAAGATTAGCTTAACAGGAAGTGCATCCTAATGTAGTCGTGTACGAAGATACCAGTACCTTATCCTTCTCTGATTTTGAAGCGATCTGTGAAAATTCGACTACAATCCATTCTTAGCTTAGACTCCGACCGTATCCAGTCCTAAACAGAAAGAAAAAGTCCCTTTATTTCCGCAATAGGTCAAGTCCTTATATCTTCTGACGCAATAAACATGAGGCCGAGTTCGTAGGAGAAGTGTCTCACAAGGTTATTACATATCCATTTCGCCTATGACAGTGGATTGCTAAGTATTATAAGAATCTAGGTTCAGTAGTTCATATAGAGAGGAGCAAATTGCACTCAGGAAAGCTCCCATGCAGTTAAGATAGTTCGATTCGTAAAGCTTAGTGCAGGGACAATAAATACACGTTTAAATAACCGATACATGTGCTAGGAAAAAAGCCTTATAATATCCTAATATTCCTATGATGAGACCATTTTTTACCGAAAACACTCTTACAAAAAAATACAAATATTTTCCGCAACAGACCGTATGTGGTCCGAAACCTAGCTTCTAGCGACCATCCGTGCTTTGTATTTTTTTACACATAATGGAAGGGACGGACATTCGGACATTCATATGCTTGATCGTATACATTTGAATTATTGAGAGTGTTCAACACAGAGTAGACTACGCTACACCATAGAAGTAGACACAGAACGCCACTTTGCAGGCAGCCCCTATTGGCCCCTGTCCTTACTTATGGACATCTATGACTTAAGTTCTATTTCTTTGCATTGCTTTAATTCACAGTACTAAGGTTATGTCTACCCCATGTTGTCTACCAGGTGATACAGTCAAACGTCGCATTGTTCAAATCGCCCTTAATGTCGATTAAGGTGCCCAGCTACAACAAGTTCTCACTACTCCAGTCCTTTTAAATGTTTGGTTTGGTGTCAAATCGCCTCTACAAACTGAACTCCTTTAACAGTTCAACCTGAGGGTTTTCGATCTATATGTTTAGCTTTATCACTTAGAAGCTTCTAACTAATCTTCTTCCACTCATTACAGAACGAACTCACCCAACTTCGTAATGACAAACGTCAGCTACAACAAGAACTCCAACGGAAGGAAGATGAACTGACCAAAGCCAAGGAACAAGCATCCGCTTCTCCAGTGCCACAAATAACTTCCAGCTCAAGTCCTAGACTTGCATCACCGGTCACATTCACTCCACAACGTGTCAGTCCGGTTTCCCTAGAAAGCCTTGGCGCCAGGCTACGAAGTAGTTCATCATCATCAAATGAACAACAGCGAACTAGTCCTCAAGTACTTAAACGTGATGTAGCCGTAATGTGCACTTCTCATATGCGTGATATTGGTGTTGGAAGTACTCCAATTATTTCACGGTCAGTTGGTACAAGTTCGTCCTACACAGGCGATATTTTCGATAAATTGTACACAAAGCAAGAAGTCAACGAACATGTTCAGATATGTATCAAGGAATACGAAGAGAAGTGGAAGGTACTTCAGGCGAAAAAAGTAGTATCTGTTGGAACACAAATGTTTAATCCGCCCAAGAAAGACTTTAAAGATAGCTCAGTGCAAACTATAACCGAGCGACCTCTTCAAAAGTTTTCCATTGGGATCATGGCGCGACCGAACCTTCGAGACGTCATGGTTTCATGTAAGCCCGAAACTCGATCAATTGCGACTTCAGACCATCGAACTATAGACAACATTTGCGATAAGTGTGAAATACCCAAACGAACTGTTGGTTGCGGTCCTGAACCAGAAGCCGAGAAAAGGTCATCAGTTTCTCTTAAACTTATGGACATGCCCGGCCGAAGTCTTACCTTTAGTCTTGGTGAGAGTGAGAAGCTCAACATAAAACGAAAAACTATCGGAACACAATCTCACTGGGTTACACATGCAATCGGAGTGCAAACATCGTTTCCTGTTGCCTCTGTTGGTATTCAAAATGTCCCCCAGGTACAGTCCGAGTCTTCTCAATGCTCTGTGGAAAGTGCTAACTGTCAAACTGATACCCGTGATCTGATCAAACTTCGTACATTTCAAGTCAACACAGATGAACTACCGGAGGTACCGAAACCAATCACTTGTGATAATTCTTGTAGTACAGACCTTGTAAGGACTATTGATCATGGAGTGAATACTTTGCCCCCGGCGAGGACAAAACATTCCTCGTCAAACACTGAACAAATACATAAACGTGACATTGGCTGTGGCGACATTGTTAAGCCGCATATTTCAATTGCATGTGCCGACAATTACTGTGATTCGTGTAAAGATGCCATAAAGCATTTGGCAAAGGACTTTTCCAAAGTCCAGCCAAACGCACCTTCAGGAAGGGACTCGTCAAAAATTCCTAGGCCCAAGCACCTTTCAAGCCCCAGCCCGGTCAGAAAGAAGTTCATGCGGCAGAATACTTACACAATTACACCATCTCCAACTCCGAGTCCCGTAGCGGAAAAGAAGTTCATTTTGAGGTGAGTTCAATTTGTTGGTTTCATGTGATTAGATTGGCTTAGATTTACTTGCTTATTTTTTTACCCGAGAAGGAATTTCAAATATGTTCAATTCAATTCGAATCCAATGCATCCTATGAAATGAGCATTCCAACGATACATAGGTCATTATGTCACAAGCTGTTGTGAACTGTTATGCTCCGAAGTCAGAATGAGATACTTGATGTCCAAATTGTATCCCACGTCTCAGAAAGGATGAGACCAGTACGGTTGACCCACTCAAAATAATCAACGCGGTATGGCTGGACGGCATTTCCGTGGAGTTCTACAAAGCTACTCATAGAAAAGGTCTGAGAGATCGAGGCATATTCGGACTAGTGCAGAAAGAGAATGATTGCCAAGCTCCTAAATAAGAGTAACTAAATAGAGATCTAGAAAGGCAGCTGGTAATAGCCGTTGAATGAATCGAGGAACATCTTGAAAACACCATTGACATTATCCATGCATCGAGATCAAACGTTTCACTTGCGTAAACAAAGAGTTTATTTGGTGTGCGCTATACAGATGGTACTCAATCAACGCAAGTTACGAAGGCTCTGCCTAGAGATTGGTTGTTGCAGGAATTTCAGATTCGAAGCGGGGCTCATAAAGGCTGTGCACTTTTGCCACTACTTTTTCTAGTGATGATTTGTGGCGTTCGTCAGAGTGCTTTATCGGTGCGAAGTAGAAGAACTTATGGAACCCTGCAAAACCTATTTTAAGCACCTCTACTACGCTAATGATATTTTCCTACTACATCACTTAAAGAGGCAGACTTTGTGGAGCAAAATGGTCTGACTTGTAAACAACCCATCTACTTCGCAAATGAACAACAGGTCGGCAGAGTACAAAATGTCCGTTATCTTGTTAGTATTGATGTAGCAGCAAACTGGGCACAAGCTGTCGAATTGGTGGAAAGGCTGCGTTCTGCATTTTATCTGAAATCTGACGGAGCAGTGAAATAATCTTAAACTAAAAACTGCAGCTATTCTGATTAATGTTTGAGTCGTTTTAGAAGGTTGCCATAACTAGCTTCCTAGGAATGGAAAAGGCAAGGGCGTATGAGATGAAACATTTTATTTTATTTTTTTTTATAGGGGAGTCTTCAGTATGCAGGCTGCACAAGCTGCCATTTGTTTTTCAACTTGTTTTACTTGTTTGTCTATGTGATTAAGGTGTACAGTTGAGCCACACCATATTGATGAAATACTTGCCGAATGTTGTAAGCAGTCCTCTTATAGCAATCGCATGGAAAATTAGCGTTTTATAGACGAGTGGAATGAAGGGATGACTTCAAGTAGTCGAAGAAAGGCAATTTGATGAACTGCAGTCACTGTCGAGGTATATATGTATATCTATATGTACATAGTTGTGTTCTTCCAGCGTTGGTGAATTTAATCCTAAAAAGGATCAATGTATATCTCACTCTTGATGTCGACAAAGCAAGCTTCCGCTCAGAATTGTCCTGCATCGACTACAGTCGATGATGTGGATAGCAAGCTTGCGTCATGTTAGTGTGAATCGACAATCGAAGCTGTCAGACTTTTCTGAAATCCGAAGCGGAGTCCGACAGGGCTGCATTTTATCACCGCTGATATCCCTGGTGATAATTATTGATGTCATCGGCACAGTATAATCAAAAGGGAGCAGGAGAATTCAATGGGCAATACTAAATATTTTATGCAACAGACTAGGAGCAGCAGGAGGAGTATTCTAGGAGCTAGCTTGTCGCTACCATTTGTGCTGGGCGTCTTATATTTTTTAGCACAAATGTAAGGGATGTACAGTTTTGAAACATGTCCGAAAGGCTTGTCTTGACACATATTATGTGTGGATGTGTGTATCGCCCGTTAATGGACGATAATATCGTACCTTAAGACCCGTATAACTCGTACGATGTCTGCCTGCTTTCACATAGGTTTATGGACCTACAAAGACGATTTAAGCAGAATTGGACTGAAGATAAATGGAAACAAAACAGAAGCCCTTAATCTTCCAAACCCGTTCTCTCAATTTAACGTTGAGTCCAGAACTTTATATGGCTGTAGTACTTTTAAAGTGACCCATATAATTACTCCTAATCTTCGCATTATATTGATGGTTCTTTGTCCAAATCGTATCTCAAACGAACAACTCCATATGAGGTCAGGTTAGGAGCCAATAGGCACTACCATTCGACAATGAAAGTAACTGTGGGTTTTTCATACCTTACGGCGGACTGCATTTGTATCTGGCTTTCATACCGGAATAAAAAATTTGTGGAATACTGTTTTCCTGACACCCTGTTTGATGGTCTCTTGTGCACAGCAGGATGAACTTCTTCATTATCAAGTTCCATGTTTTTAACTTTCTCTTTCTGGTCCCTTCTCGCTACAAATAACTCATATCTGCAGGGTTGAAATGGAAGATTCATGCGCACTGTAATGTTTATAAGAGCGCGAAACTAAAAAAACAAAGAATGCACAGTATGAATGCATAGATACGGATACCAGGTGTTATCAGGGTGAATCACGTACACAATACAGTGAATTAGACCTTCGATGAGTTCTACGCATAATCCTACCCTCATTTCCATTCCCTTGTGTGTTCCTTTCATGGTCATATCGCATAATTGCGCAAATCGAACTTCGGCATAATTTTTCTCTCGTTTTGTTTAACTTTAGCTTTGCAGTAGTTCGCTTCGCTACAATAAATTGCTTGTGAATTTCTTTTCATATCCTTCGAATTGTTTACATTGGTTTTTGTTTTTTTTTGGAGAAGTTGTAGATATCGTAAAGGTACATCGCCGGAAAATATATGAACGTTTTTAAGAATTTCTTTTATTTTGTTCTACATTTTCAGTTCATTAGATGAAAAAACGCCTGACGCCATCAGCCTGGATTCGGTAAACCTTCCTTCAACCCCAATTAGTTCGCTGTCAAAGAATGAAAGTAACGAAATGAAACAAAAACGCATTCTTGAGGAGCTTTCCAGCGAAAATGCTAGAATTCGTGAGCTCTGCCATGAAGGTGGTATCGCGAATATTGGGGAAGAACTTATTGTAAAAGAGGAAACCAGGGTGAGGATATCATGGTCCAGAGAAAACTCACCAGCACCATCAACTTCCACATCGTCGACCGTACAAACTGTAGTTGATAATATAGCTACATCTGAGGCGGAGAAGGATGCAGATGATGCGGCCGTTTCTGAATGTCCTGCAGAAGGTTTAATTCAAGAAGGTGCCCGTAAGGGTATTGAGCCTCAACCCGTTTCTAGTCAAAGAAGTCAACGTGAGGTACAAACAATGATTATGAATCAAATTGTTTCGCAAGAGACTGTTCCAAGAGAAAAGTGAGTTTTTTTTTTTTTCAATGAAGTCTCTATCACTTACAAATGCTTAAATTATTTTTGCTAGAGTCTTCCCATCAAAGGAAATGCAAGCAGCTCTTAAAGTAATCAACGATTCACTTCAGAAATTCTCTTCAAAGTCCAGTGACCATAAGAGTGCTACAGCTGTTGTACAAATGGAATGGTTTCATATTTCTAGCACAGATAATGCGAATCCTTTAATTGTGGAGGATTATCTGGATTGCTTTGAAGAATTTTCCATTGCTTTACTGAAGTATATTGTAAATTTGGTGGACAACAATGTAAGAAAAATCAATTTTTATGACTGTGAAGTGAAGGTTAATGTTTTTTTTTTTTCTAATTTTTATGTAGGGTAACACAGCAATGCATTATGCAGTTTCTCATGGCAACTTTGACGTTGTATCCATTCTGCTGGATTCTAAGGTTTGCAATGTAAATCAAATGAATAACGCTGGATATACGTGTGTTATGCTCGTCTCGCTGGCGAAATTGAAGAATTCCGCTCATCGGACAGTCGTCCAACGACTGTTTCAGATGGCTGATGTCAATATACGAGCTAAAAAGGTTCTGAAATTTTCTATATACTCGTACATGCAGATGAACTTTAATTTACTTAAATTCTTTTTTTCCTTAGCACTGTCAAACTGCCCTAATGCTTGCTGTTTCCCATGGAAACTTGGATATGGTCGAAATGTTGTTAGGCGCTGGCGCTGATATCAACATACAGGATGAGGATGGTAGTACGGCGCTTATGTGTGCTGCTGAACATGGACGAGTGGATATAGTAAAGCATTTGCTATCGCAAACGGATTGCGATTCACTAATTCAGGATGTGGTGAGTAGAAAGAGTGGAATGAATGAAAGATTATTCGGTGCAAACAGACCATATAAGGTCTATGGGCTAGCTTCTTTTTGGCATTTGTGTTGTCCGTCTTCTATTATTCGAATAGAATGGAATGCAATGGAATGGATGGACAAATGGAAGGGTCCTGCAGTTTGATGCTGTAGCCGAAAGGCGGAGAGAAGGTTTCTCATGACAGGTATTATCGTCGAACGTTTGTCAAACATTCGCGCGATGATGTGGTGAGGACCTACTCTAAATACTCATATATCAGCATCACTTGCAGTACCGTTGGGCTTTGGAACACATAACTGAGTTGACTAAACTTTATGATTATATTTAATGCCAGAGCGGCTAAGTTTATTTCGAAACCGTTAACTCTGCTGCTTAGGTTTAAACGCACAAATATCACGCGTTCTTTCCCAAGAATTAAGAAAATATTATATCACCAATACGCTCAAAACGCTTATAAAAAGCTTTTTGATTTCAGCATTTTATTTCGTCTGAATTTCTGTGTGCGGTAGGCTTAGTCTGGGGTGTAAGAAGTACCAACAAAAATTTGTTTACGGTCACTCGCGAATGTTTGATAAACGTCCGAAATTAATGAGTGCCATGAAGAATGCTTCCGAATTTCTCCTTTTCGTCAAAGTCTTGAATTGTGCGCAGCGATGTGACTTTACATCGATTAAAGTATTTTAAAATTTTGAAAAATTCATGCTCTACTTAAATTCAACTCCAATCAACTTCAAAATTTGTATCCTCTACTTTACTTTCCATACAATCCCGAGTGAACCGAGGTCTCAATCACACAATCTCTCCAGTCAGCTTTATCTCACTGCTTCCAGTTTCGCACGTCGAGTTGACTGAGGCTGAGGTCCTCCTTCCTTCTGAAGGTAAGGTGTTACTTTATCGCGCTGTCCCTCAAGAATGAACCTTGGAAATTCTGTGAACCGAAGAGTTGACCCATATCCTAGTCAGATGTGTAAAGCGAATCGGCGTCTTAGTCAACATATCAGAAGCCATCTGGTAAGATCGATGTCATTATATAGCTTGTACAGTTCGTCGTTAAATCTTCTTTCCCATAAACCATCAATACATAAGGGAATAACACTCACTGGAAGAATTTTTCTCTCGAATCGAGCAAGGATTTCTTTATCCGCCTTCGACACAGTTCCTATTTTTGAGCCGTAGAGCAGAAGTGGGGTGATAAGGGCCTTATATAGGGCTTTCTAAATCGTCTTACTTCTCAATTGTCTTACAGCGGTATGCAAGATTTTTCTATTAATTTCTGTGCTCGTATAGTTATTAGTTGTTACAGTTGATATTGGGAAGACGAAGTCTTTGACTATCTGAAAATTGAACGGGTTGAAATTGGCGCTTAGACGAAGGGGTTGGTATATTGTATTCTTTCTAAATGACAGCATATGTATATTTTTCCTTCGCTTCGTATATGGCCAAATCCACTTTTGAAAATTTTACGTGTTAAAGAATTCACATGACAGTGCGTCGCCCTTTGTAAAACTTTTTCTTTAGAGTTCATGATGTTCTATCACATGTTTAAATACTATGTTGTCATTTCTTACGTTCACATTGAAATTCTCCATTAAAAGAACGATGTCCCCATCAGATCTTAGATTGTCTACTGCGCTTAGCTTCCACCGTAGCATTCTGAGTAGGTGCGTATCATTGAATGATTTGGCTTTTTGCTAGAATGTGTCGACATTCTACATATTGGGACATTGCGTGCCTTTGGGGTCAACAGCAGTTCCACGTCGGTTTCGTGAGTGCTTCCAACAAGTTTTGCAGAGTAGAGTAAAAGACTGTTATCTGTAATTGTAACCTGGACATTGTTACTCGGTCGTAGATGTCAATCCTATGCCGCACATATTTCCCTTCAGGTTCGAAAATCTTTTAGTTGTCAGGACCTTCTTTTCTGAAGTTGGGAAGAGTCTTCACGTTCCAGGATCCTATCGTTGTCGATAGCTTTTGGTCGTTAACATACAGTCCTTTTATTCTTTCAGTTACATATGTATATGTTTGTTACTTGATGGGCTACAGACTAACCGAGAGTTAACCTGTTTTATGAAGCAGGATGCTCGCCATTCGTCCTCTCCAGTACGCAATTTCTTTAAAAATTTTCAGCTGCCGCGTGGATATGGGAATAAGTTCAAAGTCTTACTAAAGAGCTGTGAAATTTTCGGCTGTAGTGTCTCTCTTTTTCGGTATTCGGCGAACCAAAATCTATTGAGCGATGCTGGTTCTACGAGGCCTTTGGTAGTCATTGTAGACACGAATCTGTGATAGTGCTCCAACATGCTTGCAGATGAACGTTGATTCTCATTTTGAATTGTTGTAGATTAAAACCTTCTTTTTTGAGTCCCTGTTAAGACTTGAATGTGCGTTTTCTTTTCCTGATGTCGCTTACATTCACATATTTAAGTTCCAAGCTTCTACTAGTACACAAGTCGGTTGCAAGCATTTTTTTTATGCTAGTAGAGCAGGCAAGAAATAACATACATATGTATGTATGTATGTATCTGCTTGTGTTTATCGCAGTTTGTAATCCGTTGCATGTTGGTACAGTCTCCTTGGAGATCGGAAGGGGTAACAAGCTTAAATCCAGAATATTTTATCACTGGAGGTGAAATTATGCCTTTTGTCCCACTCTAGTTGTACTGGTATGAAAAGTTACTTTAAAATTTTCGCAACCTGTCCTATTTCAATGTAATCTCCTTTAACTTCAATGCATTTCTTCCTTCTAGTCTGTAAAGCCTTCTAAGTCACAGGGGGCCAGATCAGGCAAATAGAGAGGATTTGGCAATAACTCGAACGGACTTCAGGCATTGTTTGACGCGACGCCTTTGGGCGTGCTTTATCCAGCTGAAACAAAACATACCTGGACGCGTTTTCTTTATTTTCTCTTACAGCCGATGTAACAGATCACAATAGTAATCGGAATTAATTGTTCGACCCTTGACAAAGGTAATCAAATATCGTGATTCCATATGAGTACCAAAAAATTCGATGCTATTATCTTATCCGCCGGTAATACTTGAACTCTGACTTTTTTCGAAGCTGTTGATCTAAATCTTCTCCTTTCTTTTGACTGGTGTTTGGACTCAGGATTATAGTGCCGAGCCAAGGTCACATTTCGTGTCGGTGTCATTATAAACTGGCCAAAAAATCACGTCATTGTCAGCCGATTAGGTTTTTGATGAAGTAAAAGTAAAATTAATTTATCCGATGTTTTTCTCTTTAGTCTTCCACACCGTGGGTCTCTTGTCCACTTTTGACTTCAGATACCCACTGTTTAGCTGTGGGCAGATTCCTTCATTCCATTTTTTATTAGCTTGCTTTACATTCTTTGCCTCACTTAAGCATGTATAGGAACCGAATTCCATAATTGCAACACAGGAGTGGAACTTCATAGAGTTACTCTTAGAGAGAAATAAAAATGTAGGTAGGTGCCAGTTTACAATCAAAACTACATATTTCTATGGAAGTTCTCGAACTTTTCAAGCAACCCTCGTAATTATGAAGTTCTGGTACCGGATGTGAGGTTTTGCTCTATATGTATATATTTATATTCTAATTTAAGACTTGCGTTTATTTCAGGATGGAAGTACCGCATTTAAAATCGCATGGCAAGCTGGTCATCGGGATATAGGTCTTCTTCTCTACGTTCACGAACAAATGTTGCGCAGTAAAATGCCAAGTAAACCCGAACAACGAACATCGTCGCTATCCCCACGGCATCATAAACGGCATCCATCACAATAATTAACTAACACAATAAGAATAAGCTAATGGATAAAGTACGACAACCGATGATAGCAGCATTTTAAGAAAGGAAAAACCCTTAAATCTCTAATAAGTACTAACAGATAATGTCTATTAACAAGCAACTGAAATGAAATGAAATTAATGAATTTCAACGATTGAATTGCACTTTTGCATTTAACGAAGAATAAAATCTGAAAAAGGATTACAATTATTAGACAACGGGACTCGAACATATCATTTTTATTTGTATTTGTAAAATATTTTGAATTAAAGTTGTTTCAGATACAATACAAATGAAAGCGCACCTAAATATCATAATATTCTTAAATACACACATTCCACATATCTGCGAACACGCATCGTAAAAGTGTACCCATTTTCAATAAATTGTACGATTTTAATTCAAAGATATTTAAGTGTTTACATTATGTATTCATAACAACAGACAAAAAAAAAATCGGCTTCCTAGCGAGTCCCATTTGGAAATTTGTTAAAAGTAGATTTTAAATGTGTTTTTATGAATTAAACATCGTCTTAGTCTTGCATTATAAAATATCTTTTCCACAAATGTGTATTTTTGTTTTTAAATAACCTACTTCTGTATAACATGTCCTTCCTTATGAACTAGAAAATTTCCTCAATTAAGCACTCATTAATCTCAACCTCTATACCACATGTCTACTTTCGACTTTTTCTAAAGCAAAAATAAATGTTTTATCTGTGCCTTTATTAATCTGTCAATATTGATGGAAAAAAAGAAGTATACATAAAAATAGAATATAATCCACACAGGTTGTTTTATAGAACAATTATACATTCATAAATGTTTATTGAAAATTAATGTACCACAAAGTTAAAGAAATAAAAAAAAAAACAAAAAAATGTTTGAAGATATATATTGTACGCGTAGTAGATTTGTGAAATAGAGGACACACATAATGTTAAAGAATTAGATCAAATGTGTTGTATCGGTTGATTGTTGTAAAAAGTAAAAAAAAAAGTTTTCTTAATTTAAATTTTAATTATTAATAATATAATGTACGTATACTTACTTATTTAGTTTCTAGCAATCGAAAAATGTTCTTATAAAACACGTTAAAGAAATGAGAAACCTGAAATTATTTGACTAAATGAATGAATTAAAACAAAGGGATGTATTTTATTTATTATATTTTATAACGGGTGGGCGATCTGCTATTTTTTCTTTAAATACGTGGAGTTTCTATGATGGCAACACTAACGCTTGCTTGAAATATTAGGAGATATGTAGTGCCAAGAAATACCGTGAGAAGGTATAACGTCGTAAGAGATCGTTAGAATTTTTGCCGAATGCGTGTCTCGAAATCTCTCCACGACTCCTACGTTGCCAGGTGAAGACTAGCGGCAACGCTGTCAGCATGCCATTAGAAACGCCGCAACTGATTTAATGGGTTTTACCCGGCCACCACCAGCAAACCTCTGGTTTGACGAGCAATGTACAAGGACATGCAGCTAAACAAAAGCGTGCAAAGCGGCGCTGTATAGAAAGACGAAGGCTTCTCGCGAGCTTCACTAGCAGAAGAGACGGGAGGAACTTCGGCTTCTTCAAAAGAAAAACAAAACAGCGCCAGAAGCGCGCAAGCGAAGATATTGAAAGATTATTCTGCAGAAAGAAAGTGCGGAAGTTTTATCAAAAGGAAATAAAAAATTTGTCAAGCCAACAATTTACTTACTTAACGGGCTCCCAACCCATGAAGAGTGCCTGCCTGAGACATGGGAGCCTCCATCCACTTCAATCCAGGTCACGCTGCTTCCAGTTTCCAGACTAAGCGCTCTGGCATCCGTAATAGCTTGGTCCCTCAAACGGAGGTTCGACCTTCCTTGTCGCCCCGAACCTGGGGGCTGGGATTCGGAGATATTTACATCTTGATGCAGCTCATAGAGTTCGCGGTTGTATCTTTTTCTCCATTCGTCGTCTTCGGTAGTGGGACCGAGTATAATTTTTCTCGAAAGTATTCAAATCTGCTCTGCTTTCCTGCTTAACGTCCAACACTTGGCACCATAGAGCAGAACTGGCAGGATTAATGGTAGACCATGCATTGAATGCATGAAGTTTTGAGCCCAGTTGTTTCGCCAAACCGAAGTAGCAGCGGTTTCCTTAGGTAAATCTGTAACGAAACTCGAACTGAACGGATTTGCTGAATATAGTGCCTTCTGTGCTGACGCCTGCCCTGTGCACTATACGTTCCAGCACTGGATTGAAGAAGTCACATGACAGCGCATCCTTCCCAAAAACTGGTACACGTTTGGAACAGTTCGGAAGTAGTACTTCTGCACATGCACATTGCATCGCGTGTTTTCCAGTGTAAGGCGACACAGCTGGAACAGATTGGGCGGGATTCCGAATTCGGTTATCACCATGTAGAGCTCACGATGATGAATGATTTAATATGGGGCTTTGAAGTCGATGAAAAGGTGATGAGACTTGACTAGAAATTCGTCAGTCTTTTCCGGGATTTCCTTAAATTTGGTCTATGGTCGTTCTGCCGGGCCGGAAGCCCCACTGGTACGTGCCGATGAGTGCGTTGCAGAAAGACTTAAGACGTTGACGTATAGGATCTTATAAGCGACATTTGGCAGGGACCCTGCAGTCCATGAGAGCCGGCGGCCCTGTTGTTCTACAGCTTTTTGATGGCTGTACCGACTTCTTCTATACTGAGGTGGGACTGTTTTTTCGTTCTTCACATTAAGCAGCTGTTGGAAGTACTGCTTAAAGACAAATACTATTCCCTCTGCTTCGGCGACTAGGCTTCCTTCACGTCAAAGAACATACGTTTCGGGCTTGAAACCAGGTGCCAGTTGCTTGGTTTTCCTGTAGAACAACGGATTCTTTTTGGGCGGTGGTTGGTATCCGACGGTGGTCTCGCCTACCTCTTTGATGATTTCGCGAACTGTAAATTCTGGTTCTACTCTGGCTTCTCCATGCGTGTTAAGGCGTCCAACGCTAAATTTCTTTTTCTGTGCGGTTCGCAACTTTTTCTCGTTGGACAGTCGAGCTCTGAATTTTGTTGCTAAAAGAAAATGGTCGCAGCCGATGTTGGTATCTACCTTATACCGCTCGAAAACAGATTCAAGTTTTTCAGTCTCACCGGGAGTGTGCAGTGTCTATCTCATAACTAGATATTTTTCCGTGGTAGAGAAGTTACCCCTTTGGCATAACCCCCAACCTGAGGGGCCCGCTAAATTGTTGACGAACCTCTAGTAAAAGGGGTCGGTTAGTAACCGATATAAGTAACCCAATTTGGGGATGTGAGCGCGACCGTTGGCCTATTAAGGATTCTTCCGCCACTCTTTCCAAGAACCTCACTAGTCCCTGAAAATCCTTGTAGCCCATATAGGGTGTAGTTTCCATTCTGGAAAGTTTGGCGCTGACGTGTTTATAGTGCTGCTATTTTCGTACCGCTGCCAGGCAGAATGAATCATAGACGATGATAGCCTAAAACTCCGCCCACATGAAAAAAACGAAGTGAATATAGCAATATTCAAGCTTAAATCCAACAATATTGCTGGACCTGACGGTCTACCAGCCGAGCGATTCATAGCAGCAGGAGATTACTTGGTAGAGAGCATACACTGAATCACTTCTAAGATTTGGTCAGACGAGTGTATGCTTGATGTATGGAATCTCAGCATCGTTTGCCCGATCCATTAGAAATGACCGCTTCAATTTCGCCAATTACAGGGGTATTAATCTCTCTAACGCTATACGAAATCTTATATGCCGTATTGTGAGAAATATCCTGCCAAGTCCAAGGAGCGCAGAAGCAGCTAAACAAAATCATATTATCAATTGCTTACTAACCCCGCGAAGTAATACTAAGCGGTAGTACCACAAGGAGAATAGTAGAAGTGAGCTGGGTGTGGAATTCGTACGTAGCTATATTCCTGGCATCTAGTATCAGTTTTCTAATCGTTTATGCTGGTAGCCAGAGCTACACGTATGTTTAGAAGATTACCACGTCCGTGGGATATCCATGGGATAAAAACAAAAAAAAAACGATAACGCTTTGGTGGTTGTTGAGTTACCACTGACTGAGTTAGATCAGTCAATTTCAGACCTCCATGGTGCCTAATTAAGCTCTTCATCGCTGAATCCTATTCTTGACGTTTTCGGAAAACCGAAAAGGACATTGAAGTAAGATGTTTGCATAGTAGCAAACTTACGAGCTTCCCTTCAAACACTCAAATTTTAACCTTAACATTTTTTAACTTATTGACATATCAACAAAGTATGGAATGAAGATGTCACTTTTATTCAATACGTACAAATAAGTTCACATTAGCACGTACAGCTATGATGATAAATAAAACAAAAAATGAGCACCCATCAACAGCTTACAGTCTCAGTATCCTATGTCCACGACCATCCTAACGTTGCCTGCTGTGATCCTCCTGTTATATGACATCAAATAAAAGCATCAAACCTGTTTTGAATTTTAAATGTCGTTTTTTTTTTTTTTTTTTTAATATGGTTCTGGCCAAATGTCTGCTTTAGAGGTAAACCTGAAAGTACAATAATATAAATCTTGTTCTTGAGTTTAAAGTTTAAAGATGTCAGCTTTCGGTGGGGGAAGACTTGCTATTCTTTCTGCTTCTAATTTTGCAGCAAGTTCATAAATAGAGTCTGGTGGCTCATGCTTCAAATATCGCGTATTGTGCATTTGCTTTATCTAAGATAACTTAATTCTTAATGTGCTTACCATTAACTGATTTAAATAGAATTCGTAGGCAATATTTCCTGTCTGAGGATCCACAGCAATAGCCAGCATCTCATCAAGTTCATCCTGAAAAAAAAACAACAAACTTTAGTGTTTAAAGAAGAGAATACTTGTAAATCTAATGCTAAGGAAGAGGCAATGAACACCTTATTGTATCCGTAGGTTAGGTTTTAGTGGCTGCAAGCTGGAATTCGCCAGCACATTTAGACCAATGGTAGGTCCATTGTGATACCACGTGGATCATGGGAGAAAGTTTCTGTCTACCTACTCGTTTAAAACCAATTAGAGCTTCTTATGAAGCGTAGGAGGCTCTTAATGTCAGTATTCATCAGGTTGCCTATTTCGTTATAATAGGAAGCTGCTAAGTGGAGTTTCCTTCTACGGGAGAGAGCTGGGCAGAAACAAAGAAGGTGAGGAATACTTTCCTCCTCTTCTTCATCAATGCAGCTTCTACAAAAATCGTTCCCGAAGAGGCCTAGCCTTGTAGCATGCTCGCCTATAAGACAGTGTCCAGTGACGACACCTAGTGTGGTGCCGATATGCAATCTATTAAGAGAAATCAAAATCTTAGAGCGTTTTAGATCCAGCTTTGGCCAAATCTGTTTTGTCGCTTGACATGATCCATTTGTCCACCTACTATTTGTACTCTTAACAGCATCCTGCTTAAGTTTAAGTTTTCGAGTAGCGATTGGAATACCTAAGGTGCCGTTGTCCGGCAAGATGGGTATAGTTGTTCCTATTCTGGCGAGTTCATCGGCCTTACAATTGCCTGGAATGTCTCTATGTCCCGGCACCCAACACAGGTGAATATTGAACTGCTCAGCCATCTCCACAAGAGACGAACGGCAGTCTAGAGCTACTAAAGAATTTATAGAGGTCGATTCCAGGGATTTGTTTGCTACCTGGCTGTCTGAAAAGATGCGGATATCTTTAGCAGATATCACGTTTTTCTTAAGCCAAGATAGGGCTTCTTTGATCGCCATTATTTCCGCCTGGAACACGCTACATTGATTTGGAAGATGGAAAGAGAGCTTAAGGTTAAGCCTATCATATATGATAACTGGAGAAGAGAGGACTGGACAGGATGCCTGGAAGACTATCTCAGCTAAAGTTACGAATTAGCTTGCTAGTGAGAGCGATGGAGCAGCTAAGGTATGTAGGTGACTCAAATAAAGCCCAGCGCCCAATAAGGCCCAGTGCAGATTGAACGGGCAAATTGAACTTCCGAGCAGATAGAAAGTGCTTTGAAGGCAGTTCAAAGGGGTATTTTGTCACAACACAACGCTTCGAAGAGATTTGGTATACCCCGACGAACTCTCAGTACCAGCTTAACGACGAGAAATCAATGTCCAGAGTTGACCAAGGAGATCCATCTAAGAGGTTTGTTCGTTCAGAAGAAGTAGGTATGCCTCTTAAGCCGAAAATGGTACGGTTCCACGACTATGCGTTCTGCAGAGCGCACGAATTTCATAACAGTTTTAATAATGATAAATCCTTGGCTGGTAAAAAATGACTTAATTCATTTCTATAGAGCCACCCAGAACTGTCTCGGTGAAAGTCTCAAATGATAAACCCAGCAAGAGCCCAGAAATGAAATAAAGACATCTCGCTTGATAAATAACTAACTAATGCATTCAGAGGAAATACTTGCATAAAAATGCGTGTGGGCCTTATTAAGAGCACATGCTCTTAATATTACAGATTAACAATAAGGTGGGCCTTATTTGGGTCAATTACCTTACAGTTGAACTCACGCCCCACATAGAACATGATTGACGCCACCAAAGAGTGTTTCTTCGAGTTCCTCGATAATGCCTTTCGAGCAATATTCTAAATGTGACATTAAAATCACGTTAATCGATTTTAACGCCAAGATAGGAAAGGAGGGCATCTTTGCCTACATGCCACCATATCGGGCAATGGACTTAGGCTTATTGATTTTGCTGCGGATTAAATGTCACTATAGCAAGCACTTGGTTTCCTCATCTCTTGATCATGAAACGATCAATCAAGCGAATCATATTGTTATTGACGCCTCCCGTATTCTGGAGTATTCCGAACCTTCGGAGCAGCCAACATCGACTCGGATCACTACCTTGTTGTTGCAGCCAAGTTACGAATGCGGATATCTAAAGTACCAGAACAAAGAAGAATTACTGTGAGAGAATTTAACATCGAAAAGCTGCAACTTATGTGCGGGGTTTCGCTCAAGCACCATCAAAAAGCCTCTGGTTTGACAAAGAGTGATGCAAAACACATGCACCTAAACAAGTGACGTTAAGAGCGGCGCTGCAAGGAAGGGCGAGAGTTACTTGTGAGTTCTCTAAAAAAAAAGTGAATCTTTTTGCCAACAACCTGATCGGTTCCTATTTAGTCCTGGATTGTGAAATCGATCAAATTTTCAAACTCTGGCAGATCCTGGAAGAAATCCTTCACCATCTCCTTATCAATTTTAAATCCGCATATGACAGTATTTATAGAAGCGAGCTATACAGAGCCATGTCTAGTTTTGGTAACGCATTAAAACTCGTCTGCTTCATAAAGGCTGGTAATGACCTCACTCATACCTTTGATGTCATTAGAATTTAGACAAGCTGACGCGCTGTAATGGGACATATTCAACGTCATGAAAACATTATTCGAAATAGGTATAGCAGTAAACGATGGCAAAACAAGGTCTGTGCTGTCAACAAGAGGCACACAACATCGACGAATCAGACGGGATGTCCAAGTGTAAAACTATAGCTTCGGGGGGACTAAAGGACTTTGTCCACTTTCACTCCACTATTACATCTGAAAATAACATCATCAATAATCGCTATTTGGGCTGAAAAGCCAATTGAGTAGCATAGCCCTGTCTTCAACAACTAAGGAGGCTCTGTACAATACCCTTTATCATCCAAGTCTTACTTTATGACGGAGAAACATGAACTTAATCGAACATGATGTCCTTTTGTGGAGAAGATTATACGAACTGCACAAAACCCCAATAAAAACAAACTGTACATTGGACATTTGGGATTGAAAGGGATATGTAAAGCTTCTCCGGCCCTCTCATTGAGTACGCACCGGAGGCAGTTAATTTAAAATTGTGCTTAACATAAACCCAAAATGAAACTTAATCTAAGCAAGTAAAGTCCCTTAATGGCCCACGTAGGCCAAACATGAATAGTATTTAATTAAGGTGAATTGTTTGAAACAAATTTCATAAAAATCGGTGCTACGACTATTAAAGCTTAGCAAGGCATACGGGTTTATTGCATATACGATCTGGTTAAAGTTATGCGGTCCCGCTTCCAACACAAACCAAGTGCACCGGTACTTCCTCTGTTTCTCTTTCCCCTTCTTTGAAACGCCCGTGCCCTGAGAAATCAGCATAAGGGTATACCCCCCTTGGCGCGCGATTATAAAAAAAAAACTAACCTGAGAAAACGGCTCGCCTTCTTCCATCATTACTTTTGTCATATATTCTTTCGTCAGGTAGCCTATACCATCAGGGTCTAAGACTCCGAATGCTTCAAATAGCTTGTCTGGTGTAGCTGGTTCCATTCTGTAAGAACAAGAAAGGCTTAAATTGAGCGTCAACTAAGAACAATGTAAAATTTAGATCCATAAGCGATCAGATATTAGCTCGAAAATAAGGACACTATCAAAGGTTTTCCTTAAAATTTGGACATGTCTCGACTGCATTACAATCATAACCGATCGCATTTGAACCAAACTTATCAACATTCCTTAACTACTTAACTACTTTTGTACTTACTTTCTTTCGGTCAAAAGCGCACATACATGGGGTAGAAACCTCGACAAATGTATATTACCCCTAGAATCCTCAAATTCAGTTGCTGAAATAACCTCATTGATTTCTTGCTCTGAGGGAGCACATCCTAAGAATCTGAGAATTGTTCCAATCTCGCGAACATCAACCGTCTTATTCCCAATTACATCGAACAACGAAAAAGCTTCGGCGACTCTTCTCTCCAGGTCATTGCTGATCGTAACTTAAAAGAATTTTAAAAAATGTATTTGAAAAAAAAAAAACAAAAAAAAGAAAAATCAGAGGAATCTTACCCGGAATATCTATTTCCATTTCGATTTCGAATTGATTGATCAAACAAAGTTTTCCCTCGTAGTACAGGTAGATTTGAAAATTTTTTTATTTCCATAGTGAATTGTGTTTCTATTGAAAATATCGTTGCTAAGCTATACAGAGTCACGGAACTTCTCATTACTTTGGGAGGTGTTGGGTAGTTGCTCACAAAAACATCAATTCCAGGAAATAAATGCAAACGAATAACAAAGGCATTCTGGAAGCAAAACTCCCGATGGATATTGGCTTCGCTAAGTTATGAGAAAGAGGCAATTGTAGCCGAACACTTTGCAGCTCTGTTCGTAAGTCCTACTCCCACGTCCTCATGGTGGCATCTGGGAACTGGAAATACGTGGGGGCGAGTGGTGAGGTTTCTGTGCTAGGCACCAGGATTAGTAATGGTTGGTCTGTGACCTAGAAGGTCGCAACCATACAAACAACGCGACATTTGGCCTCGGATATCGGCGGATAGTATGTTGAAGACCTTTATTTACTTACTAAAGGTGGCGATCTAGTACGAGGTGGACCTGGGCCTCAACCAAAAAGAGTCTGCAGCTAGATCGGTCTTTAGCAAGGTTCCTCCACTTACAAATGCTAGGTTGGTTGAGGTCCCCTTCCACTTGCGTGCGCCACATGTGTCCCGGTCCTCCCCTAATACATCGCTTTCGAAAATTCGAAAGGGGCGGAGTATCAGTGTCCATACACTCTACATGACCCAACCCACCCACCTCAGTCGTAGAATTTTCACTCATCTGCCTAAGTCGATGTCGCTGTACACACAACGTCTATGCAGATGGGACCGAAACTCACTCCCCTTGAAACAACCAAGAGCAACCTCATCCACTTTCGGCTTTACTACTCAACTATTCTAAGCCCAAAGAAACAGCAGTTGGAAAGGGCTATTCTTTGTTTGATCTCACCGCTGACGTCGTTTTCTGAATCAATAGTGGAGTCTAGGTAGGCAAAGTTCCTAACTACCTCAAAGTTATATCTATCTACGGTGAGGTTTTGTCCGCGATTTCGGTGTTGGTTGTCCTTTTGCTGACAGCACATGCCTGCCCTCAATTACCATTAAATCTATCTTCGCCGCTTCCAACTCAATACTTACGAAAGTGCCACTATGTAATACCCCGCTACGTTCGTCCGATTATTTCAATATCATCGGCGTACGTGAGTAATTCCACCGACTATTAAAAGATTGTGCCTCTGAGTCTTGCACTATTCTTTCAAGAATGTTGTAAAAGAAAGTTGCATGACAGCGCGTCGTCTTGTCTGAATCCTTTTTTGACATCGAAGGTCTCGGAGAGTTCTTTACTGACCATAATAGTGCAGCGTGGATTCTCCATCAAAATACTGCGCAAATGGACGACTTTGGCAGGTATGCCCAACTAAGCATTGCTCTGCATAGCTACATATATAGAGACAAATGCTGTCATACGCGGCCTTGAAATTCAGGTGGTGGGTATCGATTTGAAGTTGCTGCTGACCGCTCAGGCTGTTGTTAACCAAGTCATCGCGTGCCGCTTTGAATACCTCGGCAGCTACTCCGGCAGCTTCAGCAAGTTTAAATATTGCCATCTTCACTTCGCCCAGGTCGGGTTGACGGAATTATTGGTCTTCATCATCTAGGTTGAATGATTCATTCTGTCTGACAGTGGGATTCTGTTGTTTCTGTTGTCTGCAAAAACGATTCTTTCATATCCTCAGAATCGACTGCGTCTCTACTACGATGTTCTTTTGATCAAGAATCTGGCGTGGGATTGATGCTGGCGCCAGCGGCACGCAAAAGCCCCATATCATGGACACACCATAGAAAAATTACCCTTACCTAGGACGCTCCAAAGAAAGAAAAAGATAAGCTGTGAAAAGCGTTTTTGTAGCTGGCGCAGAAAAGTTTGTCGGTACAAGGCAGTGCAATACCAAGGCAGTACAATACCACAGCTACCTAATACCTAAGACTTAAATCGCAGCTGCCTCAGCAGTAGAGAAAGTTAAGCTAGAATTCCAATATCGCATGAAGAGGAAAGAAGTTCAGCGTAGTGTGAGGCATGGCAAAGCAATCATGGTTACGTCCTTACAGCACAGGCAGCAAGTAGATATTTTTGGTGTTCCACGGACAACTGGAAAGGTACCTCAACTCAACCAACTTGGTGGGCTCAACTGGATACTTACTTATTCAACGGGACCCGCGAAGAGTATCAGTCTGAGAGAGTGTAGCCTTTCATTTTCGACGATCTCGTACACGTTAGTTCCAGTCGTCAATACCAGGTACTCCGGCATCTTCGATAGCTTGCTCTTTAAAGCAAAGGTTCCTTCTCTGCTTAGTTTTACGTTGCAAAGCTTTACTTTGCGCATCTTCTGTCATATTTTTCTGACAACACACATCTTAACCTGGAGGGCCAGTTTCACTGAAAAGATAAAAACACTTAAGACCAGATGCCGGCTAAGCCAATGTCATAAGGCAATTTCATCTGTTTTCGGTGGCCCGGATTTAGTCATGGAAACCCTAATTTCAAATATGTCAGAGTAGCTATAGATGCCACAGTTGATCCCGCCAAGAGAATTGTATCACCGCACATTCTCCATTTGAGGGCTCTTGCTAGACTTCTGAGACGCCGTTCACCCAGTCGGATCTAGAAGAGATGCCTCGACCAGCTTAGTACAAGCGTGCCAAAGTTCCTCTAGATATGCGTAGATATGCGTGCACATGTCCATGTATTCAACTACATCTGTTTCGGGCTCAGCATACACTCATCTTTATTTCGCCATTGGATATCTGTCCAGAGTAGTATGTTTATAGCGGTTCTGGCGCACAGGGAGCCGGGAGCAATTTTTATCTCGTGTGGTTCTAGCTTGTGCTGTTATCTACTGCCATCTATTTATGATACTACGCTCCTGTAATATGCCTTTGTTCATGTAGGAACTGGAGTAAAGAGTTATTTATAGATTGCCTCGTCATTGTTTATGATTTGAGATTTTAATGAACTAGGGTAATTGCTTACTGTTATCAGTAGAGTTAGGACGTATGATTAGGGGGTGACCATACGTTACATTCTATTATTTGAAGATTTTGCCAACACACCAGCAGCGCCAACAAATACAAAAGGAAGGATATTTCCTGTGATCTTTCCCTAGGTCCGCCTTGGTGTTGTACCCTTGCTCATCTTAGTAACAGTCGGACCCTCCTTATTGGTTTCGGTGCCAGGTGCGTCTCTACCTATGGGTGAAATCAAACGAAATAAAAAGGTGGATGTGCTGGCTACGTCAGTGACCAATTATTATGAATTGCACATCTGTTGAGATTTTGCACACATTCAAAATCCTGTCTTCTTACATGAATGGTAGCGCAACCTAGTGAGTACTAATCAAAGGTTTCAATTTTGAAAGATCGAACTTACTGTCCGCCATAATAAACCATATTAAGCTATAGAACTTGTTCAGGAGTTGTTCTCAAGGTGTACAGAATCTGTTTAAAGGTAGTACGAAAGCTGTTTCAGGCTATTTAGAACCTGTGTAGATACAGTAAGAAGCCATGTTACTAAAAACTTTTTGCGTGGATCAAATCTTATCTATTAGAACGGCAATACAAAGTCCTCTTTAGATGCTCGTATCCGACCCGTATAGTAGCCACCTTGGTCCTTTGATATTTATTTTGTCCATCAATGACGTTGACTGCATCATCGAAAACTCTTATTTGTCTATCTACGTCCATGACCTGAAAATCCTTAGGCACATTTCCTTCCCGCTGACTCTCACCCACTTCAAGACAATTTGAACATCTTTTCAACCTGGTGCCAAAAGAATTTCCTTGAGCTCAATGTCAACAAATGCCAAGCTATAACATACTCCTGTAAGCGTCTCCCAGCAGTCGCTAGATCCTATGTTATCTGTGACGAGGCCGTTCTTTCTGTCCTTTCATTGCGTGATATGGGTGTTACAGTGTTGCCGCTAAAAAAATGTGAAAAAACAGGAGATATCCTGTTGGACTTACTAAAGTAACAGGAGATTTAAAATTGTCTTTGTCTAACCACTAAACACGAGGTTTTTAGTAATATAATATCTATTTTAAGTGGTACGTTTACTTACTTACTTACTTAGGTGGCGCTACAGTTCGGAGTGAACCTGGGCCTCAATCAACAAGCCTCTCCAGTTAGCCCGGTCCTTAGCTAACTGCCTCCAGTTGCGCACTCCAAGTTGGTTGAGGTCCCTTTCTACTTGTGCACGCCACCTTAGGCGAGGTCTTCCTCTACTGCGTTGTCCCTCCGGGTTAGATTCGAAGACTCTGCGGGCCGGAGCATTGGTGTCCATTCGCTCTACATGTCCTAGCCATCTTAGGCGACTGATGCGCAGTTTTTTGACTAGGTCGATGTCGCTGTACAGCTCGTAGATTTCGTCGTTGAATCTTCTCCTCCAAAGCCCGTCAACGCAAACGGGACCGTATATCTTCCGAAGAATTTTTCTCTCGAAGCGACCAAGGATATCTTCATCCGCTTTCGACAGAGTCCATGCTTCAGCGCCATAAAGCAGGACTGGGATGATCAAGGTCTTGTACAGAGTCTCCTTAAATGTTCGAGATAGGGCCTTACTACTCAATTGCCTTCTCAGCCCAAAGAAACAGCGATTGGCAAGAGTAATTCTTCGGTTAATTTCCGCCGAGATGTTATTGTCAGAATTAATAGCAGAGCCAAGGTAGACAAAGTCCCTTACTACCTCGAAGTTATAGCTGTCGACTGTGACGTTCTGTCCGATTCGTCGATGTTGTGTGTCCCTTCTTGTCGACAGCATATACTTTGTTTTGCCCTCATTTACAGCTAAACCCATTTTGGCGGCTTCTGTTTCGATACTAGCGAACGCACCAGTGACAGCCCGCTGTGTTCTGCCAATTATGTCGATGTTATCCGCGTAAGCTAGTAGTTGCACAGACTTTTGAAAGATTATGCCTCCGGTGTTGGCTTGTGAGTTTCGCACAATTCTTTCAAGAATGATATTGAAGAAGTCACATGACAGCGCGTCGCCTTGCCTAAATCCTTTTTTGACATCGAAGGTCTCGGTGAGGTCATTACCGACCTTGATGGAGCAGCGAGCGTTCTCCATCGTCATCCTGCACAGACGAACGAGTTTGGCAGGGATGCCAAAACTAGACATGGCTCTGTATAGCTCGTCTCTATAAATGCTGTCATATGCGGCCTTAAAATCGATAAAAAGATGGTGAGTATCGATTTGGACTTCTTGGGTTTTTTCCAGGATCTGCCGGAGTGTGAAAATTTGATCGACTGTGGACTTTCCTGGCCTGAAACCACACTCATAGGGGCCAATCAGGTTGTTGATGAAGGGTTTCAGGCGTTCACACAATATGGCAGATAAGATCTTGTACGCGATGTTGAGGAGACTGATACCTCTGTAATTGGCGCAGTTGAGTGGGTCTCCTTTCTTGTGGATCGGGCAAACGATGCTGAGGTTCCATTCATCAGGCATACACTCGTCTGACCAAATCTTGGAAATGAGTTGGTGTATGCTCTCTACCAAGTGGTACGTTTATTAATATATGTAAAAAGGAGCGAGCAGTGGACGTACTCGAGGTCTATGTGTAAACATCTTATCACCGCAGTGTCCCCCCAATCGATGATATCCGAACGGACAAGGAACCTTCACGGGATACAAAGTATTTTATTTAAATAAGAAAAGAGATGAATAATAAATAACAAAAGCTTAAAACTCAGAGATTCATAAATTTTTGATATTGAATCCAGCTTGAGACAGAAAAATGTTGAGAAATTACTTGTAAGTTTATTGATTTGAAATTATTATTACCAAATTGAAACAATTTTTGATTGTGAAAAGGATGGACATGCTCCCCAAGTTCTGCCCAAACATTTTGGTTAATATAAGTAGGCAGGAACTGAATTTAAAATTCGAATTTGCAGTGTTGGGTTAAACCAAAATGACGAAATGTCGTTAAAAATTTAGTATTGGCTATCATGGAAAAATATCTATTTACTATTAAAAAAAGCTTTACTCCCAGCACAAACCATTTTTCGGACAGAAAGAATTTACTACAGATGACGCCTCCTTTGTAATAGTCGGTTGTAATCCTCGGCAGCAAAAAAAAAAAAATAACCTTGTCCTCGCGCAACTATATTTTGATGTCATTTTCGGTAACGACTTCCGTCCCATTTAGTTTCAAATCCCTCCGTATTCGTGTGTCAGGGGCTAGCGATAAGATGTTTACACATCAAAAAACACATTAACAAAAGTCAAATCAATAAAAATCATTAAATACTTCAAAACAAAGTTAATAAATTTTTTATAATTTACCCGCACTCAAGGGGTTATGAATACCCTTGAGTAAGCAGAATTCAAAATACGGCGTAACCTCCTTTATTCAACCACATTTTTATCAGCCTGCCAGGCAAGGATGGCGTATACTTCTTGCAATCATCTAGAGGGAAAGAGTACCAGTTTTCCTCAAGTATACTTTGAAGTTCCGGTATATTCCTAGCCGCTTTTACCGAAATTTCTATTTTTAGCCTAGCCCAAACGTTTTCAATTGGAGAAAAGTTCGGGCCCTGCGGTAGCCACTCAAGAACGTTGATATTTTCATTTTATAGATACTGCTGAACAATTTTAGCAGTCCTTAGAAATCGTTGAAAGAGTTATTAACAATGTAACACAAGAAATGTGCTAAAAATTCTCTGGGAACAGGAAATAGTAGATTTCACTTTTTCAGAGCTCAAAATAAAAAAAATAAAGAGTAAGTAAGATGCCTATTTTGTATGGGCTTACTGTAATCTGCAAAGCATTTTCGCTTCTAAATAAATTTAATATTTGAATTCCAAAGAGTAGTATTTATGAACACCTTTTGTTTTCAACTGCGTGGTTTCAATATTTGCTTAATGAAAACATAGAAAACTCGATTGAGCTAGATTTAGTTATTTTATAGCTCGATATGGTTCGTATATATGCTATAAGTCTGCCCAAAGTGCCTGAGCTAAGTTTTGGTAACAACCTTTCCACTTCAGGGGATATTTTAACAGTTCTCTTTAATGGTTTCTACACTTGAAGAGCATGACTGTAAATATGTGGCTCATCTATGACTAAAAGAATTCTGTACTCGTAATATTTTCATGTCATAATTAGGAGGAATTTCAAGTAAAATCCATCAAATTAACTCCGTACATAAACACCCACTCAAGGATTAATTGAAATCTACCTGGTGTTTGCCTGAAGTGTGGGGGGATATTGTATAAAATTTAAACCATTCAACATTTTTATTACAGTCATTTCGAAAGGAAAATAAAGGAGTCAGGGAGAAGAACAGAATTGGAAACATGGAGTGGGAACCAAACTGCTGCATTATAATTTTCTCCGAGGCGAGGTCCTCATGGTTATCGCCCTGAATTACTTCTTTCCGGATGATGGGGGCCACAAGCATGTTCGCGAGTTTAATCGTCACAGAAGGGTAGTGACCGTGGTCATGACATCTGTTATTTACTCATATTCCACACTATTGGCTCGAGATAATTGGTTTTGTTTTCTATTCGAACAAAAGTTACCAGGCTAAAAGAAAAGCGAAAAAGGAATGTCGTTGGGATTTTTTTTTACTGTAAGAGCAAGAACATTGAAACGTTTTGAAAAATGTGAGTCTGAGTTTTAATGACAAGGACAGTACAGCAGAGGCAGTCAGATAATGAAATTGCCAGAAAATTCAAATGGGAGACTCGTTTAAGAAATACTTTTGGTAAATTTAAAGACCACAGAGGTAAGCACGATGAGAGAAATAAGGAAAAGACAATCTGGATAAGCAGTGATAATTATTTTGGGGGAAATTTCAACCATTAACAGATCCTTAAGTGAATTAGAAAACTTTATGATTGCATTCAATTAGGATTATACGGGCGACTTAAATAGGAAATTTCGCTAATGGCGATTGTATATATTATATTCTAAAATGTCCCATTAAACGTTTTCTATCTTATGCGACGATTAAACTAGTTTATTCGCTAAGAGCTGAAAAGTAATTTGAACTTTTAAGTTAAAAAAATTCGAAGTAGTTTAAGTTGTAAGTAAAATCTAGAAGTGAGTTTGAATATATTACACATTTTAGTGCGTCCTTCTTTGGCGAAGGCGACAGTTGCAACACATTTTGTTCAAATACTCGAATGTTGTTCAAGAAATAAAAAAATTTAAGTTAAAGTTGTTTGAAGAAAATATCAACATTGACAAGAAATTTACTTATTTTCCATGGTGCTTCAGTCCGAGCAGGACTCAGGCCTTATTCAACAGGTCTATGCAGCCAACGCCATACTTGCTAATATCACAATTTGACGAGATGGTGACGGTGGATTTAGTATAAGCGTCTTTGGGAAGACACACATCTTTAAACCAGCTTCTGTTCAAGCGACGTGGCCGCTTCATAAACTATCTCATAAGGCTTGTGAGAATAATCCTGGTGGACCATTACACGATTGGCTGTCGTATTATGAAAGTCGTTTTGAGCCCGGTCAGTCATGTTTAAATGCCGTACATGAAGAGACCCAGTGAAAATATTTCTTGGGGAAAAAGAATAAGGAAATCGCCGATTCTACCTGGAAACCTTATGATAAAACACGATCGGATTATGTATGTAAGATCCGTTATCATTTGCACGCACCTTTACCACCGTTGTGTTTCTGGAATGGCATCGAAGAGTGGTATTCATTCATTCTACATGTCCCATTCGTCGTACTCAATATGTTCGAATCCGTAAAGCTACTTCGAAGTCTCTGTACAGCCCGTAAAGGAGGACAAGGAATTACTCTCGACTTTTTACTCTCAAATCGCGGGGCTTTGGGCTAGGTTTTGCATGTCCTTTGAGAATGACAGCATGTACATACATACATACTTATTGTTGGTCACGCTCACTGTCAGACCCATTTTTGCTGCCTCTATCTATGTGGATATTTGCAAATGCAGTACGGACAGCCCAATGTATCCCTTCTATGATTTCAATGCCATTGTCGTATGCAAGTAGCTGAGCTGACCTATGAAAGATTATGCCACTAGTGTTAACGGTGAAGTTTCCACAATCTTTTTGAAAAAGTCACATGCACTGTTGTGTTGTATTATCTAGAATTCGTTTCGACATCTAAGTTCTGGATGCATTCATTTTTGACATTTATGAAGTTGTGACTCCAAGTTTGTAGAGATTCCAAAACTATAAATAGCTTGTCTCCAAATGCATTATTGATTTAAAACTCCAGGGTTACTTCCAGGATATGCGGGAATGCGAACATTTTCTGAATGACTTTCCTGCTGATAAGGAATAACAAAGTTGTTGGCGGATGGTTCACATAAATCCGCAAAGAATATTTTACACGCAATGTTTAATGACCATATTATTCATTCCGGGTGTAAATCAGGTTTGAGTGAACTTTAAGCCCGACTATTTAATCCGCATTTTTTTAAGTCGAAAATTTAAACCTATGCTCATAATATTCACTCAAAAACATGCATTAAACACGGTGAATTAAAGATGCATTTAAAGTGGATTTAAAACAGTTTAATCTCATTTTCAAACCGTTTTAAACCTACTTATTGTCACATAAAATGGCATTTGACAGGTGTTTACCATTTATTTTGCGCTTATTGATTATACTCGTGCGTGTCGCTTGAAATTAATTTGGAAGTGAGAAAATTTAATTTGAAATTAATTTGATTAGTATTTATTCGTTTGTTTGTGTGTTGTTTCGTGCTTTCGCAGTTTTTTTTTTAATTTTCAGTGCAATGAGAATTCTTGGGGGGCATTTGACTGACTGAAAATGGTTTGTTTATCAGCAGAACTTGGCCACCGAGCGACGACATTTTCAATTCGCAAATTAGCATGGGAAATCGTCCGCACGTTAAATGACAATAAAATCAACTAAATAAAAGCCAAAAAAAAAAAATTTTATTTATAAATAAAAAAATGTATACGATAACACCCCCCGGCAATATCATGTACAATCAATGGTTCTTGTTCTGTCTGTGGCATGCGGATGATAGCGTGGAGGTGTCACAAAATGGCATCGCACACTGGTGGCGAAATATTAGCAACAGTAGGTTGCGAAATACCTACATACATACATATGTATAAAATCAGCTGCAGCCTGCTCCTCATTGCCGCACGTAAACAGACGAAACACCGCCAACAACTTATGTTCGGCTGTAAGCTCTCGTGATCGTGACCTAGAATGAAAGCGAAATAAATAAAGCGATAACGGTATCTAATGAATAACATACCGACGTCTATTATCATCCAATTTCTGTTGAATTAACAAAGCCGCAAAATGAATCTTTTTTTAGCCGAAAATACTTACGGAAATTCACTTCATCTTAATCGTCGACGTAAGCTCGCTTATGCATTCGATACATTCGATGAGGAGGACGCTGGTTCACCATCTGCTGTTCTAGCAGCTCTTCCCGAAATTCGTCTTCTGACGATGAGGACATCAACATTTCCTCAACTTCACGAATAAACTCACTCTGGTGTAATGAGACAATTGGAACGATATGTCGTTGGGTAGCTAACGCCGGTTTGCAACTTGCCTATCATAAAACCGAAGCGGTTTTTATTACAAGTTAAGTAGGAAAGTTCGAGAAACGATATCGCTTAGAGTCAGAGGGCATGAAGTGTTTATTAAGTACCTCGGAGTGATTACGCAAGCAAAAATCCTCAAAAGTGATGAATGCACTTTCACGGCTAATGAGAAATATCGGAGGCCCAAACAGAATAAAAGACGTCTTATCGCAAAAGCAGTCAGTTCTATTAATATGTATGTACGCAACAAAAATATGGTCTTGTGCGTGGAGTTAAATCGGTCCACCGTCTCAGCGCGTTCAAACTGTCTCAAACGATGTTATTCTCGTCGTGTGTTCAATGCTACCCATCGACTTACTCGCTGAAGAAATTGAAAGACTTAAAAACGAGCGAGTTCAAAATTGCTCAGTAGACGACGAAAAAGGAAGATGCTAAATGAATCACAGTATTGCAACTTTGGAACGGCAGTAGATCGAATTCTCAAAAGGAAGGTGGACGCATCGTCTTATGCCAGTGATTGATGTATGAATGAAGCCGGTCCATGACCAAACGAACTTTTATCTCAACGAACTCAGTCTCTGACGGGACAGGACTGCTTCAGAGAATATCTTTTCAAACGCAGACGCGAAATTATCCAAAATTGTGCGAATGTTTCGGAAAACGCGGAGCATGTTTTCTTTTATTGCCCACGACATGAAACCGAGGGAATCGCCCTCCGGAATCAATTTGGGGAGTGGCCGAACTCCCGAAAATGTTGTAAACTACATGCATCAGAATGACGAGAACTGGACAATCGTAAGTAACATGGCGGCAGGCATACGCAGCGATCTTAGGCGTGTGGGTTACTACGTAGGCGTATTCCTGACATCGATCCTTCAGGTTTACATGCATGCCAGTAGCCCGCATTAAACGCCAACCAGGTCTATACAACCGAGCTTAAGTTCGGGTTTAACAAGTGAATATCATGGACTTGGGTTTAATTTTCTTCAATCCGGAAATAATTTTTAGCCCGGGTTAAAGCGAGTGCATAGTATGGATATGAGAGACTTTTTTCTCTACAGCCGGCGTAGTTTATTTTCCTTGCAGGCTTCTGCTCATGCTATATAGTGTATACCTCTGGCATGTTCGTTTTGGTAACATTTTTAAATATCATTCCCACTACATACAAATTAGTAAACACAATCGGATGCTACTCGTGTTCATCCTGCTAATCTCTTGCTTCTGCTCATAGAGGTCACGCGCCGCTCGCATCCTCTTTTACTGTGCCGCCATCTATGCGTTCTATTTCGTTGTATGGACTTGCCGGCGCTCAAGAACCTGGCACATCAGATGTGGCATCTCTTATGGGGTGCTTAAAATGCTGCCACTGGTCGTCTGCAAGATATCGCCCTTGTAGCTCTTTGATGTTCAACTTGTGCACTGATAAGCGATGACTGGGAAATCCGCATTCGACACCTTGCCACAAGTTCATAGTGGCCCACATCTGCCTTGACTCCTCTAAAAGTCCGGGCATATAGAGTAGTACTAGTTTGGCTTGCATTAATCTAGAGACCGCCAAGTCCTCTTGCGAATGTTGAGGTACGTGAAAACGTGTGCTTGCCATTAGACCGTTGTGGGATGTGGTGTTGTGAAGACTGTATTTTCCGTACCAAAGATGTCCTTTTTTTCTTATGTCGTGTCTATCACATTGCTCATAATTGTATCTTATAGAGGAACTCATCGAAGCAATATTTGTTAGCACTACATGTCTCCTCTGTAAGGGCCTGCACCCTAATAAGACTTAAGTTGGTAGATTTCGTCTCATCTGCCGCTGATGCCAAATCCGCACCCAAATAGATCTGTTTTTATTCTCTGTAAACTCTGCGATAAAAAAAACAGTAGTTCGTCAGAATATAATATGCAAGGAGCAACTGCATCACCATAAGCTATGGAAGAGATTCCATAGATTCTCTCATTGGATCTGCTTATCAAAAAACCACCGGCTTTTAAAGAAATTTCAGCTGCACCGTTAAGGTAACTGGCACTGGTGGAATTGGAAGGGTACTGGACGTGAATATGTTTTGGATGCGATAAGGAGAGATCGTGTTACTGAAAGGTGTCATAGTACTCTGAAGATGGATCAATTCCATGCACAAAGACGTGCGAAGTAGAAATCTTTACGTGTGTAGCAATGATAGATGTCAGAGCTGGAGCATGTATCTTCATAATAAGGTGTTTGGAGCAGGCCAGTAGCAACACATTATTCGCTTTCAAATGTGCGTAACAACGCAGTGAAAAATTGTAGATTGGTTGAAGGGATGTAGACGCACTGCGACCTTTATAGACTTATTGTGCTACCCCGACTTGGGGCTCTAGTCGATTAGATACTCGACTTAGAGCACCTCTTGAAAGTGCAATTCGTAACGATTTTACAGGGGCTTGTGTGAAGGGATACAAGCAGAGCGAAGGAAAAGTAAAGGCAAATGCACTATCTAAGCAGAGCTTAAACGAAATATTTATTAGTTTCAAATCATTTGCAGGACTAGGTAGAGGCCGCTCTACCAGGCTTGATTAAAATAAGCCATTGCTGAACACCATAAATAGTGATCAACTCTGGCCAATTAAAGGAAAGATAAAATTGCGTTAAAAAAATTGTCAAAGTATGAAGGGAGGAAAATGACTCTCACAGAAAATGAAGATGGGTATCCACTATGCATTGAATAGAAGAAAGATTGTGCATTGAAGAAACAGCGTGACAAATATGTTGCCAATATCCGCAAGCGTCTACTATTGGCGTCGCTTTTATCAGATTGATGTCAACTCATCTAAAACTCTTTGAACATACTATGTTCCAAGTTAAAGTCCAAGCCATCAAGATCTACGCTAGGTTAAATCTTCAAAAACCCGGATTCTATATCTTCTCAGATAGTCAAACAGTGGTGTCCAAGTCAGTTAAATACAGCAATAATGCATTACAATGTCTAGCCAGACATAATTGGCAAAACTTTGTTTTGTCCTTATTCACCACAGCACTGAGTTAAGCCTGGGGACACAAACATCGTCTAGCCCTCTGTGAAAGTGTCCTGAGACTTAGACAATCCAAGCGATTAATCAAGCCATATTCATACAAAGAAATTCTTAACTTAGGTAAGGAAAGCATTAGAATGCTCACAGACCTTTGTGGTCTGCCTTAAAAAAATGCATCTGTGATGTCGATTCTGTCAGAAAGTTGAACCATTCAAACACATTCCCTGTAAATCTCGTGAGCCTTTGACAAAGTAAATCTTGTCCTGCTTTAGTGGTAATTGCAAAGCTATTTCCATTTTAGCGAAGGGGCCCACAACCCTAATATTTAGCTTGTTGTGATAAAAAGTTTGAATTTATATCCTTTGTACAAGGTATTCCCAAGAATCAATCTTGGGACCCCCGTTCTGCTTGTACATACATCGATGACTCGCCATCTGAGTTCAATTGTGTGTCTATTCACGCATCATTTTGATTTCCAGGATCTTAGCTGATCAGACAAGTAACTTCCTCCTCATGAAGTTGATCCTGATTGATGGGTTGGTTGATTAGCCATACTATATAGTACATATAGTCTCCCTCTAGGATGCATCCTCATGAAAACGTGGAAATTACCTCCGTTTTATGGGGTTCTCAACTAACGTTGTATACAACCAGATTTCTTGCTCTTCTTCCAGTATCAGCTTTCCATTTGCAATAGCATGGGTTTACGCTTCCATCGCCATTTCATTGATAATCTCTTCACCTCCATTTATGTGCTACTGCTTCCGCCGGAATATCAATGAAACTAACCCGAAACATTTACTACAGATTTCCGAGTCATTGTACTGTGAGTTGAAATTTGAGCCCCGCATGAAACTCTCACCATCAATTTCAGGGATAACCCCAAAACACACTTCAACAAAACCTTCAAAACAGTCCATAAAGCTTATTTCTGAAAATATCTCTATAAAACCACAATCCTCACCATTTCGCCACAAGGAAAATCCATTTTAAATGTTAAAGGCATCTCTGTCATGCGAACAAGAATCCTTTAATACAAGGATTATTAAGACACAAAATACCCGAGCAATTTGATACGATAGACACAATTTCACAAGTAACGTTGTGTGGTAAATTCTACTTTCCAAAACTGATCCCGAAAATGGATTAATAACATGGAATTAATTCCCAATTATGCTGAGAGGACATGCTCTACTTCTTCGCTAACAATGGTAATTTTGTTTTTCGTTTGTAACTCAATACACAAGTGTCAGCAAGAGAGCATTCATATACATACTCATACATATGTATACTCGTATGTGCTGGTGTACGAGGATATTCAACACAGGATTAATATCAATCGCGACATGTGTTTTTGTTTGTTTGTTAATTTCACTGCCAAAAGGACACGTGTTAGTGATGGCAATCTATTGTAATATCGTATAGATATTTGCATGAAGCTGTGTAACAACGAAAACAGAAGGCTTTGACGAGACAATATTACAGGGTGGGTGGATACCTCAAGGAGTAGAGGGTCTTGGGACACATATATTGGAATAATTCCCGATAGGAATAATTTAAAGTGATGATAAATGGTTGTGATTCTATTGCATACTCCGTGTGTTAAGTAGCAATATTGAAGTTGACATCAAGTTGAGTATAAATAACATATGCATATACACAAATACTCGTACATACGAGGATAACCCAGATTGTCCAACCTGCCCGAGAACAATTGAAGACGCTAAATACATATATTGTTTTCCATTGTCGCCGGTGTAGAGACTGGGAGAAGTTTTAACCCAAGAAAACATGATTAGTCAGGTGATTAGCTCGGAAGATAATTGGAATTCCATCAATGACATTGTTGTGATCATTATGATGCAGCACCGATAAGAGGAGGGAGAAGCAGTGGAGAAGCCTGTAATTGGAAATTTAACCACACAAGCAAAGGTATTCGACGCGATATAAAAAGGACAATCAAAGGAAACTTAAGCGACTCTGTGACAAAGGAGACATAAGCCCTTGGGGTGACTTGGCAAATTGGTTGTTTATAAGGAGATCGCTCTCTAGTATGGGTACTCCATACTGTTGTTGAAGATAGTTACAAACTATATCATCAACAGGAAGTTGAGGTACAAAACCGACGAGGAGGTAAAGTACTACAACTTCACGGCAGGAGTTTCAAAATAATCGATACTAGCCCCTCTCTTATGGAACATTATGTACGAGTCCTGCGACTAACATTTCCACAATTTGGAAGCAATTTGGAATAATGCTCGGCAGTAGACTAAAATTTAAAGCCAAACTGGAATACTGGAGTAGGAAGGCTGTACAAATGCAGGCAGCCCTTTCCAAACACCGGTGGACCCGGATATGTAGACGTATTCTGCTATCGAGAGTTGTTAGCTCGCTTCACTTATATGCTGCCCGAAGGTTGGGCTACGGCGTTAGCGACGATGAAAACAACGAGAAAACTGTTAGCAACTATCTGCGTTCTGCGCAATAGACCAGTCTTTGGTTAATGAGTAATATCAGACGAAGCAGCATGTGCCGGAAAGATCCCCATTGACATTCTAGAGAATGAGATGATAAGATCTATGAAGGGAGAACCTTGAACTATCAAGAAGCAGTTATTACTTATTCTTAAAAGAATAAAGAGGAGGGAGAAGGCAAACCAGATGGGATATCATTAAGAAAGGAAAATTAATCTCCACCATGGAGGCCTGGACCAAACGAGTGTATGGGGACAGCAGTTCCTAACGCAGTTTCTATCGGGTCACGGTGGCCATCGCAACCATTTGTACATATTTGGACACGATGGCTCGCCTTGATCTGATTTCCTAGATCAAGATGAAGACATAGAGCACGTAGTGTTCCACACCAATCGCTTCGCTGAATGGAGAAAAAACATGCAGGAGCCTGCAGCTGCAAATACAACCAGACAAGCAAAGCTATTCTGAAAAAGGATCAACCAACAACTATGAGTAACGGCGTAAAGCTTTGGAACAAACAAGTCTCGCGATAATACCTACGGGAGAGGAGACTGATTGAAGTATGTAGGTTAGTACGTAGGCTGTAGGTTAGAACATATGCGTATGCATATGTATGTTCACGTCTCGTAGATGTCGATAGCCCAGGCTACTGGTGTCTTTGGGTTAGATTCTGGAAGAGAGTATCAGGTATAACAGGATAACATCCACTTCTTCTTCATCTCCTCAGCTTCTGCATAAATCGATTGATTCTACTTTTTATTTTTGGAGCATAAATCCAATGGCGCAATGTCCTGTGATTATTCTAGTTAAGATGCGGATAGATAATCGATCAATTGTTTTCGTTTATTTTAGCTTAGGTCACACATACGTATCACACTGTCTTCTATGCATTTTCCAGATTTTTCTTTACCAAGCTTTCTTTTTCTCCTCTCCACTCCACTCCACTCCACTCGACTCCACTTCACTGGATCAGTCAGACGCAACTGGTCCATTGTGCTACGAGAAAGCTGAGAAGGCATTTCAGTGATGCAGAGCTTACAGTATCAGCACCGAAGATCTAACACTTGATCCGAGCAAAGACAGGACAATAACAAAGGAAATGATCCGAAGTATCGTCGCCTTCTCCACAAGCGTCCCAGACAGTGGTGTCTTTTAAGCCTAGCACGCTAAGATGCACAGCAAAAGGAAAATGGCATGTGAGAACGCCTATGACTTGTCTACAGTGTTTTCTGCTGAGAGATAGCAAGAATACAGCTGATTTCTTCCAGACATTCGAGAGCAGTCGCGAAAAAACCCAACGCAGGTTCAGGTACTGAGAAAACATCCTCTGAGCCTTGTTTAGCCATCTCATCGGAGATCCTGGGACCCAAACATCAGACAAGAGTCAAAGAGTTCAGTTCAGTTCTTGCATTTTCGAACTATTTTGGAACGGGTTGTAGGGTTGAGCAAGGTCTTAAGCGCAGCCTGACTGTCACTACAGACGCAGATACTTTGACCGTTCCACCTATTCTTAGCAACATAGTCGGTAGCCAATATAGTCGTTAACCTCTGTTGTAGTAGATGATCCTCATCTTTTCCTAAACCTCATCTTACAGGCATGAACATTTCTTTTCCAATATGACTTGCGGTCTAGAATGCCGAGATAATCACTTCAAGTTAGAGATCTATATTGGTGACATCAAGTTTTGGTAATGTGTACAGGACTACCTTGACTTTCTGAGGGTTGACCCCTAAACCAATTTGTTTAGCCCACTCAGAGAGGTCTTTAAGAGCAGATGCTATTAGTTCACTGATTGTTGGCAAGAATTTGCTTTTAATCAGTATTTCCAAATCGTCTGCACACGCTACAATTTTTATTTTCTTCTCCGCGAATGATTTTGTTGACTGTAAGAAGCCATAGCAGTGGGCAAAGGACTCCTCCTTGTGGGGTGACTATTGTTGTTATTTTTCTTACATAGGTTAGGTTAGGTAGGCGGGGAAAAATTCTCCACGCGCGCCGCACTCAGGTCAATGCTGTCCCATTGTGTTACCCATTAGGGGGAAAATAAATCGTCCCTTACATACTGTAACCCTATGTCTATTATGTATACATATATATACAACTTAATTTCTATTTTACCTGTTTTGCGGCCTTCACATACAAACCATCTTGCAGATTTGATGAATTTCATCAGAGCTTCCGTTGGCGTGCTGGAGAGTTCCTTCAGGTCATCAAAGAAGTGTCTACCCAGGAACTTGTATCTAGAATGTTGGAAGCCGGGGCAGTGGCATAAGAAGTGGGTTGTATCCTCAATTGCTTCCGCAGCTTTTTCATATGATACCGCAGAGTGTTGTGCCCTGTGACGATACTCACGAGGGTGGAAATGGATCTCCGGGCTTTCCGAACATGTCTCTCGGTTCTAGCTTTGTCAAAAGTGGGCCATAGTTTCCTTGTGATAACGCAAGTTTCTATGGAGTTCTACTTATAGTTTGCCTCCCTCGTTGCTTTTTCCCTGCTTCAAGCTTAAGTGTACAAGGCGGGATTCTGACGGATGGGTCTGTCAATTCGGTGGTCGATGCAGAGCCACCCCTTGCACCCCTTGCCAACTCGTCAGCCTTCTCGTTGCCTGGTATTCCCTCATGTCCAGGAACCCAGCAGAGTACGACAGCACGTCACAAGCTTCGATTTCGGCAGTAATACCTTCAGGAGGTATTGCCCTTACCGCAGACTCACGGAATGTTGTTGCCACTGCCAGTACCTCAGCTTGGAAAACTTTGCTATGGTTTGGGAGTCGGATTGATCGTGATATTCCCAGCGGTTCAGAGCAAATGCCAGAACCAACGCCAGTGTCCATTTTGGAGCCGTCTGTGTACACAGATATGGATTGCGCATTCGGTGAGTGGTCATTTTTCCATTCTTCTCTGCTAGGGTAGGCGCAAGAGAACTGTTTCGTGAAGTCTAAATATAGCGTAATGTAGTCCGTGATAGCTACATGGCCAATGTATTTTTGTAGGATCGTTGAATGACCCAGAGTATTTCTTTTCCAGTTTTCAGACTGGCTTAGGACGCTAGTGGCTGCCTGTGACTGCATGAAGATATCTAGCGGTAGTAGATTGAGGATCGCCTCAAGACCTGCTGTTGGTGTTGTTCTCATGGCGCTGGTGGTGCCGATGCACGCTAGTCTTTGTACCTTCGTGAGGGCCTTCAGGTTAGTGGGTTTTTCGCCTGCGTGCCACCACACTAGTCTGCCTTAAGCCATTTTTCTTACATAACTTGGCCCAATGGCTAAGTTGATAATCCTGTAGGTAAGCATGTCTTCCACCTAGTTTATCATGAACATGTTAAATCCACGGCCTTCACTATTGAAAGCATCCTCAATATCGAGGAACGATGCCATAATATATTCTTTATACGAGTTGCAGCCTCATTTTAGATTTCTATGGGTTCGCAGAAAGTTTGCCATGATCTTAGATTGGCTGTTCTAATTCCGTATTTATACTCGTTAAAACTAGATCTTTATAAGTCGTTTTCTAGTTTTAGCTCTAAGTTTTCACAGCTCTGTGGCCCATCAGACCGCACTGGCTTTCCTTTAAGGTTTCGTGTTTGGCCAGGAAATATCATGGCGGTGCTGCCAATTCCCCTCTAGCTGCCCACAGTTCTGACCGTTGGCATCTCACAGTGTCACGAAGGCAACGTAAAGCCTCTTGGTAGTACTCCTTGGTGATGGTTGCGCCGTGTTTTGCCACTGGAGTCAAAGAAGACGGTCAACCCAACATGACTTTGACATAACTGCCTACCTGCCTTGCTTTTTTGGCCTCGGCGATGTTGAATGTTTTCATTGTGATAACCGCGACTTGGTTTTTCAGGTCAAACCCATAAATCCAGAACTCACCATCAATCTTGCGAATCATTTCCACTTGGGAATCGCGAAGCCTTACACAGAATTCAAGCATACGCATTAGGATCGCCAACATACGTGCCCCAAACCACGCCTGCGTACTTTCATTTCAGTCGGGCACTTTTTGGACACACGTCGTATGCCAAATATATCTTAGGTTAGGTTACGTAGATACGTGCCCTCTAACTTGCTTTTCAGTGATAATTTTTGCAGCCTGAGTAATAGCTGTGATCTCGACTTGAAAAATATTTAACCTTGCTTATTCCGAGAGAGTGGTTCACGCCTAGAGTTTCACAGTACCACCCAGCTCCTGTACCGATAATTTTGCCTGTATAGAAAGCTAGTTGCTCTTAAGCTGTGATTTGTTGGTTCCTCTATTCGATTCTGTCAGAAATTCCGAAATTGAATCCCCCATTAAAAGCAAGTGTCGGAGTCGCATAGTCGGCATCCATCTGCCTGATAGTAGTATCCTATCGGGACATGATGGAGGCATGGCTGTATGGTGCTGATTACCAGCGCTCCTCTTCGAGTCTTAATGCAGTTTTGGCAACGACTTTATTGCAGTAGATATCCAGCTTACTTAGTTTTCATTGCGGCTGTGCGTATCGTTTTAATAGATCCCGAATCTGTGTTAAGGACCAGGAAACATTCTGAAGGAGGGTTCATCTCCCTGACCGCTAAAGAAAACCAGAACGATTTTGACGTTCCTACAGAGCCTCGATGGGGTGGCAATGGTGTAGTGGTAGCGTCATCGTTCGTCGAGCCGATGGTTCACGGTTCAATCCCTGATGTCAGTAAGCATTATATGATAAGAGGCAGTCCGATCAATTGAGAAAGTTTGTGACAACACTACTGCGAAGGCATAACACTGGCAGTAGGTTTGTCATATGGCTGGAGAAATTGATCGCTCTGTTGATAATTGATATGCTTATGACATCAGGTGGATCGGGAAAAAAATACTGTGAATCAGAAGCGAAGGCAAAAAATACATGACAGCATCAAGTCTCCCCAGTTATTCTGGACACCACCCCTGGAGCTAATGTGAAACCTAACACATCTGAGTTTCAAACCACTGCACCAATCTCTTTCTCTCTCTCTATCTACATTTCCGACGCCCGCACCATGTGAATAACATGTAAAAGGGTATTCATAACCCCTTGAGTGCGGGTAAATTATAAAAAAAAAAAAAAAAAAATGTCCTCCTACTATAAATCCAACTCAAGCGACGGCTTGTAAGTTCCAGTGTTTTGTAATCTCTCTCTAAACCGATCACCTTGTCCTTTTTGATAAGTGCTGATCACTACCAGGAAATACTCATAGGTTCATTGTTAAGCACTAATTTTGTGCTGAGAATTTATTCTCAGTTACTACAATGTCATCCAATTGGATAGTAGATAGTAGGTAGTTTTTGGACCACCCTGTACATGGTGTACCACTAATTTATTCTGTGATTGTCTCTCATTCCTTTGTTTGCATTAGGTAATCCTTTCCCCATTTATGGTGAAACGTTCTTTACGTATGCTCGGCATCAACGCGACACAGTTGGGCATTTCCTTAGCACAGGACAACAAGCATAAGTCCAATATAAGCCTTTGAATATCCGAAAGGAAACGGATAACAAAGAGGAGAATCTACATTTAATATCCAAATCAATGGGTGTTCAATCAATGCAATCAATCAAGTCACTCCATTGTTTAGTGCCCCCAATGAGATAACGAAAGAAATAACTATTTGCTCGAAAGCCGAATAAAACACAAAACAAATATGTAACGCGACTGACTAATGGGATTATTATGAAAGTCCTAGCTAACAAGGCTGTCCTAAATCTGATAATTGGTTTAATGTGTGTACTGTATAGCTGGAGCCTTGAGAGACAGAGTATGCGTGGAATATATATCTTTTATAACGTAAACAACGTTTCTGCGGATTCAGTGCTGAATTGCGTTCAACGATGTGGAAGAAATAACCGTACTTTAGGACACAGGCGATATAGGACACACTCGTAATTTCTGTTAAACGTTTGCTTTGTTTAGAACAGTATTGGATCGTAAGCTGTGTGAGTTATTAGTACGCTTGCATGGAAATGGACTTCGGGTGAAACAATGTGTACTTGCTTTCAAAGAACGTCATTAGTTGTAGTGCATTATAGTGCATTACCTGTACATTTGGCTTCATTACTTCTTAAAGGAGCTTATGTTAACATAAATTTGCTGTGTTCGTACTTTGTATCGCCGTTATACTGGTTATACTTAGCTTGGGGTGGCTATTTGTACAGAATATTGAAACTAAAACCAACCGGAGCTTTTGGCACTGACGCGGTACCACCAAAATGAGATCAGGGAGCTGAATATGCCCATGGACGGAATAAAGAGAGTGCGTGTTATAAAATTGGTGATATAACCATATTTACGGATGGATGACAGAGCGGGGGCAGGCATCTTCTCAGAAGACCTAGAACTAGCCTGTCATATTAGCCTGGGAAAATATACCTCAGTCTATCAAGCCGAGATGATTGTTCTGTTACATGCGTTGGATCACCTGATAGAAGGTCAAGTTGTTGGTAAAAATATAACTATAGCTCTGGGCAATCAATCAGTGATTAGACGCATGGAGCAAACAGATATAAATACATCCCTGGCGATGGAATGTGTTCATTAACTGAATAAGTGCTCATCTCGAAATGAGGTGACGCTGCTCTGGGTGAGAGGCCACGTAGGGACTGAGTGCAATGAAAAGGCGGACTCTCTGGCAAGGAAAAGTCAACCCCTGGAGTTCTCTGGTCAGGAACCATTTGCTGCAATTGGCAGAAGAAGGTGGTTAACCGTAGAAGCTTGTAGGCAGGCTAAAATGGTAATTAAGGGGCCGACTTGCTACACTCATATTGAACATCTGAGCTTGGAGCGAGGAAATGGGTGGTAGCGTTAGGAAATCTCTTGAGGTCCTTATGTAACATTCTCGTCAAAGAAGTGCAACTGGCGTTCGTTTGTTGAATTCTGCGACGGGTTGTGGTCCTTTGGTTTTCGCCCACACTTCGGGCAACAGCAGCAATTATTTTGTGTCTGTGTGCACCATTTGTAAACACGTATGTATGTACTCGTATATAACTGTTGCCATCTATAACCATGCCAGTTTTCCAAACTTTTTTCATGAATTTCCTTGCACCAACCGCTGAAGGGGATTCACTTCGATCAAAAATTCTTTTCAAATTTCGCACAGTTTCTGCTGCAAAGCACTTTGAAAATAATTTTTCAATATTCCCAGCTCTTTTGAAGCATTAAACAATGCACTTCCCATCGCGGAGGCTCTTTCTAATGCGTTGAAGGGGTGAAATCCTTTATGGATACTCGGTAGCCCGTATTACGAGTTATGACCAATATTTACGTGGCTAAAACACCTCCTCCCCACCAACCCTGGTATGTTGCCGCTACTGTATCTACGGCCAAGACATTCCTTCTTACGATCCAGGGTTTTCTCCCTCTTGTGCTCTCGGTGTTGGTTTTTCCGCCGTAGTTCCTGCATGATGCTCGCAGTAATAATGTTGGCGGTGTCCCTCGTTGATAGCATGTAGGATATCAGCCGCTTTGGGGTTACTGTATTCGTATTTCAGCAGCATGTGCTCTTTGTTCTGGACTTTTTTTTTTACAATAACGGCGTAATGGGTCATCTGCGATGTCAATTTCTCGAAGATATTCCCGGAAACTTCCAAGTGCCTTTAGGTATTGCGTTAGGTACAAATTTACTTCACCGTGCTTTCTTCTGAATATTATTAAATGAAGATTAGGTGATAAGAACTGGATTGTCTTGTCAACAAACCCTGATTCATTTCTTAGAACTGGAGAAAACATAAGATTATGAATGTGCATGCACACAAATTTACAAAGTGCAGACGCTTTCATCTCTAAACAGAAACGACGATAACGATGTTTACGTCTATGCTAGATCTTAGTGGCCCCATTGTTCTCCGTCAATGTAATATATCTTCTCTGTAAAGAAACAATAATTTAAATAACATATATTAGGTACTAATCGTAAGCACCTTCAGGCACTTACTGCTGATTTAAACAAACATCTGGTAAATCTACGCACTACGTATGTATGCAGATACTTCAATTTTACTTTGAATGATACCATGATACGTAAACCCTAAACTCAGCAGAACCATTCGTACATATTATGCGATCACAATCTCATCTCATACTAATTCCGAACACTCGTCCCCAAAATTTTCATCAATTTTTCTGTTACATTACAGGACGAAAAAAAAAAACAAAAAACCCCATTCATATCGTAAACCTTTTTCGTTTACTTTATCCCATCACATACATTATCTGACGAAACATCTATTGGAAGGAAGCTTCATTCAATAGCGATACAATCACCACCCACTACCGCAAAAATAGGAAATCACAAATCCAATTTATCTTCATAAATCAATCAGAGTAAAACAAAGAAGAGAATAAAGGCGAATGAAAAGGAAACACCAAAATGAACTATTGAATGGGCTATGGTCGAAGGAAAAAATCCCTCGATAACACTCATCACAATATCCTCGTAGGTACACATTGAATGAATGGGTTTGGCAAAACTAAACCTGCTTTGTAATATGAAGACAAAGGGTACATTATTAGGCATCAAAATGAAATAGAATATGACTAAAATACAAGCCTGAATAAGGGTGATCTATTGGGGAAAAATCCATTAAAGACGTTCTTTTTTCTTTGAAAATTGGCTCTGCCACTGAGGCATGAGGCGCTGTGACCTATAACATCTTTTGTGTTGGGAGCCTGTTAGACTAGGAGATTTTCGACGTTTCTAATGAAGTTGAGGATGTTCCTAGTCGAAACGTTTCTTATATCCTGAGGGGCCAGGATATTCTTGAGGAAGAGCGCCTCCTCCTGATGTAGCAGAGCGCAACGCACACATATACATAGTATGTGTTTGGATTCTTGAACAAAGTCGGCATTCAGTTTCCTGAACAATATTTAATTTACGTCCCGAGAGGAAACTGGCTAGCCTTCGGATATCATCCCCTTTGTTCTTAGAAGTTTTTTGGAAGTTTTGGTCCGAGTAAATTTTTGAATGTACAAAAATGTTTGTCTGAATGTACTCGGCCGTGGAATGTTCTGTCCTCACGTATCGGTCCCTTGTATGGTGGCCTGCCTTAAGTAAAACTAACGACATCACAAAACTGAGCGGAGAACTACAGGAGTCGTATAGTCATGTCCGACTGAAGCGTTCAATGTGATTCTTAACATTCTACCCCTTGAGCAACAAGATTAAAGGAATCTGGCTGTTTGTCCGCCAGACCCTACAGACATAATAAAACCCTGTATTCATTAACCAGTAGAATAGGAGAAAATTTCACTGACTACACGGCACCCAAACTTAACTTCCAAAAATGTTTTTTTTTATGTATGATTTACATCCAGGTCGGGATGGGAAGCAGATACCCTTATGAAAGAATTCGAAATATCTACAATATATTCACAGATGGTTGTAAAAAGAACTGTGGATTCGGAGGGGGCATCTTGTCAACTAAACATATCCAAATTCTTCCGCCTACTTAGCTCATAAGCATATTTCAGGCAGAAGTCCTGGCAGTTAGGGAAACGTGTGAGTTACTCATGAACAAATCGACACTCAAGCAAAATAAAGCTATCTTAGCCGACATTTCAAGATTACTCTCCTCATTGTTTCCACCCATAGAAATGTAGAGGAGAATAAAAGAGCCGATGAACTGGCCACACGTGGCTCCACTCTTCGCAAATCATCCGCGGAGGGAGTTTGTCGCCCAATAGGATTCGTGAAGGGAAAAAGGAGGACAGCTTTCGCCGAACGATTATATTTCCAATTTAGAAGAAAAAGGTTCCGAATCAGGTACTGTGCTTTATGGACAGTAGGTGCGAAAGAAAATTTAAGGTTTTCAATTAATTTCAAGCAGGATTTTTTAAAGGATATTCGGACATACTCAACACCCATAACTTGATGAATTATCGATGATCCGATTTAAACTTTCGAACTTTTTTCTTGAAAGACCATTCAAATTTAAGGGAATCATGTAATTTTTTTTTGTTAATGTTATATTGAACAATATAAAATTTTAAATTGACGTCTCTGGACCTTCTGCAGCAGCCGATACTTTCGAAGTAATTTTCGATGGGCGGATGTCGGTTTTTATTTGGTCTAACGTTTCGAATTTGTTGGCGTAGGCACGACTTGTGGCGTACCTCTACAAAAACAAATCCAACGACTAGCTGACGTCACCAGAACGTAACATTAAATAATCCGTGCTGGGAACTTTTCATGCAAGACATACAACGGTGCGTGTAGTAGTTTGTGCCATCTTGTTGGAGTCACATTTCTGTCCTCCATTTCGTGCCAGAAATGCTTGGTTATCATGCGCCTGAGGAGCTCACTATTGATTATTGTGGTCCGACCTTCATCATCTTTATAAAACCAAGGCCCAGTAACACCGCCTTACAGTTACATAAGGATTTTCTTTGCCCCGTATATGGTGGTCAGAGAAGATTTTCCTTGAAAATCAGCATCAACTTCTTGCTGCTCTAATATACAGTCTGCGTAAATTCTTCGCTGCCCATGTTTGGGTTTATCATGGGTTTAGTCGGTATGTTAACAAAATTCTATACGGGTGAATGAAGTTCTGGGTGAAAATGCGAACGGCAATGAACCGACGATTCCGGGTCTTCAGTCACACTTTCACTTACGGGCGCCAAAATGACGCACATGCCTTACCGCATTTCATTGCCAAATTGTTTCGCTTTAAGTATTCCTTCACCACTGGGACAAAGTTGTTCGTAACCTGTTTTATTAGAACGTCATATTACGGGTAGTACAGCTTTATGTTTCCCTTAAAGGCTTTTCGGACCTGTACAGAATTAGAGGCTTTAGCTAAAGGCCCCCAGATGCGTTTCCATGCAGTAATAAAGTGAACCGATCTTTGGATGCCTTACGGCCAGGGAGACTCTTTTCCTCCATAGATATAAAAGTTCGGGCGGGCATCTTTGTCCAAAATAAGTCCGTTTCATCGACGTTAAATATTTGCTGTGGAACATAACAACCCTCTCCAATCAATTTAGCAAATTCATTAGGAAATTTAGAAGCCGATTCTGTATCTGCACTCGCAGCTTCACCGCTGTAAAAGATGGCTGCCCTCTAGGTTCCCTTTTCGCGACGTATGTATGTAATTTAAACCGAAATTATATTTGAGGATTCCATACTCACACTTTGCCTAGGCGAGAATCGTTGGTCCTAGAGCACTCTTTTTGGTCCAATTTCTCTAGGGAATCTAAGAACGAGAAACGAGAAACGGGTTCATGGACGACATATCCTCATCTGGTATTTATACTTTTCCATACATTTCATTCTTTGATGGGTCAAAGCCCCACAAAGACGTTTCCCTGGACTCGTTGCAGAATCTGCAGACACCTTCTTCTTCTATACCTAGTTTCCTTAGTTGTTCCTTTAGTTTGAAGTGTCCTGTTAAAAATGCTGTTAGGATGCGTAGTAGCTTCCTTGCTTGCTTCAGGCTTTGAATGCTATTCCAGGCCCTAGCCCTGTTTTGTTTCCTAAGCTTCCTGAATTCTTCTTTGAGGATGTGATCCTCTGTTCCACAGAAATGTTTATGTCGTAGAAAGGGATCTGCTGCCCCTTGTCTAGCTAGAGAATCCATTTCTTCGTTACCCTCTATTGCGGCATGGTCTGGTATAAAGTAGAAGTTTACTTTATTTCTTCAGCCCAATTTGTTCAGCTTGTGTATGCATTCCCACAGCAGCTTGGATTTAACACATGCATGTCAGAAGCTTTCACTGCTGCCTGACTGTCAGACATTATTGCTATGACACAATTAATGTAATTTCAGTCGAAATTGGTTTGAAGGTTTCTGTCTCTGGCATACCTGTGTACCTGCAAGATGCTGGTTGCCCAGGGATTCGGAGTATTTCATTCCTGCTCCCGTTTCTTCATTAGTTGTCAACCCATGAACGTACGACTTCAATGTGTGGTTGTCACTTCATCTCTCATTTGCGGATTCGTTACACCATTTATTACCGAAACCTTCGTAGTCGGTGTAGACATTAGGATGGTCGATTTGACTTTGACTTCAGTCCACCACACCATAAGTCCTTTGCAAAGTACGTACATGTACCCTTTACGTTAACATTTCATATACAGTGTTGCGTAAAACTAACCGGATCTTTTCGTTTTTGAACAAAAATTTAACATTTCGTCCAAAAATCCTTGTTTTGTAATACTGCTTGGCATTGGTGGGACAGGACTCAACTAAATTACGAATTATAGTGGGTGTTATATTCTCCCACTTTTGCCCAAGCCTCCTTTTTAAAATGAGCCCACAAATTCGCAATCTTTTTTAAGTCAGCCTATTGAGACGCCCACTCTAACATACAAATATTTGTTGCCACAAAACACTCTTTAAGCAGCTTCGAAGAATGTTTAGGGTTATTATCCTGCTGGAAGACCCAACGTATGTGCCATACGCCATTAGTATTACTGTTTTAATATCACTGTACTAGAAACGTTCCATTATTCCCTTAATTTTATGTACAGAGCCACAATATACAGCCCCAAACCATCACGGAAGTCAACCCATGCTTGATTGTAGTGCGGACGGTTTCTGGCTTTAGACGTGAGGCCTTCTTGTTTCTTACTGTGCATGCATTCTCGGAATAAAATAAATGTAAATTTGCTCTCATCGCTGAAAGCACCGTTTTCTATTTGCCAACGAACCAATCTTAATGTTTTTTTTTGCAAATTCAATCCTAATAAAAAGCTTAATTTAAGGATTTGACCATCTTTCTGAAATGCAGTATGTGCAACCTTTTGAGACAGTGCTTGGAATCAAGGAGTGGCTTTTTTGCTGGCCGAAAAGCACAGAGGCCAACTTCTTTAAATTCCTCAGTACTCGAGTCAATAGGAAGACTGAAGTCGGTCACTAGTACTTTTGAGATCACAAAAGGATCTTTTAAGCCCGTACGCTTTATGCGCCTATCAGTTATTTGTGTTGTTTTACGTGGACGTCCGCCAAAATTGGTTTCCCATTTCTAAACTTTTTAATTATGTCGTATGCAGTTAAGGTTGGAATGTTATATTTTACAGCCGGTGCTTTTTGCTTTTTTTTTGCCTAGAGGGGGGAGTGAAAACGCTAATGCGCACGAGAAACAGGCCCGTTCTGTTTCAAGTAGCGTGGGACTCACACGCCACAAAAAACCCACCTTCGACCCCTTTTTTACTTCTTGACACCTTCCACTCCGGTACCGCTTTCGCATTACTTCAGAGAGGTGTCGTTTTCATTCCCTATGGAGACCGGCTTTTTCATTTTTCTTCTGTTACGGGTTTATTTGTCTACTTGCCGGAAAGGCTTTTAACTTCTTATAGAATTGTTTTCTGAGGGTGTGTTTGCTTCTTCCTCGCTCTTTTCTTTCTTAACACCGTTTCGATGAAGGCGCAGATCGTGTTCGAACTGCTGGTACTCGAGACCACGTTGTCTGGGGTGAGGCTGCCTATCTCCGACTCAAGCCTGCAATGCCCACCTACTGCAGAAGAAGAAGGTATGGTAGGCACCGTCTTCCTCGGAGTCTCCGCAGTGGCAGGCTGCGCTGCTTTTCTTTCCCATTCTGCAGAGGTACCGGTTGAAATATCCATGTCCGGTTAGGAATTGGGTGATGTAGTAGTTCATTTCACCGTGTTTCCGCTCCGTCCATGCAGCAACGGTCGATCTTCCCCTGGTTTCACCCTTCCACCTGCCTTGCCACCTCTCTCTGGTCTGCTCTTTTGCTTCTACTACTATCGCTTCAATCCCCATCTCCGTCTTGTTGTCGTGAACGTACTTCTTTCTGCTGCTAGCAGGTCTATAGGAGTCGCTCCCGCTACCACGACGACAGCTGGTTCGGACACTGTGCGGTAGAAGCTAGTAACACGGAGGGCGCCTCGTCTCTGCACTGCGGCCATTTACTTCATGTACTTTTTTTCCGAACCATTCCGAATTTTTTTTTGCAAAATCTTTTTTGACTAAAATATAACTCAAACGAAAGTAAAAACCGTTACCAAACAGAACAAATTAAGTGCTTTTAAAAAATCCGGCTAAATTTGCACATATTCGTATATAAAGCAACACATTTAATTTTTTTTTGTTAAATTCAGATGACGACTTTTTAAAAATATAAAAACGATTACCAAATGGAAGTTTTCCAATAAATTATAAGCTAAGGAACCGGAATGTGTTGCACAACACTGTGTATACGAGTATAAATATCCTGCACACTCTGCCCCAAGGTTTAAGTGCAACGAACTCTTGCCATTAATTATTGCCTTGTTGCAGTCATACAAAGTCGTTCCTATTTGCATTGTATTTTTCTGAAATATGGTGTCAAGAGGTATTTGTGTGTTGAGTAAATTGCAGAATAAATAGCACAAGCAAAACATAGAAATGTCATGTGCATCTGTGTTTGAATTTATGAACTTGAAAAGAAACTCGAATTACCATAGATACGAGCATCATATAAATAATATCGTAACTTTGTCTGTTGCTGCCAACTTTAAGATGGCGGTGGGGTATGCTACCCAGTAGATGGTATTATGGCGATACGCAGACCTTTATTAAGCTTATAAATAAGATTTGATAGGAACAACATTTACACAAACATTAAAGTGTAAAATGGTACGTACATAGTACATGGGAGCTTTGAACACTTTTACTTTTTTACTTATCGGGCTCTTGACCGGTGAAGAGCCTCCACCTGAGACACTGCGGCCTCTCATCCCCTTCGGTAACGGGTACGCTCCTGCAGTTCGTCAGACCACACATCCTGTTATCAGCGATTGCTGGGTTTTTATAATGTAGGTTTGGTCTTCCTAAATCTGAGCGCTGGAATCCGAAGACTCCCTTGGCTGCAGCGTTGTCATCCATTCCGAACTACATCCATATTCTGGTACTCGGTTAAGTCTTTACATGCATTCGTCCTCCTTGCATATGGGACCAAACATTCGACGAAGTATTGTCGAAGGTGCCCAATATTTGCTCCACTTTCCTGCTAATCGTTTAGTAGTCGGCGCCATTTAGCAGAGCTGGCAGGATAGTGTTCTTATAGATCACCAATTTTGCGCTTCGTATTAGGAGTTTTGAAACTTATTATCTCGAAGTTTTTATTCTAAGCGGTGGACAGATGATAGTTTGTTTGTCGACTGTAAATGTTTACTTTTGTCCTCGTTGACTTTCAGACCAATGTCTGGCTGGCCATGGTTTCAATTGCCCTGAAACAACTGTTCGCTGGGAACTTCCGAAGATGTCGGCATCATCTATGTATTCCGTACTATCTTGTCCAGCAAGGAATTGAAAAAAAATTGCATGGCAACGCATCTGTTTGCCAAATCCAGTGCATGTCTGGATAGATACCGAAGTGGAACTTGCAAACTACACCAGTTCCTAGTTTAACCATCGCCTTATAGAGGTCAAAGCGATTAATGATGTCATACGCAGACTAAAAAGTCTTGGAGTGAAGATTTGGGTATAGTTGATCTGCTGGACCGGAACTCAAATTGGTACGTTCCTATGAATGTGGTGCAGAACGGCTTAAGATCCAGTATGCCGGACAAGATGCGATAATTAACCCTTATGTGTCTCAATAGTTGGCGTGAGACATAGGATCACCTTTTTTGTAGATGTGGACATAGAGCTCACACTTAGATAGTCGGGCATGCTTTGGTTTTCGTGTACTTTACAGATAAATCTGATGCATACTCGCCTCCATATTTGAAAAATTCCATCATTCAAACTACCAACGCTGGCAAGAGTGGAGCTCGGACGAAGATACATACAAGGTATCCTTGACTTCGACACACCATGCGCAGTAATGCACCCTGATGGGGAGCACAGGCAAGGGAAATCAGTTCCTTTCCAAAATGAAATTGTAGTTTACACGGACGGTTCCTAAACCATTGGAGGTAAGGGGCCAGGTATATACTCTCCTGAGGCTTACGAGCGCAGGAAGTATGTTCCAAGCAGAGGTTCTAGCTGCGCTTAAGGCTGCGGAGGCACTGTACATACATATATGGGAACAATATCCCACACAAGAATATCGCCATCTAAATCGACAGTCAGGCTGCGCTTAAGGCACAAGAGCCCTACGTCACACAATCTGAGCTAGTTATGAATTTCCACACAATGCTCAGGGCCTTATGTATGCAGAACCGCGTTAAATTATGTTGGGTACCTGCTAACTGTGATATAGAGGGTATTCACAGAGCCAATTTACTAGCCAAAAAAAGAGCTGCGCTCCCACAAAGTGACTTAGAGAAGAATTTTCAACTTGGCTGATCTAAGATGATCCAACTTAGAAGGCTCTAGGGCGACTAAATGCCTGTGGCCACTGTTGGATTGAAAATCTGCTGAAATTATAATATTTAGCATCATCATGGTGGAGAATAGCGATGGGTATACTCTCTGATCATCGTCTTTTCAGAAAACACACAATGAGATTATGTACATATGTACATTATCGAATAGGATGTATGTAGGTATTGCAGTGACATATAGGTCTCAGAGGACATAAACACATCTGCTCTGTGAATGACAAGCTATTACCCGGAACCTAACCTAACCTACTTCCTTGATGGTTTAGAAGAGTTGGGTCTCTGACCCAAAATCCTGTTTTATTTAAAATTTGTAGAAAAATGAAGTACATGGGGGAAATGGTTCAGGTGTCTTACGGTTTCCATGAGACCGCGGCCCACTGATTTGTTTGCTTCGGCATGATGATTTCATTACCCTACTTAAGACTAACCTAAGCTAAGTGATCGGGTAAGTCAGCTTTTTTGTTCTTTAGCTTCATAATAGCTAAGCCAAACTGCTCCAAACTGGGAGGAAGAACTACATCTTTCATCGGGAGGGCTAAAAGTTCTATGAAAAGGGAAATAATAAATGTTTCCATGTTTGAAATATTTAGTTACGAGTATTTCCCTCTATGTGAACTTCTGTTAGACTGTAGTCCGTTGAATTATGAAACATTCGCTCGTATTACCGCGGGGCGCACAATACTACCAAAGATTTCACAGTAATTTCTCTTCACACTTATAAACCGAAATTTTGTACATTTTCGTGAAATCCTTTGTGAGAAACAAATGCTTTCCTAACTTTATGAGTTCATCATTCTGTTTTGAATGAAAGAACAATTTATACACAGCCTACCCGCATTTAATGACATTGTCGTTAGTACTCCAACCAGACAGCCCTAGATGATTTATTCTGAAGTCATTAATTAAATTCGTGAAGTGATAAATAAAAAAGTCAGAAAAGTTTTGCAACCACAGGATGAAATTTTTCATTACAATCTGAAATCATCCGCTCTAGGATACAACTTTAAGTTGAAAGACGCTACGCGGTGGGGAGCTGGTCATAAAACAAGAAGCGATTGTTATCCGTTTCAGTTCAAAGGAAACATTTTTGGAATTTCTTTTGGATTAATCTGGAAGTATGGTGGGAAATGGAACGCCATTGAAATTTTTCTAAGAGGAAACATAAATATTGGTACGGTACTTGCGATACGAATATTTTCCTTTTTCTTGGGCGATGAGGAAAAGGGGAAATTGTCTCATCATTTACGTTCTTATCTGATTGTATAGAGCTTGCCTTGGATTTCTTTTCGTTTTCCTGTAGTTGTGTGGCATTTCTGGCGCTAGACGGAGACTCAGGAAAGAAAATGAAAATAGTAATTATGGTGCTTCTGCAAGGAATGAGCTAAATTGACTGAGGAGAATGTCCTTTAATATTTTATCGATTTATTGTGTTTCCTAATCGGAGAGTCTTATTTGCTCATTAATACTTATTACGGCGGTAATTTATCCAACTGGTGTTGTATTTCTGTCGAAGGAAAAAGAAGCGGAATGGTTGAGTTGTAACAGTCCCAACGAGGTAATTTTCGTCATCAACGATGGGATTGGGATAATGCTTAGGTACGTGCAATATTTAGGTGATTATGAGCAGATGAGAGACGGTAAATTCGTTGATGTGTTTTGAATAGGGGAGCTTATAGTTCAAGGATATAGAAATGATTGATGATATAATAATCTTGCTTCAAAGGTGGTTGTGGGATTGGTTATCCTTGATCGAAAATCTTGCAGGAAGTAACTATAAGTTCCTGTAAGAATTTATGAATAGAAACGTGCTTACGGATGTGTGCGGGCACATTGGGACATTTATATTTTTTGTTTCTGATGGAATAATGAAATCAAAGCGCTTAAAGCAGGATGTTTTGAAGGTAGACGCAGAATGCAATGATCCAGATGGAGACCAGACTTTCATGAACGGCTTTTCACTTTTAAACTCGCAAGACAAGAGCTAAAGAGGTCGTTAAAGAGAAGTAAGAAGAAACTTCAAACGTTTCTGCGATGACACCGGCGTAGATCCTTGGGGCTTAGTCTACAGGATAGTGATGTCAACATTAAAAGGCATGCAAGGTCCACAAACAGCATGCTGAGGTCTATTAGAACAACCTTATTTCCTCAAAGGCCGGTTATGATGACATTGCCACAATCACAATAGATGAACTGCTTGTGGTATGAAGAAAGGTACACCTGGACTTGATATAACAGATCATATGTGCCATATGTGGTTTAGGTCCTAACTTTTCGCAACCGTTCGTGTTGTGCGTGCTATATTTTTTCACAAATGAAAGGGTCCTACAGTTTAGAACCGTTTCCGAAAGGGCCGTTTTCAACCGATGGCATCCCTAATAAGGCAGTGAAAGCAGTTATCCATAAGAGAAAAGACATTTTTGTACGTGTAACGCAAAATCGTTTGGAGGAGAAAGAACATTTCCCGAACAAAGGAAATTGGAAACACTTCATAGTCCTACCAAAACGAAACCACCCGGAGAACCATCGTCTTATAACCCAATATGCTTACTGGACACAGTGGGTACGATCCAGGAACGGTTATTATACAACAGGTTATCTGCGATAGCTATAGAGAGCAGAGCCCTATCTGATATCCAGTTCGAGTTGAGGGAAACATGGTCCACCATCGACGGCCGTCGACACAGAAGGCTCTATAGTACAAGGAAAAAGATGGCGCTGGGAAACGAAAGAATTTTGCTTAGTGGTGACGTTAAACATAAAAACGCATTCAACTTTGCAGACTGGAGATCCATAAGCGATCTCTTGTAATTGTAGATGCACCGTATAACCTGAGAAAAATGATTACAGATTGCCTTTCCGACATGATGTTAAAGTACGACAGGGACATGAGATTTGTGTACTACAGCTACTTAGCAGGTATCCCACAAGGTGCGGTAGCGGGTCCCCTTCTGTAGACCACAATGTGTGACGGCTACTTATGCGTCAAGGAGTAAAAGTGATATTAAACTGAAAATTGATATTGGTTCACCAATGATATTGCTATTGAAACACGACTTTAAACTAGCCGACCAAAAGATGGAAAAGTTCCTAATAATTAGTACTCCAAGAATCGAATATGTACATCAGTAGGTATACGAGCTGGGTTATATTCAAGGATGCCCAAATACCTTGAAGAAATGATTGACAACAGGCTGCAGCTTAATACGCACTTAGAGTACTCGACCAATAAGCCATCAATCCAGCTCGGAAACTTCTACTATCCGGAGTCGATAGCTTCATCTTCCTTTATGAGCCTCCAGTTTGGAGGGAAGCACTTTTGCCAAAAAATTACGAGACAGGATTTGTCCATAATTTACAGGCTCTGCGCATTAAGAGTGATAAGTGGCTTTTACACGATCTCGTACGAGGCAGTCTGCTTCATAGCCGGAATGGTACCCATAGGTATTCTCACATACGATATACGAGTATTCAGCATCGACAAGAGCGAGACAAGAAAGACAAGTTTCAATGGTCATTTGGCAAACCCTGTGGGAAAATTGACGTACGAGCTGATTTCAACTATCGAGATCTGGGTTAATCGCTTGCAAGGGGACTGTAACAACGTCCTTTCTAAGACTTTTATAAACGGTGATATGCCTTGGTTATTCTTACAAGACATAGGATCGCTTTTATTGCATATGGTAGTCCAGTCATGATTCATGCGCTCTAGCAAGACATCACCTCCTCATTTAAAAAGTTCCGCTGAGAGGTCAAGTGCATTAACCTTTTCTATCTCTACAAGGTGGGGCAAAATTAATCATCCAATTTTGTTTTTGAATTACTTTTTACTAAATAAAAAAAAAATGATTTTAAGTGATGGAAATCTTTATTTGGACCTTTCTGTTAACTGGAAAAGATGATATCCGCCAAGTGACTGCCGCCAGTGTTGATACACATTTGTGTTCGTTTTATCGCATTTTCCATGACTTTCCGCAAGATTTCCGGTGATTACTGTTTGCATTCCTGTCGAATATTCTCCTTAAGGGCTGCGATTGTCTGAGGCTTGTTGGCATAAACCCGCGACTTCAAGTAGCCCCAAAGAAAGAAGTCTGGGATGGTTAAATCGGGCGATCTTGCTGGCAATGCGAAATCGCCAAAACGGGAGATTACGCGACCAGGAAACGCTTCCTTCACAATATTCATTGTGGCTCCTGCTGTGTGCGGTTGCACCGTCTTGTTGAAACCACATGCTCACCAAGCCCCGCTCATCCAATTCTGGCAATAAGAAGTCGTTTATCATGGCCCTGTAGCGTTCGCCAGTAACAGTGACCGTATTACCGAAGGCATCCTCAAAAAAATACGGCCCAGTCACTCTTCCCGCGTGAACGCCGCACCACACAGTGGATTTGAGTGGATGTAATGGCTCTTCGTGCATCACACGCGGATTTTCACTGCCCCAGAAACGAAGATTTTGCTTATTTACGTAACCGCTTAAGTGGAAATGCGCCTCATCGCTCATGATGATTTTCGACACAAAATTGTCCTCTTCGTTGTTGAGATTGAGGATGGCTTGACAGTAATCCACTATGATTGATCCAATATGATTGACGTACGATGCCATTTGCAAAAAATAATAACATCTTCCGATAGGATGATTAATTTTAAGCCACCTCGAATTATTTTTTTTTTATATTTTTGTTCTTTCTCTGTGTCAGTTGCCCATTTCGCAGCTTCTGGAAATACTATTTAAATATATCTCCGACTTTTTGTGTCGGTGTCTAGATTATCCTTACTGTTGCGAAGAGTTTGCTCCGGACCAACTGATTGACTTTTTTTTTTTTTAGAACACCTGTTTTTTCAGCCACTGGACTCCCTGACTCCTTAAGCTAGGAAGCACGGTGGATTCTCCAAAGTTGAATTTTTGCTTCGGGGTGGTTGAGCTGCTTCTTTTATGATGCTTCCACGCTGGATCATAGGAATTTATAACGTCCATAGTTGGTGGTGGCAAACTGGAGACTCTTTCGCTCAGTCGGTCTCCGTAGACTCTGCATACTCGAGGTGTGCTAAGAGTCCAAAGCTGAAGTTTTTTATTCAGGTGGACAGTTGATCCGTGACTTTAGTTGCGACTAAAGAAATGGACCAAAACTATGCACATTTTCTATCTTTGATAGTGTCTAACACGTGGTTAGTTTGGTTTAGCAGTTCGATCACTTGGAGATAGCCAGTGGTTGCTGTGACCTGCAGATGATAAAATCTAGTGGCGAGCTGTTGTCTGCTGTCGTGCCGTTCAGGCTCTGCTTTCCGTATTTTTCGAGGATTTCGGCACTGAATTCCCCGAGTACGATTTTTACTTTATACTCAAGAGAAACTCCACAGACTCTGCCGATAAATAAAGTTTTACAACACCTTTTCGATAGGGTCTATAGCCTCATCGCAAGGGTATGTTCACGTTTTGGGCTGACGATATTTGGTAAAACGTAAGGAGTTTGTCACGAAATTATACTCTGGCGGCAGATGTAGTCGGTGCTTAACTTGTGTATAGTCAGGGTATATGGCATAATTCGGCATAATTTTATCCTTTTTTACTTATAGTCCATAATTTGTTATATACGCTCAAGGTAGGCCGTTAGAGACGGCAGCCTAATTTAATTTTAGTTTCTTAATAGCTACATTTGCAGCTACGTGGGTGCCGTGGCTCAAGTGGTTATTGCGTTGGATCGCTAAGCGGAAGGTTCGACGTTCGAATCCCAGAAACACCAAAAGGTTTCTCCACGGTCCCACCTCTCGCGAATGTCTGACAACCGTCCGAGAGTAATAACTGTCAAGAGAAAGCCTTTCGGATATGGCTCTAATTGTAGGGTGATCTCGGTACGTTCGCTAAAAAAAACTATGGACATTTCCTCGACTCATACTCCGGACGGCCTTTGGCCTCAATTGCAGATAACTAGGCTCTCATCAATATTACATGAATTTGGGATTGTGGATAGCTGCCGGTTGCTTAGTTTCCCTGTGGAACTACCGCATGGTTTTCCTGCGGTTTGAGTCTTCAAATTCCTTAAACTGGGTAGGAGATTATTCCCATTCTTCGTAAGCATCATTTTCTTATCCTTCCCAAAGTGGTTTCAGCTACCATTTCGATGATACATATGAAGTCTTATGACTTTGCCGATTATGCATGGTGTGTAAGTATGCACAGAGGAGAGCATCTCACTCAGATGCTTTCTCTTGTCTCTGGCTATTCAAGGTGTCTGAGGTTAAATCTCCTTTTTCGACACACTTCTTCTCGTTAGACACTCGAACCTTAAGTCTACATAGCTGCCGCGAGATAATGTTTACAGTTTTCCCCATTCATCGTGCGAACATTTAGGATATTTGTTTATTGGTTTGACTATCTGGAAGGAACTTAGAGCTAGAGAGTTGCTGCAAAGCCGTTTAGTTGTGTTGCCGTGTCGTAGAGGCTGTAATTTCCAACTTACCAATCGAAGATGTTTTGTTTTCCGATTCTAGCATTAAAAACTCGAGTGCGATTTAGTCATAATACCCTGGACAGAGTTTGTAGATCCCTTGCTCTTTGATACGTTTTGCAGTATCGTACAAATATTATTTTCAGGTTGTAAGCCGTAGGCGATGTCGGTTGATTATCGGTTTAAAGTCAATGACACTTCACCTGAGTTGACTTCCCACGGCGGACCCGCATTGTAATGTGTGCAACCAAGTGCAGTAGTCGCAATTTTATTGTTTATAAATATGTATATCCTCGAACTGATCGTATCTATCGTACCTCCCGAATAGCAGCACCGTCCTCCTTATATTGCGAGGGTATAGATTAAAGTTTTTTAATAGTCTCGGGATTGTACAATATGCTCACGTTCCACGATGTTGCGGGTCGTGTAACCACTTAACACCGGTCATTATCAGAGGGAAGTGCTTCTCTGATAAATAGGTATAAACTTTTACGTGGTATAATGACACCCAGGCAGCACAGAAGCACTCAGGCAGCACTCATGAATAGTGAAAAATGTCATGTCTTTCTGTCTATCACTCGGAAGTCTGTAGATGTAGAAGTGGAAAATGTCTATGTGTAGACCAGATTAAGGAGATCGGATGTTTTCTGTTTTTTAAATTGCAGAATATTGCAAAACAAAACCTTTTTCTATTCCCCCTAACCCAATCTCAACGTACATGAAAGCTATACCTGCACTTACCGGTACACCAATAAAGATGCAACTTTGCACAAGGTTAAGCAATTTCAACTCGTTAAACCCCCTTAAACTTCATTGTCCTTACAAGTTTCTTCCACATGTTTGTACCTACGAGTATATCTTTCCGTTGAAGAAAATTTCAAAGGATTGGAGGGAAAAAAATAAACTGAAGTGCCACATTTAACAAAGGACATTGGAACCTTTTAAAATTCCTTTTATTTTGAAGAGATATTACACGGCTATAATCTCGATTTATTTATCCTAACGAATAACTTTCAGTATTTTGCTGGCATGAGGACCCTTCCGTATTCTTAGTTATATGGTTGGTTGTAGTATCATGTAGGGAAGCTTAAGAGTGCTTTGCAATATGTATGTACACACATGTGCATCTCAATAGACCTACGAATAAATGTTCAGGTACATTGGAGTTGTAGAGCTGTACCTATGGTATTACGCTGAGCTGCAGTTTATCCACTGAATAGTACGTGTTCTTTATACCGGGTGGGTATTTGAAATGCTGGAGGGTGCTGAGTATCTACGAGGGCGAAAGGTTGTTATACTTACTTGACGAAAGGAAATGCATTGCTTAGGGTCAAGTTGAACCTGACTGTCAATAGTTGACCGGTAATGAAAGGTCTTGCACATGTTTAAATAGATGCCCTTGAGGGCCGTTTAAATCATCACTAACGTGAATGTCTTGTATCGACAATCGTCCTTTTCCTTGCTCTAATATTGTTCGGTTTTCACAGCAAAGTAGAAGTGAGTGATCATTAAACCCATCGGAATGATGTATGGCGCATTTACAAAAGTGGGTTGAAGAGACTTTCCAATAATGCAGTTTTCCTCTAATTCAAGTGACAGATATAGAACTTTCAAGGCTGGACCTAAAGACAGATGGTGGCATGTTCCCATATCCACGAAGTAGGTTACTGGAATCGGTTCTACCCAAAAACCTTGGATCTCGCACAGGAAGTGACCATATACAAGGTTGAGCCACCAGAGTAACATCCTTACCACTCAAAAAATGTTCATGAGAGAGGCAGCAGCTTCAGGTAGTATTTACAACATGAATATCCACGAACTATGATTTAAGGCAATGCATCTGAAAATAATGGACCTTGTGTACTCCTGAAGCAGGGCTCTTTTTGGCATCCCTGTCAAACTCGTTTGTCTGTGCAAGGTGACGATAGAGAACGCTCGCTGAGAGACCTCACCGAGACCATCGATGTCAAAAAGGATGTGATTTCTTTAATATCATACTTGAAAGGATTGTGCGACTGTCAGAAGCCAACACCGCGGGCTGTGCGTTTGCTGATATTGAAACAGAAGCTGCAAGAATGGGTTTAGCTGTAAATGAGGCTACGACGGAGTATATGCTGTCAGTAAGAAGGGACACACAACATCGACGATTTTGACAGAACGTCACATTCGACAGCTATAACTTCGAGGTAGTAAGAGACTTTGTCTACCTTGGCTCTGGTATTAATTCTGACAATAACATCTCCGCAGAAATCAAACGAAGAATAACTTTTGACACTCGCTGTTTCTTTGGGCTGAGAAGGCAATTGAGTACTAAGGCCCTATATCGAAAGTCTAAGGCGACTCTTCATAAAACCTTAATCATCCCAGTCTTGCTTTATGGCACTGAAGCATGGACTCTTCGTGACTTCGTGAGTGCTGCATATTCTATTTATAGTTTTCCGGCATGTTGCAACTGTTTTTGATCTAACTGTGTCGCTGTCCAGTGCCTTGAGTGCTGCTTGACTGTCCACGAAGATTGTAATCCTGGATGGATTTAGTACCATATCGTGTATCGTCTGTGCTGCTTTTTCAATGGCGAAGACTTCGGCTTGGAAGATTCACAGAAAACTCCAGCGCCGGTTCCTATGTCCATTTTAGACCCGTCAGTGTAGAGTTGAAGATCCTGTACATTGGTTAATGTGTTGGATTCCCACTCCTGTTTTTCGGGAATAAGAACGGAGTATTTCTTGTAAAAGTCAATGTATGGTACTACATTACATAGTCCGTTGCTCTTTCGGGATCAATTGATCTATATCAGTGAAGTATAGATCCGTGTCCATAGGAGTTATGCTTCCAAGTGCTAGATTGTCTAAGACGGATCGCGCTTTTGGCAGCTGTACTACGTATGAACTCAGCCAGTGGAGGAAGATTTAGCATCACTTCCAGCCCTGCTTGAGGCGTTGATCTCTGTGCTCCAGTAATGCTAAACATGCTAATCTTTGTACTTTCGTAAGATTGTTGAGGTAACTAATTTTATCTTTTGCATTCCACCATATAATTGTTCCGTAGGTAAGTATGGGTCTCACAATCGCAGTATACATCCAATGGATTATGGGCGGTCGTAATCCCCATCGTTTACCGAAGGTTTTCTTGCATGATTAGAATGCACATAATGAATGCACCAATAGCCGATTCTTCCGCTTGAAAAATACTACAGTAGTCCGGGAGTCGGAGAGCTGCGTTTAACAGAGGTATGTACATCAGAGAATATTTCTACACTGGTTATCTGTCTAAGCTCGTATAGCTCGATATGACCATACCACAATGACAGATACAAATAGTGCTAATTGCGAAGTAGTACAACAGTCATATGTTATTTATTTTATGAATATTGTAGAGCTGATATATAAGCATTTATCCCAATAAACAAAGAACGCTTCCTGGCATATAAAGTCCCATAATTTACAACCTAATTTACGATTAAAGCAGATTGCGCTCCGTCAAATAAATCCAGAAATGTTTATGCCTTATTTCATTGTCACCAGTATTTTCAGTTGCTCTTTGGATGAAAAATATTCATAGGCACACTTACTCGTATTTCAACTTATTATGATAATGGTGGAGCTGTTCAACGATTTCACGTTATTACTGTAATAAATTAAGAGAATACTGCAACAGTTGTTGACAGGACAAATTGAATTACAATTTGTTACTGCGGAACACTTTCCCAGGCTATCGGGTTGCGATGACATCACTGTACTCATTTTGAGAGTTTTTAATGCCAAATCTAGCATTTGGAAGGCTTCGAATGCATTTCACACTTTCGCAAGCAAAAAACTAGTTTTGACTCCTAGGCATGGTATTCATGATCCTTCACATCTGCATTTTCTTTTTCATGGTAAAGGATGTTAAGAATTTTGGCTAAGGATACCTCCAGTTAGAGTGCAACGGTCTATTCGGAAAGTATTACGAGCTTTGCCAACACACTTGGATAACACCACCGCGATGCTTTCAATGCATAAATCTCGAATCGACCACATACCAAATGGCTCACCTATCTGAATCGGGCTGCTGTAACTTGTTTAGAGAAGCACTTAAAAAGGCGAAACACATCAAGACACGATGAAAATTCTACAAGGAAAGCTCTTTGCTAGCAAAGCAGCTGATAATGTCCTTATCACTCGACTTAAAGATCGCCTCCGTAGGGTACACCTTGCAGCGGCAGGGTGGCTATGCGGTTAGTAGGATGGAAATTAGAGACATGCGGTCGTAGAACTTGTTTTTGCAGAAGGGCTACTATATATAATAGTGTCAGAACCAGTGGTAGCGCCCACAGTTCCACTAAGGTCAAATTATATCGATATATCATATGCGGGACGGGACTATTCGACTCGTTCTATCCAAAGCTTCCAGCAAAGGTTCTGGTCCTCAATTTTGCATTTTGGGTTAATGGTCCCACCGTAGAAAATCAAACCGTTACGAAGCAGCCAACATCCCAGGAAGAGGATGATTATACTGTTGCCGATCCTGCAAAAAGAAGAAAGGACAAGGGCGGAACGTTTGCATCTAGACTGCAGAAAATTACGGCGACTGTTACAGAGAGTAGAAGAATGCACTTGTTCCGGTGTGGATTTGTAATTTAGCAATTCGTGTTAAAGCTAAATTTTCCAACCCTAAGATAGGCTTACGCCACTTCTGAGAAATATATGACACTACCCTGCTACGCCACGAGCTCCTCGTTAAAATTTATGAAGAATGCCTTAAGATTGACGTTAATATCGTGCTGAGTGATTTTTATGCAATAAAGAAAAGGAGGACAACTTTGGAAGGACAATTGGTCAATTAGTCTAATGACACAACGTCTGTAAACGGACCCACGCTAATTATTGATCAACAAAATTTACAAGCTAGCTATTGATACGAGACATGCCTACAGTATTCTGAACTCGAGTATCCAACATAGACTCAGACTACTACCTTGTTGTAGCTAAGGTACGAATGCGGATATCCATCGCTTCACATTAACGAAGAATTACTGTGGGGAAATATAAGGTCAAAATGCTGCAATCGCACAGCATTCGCTATTCGTCTACTCCGCAACTTGTAGAGAAGTTCAGGTCTGCCAACACTAAGTGCCGAAAACCAATGAGATCGCTGCCAACAACCCATCAAGGAAGCAGAAGCTGGTGTGCTGTATTTTACCCGACGTCCACCAAGAAACCGCTATGTTGACGAGAAATGTCCAAACTGGAGCAAAACAAGAGGTGTACAAAGCGGAGCTGCGAAGAAGGAGACCAATACCCCGCTGTCATGCAGAATGAAAAATTCAACCTCAACGATGATTGCCAAGGCTTTTATCCACCTGACTAAACTGAAGTGAGGATAGCAATGCGCCAAAGCTTGATCGAACTAGAAGTTCGAAGATCAGAGGAAGCCTGCACGTCAAAGAACCCATCTCGAAAAAATTGGAGCACGGCCGGCTCAGTTGGTATTGCCATGTTCAAAAGAGGGATCCTACGAACCCTGTCAAAAAGGCAATGTCAACCAACGTCCCTATACAAGCGCGCAAGAGAGGCAGGCCCAAAAACTCCTAGATCCCACAAATGCAAAAACAACAGCATTGGATTGGCCACAGTGACGAAGTGATCCGAAACCGGTAAGCTTGCAGATACATACTTTTTGAGGTCGAATCGGTGAACCCCACAGGCGGACCAGTACGGATGCAGTAAACTGGACGGTTATGATGCCTGTAATCCTGATCATAACCTCGCCGAACAAAAGGAAATACGAAGAAAAAGAAGAATTAATTTACAACATTCTCGGGAGTGGCCATTCCTCAAACGGAATTGTGATCGTCCAAAAATTTGTTTCACCATGATCCCGTTTTATCCATACATGCATGCATCACTGGTGTAAGACGTTGCGTCCATCTTCCCTTTAAGGATTCATTCCACTGTTGTTGCCAGGTTGCGATACTGCCATTCCTTTCGTGTTTAATTTTTTCATCGCCTACCGTTTTTAACTCGATCACCTCGGACTCTTTTCATTACTTCAACGAGTAAGTCGATAGTTAGCGTTAAATATACGGCGAGTAGCGCAACGTTCGAAACAGTTCGAAACGCACTGGCGGGCCATGGCGACCTAAAGTGCGCTAAGCCGTGCAGTGCAATGTAGTGAAGTAGAATAACAAATTGGGTTGAATCATTAAGAAGGAAAATCTGGAAGGATCAAAAATGTTTGAAGCGACACAAGGCACAAGAACTTCAAACTCCAAGGAATGCTACTGCTTTGACTATTGGAAGGCACTGAGAAGTGAGATGGGATTCTGTCCTTATTTTGTTGAAGAGTTTTTAAGTTCTGCGATGAAGTAATTATGCAGGCAAAAAGACGTCCACCTGGATACGATAGATGTTGTTCTTTACTCCCCAAGATTCCTCGCCGAAAAACGAAGGTTAGATAATAAAATAAAAATTAGTCTTAATGCTCACAATATATGTACGTCGAAAGCTGAAAACATAAAAGAAGAAGAAGAAGCTCACCACACAATGGACTGATGCTAAAGTTTGAAAGCGTTTATCAAATCATCAACCTGACTACAAATCGAGCTCGCATAAAATTGGATAGCTTGCCTTCGAAGTCATATCTGACGGTGGTCCCACAGGGCGGGGTTTGAGCTACCGAAAGTAAGGTTTAGTCCGCTACCGTACAACGCAGAGTGCGGTGCCTATCGAAGGTTCTCCCTCTTCTCTCAATAGTCCCCCTTCCCGAGGAACAGAGTCCCGCAACCCAGAGTGCGGTGTCTATCTAAAGTTCTCCCTCTTCTCTCAATACTCCCCGTTCCTGAGGAACAGAGTCCCGCAACCCAGAGTGCGGTGTCTATCCAAGATTCTCCCTCTTCTCCTAATAGTCCCCGTTCCTGAGGAACAGCTCTTTGCCCTTTCTTCCGCAAAAACTGGAAAACACATTTTTCAACAATTTTATAATGTGAGGGAATGATACCATTTCGCTAAGATATGCAAGAACGCTTAAGGATAATGGACTAACACTATCTTGATCTATACATCCCCATAAATATGTGTTTATGTGTGTGTGTATATAGCGCTTTTCTATCTCCAAAAAGGTTAACCACCCATTTATCCTGCACAGAATCTGAAATCTGAAATTTCACAACCCCCAAAAATAACCTCAATAAATTATTGACATCCTGTGTGTGTCCAAGGTCTCTTAAACCTGTCACCTTCCTTTGTAAACCTAATTTTTCACACCTACAACCAGAATTGGCTGTAAAATATTAAATTTCCCTCCGGAAAAAGAATGTTTTTGTTTAGCCATGTTTGTCTAGCCCCCCTGAGAATTTGTCAGACGCACGCATTTGCCATGTGGTTGAGGATTCTATGCCACGTAAACAATATTTCTAAGGCAACCACCACTGGTTTTATCCGTTCCCTGTGGACAGTCGTATCTTTTTTTTGGGGGGAAGAAGGATAACCATTTCGTTAAAGGGAAGAATACCTGATTCCTTGACTGTAATACATTTATGTATTTCTCAATGATGAATGAGCACGTCCGATTGACATATGGACTTGGACCTATCTGTGCGGGAACGCAATTGATGAGAATAAGGATGTCTGCCTTGTGCTCTTGCTTTGCGAGTTTTTTTTTTTTTTTAACATTTCAACTGTTTATGTGATTTTTATGACAGCTAACTGTTTCTGTGAGTGAATCACGAATACCTCACCTTTTTGTGTGGACACATAAACAAAACACAATTTCGATAGGAACTTGTGAAAGGAAGCTGCCTAATGTCAGCGAATTGATAACGTTAGGCTCTCCAAATGGTTTTACGTGTCTCAAAATGAACATCAACATGTGATTCCGATGTGGGTGATGATGAATGATGCTAGAGACTGTCTGAGTGCGCTGTGTTTTGTCCATTGGAAGCGATAAATGGATTTCGGTTGTAGTGCTCTCTAAAAGATAGTTTCATTCGGAATAAAGCTGATTACAGCGGCAGCTGTTGCTGGTCATTTGCGAACATAAAGGCGTTAAAAGGACTTTTGTTCTATAAAGAGTGCTAAATTAAGAGATCAAATTTGACTCGTTACTAGTTTTATGGCTGCTTGTGTGTGTGGGGGTGCTAACAGAAAATTTAGACATGTAATTTGATTTGTGGGTCCTGTTGAATGATTGATGTACGGTTTCTGGTATTGGATAGGACTATTGTCTGCGAGTCATTCGTCTTTTTTGTGCCTGTAATCAGCGTTTAGTTACTGTGCGTTCGCTCGTTCTCAAGAAATTGGATGCGATGATGTTATGTACAGAGGCACGGTTATTTATTTTTTGTGTCTTGCAAATGATTGATGTAAGGGATTTGAGATGGAGTTAGGCATAGATTTCCATCATCATTCCATGGTCGGTTCGTAATTTGAAACGTATCTAATGACAACGAATACCGGGGAAGCAGTGACCATTATACATTGCGCCATAGGATCATCGGTAAACGCTTCCTTACTTTCTTAAGTGGTGCTTCAAAGTGAACTCTGGTGTCAATCAACAAGTTTCTGCAGTTTGCTCGGAGCGCGGCAATTAGGACGGGGTTTTATTCTACAGCATTGTCTTTCGGGTTGGATTTGAAGATTCTGTGGGACGGAGTGTTGGTGTTTTCTTCTTTTCTTTGCAATCTTGGAAGACCATGTTGATGTTGCTGTACAGCTCGAGTAGCTTGTTTTCGAATCTCCCAATCCAAATCCTATCAATGATAACGGAATAGAATATATTAGTGTTTTTCTCTCGGAACAACCAAGGATATCGTAGTTTACTTTTAACAGAGTTCATCCTTCAGTGACATTGAATAGGACTGATATGATTAAGGTTTTATATACAGTCTCCTTATTTTTTCGGGATATTTAATTGCTTTTTCAGTCCAAAGAAATATCGGTTCGCGAGTGGTTTTTTGATTGGTAGCAGAGCCAAGGTAGGCATCACGATAACTTCGTGTATTGTGAACAGCATTTACCCCCTTTGCCCTCCTTCATCGCTAAAAAAAAAATGGTGAGTTTCGAGGTGGACATCTTAGGCTTTTTCCAGAATCCGATTAAGTGTGAAAATCCGGTCAGTTGGGGAGTTCCTTGGTCTGAATCAGGTTGTTGACGGAAGGTTGGAGCCGTTCAGACAATATGGCAATATTGCTGATGTCTTTGTTTTTGGCGCAATTTAGTTTAACTCTTTTCGTGTTGATCAGGCAAACGATGCTGAGATTCCATTTATCAGGCTCGTTTTACCAAATTTTAGAGACAACTTGGATTATGCTCTCTACTATGTCAATTTCCGCTGCCTTGAATAGTTTGACTGGTATCATTATCATTAGGTTTGGCATCTTTTTTGGATTTTAGCTTCGATATTGCAATCGTTACCTCGTTTAGTCAGGTAAACGGACATTTTGGCTTTCATCGTCTAGGTTTATTGGTTTATTCTAACTGACTCTGGGAAATTTGGATTCGTTGCCATAAACAGTCTGCAGAAATACTTTTTGTTTTAATATTCTCAGCACCATTTGCAACGCGAATACAAGGTTTTCTTCTTCATCGCTGCAAGTTTCTCAACGGATTTTGTTCCTTTCACACGCTCTTTCAATATTTTCTGAAAACTGCTGTACAATGTTGCTCGAGTAGGATCTGTCAATATGTGCAATCGTATGCTTCTTATCTTCTTTCTTCTTCAATTGGAGTAGCCGATGTTTTTCCCGTTTCCTTCGCTCATAGAGCTCGGGAGCAGTTGTTCTCCTATTTTGCAGCGTCGTTTCGCATGCTTCTAGATTTCCTGCAAATACTTACCGGTATGCCTCAAACTAGGGCTTTCACGATGGTAGTCTGGTAGCAAATCAATTGCATCAGTTTATCTGCAACTTAGAAATGGTCAATGGTCGACCTTTGTACGGCATGTGTTTGCATCACATCCACTTATTAGTTAGACTCTCTTTCTGCCATAGTAGTCTACAATCCTCAGCAGTGACAGAAACTTCCGGTTCGCGTAGCCGCCCACCAGTTAAGTTGGCAAAATGAGCCAAGGTGAGCAAAGTCCTTATCTGCCGTATTGTGTGAACGCCGGAAACCCTTTGTCAACAACCTAATTGGCCCAACAACCAGTGTGGTTTCAGGCCAGGAAAGCCCACGTTGACTGGCTGGCGGTCGCCGAAGGATATTGTTAATTATATCGACAGCCATATCGATATAAGGCAATGAAAGACTGCGAGAAAAACGAAATTGCTGGACAGTACTACCTCACCCTTTGCTGGGTACGAGGTCACTGTGACGTTCGGGGAATTGCGTGGCTAACGAATTGGCTAAACGAGGCTCCTGCGGTAGAAATAGCATAATTATAGGCAATATTGACGCACCGATGTCTTACGCTAAGTACTAAGTATTTGGTCAGTGCCTCATCGCTAGGCAACTATGACCAAAACTGGACCATAGGAGATCAAACTGACTTCTTAAGCATAAGAAAGGCACCGTCTCTACTCTCACCAACGTAGTAACCGGACACAACACGATAGGCAAGCATGCCAAAAGATTGGGCATCCCCAATATTGACTTCTGCAGATGTTGCAGAGACGAGAAGGAAGAAAAATCAATCCCTTACTTCGTGTACACGTGCCCTTCACTGGCTAACATTAGGAAAGCTACACTGGGTCATTTCTATTTCGATGGTCTCAATCATCTTAATATCGCCTCTACGGCTAACATAAATAATTTCCTAAAGAAAAGTGATTGGTTCCAGGAGTGGACAGAGTGACCCACCTGTCCCTACACTGTGGCAGCATAATGGCCTAAGTGTACCTCATCGAGGTCCAAATCAACCAACCAAGCCTAGAACACTACCTAATGCAACATTATCTTATAGGGTATATCGTTACTGTATACAATGTCAAAACTGTTTCGACGATTGCTACTTAAAACACTACCAATTTTTGTAAAGAAAAATTCTACAATTGAACTGGTTCACGGGCACAACAACATGGGCATCATCCAAAGATTCCAAACAAAATAGTGAGAAATATCGCCAACGCATCGTGGTGTGTTCGGAATGAGGACCTGCATAGAAACCGGTAAAAGCTAAAGTCAAAAGACTCGCTAAAAAACATGAAGAGCGGCTTCAACGTCATACGAACCCTGAGGTCCTTCAACTCCTGGATAATACTCACCTAATGAGGAAATTGAGAGGACGAAAACCATTCGAATGGCATAGAAAACATACATATCCCCCAACGTTTTGGCCGGATTAAATCCCACCTAGTTGTGTAGCTGCACTTGTGAGCTCATGAGATTTGCCAGTGGGTTGAACTCTCTTTTTAGGTACGTACATGCTGAATCAAAAAATGAAAGAAAAATTGCTCATTAGTTCCAGTGACTAGATAGCAAAAACATCGAAGATACTTCGTACATGAACGTAGAATTTGGTCATCCGAGCATAATCTCTGGGTATCGATACTTGGGATGTGTTACCTCTGACATGTGTGGACTGTTGAGATGGAATAATTCAAATAGGAACAAAAATACAGGAAGTAATTAAAAAGATACGCAAATGGGTGAGGATTACAGGACGCTCTGGTCATTACCAGATACGAAATAGTTTTCCAGAATAAATACTTTTTTCGTTGAAATATGAATCCGGAAGCAATTCCTATTAAAAAAATTCCATATGAGATACGAAACTAGAGCACTCCAAGCGTTTTCTGTAATGAATGCATACTCGTATCCAGCAAATTGATTTTTTCTCTTCCACTCCGTGACTACGAATGCAGAAAGTCGTTTTTGAGTTGAAAACGAATCTACACGAATCTTCAAAGGGATACATATGCATACTGGTACGTCTCCTTTGGGAAGTACTCGCAGAAATATAGCAATTAGGTTGTATTTTCCAATTTACTGGAAAAGGAAAGGATGTAAGAATTTCACCAAACTGGCAGGACAGTATGTGCTCCGAAATTGGATCATCGAATGCGTGTTTTTTTAGTTTTTCAGTCTGAAAACTATACGTCTGCCAGTGAGCTCCAAGATTTAGTTTCTAACATGAATTCTCTATTTCATAGGTGATAGATTGCGTACGAAAAACAAATTGTATTTCAAGTAGAATCCGAGAGATTGGAAAATGATTTTTGCTCACCGGACCATGCTAGGGATTCGTAAAAGGGAAAATTGGAACTTTGACAAATGCATATGCATACCTGGATATCATGCACGAGTTGCAAATGTAATTTACTTTGAAGTTGAAAGGTGTTCTACTTTACCGGACTATGGCGATGTGTGGACATAAAGGACATGCGTTTGTTTTTGTTATCTATAAAAAAAACTACTCATCTGATTTCAATGGCATAGATCAAGATGCATTTTCAAATCAGAATTGGTCACTAGTTGGGGATTAATTCTACGAAAATAAAATGAATTTCCAACAGGAGGATAGTGGAAGTATGTACTTCGAAACACAACAAACGTTTGCAAAATATAGTACTCGGACATAATGTATCTACGAGTACATACTCGTAACTCAAAATGATTTTTTCTGCCAATCAAACTATAAAGTTAAGTCAAAGTTTGACGCTTGAATAAGGCTGGGAAGTATTGAAATAAATATCCAAATCCAGTGCTACTCGTATGTTGCACAAATTATTGGAAATTTGAGAAGAATTTCGGGTCAAAATGAACCCCTGCAGCAGTTGTATGGGGCGTACGAAATTTCATAAAGAACGTTCGTTTAGCTGGTATGCTTATGAAAAAAAAAAATCCGAATATAACCTGCTGGCCTTAAGCTTAGAGTCACCAGAAATTTGCTCCAACCGTCTACTTCCTCAAAGGATACAGTTGCTAAGGTCACTAGCCATAGTGTTAACTGCCAGAAAAACAACCAAAATATACCACACTACTACGAAAAGGTCGTTTCCATTCCTAACATTCGTACGTAAAAATGAAGGGTCTGGAATATTACGTGAACAAGACCAAGCAGTTATGTAAGCTGAAGTACAAGGCTGATATTGAAAAATGCAACAACAACCGGGCTAATAAAGATAATGGCATTAGACAAGATGAAGCAAACTCGATCTCGGGAAGAAACGGCGCATTCGAGCAAACGTAGCAAGCAGCGTTTCGAATAGCTTTAAGAACACAAAGCGAAGCCACACAAAATTACCAGCACACACCTTAACCTAATCCCTACAAGGGGGATAGACAATAGAACGCTGATCTGCGCTGTTAAGGTACATTAAACTTACTAAGCACAGAAGAACACTATGACGCTTTTGTTTCTCATAACCGAGGAATTTTTGGAGGTGCTTGAAAAGTCGAACTGCAAACTACGGTTTGGGGTAAAGTATGTCCAGCTAAAAAATAGATGTTGGAGGGCGTGAGGATTGTGACTGATTCCCCCTTAACACTTCATAATGAAGCGTGTTTTTCTCAGCGAAGATAGCATTGATATCGGCATCATACAAGATCCCTGGGTAAAGGGATGGGCTTTTAACGAGCTTTATATAACTTTATATGTATAACCTTATTAATTTTAACGCGCAGAACTTGCATTATAGCTTGGAAACATTTGAAAGCCCTTTTTGACTAGATCTAAGCTCTGTCGATTTAACAGTAATTGAAAGAGGAGAGCATGTACTCGTATGTACATCTCATCCATCTACGTGGACCTACAAGCTCTGCCAGAAGCGTTCGAACATCTTCATCCAGCACAAAAAAGACTGAAATTCTAATAGGCTGTAATGGTAACGCTTGACATACGCTTTGGGACAGTGCCAATTTGGAGCCCTCATCCTCTAACTGAACTCTACAGGCTGAGTTTAGTATATCTTCCAACCGAAACTTTACCACACAACTAGGTTACATACATACCTCTCACCTCTCACTACCTACCTATGAGTAACCTATCCCTCCAGGCTGAACTATTGAACTTCAGACGCACTCCACTGAGGAACACATCCTTCGGTTCGGTAACCGCGTTGAAGTCGTGCCTTGGTCCCACTCAACAGCGATTTGACGCCAATAGACTTTTTCTAGGAACTTTTGAAAACCATTGTTATTCAAAGCATGCATCGCGCTATTCGCGAAATACAATCGATATTTGAAGAAATTATTCTCCATAGTAATAGGAAGGTGTACTGTTTTCAATAAAGTAGCCGAATTAAGTAGCAAAACAGCCCTTATTCTGCAAAACACTTTTACTGTGTCTTGGCAATGATTCAACCAAGTTTTGCAAGATTTTATTGGGTAGGTTAGTCCAGGATTCCTGTATTTTTTCAACAAAGATTTGCTTTTCCTGGAATTTTTTGGTATCTGCCTATTCATTTCATCCCACAAATGCTCAATGGGATTGAGGGCCGGTGACATAGAAGGCCAATCTAAACAGCTTTGTTATCTTGGCGGTATGCTTGGAATCGTTGACTTGTTGGAAAACAAACGATGTTTTCAACTCCATTGAGGCAGTAGACTGATTCAAATTGCTTTCTAAAATATTGCAATGCATTTCTGCTGTCATTGTTCCATCAGTAACATGCACCGAACCACAAAAAGCACTCCCACACCATAGAGCTTCCTCCACCATGTTTTACGGTTGGGTAGAGATATCGCCCATGGTAGGGGTTGTCGTGTTCAGAACGCCATACAGTTTGTCTTCGGCGATTTCCAAGTAATACAGTTTTAGTGAATTCGAGGCGAAGCTTTTTGTGAACCTTCGTCAGTAGTGGTTTCCTCCTTTCAACACGTCCTTGTAGTTGGGTATCATGAAGTGAAGCCATCTGCTGACGGTAGTTTGAGAGACTGAATTTCCTGTTTTTTTGAAGCTGTTTTTGAGTCTTTCGAACAACTATGTTGAGTTTTCGTTTGCAGAGTTGCACCATAACCCTATCATCCTTAGCTGAAGTTACCTTGGGGCGTCCAGATGGAGGTTTGTCAGTCAATGTAACTTCCTCCCTGCGAGAGAGTTCAATTTTGTTAATAGTCGAATATCAACGGGAATGGCGTTCACGAAGCACGCTTCAACTAACTTTTGGCAATCAACTGCGATGCATTTAAGCAAAAATATTTTTTTTTTAAATTATAACAGTAAAATTATTTTTATTCCGCAAACCGTACAATGTAGAATCCGGAAAAAATATACGGGTAACTTAAAAGCCCATTTCAATTGATATTATGAAGCCTTTAATGTAGGCAAGCTGGCACTGTAAGTCCTTGGATGTGTGCCAAAACGTGTATTGTCAAAGAGATGCGTCGTCACGTGATTCTTGAGCGCGGAAAGTGAACCCCGAGCCAGGTTTTCCGTCGACTGTATGTATACCATTAGCCTTGATGAGTAGCCAAACTCCATTGGAATGTTCCTTTGCGAGTGACGAGCTGGACTGAAAATAGGATTAAAGCTACGAAAAAGAAGAGATTTGAAGGACGCAAAAATAATTTTAACCAATTTTTCTAACCAAATAGTCCTTTTTATCACAACTAAGACGTCATTAACATCCTTATTGGTATTCTCGGCGATTTAAATTTCGGAACTCCCGTTCCCTGCTAACCCACGGGGTCCACAATAGATAATAGGAAGGTAAAGTATCGGTGATGCATGGTTTCGGCAGGGTTTTTGGGATAAATCTTTAGATACTACTCATCTTGTCATGTTGTACATACATATGTAGAGACCAGACTTATATAGAATCCTACTGCTATAACTAGCAATCTTCCAGAATTTAAATCCAGTAGTTGGGCGCCGTGTCTCAAGTGGTTAGGACGTTGGATTACTGAGTGGAAGGTTCGAGTCCTGGAAAACATCAAAAAGTATTTTCACGGTCAAACCTCTCGAGAATGTATGTTAAACGTCCGAGAGTAATAATTGTCATGAGGTAGCTTCCCAATTTGCCTTTCGGATATGAGCGTAAACTGTAGGTACCTTCCATTTGTGTGAAAAAATATAACACGCACAACACGAATGGTAGCGAAAAGCTAGGCCCTGGACCAAGGCCATGTTCAGCCAAGTATTTGTATGGAAATCATTCTACGCAGTTAAACCATCGGCAAAAATGGGGTCTTGAACCTAAAATGGATGCATGGATGCGCATGGCCGTAGTACGTCCTATACTCACCTGCCTTGAGTAAGGGTTAGAACATTTAAAAAAACTAATGAAGAACATCAGAAATAGGTACAACGTTCTTCTTTGTCAACGAGATGTCTGTCGTGTAATTTTCCAACCAAACGAAATTTAACCCGTCTTCTTTGATAGGCAGATACTTAGTTCGGCTATTACAAAGGCTATGATTTGGACAGACTAGTACCAGCCGTAGAATCCCTTGCGTAAGAAGTCTCAGCTCCTAAATTATCATTGTAGGTCAAACGGTTGAAGCGGTAGTGTTTTACCAATTGGGAGTATCGTATCATCCTGGAGACCAAACCGAACAAGATGTAGCAACCCGAATAAAAAGGGATAAATCGGCGGTTATAGAGAATCTATACTATCAGCATAAAGACTAAGCTAAGGCTATTCCAATCCAACACTGAATCTGTGCTGCTATATATGGGCGAGAAAATGTTTGCCACAATTTCATGAAACGGTGTCTACGAAACCTTTTGCGACTTTTCTTGTCTAGCCGCATTTCTAATGTGGACCTGCGTGAGGGAATGAGTCAGAATCCCATAGATATCAAAATTCAAGGACAGAGATGGCGGTCGATTAGACATACATACATACATATATTTGGAAAAGGTGACACCTCTATGCATTCTATGCGATGCATAGAACCCGCTTACCCAGGACGATAGGACAATCGAAGAAGCTTTGACAAAGTTCGATGACATACTTCGAGAAACAGAACGCCATGGCGTGTATGAGTCGTGGAGGCTCTAAAGCGAACAAGTAGAAATACTCGTAGGACATAAGCCAGTCGGGAAAGATGAGTGCCGTGGAAACACGTCCCGCTTCGAGCGAAAATTGGTGTGTGTCTTAAGCCATCCTTAAGAGGTTCAGGACATCATGAAAAAAAGTAGAACGTTAATTATTCTATTAAAGCAGATACAGGACAACAATAGCATCCCAGAGAGGTTAAAGGAAGCTGCTGCCAGGCGAAGCGCTTGGTAAATATGTGTAATCGATAAAAAAGAGCGACAAATCCTTACCAAACGGTATTTGAATACGTATGTCCTTGTCTGTATAGGAAACAGATTGCTTAGATCGATGACACAAATAGAATGTTAAAAGGGTTTAGAGAAGACAATCAAAGGATTAAACGACAGATTCGAACATTCCGTTGGTCTGCTGTATGAAAACAAGTTAAGGCGACTCTGGCGTGCAGGGTATTTTCTCTCCAAAAATATACACGCACAAGGACAAATGTTAATAAACAGAAAAGTAAATATTGACGAGGGTCATCCGATTCAATATTTGTCGATAGTCTCTTTTCTCTTTTCCATGCCATCGAGCTTGAGTGTAGCATGAGGGTATTGCAATTTTGGCTCTATCAGGAACAGACGGCGAGGCAATTTAGAAGAAATAAATGGAAGTTTGGCCATCAATTAGTTTTTTTTAAAGTGCATATTAATCCAACGTCAGTATGATCAACGTGTTGGAAATACTGCACAGGTATATAGTGCCAAGTTTCCGCAATAAGAAATGAATCGGCGTACTCTTGAAAAATGCTGGAAAAGAGTAAAAAATTACTGTCAAAGTGAGTTCTGTTTTGCAGAAATTGTGAAATTTAAAAAGAATAAAATTCATTTTTCCACCTTCATTCCATCTCGTGGTATATGTCAACAAGCAAACCTGGATTACTTGTGGTTCCGAAAATATACATCTAGTCCTAGAGAAGCCAATAAATCCTAGTCTTAGTCCTACTTTATCATTAGTACCTACTTCTATGGAAATAGAAGTGACAACAAAGATACGCTGAAAATTGTGGCCGCAATTGAACAGTTTTGATATACATATGTAGACGGGCTTAGCTTCTAGCACGATATCACAACGTGCGACATTAGCCACCAAACAATCGACTTGTTGCGCCTTAAGTTCGATAACCGTTTTACAAGCCGTTTTGGAGACGTTCTTTGGCCATTGCAGCTGCGACTTGACATCCTTCGACTAGGGATGATCGATGTTCATCGATGTTCACAAAACATCGATGTTGAGAGATTAAACATCGATGTTTCAACATCGATGTTTCAACATCGATGTTTAAGTACGTAAAATATCGGACAATCGATGTTAAGAGCAAAACATCGGTCTTCGATGTTGGCAAAAGATAACCGATTCTTAATTGCAGATTTTGAATATTTTTTTTTCATTGAAGACAGCATGCTTTGCCTTATAAAAACATATGAATAATTAAAAACTTCCTATATATTTATATGAGAATAGGCGTATACTCTCTCTCAACAAAGGAATAGATTGAAGGGAAAGCTCCTTTCCAAAATATTATTTCTTCAATCCATAGATAAAAATTTTTGGAATATGTGATGTAAGTATTTAAACATTTCGTGTATGTACATATATCTTTAAACTTACACTTACGTTTTTTTTTAACTTCCTTATGATTAATAAATGCGATACTTAATACATGTTTTAAAGTGTGTTGTTTTTTTTACGCCATTCGTCGGCATTCTTTAAATTCATTCTAAAACATCGATGTTCCTTATCATCGATGTTTTGAGTTCGATTATTATCGATCATCGATGTTTAGTCATCGATGTTGACATCGACGTCAACATCGATGTTTTGCCAACATCGCTCATCCCTACCTTCGACTACTAATTTTTTTGAAAGTTGTTTAGGACTATTCTTACTCCAACAACCCGCAAATAATTAAGGAAAACATCAATTCGGGAATATGAGAAATAAAGCTACAATTATCGACTGTACTGCAAACTTGTGTTGACAGCTATAGAAGGCCACTTTAATGAAGTTAAAAAAGGCTGGCCTAAAAGAAATGGACATCTGTCAAGACGCATTTAGTCTTTCGACCAGATTCAGAGACATCTTGAGTTCATTTACTATTTTAGAATTGGTACTAGGATTGAGCTACGTTAAGAGTGGAACTTGACTATCGCTGCAGGCGGATTTACTCATTTCTATCTTCGCAATGAAGCACATGGGGGTGTATATCTTCGCTTTGAAGGAAGATGTACATATATTAACCTAGCGGAAAGTGGGTTCTTATATGTTCGCTGTTTACGAAGACACAAAAACCGGGTCCCTGCTTTGTTTGAAAGACATTCGTGGCACTCGTCAGCTCGAAACTGGCCAGGGGCCATTTCAGCGCCAGCGAAAAGTCGACTGTGTAGTTGTGTCGCAATTGTATTTCCAGTGTTTGCATCGAAGGACATATCCATTAGACTGAAATCGTAGGATATTTCTCAAGTAAAGTCATCGAAGCTCCAGTGAGAATTGTACTATTTACTCTCTTAAGACGAGAGAGTATGAACAGTGTGTCAGTGTGCAGCCCATTACATAAATATGGGGGGTGGTTTGGCAGGGCATATAGAGTAAAGTCAGGCATGCTAGGGAAGACTCCTATGCAGCCGAAGAAATGGTGAGACCAATCCTCGCACACAATAACCCAGTTTTATCAGTATCTGCTTAATGTTCTGTGGCAGGACGTATAATGCAAACATGAAACAAAAAGACATTAGTGCGACCTGATTTGTGATAACTTTGGTTGACTCTTCAAATCTCGTAAAAAGAAAAATTTTGACGCAAATGTAAGAACTAAAGTTTCAGTTTTATTTAATGATTAAATCTTTTACAAGTTGGTTTGATAAATTCTATTAGCAATGACAGATGACGTCAGTCAGATTGACAGGTTCAATGATGAATATATGATTAAAGGTATAAATCGGGCTATATCTGGCGTGTCCTCCCATCGAAGTGATAATTCTACGTTATTTTATATACTGAGCTAATCTCGTGTTTGGAACAGTTTAGCTTTCCTGCTTTATACATACAGTGGATCCAAGCCAAACTCGGACACCTCCGAAAAAAGAAATTGAATGAAAATAATTCAGCAATGAAACGAAGTAGGAAAAAAGCAAAATTATTTTCAAATAACACATTTATTACAAAAAAAAAAAAAATTAAAAAAAAAAAAAAAAAAGTTATAAACAAAAATTTTACAAAGAAATTCATTTTTGGTTTTTTGGTTTTTTTTTTTATATTTAGGCACGTCAGTCCATCATCACATTGCTCCAGTCCTACATCGTCCAATTTTTATGCTCTTTACTCCACAGCAATATTTTAGGTCGATTTTGAGACCAGAGCAAAGGTTTTCGAACTGCTATCCGGCCTTTTAAACCTGCTCCAATTCAAGTGGTAGCTAGAGAAACAGGCTGATGGAAACCAAAAAGTGATTCCAAACTTATGGCCGGATGTCTATATTGATAAAAAAAAAAAAAAAAAAAAAATATTTGGCGCAACAAACCGTATGTGGTGCAGGGTCTTACTTCTCGCGACCATTCGGGTCGTGCATGTTATATTTTTTCGCACGAATGGACGGGACGTACAGCTTAGAGCCATATCCGAAGGATTTTTGTTTTTTTAAGTTGAGTAGCTTTCTCATAATCGTTATTACTTTCGGGCGTTTGTCATGTATTGTTTGTTATGTTTTCTAGGATTCGTTTATGAACCTTCGAACCAACGCATTAACCGCTGAGTCACGGCACCACTGCATTATACATAGACGACGTAGAATAATTTTAAGGCGGGCGGCAATGGGGCAGCTTTATTAATTTTAAGACAAACTTTAAGTGTAACCTCAGGGTATACAAACAAAATGCAGGTAGGTCAGTTTTTACATGCAGCCTATACATATTAAAATGTACAGTATTGGACAAAACTAAAGGAACAAAAATCCCTAGTGCATGTTTCGTGACTTAATTCGTGTTAATTGACCAGAACCTAACTTTTTCTTTTTCGCCAATAGCTATGAATATTGTAGATTATTTAATAAAATCAGTAAACAGTCTTTTGAGCAAATTATACAAAAAACAAAAAAATAATTTTCTGTTGTCGAAAGCGTTAGAACCGTTACTTTGAACTTTATTATGCAGATCCAATGTGTCAGCATGCAAAAGGAAGAAAAGTAACTCATTTGCGAGTACCAGTTCGATGCAGTAAGATCTGAAAAATTGGGCTAAGTAGTTTTCTTAAAGACCAGAAACAAGTACTCCAGTGAGATAGAGGAAAAAATAATTGACGATTATTAAAATGAAACATTTCAAATGGAACTATTCAAAAAATATTAAATTCCAAAATTCGTAATATGCCGTTTGATACGATGTTACAACTCCCACAACTCTGTCATAATATTCACCAAGGTGGCAGACCAAGAGTTACAACATACCGGGAAGATAAATCTTTAATAAGGACTATTAAAAGTCATCCCTTCAAGTTATCCAGGGAATTAGGAATGAGCTAAATATAGAAGCATGCGCCAGGACGATTCGTCGGAGAGCTGAAGATGGTGGTCATTCATTTTTCAGGATCGTAAAGAAGCCATTTATTTCAATCTAAACGGATCGGATGGTTTTCGTCGTGTCCGCCGGCCAAAAAACAAAGGTCTTAATACTCGATATTCGAAAAGGACGGTTAAACATGGGGGAGGTACTATCATGGTTTGGGGATACTTTTCTGGAAATGGTGTTGGTCCGATCCATAAAAAAGACGGAATTATGAACCGCTTTGTGTACAAGAAAATATTATGCTGCCACATTCTGAGGAGGAATTGCCTCTGAAATAGACATTTCAGCTGGAGAATGATCCAAAGAATACTTCAAACATCGTCAAAAACTCGTAAAATAATTGAAGTTATGACACAGCGCAGTTCTCCGATCACAATCTCATAGACAATCTGTGGGGTATTGTAGATCGGAGAATAATTCGACACAATAGCAGAAATAGGGACGATCTTTTCATTCCAGTCGAGGAGGCTTGAAATAATAAATCAAGTTCCATTATATCGAATCTTTTTAAGAGCATGCCTAGAAGGTTCACACCTGTAATAAAAATCAAAGGTTTTGCAACAAAATATTGAACTTAAAATGGAAAACAAAAATGCTAGTTTATTATTAAGTTGCTTTACTTTTGTCCAGCTAGAAATCGACATGTTAAAAGTATTATTTGATTATATTTTGTTTGGGTTATAAATTAATGCATTTGCTTATTTTATTTTTAGTTTTCGAGATCTACTACTAATTTGTGAAGAAAAAATAGTGAAATGTATTTTAAATTAAGCAGTTTTATCCATGAGCTTAGCGTCTGTTTTAAAGTTGTTTAGTATTGTCCAACATGTGTGCATGTTTAAGTGTTCTATGGAAATCAACAAAGATGTTTAAGGTAATATCTCTTCTTCGTATTACTATACCTGACAAGTGTAGGCCATGATAGATCTAGCAGTTGTTTGGTAGAGCTTACACTGTGAGCTGATTTTGAGTAGAATACGTCAGTCTTCCAATGGCTACAGTTCAAACCTTCAGTTTGCTTCTATCATGTATCCTACCATTATTTACGACATGTCGTTATAATCTCGAAGACTTCTTGAATCACAGTATCGGTTCAGCCTATTGATCATCATTAACATTTTCACACGTAATGTCTCGAAGAAATGGGAGAAACATTACGGGGTTAATTGACATCCTTGCGGAGGTGGTGGTAAATCATTCGGATAAAGTACCTTAATCCTAAACTGCAGTCCGGTTATTCATGTACATGCTATGTAGAACATATAGCAATTTGGACGAGATGCCCAAATTGTTGAGTTTGTAGAGAAGTGCTCTTCTGCCAACCGAATTGGACGCTGAACGGGAACTTACAAAAAAAGACGCCTAAAGTATTTTCCCTATGTCCAAGTAAAGTTTCGCTATGTTTGACAGAACAAAAAAGGCTTTCAATTGTCGAGTAAGATACTCGAAAACTAGCTTGAAATTCAGTGAAAAGACCCTTAGATTCCTCCCATGTTGCAATACGCTGGTAGGTAGGTAGATGGGTGCCTTGTGACATAAGAGTCACTGCTCATTTAGACCAAGAAGGTCCATTGTGCCCAATCGTTTAACTCTGGAAACATTGTGAAACCGCTGTTAGAACCACCCAGACAATGATATGAATCGCAGGAGATCCGTCAGCTCTACATTACCTAAGTCCTCCAATTCCGAAAAGAAGTAACTTCCGAAAGTCCTTATTCTTATGATGGATAGGGCAGGACAATCAAGTTCCGCAAAAGTCGTTTGTAGCCGATAGCACAGCGTCCAGTAATTATGCCGGAAACAACCCGTGCGTTATAACGACTAAGTTTAACCAGAGAGGTTGATCTCTTCTTGGCCATAGCGCCCTGGCCGATGCGCATGTTTCCAGATGAACCCAGCGTCTGTTTGCTCGAGCGATGGCTTCATCTCCTATCTTTTTCCGTAAGGAACTGATTGGGGTTATTACAAACGGGAGGGCTCACGATAAGTGCAGCGCCAGCCTATTCATTTCCTTCGATATCCATATGCCCTTGGGTCACTGCATTGGCTCTAGATATCTCGTTTAGGAGCGACTTGCAGGTTTTCACAAGTCTCGACCTGATTACCGCGGAGTCCAGAACCTCAACGGCTGCCTGGCAGTCTATATAGACAGTGATCGTTTTGCCAACGATTTTTTTTTTTTTTTTGCCAACGATATTGCTCTCGCGAATAATTTCAGCAGCCTGCATGATGGCTGTGACTTCGGTCTGACAGATGCTGCAGTCGTCGTGAATCCTAAAGTAGTATCCATCTTAGAACCATCGGAATAGAATGCCGGCTCCTTTCTACGATTCTTCCAGTACACTCTGTCACGAAGTAATTAGCTTGTGAATAGCTGCAACGAGGTATTTAGATAAGAGATTCTCATGACCCCATTTGAATTATGGGAAGATTGTTTCTCTTAAGTCAGGCATAGTGCCTCCAGCATTAAATATGTTATTAAATCCTTCGGTTATGAAACTCATTAAATGATGGCTGCATTTTTAAAAGAACCTTGGGAGATCCTAATCTCCTTGCTCGCAACAACTTTTTGAAATGAGTCGCATACATACATGTACATACATAGCTCATAATTCAGGCTCCTTAAATTCGCTAGAAAGTTCTTGGGTTTGCTATCGACAACTCGGTGATAAGGTTCTTACTAAACCGTGAAGGTTTTTTCTTTATGTAGTTCCTTAAAACCTGTAATTAGAGAATGCTTATGGCCCAAGACCCGAATCGCATTTCTCAAATTTGTTTTTTATTCAATATAAGTATTTAAAATAAATTTCAAAGCAATGTACTGTTACTGGTGCCACCAAAGTAAGTTTTCTTCCCTTTGAGCCATAACCTTTTATGATACATATGTATATGAAAAAATTTTACATGCAAAATTCAAAGGTTATGAGCTAAGATGGACTACAATGGGGTGAAAACCCATCTCGACAAACAAAAGAAAAGTTGTCCTTGAAGTAGCATCAAAAGAAATTCTACAAGAAAGCGATTGAATTTTTGTCGCAAGAAGAAAATACGAAAAGGGGTGCGTACAAATGCTGTTCATTTCAGAACCAATAAATTAAGCCTTAAGGCAATGTCTGATTGAGGAAAAATTACATCAGGCGTACCGAAATGCGATAGACGTTGGTTTCGAATCCATTTCTGTGTTTGATGCTAATTGTTTTCGTTCAAACGTTCAAATACTCATTCATCATTCAATGCTTCATCAAAGTAAGAATGCGATTTTGAAAAGCAATTAAATACTCGTATTCATAAAAATTCAGGTGACTAAATACCGAAAATATATTTACCGCCTACAAATTGATTAAGCCCAATGGACACCTTCATAAATATCAGTTGTATAGGCCATCAAACATCCTGAAAACATTAAATTTTTAACGATTTAAACGTTTAATTGCTTAAAATTAAGAAATTTATTTTTAGTCAGGTTTATTTCCTTTCCGTTGAGGCACTTTTTTTTTTGGAGTAAACAGCTTAAGGCAGCAGATACTCAGACTAATTTCTAAGCGTTTATACATAGGGGAATTTAATATTTTGGTGAAGGTCCACTCAGCATTTACATTTAGACTATCTGACCTTGTTACCAGCTCCCTAGCACTGTATGGCCGGAATTGAAAAAATCCTAATCCGCACACGTTTATGTACTACTTGTGGAAGAATATGGTGTACACAGTATCCTTTAAAGCATATGCAACTGCTCCTAACAAAATTTTTAGGCCGGCGTTCAAAATTGTAAAAAATTGTCTGTAATTGTAACTTATTTTCTTAAAATTCCACCGTCAAGAAAATATTTTTAGATAAATGAAAGGAGCAGTTTTGAAGGTTTTGGTTGAAATTCTAATGTTTTCCCTCCTCTGTGAAGGCATTCGAATGATAATGCGCTTCCTACTTAAAAAGCCCAATAAACAGTGTACATAGCTCGACTGGATTCTACGTGTAAATTCGTCTGGAATAGTTTTCCAGCTTTCGTATACTTACACGGTATGGGCCTGGTCCTCTCAATCAACAAGCCTCCAGCCAGCTCAAGTCTTGACTAGTTGGCTTCAGTTTTCTCTGAACTTTCGGGCGCCAGTGAAGTGTTCCTTCAGTGCGTAATCGCTCTGAAATGGCGCCGAAAATTTTGAAAATAAGAGCTTTGATATCCATTCGCTCTACCTACATGTCTCAGCCATCTGTAGCTAGCTGTATACTGACCTTTTGCATTTAATTGAGTTAACCATGGAAATGGTACTCGAAAAGATTTGCAGGTTTACAATACACCTGCAATTGTTTAAAAAAAAATTTAAGAGTATCTTTTATCAGGCCCTTGCGCCCTTTTTTAGCTATCCCTCTGTCAAGCCGTTTTCCAAATACGGCCAATACAAACAGATAGGTAGCACTCCCATTAATCTACCAAGTTCTTTGAAAGTATTTTTCATTGGTTCCGCCGTGTCGTCGCCTTTTCTACACGCGTCGCAAATAAGGGTATCATCTGAACCTAACACACTAAAGTGTTTAGCAAAGTGGCCGGTAAGAACGCCAGTGAGTTGTCTACAGTCGTCCTTCTAGGAGATAGCAAGAAAATCGCCGATTTCCTACAGACGTCAAGAACCATTAGTTTAGCCTGCCTACATCCTGGAGAGCTATGCCACCTTCGTATTTACGTGAAAGCTTATTCCACCACACTACCGATGCGTGTGACAGGAGGGGTCTTATCATTGCCGTCTAGATCCAGAGGACTTTCCTTGCTTAATAACTTCCGTTATTATTTAATTTACAGAGCTATCTCTTTGCTAAGCTTAAATATTAGTCCAAGAAATTATCGAACACAACAACACACATTCTCTTGGAATTGAAGCTTTACAACGTTAACGAATTAATTCGTTTTGCCCTACATGGTGTCACGTCTATAAATTAGCTCTTTACGAAGATCATCTAAGACTTATCAGATTACTCTTGTTAAACATTAAGTAAGTACGATTGATTCTTCCGCACTTTTGCAAACAATCTACCTGAACACTCACCCTAGTATTTCTAGGCCTCTTTATGGTCACTTTGAACCTGGATTGCGCCATGGACAGCCCGGTATGTACGTATACAAAGGCTGAACAAACTTCTTAAAAATCGTGGTACTAGTTCGGGCAGTCGAGTTTCTTTCATAAACGGAACGTAGGCGGCCTTGAATTTGCTATGCAAATAGATGATGTGCATCGATTTGAAATTCTTACGTCTCGTCTACTATCTGCCGTAGTGATAATCTATTTATTGACGAATATTTTAAGAGGTTCGCACACAAGGGCAGAAAAATGAAACGTTTGAGAGACCTACATATTCATCTCGAAATAGGAAGATTCCTAGAGTACTCCCCGATGATGCTAAGCTCATGATGTCAATATCCAACGATGTGTATAAGGACATAACACGGGGATACTTTTGGATCATCAATGTGCACAATGTATTGCGCAAAATCTACAAAACTTGCGTAAAATGCCAAAGGTACGAGGTCATGAGTCAACAACAGCTGATAAAAGGTTGCACAGGTCTACGGGGGAATCCAGACGGCAAATTGTGGGGAAGAGGAGCTCATTTTTCTATACTCTTAGGAGACGGGAATCAAAAGCAGTAAAGGGTGTTCGTATGCATGGCTTTTGGCGCTATGCTTCTAAAATTTACTGGCGAACCGTCAACTCATCACTGTCTGTGAGTGGTTCCTATATCACCGACTCCGTTACAAAGAGCTTAAGAAGTGCTATAGAGATCCGACCAAGTAAGTAATAGACGACGAAACAACGTAGTACTTTAACCTACTAGTCGTGCCTCATATGGGGGATACTTAAAGGCTGCTATCAAATTCGTTAGGCTTAATTTTTGATATTCGACGCAAACACAAATATTTAGTGCAAAAGACCACATATGGTCCAGGATATAGCTTCTCGCGGACGTTCGTGTTGTGCGTGTTATACTTTTTCGCACAAACGGAAAAATCCTACAATTTAGAGGTTTTCAATTAAGAAGCTTTCTCATGACTGTTATTACTCTGGAATGGTTATCAGGCATTCGCGAGAAGTGTTACCGTGAAGAAACTTTTTGGTTTTTTTGGGACTCCAACTTCGAATCTGCAGCTTAATAGTCCATCGTACTAAACACTGACCCGCGGCTCCGACGTTTGACTCTCCTGTCGGAAAAAGAATACTGCCTCTTCGCAAGAGCTGTATGCCCTGTGTGAGCTGTTGTGGACGATCTGCAAGTCCATGCCTTAAGGCGTTTCTTGATAGGAGATCCTTATAAATCTATGCATCAACCTGATGTATGTATATAAGTGAAGATAAATGCAGTTTAAGAAATCCATGACGCTTAGTTAGAAAGCTGCGGCCATTCGCATTGTGTGTGTGTTTTTTTTTTTTTTATAATTCGCGCGCGCCCCCCTTTGGCGATTGAATATCCTTATGCTGATTTCTCAGGGCACGGGCATTTGAAAGAAGGGGAAAAAGGAACAGAGGAAGTACCGGTGCGCGTTGGCTTTAAATGCTTGAAGGTTATAGTGATGAGGAAACACAGAGCCTGGAAGATCATTCCACATACGTGACGTTCGGCTTATGAACTAATCCCTATATTTGACAGTACGTCCGAAATTGGGCTTAAGGGTGAACTGATGTGCATTCGAAGCGAGACGCGTATTGTGGGTGAAATTTTGAAGGGGAGGAGTGCAAGTGGCTATTTCGCTCTAGCAATTTTTATAAAAGAAGCGATAAAATAGGGAAAGACACGAGACATTTCTGCGATTTCTCTAGTGAGACTATGGACAATGTCTCTATCACCTATAAGTTTTAACGCGGATTTTGGAAACTATCTAGCATGTGCAAAACGGTCTTGGGTGCACCAGACCAGATATGGGCGTTGCATTCTAGCTTTGGGCGGATGAATGCCTCATAAATTGTGGCCAGATCAGACGGGGCAAAGTATTTCTTGCACCGCTTAAGGAATCCTAGACATTTTGCATTTTACATTTTTGGCGACCTCGAATATGTGATCGTTGCAGCGAAGATGGTTGTTAATACAAATACCGAGAATGGTAAGTCTTTCGGTTTCGGCGATGCAAGTACCATTCATGGAAACGAAACCATTGGGGGTTATGGTTTCGCTTGAGAGACCGGAGACAGCACTGAGTTTTTAAATTCCACTCTGTTAGTTGAGCCCCATTTGATTATGCTGTCAAGGTCGGAATTTAATGAGTTTAACATACGTTGCCGTTCCTCTTCTACGGCCGAAGAGCAGGAACGTGAGTTGGGGAACGAATATGAAAAACTGAGGGTACTGTCGTCAGCGAAGGAATGGATTAGAGATTGCAGACAAGAGGTCATTTATGAAAATGAGAAAGAGAGTCGGAGCCCTGGGGGACACCAGCATTTATGTGGTGAATATCATATATTTTTTGCACAAATTAAAGGGACCTGCAGCTTGTAGTTACATCTGACACGCAAACTGAGAAGTTTTCTTATGCAAATTATTACTCTCGGACCTTTGTCAGACATTTCCGAGAGGTGGGACCGTAGAAAATTACGGCGCCCACAATTTGATTTAATTTCTCATTTATTTCGAATTGGGTGGAATGTTCAACCCTTTATCAGTACAAAGTTTTACCAAATGAAGCTCACTATCTAACCGAGTGACTGTATGCTACCTATTTGCATTCTCATTAAATGCAACCCATACCTTATATCTTTTGTCTGAACGCAACCCATTCACCGGCTGAATAAAGTTCATTTCTGACGCTTTTTCACGCGTCTTCAATAATTACAATAAATAATTTTTTTTTGTGCTTTCAGCTCTTTTTAAATTATTATTCCATTTTAATTTCTTATTAATATTCCATTGTTTTTGTATCTTTGTGAAGCTGACTTTGGATTCAGCCAGTCGGGTTTCCACATAACTTCTGAATTATTTAACAAGTTTTGGTGAAATTTTGTTAACAATCGTTCATTACGACGCCGGCCGTTTAAAATTCTAAGACAATACATTCGGAATTAACTCAAAGAGTTGTTTCCAAAGATGCATCACATGTTTGTGTATAAAAAAAATCGCTTATACCTTTGTTTATACTGAATCTACCTCAAAAATATCGGTCACACCGGCGTTTTGCTTGGGTCTTCACTTTGCATAATATATACAAAAGTCATGCACGTACCTATAGCATATTTATGAGCCATAAGGTGATGATAGACAGATGAATGAACTGGAGCCTGAATGCACAAGTTATGTGTCCTTTTCGTCTACAAGGACAGATACTGATTCCAACAACACTTCCATAAGAGAGTATAATTAGGTTAAAATTGAAAAAAATTTGGATTGCTCAATTTACACGCATACATACAAATGGAATTCGGTATGTTTCCCAGAATGCTTATGTTCAACGCACTTTGAGCCAGAATGTTCCTGAATGCTGGTTGAAGATATACATACATACATATGTATGAGTCCTGCAAAACTGAGGTAAATACTTCAGCCGGAATAACCAATGACATTGGAGTACATCAAGGATCCGCAATGAGTCAACTATTTTTTATTACATACAAAGGTGCGTGAAGTTTTCGGCAATGCCTTTTTCAAAGATTGTACAATGAATTATGAAGTCAAGAGTAAAGTGAAAATACCGTTGAAACTTTACAAAACAGCAGTCAGGCCAACATTTATTGCACGGTGCGGAATGCGGAGCTTCAGAAAAATAACACGCGCAAAGGCTTCACGCGTATGCTGACATGGGACTGTAACGTCACCAGAAATGGCAAAAGATGACCCCAATATCCGAAATTGTCGATGAAAGTCGGCTACGAGGTATAAAAAAGCTAAGATCATGCTTTTAAGAAAGCACTAAATATACCCAGGCCAGCCAGAAAAAGAGAACTAACAATGACAACTAGGCTAAGGATCGTGAAAAACGATTTGATGAAGTACAACATAGAGGCAAAAATGATCAAATCGCTGCTCGCTCGGAGGGCACTAGTACAAAAAAGGGAACAACGTTTTGTTACATGTTCGAAGTCGGTGTTTTTTTTTGCGAAGTGTTTCTATAGGAGCACTAAAAAACATTCACAAGGATAGTGGCCCGTACCTTTCAATTGTAGATAGAAACGCAACCAGAGAAGCACACACCAGAAGCGAAATACAAAACCATACCTTAATTTGCAGCATTAATATCTGCCCTCTAGAGTCTGCACACCTTCGGTACTCTCTTCAGTATGTACATATTTACACAATGCGTTCTGTCCAGTGCAAAGCAGCGCTTCCAAAGGATGCTATCGACTATGACTTCTAATAGAGTAGTCATTATTTCGTTTTCCTCAAAAAGTAATTTTCCTAAAAATCGATATCGTATCTGTTCTAAAATTATGCATTTCCTATGAAGGTACAATGTTTTCTTCTTCATGCATATTACAAAAAGTGTTGATTCTTCGCTTACCTTTGCCAAATCGGTTTATACTGAGTCCTGTCAATCCGGCATATGCTTAAAATGTCTATCAACCTAATCAACCTTTTACTGTTTACAGCATCGCCATACGAGTGGAGAAATTCAATTTTGCGTAAATTACGTGCATCTTGCAATTTTTGTTTGCCATTTCTGAGGTTTTCAGGTGTTATCCCAGATATCCCGATGTAACTATTACTACTCGGTCCATCGAATGCTAGCATTATCTCCTTGTTTCGAAAGCATGTGTGGCAAACAATCATCTGATTTAAAAACAAAACACTTTCCAGGTACTGTTTTAGCTACTCTTGGCTCTCACTTCCCTTTCTTTGAGTTGAGCAGTAGAACGAAATAAGGACAACGATTTTCGGATCTGCACGTGAAATGTTTGGAACCTTACCACGCGCAGCCGATCAGTGAATATGGGGGACGTTACCAAAAATGTTTCTACCAGCTCCTTGATGATACCATAGACAAAACCATATAAAGACAACTCACTTGATACAAAGAAATCGGACCCATTTTTGCAGGGCATCCATTCAGCGGCACATCCACCATGCGTTGCTTTTTGTACGCGATGCCTCGATTGAGAGAGATCGACCGCAATGCATCTCTCACAGTATAATTGTGCGACTCACACTATTATTTTGTCTATGATAATACCTATGAGCAACGTCCTGTCTTCCAAGGAATAGGAAAGAAGGATATCTTTGGTAGGCAGTTGGTAAACAAAGCCCACACGACCGCAACGTCTAGCAACAGACTTAGGCGTATTGACTCTGCTGTTAGGCGAAACCTCACTATAGCAAGCACATTGTTTCCTCATATCAATATTCACAACGAGACATGGCGGACTTCTTATCATGAAACGGTCTTCCAAATTGATAACATTGAGATCAACGCATGACATGCGTCTGGTTATCCGAACCTTCCGAGCTGTCAACATCGATCCGGAGCACTACCGTGTTACAGCCAAGGTACGAATGCTGATGTTCCAAGCGCTACGACAAAGAAGAATTACTATGAAAAAATTTAACGTCAAAATGGTGACATTGCAAGAGACCGCCAAAATCTTTCCCTAACGCGTTTTCTCCTGACTCCTATGCTGCCAGCATCAAGTGCCGAAGATCAGTGGCAACACGGCCAACATGTCGTCAGAGACGCCGCAATTGATGTACTGCGTTTTACTAGACCACCACCAAGCAGCCCCTGGTTTGACACACAGTATAGTCACAGTCAGTACTGGGAATGTGGTAAAAATGTTCGGCATGCACAAGTTGGACGTCAACCAACATAGTGTGCAACTGGAGGCAGTTAACTAAGTAGCGTGAGAGGCTTTTTGGTTGACCCCGAACTGTACCGGCACCTTAGTAAGTAAGTAAGCTCTTCAACCCAAACTGTTGCGGTTGTTTTTGAGTACAAGCTTGTCATCAATAGTGGTGTTCAGTCGATTCCATCGAATCACAAAGCCATACACCTTCTTTTTCTCACTGTTTTTGATGCTGATTGTAAAAATTAAGTTGTAGACATTGTTCACAGTGGAGTATTGCTCTCTAAGCCCTGTTTGATATTCGTTTAGTATATTGTGCTCCTCTCCGACTTCTTTTTAGTGAGATCTTGCATCTTATTTGCACCTTATTCATATTGTCTTGATTTGTCTTGTAGTTTTCAAAATGAACAATTTTAACGAAACCCATAGATCCTTACTGTACATTTGTACATATGTATATAAACGTAAAAATGGCATTTTTTTTTGTCGGGGCGGGCACACCCGACTGGAGCACACAGACTCAATTGCTGGTCCATTGTACTACCTGGTAGAGAACCCCTTTTCGCTCTATAGTTTTTTTTGTCTTTCGTAGAAAGTAGAAAAAAATCTTCAGTGCTGAGGAGCTTACATCATCAGCACTCACCACATCAGCACCGAAGGCAGGACAACTAAACCATCAGCTTGACCAACGATGGACGCTACCACAACACCATCGCCACCCCTTAATGTGAGTTAGTATAGTAGAAATCCCTGGGCGATACATACTTTTCCGAGGTGGATAGAACTGTCAATAAACAATCATGGCAAAGGATACCTCCTTCGTTTCGAGAGATGATATGTGTAGATGAGCATAGTACCTTTGCTGGTTTCCGTACTTTTTATGTGGATATATGTATGTATGTATGGAGCACTCTATCTGCCATCAACTTAATTACAAAAAAAAAAAAAATACAAATATTTGGTGGACCAGATCGTATGCCGTCGAGGGCCTAGCTTCTCGCGACCATTCGTTCTGTGCGTGTTATATTTTTCGGCGAAAATCGAAGCCTATGTACAGCTTAGAGCCATAATTGAAAGACAAAGGTTTTTTTTTTTTAATTGATAATCTTCGTCAGACTTTCGCGAAAGGTGGGACCGTGGAAAAAACCTATTTGTTGGTTTCTGGAATTCGAAACTCGAAGCTCCCGCTCAGTAATCGAACTGTCTGAGCCCTGAGCCACGGAGCCCATAACCTTTAACCTATTTCCCTATTTTCATCTAACTTAACGGAACAGCAACTTCCTTTTGGCTCACAAAATGAATTGGCTTAGGTGTTGAATAATAGAAAGAGTTAATCCTTATAATCAACCTACGAGTTTAGTTGGACAACGATGTGCGTATTGAGATTTACGACTTCTGCACATTAGAAGTTAGTTCGCCAATAAAATTATTGACACAGTTTACGAGAAAATAATTAAAAAGAAACTTATGAGATTTATTGATGACAGGTGTATATTCCCTGATGAGCAATTTGGGTTCAGGAGTCACCCAGCACGTCTCATCAAGTGCTGCGAATATGTCAGCATATCAAGAGGAACCGTGCATTAGGCAAATCTACGGGTTTAGTTTTGCTCGATATCGAGATAGCTTTTGATTCCGTCTGGCACCATGGGATTGTGTACAAAATGATTCACATCGGTTTTCCCCTGTATCTAGTTAAAACTATACAAAGCTTTTTGACTAACAGGTGCTTTAGAGTCTACGTTAATGGTAAATCATCATCTTTACAGCACTTTTACGCAGGAGTACCCCAGGGTTCGGTTCTTGGTCCAGTGCTCTACAATGTTTACACCTCCGACTTCCCAAGGCTCCCAGCATGTGAAACAGCCATCTACGCCGATGACACAGGCATATTCTCATCACATGAGTTCAGTCTCAATATTGAGACTAATCTTCAAAATGCGATTAAAATATTAGTCAATTATTTCAACAAGTTGAAAATAAAAATTAATGCAGAAAAAGTGCAATCAATCTTTTTCAGTCGAAAAAGAAAGAGTTGCTATCTTCCTAACAATCCCCTTAACGTGTGTGGGGTAAGAGTTGACTGGAAGCCAAGTGTGAAGTATCTGGGAATTCATCTAGATGAAAAACTGACGTTCAAAGAACATACAAAGAACACCATAAATAAAATAAACATTGCCATCAAAATGCTTTACCCATTTATATACAGGAAGTCAATGCTAAACAGCTTCAACAAAATCGTAATCCATAAAGTAGTATTTCAATCAATACTACTTTATGGATGCCAAGTATGGGGAAATTGGGCAATATGCCATATAAGGAAGTTACAAGTATCCCAAAACAAACTGTTGAAAATGATGCTTAATCTATCTAGATACCATTCTACCTCTGATCTTCATCTCCAATCGAATGTTGAATTGATCTCCGACAGAATCATTAAGCTGACGGACAAATTTTTGCAAAACTGTGCTTTTTCAGACAATCCTCTTGTAAACCCATTAAATGCTTGAAGAACATGTATCTATCTGTTTATCTGTTTATTTAATTTCTTATTTATAAATTTACTATATTGTATGTATGTTTATCTGTTTATCTATATATTCATATGTTTATTTGTTTGTCTATTAAGTTATGTATTCCTTTATTATTTAACTAATTAATTTATTTATTTTCAATTATTTATTTATTTATTTATCTATTTATTTATTTATTTATTTGTGTGTTTATTTATTTATTTATTTATTTATGTATCTATTTATTTATCTATTTACTTATTTATTTATTTATTTATTTACTTATTTATTTATTTATTTATTTATTTATTTATTTATTTATTTATTTATTTATTTATTTTATTTATTATTATTTTTTTTTTTTTTCACTAATATCATTGTATATGAAACTTATAGTACTATCATCAAGCAATATTTTTTAGTATTTACTCCAACCGCTCAGGTGGCGTTTTCTCATTCTTCGAGATCGAAGTAAAATATTATTACTCTCTGAGAATGGAGTTATAATCAGAGAATGCGTGAGTGATGCGTGGAAACAAAGTAAACAAAATCTTTCTTGGGTTTTCATTCCCGTTCAGAATTTTTGCACACATGTTACGCAACTGCGTGAATGACTTTGCCAAGAAAATGAGTAAAGAAACTGATGAAAAATTATACCTTAGCAGGTTATTATTTTTTTTCTTGTTCAGTGAAAAGATGTGTTTTTCTGATTAGGGAGTGGAGTGGTGGATGCATATTATGCGTTATGCGTCAGGTTTTTAGTTCAAGTGGTGGTCTGGTTATGGGATGAAAAAACATATTTTCACAGCGGGGTGGTGGTGGGATTATGTGGTGGATGGACGGAGTGCCAGAAATTTATGATGGCTACGGATAGATTTGTTTGTTTTTGTTTGAATTGTATGAAATTATACAGAAAATTTTTCGAATCAAACCCTATCCTCTGTTGCACGGACAAACGAAGGGCGCTGAATAGTTCAAATATTCTTTTCCACGTTACCCATTGAGATAGAATATTAAACGCGTTTTTTTCGAGGTGTCCCCTGTAGGCATAGTCCTCGCTCTTTAGTAAGAACTAAAGAAATAATATTTATAAAATAAAAAGTAGATATCAATTAATTAAAAAAATAATGAATAACTAGAAAAACAGTGTGAAAAAAAAGAAAATATAACAAAAATTCGCAAAAAAAATCTTAACAAAACAAAGAAAGGATTAATATAGGTACACATATGTATGTACGTATAATAAAGTGGAGTTTCAGTTTCAGCCTTGCTCTTTAAAAGATGAATCATTTGGTTTATAAAACCGGCCGGTAAACTTAAGGAAGAAGGTCATCGATAGATTGTGCTTGTAGATGGTAAACTAAATTCCAAGCTCATCAAATGGGAATATAATGTGGGAGACTTATACAAAAACTTCAGACACGAATCTTTTTCGTCATTCGTCCAATGTGCAATTGCCTTTTGAAAAAGTTGCATATGTATTTACAAAAGTGTTTGGGTCGACTGGCTTATTTTGCAATTGCATGTCAACGTTTTTTTCTAAATTATAGTCCTTATCAACCTTTAATCGATTTGGCGTATCGAAAATATACCGAGGTATGGTTTTTACTATTCGCTCATTATGAAAACGAGATTCGGGAGAAGGAAACTGTGAATGAAAAATTTGCAAACTATTATTTTCAACGCTAGGTAGAGAAAAGTCTCTAATAATATGTCATAGGTTCGGCAACTCTATTAACGGAAAGTGTGGTTGGACAGTATTGCCCGTTTCATTTTCGTTTGGGTTAATATTTAATACGCTGGATGCATTAGAACTGTCTGAAGTGACTACTAAAGGAAGCTTTGTGTCTCCGATGTTATACATGATTTTAAAACAAGACTCATCGATAGATACATCAGAGCAACTGCACACTGATATGGATGAAATTGGAAGGGCATTTTTAGTTAGCAATTTCGATGTGCTTCTATCCTTACATCTTTGCTATGAAAATGGGTTTCACAAATAAAAAATTGTTTTTTCAATGTACTACATTGAGCATGCATTACCCAAACATCCCTTCTATGATTTTTAGGGACTTGAAAAAATGACAAGAAAAATGTTCTTTTGATATTGTTACAATCTTTATATGAACATTTAGACATTTTGAAAATCTATAATAATTTTCTACTAAATCGAAATACAATTGCGTGCAAATGAAATCAAACAAAAATGTTTACCAGGAAATTATTAACACAAACTCCACAGCCAAAAGTGAAGACTGAGAGAAACATTATGTTTGTAGTAAAAACAAGCAAAAATTAATGTGCTATATGTGTGTGCATTTTGTCCTCAATGAAAAAACTTCCACTAAAAAAAGCTTTACACACAATATTTTTTTACATTCATCCCCAATGTGTATTTGCACTGCCAACAACTCAGATTGACGAGTTATTCGCAATGAAAAAAAACACACACACACTTCGCACAGACTTCACGATCATAGGTGAAGAGGAAATATTATGTAAGCAAAAAGGAATGTGCTATGTGTGTGTGTCTTTTTTTTTTGAGCACATTCCTTTCGCTTTATTTCCATTATCACTCGGATTCATATGCACGAGGAGCGTGCACCTACCATGGCAACTGGCAGTGTGGCACTGAATGGGGGTAGGCCGACGAATTATTCATATTGCAAAGTAGATATATTCACTCAACACAGTATGATGTTTGAGTGGGGTATACAAAATTCAATGAGTGCATGTGCAAATTGTTGAGGCAGAAGAGCGTAAGATTTTTGTGGTTCTCAGCGACGTGTCCTTTACTTGGGCCGCTAGGGGCGACACCATCGATTTCCTCAAGTGATAGTACTATTAGTTTCATATACAATGCTAATATTGAAGGTTTTTTCGTAGTTTCCTTCAGAGTCATTATTCTTGCCCTTCTCCTTTTTTAAAAGTTCCGAAAGGTAATGTTTCAGTTGAAAGATATAAAATTAGATATCGAATCTCTGTATGTAAATTGTGTGGCAACCTTATTGTAAATTTAATACGAAATAAAATTCATTCATTCATTCAAAATTATTGACACATTCTGTTTTATTTTTAGCCATTAATCAAAGGTCAATTTAGTTATTATTTACTTCTGATTTCGATAAAAAAGGAAAAGTTAATTTTTTCTACAGGGTCCTGATGTCCTTCTATTTCAACATAATACATGCCTGCTTACATATGTCCCTGTAACTAGGTGAAAAGGCATTCAATATTGATGAAATCATTATAAGAAAATCTAGAATACGGAAGCAAATTGATACCCTCAAGGATCACAAATGCTGGCGGAGGTGAACAGAAGGACATGAAGAAAAGATTGATTATTCAATGTTGTCGCCAGGGATGAAAGTGATATGATATGAAATGGAGATATACGGATAAGAGAACAAGTAATTTCATGGATATAAAATGGGTCAAATGCTAGACACACATAAATCAGCAATGGTGATAACGTCCGACTTTAGGGATTGACAGGATATATTCTTCAATTTCGAGTTCAATGGAATTTATTAAAGAGATTTCTAATGTATTTATAATTCGATTCGGATTCTATTGAATGATTTTCCAAATATAGCTTAGACATATGTATGTCCTGCGATTCATGATTTTAAACTATAAAGCTCTGCAGATTGCAATTTATAAAGACAAGATTGTATGAGCATACACTCGTAGCAGCACGGATTCAACATTGGATCGGAAAAGCCGTAGCTTGATCTTAAAGCCAATAGAGTACGCAAAATTTAGCCTTGTTTGTTCGATTTGCTAATCCTGGTTGGTTGGTTGATGCGGCTCTCGAGGAGGTGCACTTAGACCAAATTAGGTCCATTGTGCTGCTACAAGGTAGGGGCAGGTGGGTGACTCTGTCCACTCCTGGAACTAATAACTTTTCTTTATGAAAATATTTATGTTAGCCGTAGAGGCGTTATTAAGATGATTGAGACCATCGAAATAGAAATGACCCAGCGTAGCTTTCCTAATGTTAGCCAGTGCAGGGCACGTGTACAAGAAGTACGGGATTGATTTTTCTTCCTTCTCGTCTCTGCAACATCTGCAGAAGTCCACATAGGGGATGCCCAATCATTTGGCATGTTTGCCTATCTTGCTGTGTCCGGTTATTTTGTTGGTGAGAAAAGAGACGGTGCCTCTCTTATGCTTAAGAAGTCCGCTAGATCTTCTTTGGTCTAGTTTTGGCCTTAGTTGCCTAGCGATGAGGCACTGACCAAGTTGGCTCCATCTATGATTAGCTTTGTTAAGCGCATCGTCATGGATGAGGTACTTAGCGTAAGATATTGGGGCGTCAATATTGGCTAAAATTATGCTGTTTGTTCCGGAAGAGCCTCGTTTAGCCAACTCGTCGGCTACGCAATGCCCCGGGACGTCACAGTAACCTGGTACCCAGTAAAGTGTGAGGTAGTACTGTCCAGCAATCTCGTTAAGAGATATGCGACAGTTTTTCACTGCCTTAGATGTTACAATGCTGGATATGAGGGATTTGATAGCTGCCTGGCTGTCGATATAAATAACTATAGCCATCGGCTACCGCCAGCCAGTCAGCGGCTCGAAACTTTTCTGACCTCAAATCTGCTTTTGGAGCTGAGCTGCGACTTATAGTTTTCGAGAAAATGGAATTTTTGTAACACTCTCCGAGGTAGTCAGGAATTCCAATGTGAAAATTTGGGATTTTTTTTTTCATCCCCGATTTGAAAATTGTTTATGCAGAATTAAGCTCGCACCTTTCCTGAATTCAAATCTGCTTTTGGAGTTGCGCTGCGACTTATAGTTTTCGAGAAAATGGAATTTTTGTAACGCTCTTCGAGGCAGTCAGGAATTCCAATGCAACCCCTGTAAAATTTTTTTATGTAGAATTAAGCTCGCACCTTTCCTGAGTACAAATCTGCTTTTGGGGTTGAGCTGCGACTTGTAGTTCTCGAGAAAATGTAGTTCTCCGAGTGGGAGCTAGTCGGAAATTCCAATGCAACCCCTGTAAAAATTTGATAATTTTTTTCATCCCCGATTTGAAAATTGTTTAAGTAGAATTAAGCTCGCACCTTTCCTGAGTTCAAATCTGCTTTTGGGGTTGAGCTGCGACTTATAGTTTTCGAGAAAATGGAATTTTTGTAACGGTCTTCGAGGCAGTCAGAAATTCCAATGCAACCCCTGTAAAAATTTGAAATTTTTTTTTTCATCCCCGATTTGAAAATTGTTTATGTAGAATTAAGCTCGCACCTTTCCTGAGTTCAAATCTGCTTTTGGAGTTGAGCTGCGACTTATAGTTTTCGAGAAAATGGGATTTTTGTATCGCTCTTCGAGGTAGTCAGGAATTCCAATGCAACCCCTGTAAAAATTTGAAATTTTTTTTCATCTCCGATTTGAAAATTGTTTATGCAGAATTAAGCTCGCACCTTTCCTGAATTCAAATCTGCTTTTGGAGTTGAGCTGCGATTTATAGTTTTCGAGAAAATGGGATTTTTGTATCGCTCTTCGAGGTAGTCAGGAATTCCAATGCAACCCCTGTAATAATATGAACATTTTTTTTTCATACCCGATTTGAAAATTGTCTATGCAGAATTAAGCTCGCACCTTTCCCGAATTCAAATCTGCTTTTGGAGTTGAGCTGCGACTTAAGCTATGTTCAGACGATTGCCAGATCTGACAATGTTGTCAGGTCTGGCAATGAAAAATGTGTCCCAAATGTCTTACAATCGTGTGAACTGCCAATTTTTGTCTGACAACATTTTAAGAAAAACATTGCCAGACAATTGTCAGACACCGATCTGACAACAAATTGTCAGGTATCTACCAATCGTGTGAACACTCATTTTTAGCATTGTCAGACAATTGTCTGGCATTTAGGAAATTTGCAGGCTCATTGGAAATTGTCCGATGTGCGTAGTTTATGACATCTGGCAATTAATTCGTTGTAAGATATTTTTTGTTGTTTTTCAGTAATATTTTGTGGACGCGTAGAAAATACGTATTTTTGTTGTTTGTTTGATTTTGTGCTGTGAAAATAAATAATGACACGGGTGTGCGTTAATTAGAATTTGATTTTTTTTTTTTCTTTTGTGTATGTGGAGTCAAGAAGATAATGGAATTGTTTAGCAGCCATAAGAAATAATTCCGGCTCCCCACTTCGCAATTCGAAGAGCAATTTTGCGTAAAATCCCTTTACTGCCAACGGGCTACCCAATCCTTCATCCAAAAAGCACGGCATTTGTATGGCGATTCGTCTTCATCTTCAGTGTTGCCCAATACGTACACGGCCAAAATCATCGCAAGTGCCATTTTTTGTTCCATTTCAATTAAACTTTTTTCACTTTTTAAGACTTTTTAATTCAATGTACCACGAAAAACAAATGTTCTGTTAAATGCTATGAGTCTGACAATGTATGACAATCGATCTGCAAATTTTTCGTAAACAATTATCTACCAACTGTGTGAACTGACAATTTGTGATCTGACAACGTTGTAAGCAAAAACGTTGTCAGACCATTGTCAGACCAGCCATCTGACAATAAATTGTCAGAAATTGGGACAGAATCGAACAACCGTGTGAACTGACAATTTAACGTTGTAAGATAGTTTGCCGTTGTCAGCTCATTGGCAGGAATTGTCAGCACATTTACATATATACCTGACAACATTGTCAGATCTGGCAATCGTCTGGACATAGCTTAATAGTTTTTGAGAAAGCGGAATTTTTGTAACGCTCTTCGAGGCAGTCAGGAATCCCAATGCAACCCCTGTAAAAATTGGAAAATTGTTCTTTCATCACCGATTTGAAAATTGTTTATGTAGAACTAAGCTCGCACCTTTCCTGAATACAAATCTGCTTTTGGAGTTGAGCTGCGACTTGTAGTTTTCGAGAAAATGGAATTTTTGTATCGATCTTCGAGGTACCTGTAAAAATTTGAAAATTTTTTTTCATCCCCGATTTGAAAATTGTTTATGTAGAATTAAGCTCGCACCTTTGTTAAGTTCAAATCTGCTTTGGGGGTTAAGCTGAGACTTACAGTTTTCGAGAAAATGCGATTTTTGTAACGCTCTTTGAGGCAGTCAGGAATTCCAATGCAACCCCTGTAAAATTTTTTTATGTAGAAGTAAGCTCGCACCTTTCCTGAGTTCAAATCTGCTTTTGGGGTTGAGCTGCGACTTATAGTTTTCGAGAAAATGGAATTTTTGTAACGGTCTTCGAGGCAGTCTTAAATTCAAATGCAACCCCTGTAAAAATTTGAAATTTTTTTTTTCATCCCCGATTTGAAAATTGTTTATGTAGAATTAAGCTCGCACCTTTCCTGAGTTCAAATCTGCTTTTGGGGTTGAGCTGCGACTTATAGTTTTCGAGAAAATGGGATTTTTGTAACGGTCATCGAGGCAGTCAGAAATTCCAATGCAACCCCTGTAAAAATTTGAAATTTTTTTTTTCATCCCCGATTTGAAAATTGTTTATGTAGAATTAAGCTCGCACCTTTCTTGAGTTCAAATCTGCTTTTGGGGTTGAGCTGCGACTTATAGTTTTCGAGAAAATGGGATTTTTGTAACGCTCTTCGAGGCAGTCAGAAATTCCAATGCAACCCCTGTAAAAATTTGATTTTTTTTTTTCATCCCCGATGTGAAAATTGTTTATGTAGAATTAAGCTCGCACCTTTGCTGAGTTCAAATCTGCTTTTGGGGTTGAGCTGCGACTTATAGTTTTCGAGAAAATGAAATTTTTGTAACGGTCTTCGAGGCAGTCAGAAATTCCAATGCAACCCCTGTAAAAATTTGAAATTTTTTTTTTCATCCCCGATTTGAAAATTGTTTATGTAGAATTAAGCTCGCACCTTTGCTGAGTTCAAATCTGCTTTTGGGGTTGAGCTGCGACTTATAGTTTTCGAGAAAATGAAATTTTTGTAACGCTCTTCGAGCTAGTCGGAAATTCCAATGCAACCTCTGTAAAAATTTGATAATTTTTTTCATCCCCGATTTGAAAATTGTTTATGTAGAATTAAGCTCGCACCTTTCCTGAGTTCAAATCTGCTTTTGGGGTTGAGCTGCGACTTATAGTTTTCGAGAAAATGGAATTTTTGTAACGCTCTTCGAGCTAGTCGGAAATTCCAATGCAACCCCTGTAAAAATTTGAAATTTTTTTTCATCCCCGATTTGAAAATTGTTTATGTAGAATTAAGCTCGCACCTTTCCTGAGTTCAAATCTGCTTTTGGGGTTGAGCTGCGACTTATAGTTCTCGAGAAAATGGGATTTTTGTAACGCTCTTCGAGGCAGTCAGAAATTCCAATGCAACCCCTGTAAAAATTTGAAATTTTTTTTTTCATCCCCGATTTGAAAATTGTTTATGTAGAATTAAGCTCGCACCTTTCCTAAGTTCAAATCTGCTTTTGGGGTTGAGCTGCGACTTACAGTTTTCGAGAAAATGGGATTTTTGTAACGATCTTCGAGGCAGTCAGAAATTATAATGCAACCCCTGTAAAAATTTGAAAATTTTTTTTTAATCCCCGATCTGAAAATTGTTTATGTAGAATTAAGCTCGCACCTTTCCTGAGTTCAAATCTGCTTTTATGGTTGAGCTGCGACTCATAGTTTTCGAGAAAATGGGATTTTTGTAACGCTCTTCGAGGCAGTCAGAAATTCCAATGCAACCCCTGTAAAAATTTGAAATTTTTTTTTTCATCTCCGATTTGAAAATTGTTTATGTAGAATTAAGCTCGCACCTTTCCTGAGTTCAAATCTGCTTTTGGGGTTGAGCTGCGACTTATAGTTCTCGAGAAAATGGGATTTTTGTAACGATCTTCGAGGCAGTCAGAAATTCCAATGCAACCCCTGTAAAAATTTGAAAATTTTTTTTCATCCCCGATTTGAAAATTGTTTATGTAGAATTAAGCTCGCACCTTTCCTGAGTTCAAATCTGCTTTTGGGGTTGAGCTGCGACTTATAGTTTTCGAGAAAATGCAATTTTTGTAACGGTCTTCGAGGCAGTCAGAAATTCCAATGCAACCCCTGTAAAAATTTGAAATTTTTTTTTCATCCCCGATTTGAAAATTGTTTATGTAGAATTAAGCTCGCACCTTTCCTGAGTTCAAATCTGCTTTGGGGTTGAGCTGCGACTTATAGTTTTCGAGAAAATGGGATTTTTGTACCGCTCTTCGAGGCAGTCAGAAATTCCAATGCAACCCCTGTAAAAATTTTAAAATTTTTTTTCATCCCCGATTTGAAAATTGTTTATGTAGAATTAAGCTCGCACCTTTCCTAAGTTCAAATCTGCTTTTGGGGTTGAGCTGCGACTTACAGTTTTCGAGAAAATGGGATTTTTGTAACGATCTTCGAGGCAGTCAGAAATTATAATGCAACCCCTGTAAAAATTTGAAAATTTTTTTTTCATCCCCGATTTGAAAATTGTTTATGTAGAATTAAGCTCGCACCCTTCCTGAGTTCAAATCTGTTTTTGGGGTTGAGCTGCGACTTATAGTTTTCGAGAAAATGGGATTTTTGTAACGGTCTTCGAGGCAGTCAGAAATTTAAATGCAACCCCTGTAAAAATTTGAATTTTTTTTTTTCATCCCCGATTTGAAAATTGTTTATGTAGAATTAAGCTCGCACCTTTCCTGAGTTCAAATCTGCTTTTGGGGTTGAGCTGCGACTTATAGTTCTCGAGAAAATGGGATTTTTGTAACGCTCTTCGAGGCAGTCAGAAATGGGATTTTTGTAACGGTCTTCGAGGCAGTCAGAAATTCCAATGCAACTCCTGCAAAAATTTAAATTTTTTTTTTTCATCCCCGATTTGAAAATTGTTTATGTAGAACTAAGCTCGCACCTTTCCTGAGTTCAAATCTGCTTTTGGGGTTGACCTGCGACTTATAATTTTCGAGAAAATGAGATTTTTGTAACGCTTTTCGAGGCAGTCAGAAATTCCAATGCAAACCCTGTAAAAATTTTAAAATTTTTTTTCATCCCCGATTTGAAAATTGTTTATGTAGAATTAAGCTCGCGCCTTTCCTAAGTTCAAATCTGCTTTTGGGGTTAAGCTGCGACTTATAGTTTTCGAGAAAATTGGATTTTTGTAACGGTCTTCGAGGCAGTCAGAAATTCCAATGCAACCCCTGTAAAAATTTGAAATTTTTTTTTTCATCCCCGATTTGAAAATTGTTCATGTACAATTAAGCTCGCACCTTTCATGAGTTCAAATCTGCTTTTGGGGTTGAGCTGCGACTTACAGTTGTCGAGAAAATGGGATTTTTGTAACGGTCTTCGAGGCAGTCAGAAATTCCAATGCAACCCCTGTAAAAATTTGAAATTTTTTTTTATCCCCGATTTGAAAATTGTTTATGTATAATTAAGCTCGCACCTTTCCTTAGTTCAAATCTGCCTTTGGGGTTGAGCTGCGACTTATAGTTTTCGAGAAAATGGGATTTTTGTAACGCGCTTCGAGGCAGTCAGAAATTCCAATGCAACCCCTGTAAAAATGTGAAAATTTTTTTTCATCCCCGATTTGAAAATTGTTTATGTAGTATCAAGCTCGCACCTTTCCTGAGTTCAAATCTGCTTTTGGGGTTGAGCTGCGACTTATAGTTTTCGAGAAAATGGGATTTTTGTAACGGTCTTCGAGGCAGTCAGAAATTCCAATGCAAAAATTTCCCTGTAAAAATTTGAAATTTTTTTTTTCATCCCCGATTTGAAAATTGTTTATGTAGAATTAAGCTCGCACCTTTCCTGAGTTCAAATCTGCTTTTGCGGTTGAGCTGCGACTTATAGTTTTCGAGAAAATGGGATTTTTGTAACGCTCTTCGAGGCAGTCAGAAATTCCAATGCAACCCCTGTAAAAATTTGAAATTTTTTTTTATCCCGATTTAAAAATTGTTTATGTAGAATTAAGCTCGCACCTTTCCTGAGTTCAAATCTGATTTTGGGGTTGAGCTGCGACTTATAGTTTTCGAGAAAATGGGATTTTTGTAACGCTCTTCGAGGCAGTCAGAAATTCCAATGCAACCCCTGCAAAAATTTAAATTTTTTTTTTCATTCCCGATTTGAAAATAGTTTATGTAGAATTAAGCTCGCACTTTTCCTGAGTTCAAATCTGCTTTTGGGGTTGAGCTGCGACTTATAGTTTTCGAGAAAATGGGATTTTTGTAACGCTCTTCGAGGCAGTCAGAAATTCCAGTGCAAAAATGTAAGATTTTTTTTTTCATCCCCGATTTGAAAATTGTTTATGTAGAATTAAGCTCGCACCTTTCCTGAGTTCAAATCTGCTTTTGGGGTTGAGCTGCGACTTATAGTTTTCGAGAAAATGGGATTTTTGTAACGGTCTTCGAGGCAGTCAGAAATTCCAATGCAAAAATTTCCCTGTAAAAATTTGAAATTTTTTTTTTCATCCCCGATTTGAAAATTGTTTATGTAGAATTAAGCTCGCACCTTTCCTGAGTTCAAATCTGCTTTTGGGGTTGAGCTGCGACTTATAGTTTTCGAGAAAATGGGATTTTTGTAACGCTCTTCGAGGCAGTCAGAAATTCCAATGCAACCCCTGTAAAAATTTGAAAATTTTTTTTTCATCCCCGATTTGAAAATTGTTTCTGTAGAATTAATCTCGCACCTTTCCTGAGTTCAAATCTGCTTTTGGGGTTGAGCTGCGACTTATAGTTTTCGAGAAAATGGGATTTTTGTAACGCGCTTCGAGGCAGTCAGAAATTCCAATGCAACACCTGTAAAAATTTGAAAATTTTTTTTTTCATCCCCGATTTGAAAATTGTTTATGTAGAATTAAGCTCGCACCTTTCCTGAGTTCAAATCTGCTTCTGGGGTTGAGCTCCGACTCATAGTTTTCGAGAAAATGGGATTTTTGTAACGCCCTTCGAGGCAGTCAGAAATTCCAATTTGAAAATTTTTTTTTCATCCCCGATTTGAAAATTGTTTATGTAGAATTAAGCTCGCACCTTTCCTAAGTTCAAATCTGCTTTTGGGGTTGAGCTGCGACTTATCGTTTTCGAGAAAATGGGATTTTTGTAACGCTCTTCGAGGCAGTCAGAAATTCCAATGCAACCCCTGTAAAAATTTGAAATTTTTTTTTTTTCATCCCCGATTTGAAAATTGTTTATGTAGAATTAAGCTCGCACCTTTCCTGAGTTCAAATCTGCTTTTGGGGTTGAGCTGCGACTTGAAGTTCTCGAGAAAATGGGATTTTTGTAACGCTCTTCGAGGCAGTCAGAAATTCCAATGCAACCCCTGTAAAAATTTGAAATTTTTTTTTCATCCCCGATTTGGAAATTGTTTATGTAGAATTAAGCTCGCACCTTTCCTGAGTTCAAATCTGCTTTTGGGGTTGAGCTGCGACTTATAGTTTTCGAGAAAATGGGATTTTTGTAACGCTCGTCGAGGCAGTCAGAAATTCCAATGCAACCCCTGCAAAAATTTAAAATTTTTTTTTTCATCCCCGATTTGAAAATTGTTTATGTAGAATTAAGCTCGCACCTTTCCTGAGTTCAAATCTGCTTTTGGGGTTGAGCTGCGACTTGAAGTTCTCGAGAAAATGGGATTTTTGTAACGCTCTACGAGGCAGTCAGAAATTCCAATGCAACCCCTGTAAAAATTTGAAAATTTTTTTTTCATCCCCGATTTGAAAATTGTTTCTGTAGAATTAATCTCGCACCTTTCCTGAGTTCAAATCTGCTTTTGGGGTTGAGCTGCGACTTATAGTTTTCGAGAAAATGGGATTTTTGTAACGCGCTTCGAGGCAGTCAGAAATTCCAATGCAACCCCTGTAAAAATTTGAAATTTTTTTTTTTTCATCCCCGATTTGAAAATTGTTTATGTAGAATTAAGCTCGCACCTTTCCTGAGTTCAAATCTGCTTTTGGGGTTGAGCTGCGACTTGAAGTTCTCGAGAAAATGGGATTTTTGTAACGCTCTTCGAGGCAGTCAGAAATTCCAATGCAACCCCTGTAAAAATTTAAAATTTTTTTTTTCATCCCCGATTTGGAAATTGTTTATATAGAATTAAGCTCGCACCTTTCCTGAGTTCAAATCTGCTTTTGGGGTTGAGCTGCGACTTATAGTTTTCGAGAAAATGGGATTTTTGTAACGCTCTTCGAGGCAGTCAGAAATTCCAATGCAACCCCTGCAAAAATTTAAAATTTTTTTTTTCATCCCCGATTTGAAAATTGTTTATGTAGAATTAAGCTCGCACCTTTCCTGAGTTCAAATCTGCTTTTGGGGTTGAGCTGCGACTTGAAGTTCTCGAGAAAATGGGATTTTTGTAACGCTCTACGAGGCAGTCAGAAATTCCAATGCAACCCCTGTAAAAATTTGAAAATTTTTTTTTCATCCCCGATTTGAAAATTGTTTCTGTAGAATTAATCTCGCACCTTTCCTGAGTTCAAATCTGCTTTTGGGGTTGAGCTGCGACTTATAGTTTTCGAGAAAATGGGATTTTTGTAACGCGCTTCGAGGCAGTCAGAAATTCCAATGCAACACCTGTAAAAATTTGAAAATTTTTTTTTTCATCCCCGATTTGAAAATTGTTTATGTAGAATTAAGCTCGCACCTTTCCTGAGTTCAAATCTGCTTCTGGGGTTGAGCTCCGACTCATAGTTTTCGAGAAAATGGGATTTTTGTAACGCCCTTCGAGGCAGTCAGAAATTCCAATTTGAAAATTTTTTTTTCATCCCCGATTTGAAAATTGTTTATGTAGAATTAAGCTCGCACCTTTCCTGAGTTCAAATCTGCTTTTGGGGTTGAGCTGCGACTTGAAGTTCTCGAGAAAATGAGATTTTTGTAGCGCTCTTCGAGGCAGTCAGAAATTCCAATGCAACCCCTGTAAAAATTTGAAATTTTTTTTTTCATCCCCGATTTGGAAATTGTTTATGTAGAATTAAGCTCGCACCTTTCCTGAGTTCAAATCTGCTTTTGGAGTTGAGCTGCGACTTATAGTTCTCGAGAAAATGGGATTTTTGTAACGCTCTTCGAGGCAGTCAGAAATGGGATTTTTGTAACGGTCTTCGAGGCAGTCAGAAATTCCAATGCAACCCCTGCAAAAATTTAAATTTTTTTTTTTCATCCCCGATTTGAAAATTGTTTATGTAGAACTAAGCTCGCACCTTTCCTGAGTTCAAATCTGCTTTTGGGGTTGACCTGCGACTTATAATTTTCGAGAAAATGAGATTTTTGTAACGCTTTTCGAGGCAGTCAGAAATTCCAATGCAAACCCTGTAAAAATTTTAAAATTTTTTTTCATCCCCGATTTGAAAATTGTTTATGTAGAATTAAGCTCGCGCCTTTCCTAAGTTCAAATCTGCTTTTGGGGTTAAGCTGCGACTTATAGTTTTCGAGAAAATTGGATTTTTGTAACGGTCTTCGAGGCAGTCAGAAATTCCAATGCAACCCCTGTAAAAATTTGAAATTTTTTTTTATCCCCGATTTGAAAATTGTTTATGTATAATTAAGCTCGCACCTTTCCTTAGTTCAAATCTGCCTTTGGGGTTGAGCTGCGACTTATAGTTTTCGAGAAAATGGGATTTTTGTAACGCGCTTCGAGGCAGTCAGAAATTCCAATGCAACCCCTGTAAAAATGTGAAAATTTTTTTTCATCCCCGATTTGAAAATTGTTTATGTAGAATTAAGCTCGCACCTTTCCTAAGTTCAAATCTGCTTTTGGGGTTGAGCTGCGACTTATAGTTTTCGAGAAAATTGGATCTTTGTAACGCTCTTCGAGGCAGTCAGAAATTCCAATGCAACCCCTGTAAAAATTTGAAAATTTTTTTTTCATCCCCGATTTGAAAATTGTTTATGTAGAATTAAGCTCGCACCTTTCCTGTGCTCAAATCTGCTTTTGGGGTTGAACTGCGACTTATAGTTTCGAGAAAATGGGATTTTTGTAACGCTCTTCGAGGCAGTCAGAAATTCCAATGCAACCCCTGTAAAAATTTCAAAATTTTTTTTTTATCCCCGATTTGAAAATTGTTTATGTAGAATTAAGCTCGCACCTTTCCTAAGTTCAAATCTGCTTTTGGGGTTGAGCTGCGACTTATAGTTTTCGAGAAAATTGGATCTTTGTAACGCTCTTCGAGGCAGTCAGAAATTCCAATGCAACCCCTGTAAAAATTTGAAAATTTTTTTTCATCCCCGATTTGAAAATTGTTTATGTAGAATTAAGCTCGCACCTTTCCTGAGTTCAAATCTGCTTTTGGGGTTGAGCTGCGACTTGAAGTTCTCGAGAAAATGGGATTTTTGTAACGCTCTTCGAGGCAGTCAGAAATTCCAATGCAACCCCTGTAAAAATTTAAATTTTTTTTTTTCATCCCCGATTTGGAAATTGTTTATATAGAATTAAGCTCGCACCTTTCCTGAGTTCAAATCTGCTTTTGGGGTTGAGCTGCGACTTATAGTTTTCGAGAAAATGGGATTTTTGTAACGCTCTTCGAGGCAGTCAGAAATTCCAATGCAACCCCTGCAAAAATTTAAAATTTTTTTTTTCATCCCCGATTTGAAAATTGTTTATGTAGAATTAAGCTCGCACCTTTCCTGAGTTCAAATCTGCTTTTGGGGTTGAGCTGCGACTTGAAGTTCTCGAGAAAATGGGATTTTTGTAACGCTCTACGAGGCAGTCAGAAATTCCAATGCAACCCCTGTAAAAATTTGAAAATTTTTTTTTCATCCCCGATTTGAAAATTGTTTCTGTAGAATTAATCTCGCACCTTTCCTGAGTTCAAATCTGCTTTTGGGGTTGAGCTGCGACTTATAGTTTTCGAGAAAATGGGATTTTTGTAACGCGCTTCGATTCAGTCAGAAATTCCAATGCAACACCTGTAAAAATTTGAAAATTTTTTTTTCATCCCCGATTTGAAAATTGTTTATGTAGAATTAAGCTCGCACCTTTCCTAAGTTCAAATCTGCTTTTGGGGTTGAGCTGCGACTTACAGTTTTCGAGAAAATGGGATTTTTGTAACGCTCTTCGAGGCAGTCAGAAATTCCAATGCAACCCCTGTAAAAATTTGAAAATTTTTTTTTTTCATCCCCGATTTGAAAATTGTTTATGTAGAATTAAGCTCGCACCTTTCCTGAGTTCAAATCTGCTTTTGGGGTTGAGCTGCGACTTGAAGTTCTCGAGAAAATGAGATTTTTGTAGCGCTCTTCGAGGCAGTCAGAAATTCCAATGCAACCCCTGTAAAAATTTGAAATTTTTTTTTTCATCCCCGATTTGGAAATTGTTTATGTAGAATTAAGCTCGCACCTTTCCTGAGTTCAAATCTGCTTTTGGAGTTGAGCTGCGACTTATAGTTCTCGAGAAAATGGGATTTTTGTAACGCTCTTCGAGGCAGTCAGAAATGGGATTTTTGTAACGGTCTTCGAGGCAGTCAGAAATTCCAATGCAACCCCTGTAAAAATTTGAAATTTTTTTTTATCCCCGATTTGAAAATTGTTTATGTATAATTAAGCTCGCACCTTTCCTTAGTTCAAATCTGCCTTTGGGGTTGAGCTGCGACTTATAGTTTTCGAGAAAATGGGATTTTTGTAACGCGCTTCGAGGCAGTCAGAAATTCCAATGCAACCCCTGTAAAAATGTGAAAATTTTTTTTCATCCCCGATTTGAAAATTGTTTATGTAGAATTAAGCTCGCACCTTTCCTAAGTTCAAATCTGCTTTTGGGGTTGAGCTGCGACTTATAGTTTTCGAGAAAATTGGATCTTTGTAACGCTCTTCGAGGCAGTCAGAAATTCCAATGCAACCCCTGTAAAAATTTGAAAATTTTTTTTTCATCCCCGATTTGAAAATTGTTTATGTAGAATTAAGCTCGCACCTTTCCTGTGCTCAAATCTGCTTTTGGGGTTGAACTGCGACTTATAGTTTCGAGAAAATGGGATTTTTGTAACGCTCTTCGAGGCAGTCAGAAATTCCAATGCAACCCCTGTAAAAATTTCAAAATTTTTTTTTTATCCCCGATTTGAAAATTGTTTATGTAGAATTAAGCTCGCACCTTTCCTAAGTTCAAATCTGCTTTTGGGGTTGAGCTGCGACTTATAGTTTTCGAGAAAATTGGATCTTTGTAACGCTCTTCGAGGCAGTCAGAAATTCCAATGCAACCCCTGTAAAAATTTGAAAATTTTTTTTCATCCCCGATTTGAAAATTGTTTATGTAGAATTAAGCTCGCACCTTTCCTGAGTTCAAATCTGCTTTTGGGGTTGAGCTGCGACTTGAAGTTCTCGAGAAAATGGGATTTTTGTAACGCTCTTCGAGGCAGTCAGAAATTCCAATGCAACCCCTGTAAAAATTTAAATTTTTTTTTTTCATCCCCGATTTGGAAATTGTTTATATAGAATTAAGCTCGCACCTTTCCTGAGTTCAAATCTGCTTTTGGGGTTGAGCTGCGACTTATAGTTTTCGAGAAAATGGGATTTTTGTAACGCTCTTCGAGGCAGTCAGAAATTCCAATGCAACCCCTGCAAAAATTTAAAATTTTTTTTTTCATCCCCGATTTGAAAATTGTTTATGTAGAATTAAGCTCGCACCTTTCCTGAGTTCAAATCTGCTTTTGGGGTTGAGCTGCGACTTGAAGTTCTCGAGAAAATGGGATTTTTGTAACGCTCTACGAGGCAGTCAGAAATTCCAATGCAACCCCTGTAAAAATTTGAAAATTTTTTTTTCATCCCCGATTTGAAAATTGTTTCTGTAGAATTAATCTCGCACCTTTCCTGAGTTCAAATCTGCTTTTGGGGTTGAGCTGCGACTTATAGTTTTCGAGAAAATGGGATTTTTGTAACGCGCTTCGATTCAGTCAGAAATTCCAATGCAACACCTGTAAAAATTTGAAAATTTTTTTTTCATCCCCGATTTGAAAATTGTTTATGTAGAATTAAGCTCGCACCTTTCCTAAGTTCAAATCTGCTTTTGGGGTTGAGCTGCGACTTACAGTTTTCGAGAAAATGGGATTTTTGTAACGCTCTTCGAGGCAGTCAGAAATTCCAATGCAACCCCTGTAAAAATTTGAAATTTTTTTTTTCATCCCCGATTTGGAAATTGTTTATGTAGAATTAAGCTCGCACCTTTCCTGAGTTCAAATCTGCTTTTGGAGTTGAGCTGCGACTTATAGTTCTCGAGAAAATGGGATTTTTGTAACGCTCTTCGAGGCAGTCAGAAATGGGATTTTTGTAACGGTCTTCGAGGCAGTCAGAAATTCCAATGCAACCCCTGCAAAAATTTAAATTTTTTTTTTTCATCCCCGATTTGAAAATTGTTTATGTAGAACTAAGCTCGCACCTTTCCTGAGTTCAAATCTGCTTTTGGGGTTGACCTGCGACTTATAATTTTCGAGAAAATGAGATTTTTGTAACGCTTTTCGAGGCAGTCAGAAATTCCAATGCAAACCCTGTAAAAATTTTAAAATTTTTTTTCATCCCCGATTTGAAAATTGTTTATGTAGAATTAAGCTCGCGCCTTTCCTAAGTTCAAATCTGCTTTTGGGGTTAAGCTGCGACTTATAGTTTTCGAGAAAATTGGATTTTTGTAACGGTCTTCGAGGCAGTCAGAAATTCCAATGCAACCCCTGTAAAAATTTGAAATTTTTTTTTATCCCCGATTTGAAAATTGTTTATGTATAATTAAGCTCGCACCTTTCCTTAGTTCAAATCTGCCTTTGGGGTTGAGCTGCGACTTATAGTTTTCGAGAAAATGGGATTTTTGTAACGCGCTTCGAGGCAGTCAGAAATTCCAATGCAACCCCTGTAAAAATGTGAAAATTTTTTTTTATCCCCGATTTGAAAATTGTTTATGTAGAATTAAGCTCGCACCTTTCCTGAGTTCAAATCTGCTTCTGGGGTTGAGCTCCGACTCATAGTTTTCGAGAAAATGGGATTTTTGTAACGCCCTTCGAGGCAGTCAGAAATTCCAATTTGAAAATTTTTTTTTCATCCCCGATTTGAAAATTGTTTATGTAGAATTAAGCTCGCACCTTTCCTAAGTTCAAATCTGCTTTTGGGGTTGAGCTGCGACTTATAGTTTTCGAGAAAATTGGATCTTTGTAACGGTCTTCGAGGCAGTCAGAAATTCCAATGCAAAAATTTCCCTGTAAAAATTTGAAATTTTTTTTTTCATCCCCGATTTGAAAATTGTTTATGTAGAATTAAGCTCGCACCTTTCCTGAGTTCAAATCTGCTTTTGGGGTTGAGCTGCGACTTATAGTTTTCGAGAAAATGGGATTTTTGTAACGCTCTTCGAGGCAGTCAGAAATTCCAATGCAACCCCTGTAAAAATTTGAAAATTTTTTTTTCATCCCCGATTTGAAAATTGTTTATGTAGAATTAAGCTCGCACCTTTCCTGTGCTCAAATCTGCTTTTGGGGTTGAACTGCGACTTATAGTTTTCGAGAAAATGGGATTTTTGTAACGGTCTTCGAGGCAGTCAGAAATTCCAATGCAAAAATTTCCTAAGTTCAAATCTGCTTTTGGGGTTGAGCTGCGACTTACAGTTTTCGAGAAAATGGGATTTTTGTAACGCTCTTCGAGGCAGTCAGAAATTCCAATGCAACCCCTGTAAAAATTTGAAAATTTTTTTTTTTCATCCCCGATTTGAAAATTGTTTATGTAGAATTAAGCTCGCACCTTTCCTGAGTTCAAATCTGCTTTTGGGGTTGAGCTGCGACTTGAAGTTCTCGAGAAAATGAGATTTTTGTAGCGCTCTTCGAGGCAGTCAGAAATTCCAATGCAACCCCTGTAAAAATTTGAAATTTTTTTTTTCATCCCCGATTTGGAAATTGTTTATGTAGAATTAAGCTCGCACCTTTCCTGAGTTCAAATCTGCTTTTGGAGTTGAGCTGCGACTTATAGTTCTCGAGAAAATGGGATTTTTGTAACGCTCTTCGAGGCAGTCAGAAATGGGATTTTTGTAACGGTCTTCGAGGCAGTCAGAAATTCCAATGCAACCCCTGCAAAAATTTAAATTTTTTTTTTTCATCCCCGATTTGAAAATTGTTTATGTAGAACTAAGCTCGCACCTTTCCTGAGTTCAAATCTGCTTTTGGGGTTGACCTGCGACTTATAATTTTCGAGAAAATGAGATTTTTGTAACGCTTTTCGAGGCAGTCAGAAATTCCAATGCAAACCCTGTAAAAATTTTAAAATTTTTTTTCATCCCCGATTTGAAAATTGTTTATGTAGAATTAAGCTCGCGCCTTTCCTAAGTTCAAATCTGCTTTTGGGGTTAAGCTGCGACTTATAGTTTTCGAGAAAATTGGATTTTTGTAACGGTCTTCGAGGCAGTCAGAAATTCCAATGCAACCCCTGTAAAAATTTGAAATTTTTTTTTATCCCCGATTTGAAAATTGTTTATGTATAATTAAGCTCGCACCTTTCCTTAGTTCAAATCTGCCTTTGGGGTTGAGCTGCGACTTATAGTTTTCGAGAAAATGGGATTTTTGTAACGCGCTTCGAGGCAGTCAGAAATTCCAATGCAACCCCTGTAAAAATGTGAAAATTTTTTTTTATCCCCGATTTGAAAATTGTTTATGTAGAATTAAGCTCGCACCTTTCCTGAGTTCAAATCTGCTTCTGGGGTTGAGCTCCGACTCATAGTTTTCGAGAAAATGGGATTTTTGTAACGCCCTTCGAGGCAGTCAGAAATTCCAATTTGAAAATTTTTTTTTCATCCCCGATTTGAAAATTGTTTATGTAGAATTAAGCTCGCACCTTTCCTAAGTTCAAATCTGCTTTTGGGGTTGAGCTGCGACTTATAGTTTTCGAGAAAATTGGATCTTTGTAACGGTCTTCGAGGCAGTCAGAAATTCCAATGCAAAAATTTCCCTGTAAAAATTTGAAATTTTTTTTTTCATCCCCGATTTGAAAATTGTTTATGTAGAATTAAGCTCGCACCTTTCCTGAGTTCAAATCTGCTTTTGGGGTTGAGCTGCGACTTATAGTTTTCGAGAAAATGGGATTTTTGTAACGCTCTTCGAGGCAGTCAGAAATTCCAATGCAACCCCTGTAAAAATTTGAAAATTTTTTTTTCATCCCCGATTTGAAAATTGTTTATGTAGAATTAAGCTCGCACCTTTCCTGTGCTCAAATCTGCTTTTGGGGTTGAACTGCGACTTATAGTTTTCGAGAAAATGGGATTTTTGTAACGGTCTTCGAGGCAGTCAGAAATTCCAATGCAAAAATTTCCCTGTAAAAATTTGAAATTTTTTTTTTCATCCCCGATTTGAAAATTGTTTATGTAGAATTAAGCTCGCACCTTTCCTGAGTTCAAATCTGCTTTTGGGGTTGAGCTGCGACTTATAGTTTTCGAGAAAATGGGATTTTTGTAACGCTCTTCGAGGCAGTCAGAAATTCCAATGCAACCCCTGTAAAAATTTGAAAATTTTTTTTTCATCCCCGATTTGAAAATTGTTTATGTAGAATTAAGCTCGCACCTTTCCTGAGTTCAAATCTGCTTTTGGGGTTGACCTGCGACTTATAGTTTTCGAGAAAATGGGATTTTTGTAACGCTCTTCGAGGCAGTCAGAAATTCCAATGCAACCCCTGCAAAAATTTATAGTTTTTGAGAAAATGGGATTTTTGTAACGCTCTTCGAGGCAGTCAGAAATTCCAATGCAACCCCTGCAAAAATTTAAATTTTTTTTTTTCATCCCCGATTTGAAAATCGTTTATGTAGAATTAAGCTCGCACTTTTCCTGAGTTCAAATCTGCTTTTGGGGTTGAGCTGCGACTTATAGTTTTCGAGAAAATGGGATTTTTGTAACGCTCTTCGAGGCAGTCAGAAATTCCAGTGCAAAAATGTAAGATTTTTTTTTTCATCCCCGATTTGAAAATTGTTTATGTAGAATTAAGCTCGCACCTTTCCTGAGTTCAAATCTGCTTTTGGGGTTGAGCTGCGACTTATAGTTTCGAGAAAATGAGATTTTTGTAACGCTCTTCGAGGCAGTCAGAAATTCCAATGCAACCCCTGTAAAAATTTGAAATTTTTTTTTTTCATCCCCGATTTGAAAATTGTTTGTGTAGAATTAAGCTCGCACCTTTCCTGAGTTCAAATCTGCTTTTGGAGTTGAGATGCGACTTATAGTTTTCGAGAAAATGGGATTTTTGTAACGCTCTTCGAGGCAGTCAGAAATTCCAATGCAACCCCTGTAAAAATTTGAAAATTTTTTTTCATCCCCGATTTGAAAATTGTTTATGTAGAATTAAGCTCGCACTTTTCCTGTGCTCAAATCTGCTTTTGGGGTTGAACTGCGACTTATAGTTTCGAGAAAATGGGATTTTTGTAACGCTCTTCGAGGCAGTCAGAAATTCCAATGCAACCCCTGTAAAAATTTCAAAATTTTTTTTTTATCCCCGATTTGAAAATTGTTTATGTAGAATTAAGCTCGCACCTTTCCTGAGTTCAAATCTGCTTTTGGGGTTGAGCTGCGACTTATAGTTTTCGAGAAAATGGGATTTTTGTAACGGTCTTCGAGGCAGTCAGAAATTCCAATGCAAAAATTTCCCTGTAAAAATTTGAAATTTTCTTTTTCATCCCCGATTTGAAAATTGTTTATGTAGAATTAAGCTCGCACCTTTCCTGAGTTCAAACCTGCTTTTGGGGTTGAGCTGCGACTTATAGTTTTCGAGAAAATGGGATTTTTGTAACGCTCTTCGAGGCAGTCAGAAATTCCAATGCAACCCCTGTAAAAATTTGAAAATTTTTTTTTCATCCCCGATTTGAAAATTGTTTATGTAGAATTAAGCTCGCACCTTTCCTGAGTTCAAATCTGATTTTGGGGTTGAGCTGCGACTTATAGTTTTCGAGAAAATGGGATTTTTGTAACGCTCTTCGAGGCAGTCAGAAATTCCAATGCAACCCCTGCAAAAATTTAAATTTTTTTTTTTCATCCCCGATTTGAAAATAGTTTATGTAGAATTAAGCTCGCACTTTTCCTGAGTTCAAATCTGCTTTTGGGGTTGAGCTGCGACTTATAGTTTTCGAGAAAATGGGATTTTTGTAACGCTCTTCGAGGCAGTCAGAAATTCCAGTGCAAAAATGTAAGATTTTTTTTTTCATCCCCGATTTGAAAATTGTTTATGTAGAATTAAGCTCGCACCTTTCCTGAGTTCAAATCTGCTTTTGGGGTTGAGCTGCGACTTATAGTTTCGAGAAAATGAGATTTTTGTAACGCTCTTCGAGGCAGTCAGAAATTCCAATGCAACCCCTGTAAAAATTTGAAATTTTTTTTTTTCATCCCCGATTTGAAAATTGTTTGTGTAGAATTAAGCTCGCACCTTTCCTGAGTTCAAATCTGCTTTTGGAGTTGAGATGCGACTTATAGTTTTCGAGAAAATGGGATTTTTGTAACGCTCTTCGAGGCAGTCAGAAATTCCAATGCAACCCCTGTAAAAATTTGAAAATTTTTTTTCATCCCCGATTTGAAAATTGTTTATGTAGAATTAAGCTCGCACCTTTCCTGAGTTCAAATCTGCTTTTGGGGTTGAGCTGCGACTTATAGTTTTCGAGAAAATGGGATTTTTGTAACGCTCTTCGAGGCAGTCAGAAATTCCAATGCAACCCCTGCAAAAATTTAAAATTTTTTTTTTCATCCCCGATTTGAAAATTGTTTATGTAGAATTAAGCTCGCACCTTTCCTGAGTTCAAATCTGCTTTTGGGGTTGAGCTGCGACTTGAAGTTCTCGAGAAAATGGGATTTTTGTAACGCTCTACGAGGCAGTCAGAAATTCCAATGCAACCCCTGTAAAAATTTGAAATTTTTTTTTTTCATCCCCGATTTGAAAATTGTTTGTGTAGAATTAAGCTCGCACCTTTCCTGAGTTCAAATCTGCTTTTGGAGTTGAGATGCGACTTATAGTTTTCGAGAAAATGGGATTTTTGTAACGCTCTTCGAGGCAGTCAGAAATTCCAATGCAACCCCTGTAAAAATTTGAAAATTTTTTTTTTCATCCCCGATTTGAAAATTGTTTATGTAGAATTAAGCTCGCACCTTTCCTGAGTTCAAATCTGCTTCTGGGGTTGAGCTCCGACTCATAGTTTTCCAGAAAATGGGATTTTTGTAACGCCCTTCGAGGCAGTCAGAAATTCCAATTTGAAAATTTTTTTTTCATCCCCGATTTGAAAATTGTTTATGTAGAATTAAGCTCGCACCTTTCCTAAGTTCAAATCTGCTTTTGGGGTTGAGCTGCGACTTACAGTTTTCGAGAAAATGGGATTTTTGTAACGCTCTTCGAGGCAGTCAGAAATTCCAATGCAACCCCTGTAAAAATTTGAAATTTTTTTTTTTTCATCCCCGATTTGAAAATTGTTTATGTAGAATTAAGCTCGCACCTTTCCTGAATTCAAATCTGCTTTTGGGGTTGAGCTGCGACTTGAAGTTCTCGAGAAAATGGGATTTTTGTAACGCTCTTCGAGGCAGTCAGAAATTCCAATGCAACCCCTGTAAAAATTTGAAATTTTTTTTTTCATCCCCGATTTGGAAATTGTTTATGTAGAATTAAGCTCGCACCTTTCCTGAGTTCAAATCTGCTTTTGGGGTTGAGCTGCGACTTATAGTTTTCGAGAAAATGGGATTTTTGTAACGCTCTTCGAGGCAGTCAGAAATTCCAATGCAACCCCTGTAAAAATTTGAAAATTTTTTTTTCATCCCCGATTTGAAAATTGTTTATGTAGAATTAAGCTCGCACCTTTCCTGAGTTCAAATCTGATTTTGGGGTTGAGCTGCGACTTATAGTTTTCGAGAAAATGGGATTTTTGTAACGCTCTTCGAGGCAGTCAGAAATTCCAATGCAACCCCTGCAAAAATTTAAATTTTTTTTTTTCATCCCCGATTTGAAAATAGTTTATGTAGAATTAAGCTCGCACTTTTCCTGAGTTCAAATCTGCTTTTGGGGTTGAGCTGCGACTTATAGTTTTCGAGAAAATGGGATTTTTGTAACGCTCTTCGAGGCAGTCAGAAATTCCAGTGCAAAAATGTAAGATTTTTTTTTTCATCCCCGATTTGAAAATTGTTTATGTAGAATTAAGCTCGCACCTTTCCTGAGTTCAAATCTGCTTTTGGGGTTGAGCTGCGACTTATAGTTTTCGAGAAAATGGGATTTTTGTACCGCTCTTCGAGGCAGTCAGAAATTCCAATGCAACCCCTGTAAAAATTTGAAATTTTTTTTTTTCATCCCCGATTTGAAAATTGTTTGTGTAGAATTAAGCTCGCACCTTTCCTGAGTTCAAATCTGCTTTTGGAGTTGAGATGCGACTTATAGTTTTCGAGAAAATGGGATTTTTGTAACGCTCTTCGAGGCAGTCAGAAATTCCAATGCAACCCCTGTAAAAATTTGAAAATTTTTTTTCATCCCCGATTTGAAAATTGTTTATGTAGAATTAAGCTCGCACCTTTCCTGAGTTCAAATCTGCTTTTGGGGTTGAGCTGCGACTTATAGTTTTCGAGAAAATGGGATTTTTGTAACGCTCTTCGAGGCAGTCAGAAATTCCAATGCAACCCCTGCAAAAATTTAAAATTTTTTTTTTCATCCCCGATTTGAAAATTGTTTATGTAGAATTAAGCTCGCACCTTTCCTGAGTTCAAATCTGCTTTGGGGTTGAGCTGCGACTTGAAGTTCTCGAGAAAATGGGATTTTTGTAACGCTCTACGAGGCAGTCAGAAATTCCAATGCAACCCCTGTAAAAATTTGAAATTTTTTTTTTTCATCCCCGATTTGAAAATTGTTTGTGTAGAATTAAGCTCGCACCTTTCCTGAGTTCAAATCTGCTTTTGGAGTTGAGATGCGACTTATAGTTTTCGAGAAAATGGGATTTTTGTAACGCTCTTCGAGGCAGTCAGAAATTCCAATGCAACCCCTGTAAAAATTTGAAAATTTTTTTTTTCATCCCCGATTTGAAAATTGTTTATGTAGAATTAAGCTCGCACCTTTCCTGAGTTCAAATCTGCTTCTGGGGTTGAGCTCCGACTCATAGTTTTCGAGAAAATGGGATTTTTGTAACGCCCTTCGAGGCAGTCAGAAATTCCAATTTGAAAATTTTTTTTTCATCCCCGATTTGAAAATTGTTTATGTAGAATTAAGCTCGCACCTTTCCTAAGTTCAAATCTGCTTTTGGGGTTGAGCTGCGACTTACAGTTTTCGAGAAAATGGGATTTTTGTAACGCTCTTCGAGGCAGTCAGAAATTCCAATGCAACCCCTGTAAAAATTTGAAATTTTTTTTTTCATCCCCGATTTGGAAATTGTTTATGTAGAATTAAGCTCGCACCTTTCCTGAGTTCAAATCTGCTTTTGGGGTTGAGCTGCGACTTATAGTTTTCGAGAAAATGGGATTTTTGTAACGCTCTTCGAGGCAGTCAGAAATTCCAATGCAACCCCTGCAAAAATTTGAAAATTTTTTTTTCATCCCCGATTTGAAAATTGTTTATGTAGAATTAAGCTCGCACCTTTCCTTAGTTCAAATCTGCTTTTGGGGTTGAGCTGCGACTTATAGTTTTCGAGAAAATGGGATTTTTGTAACGCTCTGTAGAATTAAGCTCGCACCTTTGCTGAGTTCAAATCTGCTTTTGGGGTTGAGCTGCGACTTATAGTTTTCGAGAAAATGGGATTTTTGTAACGCTCTTCGAGGCAGTCAGAAATTCCAATGCAACCCCTGCAAAAATTTGAAAATTTTTTTTTCATCCCCGATTTGAAAATTGTTTATGTAGAATTAAGCTCGCACCTTTCCTGAGTTCAAATCTGATTTTGGGGTTGAGCTGCGACTTATAGTTTTCGAGAAAATGGGATTTTTGTAACGCTCTTCGAGGCAGTCAGAAATTCCAATGCAACCCCTGCAAAAATTTAAATTTTTTTTTTTCATCCCCGATTTGAAAATAGTTTATGTAGAATTAAGCTCGCACTTTTCCTGAGTTCAAATCTGCTTTTGGGGTTGAGCTGCGACTTATAGTTTTCGAGAAAATGGGATTTTTGTAACGCTCTTCGAGGCAGTCAGAAATTCCAGTGCAAAAATGTAAGATTTTTTTTTTCATCCCCGATTTGAAAATTGTTTATGTAGAATTAAGCTCGCACCTTTCCTGAGTTCAAATCTGCTTTTGGGGTTGAGCTGCGACTTATAGTTTTCGAGAAAATGGGATTTTTGTACCGCTCTTCGAGGCAGTCAGAAATTCCAATGCAACCCCTGTAAAAATTTGAAATTTTTTTTTTTCATCCCCGATTTGAAAATTGTTTGTGTAGAATTAAGCTCGCACCTTTCCTGAGTTCAAATCTGCTTTTGGAGTTGAGATGCGACTTATAGTTTTCGAGAAAATGGGATTTTTGTAACGCTCTTCGAGGCAGTCAGAAATTCCAATGCAACCCCTGTAAAAATTTGAAAATTTTTTTTCATCCCCGATTTGAAAATTGTTTATGTAGAATTAAGCTCGCACCTTTCCTGAGTTCAAATCTGCTTTTGGGGTTGAGCTGCGACTTATAGTTTTCGAGAAAATGGGATTTTTGTAACGCTCTTCGAGGCAGTCAGAAATTCCAATGCAACCCCTGCAAAAATTTAAAATTTTTTTTTTCATCCCCGATTTGAAAATTGTTTATGTAGAATTAAGCTCGCACCTTTCCTGAGTTCAAATCTGCTTTGGGGTTGAGCTGCGACTTGAAGTTCTCGAGAAAATGGGATTTTTGTAACGCTCTACGAGGCAGTCAGAAATTCCAATGCAACCCCTGTAAAAATTTGAAATTTTTTTTTTTCATCCCCGATTTGAAAATTGTTTGTGTAGAATTAAGCTCGCACCTTTCCTGAGTTCAAATCTGCTTTTGGAGTTGAGATGCGACTTATAGTTTTCGAGAAAATGGGATTTTTGTAACGCTCTTCGAGGCAGTCAGAAATTCCAATGCAACCCCTGTAAAAATTTGAAAATTTTTTTTTTCATCCCCGATTTGAAAATTGTTTATGTAGAATTAAGCTCGCACCTTTCCTGAGTTCAAATCTGCTTCTGGGGTTGAGCTCCGACTCATAGTTTTCGAGAAAATGGGATTTTTGTAACGCCCTTCGAGGCAGTCAGAAATTCCAATTTGAAAATTTTTTTTTCATCCCCGATTTGAAAATTGTTTATGTAGAATTAAGCTCGCACCTTTCCTAAGTTCAAATCTGCTTTTGGGGTTGAGCTGCGACTTACAGTTTTCGAGAAAATGGGATTTTTGTAACGCTCTTCGAGGCAGTCAGAAATTCCAATGCAACCCCTGTAAAAATTTGAAATTTTTTTTTTTTCATCCCCGATTTGAAAATTGTTTATGTAGAATTAAGCTCGCACCTTTCCTGAATTCAAATCTGCTTTTGGGGTTGAGCTGCGACTTGAAGTTCTCGAGAAAATGGGATTTTTGTAACGCTCTTCGAGGCAGTCAGAAATTCCAATGCAACCCCTGTAAAAATTTGAAATTTTTTTTTTCATCCCCGATTTGGAAATTGTTTATGTAGAATTAAGCTCGCACCTTTCCTGAGTTCAAATCTGCTTTTGGGGTTGAGCTGCGACTTATAGTTTTCGAGAAAATGGGATTTTTGTAACGCTCTTCGAGGCAGTCAGAAATTCCAATGCAACCCCTGCAAAAATTTGAAAATTTTTTTTTCATCCCCGATTTGAAAATTGTTTATGTAGAATTAAGCTCGCACCTTTCCTTAGTTCAAATCTGCTTTTGGGGTTGAGCTGCGACTTATAGTTTTCGAGAAAATGGGATTTTTGTAACGCTCTGTAGAATTAAGCTCGCACCTTTGCTGAGTTCAAATCTGCTTTTGGGGTTGAGCTGCGACTTATAGTTTTCGAGAAAATGGGATTTTTGTAACGCTCTTCGAGGCAGTCAGAAATTCCAGTGCAAAAATGTAAGATTTATTTTTTCATCCCCGATTTGAAAATTGTTTATGTAGAATTAAGCTCGCACCTTTCCTGAGTTCAAATCTGCTTTTGGGGTTGAGCTGCGACTTATAGTTTTCGAGAAAATGGGATTTTTGTAACGCTCTTCGAGGCAGTCAGAAATTCCAATGCAACCCCTGTAAAAATTTGAAATTTTTTTTTTCATCCCCGATTTGAAAATTGTTTATGTAGAATTAAGCTCGCACCTTTCCTGAGTTCAAATCTGCTTTTGGGGTTGAGCTGCGACTTATAGTTTCGAGAAAATGGGATTTTTGTAACGCTCTTCGAGGCAGTCAGAAATTCCAATGCAACCCCTGTAAAAATTTGAAAATTTTTTTTTCATCCCCGATTTGAAAATTGTTTATGTAGAATTAAGCTCGCACCTTTGCTGAGTTCAAATCTGCTTTTGGGGTTGAGCTGCGACTTATAGTTTTCGAGAAAATGGGATTTTTGTAACGCTCTTCGAGGCAGTCAGAAATTCCAATGCAAATCCTGCAAAAATTTAAAATTTTTTTTTTCATCCCCGATTTGAAAATTGTTTATGTAGAATTAAGCTCGCACCTTTCCTGAGTTCAAATCTGCTTTTGGGGTTGAGCTGCGACTTATAGTTTTCGAGAAAATGGGATTTTTGTACCGCTCTTCGAGGCAGTCAGAAATTCCAATGCAACACCTGTAAAAATTTGAAATTTTTTTTTATCCCCGATTTGAAAATTGTTTATGTAGAATTAAGCTCGCACCTTTCCTGAGTTCAAATCTGCTTTTGGGGTTGAGCTGCGACTTATAGTTTTCGAGAAAATGGGATTCTTGTAACGCGCTTCGAGGCAGTCAGAAATTCCAATGCAACCCCTGTAAAAATTTGAAAATTTTTTTTTTCATCCCCGATTTGAAAATTGTTTATGTAGAATTAAGCTCGCACCTTTCCTGAGTTCAAATCTGCTTCTGGGGTTGAGCTCCGACTCATAGTTTTCGAGAAAATGGGATTTTTGTAACGCCCTTCGAGGCAGTCAGAAATTCCAATTTGAAAATTTTTTTTCATCCCCGATTTGAAAATTGTTTATGTAGAATTAAGCTCGCACCTTTCCTGAGTTCAAATCTGCTTTTGGGGTTGAGCTGCGACTTATAGTTTCGAGAAAATGGGATTTTTGTTACCCTCTTCGAGGCAGTCAGAAATTCCAATGCAACCCCTGTAAAAATTTGAAATTTTTTTTTTCATCCCCGATTTGAAAATTGTTTATGTAGAATTAAGCTCGCACCTTTCCTGAGTTCAAATCTGCTTTTGGAGTTGAGCTGCGACTTATAGTTTTCGAGAAAATGGGATTTTTGTAACGCTCTTCGAGGCAGTCAGAAATTCCAATGCAACCCCTGTAAAAATTTGAAAATTTTTTTTCATCCCCGATTTGAAAATTGTTTATGTAGAATTAAGCTCGCACCTTTCCTGAGTTCAAATCTGCTTTTGGGGTTGAGCTGCGACTTATAGTTTTCGAGAAAATGTGATTTTTGTAACGCTCTTCGAGGCAGCCAGAAATTCCAATGCAACCCCTGCAAAAATTTAAAATTTTTTTTTTCATCCCCGATTTGAAAATTGTTTATGTAGAATTAAGCTTGCACCTTTCCTGAGTTCAAATCTGCTTTTGGGGTTGAGCTGCGACTTATAGTTTTCGAGAAAATGGGATTTTTGTAACGCGCTTCGAGGCAGTCAGAAATTCCAATGCAACCCCTGTAAAAATTTGAAAATTTTTTTTTTCATCCCCGATTTGAAAATTGTTTATGTAGAATTAAGCTCGCACCTTTCCTGAGTTCAAATCTGCTTCTGGGGTTGAGCTCCGACTCATAGTTTTCGAGAAAATGGGATTTTTGTAACGCCCTTCGAGGCAGTCAGAAATTCCAATTTGAAAATTTTTTTTCATCCCCGATTTGAAAATTGTTTATGTAGAATTAAGCTCGCACCTTTCCTAAGTTCAAATCTGCTTTTGGGGTTGAGCTGCGACTTACAGTTTTCGAGAAAATGGGATTTTTGTAACGCTCTTCGAGGCAGTCAGAAATTCCAATGCAACCCCTGTAAAAATTTGAAAATTTTTTTCATCCCCGATTTGAAAATTGTTTATGTAGAATTAAGCTCGCACCTTTCCTTAGTTCAAATCTGCTTTTGGGGTTGAGCTGCGACTTACAGTTTTCGAGAAAATGGGATTTTTGTAACGATCTTCGAGGCAGTCAGAAATTCCAATGCAACCCCTGTAAAAATTTGAAAATTTTTTTTCATCCCCGGTTTGAAAATTGTTTATGTAGAATTAAGCTCGCACCTTTCCTGAGTTCAAATCTGCTTTTGGGGTTGAGCTGCGACTTATAGTTTTCGAGAAAATGGGATTTTTGTAACGCTCTTCGAGACAGTCAGAAATTCCAATGCAACCCCTGTAAAAATTTGAAAATTTCTTTTTATCCCCGATTTGAAAATTGTTTATGTAGACTTCCTGAGTTCAAATCTGCTTTTGGGGTTGAGCTGCGACTTATAGTTTTCGAGAAAATGTGATTTTTGTAACGCTCTTCGAGGCAGCCAGAAATTCCAATGCAACTCCTGCAAAAATTTAAAATTTTTTTTTTCATCCCCGATTTGAAAATTGTTTATGTAGAATTAAGCTCGCACCTTTCCTGAGTTCAAATCTGCTTTTGGGGTTGAGCTGCGACTTATAGTTTTCGAGAAAATGGGATTTTTGTAACGCTCTTCGAGGCAGTCAGAAATTCCAATGCAACCCCTGCAAAAATTTAAAATTTTTTTTTTCATCCCCGATTTGAAAATTGTTTATGTAGAATTAAGCTCGCACCTTTCCTGAGCTCAAATCTGCTTTTGGGGTTGAACTGCGACTTATAGTTTCGAGAAAATGGGATTTTTGTAACGCTCTTCGAGGCAGTCAGAAATTCCAATGCAACCCCTGTAAAAATTTGAAATTTTTTTTTTCATCCCCGATTTGAAAATTGTTTATGTTGAATTAAGCTCGCACCTTTCCTGAGTTCAAATCTGCTTTTGGGGTTGAGCTGCGACTTATAGTTTTCGAGAAAATGGGATTTTTGTAACGCTCTTCGAGGCAGTCAGAAATTCCAATGCAACCCCTGTAAAAATTTGAAAATTTTTATTCATCCCCGATTTGAAAAATGTTTATGTAGAATTAAGCTCGCACCTTTCCTGAGTTCAAATCTGCTTTGGGGTTGAGCTGCGACTTATAGTTTTCGAGAAAATGGGATTTTTGTAACGCTCTTCGAGGCAGTCAGAAATTCCAATGCAACCCCTGTAAAAATGTGAAATTTTTTTTTTCACCCCCGATTTGAAAATTGTTTATGTAGAATTAAGCTCGCACCTTTCCTGAGTTCAAATCTGCTTTTGGGGTTGATCTGCGACTTATAGTTTTCGAGAAAATGGGATTTTTGTAACGGTCTTCGAGGCAGTCAGAAATTCCAACGCAACCCCTGTAAAAATTTAAAATTTTTTTTTCTTCCCCGATTTGAAAATTGTTTATGTAGAATTAAGCTCGCACCTTTCCTAAGTTCAAATCTGCTTTTGGGGTTGAGCTGCGACTTACAGTTTTCGAGAAAATGGGATTTTTGTAACGATCTTCGAGGCAGTCAGAAATTCCAATGCAACCCCTGTAAAAATTTGAAATTTTTTTTTTCATCTCCGATTTGAAAATTGTTTATGTCGAATTAAGCTCGAACCTTTCCTGAGTTCAAATCTGCTTTTGGGGTTGAGCTGCGACTTGAAGTTCTCGAGAAAATCGGATTTTTGTAGCGCTCTTCGAGGCAGTCAGAAATTCCAATGCAACCCCTGTAAAAATTTGAAAATTTTTTTCATCCCCGATTTGAAAATTGTTTATGTAGAATTAAGCTCGCACCTTTCCTGAGTTCAAATCTGCTTTTGGGGTTGATCTGCGACTTATAGTTTTCGGGAAAATGGGATTTTTGAAACGCTCTTCGAGGCAGTCAGAAATTCCAATGCAACCCCTGTAAAAATTTGAAAATTTTTTTTTCATCCCCGATTTGAAAATTGTTTATGTAGAATTAAGCTCGCACCTTTCCTGAGTTCAAATCTGCTTTGGGGTTGAGCTGCGACTTATAGTTTTCGAGAAAATGGGATTTTTGTAACGGTCTTCGACTCAGTCAGAAATTCCAATGCAACCCCTGTAAAAATTTGAAATTTTTTTTTTCACCCCCGATTTGAAAATTGTTTATGTAGAATTAAGCTCGCACCTTTCCTGAGTTCAAATCTGCTTTTGGGGTTGAGCTGCGACTTATAGTTTTCGAGAAAATGGGATTTTTGTAACGGTCTTCGAGGCAGTCAGAAATTCCAACGAAACAACTGTAAAAATTTAAAATTTTTTTTTCTTCCCCGATTTGAAAATTGTTTATGTAGAATTAAGCTCGCACCTTTCCTGAGTTCATATCTGCTTTTGGGGTTGAGCTGCGACTTGTAGTTCTCGAGAAAATGGGATTTTTGTAACGCTCTTCGAGGCAGTCAGAATTCCAATGCAACCCCTGTAAAAATTTTAAAATTTTTTTTCATCCCCGATTTGAAAATTGTTTATGTAGAATTAAGCTCGCACCTTTCCTAAGTTCAAATCTGCTTTTGGGGTTGAGCTGCGACTTACAGTTTTCGAGAAAATGGGATTTTTGTAACGATCTTCGAGGCAGTCAGAAATTCCAATGCAACCCCTGTAAAAATTTGAAATTTTTTTTTTCATCCCCGATTTGAAAATTGTTTATGTAGTATTAAGCTCGCACCTTTCCCGAGTTCAAATCTGCTTTTGGGGTTGAGCTGCGACTTATAGTTTTCGAGAAAATGGGATTTTTGTAACGCTCTTCGAGGCAGTCAGAAATTCCAATGCAACCCCTGCAAAAATTAAAAATTTTTTTTCATCCCCGATTTGAAAATTGTTTATGTAGAATTAAGCTCGCACCTTTCCTGAGTTCAAATCTGCTTTTGGGGTTGAGCTGCGACTTGAAGTTCTCGAGAAAATGGGATTTTTGTAACGCTCTTCGAGGCAGTCAGAAATTCCAATGCAACCCCTGTAAAAATTTGAAAATTTTTTTTTCATCCCCGATTTGAAAATTGTTTATGTAGAATTAAGCTCGCACCTTTCCTGAGTTCAAATCTGCTTTGGGGTTGAGCTGCGACTTATAGTTTTCGAGAAAATGGGATTTTTGTAACGGTCTTCGACTCAGTCAGAAATTCCAATGCAACCCCTGTAAAAATTTGAAATTTTTTTTTCACCCCCGATTTGAAAATTGTTTATGTAGAATTAAGCTCGCACCTTTCCTGAGTTCAAATCTGCTTTTGGGGTTGAGCTGCGACTTATAGTTTTCGAGAAAATGGGATTTTTGTAACGGTCTTCGAGGCAGTCAGAAATTCCAACGAAACAACTGTAAAAATTTAAAATTTTTTTTCATCCCCGATTTGAAAATTGTTTATGTAGAATTAAGCTCGCACCTTTCCTAAGTTCATATCTGCTTTTGGGGTTGAGCTGCGACTTGTAGTTCTCGAGAAAATGGGATTTTTGTAACGCTCTTCGAGGCAGTCAGAAATTCCAATGCAACCCCTGTAAAAATTTGAAAAATTTTTTTTTATCCCCCGTTTGAAAATTGTTTATGTAGAATTAAGCTCGCACCTTTCCTAAGTTCAAATCTGCTTTTGGGGTTGAGCTGCGACTTACAGTTTTCGAGAAAATGTGATTTTTGTAACGATCTTCGAGGCAGTCAGAAATTATAATGCAACCCCTGTAAAAATTTGAAATTTTTTTTTTCATCCCCGATTTGAAAATTGTTTATGTAGTATTAAGCTCGCACCTTTCCCGAGTTCAAATCTGCTTTTGGGGTTGAGCTGCGACTTATAGTTTTCGAGAAAATGGGATTTTTGTAACGCTCTTTGAGGCAGTCAGAAATTCCAATGCAACCCCTGCAAAAATTTAAAATTTTTTTTTTCATCCCCGATTTGAAAATTGTTTATGTAGAATTAAGCTCGCACCTTTCCTGAGTTCAAATCTGCTTTTGGGGTTGAGCTGCGACTTGAAGTTCTCGAGAAAATGGGATTTTTGTAACGCTCTTCGAGGCAGTCAGAAATTCCAATGCAACCCCTGCAAAAATTTGAAATTTTTTTTTTCATCCCCGATTTGAAAATTGTTTATGTAGAATTAAGCTCACACCTTTCCTGAGTTCAAAACTGCTTTTGGGGTTGAGCTGCGACTTATAGTTTTCGAGAAAATGGGATTTTTGTAACGCTCTTCGAGGAAGTCAGAAATTCAACAAATGCAAAAATTTAAAATTTTTTTTTTCATCCCCGATTTGAAAATTGTTTATGTAGAATTAAGCTCGCACCTTTCCTGAGCTCAAATCTGCTTTTGGGGTTGAACTGCGACTTATAATTTTTTTTTTCATCCCCGATTTGAAAATTGTTTATGTAGAATTAAGCTCGCACCTTTCCTGAGCTCAAATCTGCTTTTGGGGTTGAACTGCGACTTATAGTTTCGAGAAAATGGGATTTTTGTAACGCTCTTCGAGGCAGTCAGAAATTCCAATGCAACCCCTGTAAAAATTTGAATTTTTTTTTTTCATCCCCGATTTGAAAATTGTTTATGTAGAATTAAGCTCGCACCTTTCCTGAGTTCAAATCTGCTTTGGGGTTGAGCTGCGACTTATAGTTTTCGAGAAAATGGGATTTTTGTAACGGTCTTCGACTCAGTCAGAAATTCCAATGCAACCCCTGTAAAAATTTGAAATTTTTTTTTTCACCCCCGATTTGAAAATTGTTTATGTAGTATTAAGCTCGCACCTTTCCCGAGTTCAAATCTGCTTTTGGGGTTGAGCTGCGACTTATAGTTTTCGAGAAAATGGGATTTTTGTAACGGTCTTCGAGGCAGTCAGAAATTCCAACGAAACAACTGTAAAAATTTAAAATTTTTTTTTCTTCCCCGATTTGAAAATTGTTTATGTAGAATTAAGCTCGCACCTTTCCTGAGTTCATATCGGCTTTTGGGGTTGAGCTGCGACTTGTAGTTCTCGAGAAAATGGGATTTTTGTAACGCTCTTCGAGGCAGTCAGAATTCCAATGCAAGCCCTGTAAAAATTTTAAAATTTTTTTTCATCCCCGATTTGAAAATTGTTTATGTAGAATTGAGCTCTCACCTTTCCTAAGTTCAAATCTGCTTTTGGGGTTGAGCTGCGACTTACAGTTTTCGAGAAAATGGGATTTTTGTAACGATCTTCGAGGCAGTCAGAAATTCCAATGCAACCCCTGTAAAAATTTGAAATTTTTTTTTTCATCCCCGATTTGAAAATTGTTTATGTAGTATTAAGCTCGCACCTTTCCCGAGTTCAAATCTGCTTTTGGGGTTGAGCTGAGACTTATAGTTTTCGAGAAAATGGGATTTTTGTAACGCTCTTCGAGGCAGTCAGAAATTCCAATGCAACACCTGCAAAAATTAAAAATTTTTTTTTTCATCCCCGATTTGAAAATTGTTTATGTAGAATTAAGCTCGCACCTTTCCTGACTTCAAATCTGCTTTTGGGGTTGAGCTGCGACTTGAAGTTCTCGAGAAAATGGGATTTTTGTAACGCTCTTCGAGGCAGTCAGAAATTCCAATGCAACCCCTGTAAAAATTTGAAAATTTTTTTTTCATCCCCGATTTGAAAATTGTTTATGTAGAATTAAGCTCGCACCTTTCCTGAGTTCAAATCTGCTTTGGGGTTGAGCTGCGACTTATAGTTTTCGAGAAAATGGGATTTTTGTAACGGTCTTCGACTCAGTCAGAAATTCCAATGCAACCCCTGTAAAAATTTGAAATTTTTTTTTCACCCCCGATTTGAAAATTGTTTATGTAGAATTAAGCTCGCACCTTTCCTGAGTTCAAATCTGCTTTTGGGGTTGAGCTGCGACTTATAGTTTTCGAGAAAATGGGATTTTTGTAACGCTCTTCGAGGCAGTCAGAAATTCCAATGCAACCCCTGCAAAAATTTGAAATTTTTTTTTTCATCCCCGATTTGAAAATTGTTTATGTAGAATTAAGCTCGCACCTTTCCTGAGTTCAAATCTGCTTTTGGGGTTGAGCTGCGACTTATAGTTTTCGAGAAAATGGGATTTTTGTAACGCTCTTCGAGGCAGTCAGAAATTCCAATGCAACACCTGCAAAAATTTAAAATTTTTTTTTTCATCCCCGATTTGAAAATTGTTTATGTAGAATTAAGCTCGCACCTTTCCTGAGCTCAAATCTGCTTTTGGGGTTGAACTGCGACTTATAGTTTCGAGAAAATGGGATTTTTGTAACGCTCTTCGAGGCAGTCAGAAATTCCAATGCAACCCCTGAAAAAATTTGAAATTTTTTTTTTTCATCCCCGATTTGAAAATTGTTTATGTAGAATTAAGCTCGCACCTTTCCTGAGTTCAAATCTGCTTTTGGGGTTGAGCTGCGACTTATAGTTTTCGAGAAAATGGGATTTTTGTAACGCTCTTCGAGGCAGTCAGAAATTCCAATGCAACCCCTGCAAAAATTTAAAATTTTTTTTTTCATCCCCGATTTGAAAATTGTTTATGTAGAATTAAGCTCGCACCTTTCCTGAGTTCAAATCTGCTTTTGGGGTTGAGCTGCGACTTATAGTTTTCGAGAAAATGGGATTTTTGTAACGCTCTTCGAGGCAGTCAGAAATTCCAATGCAACCCCTGTAAAAATTTGAAATTTTTTTTTTATCCCCGATTTGAAAATTGTTTATGTAGAATTAAGCTCGCACCTTTCCTGAGTTCAAATCTGCTTTTGGGGTTGAGCTGCGACTTATAGTTTCGAGAAAATGGGATTTTTGTAACGCTCTTCGAGGCAGTCAGCAATTCCAATGCAACCCCTGTAAAAATTTGAATTTTTTTTTTCATCCCCGATTTGAAAATTGTTTATGTAGAATTAAGCTCGCACCTTTCCTGAGTTCAAATCTGCTTTTGGGGTTGAGCTGCGACTTATAGTTTTCGAGAAAATTTGATTTTTGTAACGCTCTTCGAGGCAGTCAGAAATTCCAATGCAACCCCTGCAAAAATTTAAAAATTTTTTTTTCATCCCCGATTTGAAAATTGTTTATGTAGAATTAAGCTCGCACCTTTCCTGAGTTCAAATCTGCTTTTGGGGTTGAGCTGCGACTTGAAGTTCTCGAGAAAATGGGATTTTTGTAACGCTCTTCGAGGCAGTCAGAAATTCCAATGCAACCCCCGTAAAAATTTGAAATTTTTTTTTTCATCCCCGATTTGAAAATTGTTTATGTAGAATTAAGCTCGCACCTTTCCTGAGTTCAAATCTGCTTTTGGGGTTGAGCTGCGACTTATAGTTTTCGAGAAAATGGGATTTTTGTACCGCTCTTCGAGGCAGTCAGAAATTCCAATGCAACACCTGTAAAAATTTGAAATTTTTTTTTATCCCCGATTTGAAAATTGTTTATGTTGAATTAAGCTCGCACCTTTCCTGAGTTCAAATCTGCTTTTGGGGTTGAGCTGCGACTTATAGTTTTCGAGAAAATGGGATTCTTGTAACGCGCTTCGAGGCAGTCAGAAATTCCAATGCAACCCCTGTAAAAATTTGAAAATTTTTTTTTCATACCCGATTTGAAAATTGTTTATGTAGAATTAAGCTCGCACCTTTCCTGAGTTCAAATCTGCTTCTGGGGTTGAGCTCCGACTCATAGTTTTCGAGAAAATGGGATTTTTGTAACGCCCTTCGAGGCAGTCAGAAATTCCAATTTGAAAATTTTTTTTCATCCCCGATTTGAAAATTGTTTATGTAGAATTAAGCTCGCACCTTTCCTGAGTTCAAATCTGCTTTTGGGGTTGAGCTGCGACTTGAAGTTCTCGAGAAAATGGGATTTTTGTAACGGTCTTCGAGGCAGTCAGAAATTCCAATGCAACCCCTGTAAAAATTAGAAATTTTTTTTTTCATCCCCGATTTGAAAATTGTTTATGTTGAATTAAGCTTGCACCTTTCCTGAGTTCAAATCTGCTTTTGGGGTTGAGCTGCGACTTATAGTTTTCGAGAAAATGGGATTTTTGTAACGGTCTTCGAGGCAGTCAGAAATTCCAATTCAACCCCTGTAAAAATTTTAAAATTTTTTTTTCATCCCCGATTTGAAAATTGTTTATGTAGAATTAAGCTCGCACCTTTCCTGAGTTCATATCTGCTTTTGGGGTTGAGCTGCGACTTGTAGTTCTCGAGAAAATGGGATTTTTGTAACGCTCTTCGAGGCAGTCAGAAATTCCAATGCAACCCCTGTAAAAATTTTAAAATTTTTTTTCATCCCCGATTTGAAAATTGTTTATGTAGAATTAAGCTCGCACCTTTCCTAAGTTCAAATCTGCTTTTGGGGTTGAGCTGCGACTTACAGTTTTCGAGAAAATGGGATTTTTGTAACGATCTTCGAGGCAGTCAGAAATTCCAATGCAACCCCTGTAAAAATTTGAAAATTTTTTTTCATCCCCGATTTGAAAATTGTTTATGTAGAATTAAGCTCGCACCTTTCCTAAGTTCAAATCTGCTTTTGGGGTTGAGCTGCGACTTACAGTTTTCGAGAAAATGGGATTTTTGTAACGATCTTCGAGGCAGTCAGAAATTCCAATGCAACCCCTGTAAAAATTTGAAAATTTTTTTTTCATCCCCGATTTGAAAATTGTTTATGTAGTATTAAGCTCGCACCTTTCCTGAGTTCAAATCTGCTTTTGGGGTTGAGCTGCGACTTGAAGTTCTCGAGAAAATGGGATTTTTGTAACGCTCTTCGAGGCAATGCAACCCCTGTAAAAATTTGAAAATTTTTTTTTCATACCCGATTTGATAATTGTTTATGTAGAATTAAGCTCGCACCTTTTCTGAGTTCAAATCTGCTTTTGGGGTTGAGCTGCGACTTATAGTTTTCGAGAAAATGGGATTTTTGTAACGCTCTTCGAGGCAGTCAGAAATTCCAATGCAACCCCTGTAAAAATTTGAAATTTTTTTTTCATCCCCGATTTGAAAATTGTTTATGTAGAATTAAGCTGGCACCTTTCCTGAGTTCAAATCTGCTTTTGGGGTTGAGCTGCGACTTATAGTTTTCGAGAAAATGGGATTTTTGTAACGCTCTTCGAGGCAGTCAGAAATTCCAATGAAACCAGTGCAAAAATTAAAAATTTTTTTTTCATCCCCGATTTGAAAATTGTTTAAGTAGAATTAAGCTCGCACCTTTCCTGAGTTCAAATCTGCTTTTGGGGTTGAGCTGCGACTTGAAGTTCTCGAGAAAATGGGATTTTTGTAACGCTCTTCGAGGCAGTCAGAAATTCCAATGCAACCCCTGTAAAAATTTGAAAATTTTTTTTTCATCCCCGATTTGAAAATTGTTTATGTAGAATTAAGCTCGCACCTTCCTGAGTTCAAATCTGCTTTTGGGGTTGAGCTGCGACTTATAGTTTTCGAGAAAATGGGATTTTTGTACCGCTCTTCGAGGCAGTCAGAAATTCCAATGCAACCCCTGTAAAAATTTGAAAATTTTTTTTTCATCCCCGATTTGAAAATTGTTTATGTAGAATTAAGCTCGCACCTTTCCTGAGTTCAAATCTGCTTTGGGGTTGAGCTGCGACTTATAGTTTTCGAGAAAATGGGATTTTTGTAACGGTCTTCGAGGCAGTCAGAAATTCCAATGCAACCCCTGTAAAAATTTGAAAATTTTTTTTTCATCCCCGATTTGAAAATTGTTTATGTAGTATTAAGCTCGCGCCTTTTATGAGTTCAAATCTGCTTTTGGGGTTGAGCTGCGACTTATAGTTTTCGAGAAAATGGGATTTTTGTAACGCTCTTCGAGGCAGTCAAAAATTCCAATGCAACCACTGTAAAAATTTGAAAATTTTTTTTCATCCCCGATTTGAAAATTGTTTATGTAGAATTAAGCTCGCACCTTTCCTGAGTTCAAATCTGCTTTTGGGGTTGAGCTGCGACTTGAAGTTCTCGAGAAAATGGGATTTTTGTAACGCTCTTCGAGGCAGTCGGAAATTCCAATGCAACCCCTGTAAAAATTTGAAAATTTTTTTTTCATCCCCGATTTGAAAATTGTTTATGTTGAATTAAGCTTGCACCTTTCCTGAGTTCAAATCTGCTTTTGGGGTTGAGCTGCGACTTATAGTTTTCGAGAAAATGGGATTTTTGTAACGGTCTTCGAGGCAGTCAGAAATTCCATGCAACCCCTGTAAAAATTTTAAAATTTTTTTTTCATCCCCGATTTGAAAATTGTTTATGTAGAATTAAGCTCGCACCTTCCTGAGTTCAAATCTGCTTTTGGGGTTGAGCTGCGACTTATAGTTTTCGAGAAAATGGGATTTTTGTAACGGTCTTCGAGGCAGTCAGAAATTCCAACGCAACAACTGTAAAAATTTAAAATTTTTTTTTCTTCCCCGATTTGAAAATTGTTTATGTAGAATTAAGCTCGCACCTTTCCTGAGTTCATATCTGCTTTTGGGGTTGAGCTGCGACTTACAGTTTTCGAGAAAATGGGATTTTTGTAACGATCTTCGAGGCAGTCAGAAATTCCAATGCAACCCCTGTAAAAATTTGAAAATTTTTTTTTCATCCCCGATTTGAAAATTGTTTATGTAGTATTAAGCTCGCACCTTTCCTGAGTTCAAATCTGCTTTTGGGGTTGAGCTGCGACTTATAGTTTTCGAGAAAATGGGATTTTTGTAGCGCTCTTCGAGGCAGTCAGAAATTCCAATGCAACCCCTGCAAAAATTAAAAATTTTTTTTTTCATCCCCGATTTGAAAATAGTTTATGTAGAATTAAGCTCGCACCTTTCCTGAGTTCAAATCTGCTTTTGGGGTTGAGCTGCGACTTATAGTTTTCGAGAAAATGGGATTTTTGTAACGCTCTTCGAGGCAGTCGGAAATTCCAATGCAACCCCTGTAAAAATTTGAAAATTTTTTTTTCATCCCCGATTTGAAAATTGTTTATGTAGAATTAAGCTCGCACCTTTGCTGAGTTCAAATCTGCTTTTGGGGTTGAGCTGCGACTTATAGTTTTCGAGAAAATGGGATTTGTGTAACGCTCTTCGAGGCAGTCAGAAATTCCAATGCAACCCCTGCAAAAATTTAAAAATTTTTTTTTCATCCCCGATTTGAAAATTGTTTATGTAGAATTAAGCTCGCACCTTTGCTGAGTTCAAATCTGCTTTTGGGGTTGAGCTGCGACTTATAGTTTTCGAGAAAATGGGATTTTTGTAACGCTCTTCGAGGCAGTCAGAAATTCCAATGCAACCCCTGTAAAAATTTGAAAATTTTTTTTTCATCCCCGATTTGAAAATGTTTATGTAGAATTAAGCTCGCACCTTTCCTGAGTTCAAATCTGCTTTTGGGGTTGAGCTGCGACTTATAGTTTTCGAGAAAATGGGATTTTTGTACCGCTCTTCGAGGCAGTGCAACAATGCAACACCTGTAAAAATTTGAAATTTTTTTCATCCCCGATTTGAAAATTGTTTATGTAGAATTAAGCTCGCACCTTTGCTGAGTTCAAATCTGCTTTTGGGGTTGAGCTGCGACTTATACTTTTCGAGAAAATGGGATTTTTGTAACGCTCTTCGAGGCAGTCAGAAATTCCAATGCAACCCCTGTAAAAATTTGAAAATTTTTTTTTCATCCCCGATTTGAAAATGTTTATGTAGAATTAAGCTCGCACCTTTCCTGAGTTCAAATCTGCTTTTGGGGTTGAGCTGCGACTTATAGTTTTCGAGAAAATGGGATTTTTGTACCGCTCTTCGAGGCAGTGCAACAATGCAACACCTGTAAAAATTTGAAATTTTTTTTATCCCCGATTTGAAAATTGTTTATGTAGAATTAAGCTCGCACCTTTCCTGAGTTCAAATCTGCTTTTGGGGTTGAGCTGCGACTTACAGTTTTCGAGAAAATGGGATTTTTGTAACGCTCTTCGAGGCAGTCAGAAATTCCAATGCAACCCCTGCAAAAATTAAAATTTTTTTTTTTCATCCCCGATTTGAAAATTGTTTATGTAGAATTAAGCTCGCACCTTTCCTGAGTTCAAATCTGCTTTTGGGGTTGAGCTCCGACTTGAAGTTCTCGAGAAAATGGGATTTTTGTAACGCTCTTCGAGGCAGTCAGAAATTCCAATGCAACCCCTGTAAAAATTTTAAAATTTTTTTTCATCCCCGATTTGAAAATTGTTTATGTAGAATTAAGCTCGCAATTTTCCTAAGTTCAAATCTGCTTTTGGGGTTGAGCTGCGACTTACAGTTTTCGAGAAAATGGGATTTTTGTAACGATCTTCGAGGCAGTCAGAAATTCCAATTCAACCCCTGTAAAAATTTGAAAATTTTTTTTTCATCCCAGATTTGAAAATTGTTTATGTAGAATTAAGCTCGCACCTTTCCTGAGTTCAAATCTGCTCCGACTTGAAGTTCTCGAGAAAATGGGATTTTTGTAACGGTCTTCGAGGCAGTCAGAAATTCCAATGCAACCCCTGTAAAAATTTTAAAATTTTTTTTCATCCCCGATTTGAAAATTGTTTATGTAGAATTAAGCTCGCACCTTTCCTGAGTTCAAATCTGCTTTTGGGGTTGAGCTCCGACTTGAAGTTCTCGAGAAAATGGGATTTTTGTAACGGTCTTCGAGGCAGTCAGAAATTCCAATGCAACCCCTGTAAAAATTTTAAAATTTTTTTTCATCCCCGATTTGAAAATTGTTTATGTAGAATTAAGCTCGCACCTTTCCTAAGTTCAAATCTGCTTTTGGGGTTGAGCTGCGACTTACAGTTTTCGAGAAAATGGGATTTTTGTAACGGTCTTCGAGGCAGTCAGAAATTCCAATGCAAACCCTGTAAAAATTTGAAATTTTGTTTTTTCATCCCTGATTTGAAAATTGTTTATGTAGAATTAAGCTCGCACCTTTCCTGAGTTCAAATCTGCTTCTGGGGTTGAGCTCCGACTCATAGTTTTCGAGAAAATGGGATTTTTGTAACGCTATTCGAGGCAGTCAGAAATTCCAATTTGAAATTTTTTTTTCATCCCCGATTTGAAAATTGTTTATGTAGTATTAAGCTCGCACCTTTCCTGAGTTCAAATCTGCTTTTGGGGTTGAGCTGCGACTTATAGTTTTCGAGAAAATGGGATTTTTGTAACGCTCTTCGAGGCAGTCAGAAATTCCAATGCAACCCCTGCAAAAATTAAATTTTTTTTTTTTCATCCCCGATTTGAAAATTGTTTATGTAGAATTAAGCTCGCACCTTTCCTGAGTTCAAATCTGCTTTTGGGGTTGAGCTGCGACTTATAGTTTTCGAGAAAATGGGATTTTTGTAACGCTCTTCGAGGCAGTCAGAAATTCCAATGCAACCCCTGCAAAAATAAAAATTTTTTTTTTCATCCCCGATTTGAAAATTGTTTATGTAGAATTAAGCTCGCACCTTTCCTGAGTTCAAATCTGCTTTTGGGGTTGAGCTGCGACTTGAAGTTCTCGAGAAAATGGGATTTTTGTAACGCTCTTCGAGGCAGTCAGAAATTCCAATGCAACCCCTGTAAAAATTTGAAAATTTTTTTTTCATCCCCGATTTGAAAATTGTTTATGTAGAATTAAGCTCGTACCTTTCCTGAGTTCAAATCTGCTTTTGGGGTTGAGCTGCGACTTATAGTTTTCGAGAAAATGGGATTTTTGTAACGCTCTTCGAGGCAGTCAGAAATTCCAATGCAACCCCTGTAAAAATTAAAATTTTTTTTTTTCATCCCCGATTTGAAAATTGTTTATGTAGAATTAAGCTCGCACCTTTCCTGAGTTCAAATCTGCTTTTGGGGTTGAGCTGCGACTTGAAGTTCTCGAGAAAATGGGATTTTTGTAACGGTCTTCAAGGCAGTCAGAAATTCCAATGCAACCCCTGTAAAAATTTGAAAATTTTTTTTTCATCCCCGATTTGAAAATTGTTTATGTAGAATTAAGCTGGCACCTTTCCTGAGTTCAAATCTGCTTTTGGGGTTGAGCTGCGACTTGAAGTTCTCGAGAAAATGGGATTTTTGTAACGGTCTTCGAGGCAGTCAGAAATTCCAATGCAACCCCTGTAAAAATTTGAAATTTTTTTTTCATCCCCGATTTGAAAATTGTTTATGTAGAATTAAGCTCGCACCTTTCCTGAGTTTCAAATCTGCTTTTGGGGTTGAGCTGCGACTTATAGTTTTCGGGAAAATGGGATTTTTGTAACGCTCTTCGAGGCAGTCAGAAATTCCAATGCAACCCCTGCAAAAATTAAATTTTTTTTTTTCATCCCCGATTTGAAAATTGTTTATGTAGAATTAAGCTCGCACCTTTCCTGAGTTCAAATCTGCTTTTGAGGTTGAGCTGCGACTTGAAGTTCTCGAGAAAATGGGATTTTTGTAACGCTCTTCGAGGCAGTCAGAAATTCCAATGCAACCCCTGTAAAAATTTGAAAATTTTTTTTTCATCCCCGATTTGAAAATTGTTTATGTAGAATTAAGCTCGCACCTTTCCTGAGTTCAAATCTGCTTTTGGGGTTGAGCTGCGACTTATAGTTTTCGAAAAAATGGGATTTTTGTAACGCTCTTCGAGGCAGTCAGAAATTCCAATGCAACCCCTGCAAAAATTTGAAATTTTTTTTTTCATCCCCGATTTGAAAATTGTTTATGTAGAATTAAGCTCGCACCTTTCCTGAGTTCAAATCTGCTTTTGGGGTTGAGCTGCGACTTATAGTTTTCGAGAAAATGGGATTTTTGTACCGCTCTTCGAGGCAGTGCAACAATGCAACACCTGTAAAAATTTGAAATTTTTTTTTATCCCCGATTTGAAAATTGTTTATGTAGAATTAAGCTCGCACCTTTCCTGAGTTCAAATCTGCTTTTGGGGTTGAGCTGCGACTTATAGTTTTCGAGAAAATGGGATTTTTGTAACGCTCTTCGAGGCAGTCAGAAATTCCAATGCAACCCCTGCAAAAATTAAAATTTTTTTTTTTCATCCCCGATTTGAAAATTGTTTATGTAGAATTAAGCTCGCACCTTTCCTGAGTTCAAATCTGCTTTTGGGGTTGAGCTCCGACTTGAAGTTCTCGAGAAAATGGGATTTTTGTAACGCTCTTCGAGGCAGTCAGAAATTCCAATGCAACCCCTGTAAAAATTTTAAAATTTTTTTTCATCCCCGATTTGAAAATTGTTTATGTAGAATTAAGCTCGCAATTTTCCTAAGTTCAAATCTGCTTTTGGGGTTGAGCTGCGACTTACAGTTTTCGAGAAAATGGGATTTTTGTAACGATCTTCGAGGCAGTCAGAAATTCCAATTCAACCCCTGTAAAAATTTGAAAATTTTTTTTTCATCCCAGATTTGAAAATTGTTTATGTAGAATTAAGCTCGCACCTTTCCTGAGTTCAAATCTGCTCCGACTTGAAGTTCTCGAGAAAATGGGATTTTTGTAACGGTCTTCGAGGCAGTCAGAAATTCCAATGCAACCCCTGCAAAAATTAAATTTTTTTTTTTTCATCCCCGATTTGAAAATTGTTTATGTAGAATTAAGCTCGCACCTTTCCTGAGTTCAAATCTGCTTTTGGGGTTGAGCTCCGACTTGAAGTTCTCGAGAAAATGGGATTTTTGTAACGGTCTTCGAGGCAGTCAGAAATTCCAATGCAACCCCTGTAAAAATTTTAAAATTTTTTTTCATCCCCGATTTGAAAATTGTTTATGTAGAATTAAGCTCGCACCTTTCCTAAGTTCAAATCTGCTTTTGGGGTTGAGCTGCGACTTACAGTTTTCGAGAAAATGGGATTTTTGTAACGGTCTTCGAGGCAGTCAGAAATTCCAATGCAAACCCTGTAAAAATTTGAAATTTTTTTTTTTCATCCCTGATTTGAAAATTGTTTATGTAGAATTAAGCTCGCACCTTTCCTGAGTTCAAATCTGCTTCTGGGGTTGAGCTCCGACTCATAGTTTTCGAGAAAATGGGATTTTTGTAACGCTATTCGAGGCAGTCAGAAATTCCAATTTGAAATTTTTTTTTCATCCCCGATTTGAAAATTGTTTATGTAGTATTAAGCTCGCACCTTTCCTGAGTTCAAATCTGCTTTTGGGGTTGAGCTGCGACTTATAGTTTTCGAGAAAATGGGATTTTTGTAACGCTCTTCGAGGCAGTCAGAAATTCCAATGCAACCCCTGCAAAAATTAAAATTTTTTTTTTTCATCCCCGATTTGAAAATTGTTTATGTAGAATTAAGCTCGCACCTTTCCTGAGTTCAAATCTGCTTTTGGGGTTGAGCTGCGACTTATAGTTTTCGAGAAAATGGGATTTTTGTAACGCTCTTCGAGGCAGTCAGAAATTCCAATGCAACCCCTGCAAAAATAAAAATTTTTTTTTTCATCCCCGCACCTTTCCTGAGTTTCAAATCTGCTTTTGGGGTTGAGCTGCGACTTGAAGTTCTCGAGAAAATGGGATTTTTGTAACGCTCTTCGAGGCAGTCAGAAATTCCAATGCAACCCCTGTAAAAATTTGAAAATTTTTTTTTCATCCCCGATTTGAAAATTGTTTATGTAGAATTAAGCTCGCACCTTTCCTGAGTTCAAATCTGCTTTTGGGGTTGAGCTGCGACTTATAGTTTTCGAGAAAATTTGATTTTTGTAACGCTCTTCGAGGCAGTCAGAAATTCCAATGCAACCCCTGCAAAAATTAAAATTTTTTTTTTTCATCCCCGATTTGAAAATTGTTTATGTAGAATTAAGCTCGCACCTTTCCTGAGTTCAAATCTGCTTTTGGGGTTGAGCTGCGACTTATAGTTTTCGAGAAAATGGGATTTTTGTAACGCTCTTCGAGGCAGTCAGAAATTCCAATGCAACCCCTGCAAAAATTAAAAATTTTTTTTTTCATCCCCGATTTGAAAAATGTTTATGTAGAATTAAGCTCGCACCTTTCCTGAGTTCAAATCTGCTTTTGGGGTTGAGCTGCGACTTGAAGTTCTCGAGAAAATGGGATTTTTGTAACGGTCTTCGAGGCAGTCAGAAATTCCAATGCAACCCCTGTAAAAATTTGAAATTTTTTTTTCATCCCCGATTTGAAAATTGTTTATGTAGAATTAAGCTCGCACCTTTCCTGAGTTTCAAATCTGCTTTTGGGGTTGAGCTGCGACTTATAGTTTTCGAGAAAATATGATTTTTGTAACGCTCTTCGAGCCAGTCAGAAATTGCAATGCAACCCCTGCAAAAATTAAATTTTTTTTTTTTCATCCCCGATTTGAAAATTGTTTATGTAGAATTAAGCTCGCACCTTTCCTGAGTTCAAATCTGCTTTTGAGGTTGAGCTGCGACTTGAAGTTCTCGAGAAAATGGGATTTTTGTAACGCTCTTCGAGGCAGTCAGAAATTCCAATGCAACCCCTGTAAAAATTTGAAAATTTTTTTTTCATCCCCGATTTGAAAATTGTTTATGTAGAATTAAGCTCGCACCTTTCCTGAGTTCAAATCTGCTTTTGGGGTTGAGCTGCGACTTATAGTTTTCGAGAAAATGGGATTTTTGTAACGCTCTTCGAGGCAGTCAGAAATTCCAATGCAACCCCTGCAAAAATTTAAATTTTTTTTTTTCATCCCCGATTTGAAAATTGTTTATGTAGAATTAAGCTCGCACCTTTCCTGAGTTCAAATCTGCTTTTGGGGTTGAGCAGCGACTTATAGTTTTCGAGAAAATGGGATTTTTGTAACGCGCTTCGAGGCAGTCAGAAATTCCAATGCAACCCCTGTAAAAATTTGAAAATTTTTTTTTCATCCCCGATTTGAAAATTGTTTATGTAGAATTAAGCTCGCACCTTTCCTGAGTTCAAATCTGCTTTTGGGGTTGAGCTCCGACTCATAGTTTTCGAGAAAATGGGATTTTTGTAACGCTCTTGAGGCAGTCAGAAATTCCTATGCAACCCCTGTAAAAATTTGAAATTTTTTTTTATCCCCGATTTGAAAATTGTTTATGTAGAATTAAGCTCGCACATTTGCTGAGTTCAAATCTGCTTTTGGGGTTGAGCTGCGACTTATAGTTTTCGAGAAAATGGGATTTTTGTAACGCTCTTCGAGGCAGTCAGAAATTCCAATGCAACCCCTGCAAAAATTAAATTTTTTTTTTTTCATCCCCGATTTGAAAATTGTTTATGTAGAATTAAGCTCGCATCTTTCCTGAGTTCAAATCTGCTTTTGGGGTTGAGCTGCGACTTGAAGTTCTCGAGAAAATGGGATTTTTGTAACGCTCTTCGAGGCAGTCAGAAATTCCAATGCAACCCCTGTAAAAATTTGAAATTTTTTTTTTCATCCCCGATTTGAAAATTGTTTATGCAGAATTAAGCTTGCACCTTTCCTGAGTTCAAATCTGCTTTTGGGGTTGAGCTGCGACTTATAGTTTTCGAGAAAATGGGATTTTTGTACCGCTCTTCGAGGCAGTCAGAAATTCCAATGCAACACCTGTAAAAATTTGAAATTTTTTTTTACCCCCGATTTGAAAATTGTTTATGTAGAATTAAGCTCGCACCTTTCCTGAGTTCAAATCTGCTTTTGGGGTTGAGCTGAGACTTATAGTTTTCGAGAAAATGGGATTTTTGTAACGCGCTTCGAGGCAGTCAGAAATTCCAATGCAACCCCTGTAGAAATTCGAAAATTTTTTTTTCATCCCCGATTTGAAAATTGTTTATGTAGAATTAAGCTCGCACCTTTCCTGAGTTCAAATCTGCTTTTGGGGTTGAGCTCCGACTTATAGTTTCGAGAAAATGGGATTTTTGTAACGCTCTTCGAGGCAGTCAGAAATTCCAATGCAACCCCTGTAAAAATTTGAAAATTTTTTTTTCATCCCCGATTTGAAAATTGTTTATGCAGAATTAAGCTCGCACCTTTCATGAGTTCAAATCTGCTTTTGGGGTTGAGCTGCGACTTATAGTTTTCGAGAAAATGGGATTTTTGTACCGCTCTTCGAGGCAGTCAGAAATTCCAATGCAACACCTGTAAAAATTTGAAATTTTCTTTCATCCCCGATTTGAAAATTGTTTATGTAGAATTAAGCTCGCACCTTTCCTGAGTTCAAATCTGCTTTTGGGGTTGAGCTGCGACTTATAGTTTTCGAGAAAATGGGATTTTTGTAACGCGCTTCGAGGCAGTCAGAAATTCCAATGCAACCCCTGTAGAAATTCGAATTTTTTTTTTCATCCCCGATTTGAAAATTGTTTATGTAGAATTAAGCTCGCACCTTTCCTGAGTTCAAATCTGCTTTTGGGGTTGAGCTCCGACTCATAGTTTTCGAGAAAATGGGATTTTTGTAACGCTCTTCGAGGCAGTCAGAAATTCCAATTTGAAAATTTTTTTTTCATCCCCGATTTGAAAATTGTTTATGTAGAATTAAGCTCGCACCTTTCCTGAGTTCAAATCTGCTTTTGGGGTTGAGCTGCGACTTATAGTTTTCGAGAAAATGGGATTTTTGTACCGCTCTTCGAGGCAGTCAGAAATTCCAATGCAACACCTGTAAAAATTTGAAATTTTTTTTCATCCCCGATTTGAAAATTGTTTATGTAGAATTAAGCTCGCACCTTTATTGAGTTCAAATCTGCTTTTGGGGTTGAGCTGCGACTTATAGTTTTCGAGAAAATATGATTTTTGTAACGCTCTTCGAGCCAGTCAGAAATTGCAATGCAACCCCTGCAAAAATTAAATTTTTTTTTTTTCATCCCCGATTTGAAAATTGTTTATGTAGAATTAAGCTCGCACCTTTCCTGAGTTCAAATCTGCTTTTGAGGTTGAGCTGCGACTTGAAGTTCTCGAGAAAATGGAATTTTTGTAACGCTCTTCGAGGCAGTCAGAAATTCCAATGCAACCCCTGTAAAAATTTGAAAATTTTTTTTTCATCCCCGATTTGAAAATTGTTTATGTAGAATTAAGCTCGCACCTTTCCTGAGTTCAAATCTGCTTTTGGGGTTGAGCTGCGACTTATAGTTTTCGAGAAAATGGGATTTTTGTAACGCTCTTCGAGGCAGTCAGAAATTCCAATGCAACCCCTGCAAAAATTTAAATTTTTTTTTTTCATCCCCGATTTGAAAATTGTTTATGTAGAATTAAGCTCGCACCTTTCCTGAGTTCAAATCTGCTTTTGGGGTTGAGCAGCGACTTATAGTTTTCGAGAAAATGGGATTTTTGTAACGCGCTTCGAGGCAGTCAGAAATTCCAATGCAACCCCTGTAAAAATTTGAAAATTTTTTTTTCATCCCCGATTTGAAAATTGTTTATGTAGAATTAAGCTCGCACCTTTCCTGAGTTCAAATCTGCTTTTGGGGTTGAGCTCCGACTCATAGTTTTCGAGAAAATGGGATTTTTGTAACGCTCTTGAGGCAGTCAGAAATTCCTATGCAACCCCTGTAAAAATTTGAAATTTTTTTTTATCCCCGATTTGAAAATTGTTTATGTAGAATTAAGCTCGCACATTTGCTGAGTTCAAATCTGCTTTTGGGGTTGAGCTGCGACTTATAGTTTTCGAGAAAATGGGATTTTTGTAACGCTCTTCGAGGCAGTCAGAAATTCCAATGCAACCCCTGCAAAAATTTAAATTTTTTTTTTTCATCCCCGATTTGAAAATTGTTTATGTAGAATTAAGCTCGCACCTTTCCTGAGTTCAAATCTGCTTTTGGGGTTGAGCAGCGACTTATAGTTTTCGAGAAAATGGGATTTTTGTAACGCGCTTCGAGGCAGTCAGAAATTCCAATGCAACCCCTGTAAAAATTTGAAAATTTTTTTTTCATCCCCGATTTGAAAATTGTTTATGTAGAATTAAGCTCGCACCTTTCCTGAGTTCAAATCTGCTTTTGGGGTTGAGCTCCGACTCATAGTTTTCGAGAAAATGGGATTTTTGTAACGCTCTTGAGGCAGTCAGAAATTCCTATGCAACCCCTGTAAAAATTTGAAATTTTTTTTTATCCCCGATTTGAAAATTGTTTATGTAGAATTAAGCTCGCACATTTGCTGAGTTCAAATCTGCTTTTGGGGTTGAGCTGCGACTTATAGTTTTCGAGAAAATGGGATTTTTGTAACGCTCTTCGAGGCAGTCAGAAATTCCAATGCAACCCCTGCAAAAATTAAATTTTTTTTTTTTCATCCCCGATTTGAAAATTGTTTATGTAGAATTAAGCTCGCATCTTTCCTGAGTTCAAATCTGCTTTTGGGGTTGAGCTGCGACTTGAAGTTCTCGAGAAAATGGGATTTTTGTAACGCTCTTCGAGGCAGTCAGAAATTCCAATGCAACCCCTGTAAAAATTTGAAATTTTTTTTTTCATCCCCGATTTGAAAATTGTTTATGCAGAATTAAGCTTGCACCTTTCCTGAGTTCAAATCTGCTTTTGGGGTTGAGCTGCGACTTATAGTTTTCGAGAAAATGGGATTTTTGTACCGCTCTTCGAGGCAGTCAGAAATTCCAATGCAACACCTGTAAAAATTTGAAATTTTTTTTTACCCCCGATTTGAAAATTGTTTATGTAGAATTAAGCTCGCACCTTTCCTGAGTTCAAATCTGCTTTTGGGGTTGAGCTGAGACTTATAGTTTTCGAGAAAATGGGATTTTTGTAACGCGCTTCGAGGCAGTCAGAAATTCCAATGCAACCCCTGTAGAAATTCGAAAATTTTTTTTTCATCCCCGATTTGAAAATTGTTTATGTAGAATTAAGCTCGCACCTTTCCTGAGTTCAAATCTGCTTTTGGGGTTGAGCTCCGACTTATAGTTTCGAGAAAATGGGATTTTTGTAACGCTCTTCGAGGCAGTCAGAAATTCCAATGCAACCCCTGTAAAAATTTGAAAATTTTTTTTTCATCCCCGATTTGAAAATTGTTTATGCAGAATTAAGCTCGCACCTTTCATGAGTTCAAATCTGCTTTTGGGGTTGAGCTGCGACTTATAGTTTTCGAGAAAATGGGATTTTTGTACCGCTCTTCGAGGCAGTCAGAAATTCCAATGCAACACCTGTAAAAATTTGAAATTTTCTTTCATCCCCGATTTGAAAATTGTTTATGTAGAATTAAGCTCGCACCTTTCCTGAGTTCAAATCTGCTTTTGGGGTTGAGCTGCGACTTATAGTTTTCGAGAAAATGGGATTTTTGTAACGCGCTTCGAGGCAGTCAGAAATTCCAATGCAACCCCTGTAGAAATTCGAATTTTTTTTTTCATCCCCGATTTGAAAATTGTTTATGTAGAATTAAGCTCGCACCTTTCCTGAGTTCAAATCTGCTTTTGGGGTTGAGCTCCGACTCATAGTTTTCGAGAAAATGGGATTTTTGTAACGCTCTTCGAGGCAGTCAGAAATTCCAATTTGAAAATTTTTTTTTCATCCCCGATTTGAAAATTGTTTATGTAGAATTAAGCTCGCACCTTTCCTGAGTTCAAATCTGCTTTTGGGGTTGAGCTGCGACTTATAGTTTTCGAGAAAATGGGATTTTTGTACCGCTCTTCGAGGCAGTCAGAAATTCCAATGCAACACCTGTAAAAATTTGAAATTTTTTTTCATCCCCGATTTGAAAATTGTTTATGTAGAATTAAGCTCGCACCTTTATTGAGTTCAAATCTGCTTTTGGGGTTGAGCTGCGACTTATAGTTTTCGAGAAAATATGATTTTTGTAACGCTCTTCGAGCCAGTCAGAAATTGCAATGCAACCCCTGCAAAAATTAAATTTTTTTTTTTTCATCCCCGATTTGAAAATTGTTTATGTAGAATTAAGCTCGCACCTTTCCTGAGTTCAAATCTGCTTTTGAGGTTGAGCTGCGACTTGAAGTTCTCGAGAAAATGGAATTTTTGTAACGCTCTTCGAGGCAGTCAGAAATTCCAATGCAACCCCTGTAAAAATTTGAAAATTTTTTTTTCATCCCCGATTTGAAAATTGTTTATGTAGAATTAAGCTCGCACCTTTCCTGAGTTCAAATCTGCTTTTGGGGTTGAGCTGCGACTTATAGTTTTCGAGAAAATGGGATTTTTGTAACGCTCTTCGAGGCAGTCAGAAATTCCAATGCAACCCCTGCAAAAATTTAAATTTTTTTTTTTCATCCCCGATTTGAAAATTGTTTATGTAGAATTAAGCTCGCACCTTTCCTGAGTTCAAATCTGCTTTTGGGGTTGAGCAGCGACTTATAGTTTTCGAGAAAATGGGATTTTTGTAACGCGCTTCGAGGCAGTCAGAAATTCCAATGCAACCCCTGTAAAAATTTGAAAATTTTTTTTTCATCCCCGATTTGAAAATTGTTTATGTAGAATTAAGCTCGCACCTTTCCTGAGTTCAAATCTGCTTTTGGGGTTGAGCTCCGACTCATAGTTTTCGAGAAAATGGGATTTTTGTAACGCTCTTGAGGCAGTCAGAAATTCCTATGCAACCCCTGTAAAAATTTGAAATTTTTTTTTATCCCCGATTTGAAAATTGTTTATGTAGAATTAAGCTCGCACATTTGCTGAGTTCAAATCTGCTTTTGGGGTTGAGCTGCGACTTATAGTTTTCGAGAAAATGGGATTTTTGTAACGCTCTTCGAGGCAGTCAGAAATTCCAATGCAACCCCTGCAAAAATTAAATTTTTTTTTTTTCATCCCCGATTTGAAAATTGTTTATGTAGAATTAAGCTCGCATCTTTCCTGAGTTCAAATCTGCTTTTGGGGTTGAGCTGCGACTTGAAGTTCTCGAGAAAATGGGATTTTTGTAACGCTCTTCGAGGCAGTCAGAAATTCCAATGCAACCCCTGTAAAAATTTGAAATTTTTTTTTTCATCCCCGATTTGAAAATTGTTTATGCAGAATTAAGCTTGCACCTTTCCTGAGTTCAAATCTGCTTTTGGGGTTGAGCTGCGACTTATAGTTTTCGAGAAAATGGGATTTTTGTACCGCTCTTCGAGGCAGTCAGAAATTCCAATGCAACACCTGTAAAAATTTGAAATTTTTTTTTACCCCCGATTTGAAAATTGTTTATTTAGAATTAAGCTCGCACCTTTCCTGAGTTCAAATCTGCTTTTGGGGTTGAGCTGAGACTTATAGTTTTCGAGAAAATGGGATTTTTGTAACGCGCTTCGAGGCAGTCAGAAATTCCAATGCAACCCCTGTAGAAATTCGAAAATTTTTTTTTCATCCCCGATTTGAAAATTGTTTATGTAGAATTAAGCTCGCACCTTTCCTGAGTTCAAATCTGCTTTTGGGGTTGAGCTCCGACTTATAGTTTCGAGAAAATGGGATTTTTGTACCGCTCTTCGAGGCAGTCAGAAATTCCAATGCAACACCTGTAAAAATTTGAAATTTTTTTTTACCCCCGATTTGAAAATTGTTTATTTAGAATTAAGCTCGCACCTTTCCTGAGTTCAAATCTGCTTTTGGGGTTGAGCTGAGACTTATAGTTTTCGAGAAAATGGGATTTTTGTAACGCGCTTCGAGGCAGTCAGAAATTCCAATGCAACCCCTGTAGAAATTCGAAAATTTTTTTTTCATCCCCGATTTGAAAATTGTTTATGTAGAATTAAGCTCGCACCTTTCCTGAGTTCAAATCTGCTTTTGGGGTTGAGCTCCGACTTATAGTTTCGAGAAAATGGGATTTTTGTAACGCTCTTCGAGGCAGTCAGAAATTCCAATGCAACCCCTGTAAAAATTTGAAAATTTTTTTTTCATCCCCGATTTGAAAATTGTTTATGCAGAATTAAGCTCGCACCTTTCATGAGTTCAAATCTGCTTTTGGGGTTGAGCTGCGACTTATAGTTTTCGAGAAAATGGGATTTTTGTACCGCTCTTCGAGGCAGTCAGAAATTCCAATGCAACACCTGTAAAAATTTGAAATTTTCTTTCATCCCCGATTTGAAAATTGTTTATGTAGAATTAAGCTCGCACCTTTCCTGAGTTCAAATCTGCTTTTGGGGTTGAGCTGCGACTTATAGTTTTCGAGAAAATGGGATTTTTGTAACGCGCTTCGAGGCAGTCAGAAATTCCAATGCAACCCCTGTAGAAATTCGAATTTTTTTTTTTCATCCCCGATTTGAAAATTGTTTATGTAGAATTAAGCTCGCACCTTTCCTGAGTTCAAATCTGCTTTTGGGGTTGAGCTCCGACTCATAGTTTTCGAGAAAATGGGATTTTTGTAACGCTCTTCGAGGCAGTCAGAAATTCCAATTTGAAAATTTTTTTTTCATCCCCGATTTGAAAATTGTTTATGTAGAATTAAGCTCGCACCTTTCCTGAGTTCAAATCTGCTTTTGGGGTTGAGCTGCGACTTATAGTTTTCGAGAAAATGGGATTTTTGTACCGCTCTTCGAGGCAGTCAGAAATTCCAATGCAACACCTGTAAAAATTTGAAATTTTTTTTCATCCCCGATTTGAAAATTGTTTATGTAGAATTAAGCTCGCACCTTTATTGAGTTCAAATCTGCTTTTGGGGTTGAGCTGCGACTTATAGTTTTCGAGAAAATGGGATTTTTGTAACGCGCTTCGAGGCAGTCAGAAATTCCAATGCAACCCCTGTAGAAATTCGAAAATTTTTTTTTTCATCCCCGATTTGAAAATTGTTTATGTAGAATTAAGCTCGCACCTTTCCTGAGTTCAAATCTGCTTTTGGGGTTGAGCTCCGACTTATAGTTTCGAGAAAATGGGATTTTTGTAACGATCTTCGAGGCAGTCAGAAATTCCAATGCAACCCCTGCAAAAATTTGAAAATTTTTTTTCATCCCCGATTTGAAAATTGTTTACGTAGAATTAAGCTCGCACCTTTCCTGAGTTCAAATCTGCTTTTGGGGTTGAGCTGCGACTTATAGTTTTCGAGAAAATGGGATTTTTGTAACGCTCTTCGAGGCAGTCAGAAATTCCAATGCAACACCTGCAAAAATTTAAAATTTTTTTTTTCATCCCCGATTTAAAAATTGTTTATGTAGAATTAAGCTCGCACCTTTCCTGAGCTCAAATCTGCTTTTGGGGTTGAGCTGCGGCTTATAGTTTTCGAGAAAATGGGATTTTTGTAACGCTCTTCGAGGCAGTCAGAAATTCCAATGCAACCCCTGCAAAAATTTAAAATTTTTTTTTTCATCCCCGATTTGAAAATTGTTTATGTAGAATTAAGCTCGCACCTTTCCTGAGCTCAAATCTGCTTTAGGGGTTGAACTGCGACTTATAGTTTCGAGAAAATGGGATTTTTGTAACGCTCTTCGAGGCAGTCAGAAATTCCAATGCAACCCCTGTAAAAATTTGAAATTTTTTTTTATCCCCGATTTGAAAATTGTTTATGTAGAATTAAGCTCGCACCTTTCCTGAGTTCAAATCTGCTTTTGGGGTTGAGCTGCGACTTATAGTTTTCGAGAAAATGGGATTTTTGTAACGCTCTTCGAGGCAGTCAGAAATTCCAATGCAACCAGTGCAAAAATGTAAGATTTTTTTTTTCATCCCCGATTTGAAAATTGTTTATGTAGAATTAAGCTCGCACCTTTCCTGAGTTCAAATCTGCTTTTGGGGTTGAGCTGCGACTTATAGTTTTCGAGAAAATGGGATTTTTGTAACGCTCTTCGAGGCAGTCAGAAATTCCAATGCAACCCCTGTAAAAATTTGAAATTTTTTTTTTATCCCCGATTTGAAAATTGTTTATGTAGAATTAAGCTCGCACCTTTCCTGAGTTCAAATCTGCTTTTGGGGTTGAGCTGCGACTTATAGTTTTCGAGAAAATGGGATTTTTGTAACGCTCTTCGAGGCAGTCAGAAATTCCAATGCAACCAGTGCAAAAATGTAAGATTTTTTTTTTCATCCCCGATTTGAAAATTGTTTATGTAGAATTAAGCTCGCACCTTTCCTGAGTTCAAATCTGCTTTTGGGGTTGAGCTGCGACTTATAGTTTTCGAGAAAATGGGATTTTTGTAACGCTCTTCGAGGCAGTCAGAAATTCCAATGCAACCCCTGCAAAAATTAATATTTTTTTTTTTCATCCCCGATTTGAAAATTGTTTATGTAGAATTAAGCTCGCACCTTTCCTGAGTTCAAATCTGCTTTTGGGGTTGAGCTGCGACTTGAAGTTCTCGAGAAAATGGGATTTTTGTAACGGTCTTCAAGGCAGTCAGAAATTCCAATGCAACCCCTGTAAAAATTTGAAAATTTTTTTTTCATCCCCGATTTGAAAATTGTTTATGTAGAATTAAGCTCGCACCTTTCCTGAGTTCAAATCTGCTTTTGGGGTTGAGCTGCGACTTATAGTTTTCGAGAAAATGGGATTTTTGTAACGCTCTTCGAGGCAGTCAGAAATTCCAATGCAACCCCTGCAAAAATTAAAAATTTTTTTTTTCATCCCCGATTTGAAAATTGTTTATGTAGAATTAAGCTCGCACCTTTCCTGAGTTCAAATCTGCTTTTGGGGTTGAGCTGCGACTTGAAGTTCTCGAGAAAATGGGATTTTTGTAACGGTCTTCGAGGCAGTCAGAAATTCCAATGCAACCCCTGTAAAAATTTGAAATTTTTTTTTCATCCCCGATTTGAAAATTGTTTATGTAGAATTAAGCTCGCACCTTTCCTGAGTTTCAAATCTGCTTTTGGGGTTGAGCTGCGACTTATAGTTTTCGAGAAAATGGGATTTTTGTAACGCTCTTCGAGGCAGTCAGAAATTCCAATGCAACCCCTGCAAAAATTAAATTTTTTTTTTTCATCCCCGATTTGAAAATTGTTTATGTAGAATTAAGCTCGCACCTTTCCTGAGTTCAAATCTGCTTTTGAGGTTGAGCTGCGACTTGAAGTTCTCGAGAAAATGGAATTTTTGTAACGCTCTTCGAGGCAGTCAGAAATTCCAATGCAACCCCCGTAAAAATTTGAAATTTTTTTTTCATCCCCGATTTGAAAATTGTTTATGTAGAATTAAGCTCGCACCTTTCCTGAGTTCAAATCTGCTTTTGGGGTTGAGCTCCGACTCATAGTTTTCGAGAAAATGGGATTTTTGTAACGCTATTCGCGGCAGTCAGAAATTCTAATTTGAAAATTTTTTTTTTATCCCCGATTTGAAAATTGTTTATGTAGAATTAAGCTCGCACCTTTCCTAAGTTCAAATCTGCTTTTGGGGTTGAGCTGCGACTTACAGTTTTCGAGAAAATGGGATTTTTGTAACGCTCTTCGAGGCAGTCAGAAATTCCAATGCAACCCCTGTAAAAATTTGAAAATTTTTTTTCATCCCCGATTTGAAAATTGTTTATGTAGAATTAAGCTCGCACCTTTCCTGAGTTCAAATCTGCTTTTGGGGTTGAGCTGCGACTTGAAGTTCTCGAGAAAATGGGATTTTTGTAACGCTCTTCGAGGCAGTCAGAAATCCCAATGCAACCCCTGTAAAAATTTGAAATTTTTTTTTTCATCCCCGATTTGAAAATTGTTTATGCAGAATTAAGCTCGCACCTTTCCTGAGTTCAAATCTGCTTTTGGGGTTGAGCTCGGACTCATAGTTTTCGAGAAAATGGGATTTTTGTAACGCTCTTCGAGGCAGTCAGAAATTCCTATGCAACCCCTGTAAAAATTTGAAATTTTTTTTTATCCCCGATTTGAAAATTGTTTATGTAGAATTAAGCTCGCACCTTTCCTGAGTTCAAATCTGCTTTTGGGGTTGAGCTCCGACTCATAGTTTTCGAGAAAATGGGATTTTTGTAACGCTCTTCGAGGCAGTCAGAAATTCCTATGCAACCCCTGTAAAAATTTGAAATTTTTTTTTATCCCCGATTTGAAAATTGTTTATGTAGAATTAAGCTCGCACCTTTCCTTAGTTCAAATCTGCTTTTGGGGTTGAGCTGCGACTTATAGTTTTCGAGAAAATGGGATTTTTGTAACGCTCTTCGAGGCAGTCAGAAATTCCAATGCAACCCCTGTAAAAATTTGAAAATTTTTTTTTCATCCCCGATTTGAAAATTGTTTATGTAGAATTAAGCTCGCACCTTTCCTGAGTTCAAATCTGCTTTTGGGGTTGAGCTGCGACTTATAGTTTTCGAGAAAATGGGATTTTTGTAACGCTCTTCGAGGCAGTCAGAAATTCCAATGCAACCCCTGCAAAAATTTAAAATTTTTTTTTTCATCCCCGATTTGAAAATTGTTTATGTAGAATTAAGCTCGCACCTTTCCTGAGTTCAAATCTGCTTTTGGGGTTGAGCTGCGACTTGAAGTTCTCGAGAAAATGGGATTTTTGTAACGCTCTTCGAGGCAGTCAGAAATTCCAATGCAACCCTTGTAAAAATTTTAAAATTTTTTTTTCATTACCCATTTGAAAATTGTTTATGCAGAATTAAGCTCGCACCTTTCCTGAGTTCAAATCTGCTTTTGGGGTTGAGCTGCGACTTATAGTTTTCGAGAAAATGGGATTTTTGTAACGCGCTTCGAGGCAGTCAGAAATTCCAATGCAACCCCTGCAAAAATTTAAAATTTTTTTTTTCATCCCCGATTTGAAAATTGTTTATGTAGAATTAAGCTCGCACCTTTCCTTAGTTCAAATCTGCTTTTGGGGTTGAGCTGCGACTTATAGTTTTCGAGAAAATGGGATTTTTGTAACGCTCTTCGAGGCAGTCAGAAATTCCAATGCAACCCCTGTAAAAATATGAAAATTTTTTTTCATCCCCGATTTGAAAATTGTTTATGTAGAATTAAGCTCGCACCTTTCCTGAGTTCAAATCTGCTTTTGATGTTGAGCTGCGACTTATAGTTTTCGAGAAAATGGGATTTTTGTAACGCTCTTCGAGGCAGTCAGAAATTCCAATGCAACCCCTGCAAAAATTTAAAATTTTTTTTTTCATCCCCGATTTGAAAATTGTTTATGTAGAATTAAGCTCGCACCTTTCCTGAGTTCAAATCTGCTTTTGGGGTTGAGCTGCGACTTGAAGTTCTCGAGAAAATGGGATTTTTGTAACGCTCTTCGAGGCAGTCAGAAATTCCAATGCAACCCCTGTAAAAATTTGAAATTTTTTTTTTATCCCCGATTTGAAAATTGTTTATGTAGAATTAAGCTCGCACCTTTCCTGGTTCAAATCTGCTTTTGGGGTTGAGCTGCGACTTATAGTTTTCGAGAAAATGGGATTTTTGTAACGCTCTTCGAGGCAGTCAGAAATTCCAATGCAACCTCTGCAAAAATTTGAAAATTTTTTTTTCATCCCCGATTTAAAAATTGTTTATGTAGAATTAAGCTCGCACCTTTCCTGAGTTCAAATCTGCTTTTGGGGTTGAGCTGCGACTTATAGTTTTCGAGAAAATGGGATTTTTGTAACGCTCTTCGAGGCAGTCAGAAATTCCAATCCAACCCCTGTAAAAATTTTAAAATTTTTTTTCATCCCCGATTTGAAAATTGTTTACGTAGAATTAAGCTCGCACCTTTCCTGAGTTCAAATCTGCTTTTGGGGTTGAGCTGCGACTTATAGTTTTCGCGAAAATGGGATTTTTGTAACGGTCTTCGAGGCAGTCAGAAATTCCAATGCAACCCCTGTAAAAATTTGAAAATTTTTTTTTCATCCCCGATTTGAAAATTGTTTATGTAGAATTAAGCTCACCTGAGTTCAAATCTGCTTTTGGGGTTGAGTTGCGACTTATAGTTTTCGAGAAAATGGAATTTTTGTAACGCTCTTCGAGGCAGTCAGAAATTCCAATGCAAGCCCTGTAAAAATTTTAAATTTTTTTTTTTCATCCCCGATTTGAAAATTGTTTATGTAGAATTAAGCTCGCACCTTTCCTGAGTTCAAATCTGCTTTTGGGGTTGAGTTGCGACTTATAGTTTTCGAGAAAATGGAATATTTGTAACGCTCTTCGAGGCAGTCAGAAATTCCAATGCAAGCCCTGTAAAAATTTTAAATTTTTTTTTTTCATCCCCGATTTGAAAATTGTTTATGTAGAATTAAGCTCGCACCTTTCCTGGTTCAAATCTGCTTTTGGGGTTGAGCTGCGACTTATAGTTTTCGAGAAAATGGGATTTTTGTAACGCTCTTCGAGGCAGTCAGAAATTCCAATGCAACTCCTGTAAAAATTTGAAATTTTTTTTTATCCCGATTTGAAAATTGTTTATGTAGAATTAAGCTCGCACCTTTCCTGAGTTCAAATCTGCTTTTGGGGTTGAGTTGCGACTTATAGTTTTCGAGAAAATGGGATTTTTGTAACGCTCTTCGAGGCAGTCAGAAATTCCAATGCAACCCCTGTAAAAATTTGAAATTTTTTTTTCATCCCCGATTTGAAAATTGTTTATGTAGAATTAAGCTCGCACCTTTCCTGAGTTCAAATCTGCTTTTGGGGTTGAGCTGCGACTTATAGTTTTCGAGAAAATGGGGTTTTTGTAACGCTCTTCGAGGCAGTCAGAAATTCCAATGCAACCCCTGTAAAAATTTGAAAATTTTTTATTCATCCCCGATTTGAAAATTGTTTATGTAGAATTAAGCTCGCACCTTTCCTGAGCTCAAATCTGCTTTTGGGGTTGAACTGCGACTTATAGTTTCGAGAAAATGGGATTTTTGTAACGCTCTCGAGGCAGTCAGAAATTCCAATGCAACCCCTGTAAAAATTTGAAAATTTTTTTTTCATCCCCGATTTGAAAATTGTTTATGTAGAATTAAGCTCGCACCTTTCCTGAGTTCAAATCTGCTTTTGGGGTTGAGCTGCGACTTATAGTTTTCGAGAAAATGGGATTTTTGTAACGCTCTTCGAGGCAGTCAGAAATTCCAATGCAACCCCTGTAAAAATTTGAAATTTTTTTTTTCGTCCCCGATTTGAAAATTGTTTATGTAGAATTAAGCTCGCACCTTTCCTGAGTTCAAATCTGCTTTTGGGGTTGAGCTGCGACTTATAGTTTTCGCGAAAATGGGATTTTTGTAACGGTCTTCGAGGCAGTCAGAAATTCCAATGCAACCCCTGTAAAAATTTGAAAATTTTTTTTTCATCCCCGATTTGAAAATTGTTTATGTAGAATTAAGCTCGCACCTTTCCTGAGTTCAAATCTGCTTTTGGGGTTGAGCTGCGACTTATAGTTTTCGAGAAAATGGGATTTTTGTAACGCTCTTCGAGGCAGTCAGAAATTCCAATGCAACCCCTGTAAAAATTTGAAATTTTTTTTTTCGTCCCCGATTTGAAAATTGTTTATGTAGAATTAAGCTCGCACCTTTCCTGAGTTCAAATCTGCTTTTGGGGTTGAGCTGCGACTTATAGTTTTCGAGAAAATGGGATTTTTGTAACGCTCTTCGAGGCAGTCAGAAATTCCAATGCAAAACCTGCAAAAATTTGAAAAATTTTTTTTCATCCCCGATTTGAAAATTGTTTATGTAGAATTAAGCTCACCTGAGTTCAAATCTGCTTTTGGGGTTGAGTTGCGACTTATAGTTTTCGAGAAAATGGAATTTTTGTAACGCTCTTCGAGGCAGTCAGAAATTCCAATGCAAGCCCTGTAAAAATTTTAAATTTTTTTTTTTCATCCCCGATTTGAAAATTGTTTATGTAGAATTAAGCTCGCACCTTTCCTGAGTTCAAATCTGCTTTTGGGGTTGAGTTGCGACTTATAGTTTTCGAGAAAATGGAATATTTGTAACGCTCTTCGAGGCAGTCAGAAATTCCAATGCAAGCCCTGTAAAAATTTTAAATTTTTTTTTTTCATCCCCGATTTGAAAATTGTTTATGTAGAATTAAGCTCGCACCTTTCCTGGTTCAAATCTGCTTTTGGGGTTGAGCTGCGACTTATAGTTTTCGAGAAAATGGGATTTTTGTAACGCTCTTCGAGGCAGTCAGAAATTCCAATGCAACTCCTGTAAAAATTTGAAATTTTTTTTTATCCCGATTTGAAAATTGTTTATGTAGAATTAAGCTCGCACCTTTCCTGAGTTCAAATCTGCTTTTGGGGTTGAGTTGCGACTTATAGTTTTCGAGAAAATGGGATTTTTGTAACGCTCTTCGAGGCAGTCAGAAATTCCAATGCAACCCCTGTAAAAATTTGAAATTTTTTTTTTCATCCCCGATTTGAAAATTGTTTATGTAGAACTAAGCTCGCACCTTTCCTGAGTTCAAATCTGCTTTTGGGGTTGAGCTGCGACTTATAGTTTTCGAGAAAATTGGGTTTTTGTAACGCTCTTCGAGGCAGTCAGAAATTCCAATGCAACCCCTGTAAAAATTTGAAAATTTTTTATTCATCCCCGATTTGAAAATTGTTTATGTAGAATTAAGCTCGCACCTTTCCTGAGCTCAAATCTGCTTTTGGGGTTGAACTGCGACTTATAGTTTCGAGAAAATGGGATTTTTGTAACGCTCTCGAGGCAGTCAGAAATTCCAATGCAACCCCTGTAAAAATTTAAAATTTTTTTTTTCATCCCCGATTTGAAAATTGTTTATGTAGAATTAAGCTCGCACCTTTCCTGAGTTTAAATCTGCTTTTGGGGTTGAGCTGCGACTTATAGTTTTCGAGAAAATGGGATTTTTGTAACGGTCTTCGAGGCAGTCAGAAATTCCAATGTAACCCCTGTAAAAATTTGAAATTTTTTTTTTCATCCCCGACTTGAAAATTGTTTATGTAGAATTAAGCTCGCACCTTTGCTGAGTTCAAATCTGCTTTTGGGGTTGAGCTGCGACTTATAGTTTTCCAGAAAATGGAATTTTTGTAACGCTCTTCGAGGCAGTCAGAAATTCCAATGCAACCCCTGTAAAAATTTGAAAATTTTTTTTTCATCCCCGATTTGAAAATTGTTTATGTAGTATTAAGCTCGCACCTTTCCTGAGTTCAAATCTGCTTTTGGGGTTGAGCTGCGACTTACAGATTTCGAGAAAATGGGATTTTTGTAACGCTCTTCGAGGCAGTCAGAAATTCCAATGCAACCCCTGTAAAAATTTGAAAATTTTTTCTTCATCATCGATTTGAAAATTGTTTATGTAGAATTAAGCTCGCACCTTTCCTGAGTTCAAATCTGCTTTTGGGGTTGAGTTGCGACTTATAGTTTTCGAGAAAATGGGATTTTTGTAACGCTCTTCGAGGCAGTCAGAAATTCCAATGCAACCCCTGTAAAAATTTGAAAATTTTTTTTTCATCCCCGATTTGAAAATTGTTTATGTAGTATTAAGCTCGCACCTTTCCTGAGTTCAAATCTGCTTTTGGGGTTGAGCTGCGACTTACAGATTTCGAGAAAATGGGATTTTTGTAACGCTCTTCGAGGCAGTCAGAAATTCCAATGCAACCCCTGTAAAAATTTGAAAATTTTTTCTTCATCATCGATTTGAAAATTGTTTATGTAGAATTAAGCTCGCACCTTTCCTGAGTTCAAATCTGCTTTTGGGGTTGAGCTGCGACTTATAGTTTTCGAGAAAATGGGATTTTTGTAACGCTCTTCGAGGCAGTCAGAAATTCCAATGCAACCCCTGTAAAAATTTGAAATTTTTTTTTTCATCTCCGATTTGAAAATTGTTTATGTAGAATTAAGCTCGCACCTTTCCTGAGTTCAAATCTGCTTTTGGGGTTGAGCTGTGACTTAAAGTTTTCGAGAAAATGGGATTTTTGTAACGGTCTTCGAGGCAGTCAGAAATTCCAATGCAACCCCTGTAAAAATTTGAAATTTTTTTTTTTTATCCCCGACTTGAAAATTGTTTATGTAGAATTAAGCTCGCACCTTTGCTGAGTTCAAATCTGCTTTTGCGGTTGAGCTGCGACTTATAGTTTTCCAGAAAATGGAATTTTTGTAACGCTCTTCGAGGCAGTCAGAAATTCCAATGCAACCCCTGTAAAAATTTGAAATTTTTTTTTTTCATCCCCGATTTGAAAATTGTTTATGTAGTATTAAGCTCGCACCTTTCCTGAGCTCAAATCTGCTTTTGGGGTTGAGCTGCGACTTACAGTTTTCGAGAAAATGGGATTTTTGTAACGCTCTTCGAGGCAGTCAGAAATTGCAATGCAACCCCTGTAAAAATTTGAAATTTTTTTTTTTCATCCCCGATTTGAAAATTGTTTATGTAGTATTAAGCTCGCACCTTTCCTGAGCTCAAATCTGCTTTTGGGGTTGAGCTGCGACTTACAGTTTTCGAGAAAATGGGATTTTTGTAACGCTCTTCGAGCTAGTCAGAAATTCCAATGCAACCCCTGTAAAAATTTGAAATTTTTTTTTTCTCCCCGATTTGAAAATTGTAGTATTAAGCTCGCACCTTTCCTGAGCTCAAATCTGCTTTTGGGGTTGAGCTGCGACTTATAGTTTTCGAGAAAATGGGATTTTTGTAACGCTCTTCGAGGCAGTCAGAAATACCAATGCAACCCCTGTAAAAATTTGAAAATTTTTTTTTCATCCCCGATTTGAAAATTGTTTATGTAGTATTAAGCTCGCACCTTTCCTGAGTTCAAATCTGCTTTTGGGGTTGAGCTGCGACTTACAGATTTCGAGAAAATGGGATTTTTGTAACGCTCTTCGAGGCAGTCAGAAATTCCAATGCAACCCCTGTAAAAATTTGAAAATTGTTTCTTCATCATCGATTTGAAAATTGTTTATGTAGAATTAAGCTCGCACCTTTCCTGAGTTCAAATCTGCTTTTGGGGTTGAGCTGCGACTTATAGTTTTCGAGAAAATGGGATTTTTGTAACGCTCTTCGAGGCAGTCAGAAATTCCAATGCAACCCCTGTAAAAATTTGAAATTTTTTTTTTCATCTCCGATTTGAAAATTGTTTATGTAGAATTAAGCTCGCACCTTTCCTGAGTTCAAATCTGCTTTTGGGGTTGAGCTGTGACTTAAAGTTTTCGAGAAAATGGGATTTTTGTAACGGTCTTCGAGGCAGTCAGAAATTCCAATGCAACCCCTGTAAAAATTTGAAATTTTTTTTTTCATCCCCGACTTGAAAATTGCTTATGTAGAATTAAGCTCGCACCTTTGCTGAGTTCAAATCTGCTTTTGCGGTTGAGCTGCGACTTATAGTTTTCCAGAAAATGGAATTTTTGTAACGCTCTTCGAGGCAGTCAGAAATTCCAATGCAACCCCTGTAAAAATTTGAATTTTTTTTTTTTCATCCCCGATTTGAAAATTGTTTATGTAGTATTAAGCTCGCACCTTTCCTGAGCTCAAATCTGCTTTTGGGGTTGAGCTGCGACTTACAGTTTTCGAGAAAATGGGATTTTTGTAACGCTCTTCGAGGCAGTCAGAAATTGCAATGCAACCCCTGTAAAAATTTGAAATTTTTTTTTTTCATCCCCGATTTGAAAATTGTTTATGTAGTATTAAGCTCGCACCTTTCCTGAGCTCAAATCTGCTTTTGGGGTTGAGCTGCGACTTACAGTTTTCGAGAAAATGGGATTTTTGTAACGCTCTTCGAGGCAGTCAGAAATTGCAATGCAACCCCTGTAAAAATTTGAAAATTTTGTTTTCATCCCCGATTTGAAAATTGTTTATGTAGAATTAAGCTCGCACCTTTCTGAGTTCAAATCTGCTTTTGGGGTTGAGCTGCGACTTGTAGTTCTCGAGAAAATGGGATTTTTGTAACGCTCTACGAGCTAGTCAGAAATTAAAATGCAGCACCTGCAAAAATTTGAAAATTTTTTTTTATCCCCGATTTGAAAGTTGCTTATGTAGAATTAAGCTCGCACCTTTCCTGAGTTCAAATCTGCTTTTGGAGTTGAGCTACGACTTATAGTTTTCGAGAAAATGGGATTTTTGTAACGCTCTCGAGGCAGTCAGAAATTCCAATGCAACCCCTGTAAAAATTTGAAATTTTTTTTTTTATCCCCGACTTGAAAATTGTTTATGTAGAATTAAGCTCGCACCTTTGCTGAGTTCAAATCTGCTTTTGGGGTTGAGCTGCGACTTATAGTTTTCCAGAAAATGGAATTTTTGTAACGCTCTTCGAGGCAGTCAGAAATTCCAATGCAACCCCTGTAAAAATTTGAAATTTTTTTTTTCTCCCCGATTTGAAAATTGTAGTATTAAGCTCGCACCTTTCCTGAGCTCAAATCTGCTTTTGGGGTTGAGCTGCGACTTATAGTTTTCGAGAAAATGGGATTTTTGTAACGCTCTTCGAGGCAGTCAGAAATACCAATGCAACCCCTGTAAAAATTTGAAAATTTTTTTTTCATCCCCGATTTGAAAATTGTTTATGTAGTATTAAGCTCGCACCTTTCCTGAGTTCAAATCTGCTTTTGGGGTTGAGCTGCGACTTACAGATTTCGAGAAAATGGGATTTTTGTAACGCTCTTCGAGGCAGTCAGAAATTCCAATGCAACCCCTGTAAAAATTTGAAAATTTTTTCTTCATCATCGATTTGAAAATTGTTTATGTAGAATTAAGCTCGCACCTTTCCTGAGTTCAAATCTGCTTTTGGGGTTGAACTGCGACTTATAGTTTTCGAGAAAATGGGATTTTTGTAACGCTCTTAGAGGCAGTCAGAAATTCCAATGCAACCCCTGTAAAAATTTGAAATTTTTTTTTTCATCTCCGATTTGAAAATTGTTTATGTAGAATTAAGCTCGCACCTTTCCTGAGTTCAAATCTGCTTTTGGGGTTGAGCTGTGACTTAAAGTTTTCGAGAAAATGGGATTTTTGTAACGCTCTTCGAGGCAGTCAGAAATTCCAATGCAACCCCTGTAAAAATTTAAAATTTTTTTTTTCATCCCCGATTTGAAAATTGTTTATGTAGTATTAAGCTCGCACCTTTCCTGAGCTCAAATCTGCTTTTGGGGTTGAGCTGCGACTTATAGTTTTCGAGAAAATGGGATTTTTGTAACGCTCTTCGAGGCAGTCAGAAATTCCAATGCAACCCCTGTAAAAATTTGAAAATTTTTTTTCATCCCCGATTTGAAAATTGTTTATGTAGTATTAAGCTCGCACCTTTCCTGAGTTCAAATCTGCTTTTGGGGTTGAGCTGCGACTTACAGATTCCGAGAAAATGGGATTTTTGTAACGCTCTTCGAGGCAGTCAGAAATTCCAATGCAACCCCTGTAAAAATTTGAAAATTTTTTCTTCATCATCGATTTGAAAATTGTTTATGTAGAATTAAGCTCGCACCTTTCCTGAGTTCAAATCTGCTTTTGGGGTTGAGCTGCGACTTATAGTTTTCGAGAAAATGGGATTTTTGTAACGCTCTTCGAGGCAGTCAGAAATTCCAATGCAACCCCTGTAAAAATTTGAAATTTTTTTTTTCATCTCCGATTTGAAAATTGTTTATGTAGAATTAAGCTCGCACCTTTCCTGAGTTCAAATCTGCTTTTGGGGTTGAGCTGTGACTTAACGTTTTCGAGAAAATGGGATTTTTGTAACGGTCTTCGAGGCAGTCAGAAATTCCAATGCAACCCCTGTAAAAATTTGAAATTTTTTTTTTCATCCCCGACTTGAAAATTGTTTATGTAGAATTAAGCTCGCACCTTTGCTGAGTTCAAATCTGCTTTTGGGGTTGAGCTGCGACTTATAGTTTTCGAGAAAATGGGATTTTTGTAACGCTCTTCGAGATAGTCAGAAATTCCAATGCAACCCCTGTAAAAATTTGAAATTTTTTTTTTTCATCTCCGATTTGAAAATTGTTTATGTAGAATTAAGCTCGCACCTTTCCTGAGTTCAAATCTGCTTTTGGGGTTGAGCTGCGACTTACAGTTTTCGAGAAAATGGGATTTTTGTAACGCTCTTCGAGGCAGTCAGAAATTCCAATGCAACCCCTGTAAAAATTTGTGATTTTTTTTTTATCCCCGATTTGAAAATTGTTTATGTAGAATTAAGCTCGCACCTTTCCTAAGTTCAAATCTGCTTTTAAGGTTGAGCTACGACTTATAGTCTTCGAGAAAATGGGATTTTTGTTACGCTCTTGGAGGCAGTCAGAAATTCCAATGCAACCCCTGTAAAAATTTGAAAATTTTTTCTTCATCATCGATTTGAAAATTGTTTATGTAGAATTAAGCTCGCACCTTTCCTGAGTTCAAATCTGCTTTTGGGGTTGAGCTGCGACTTATAGTTTTCGAGAAAATGGGATTTTTGTAACGCTCTTCGAGGCAGTTAGAAATTCCAATGCAACCCCTGTAAAAATTTGAAATTTTTTTTTTCATCTCCGATTTGAAAATTGTTTATGTAGAATTAAGCTCGCACCTTTCCTGAGTTCAAATCTGCTTTTGGGGTTGAGCTGTGACTTAAAGTTTTCGAGAAAATGGGATTTTTGTAACGGTCTTCGAGGCAGTCAGAAATTCCAATGCAACCCCTGTAAAAATTTGAAATTTTTTTTTTCTGCTTTTGGGGTTGAGCTGCGACTTACAGTTTTCGAGAAAATGGGATTTTTGTAACGCTCTTCGAGGCAGTCAGAAATTGCAATGCAACCCCTGTAAAAATTTGTGATTTTTTTTTTATCCCCGATTTGAAAATTGTTTATGTAGAATTAAGCTCGCACCTTTCCTAAGTTCAAATCTGCTTTTAGGGTTGAGCTGCGACTTATAGTTTTCGAGAAAATGGGATTTTTGTAACGCTCTTCGAGGCAGTCAGAAATTCCAATGCAACCCCTGTAAAAATTTGTGATTTTTTTTTTATCCCCGATTTGAAAATTGTTTACGTAGAATTAAGCTCGCACCTTTCCTGAGTTCAAATCTGCTTTTGGGGTTGAGCTGCGACTTATAGTTTTCGAGAAAATGGGATTTTTGTTACGCTCTTGGAGGCAGTCAGAAATTCCAATGCAACCCCTGTAAAAATTTGAAAATTTTTTCTTCATCATCGATTTGAAAATTGTTTATGTAGAATTAAGCTCGCACCTTTCCTGAGTTCAAATCTGCTTTTGGGGTTGAGCTGCGACTTATAGTTTTCGAGAAAATGGGATTTTTGTAACGCTCTTCGAGGCAGTTAGAAATTCCAATGCAACCCCTGTAAAAATTTGAAATTTTTTTTTTCATCTCCGATTTGAAAATTGTTTATGTAGAATTAAGCTCGCACCTTTCCTGAGTTCAAATCTGCTTTTGGGGTTGAGCTGTGACTTAAAGTTTTCGAGAAAATGGGATTTTTGTAACGCTCTTCGAGGCAGTCAGAAATTCCAATGCAACCCCTGTAAAAATTTGAAATTTTTTTTTTCATCTCCGATTTGAAAATTGTTTATGTAGAATTAAGCTCGCATCTTTGCTGAGTTCAAATCTGCTTTTGGGGTTGAGCTGCGACTTATAGTTTTCGAGAAAATGTAATTTTTGTAACGCTCTTCGAGGCAGTCAGAAATTCCAATGCAAATCCTGCAAAAATTTAAAATTTTTTTTTTCATCCCCGATTTGAAAATTGTTTATGTAGAATTAAGCTCGCACCTTTCCTGAGTTCAAATCTGCTTTTGGGGTTGAGCTGCGACTTACAGTTTTCGAGAAAATGGGATTTTTGTAACGCTCTTCGAGGCAGTCAGAAATTGCAATGCAACCCCTGTAAAAATTTGTGATTTTTTTTTTATCCCCGATTTGAAAATTGTTTATGTAGTATTAAGCTCGCACCTTTCCTGAGTTCAAATCTGCTTTTGGGGTTGAGCTGCGACTTACAGATTCCGAGAAAATGGGATTTTTGTAACGCTCTTCGAGGCAGTCAGCAATTCCAATGCAACCCCTGTAAAAATTTGAAAATTTTTTCTTCATCATCGATTTGAAAATTGTTTATGTAGAATTAAGCTCGCACCTTTCCTGAGTTCAAATCTGCTTTTGGGGTTGAGCTGCGACTTATAGTTTTCGAGAAAATGGGATTTTTGTAACGCTCTTCGAGGCAGTCAGAAATTCCAATGCAACCCCTGTAAAAATTTGAAATTTTTTTTTTCATCTCCGATTTGAAAATTGTTTATGTAGAATTAAGCTCGCACCTTTCCTGAGTTCAAATCTGCTTTTGGGGTTGAGCTGTGACTTAAAGTTTTCGAGAAAATGGGATTTTTGTAACGGTCTTCGAGGCAGTCAGAAATTCCAATGCAACCCCTGTAAAAATTTGAAATTTTTTTTTTCATCCCCGACTTGAAAATTGTTTATGTAGAATTAAGCTCGCACCTTTGCTGAGTTCAAATCTGCTTTTGGGGTTGAGCTGCGACTTATAGTTTTCGAGAAAATGGGATTTTTGTAACGCTCTTCGAGATAGTCAGAAATTCCAATGCAACCCCTGTAAAAATTTGAAATTTTTTTTTTTCATCTCCGATTTGAAAATTGTTTATGTAGAATTAAGCTCGCACCTTTCCTGAGTTCAAATCTGCTTTTGGGGTTGAGCTGCGACTTACAGTTTTCGAGAAAATGGGATTTTTGTAACGCTCTTCGAGGCAGTCAGAAATTGCAATGCAACCCCTGTAAAAATTTGTGATTTTTTTTTTATCCCCGATTTGAAAATTGTTTATGTAGAATTAAGCTCGCACCTTTCCTAAGTTCAAATCTGCTTTTAAGGTTGAGCTACGACTTATAGTCTTCGAGAAAATGGGATTTTTGTTACGCTCTTGGAGGCAGTCAGAAATTCCAATGCAACCCCTGTAAAAATTTGAAAATTTTTTCTTCATCATCGATTTGAAAATTGTTTATGTAGAATTAAGCTCGCACCTTTCCTGAGTTCAAATCTGCTTTTGGGGTTGAGCTGCGACTTATAGTTTTCGAGAAAATGGGATTTTTGTAACGCTCTTCGAGGCAGTTAGAAATTCCAATGCAACCCCTGTAAAAATTTGAAATTTTTTTTTTCATCTCCGATTTGAAAATTGTTTATGTAGAATTAAGCTCGCACCTTTCCTGAGTTCAAATCTGCTTTTGGGGTTGAGCTGTGACTTAAAGTTTTCGAGAAAATGGGATTTTTGTAACGGTCTTCGAGGCAGTCAGAAATTCCAATGCAACCCCTGTAAAAATTTGAAATTTTTTTTTTCTGCTTTTGGGGTTGAGCTGCGACTTACAGTTTTCGAGAAAATGGGATTTTTGTAACGCTCTTCGAGGCAGTCAGAAATTGCAATGCAACCCCTGTAAAAATTTGTGATTTTTTTTTTATCCCCGATTTGAAAATTGTTTATGTAGAATTAAGCTCGCACCTTTCCTAAGTTCAAATCTGCTTTTAGGGTTGAGCTGCGACTTATAGTTTTCGAGAAAATGGGATTTTTGTAACGCTCTTCGAGGCAGTCAGAAATTCCAATGCAACCCCTGTAAAAATTTGAAATTTTTTTTTTCATCTCCGATTTGAAAATTGTTTATGTAGAATTAAGCTCGCACCTTTGCTGAGTTCAAATCTGCTTTTGGGGTTGAGCTGCGACTTATAGTTTTCGAGAAAATGGGATTTTTGTAACGCTCTTCGAGGCAGTCAGAAATTCCAATGCAAATCCTGCAAAAATTTAAAATTTTTTTTTTCATCCCCGATTTGAAAATTGTTTATGTAGAATTAAGCTCGCACCTTTCCTGAGTTCAAATCTGCTTTTGGGGTTGAGCTGCGACTTACAGTTTTCGAGAAAATGGGATTTTTGTAACGCTCTTCGAGGCAGTCAGAAATTGCAATGCAACCCCTGTAAAAATTTGTGATTTTTTTTTTATCCCCGATTTGAAAATTGTTTATGTAGAATTAAGCTCGCACCTTTCCTAAGTTCAAATCTGCTTTTAGGGTTGAGCTACGACTTATAGTCTTCGAGAAAATGGGATTTTTGTTACGCTCTTGGAGGCAGTCAGAAATTCCAATGCAACCCCTGTAAAAATTTGAAAATTTTTTCTTCATCATCGATTTGAAAATTGTTTATGTAGAATTAAGCTCGCACCTTTCCTGAGTTCAAATCTGCTTTTGGGGTTGAGCTGCGACTTATAGTTTTCGAGAAAATGGGATTTTTGTAACGCTCTTCGAGGCAGTTAGAAATTCCAATGCAACCCCTGTAAAAATTTGAAATTTTTTTTTCATCTCCGATTTGAAAATTGTTTATGTAGAATTAAGCTCGCACCTTTCCTGAGTTCAAATCTGCTTTTGGGGTTGAGCTGTGACTTAAAGTTTTCGAGAAAATGGGATTTTTGTAACGGTCTTCGAGGCAGTCAGAAATTCCAATGCAACCCCTGTAAAAATTTGAAATTTTTTTTTTCTGCTTTTGGGGTTGAGCTGCGACTTACAGTTTTCGAGAAAATGGGATTTTTGTAACGCTCTTCGAGGCAGTCAGAAATTGCAATGCAACCCCTGTAAAAATTTGAAATTTTTTTTTTCATCTCCGATTTGAAAATTGTTTATGTAGAATTAAGCTCGCACCTTTCCTGAGTTCAAATCTGCTTTTGGGGTTGAGCTGTGACTTAAAGTTTTCGAGAAAATGGGATTTTTGTAACGGTCTTCGAGGCAGTCAGAAATTCCAATGCAACCCCTGTAAAAATTTGAAATTTTTTTTTTCATCCCCGACTTGAAAATTGTTTGTGTAGAATTAAGCTCGCACCTTTCCTGAGTTCAAATCTGCTTTTGGGGTTGAGCTGTGACTTAAAGTTTTCGAGAAAATGGGATTTTTGTAACGGTCTTCGAGGCAGTCAGAAATTCCAATGCAACCCCTGTAAAAATTTGAAAATTTTTTTTTCATCCCCGATTTGAAAATTGTTTATGTAGTATTAAGCTGGCACCTTTCCTGAGCTCAAATCTGCTTTTGGGGTTGAGCTGCGACTTATAGTTTTCGAGAAAATGGGATTTTTGTAACGCTCTTCGAGGCAGTCAGAAATTCCAATGCAACCCCTGTAAAAATTTGAAATTTTTTTTTCATCCCCGATTTGAAAATTGTTTATGTAGTATTAAGCTCGCACCTTTCCTGAGTTCAAATCTGCTTTTGGGGTTGAGCTGCGACTTACAGATTCCGAGAAAATGGGATTTTTGTAACGCTCTTCGAGGCAGTCAGAAATTCCAATGCAACCCCTGTAAAAATTTGAAAATTTTTTCTTCATCATCGATTTGAAAATTGTTTATGTAGAATTAAGCTCGCACCTTTCCTGAGTTCAAATCTGCTTTTGGGGTTGAGCTGCGACTTATAGTTTTCGAGAAAATGGGATTTTTGTAACGCTCTTCGAGGCAGTCAGAAATTCCAATGCAACCAGTGCAAAAATGTAAGATTTTTTTTTTCATCCCCGATTTGAAAATTGTTTATGTAGAATTAAGCTCGCACCTTTCCTGAGTTCAAATCTGCTTTTGGGGTTGAGCTGCGACTTATAGTTTCGAGAAAATGGGATTTTTGTAACGCTCTTCGAGGCAGTCAGAAATTCCAATGCAACCCCTGTAAAAATTTTAAATTTTTTTTTTCATCCCCGATTTGAAAATTGTTTATGTAGAATTAAGCTCGCACCTTTCCTGAGTTCAAATCTGCTTTTGCGGTTGAGCTGCGACTTATAGTTTTCGAGAAAATGGGATTTTTGTAACGCTCTTCGAGGCAGTCAGAAATTGCAATGCAACCCCTGTAAAAATTTGTGATTTTTTTTTTATCCCCGATTTGAAAATTGTTTATGTAGAATTAAGCTCGCACCTTTCCTAAGTTCAAATCTGCTTTTAGGGTTGAGCTACGACTTATAGTCTTCGAGAAAATGGGATTTTTGTTACGCTCTTGGAGGCAGTCAGAAATTCCAATGCAACCCCTGTAAAAATTTTAAATTTTTTTTTTCATCCCCGATTTGAAAATTGTTTATGTAGAATCAAGCTCGCACCTTTCCTGAGTTCAAATCTGCTTTTGGGGTTGTGCTGCGACTTAAAGTTTTCGAAAAATGGGATTTTTGTAACGCTCTTCGAGCTAGTCAAGAATTCCAATGCAAACCCTGCAAAAATTTGAATTTTTTTTTTTTATTCCCGATTTGAAAATTGTGTATGTAGAATTAAGCTCGCACCTTTGCTGAGTTCAAATCTGCTTTTGGGGTTGAGCTGCGACTTATAGTTTTCGAGAAAATGGGATTTTTGTTACGCTCTTGGAGGCAGTCAGAAATTCCAATGCAACCCCTGTAAAAATTTTAAATTTTTTTTTTCATCCCCGATTTGAAAATTGTTTATGTAGAATTAAGCTCGCACCTTTCCTGAGTTCAAATCTGCTTTTGGGGTTGTGCTGCGACTTAAAGTTTTCGAAAAATGGGATTTTTGTAACGCTCTTCGAGCTAGTCAAGAATTCCAATGCAAACCCTGCAAAAATTTGAATTTTTTTTTTTTATTCCCGATTTGAAAATTGTGTATGTAGAATTAAGCTCGCACCTTTGCTGAGTTCAAATCTGCTTTTGGGGTTGAGCTGCGACTTATAGTTTCGAGAAAATGGGATTTTTGTAACGCTCTTCGAGGCAGTCAGAAATTCCAATGCAACCCCTGTAAAAATTTTAAATTTTTTTTTTCATCCCCGATTTGAAAATTGTTTATGTAGAATTAAGCTCGCACCTTTCCTGAGTTCAAATCTGCTTTTGGGGTTGAGCTGTGACTTAAAGTTTTCGAGAAAATGGGATTTTTGTAACGGTCTTCGAGGCAGTCAGAAATTCCAATGCAACCCCTGTAAAAATTTGAAATTTTTTTTTTCTGCTTTTGGGGTTGAGCTGCGACTTACAGTTTTCGAGAAAATGGGATTTTTGTAACGCTCTTCGAGGCAGTCAGAAATTGCAATGCAACCCCTGTAAAAATTTGTGATTTTTTTTTTATCCCCGATTTGAAAATTGTTTATGTAGAATTAAGCTCGCACCTTTCCTAAGTTCAAATCTGCTTTTAGGGTTGAGCTGCGACTTATAGTTTTCGAGAAAATGGGATTTTTGTAACGCTCTTCGAGGCAGTCAGAAATTCCAATGCAACCCCTGTAAAAATTTGAAATTTTTTTTTTCATCTCCGATTTGAAAATTGTTTATGTAGAATTAAGCTCGCACCTTTCCTGAGTTCAAATCTGCTTTTGGGGTTGAGCTGCGACTTATAGTTTTCGAGAAAATGGGATTTTTGTAACGCTCTTCGAGGCAGTCAGAAATACCAATGCAACCCCTGTAAAAATTTGAAATTTTTTTTTTCATCTCCGATTTGAAAATTGTTTATGTAGAATTAAGCTCGCACCTTTGCTGAGTTCAAATCTGCTTTTGGGGTTGAGCTGCGACTTATAGTTTTCGAGAAAATGGGATTTTTGTAACGCTCTTCGAGGCAGTCAGAAATTCCAATGCAAATCCTGCAAAAATTTAAAATTTTTTTTTTCATCCCCGATTTGAAAATTGTTTATGTAGAATTAAGCTCGCACCTTTCCTGAGTTCAAATCTGCTTTTGGGGTTGAGCTGCGACTTATAGTTTCGAGAAAATGGGATTTTTGTAACGCTCTTCGAGGCAGTCAGAAATTGCAATGCAAATCCTGCAAAAATTTAAAATTTTTTTTTTCATCCCCGATTTGAAAATTGTTTATGTAGAATTAAGCTCGCACCTTTCCTGAGTTCAAATCTGCTTTTGGGGTTGAGCTGCGACTTATAGTTTCGAGAAAATGGGATTTTTGTAACGCTCTTCGAGGCAGTCAGAAATTGCAATGCAACCCCTGTAAAAATTTGTGATTTTTTTTTTATCCCCGATTTGAAAATTGTTTATGTAGAATTAAGCTCGCACCTTTCCTAAGTTCAAATCTGCTTTTAGGGTTGAGCTACGACTTATAGTCTTCGAGAAAATGGGATTTTTGTTACGCTCTTGGAGGCAGTCAGAAATTCCAATGCAACCCCTGTAAAAATTTGAAAATTTTTTCTTCATCATCGATTTGAAAATTGTTTATGTAGAATTAAGCTCGCACCTTTCCTGAGTTCAAATCTGCTTGTGGGGTTGAGCTGCGACTTATAGTTTTCGAGAAAATGGGATTTTTGTAACGCTCTTCGAGGCAGTTAGAAATTCCAATGCAACCCCTGTAAAAATTTGAAATTTTTTTTCATCTCCGATTTGAAAATTGTTTATGTAGAATTAAGCTCGCACCTTTCCTGAGTTCAAATCTGCTTTTGGGGTTGAGCTGTGACTTAAAGTTTTCGAGAAAATGGGATTTTTGTAACGGTCTTCGAGGCAGTCAGAAATTTCAATGCAACCCCTGTAAAAATTTGAAATTTTTTTTTTCTGCTTTTGGGGTTGAGCTGCGACTTACAGTTTTCGAGAAAATGGGATTTTTGTAACGCTCTTCGAGGCAGTCAGAAATTGCAATGCAACCCCTGTAAAAATTTGTGATTTTTTTTTTATCCCCGATTTGAAAATTGTTTATGTAGAATTAAGCTCGCACCTTTCCTAAGTTCAAATCTGCTTTTAGGGTTGAGCTGCGACTTATAGTTTTCGAGAAAATGGGATTTTTGTAACGCTCTTCGAGGCAGTCAGAAATTCCAATGCAACCCCTGTAAAAATTTGAAATTTTTTTTTTCATCTCCGATTTGAAAATTGTTTATGTAGAATTAAGCTCGCACCTTTCCTGAGTTCAAATCTGCTTTTGGGGTTGAGCTGTGACTTAAAGTTTTCGAGAAAATGGGATTTTTGTAACGGTCTTCGAGGCAGTCAGAAATTCCAATGCAACCCCTGTAAAAATTTGAAATTTTTTTTTTCATCCCCGACTTGAAAATTGTTTATGTAGAATTAAGCTCGCACCTTTCCTGAGTTCAAATCTGCTTTTGGGGTTGAGCTGTGACTTAAAGTTTTCGAGAAAATGGGATTTTTGTAACGGTCTTCGAGGCAGTCAGAAATTCCAATGCAACCCCTGTAAAAATTTGAAAATTTTTTTTTCATCCCCGATTTGAAAATTGTTTATGTAGTATTAAGCTGGCACCTTTCCTGAGCTCAAATCTGCTTTTGGGGTTGAGCTGCGACTTATAGTTTTCGAGAAAATGGGATTTTTGTAACGCTCTTCGAGGCAGTCAGAAATTCCAATGCAACCCCTGTAAAAATTTGAAATTTTTTTTTCATCCCCGATTTGAAAATTGTTTATGTAGTATTAAGCTCGCACCTTTCCTGAGTTCAAATCTGCTTTTGGGGTTGAGCTGCGACTTACAGATTCCGAGAAAATGGGATTTTTGTAACGCTCTTCGAGGCAGTCAGAAATTCCAATGCAACCCCTGTAAAAATTTGAAAATTTTTTCTTCATCATCGATTTGAAAATTGTTTATGTAGAATTAAGCTCGCACCTTTCCTGAGTTCAAATCTGCTTTTGGGGTTGAGCTGCGACTTATAGTTTTCGAGAAAATGGGATTTTTGTAACGCTCTTCGAGGCAGTCAGAAATTCCAATGCAACCAGTGCAAAAATGTAAGATTTTTTTTTTCATCCCCGATTTGAAAATTGTTTATGTAGAATTAAGCTCGCACCTTTCCTGAGTTCAAATCTGCTTTTGGGGTTGAGCTGCGACTTATAGTTTCGAGAAAATGGGATTTTTGTAACGCTCTTCGAGGCAGTCAGAAATTCCAATGCAACCCCTGTAAAAATTTTAAATTTTTTTTTTCATCCCCGATTTGAAAATTGTTTATGTAGAATTAAGCTCGCACCTTTCCTGAGTTCAAATCTGCTTTTGCGGTTGAGCTGCGACTTATAGTTTTCGAGAAAATGGGATTTTTGTAACGCTCTTCGAGGCAGTCAGAAATTGCAATGCAACCCCTGTAAAAATTTGTGATTTTTTTTTTATCCCCGATTTGAAAATTGTTTATGTAGAATTAAGCTCGCACCTTTCCTAAGTTCAAATCTGCTTTTAGGGTTGAGCTACGACTTATAGTCTTCGAGAAAATGGGATTTTTGTTACGCTCTTGGAGGCAGTCAGAAATTCCAATGCAAACCCTGTAAAAATTTTAAATTTTTTTTTTCATCCCCGATTTGAAAATTGTTTATGTAGAATTAAGCTCGCACCTTTCCTGAGTTCAAATCTGCTTTTGGGGTTGTGCTGCGACTTAAAGTTTTCGAAAAATGGGATTTTTGTAACGCTCTTCGAGCTAGTCAAGAATTCCAATGCAAACCCTGCAAAAATTTGAATTTTTTTTTTTTATTCCCGATTTGAAAATTGTGTATGTAGAATTAAGCTCGCACCTTTGCTGAGTTCAAATCTGCTTTTGGGGTTGAGCTGCGACTTATAGTTTTCGAGAAAATGGGATTTTTGTAACGCTCTTCGAGCTAGTCAGAAATTCCAATGCAACCCCTGTAAAAATTTGAAATTTTTTTTTTCATCTCCGATTTGAAAATTGTTTATGTAGAATTAAGCTCGCACCTTTGCTGAGTTCAAATCTGCTTTTGCGGTTGAGCTGCGACTTATAGTTTTCCAGAAAATGGAATTTTTGTAACGCTCTTCGAGGCAGTCAGAAATTCCAATGCAACCCCTGTAAAAATTTGAATTTTTTTTTTTTCATCCCCGATTTGAAAATTGTTTATGTAGTATTAAGCTCGCACCTTTCCTGAGCTCAAATCTGCTTTTGGGGTTGAGCTGCGACTTACAGTTTTCGAGAAAATGGGATTTTTGTAACGCTCTTCGAGGCAGTCAGAAATTGCAATGCAACCCCTGTAAAAATTTGTGATTTTTTTTTTTATTCCCGATTTGAAAATTGTTTATGTAGAATTAAGCTCGCACCTTTGCTGAGTTCAAATCTGCTTTTGGGGTTGAGCTGCGACTTATAGTTTTCGAGAAAATGGAATTTTTGTAACGCTCTTCGAGCTAGTCAGAAATTCCAATGCAACCCCTGTAAAAATTTGAAAATTTTGTTTTCATCCCCGATTTGAAAATTGTTTATGTAGAATTAAGCTCGCACCTTTCTGAGTTCAAATCTGCTTTTGGGGTTGAGCTGCGACTTGTAGTTCTCGAGAAAATGGGATTTTTGTAACGCTCTACGAGCTAGTCAGAAATTAAAATGCAGCACCTGCAAAAATTTGAAAATTTTTTTTTATCCCCGATTTGAAAGTTGCTTATGTAGAATTAAGCTCGCACCTTTCCTGAGTTCAAATCTGCTTTTGGAGTTGAGCTACGACTTATAGTTTTCGAGAAAATGGGATTTTTGTAACGCTCTCGAGGCAGTCAGAAATTCCAATGCAACCCCTGTAAAAATTGAAATTTTTTTTTTTATCCCCGACTTGAAAATTGTTTATGTAGAATTAAGCTCGCACCTTTGCTGAGTTCAAATCTGCTTTTGGGGTTGAGCTGCGACTTATAGTTTTCCAGAAAATGGAATTTTTGTAACGCTCTTCGAGGCAGTCAGAAATTCCAATGCAACCCCTGTGAAAATTTGAAATTTTTTTTTCATCCCCGATTTGAAAATTGTTTATGTAGTATTAAGCTCGCACCTTTCCTGAGTTCAAATCTGCTTTTGGGGTTGAGCTGCGACTTACAGATTCCGAGAAAATGGGATTTTTGTAACGCTCTTCGAGGCAGTCAGAAATTCCAATGCAACCCCTGTAAAAATTTGAAAATTTTTTCTTCATCATCGATTTGAAAATTGTTTATGTAGAATTAAGCTCGCACCTTTCCTGAGTTCAAATCTGCTTTTGGGGTTGAGCTGCGACTTATAGTTTTCGAGAAAATGGGAATTTTGTAACGCTCTTCGAGGCAGTCAGAAATTCCAATGCAACCCCTGTAAAAATTTGAAATTTTTTTTTTCATCTCCGATTTGAAAATTGTTTATGTAGAATTAAGCTCGCACCTTTCCTGAGTTCAAATCTGCTTTTGGGGTTGAGCTGTGACTTAAAGTTTTCGAGAAAATGGGATTTTTGTAACGGTCTTCGAGGCAGTCAGAAATTCCAATGCAACCCCTGTAAAAATTTGAAATTTTTTTTTTCATCTCCGATTTGAAAATTGTTTATGTAGAATTAAGCTCGCACCTTTCCTGAGTTCAAATCTGCTTTTGGGGTTGAGCTGCGACTTATAGTTTTCGAGAAAATGGGATTTTTGTAACGCTCTTCGAGCTAGTCAGAAATTCCAATGCAACCCCTGTAAAAATTTGAAATTTTTTTTTTTCATCTCCGATTTGAAAATTGTTTATGTAGAATTAAGCTCGCACCTTTCCTGAGTTCAAATCTGCTTTTGGGGTTGAGCTGCGACTTACAGTTTTCGAGAAAATGGGATTTTTGTAACGCTCTTCGAGGCAGTCAGAAATTGCAATGCAACCCCTGTAAAAATTTGTGATTTTTTTTTTATCCCCGATTTGAAAATTGTTTATGTAGAATTAAGCTCGCACCTTTCCTAAGTTCAAATCTGCTTTTAGGGTTGAGCTACGACTTATAGTCTTCGAGAAAATGGGATTTTTGTTACGCTCTTGGAGGCAGTCAGAAATTCCAATGCAACCCCTGTAAAAATTTGAAAATTTTTTCTTCATCATCGATTTGAAAATTGTTTATGTAGAATTAAGCTCGCACCTTTCCTGAGTTCAAATCTGCTTTTGGGGTTGAGCTGCGACTTATAGTTTTCGAGAAAATGGGATTTTTGTAACGCTCTTCGAGGCAGTCAGAAATTCCAATGCAACCCCTGTAAAAATTTGAAATTTTTTTTACATCTCCGATTTGAAAATTGTTTACGTAGAATTAAGCTCGCACCTTTCCTGAGTTCAAATCTGCTTTTGGGGTTGAGCTGTGACTTAAAGTTTTCGAGAAAATGGGATTTTTGTAACGGTCTTCGAGGCAGTCAGAAATTCCAATGCAACCCCTGTAAAAATTTGAAATTTTTTTTTTCTGCTTTTGGGGTTGAGCTGCGACTTACAGTTTTCGAGAAAATGGGATTTTTGTAACGCTCTTCGAGGCAGTCAGAAATTGCAATGCAACCCCTGTAAAAATTTGTGATTTTTTTTTTATCCCCGATTTGAAAATTGTTTATGTAGAATTAAGCTCGCACCTTTCCTAAGTTCAAATCTGCTTTTAGGGTTGAGCTGCGACTTATAGTTTTCGAGAAAATGGGATTTTTGTAACGCTCTTCGAGGCAGTCAGAAATTCCAATGCAACCCCTGTAAAAATTTGAAATTTTTTTTTTCATCTCCGATTTGAAAATTGTTTATGTAGAATTAAGCTCGCACCTTTCCTGAGTTCAAATCTGCTTTTGGGGTTGAGCTGTGACTTAAAGTTTTCGAGAAAATGGGATTTTTGTAACGGTCTTCGAGGCAGTCAGAAATTCCAATGCAACCCCTGTAAAAATTTGAAATTTTTTTTTTCATCCCCGACTTGAAAATTGTTTATGTAGAATTAAGCTCGCACCTTTCCTGAGTTCAAATCTGCTTTTGGGGTTGAGCTGTGACTTAAAGTTTTCGAGAAAATGGGATTTTTGTAACGCTCTTCGAGGCAGTCAGAAATTCCAATGCAACCCCTGTAAAAATTTGAAAATTTTTTTTTCATCCCCGATTTGAAAATTGTTTACGTAGTATTAAGCTCGCACCTTTCCTGAGCTCAAATCTGCTTTTGGGGTTGAGCTGCGACTTACAGATTCCGAGAAAATGGGATTTTTGTAACGCTCTTCGAGGCAGTCAGAAATTCCAATGCAACCCCTGTAAAAATTTGAAAATTTTTTCTTCATCATCGATTTGAAAATTGTTTATGTAGAATTAAGCTCGCACCTTTCCTGAGTTCAAATCTGCTTTTGGGGTTGAGCTGCGACTTATAGTTTTCGAGAAAATGGGATTTTTGTAACGCTCTTCGAGGCAGTCAGAAATTCCAATGCAACCAGTGCAAAAATGTAAGATTTTTTTTTTCATCCCCGATTTGAAAATTGTTTATGTAGAATTAAGCTCGCACCTTTGCTGAGTTCAAATCTGCTTTTGCGGTTGAGCTGCGACTTATAGTTTTCCAGAAAATGGAATTTTTGTAACGCTCTTCGAGGCAGTCAGAAATTCCAATGCAACCCCTGTAAAAATTTGAAATTTTTTTTTTTCATCCCCGATTTGAAAATTGTTTATGTAGTATTAAGCTCGCACCTTTCCTGAGCTCAAATCTGCTTTTGGGGTTGAGCTGCGACTTACAGTTTTCGAGAAAATGGGATTTTTGTAACGCTCTTCGAGGCAGTCAGAAATTGCAATGCAACCCCTGTAAAAATTTGTGATTTTTTTTTTTATTCCTGATTTGAAAATTGTTTATGTAGAATTAAGCTCGCACCTTTGCTGAGTTCAAATCTGCTTTTGGGGTTGAGCTGCGACTTATAGTTTTCGAGAAAATGGAATTTTTGTAACGCTCTTCGAGCTAGTCAGAAATTCCAATGCAACCCCTGTAAAAATTTGAAAATTTTGTTTTCATCCCCGATTTGAAAATTGTTTATGTAGAATTAAGCTCGCACCTTTCTGAGTTCAAATCTGCTTTTGGGGTTGAGCTGCGACTTGTAGTTCTCGAGAAAATGTAATTTTTGTAACGCTCTACGAGCTAGTCAGAAATTAAAATGCAGCACCTGCAAAAATTTGAAAATTTTTTTTTATCCCCGATTTGAAAGTTGCTTATGTAGAATTAAGCTCGCACCTTTCCTGAGTTCAAATCTGCTTTTGGAGTTGAGCTACGACTTATAGTTTTCGAGAAAATGGGATTTTTGTAACGCTCTCGAGGCAGTCAGAAATTCCAATGCAACCCCTGTAAAAATTGAAATTTTTTTTTTTATCCCCGACTTGAAAATTGTTTATGTAGAATTAAGCTCGCACCTTTGCTGAGTTCAAATCTGCTTTTGGGGTTGAGCTGCGACTTATAGTTTTCCAGAAAATGGAATTTTTGTAACGCTCTTCGAGGCAGTCAGAAATTCCAATGCAACCCCTGTGAAAATTTGAAATTTTTTTTTCATCCCCGATTTGAAAATTGTTTATGTAGTATTAAGCTCGCACCTTTGCTGAGTTCAAATCTGCTTTTGGGGTTGAGCTGCGACTTATAGTTTTCCAGAAAATGGAATTTTTGTAACGCTCTTCGAGGCAGTCAGAAATTCCAATGCAACCCCTGCAAAAATTTGAAAATTTTATTTTCATCCCCAATTTGAAAATTGTTTATGTAGAATTAAGCTCGCACCTTTCCTGAGTTCAAATCTGCTTTTGGGGTTGAGCTGCGACTTACAGATTTCGAGAAAATGGGATTTTTGTAACGCTCTTCGAGGCAGTCAGAAATTCCAATACAACCCCTGTAAAAATTTGAAAATTTTTTCTTCATCATCGATTTGAAAATTGTTTATGTAGAATTAAGCTCGCACCTTTCCTGAGTTCAAATCTGCTTTTGGAGTTGAGCTACGACTTATAGTTTTCGAGAAAATGGGATTTTTGTAACGCTCTTCGAGGCAGTCAGAAATTCCAATGCAACCCCTGTAAAAATTTGAAATTTTTTTTTTCATCTCCGATTTGAAAATTGTTTATGTAGAATTAAGCTCGCACCTTTCCTGAGTTCAAATCTGCTTTTGGGGTTGAGCTGTGACTTAAAGTTTTCGAGAAAATGGGATTTTTGTAACGGTCTTCGAGGCAGTCAGAAATTCCAATGCAACCCCTGTAAAAATTTGAAATTTTTTTTTTCATCCCCGACTTGAAAATTGTTTATGTAGAATTAAGCTCGCACCTTTCCTGAGTTCAAATCTGCTTTTGGGGTTGAGCTGTGACTTAAAGTTTTCGAGAAAATGGGATTTTTGTAACGCTCTTCGAGGCAGTCAGAAATTCCAATGCAACCCCTGTAAAAATTTGAAAATTTTTTTTTCATCCCCGATTTGAAAATTGTTTACGTAGTATTAAGCTCGCACCTTTCCTGAGCTCAAATCTGCTTTTGGGGTTGAGCTGCGACTTACAGATTCCGAGAAAATGGGATTTTTGTAACGCTCTTCGAGGCAGTCAGAAATTCCAATGCAACCCCTGTAAAAATTTGAAAATTTTTTCTTCATCATCGATTTGAAAATTGTTTATGTAGAATTAAGCTCGCACCTTTCCTGAGTTCAAATCTGCTTTTGGGGTTGAGCTGCGACTTATAGTTTTCGAGAAAATGGGATTTTTGTAACGCTCTTCGAGGCAGTCAGAAATTCCAATGCAACCAGTGCAAAAATGTAAGATTTTTTTTTTCATCCCCGATTTGAAAATTGTTTATGTAGAATTAAGCTCGCACCTTTGCTGAGTTCAAATCTGCTTTTGCGGTTGAGCTGCGACTTATAGTTTTCCAGAAAATGGAATTTTTGTAACGCTCTTCGAGGCAGTCAGAAATTCCAATGCAACCCCTGTAAAAATTTGAAATTTTTTTTTTTCATCCCCGATTTGAAAATTGTTTATGTAGTATTAAGCTCGCACCTTTCCTGAGCTCAAATCTGCTTTTGGGGTTGAGCTGCGACTTACAGTTTTCGAGAAAATGGGATTTTTGTAACGCTCTTCGAGGCAGTCAGAAATTGCAATGCAACCCCTGTAAAAATTTGTGATTTTTTTTTTTATTCCTGATTTGAAAATTGTTTATGTAGAATTAAGCTCGCACCTTTGCTGAGTTCAAATCTGCTTTTGGGGTTGAGCTGCGACTTATAGTTTTCGAGAAAATGGAATTTTTGTAACGCTCTTCGAGCTAGTCAGAAATTCCAATGCAACCCCTGTAAAAATTTGAAAATTTTGTTTTCATCCCCGATTTGAAAATTGTTTATGTAGAATTAAGCTCGCACCTTTCTGAGTTCAAATCTGCTTTTGGGGTTGAGCTGCGACTTGTAGTTCTCGAGAAAATGTAATTTTTGTAACGCTCTACGAGCTAGTCAGAAATTAAAATGCAGCACCTGCAAAAATTTGAAAATTTTTTTTTATCCCCGATTTGAAAGTTGCTTATGTAGAATTAAGCTCGCACCTTTCCTGAGTTCAAATCTGCTTTTGGAGTTGAGCTACGACTTATAGTTTTCGAGAAAATGGGATTTTTGTAACGCTCTCGAGGCAGTCAGAAATTCCAATGCAACCCCTGTAAAAATTGAAATTTTTTTTTTTATCCCCGACTTGAAAATTGTTTATGTAGAATTAAGCTCGCACCTTTGCTGAGTTCAAATCTGCTTTTGGGGTTGAGCTGCGACTTATAGTTTTCCAGAAAATGGAATTTTTGTAACGCTCTTCGAGGCAGTCAGAAATTCCAATGCAACCCCTGTGAAAATTTGAAATTTTTTTTTCATCCCCGATTTGAAAATTGTTTATGTAGTATTAAGCTCGCACCTTTGCTGAGTTCAAATCTGCTTTTGGGGTTGAGCTGCGACTTATAGTTTTCCAGAAAATGGAATTTTTGTAACGCTCTTCGAGGCAGTCAGAAATTCCAATGCAACCCCTGTGAAAATTTGAAAATTTTGTTTTCATCCCCGATTTGAAAATTGTTTATGTAGAATTAAGCTCGCACCTTTCTGAGTTCAAATCTGCTTTTGGGGTTGAGCTGCGACTTATAGTTTTCGAGAAAATGGGAATTTTGTAACGCTCTTCGAGGCAGTCAGAAATTCCAATGCAACCCCTGTAAAAATTTGAAAATTTTTTCTTCATCATCGATTTGAAAATTGTTTATGTAGAATTAAGCTCGCACCTTTGCTGAGTTCAAATCTGCTTTTGGGGTTGAGCTGCGACTTATAGTTTTCCAGAAAATGGAATTTTTGTAACGCTCTTCGAGGCAGTCAGAAATTCCAATGCAACCCCTGTGAAAATTTGAAATTTTTTTTTCATCCCCGATTTGAAAATTGTTTATGTAGAATTAAGCTCGCACCTTTGCTGAGTTCAAATCTGCTTTTGGGGTTGAGCTGCGACTTATAGTTTTCCAGAAAATGGAATTTTTGTAACGCTCTTCGAGGCAGTCAGAAATTCCAATGCAACCCCTGTAAAAATTTAAAATTTTTTTTTTCATCCCCGATTTGAAAATTGTTTATGTAGTATTAAGCTCGCACCTTTCCTGCTTTTGGGGTTGAGCTGCGACTTAAAGTTTTCGAGAAAATGGGATTTTTGTAACGGTCTTCGAGGCAGTCAGAAATTCCAATGCAACCCCTGTAAAAATTTGAAATTTTTTTTTTCATCCCCGACTTGAAAATTGTTTATGTAGAATTAAGCTCGCACCTTTGCTGAGTTCAAATCTGCTTTTGGGGTTGAGCTGCGACTTATAGTTTTCCAGAAAATGGAATTTTTGTAACGCTCTTCGAGGCAGTCAGAAATTCCAATGCAACCCCTGTAAAAATTTGAAAATTTTTTTTTTCATCCCCGATTTGAAAATTGTTTATGTAGTATTAAGCTCGCACCTTTCCTGAGCTCAAAACTGCTTTTGGGGTTGAGCTGCGACTTACAGTTTTCGAGAAAATGGGATTTTTGTAACGCTCTTCGAGGCAGTCAGAAATTGCAATGCAACCCCTGTAAAAATTTGTGATTTTTTTTTTATCCCCGATTTGAAAATTGTTTATGTAGAATTAAGCTCGCACCTTTCCTAAGTTCAAATCTGCTTTTAGGGTTGAGCTACGACTTATAGTCTTCGAGAAAATGGGATTTTTGTTACGCTCTTGGAGACAGTCAGAAATTCCAATGCAACCCCTGTAAAAATTTGAAATTTTTTTTTTCATCCCCGATTTGAAAATTGTTTATGTAGAATTAAGTTCGCATCTTTCCTGAGTTCAAATCTGCTTTTGCGGTTGAGCTGCGACTTATAGTTTTCGAGAAAATGGGATTTTTGTAACGCTCTTCGAGGCAGTCAGAAATTCCAATGCAACCCCTGTAAAAATTTGAAATTTTTTTTTTCATCTCCGATTTGAAAATTGTTTATGTAGAATTAAGCTCGCACCTTTCCTGAGTTCAAATCTGCTTTTGGGGTTGAGCTGCGACTTATAGTTTCGAGAAAATGGGATTTTTGTAACGCTCTTCGAGGCAGTCAGAAATTCCAATGCAACCCCTGTAAAAATTTTAAATTTTTTTTTTCATCCCCGATTTGAAAATTGTTTATGTAGTATTAAGCTCGCACCTTTCCTGCTTTTGGGGTTGAGCTGCGACTTATAGTTTTCGAGAAAATGGGATTTTTGTAACGCTCTTCGAGGCAGTCAGAAATTCCAATGCAACCCCTGTAAAAATTTGAAAATTTTTTTTTCATCCCCGATTTGAAAATTGTTTATGTAGTATTAAGCTCGCACCTTTCCTGAGTTCAAATCTGCTTTTGGGGTTGAGCTGCGACTTACAGATTTCGAGAAAATGGGATTTTTGTAACGCTCTTCGAGGCAGTCAGAAATTCCAATACAACCCCTGTAAAAATTTGAAAATTTTTTCTTCATCATCGATTTGAAAATTGTTTATGTAGAATTAAGCTCGCACCTTTGCTGAGTTCAAATCTGCTTTTGGGGTTGAGCTGCGACTTATAGTTTTCGAGAAAATGGGATTTTTGTAACGCTCTTCGAGGCAGTCAGAAATTCCAATGCAACCCCTGTAAAAATTTGAAATTTTTTTTTTCATCTCCGATTTGAAAATTGTTTATGTAGAATTAAGCTCGCACCTTTCCTGAGTTCAAATCTGCTTTTGGGGTTGAGCTGTGACTTAAAGTTTTCGAGAAAATGGGATTTTTGTAACGGTCTTCGAGGCAGTCAGAAATTCCAATGCAACCCCTGTAAAAATTTGAAATTTTTTTTTTCATCCCCGACTTGAAAATTGTTTATGTAGAATTAAGCTCGCACCTTTGCTGAGTTCAAATCTGCTTTTGGGGTTGAGCTGCGACTTATAGTTTTCCAGAAAATGGAATTTTTGTAACGCTCTTCGAGGCAGTCAGAAATTCCAATGCAAACCCTGTAAAAATTTGAAAATTTTTTTTTCATCCCCGATTTGAAAATTGTTTATGTAGTATTAAGCTCGCACCTTTCCTGAGCTCAAAACTGCTTTTGGGGTTGAGCTGCGACTTACAGTTTTCGAGAAAATGGGATTTTTGTAACGCTCTTCGAGGCAGTCAGAAATTGCAATGCAACCCCTGTAAAAATTTGTGATTTTTTTTTTATCCCCGATTTGAAAATTGTTTATGTAGAATTAAGCTCGCACCTTTCCTAAGTTCAAATCTGCTTTTAGGGTTGAGCTACGACTTATAGTCTTCGAGAAAATGGGATTTTTGTTACGCTCTTGGAGGCAGTCAGAAATTCCAATGCAACCCCTGTATAAATTTTAAATTTTTTTTCATCCCCGATTTGAAAATTGTTTATGTAGAATTAAGCTCGCACCTTTCCTGAGTTCAAATCTGCTTTTGCGGTTGAGCTGCGACTTATAGTTTTCGAGAAAATGGGATTTTTGTAACGCTCTTCGAGGCAGTCAGAAATTCCAATGCAACCCCTGTAAAAATTTGAAATTTTTTTTTATCCCGATTTAAAAATTGTTTATGTAGAATTAAGCTCGCACCTTTCCTGAGTTCAAATATGCTTTTGGGGTTGAGCTGCGACTTATAGTTTTCGAGAAAATGGGATTTTTGTAACGGTCTTCGAGGCAGTCAGAAATTCCAATGCAACCCCTGTAAAAATTTGAAATTTTTTTTTTCATCCCCGACTTGAAAATTGTTTATGTAGAATTAAGCTCGCACCTTTGCTGAGTTCAAATCTGCTTTTGGGGTTGAGCTGCGACTTATAGTTTTCCAGAAAATGGAATTTTTGTAACGCTCTTCGAGGCAGTCAGAAATTCCAATGCAACCCCTGTAAAAATTTAAAATTTTTTTTTTCATCCCCGATTTGAAAATTGTTTATGTAGTATTAAGCTCGCACCTTTCCTGCTTTTGGGGTTGAGCTGCGACTTATAGTTTTCGAGAAAATGGGATTTTTGTAACGCTCTTCGAGGCAGTCAGAAATTCCAATGCAACCCCTGTAAAAATTTGAAAATTTTTTTTTTCATCCCCGATTTGAAAATTGTTTATGTAGTATTAAGCTCGCACCTTTCCTGAGTTCAAATCTGCTTTTGGGGTTGAGCTGCGACTTACAGATTTCGAGAAAATGGGATTTTTGTAACGCTCTTCGAGGCAGTCAGAAATTCCAATACAACCCCCGTAAAAATTTGAAAATTTTTTCTTCATCATCGATTTGAAAATTGTTTATGTAGAATTAAGCTCGCACCTTTCCTGAGTTCAAATCTGCTTTTGGGGTTGAGCTGCGACTTATAGTTTTCGAGAAAATGGGATTTTTGTAACGCTCTTCGAGGCAGTCAGAAATTCCAATGCAACCCCTGTAAAAATTTGAAATTTTTTTTTTCATCTCCGATTTGAAAATTGTTTATGTAGAATTAAGCTCGCACCTTTCCTGAGTTCAAATCTGCTTTTGGGGTTGAGCTGTGACTTAAAGTTTTCGAGAAAATGGAATTTTTGTAACGGTCTTCGAGGCAGTCAGAAATTCCAATGCAACCCCTGTAAAAATTTGAAATTTTTTTTTTCATCCCCGACTTGAAAATTGTTTATGTAGAATTAAGCTCGCACCTTTGCTGAGTTCAAATCTGCTTTTGGGGTTGAGCTGCGACTTATAGTTTTCCAGAAAATGGAATTTTTGTAACGCTCTTCGAGGCAGTCAGAAATTCCAATGCAACCCCTGTAAAAATTTGAAAATTTTTTTTTTCATCCCCGATTTGAAAATTGTTTATGTAGTATTAAGCTCGCACCTTTCCTGACCTCAAATCTGCTTTTGGGGTTGAGCTGCGACTTACAGTTTTCGAGAAAATGGGATTTTTGTAACGCTCTTCGAGGCAGTCAGAAATTGCAATGCAACCCCTGTAAAAATTTGTGATTTTTTTTTATCCCCGATTTGAAAATTGTTTATGTAGAATTAAGCTCGCACCTTTCCTAAGTTCAAATCTGCTTTTAGGGTTGAGCTACGACTTATAGTCTTCGAGAAAATGGGATTTTTGTTACGCTCTTGGAGGCAGTCAGAAATTCCAATGCAACCCCTGTAAAAATTTTAATTTTTTTTTTCATCCCCGATTTGAAAATTGTTTATGTAGAATTAAGCTCGCACCTTTCCTGAGTTCAAATCTGCTTTTGCGGTTGAGCTGCGACTTATAGTTTTCGAGAAAATGGGATTTTTGTAACGCTCTTCGAGGCAGTCAGAAATTCCAATGCAACCCCTGTAAAAATTTGAAATTTTTTTTTATCCCGATTTAAAAATTGTTTATGTAGAATTAAGCTCGCACCTTTCCTGAGTTCAAATCTGCTTTTGGGGTTGAGCTGCGACTTATAGTTTTCGAGAAAATGGGATTTTTGTAACGCTCTTCGAGGCAGTCAGAAATTCCAATGCAACCCCTGTAAAAATTTGAAATTTTTTTTTTCATCTCCGATTTGAAAATTGTTTATGTAGAATTAAGCTCGCACCTTTCCTGAGTTCAAATCTGCTTTTGGGGTTGAGCTGTGACTTAAAGTTTTAGAGAAAATGGGATTTTTGTAACGGTCTTCGAGGCAGTCAGAAATTCCAATGCAACCCCTGTAAAAATTTGAAATTTTTTTTTTCATCTCCGATTTGAAAATTGTTTATGTAGAATTAAGCTCGCACCTTTGCTGAGTTCAAATCTGCTTTTGGGGCTGAGCTGCGACTTATAGTTTTCCAGAAAATGGAATTTTTGTAACGCTCTTCGAGGCAGTCAGAAATTCCAATGCAACCCCTGTAAAAATTTGAAATTTTTTTTTTCATCTCCGATTTGAAAATTGTTTATGTAGAATTAAGCTCGCACCTTTCCTGAGTTCAAATCTGCTTTTGGGGTTGAGCTGTGACTTAAAGTTTTCGAGAAAATGGAATTTTTGTAACGGTCTTCGAGGCAGTCAGAAATTCCAATGCAACCCCTGTAAAAATTTGAAATTTTTTTTTTCATCCCCGACTTGAAAATTGTTTATGTAGAATTAAGCTCGCACCTTTGCTGAGTTCAAATCTGCTTTTGGGGTTGAGCTGCGACTTATAGTTTTCCAGAAAATGGAATTTTTGTAACGCTCTTCGAGGCAGTCAGAAATTCCAATGCAACCCCTGTAAAAATTTGAAAATTTTTTTTTTCATCCCCGATTTGAAAATTGTTTATGTAGAATTAAGCTCGCACCTTTCCTAAGTTCAAATCTGCTTTTAGGGTTGAGCTACGACTTATAGTCTTCGAGAAAATGGGATTTTTGTTACGCTCTTGGAGGCAGTCAGAAATTCCAATGCAACCCCTGTAAAAATTTTAATTTTTTTTTTCATCCCCGATTTGAAAATTGTTTATGTAGAATTAAGCTCGCACCTTTCCTGAGTTCAAATCTGCTTTTGCGGTTGAGCTGCGACTTATAGTTTTCGAGAAAATGGGATTTTTGTAACGCTCTTCGAGGCAGTCAGAAATTCCAATGCAACCCCTGTAAAAATTTGAAATTTTTTTTTATCCCGATTTAAAAATTGTTTATGTAGAATTAAGCTCGCACCTTTCCTGAGTTCAAATCTGCTTTTGGGGTTGAGCTGCGACTTATAGTTTTCGAGAAAATGGGATTTTTGTAACGGTCTTCGAGGCAGTCAGAAATTCCAATGCAACCCCTGCAAAAATTTGGAAATTTTTTTTTCATCCCCGATTTGAAAATTGTTTATGTAGAATTAAGCTCGCACCTTTCCTGAATTCAAATCTGCTTTTGGGGTTGTGCTGCGACTTAAAGTTTTCGAAAAATGGGATTTTTGTAACGCTCTTCGAGCTAGTCAAGAATTCCAATGCAAACCCTGCAAAAATTTGAATTTTTTTTTTTTATTCCCGGTTTGAAAATTGTTTATGTAGAATTAAGCTCGCACCTTTGCTGAGTTCAAATCTGCTTTTGGGGTTGAGCTGCGACTTATAGTTTTCGAGAAAATGGGATATTTGTAACGCTCTTCGAGCTAGTCAGAAATTCCAATGCAACCCCTGTAAATATTTGAAAATTTTTTTTTCATCCCCGATTTGAAAATTGTTTATGTAGTATTAAGCTCGCACCTTTCCTGAGTTCAAATCTGCTTTTGCGGTTGAGCTGCGACTTATAGTTTTCGAGAAAATGAGATTTTTGTAACGCTCTTCGAGGCAGTCGGAAATTCCAATGCAACCCCTGTAAAAATTTGAAATTTTTTTTTATCCCGATTTAAAAATTGTTTATGTAGAATTAAGCTCGCACCTTTCCTGAGTTCAAATCTGCTTTTGGGGTTGAGCTGCGACTTATAGTTTTCGAGAAAATGGGATTTTTGTAACGCTCTTCGAGGCAGTCAGAAATTCCAATGCAACCCCTGCAAAAATTTGGAAATTTTTTTTTCATCCTCGTTTTGAAAATTGTTTATGTAGAATTAAGCTCGCACCTTTCCTGAGTTCAAATCTGCTTTTGCGGTTGAGCTGCGACTTATAGTTTTCGAGAAAATGGGATTTTTGTAACGCTCTTCGAGCTAGTCAGAAATTCCAATGCAACCCCTGTAAAAATTTGAAATTTTTTTTTCATCTCCGATTTGAAAATTGTTTATGTAGAATTAACCTCGCACCTTTGCTGAGTTCAAATCTGCTTTTGCGGTTGAGCTGCGACTTATAGTTTTCCAGAAAATGGAATTTTTGTAACGCTCTTCGAGGCAGTCAGAAATTCCAATGCAACCCCTGTAAAAATTTGAAATTTTTTTTTTTCATCCCCGATTTGAAAATTGTTTATGTAGTATTAAGCTCGCACCTTTCCTGAGCCCAAATCTGCTTTTGGGGTTGAGCTGCGACTTACAGTTTTCGAGAAAATGGGATTTTTGTAACGCTCTTCGAGGCAGTCAGAAATTGCAATGCAACCCCTGTAAAAATTTGTGATTTTTTTTTTTATTCCCGATTTGAAAATTGTTTATGTAGAATTAAGCTCGCACCTTTGCTGAGTTCAAATCTGCTTTTGGGGTTGAGCTGCGACTTATAGTTTTCGAGAAAATGGAATTTTTGTAACGCTCTTCGAGCTAGTCAGAAATTCCAATGCAACCCCTGTAAAAATTTGAAAATTTTGTTTTCATCCCCGATTTGAAAATTGTTTATGTAGAATTAAGCTCGCACCTTTCTGAGTTCAAATCTGCTTTTGGGGTTGAGCTGCGACTTGTAGTTCTCGAGAAAATGGGATTTTTGTAACGCTCTACGAGCTAGTCAGAAATTAAAATGCAGCACCTGCAAAAATTTGAAAATTTTTTTTTATCCCCGATTTGAAAGTTGCTTATGTAGAATTAAGCTCGCACCTTTCCTGAGTTCAAATCTGCTTTTGGAGTTGAGCTACGACTTATAGTTTTCGAGAAAATGGGATTTTTGTAACGCTCTCGAGGCAGTCAGAAATTCCAATGCAACCCCTGTAAAAATTTGAAATTTTTTTTTTTATCCCCGACTTGAAAATTGTTTATGTAGAATTAAGCTCGCACCTTTGCTGAGTTCAAATCTGCTTTTGGGGTTGAGCTGCGACTTATAGTTTTCCAGAAAATGGAATTTTTGTAACGCTCTTCGAGGCAGTCAGAAATTCCAATGCAACCCCTGTATAAATTTGAAATTTTTTTTTATCCCCGATTTGAAAGTTGCTTATGTAGAATTAAGCTCGCACCTTTCCTGAGTTCAAATCTGCTTTTGGGGTTGAGCTGCGACTTACAGATTTCGAGAAAATGGGATTTTTGTAACGCTCTTCGAGGCAGTCAGAAATTCCAATGCAACCCCTGTAAAAATTTGAAAATTTTTTCTTCATCATCGATTTGAAAATTGTTTATGTAGAATTAAGCTCGCACCTTTCCTGAGTTCAAATCTGCTTTTGGGGTTGAGCTGCGACTTATAGTTTTCGAGAAAATGGGATTTTTGTAACGCTCTTCGAGGCAGTCAGAAATTCCAATGCAACCCCTGTAAAAATTTGAAATTTTTTTTTTCATTTCCGATTTGAAAATTGTTTATGTAGAATTAAGCTCGCACCTTTCCTGAGTTCAAATCTGCTTTTGGGGTTGAGCTGCGACTTAAAGTTTTCGAGAAAATGGGATTTTTGTAACGGTCTTCGAGGCAGTCAGAAATTCCAATGCAACCCCTGTAAAAATTTGAAATTTTTTTTTTCATCTCCGATTTGAAAATTGTTTATGTAGAATTAAGCTCGCACCTTTCCTGAGTTCAAATATGCTTTTGGGGTTGAGCTGCGACTTATAGTTTTCGAGAAAATGGGATTTTTGTAACGGTCTTCGAGGCAGTCAGAAATTCCAATGCAACCCCTGTAAAAATTTGAAATTTTTTTTTTCATCCCCGACTTGAAAATTGTTTATGTAGAATTAAGCTCGCACCTTTGCTGAGTTCAAATCTGCTTTTGGGGTTGAGCTGCGACTTATAGTTTTCCAGAAAATGGAATTTTTGTAACGCTCTTCGAGGCAGTCAGAAATTCCAATGCAACCCCTGTAAAAATTTAAAATTTTTTTTTTCATCCCCGATTTGAAAATTGTTTATGTAGTATTAAGCTCGACCCTTTCCTGCTTTTGGGGTTGAGCTGCGACTTGTAGTTCTCGAGAAAATGGGATTTTTGTAACGCTCTACGAGCTAGTCAGAAATTAAAATGCAGCACCTGCAAAAATTTGAAAATTTTTTTTTATCCCCGATTTGAAAGTTGCTTATGTAGAATTAAGCTCGCACCTTTCCTGAGTTCAAATCTGCTTTTGGAGTTGAGCTACGACTTATAGTTTTCGAGAAAATGGGATTTTTGTAACGCTCTCGAGGCAGTCAGAAATTCCAATGCAACCCCTGTAAAAATTTGAAATTTTTTTTTTTATCCCCGACTTGAAAATTGTTTATGTAGAATTAAGCTCGCACCTTTGCTGAGTTCAAATCTGCTTTTGGGGTTGAGCTGCGACTTATAGTTTTCCAGAAAATGGAATTTTTGTAACGCTCTTCGAGGCAGTCAGAAATTCCAATGCAACCCCTGTATAAATTTGAAATTTTTTTTTCATCCCCGATTTGAAAATTGTTTATGTAGTATTAAGCTCGCACCTTTCCTGAGTTCAAATCTGCTTTTGGGGTTGAGCTGCGACTTACAGATTTCGAGAAAATGGGATTTTTGTAACGCTCTTCGAGGCAGTCAGAAATTCCAATGCAACCCCTGTAAAAATTTGAAAATTTTTTCTTCATCATCGATTTGAAAATTGTTTATGTAGAATTAAGCTCGCACCTTTCCTGAGTTCAAATCTGCTTTTGGGGTTGAGCTGCGACTTATAGTTTTCGAGAAAATGGGATTTTTGTAACGCTCTTTGAGGCAGTCAGAAATTCCAATGCAACCCCTGTAAAAATTTGAAATTTTTTTTTTCATTTCCGATTTGAAAATTGTTTATGTAGAATTAAGCTCGCACCTTTCCTGAGTTCAAATCTGCTTTTGGGGTTGAGCTGTGACTTAAAGTTTTCGAGAAAATGGGATTTTTGTAACGGTCTTCGAGGCAGTCAGAAATTCCAATGCAACCCCTGTAAAAATTTGAAAATTTTTTCTTCATCATCGATTTGAAAATTGTTTATGTAGAATTAAGCTCGCACCTTTCCTGAGTTCAAATCTGCTTTTGGGGTTGAGCTGCGACTTATAGTTTTCCAGAAAATGGAATTTTTGTAACGCTCTTCGAGGCAGTCAGAAATTCCAATGCAACCCCTGTAAAAATTTAAAATTTTTTTTTTCATCCCCGATTTGAAAATTGTTTATGTAGTATTAAGCTCGACCCTTTCCTGCTTTTGGGGTTGAGCTGCGACTTATAGTTTTCGAGAAAATGGGATTTTTGTAACGCTCTTCGAGGCAGTCAGAAATTCCAATGCAACCCCTGTAAAAATTTGAAAATTTTTTTTTCATCCCCGATTTGAAAATTGTTTATGTAGTATTAAGCTCGCACCTTTCCTGAGTTCAAATCTGCTTTTGGGGTTGAGCTGCGACTTATAGTTTTCGAGAAAATGGGATTTTTGTAACGCTCTTCGAGGCAGTCAGAAATTCCAATGCAACCCCTGTAAAAATGTGAAATTTTTTTTTTCATCTCCGATTTGAAAATTGTTTATGTAGAATTAAGCTCGCACCTTTCCTGAGTTCAAATCTGCTTTTGGGGTTGAGCTGTGACTTAAAGTTTTCGAGAAAATGGAATTTTTGTAACGCTCTTCGAGGCAGTCAGAAATTCCAATGCAACCCCTGTAAAAATTTGTGATTTTTTTTTTATCCCCGATTTGAAAATTGTTTATGTAGAATTAAGCTCGCACCTTTCCTAAGTTCAAATCTGCTTTTAGGGTTGAGCTACGACTTATAGTCTTCGAGAAAATGGGATTTTTGTTACGCTCTTGGAGGCAGTCAGAAATTCCAATGCAACCCCTGTAAAAATTTTAATTTTTTTTTTTCATCCCTGATTTGAAAATTGTTTATGTAGAATTAAGCTCGCACCTTTCCTGAGTTCAAATCTGCTTTTGCGGTTGAGCTGCGACTTATAGTTTTCGAGAAAATGGGATTTTTGTAACGCTCTTCGAGGCAGTCAGAAATTCCAATGCAACCCCTGTAAAAATTTGAAATTTTTTTTTATCCCGATTTAAAAATTGTTTATGTAGAATTAAGCTCGCACCTTTCCTGAGTTCAAATCTGCTTTTGGGGTTGAGCTGCGACTTATAGTTTTCGAGAAAATGGGATTTTTGTAACGGTCTTCGAGCAAGTCAGAAATTCCAATGCAACCCCTGCAAAAATTTGGAAATTTTTTTTTCATCCCCGATTTGAAAATTGTTTATGTAGAATTAAGCTCGCACCTTTCCTGAATTCAAATCTGCTTTTGGGGTTGTGCTGCGACTTAAAGTTTTCGAAAAATGGGATTTTTGTAACGCTCTTCGAGCTAGTCAAGAATTCCAATGCAAACCCTGCAAAAATTTGAATTTTTTTTTTTTATTCCCGGTTTGAAAATTGTTTATGTAGAATTAAGCTCGCACCTTTGCTGAGTTCAAATCTGCTTTTGGGGTTGAGCTGCGACTTATAGTTTTCGAGAAAATGGGATTTTTGTAACGCTCTTCGAGCTAGTCAGAAATTCCAATGCAACCCCTGTAAAAATTTGAAATTTTTTTTTTCATCTCCGATTTGATAATTGTTTATGTAGAATTAAGCTCGCACCTTTCCTGAGTTCAAATCTGCTTTTGGGGTTGAGCTGTGACTTAAAGTTTTCGAGAAAATGGGATTTTTGTAACGGTCTTCGAGGCAGTCAGAAATTCCAATGCAACCCCTGTAAAAATTTGAAAATTTTTTTTTTCATCCCCGATTTGAAAATTGTTTATGTAGAATTAAGCTCGCACCTTTGCTGAGTTCAAATCTGCTTTTGGGGTTGAGCTGCGACTTATAGTTTTCGAGAAAATGGAATTTTTGTAACGCTCTTCGAGCTAGTCAGAAATTCCAATGCAACCCCTGTAAAAATTTGAAAATTTTGTTTTCATCCCCGATTTGAAAATTGTTTATGCAGAATTAAGCTCGCACCTTTCTGAGTTCAAATCTGCTTTTGGGGTTGAGCTGCGACTTGTAGTTCTCGAGAAAATGGGATTTTTGTAACGCTCTTCGAGGCAGTCAGAAATTCCAATGCAACCCCTGTAAAAATTTGAAATTTTTTTCTTCATCATCGATTTGAAAATTGTTTATGTAGAATTAAGCTCGCACCTTTCCTGAGTTCAAATCTGCCTTTGGGGTTGAGCTGCGACTTATCGTTTTCGAGAAAATGGGATTTTTGTAACGCTCTTCGAGGCAGTCAGAAATTCCAATGCAACCCCTGTAAAAATTTGTGATTTTTTTTTTATCCCCGATTTGAAAATTGTTTATGTAGAATTAAGCTCGCACCTTTCCTAAGTTCAAATCTGCTTTTAGGGTTGAGCTACGACTTATAGTCTTCGAGAAAATGGGATTTTTGTTACGCTCTTGGAGGCAGTCAGAAATTCCAATGCAACCCCTGTACAAATTTTAAATTTTTTTTTTCATCCCCGATTTGAAAATTGTTTATGTAGAATTAAGCTCGCACCTTTCCTGAGTTCAAATCTGCTTTTGGGGTTGAGCTGCGACTTATTGTTTTCGAGAAAATGGGATTTTTGTAACGCTCTTCGAGGCAGTCAGAAATTCTAATGCAACCCCTGTAAAAATTTGAAATTTTTTTTTTCATCTCCGATTTGATAATTGTTTATGTAGAATTAAGCTCGCACCTTTGCTGAGTTCAAATCTGCTTTTGGGGTTGAGCTGCGACTTATAGTTTTCGAGAAAATGGGATTTTTGTAACGCTCTTCGAGCTAGTCAGAAATTCCAATGCAACCCCTGTAAAAATTTGAAATTTTTTTTTTCATCTCCGATTTGATAATTGTTTATGTAGAATTAAGCTCGCACCTTTCCTGAGTTCAAATCTGCTTTTGGGGTTGAGCTGTGACTTAAAGTTTTCGAGAAAATGGGATTTTTGTAACGGTCTTCGAGGCAGTCAGAAATTCCAATGCAACCCCTGTAAAAATTTGAAAATTTTTTTTTTCATCCCCGATTTGAAAATTGTTTATGTAGAATTAAGCTCGCACCTTTGCTGAGTTCAAATCTGCTTTTGGGGTTGAGCTGCGACTTATAGTTTTCGAGAAAATGGAATTTTTGTAACGCTCTTCGAGCTAGTCAGAAATTCCAATGCAACCCCTGTAAAAATTTGAAAATTTTGTTTTCATCCCCGATTTGAAAATTGTTTATGCAGAATTAAGCTCGCACCTTTCTGAGTTCAAATCTGCTTTTGGGGTTGAGCTGCGACTTGTAGTTCTCGAGAAAATGGGATTTTTGTAACGCTCTTCGAGGCAGTCAGAAATTCCAATGCAACCCCTGTAAAAATTTGAAATTTTTTTCTTCATCATCGATTTGAAAATTGTTTATGTAGAATTAAGCTCGCACCTTTCCTGAGTTCAAATCTGCCTTTGGGGTTGAGCTGCGACTTATCGTTTTCGAGAAAATGGGATTTTTGTAACGCTCTTCGAGGCAGTCAGAAATTCCAATGCAACCCCTGTAAAAATTTGTGATTTTTTTTTTATCCCCGATTTGAAAATTGTTTATGTAGAATTAAGCTCGCACCTTTCCTAAGTTCAAATCTGCTTTTAGGGTTGAGCTACGACTTATAGTCTTCGAGAAAATGGGATTTTTGTTACGCTCTTGGAGGCAGTCAGAAATTCCAATGCAACCCCTGTACAAATTTTAAATTTTTTTTTTCATCCCCGATTTGAAAATTGTTTATGTAGAATTAAGCTCGCACCTTTCCTGAGTTCAAATCTGCTTTTGGGGTTGAGCTGCGACTTATAGTTTTCGAGAAAATGGGATTTTTGTAACGCTCTTCGAGGCAGTCAGAAATTCCAATGCAACCCCTGTAAAAATTTGAAATTTTTTTTTTCATCTCCGATTTGATAATTGTTTATGTAGAATTAAGCTCGCACCTTTCCTGAGTTCAAATCTGCTTTTGGGGTTGAGCTGTGACTTAAAGTTTTCGAGAAAATGGGATTTTTGTAACGGTCTTCGAGGCAGTCAGAAATTCCAATGCAACCCCTGTAAAAATTTGAAAATTTTTTTTTTCATCCCCGATTTGAAAATTGTTTATGTAGAATTAAGCTCGCACCTTTGCTGAGTTCAAATCTGCTTTTGGGGTTGAGCTGCGACTTATAGTTTTCGAGAAAATGGAATTTTTGTAACGCTCTTCGAGCTAGTCAGAAATTCCAATGCAACCCCTGTAAAAATTTGAAAATTTTGTTTTCATCCCCGATTTGAAAATTGTTTATGCAGAATTAAGCTCGCGCCTTTCTGAGTTCAAATCTGCTTTTGGGGTTGAGCTGCGACTTGTAGTTCTCGAGAAAATGGGATTTTTGTAACGCTCTTCGAGGCAGTCAGAAATTCCAATGCAACCCCTGTAAAAATTTGAAATTTTTTTCTTCATCATCGATTTGAAAATTGTTTATGTAGAATTAAGCTCGCACCTTTCCTGAGTTCAAATCTGCCTTTGGGGTTGAGCTGCGACTTATCGTTTTCGAGAAAATGGGATTTTTGTAACGCTCTTCGAGGCAGTCAGAAATTCCAATGCAACCCCTGTAAAAATTTGTGATTTTTTTTTTATCCCCGATTTGAAAATTGTTTATGAAGAATTAAGCTCGCACCTTTCCTAAGTTCAAATCTGCTTTTAGGGTTGAGCTACGACTTATAGTCTTCGAGAAAATGGGATTTTTGTTACGCTCTTGGAGGCAGTCAGAAATTCCAATGCAACCCCTGTACAAATTTTAAATTTTTTTTTTCATCCCCGATTTGAAAATTGTTTATGTAGAATTAAGCTCGCACCTTTCCTGAGTTCAAATCTGCTTTTGCGGTTGAGCTGCGACTTATAGTTTTCGAGAAAATGGGATTTTTGTAACGCTCTTCGAGGCAGTCAGAAATTCCAATGCAACCCCTGTAAAAATTTGAAATTTTTTTTTATCCCGATTTAAAAATTGTTTATGTAGAATTAAGCTCGCACCTTTCCTGAGTTCAAATCTGCTTTTGGGGTTGAGCTGCGACTTAAAGTTTTCGAAAAATGGGATTTTTGTAACGCTCTTCGAGCTAGTCAAGAATTCCAATGCAAACCCTGCAAAAATTTGAATTTTTTTTTTGTATTCCCGGTTTGAAAATTGTTTATGTAGAATTAAGCTCGCACCTTTGCTGAGTTCAAATCTGCTTTTGGGGTTGAGCTGCGACTTATAGTTTTCGAGAAAATGGGATTTTTGTAACGCTCTTCGAGCTAGTCAGAAATTCCAATGCAACCCCTGTATATATTTGAAAATTTTTTTTCATCATCGATTTGAAAGTTGTTTATGTAGAATTAAGCTCGCACTTTTCCTGAGTTCAAATCTGATTTTGGAGTTGAGCTGCGACTCATAGTTTTCGAGAAAATGGGATTTTTGTAAAGCTCTTCGAGCTAGTCAGGAATTCCAATGCAAACCCTGCAAAAATTTGAAATTTTTTTTTCATTCCGGTTTAAAAATTGTTTATGTAGAATTAAGCTCGCACCTTTCCTCAGTTCAAATCTGCTTTTGGGGTTGAGCTGCGACTTATAGTTTTCGAGAAAATGGGATTTTTGTAACGCTCTACGAGCTAGTCAGAAATTAAAATGCAGCACCTGCAAAAATTTGAAAATTTTTTTTTATCCCCGATTTGAAAGTTGTTTATGTAGAATTAAGCTCGCACCTTTCCTGAGTTCAAATCTGCTTTTGGGGTTGAGCTGCGACTTATCGTTTTCGAGAAAATGGGATTTTTGTAACGCTCTTCGAGGCAGTCAGAAATTCCAATGCAACCCCTGTAAAAATTTGAAAATTTTTTTTTTCATCCCCGATTTGAAAATTGTTTATGTAGTATTAAGCTCGCACCTTTCCTGAGCTCAAATCTGCTTTTGGGGTTGAGCTGCGACTTACAGTTTTCGAGAAAATGGGATTTTTGTAACGATCTTCGAGGCAGTCAGAAATTGCAATGCAACCCCTGTAAAAATTTGTGATTTTTTTTTTTATTCCCGATTTGAAAATTGTTTATGTAGAATTAAGCTCGCACCTTTGCTGAGTTCAAATCTGCTTTTGGGGTTGAGCTGCGACTTATAGTTTTCGAGAAAATGGAATTTTTGTAACGCTCTTCGAGCTAGTCAGAAATTCCAATGCAACCCCTGTAAAAATTTGAAAATTTTGTTTTCATCCCCGATTTGAAAATTGTTTATGCAGAATTAAGCTCGCACCTTTGCTGAGTTCAAATCTGCTTTTGGGGTTGAGCTGCGACTTATAGTTTTCCAGAAAATGGAATTTTTGTAACGCTCTTCGAGGCAGTCAGAAATTCCAATGCAACCCCTGTAAAAATTAAAAATTTTTTTTTTCATCCCCGATTTGAAAATTGTTTATGTAGTATTAAGCTCGCAACTTTCCTGCTTTTGGGGTTGAGCTGCGACTTAAAGTTTTCGAGAAAATGGGATTTTTGTAACGGTCTTCGAGGCAGTCAGAAATTCCAATGCAACCCCTGTAAAAATTTGAAATTTTTTTTTTCATCCCCGACTTGAAAATTGTTTATGTAGAATTAAGCTCGCACCTTTGCTGAGTTCAAATCTGCTTTTGGGGTTGAGCTGCGACTTATAGTTTTCCAGAAAATGGAATTTTTGTAACGCTCTTCGAGGCAGTCAGAAATTCCAATGCAACCCCTGTAAAAATTTGAAAATTTTTTTTTTCATCCCCGATTTGAAAATTGTTTATGTAGTATTAAGCTCGCACCTTTCCTGAGCTCAAAACTGCTTTTGGGGTTGAGCTGCGACTTACAGTTTTCGAGAAAATGGGATTTTTGTAACGCTCTTCGAGGCAGTCAGAAATTGCAATGCAACCCCTGTAAAAATTTGTGATTTTTTTTTTATCCCCGATTTGAAAATTGTTTATGTAGAATTAAGCTCGCACCTTTCCTAAGTTCAAATCTGCTTTTAGGGTTGAGCTACGACTTATAGTCTTCGAGAAAATGGGATTTTTGTTACGCTCTTGGAGACAGTCAGAAATTCCAATGCAACCCCTGTAAAAATTTGAAATTTTTTTTTTCATCCCCGATTTGAAAATTGTTTATGTAGAATTAAGTTCGCACCTTTCCTGAGTTCAAATCTGCTTTTGGGGTTGAGCTGCGACTTGCAGTTCTCGAGAAAATGGGATTTTTGTAACGCTCTTCAAGGCAGTCAGAAATTCCAATGCAACCCCTGTAAAAATTTGAAATTTTTTTTTATCCCCGATTTGAAAGTTGTTTATGTAGAATTAAGCTCGCACCTTTCCTGAGTTCAAATCTGCTTTTGGGGTTGAGCTGCGACTTATCGTTTTCGAGAAAATGGGATTTTTGTAACGCTCTTCGAGGCAGTCAGAAATTCCAACGCAACCCCTGTAAAAATTTGTGATTTTTTTTTTTATTCCCGATTTGAAAATTGTTTATGTAGAATTAAGCTCGCACCTTTGCTGAGTTCAAATCTGCTTTTGGGGTTGAGCTTCGACTTGTAGTTCTCGAGAAAATGGGATTTTTGTAACGCTCTTCGAGGCAGTCGGAAATTCCAATGCAACCCCTGTAAAAATTTGAAATTTTTTTCTTCATCCCCGATTTGAAAATTGTTTATGTAGAATTAAGCTCGCACCTTTCCTGAGTTCAAATCTGCTTTTGGGGTTGAGCTGCGACTTATCGTTTTCGATAAAATGGGATTTTTGTAACGCTCTTCGAGGCAGTCAGAAATTCCAACGCAACCCCTGTAAAAATTTGTGATTTTTTTTTTTATCCCCGATTTGAAAATTGTTTATGCAGAATTAAGCTCGCACCTTTCCTAAGTTCAAATCTGCTTTTAGGGTTGAGCTGCGACTTATAGTCTTCGAGAAAATGGGATTTTTGTAACGCTCTTGGAGGCAGTCAGAAATTCCAATGCAAACCCTGTAAATATTTGAAAATTTTGTTTTCACCCCGATTTGAAAATTGTTTATGTAGAATTAAGCTCGCACCTTTCTGAGTTCAAATCTGCTTTTGGGGTTGAGCTGCGACTTGTAGTTCTCGAGAAAATGGGATTTTTGTAACGCTCTTCGAGGCAGTCAGAAATTCCAATGCAACCCCTTTAAAAATTTGAAAATTTTGTTTTCATCCCCGATTTGAAAATTGTTTATGTAGAATTAAGCTCGCACCTTTCCTGAGTTCAAATCTGCTTTTGATTGTTGAGCTGCGACTTGTAGTTCTCGAGAAAATGGGATTTTTGCAACGCTCTTCGAGGCAGTAAGAAATTCCAACGCAACCCCTGTAAAAATTTGTGATTTTTTTTTTTATCCCCGATTTGAAAATTGTTTATGCAGAATTAAGCTCGCACCTTTCCTTAGTTCAAATCTGCTTTTAGGGTTGAGCTGCGACTTATAGTCTTCGAGAAAATGGGATTTTTGTAACGCTCTTGGAGGCAGTCAGAAATTCCAATGCAACCCCTTTAAAAATTTGAAAATTTTGTTTTCATCCCCGATTTGAAAATTGTTTATGTAGAATTAAGCTCGCACCTTTCCTGAGTTCAAATCTGCTTTTGATTGTTGAGCTGCGACTTGTAGTTCTCGAGAAAATGGGATTTTTGCAACGCTCTTCGAGGCAGTAAGAAATTCCAACGCAACCCCTGTAAAAATTTGTGATTTTTTTTTTTATCCCCGATTTGAAAATTGTTTATGCAGAATTAAGCTCGCACCTTTCCTAAGTTCAAATCTGCTTTTAGGGTTGAGCTGCGACTTATAGTCTTCGAGAAAATGGGATTTTTGTAACGCTCTTGGAGGCAGTCAGAAATTCCAATGCAAACCCTGTAAATATTTGAAAATTTTGTTTTCACCCCGATTTGAAAATTGTTTATGTAGAATTAAGCTCGCACCTTTCTGAGTTCAAATCTGCTTTTGGGGTTGAGCTGCGACTTGTAGTTCTCGAGAAAATGGGATTTTTGTAACGCTCTTCGAGGCAGTCAGAAATTCCAATGCAACCCCTTTAAAAATTTGAAAATTTTGTTTTCATCCCCGATTTGAAAATTGTTTATGTAGAATTAAGCTCGCACCTTTCCTGAGTTCAAATCTGCTTTTGATTGTTGAGCTGCGACTTGTAGTTCTCGAGAAAATGGGATTTTTGCAACGCTCTTCGAGGCAGTAAGAAATTCCAACGCAACCCCTGTAAAAATTTGTGATTTTTTTTTTTATCCCCGATTTGAAAATTGTTTATGCAGAATTAAGCTCGCACCTTTCCTTAGTTCAAATCTGCTTTTAGGGTTGAGCTGCGACTTATAGTCTTCGAGAAAATGGGATTTTTGTAACGCTCTTGGAGGCAGTCAGAAATTCCAATGCAACCCCTGTAAAAATTTGAAAATTTAGTTTTCATCCCCGATTTGAAAATTGTTTATGTAGAATTAAGCTCGCACCTTTCTTGAGTTCAAATCTGCTTTTGGGGTTGAGCTGCGACTTATCGTTTTCGAGAAAATGGGATTTTTGTAAAGCTCTTCGAGCTAGTCAGAAATTCCAATGCAACCCCAGTAAAAATTTGAAAATTTTTTTTCATCCCCGATTTGAAAGTTGTTTATGTAGAATTAAGCTCGCACCTTTCCTAAGTTCAAATCTGCTTTTAGGGTTGAGCTGCGACTTATAATCTTCGAGAAACGGGGATTTTTGTAACGCTCTTGGAGGCAGTCAGAAATTCCAACGCAACCCCTGTAAAAATTTGTGATTTTTTTTTTATCCCCGATTTGAAAATTGTTTATGCAGAATTAAGCTCGCACCTTTCCTAAGTTCAAATCTGCTTTTAGGGTTGAGCTGCGACTTATAGTCTTCGAGAAAATGGGATTTTTGTAACGCTCTTGGAGGCAGTCAGAAATTCCAATGCAACCCCTGTAAAAATTTGAAATTTTTTTTTTTCATCCCTGATTTGAAAATTGTTTATGTAGAATTAAGCTCGCACCTTTCCTGAGTTCAAATCTGATTTTGGAGTTGAGCTGCGACTCATAGTTTTCGAGAAAATGGGATTTTTGTAACGCTCTACGAGCTAGTCAGAAATTCCAATGCAACCCCTGTAAATATTTGAAAATTTTTTTTCATCATCGATTTGAAAGTTGTTTATGTAGAATTAAGCTCGCACTTTTCCTGAGTTCAAATCTGATTTTGGAGTTGAGCTGCGACTCATAGTTTTCGAGAAAATGGGATTTTTGTAAAGCTCTTCGAGCTAGTCAGGAATTCCAATGCAAACCCTGCAAAAATTTGAAATTTTTTTTTCATTCCGGTTTAAAAATTGTTTATGTAGAATTAAGCTCGCACCTTTCCTGAGTTCAAATCTGCTTTTGGGGTTGAGCTGCGACTTACAGTTTTCGAGAAAATGGGATTTTTGTAACGCTCTACGAGCTAGTCAGAAATTAAAATGCAGCACCTGCAAAAATGTGAAAATTTTTTTTTATCCCCGATTTGAAAGTTGTTTATGTAGAATTAAGCTCGCACCTTTCCTGAGTTCGAATCTGCTTTTGGGGTTGAGCTGCGACTTATAGTTTTCGAGAAAATGGGATTTTTGTAACGCTCTACGAGCTAGTCAGAAATTAAAATGCAGCACCTGCAAAAATTTGAAAATTTTTTTTTTATCCCCGATTTGAAAGTTGTTTATGTAGAATTAAGCTCGCACCTTTCCGGAGTTCAAATCTGCTTTTGCGGTTGAGCTGCGACTTATAGTTTTCGAGAAAATGGGATTTTTGTAACGCTCTTCGAGCAAGTCAGGAATTCCAATGCAAAACCTGTAAAAATTTGAAAATTTTTTTTCATCCCCGATTTGAAAGTTGTTTATGTAGAATTAAGCTCGCACCTTTCCTAAGTTCAAATCTGCTTTTAGATTTGAGTTGCGACTTATAATCTTCGAGAAACTGGGATTTTTGTAACGCTCTTGGAGGCAGTCAGAAATTCCAACGCAACCCCTGTAAAAATTTGTGATTTTTTTTTTATCCCCGATTTGAAAATTGTTTATGCAGAATTAAGCTCGCACCTTTGCTGAGTTCAAATCTGCTTTTGGGGTTGAGCTGCGACTTATAGTTTTCGAGAAAATGGGATTTTTGTAACGCTCTTCGAGCTAGTCAGGAATTCCAACGCAACCCCTGCAAAAATTTGGAAATTTTTTTTTCATCCCCGATTTGAAAATTGTTTATGCAGAATTAAGCTCGCACCTTTCCTAAGTTCAAATCTGCTTTTAGGGTTGAGCTGCGACTTATAGTCTTCGAGAAAATGGGATTTTTGTAACGCTCTTGGAGGCAGTCAGAAATTCCAATGCAACCCCTGTAAAAATTTGAAATTTTTTTTTTTCATCCCTGATTTGAAAATTGTTTATGTAGAATTAAGCTCGCACCTTTCCTGAGTTCAAATCTGATTTTGGAGTTGAGCTGCGACTCATAGTTTTCGAGAAAATGGGATTTTTGTAACGCTCTACGAGCTAGTCAGAAATTCCAATGCAACCCCTGTAAATATTTGAAAATTTTTTTTCATCATCGATTTGAAAGTTGTTTATGTAGAATTAAGCTCGCACTTTTCCTGAGTTCAAATCTGATTTTGGAGTTGAGCTGCGACTCATAGTTTTCGAGAAAATGGGATTTTTGTAAAGCTCTTCGAGCTAGTCAGGAATTCCAATGCAAAACCTGTAAAAATTTGAAAATTTTTTTTCATCCCCGATTTGAAAGTTGTTTATGTAGAATTAAGCTCGCACCTTTCCTAAGTTCAAATCTGCTTTTAGATTTGAGTTGCGACTTATAATCTTCGAGAAACTGGGATTTTTGTAACGCTCTTGGAGGCAGTCAGAAATTCCAACGCAACCCCTGTAAAAATTTGTGATTTTTTTTTTATCCCCGATTTGAAAATTGTTTATGCAGAATTAAGCTCGCACCTTTGCTGAGTTCAAATCTGCTTTTGGGGTTGAGCTGCGACTTATAGTTTTCGAGAAAATGGGATTTTTGTAACGCTCTTCGAGCTAGTCAGAAATTCCAATGCAACCCCTGTAATTATTTGAAAATTTTTTTTCATCATCGATTTGAAAGTTGTTTATGTAGAATTAAGCTCGCACCTTTGCTGAGTTCAAATCTGCTTTTGGGGTTGAGCTGCGACTTATAGTTTTCGAGAAAATGGGATTTTTGTAACGCTCTTCGAGCTAGTCAGAAATTCCAATGCAACCCCTGTAATTATTTGAAAATTTTTTTTCATCATCGATTTGAAAGTTGTTTATGTAGAATTAAGCTCGCACTTTTCCTGAGTTCAAATCTGATTTTGGAGTTGAGCTGCGACTCATAGTTTTCGAGAAAATGGGATTTTTGTAAAGCTCTTCGAGCTAGTCAGGAATTCCAATGCAAACCCTGCAAAAATTTGAAATTTTTTTTTCATTCCGGTTTAAAAATTGTTTATGTAGAATTAAGCTCGCACCTTTCCTCAGTTCAAATCTGCTTTTGGGGTTGAGCTGCGACTTATAGTTTTCGAGAAAATGGGATTTTTGTAACGCTCTACGAGCTAGTCAGAAATTAAAATGCAGCACCTGCAAAAATTTGGAAATTTTTTTTTATCCCCGATTTGAAAGTTGTTTATGTAGAATTAAGCTCGCACCTTTCCTGAGTTCAAATCTGCTTTTGGGGTTGAGCTGCGACTTATCGTTTTCGAGAAAATGGGATTTTTGTAACGCTCTTCGAGGCAGTCAGAAATTCCAACGCAACCCCTGTAAAAATTTGTGATTTTTTTTTTTATTCCCGATTTGAAAATTATTTATGTAGAATTAAGCTCGCACCTTTGCTGAGTTCAAATCTGCTTTTGGGGTTGAGCTTCGACTTGTAGTTCTCGAGAAAATGGGATTTTTGTAACGCTCTTCGAGGCAGTCGGAAATTCCAATGCAACCCCTGTAAAAATTTGAAATTTTTTTCTTCATCCCCGATTTGAAAATTGTTTATGTAGAATTAAGCTCGCACCTTTCCTGAGTTCAAATCTGCTTTTGGGGTTGAGCTGCGACTTATCGTTTTCGATAAAATGGGATTTTTGTAACGCTCTTCGAGGCAGTCAGAAATTCCAACGCAACCCCTGTAAAAATTTGTGATTTTTTTTTTTATCCCCGATTTGAAAATTGTTTATGCAGAATTAAGCTCGCACCTTTCCTAAGTTCAAATCTGCTTTTAGGGTTGAGCTGCGACTTATAGTCTTCGAGAAAATGGGATTTTTGTAACGCTCTTGGAGGCAGTCAGAAATTCCAATGCAAACCCTGTAAATATTTGAAAATTTTGTTTTCATCCCCGATTTGAAAATTGTTTATGTAGAATTAAGCTCGCACCTTTCTGAGTTCAAATCTGCTTTTGGGGTTGAGCTGCGACTTGTAGTTCTCGAGAAAATGGGATTTTTGTAACGCTCTTCGAGGCAGTCAGAAATTCCAACGCAACCCCTGTAAAAATTTGTGATTTTTTTTTTTATCCCCGATTTGAAAATTGTTTATGCAGAATTAAGCTCGCACCTTTCCTAAGTTCAAATCTGCTTTTAGGGTTGAGCTGCGACTTATAGTCTTCGAGAAAATGGGATTTTTGTAACGCTCTTGGAGGCAGTCAGAAATTCCAATGCAACCCCTGTAAAAATTTGAAAATTTTGTTTTCATCCCCGATTTGAAAATTGTTTATGTAGAATTAAGCTCGCACCTTTCTTGAGTTCAAATCTGCTTTTGGGGTTGAGCTGCGACTTATCGTTTTCGAGAAAATGGGATTTTTGTAAAGCTCTTCGAGCTAGTCAGAAATTCCAATGCAACCCCTGTAAAAATTTGAAAATTTTTTTTCATCCCCGATTTGAAAGTTGTTTATGTAGAATTAAGCTCGCACCTTTCCTAAGTTCAAATCTGCTTTTAGGGTTGAGCTGCGACTTATAATCTTCGAGAAACTGGGATTTTTGTAACGCTCTTGGAGGCAGTCAGAAATTCCAACGCAACCCCTGTAAAAATTTGTGATTTTTTTTTTATCCCCGATTTGAAAATTGTTTATGCAGAATTAAGCTCGCACCTTTCCTAAGTTCAAATCTGCTTTTAGGGTTGAGCTGCGACTTATAGTCTTCGAGAAAATGGGATTTTTGTAACGCTCTTGGAGGCAGTCAGAAATTCCAATGCAACCCCTGTAAAAATTTGAAATTTTTTTTTTCATCCCCGATTTGAAAATTGTTTGTGTAGAATTAAGCTCGCACCTTTCCTGAGTTCAAATCTGATTTTGGAGTTGAGCTGCGACTCATAGTTTTCGAGAAAATGGGATTTTTGTAACGCTCTACGAGCTAGTCAGAAATTCCAATGCAACCCCTGTAAATATTTGAAAATTTTTTTTCATCCCCGATTTGAAAGTTGTTTATGTAGAATTAAGCTCGCACCTTTCCTAAGTTCAAATCTGCTTTTAGGGTTGAGCTGCGACTTATAATCTTCGAGAAACTGGGATTTTTGTAACGCTCTTGGAGGCAGTCAGAAATTCCAACGCAACCCCTGTAAAAATTTGTGATTTTTTTTTTATCCCCGATTTGAAAATTGTTTATGCAGAATTAAGCTCGCACCTTTGCTGAGTTCAAATCTGCTTTTGGGGTTGAGCTGCGACTTATAGTTTTCGAGAAAATGGGATTTTTGTAACGCTCTTCGAGGCAGTCAGAAATTCCAATGCAACCCCTGCAAAAATTTGGAAATTTTTTTTTCATCCCCGATTTGAAAATTGTTTATGTAGAATTAAGCTCGCACCTTTCCTGAATTCAAATCTGCTTTTAGGGTTGAGCTGCGACTTATAATCTTCGAGAAACTGGGATTTTTGTAACGCTCTTGGAGGCAGTCAGAAATTCCAACGCAACCCCTGTAAAAATTTGTGATTTTTTTTTTATCCCCGATTTGAAAATTGTTTATGCAGAATTAAGCTCGCACCTTTCCTGAGTTCAAATCTGCTTTTGGGGTTGAGCTGCGACTTACAGTTTTCGAGAAAATGGGATTTTTGTAACGCTCTTCGAGGCAGTCAGAAATTCCAATGCAACCCCTGCAAAAATTTGGAAATTTTTTTTTCATCCCCGATTTGAAAATTGTTTATGTAGAATTAAGCTCGCACCTTTCCGGAGTTCAAATCTGCTTTTGCGGTTGAGCTGCGACTTATAGTTTTCGAGAAAATGGGATTTTTGTAACGCTCTTCGAGCAAGTCAGGAATTCCAATGCAAAACCTGTAAAAATTTGAAAATTTTTTTTCATCCCCGATTTGAAAGTTGTTTATGTAGAATTAAGCTCGCACCTTTCCTAAGTTCAAATCTGCTTTTAGATTTGAGTTGCGACTTATAATCTTCGAGAAACTGGGATTTTTGTAACGCTCTTGGAGGCAGTCAGAAATTCCAACGCAACCCCTGTAAAAATTTGTGATTTTTTTTTTATCCCCGATTTGAAAATTGTTTATGCAGAATTAAGCTCGCACCTTTGCTGAGTTCAAATCTGCTTTTGGGGTTGAGCTGCGACTTATAGTTTTCGAGAAAATGGGATTTTTGTAACGCTCTTCGAGGCAGTCAGAAATTCCAATGCAACCCCTGCAAAAATTTGGAAATTTTTTTTTCATCCCCGATTTGAAAATTGTTTATGTAGAATTAAGCTCGCACCTTTCCTGAATTCAAATCTGCTTTTGGGGTTGTGCTGCGACTTAAAGTTTTCGAAAAATGGGATTTTTGTAACGCTCTTCGAGCTACATAGTCAAGAATTCCAATGCAAAAATTTGAATTTTTTTTTTTTATTCCCGGTTTGAAAATTGTTTATGTAGAATTAAGCTCGCACCTTTGCTGAGTTCAAATCTGCTTTTGGGGTTGAGCTGCGACTTATAGTTTTCGAGAAAATGGGATTTTTGTAACGCTCTTCGAGCTAGTCAGAAATTCCAATGCAACCCCTGTAAATATTTGAAAATTTTTTTTCATCATCGATTTGAAAGTTGTTTATGTAGAATTAAGCTCGCACTTTTCCTGAGTTCAAATCTGATTTTGGAGTTGAGCTGCGACTCATAGTTTTCGAGAAAATGGGATTTTTGTAAAGCTCTTCGAGCTAGTCAGGAATTCCAATGCAAACCCTGCAAAAATTTGAAATTTTTTTTTCATTCCGGTTTAAAAATTGTTTATGTAGAATTAAGCTCGCACCTTTCCTCAGTTCAAATCTGCTTTTGGGGTTGAGCTGCGACTTATAGTTTTCGAGAAAATGGGATTTTTGTAACGCTCTACGAGCTAGTCAGAAATTAAAATGCAGCACCTGCAAAAATTTGGAAATTTTTTTTTATCCCCGATTTGAAAGTTGTTTATGTAGAATTAAGCTCGCACCTTTCCTGAGTTCAAATCTGCTTTTGGGGTTGAGCTGCGACTTATCGTTTTCGAGAAAATGGGATTTTTGTAACGCTCTTCGAGGCAGTCAGAAATTCCAACGCAACCCCTGTAAAAATTTGTGATTTTTTTTTTTATTCCCGATTTGAAAATTATTTATGTAGAATTAAGCTCGCACCTTTGCTGAGTTCAAATCTGCTTTTGGGGTTGAGCTTCGACTTGTAGTTCTCGAGAAAATGGGATTTTTGTAACGCTCTTCGAGGCAGTCGGAAATTCCAATGCAACCCCTGTAAAAATTTGAAATTTTTTTCTTCATCCCCGATTTGAAAATTGTTTATGTAGAATTAAGCTCGCACCTTTCCTGAGTTCAAATCTGCTTTTGGGGTTGAGCTGCGACTTATCGTTTTCGATAAAATGGGATTTTTGTAACGCTCTTCGAGGCAGTCAGAAATTCCAACGCAACCCCTGTAAAAATTTGTGATTTTTTTTTTTATCCCCGATTTGAAAATTGTTTATGCAGAATTAAGCTCGCACCTTTCCTAAGTTCAAATCTGCTTTTAGGGTTGAGCTGCGACTTATAGTCTTCGAGAAAATGAGATTTTTGTAACGCTCTTGGAGGCAGTCAGAAATTCCAATGCAAACCCTGTAAATATTTGAAAATTTTGTTTTCATCCCCGATTTGAAAATTGTTTATGTAGAATTAAGCTCGCACCTTTCTGAGTTCAAATCTGCTTTTGGGGTTGAGCTGCGACTTATCGTTTTCGAGAAAATGGGATTTTTGTAAAGCTCTTCGAGCTAGTCAGAAATTCCAATGCAACCCCTGTAAAAATTTGAAAATTTTTTTTCTTCCCCGATTTGAAAGTTGTTTATGCAGAATTAAGCTCGCACCTTTCCTAAGTTCAAATCTGCTTTTAGGGTTGAGCTGCGACTTATAATCTTCGAGAAACTGGGATTTTTGTAACGCTCTTGGAGGCAGTCAGAAATTCCAACGCAACCCCTGTAAAAATTTGTGATTTTTTTTTTATCCCCGATTTGAAAATTGTTTATGCAGAATTAAGCTCGCACCTTTCCTAAGTTCAAATCTGCTTTTAGGGTTGAGCTGCGACTTATAGTCTTCGAGAAAATGGGATTTTTGTAACGCTCTTGGAGGCAGTCAGAAATTCCAATGCAACCCCTGTAAAAATTTGAAATTTTTTTTTTTCATCCCCGATTTGAAAATTGTTTATGTAGAATTAAGCTCGCACCTTTCCTGAGTTCAAATCTGATTTTGGAGTTGAGCTGCGACTCATAGTTTTCGAGAAAATGGGATTTTTGTAACGCTCTACGAGCTAGTCAGAAATTCCAATGCAACCCCTGTAAATATTTGAAAATTTTTTTTCATCATCGATTTGAAAGTTGTTTATGTAGAATTAAGCTCGCACTTTTCCTGAGTTCAAATCTGATTTTGGAGTTGAGCTGCGACTCATAGTTTTCGAGAAAATGGGATCTTTGTAAAGCTCTTCGAGCTAGTCAGGAATTCCAATGCAAACCCTGCAAAAATTTGAAATTTTTTTTTCATTCCGGTTTAAAAATTGTTTATGTAGAATTAAGCTCGCACCTTTCCTGAGTTCAAATCTGCTTTTGGGGTTGAGCTGCGACTTACAGTTTTCGAGAAAATGGGATTTTTGTAACGCTCTACGAGCTAGTCAGAAATTAAAATGCAGCACCTGCAAAAATGTGAAAATTTTTTTTTATCCCCGATTTGAAAGTTGTTTATGTAGAATTAAGCTCGCACCTTTCCTGAGTTCAAATCTGCTTTTGGGGTTGAGCTGCGACTTATAGTTTTCGAGAAAATGGGATTTTTTTCAGCTAGTCAGAAATTAAAATGCAGCACCTGCAAAAATTTGAAAATTTTTTTTTATCCCCGATTTGAAAGTTGTTTATGTAGAATTAAGCTCGCACCTTTCGTGAGTTCAAATCTGCTTTTGCGGTTGAGCTGCGACTTATAGTTTTCGAGAAAATGGGATTTTTGTAACGCTCTTCGAGCAAGTCAGGAATTCCAATGCAAACCCTGTAAAAATTTGAAAATTTTTTTTTATCCCCGATTTGAAAGTTGTTTATGTAGAATTAAGCTCGCACCTTTCCTAAGTTCAAATCTGCTTTTAGATTTGAGTTGCGACTTATAATCTTCGAGAAACTGGGATTTTTGTAACGCTCTTGGAGGCAGTCAGAAATTCCAACGCAACCCCTGTAAAAATTTGTGATTTTTTTTTATCCCCGATTTGAAAATTGTTTATGCAGAATTAAGCTCGCACCTTTCCTAAGTTCAAATCTGCTTTTAGGGTTGAGCTGCGACTTATAGTCTTCGAGAAAATGGGATTTTTGTAACGCTCTTGGAGGCAGTCAGAAATTCCAATGCAACCCCTGTAAAAATTTGAAATTTTTTTTTTTCATCCCTGATTTGAAAATTGTTTATGTAGAATTAAGCTCGCACCTTTCCTGAGTTCAAATCTGATTTTGGAGTTGAGCTGCGACTCATAGTTTTCGAGAAAATGGGATTTTTGTAACGCTCTACGAGCTAGTCAGAAATTCCAATGCAACCCCTGTAAATATTTGAAAATTTTTTTTCATCATCGATTTGAAAGTTGTTTATGTAGAATTAAGCTCGCACTTTTCCTGAGTTCAAATCTGATTTTGGAGTTGAGCTGCGACTCATAGTTTTCGAGAAAATGGGATTTTTGTAAAGCTCTTCGAGCTAGTCAGGAATTCCAATGCAAACCCTGCAAAAATTTGAAATTTTTTTTTCATTCCGGTTTAAAAATTGTTTATGTAGAATTAAGCTCGCACCTTTCCTGAGTTCAAATCTGCTTTTGGGGTTGAGCTGCGACTTACAGTTTTCGAGAAAATGGGATTTTTGTAACGCTCTACGAGCTAGTCAGAAATTAAAATGCAGCACCTGCAAAAATGTGAAAATTTTTTTTTATCCCCGATTTGAAAGATGTTTATGTAGAATTAAGCTCGCACCTTTCCTGAGTTCGAATCTGCTTTTGGGGTTGAGCTGCGACTTATAGTTTTCGAGAAAATGGGATTTTTGTAACGCTCTACGAGCTAGTCAGAAATTAAAATGCAGCACCTGCAAAAATTTGAAAATTTTTTTTTATCCCCGATTTGAAAGTTGTTTATGTAGAATTAAGCTCGCACCTTTCCGGAGTTCAAATCTGCTTTTGCGGTTGAGCTGCGACTTATAGTTTTCGAGAAAATGGGATTTTTGTAACGCTCTTCGAGCAAGTCAGGAATTCCAATGCAACCCCTGTAAAAATTTGAAATTTTTTTTTTTCATCCCTGATTTGAAAATTGTTTATGTAGAATTAAGCTCGCACCTTTCCTGAGTTCAAATCTGATTTTGGAGTTGAGCTGCGACTCATAGTTTTCGAGAAAATGGGATTTTTGTAACGCTCTACGAGCTAGTCAGAAATTCCAATGCAACCCCTGTAAATATTTGAAAATTTTTTTTCATCATCGATTTGAAAGTTGTTTATGTAGAATTAAGCTCGCACTTTTCCTGAGTTCAAATCTGATTTTGGAGTTGAGCTGCGACTCATAGTTTTCGAGAAAATGGGATTTTTGTAAAGCTCTTCGAGCTAGTCAGGAATTCCAATGCAAACCCTGCAAAAATTTGAAATTTTTTTTTCATTCCGGTTTAAAAATTGTTTATGTAGAATTAAGCTCGCACCTTTCCTGAGTTCAAATCTGCTTTTGGGGTTGAGCTGCGACTTACAGTTTTCGAGAAAATGGGATTTTTGTAACGCTCTACGAGCTAGTCAGAAATTAAAATGCAGCACCTGCAAAAATGTGAAAATTTTTTTTTATCCCCGATTTGAAAGTTGTTTATGTAGAATTAAGCTCGCACCTTTCCTGAGTTCGAATCTGCTTTTGGGGTTGAGCTGCGACTTATAGTTTTCGAGAAAATGGGATTTTTGTAACGCTCTACGAGCTAGTCAGAAATTAAAATGCAGCACCTGCAAAAATTTGAAAATTTTTTTTTATCCCCGATTTGAAAGTTGTTTATGTAGAATTAAGCTCGCATCTTTCCGGAGTTCAAATCTGCTTTTGCGGTTGAGCTGCGACTTATAGTTTTCGAGAAAATGGGATTTTTGTAACGCTCTTCGAGCAAGTCAGGAATTCCAATGCAAACCCTGTAAATATTTGAAAATTTTTTTTCATCCCCGATTTGAAAGTTGTTTATGTAGAATTAAGCTCGCACCTTTCCTAAGTTCAAATCTGCTTTTAGATTTGAGTTGCGACTTATAATCTTCGAGAAACTGGGATTTTTGTAACGCTCTTGGAGGCAGTCAGAAATTCCAACGCAACCCCTGTAAAAATTTGTGATTTTTTTTTTTATCCCCGATTTGAAAATTGTTTATGCAGAATTAAGCTCGCACCTTTGCTGAGTTCAAATCTGCTTTTGGGGTTGAGCTGCGACTTATAGTTTTCGAGAAAATGGGATTTTTGTAACGCTCTTCGAGGCAGTCAGAAATTCCAATGCAACCCCTGCAAAAATTTGGAAATTTTTTTTTCATCCCCGATTTGAAAATTGTTTATGTAGAATTAAGCTCGCACCTTTCCTGAATTCAAATCTGCTTTTGGGGTTGTGCTGCGACTTAAAGTTTTCGAAAAATGGGATTTTTGTAACGCTCTTCGAGCTACATAGTCAAGAATTCCAATGCAAAAATTTGAATTTTTTTTTTTATTCCCGGTTTGAAAATTGTTTATGTAGAATTAAGCTCGCACCTTTGCTGAGTTCAAATCTGCTTTTGGGGTTGAGCTGCGACTTATAGTTTTCGAGAAAATGGGATTTTTGTAACGCTCTACGAGCTAGTCAGAAATTAAAATGCAGCACCTGCAAAAATTTGGAAATTTTTTTTTATCCCCGATTTGAAAGTTGTTTATGTAGAATTAAGCTCGCACCTTTCCTGAGTTCAAATCTGCTTTTGGGGTTGAGCTGCGACTTATCGTTTTCGAGAAAATGGGATTTTTGTAACGCTCTTCGAGGCAGTCAGAAATTCCAACGCAACCCCTGTAAAAATTTGTGATTTTTTTTTTTATTCCCGATTTGAAAATTATTTATGTAGAATTAAGCTCGCACCTTTGCTGAGTTCAAATCTGCTTTTGGGGTTGAGCTGCGACTTGTAGTTCTCGAGAAAATGGGATTTTTGTAACGCTCTTCGAGGCAGTCGGAAATTCCAATGCAACCCCTGTAAAAATTTGAAATTTTTTTCTTCATCCCCGATTTGAAAATTGTTTATGTAGAATTAAGCTCGCACCTTTCCTGAGTTCAAATCTGCTTTTGGGGTTGAGCTGCGACTTATCGTTTTCGATAAAATGGGATTTTTGTAACGCTCTTCGAGGCAGTCAGAAATTCCAACGCAACCCCTGTAAAAATTTGTGATTTTTTTTTTTATCCCCGATTTGAAAATTGTTTATGCAGAATTAAGCTCGCACCTTTCCTAAGTTCAAATCTGCTTTTAGGGTTGAGCTGCGACTTATAGTCTTCGAGAAAATGGGATTTTTGTAACGCTCTTGGAGGCAGTCAGAAATTAAAATGCAAACCCTGTAAATATTTGAAAATTTTGTTTTCATCCCCGATTTGAAAATTGTTTATGTAGAATTAAGCTCGCACCTTTCTGAGTTCAAATCTGCTTTTGGGGTTGAGCTGCGACTTGTAGTTCTCGAGAAAATGGGATTTTTGTAACGCTCTTCGAGGCAGTAAGAAATTCCAACGCAACCCCTGTAAAAATTTGTGATTTTTTTTTTTATCCCCGATTTGAAAATTGTTTATGCAGAATTAAGCTCGCACCTTTCCTAAGTTCAAATCTGCTTTTAGGGTTGAGCTGCGACTTATAGTCTTCGAGAAAATGGGATTTTTGTAACGCTCTTGGAGGCAGTCAGAAATTCCAATGCAACCCCTGTAAAAATTTGAAAATTTTGTTTTCATCCCCGATTTGAAAATTGTTTATGTAGAATTAAGCTCGCACCTTTCTTGAGTTCAAATCTGCTTTTGGGGTTGAGCTGCGACTTATCGTTTTCGAGAAAATGGGATTTTTGTAAAGCTCTTCGAGCTAGTCAGAAATTCCAATGCAACCCCTGTAAAAATTTGAAAATTTTTTTTCATCCCCGATTTGAAAGTTGTTTATGTAGAATTAAGCTCGCACCTTTCCTAAGTTCAAATCTGCTTTTAGGGTTGAGCTGCGACTTATAATCTTCGAGAAACTGGGATTTTTGTAACGCTCTTGGAGGCAGTCAGAAATTCCAACGCAACCCCTGTAAAAATTTGTGATTTTTTTTTTATCCCCGATTTGAAAATTGTTTATGCAGAATTAAGCTCGCACCTTTCCTAAGTTCAAATCTGCTTTTAGGGTTGAGCTGCGACTTATAGTCTTCGAGAAAATGGGATTTTTGTAACGCTCTTGGAGGCAGTCAGAAATTCCAATGCAACCCCTGTAAAAATTTGAAATTTTTTTTTTTCATCCCCGATTTGAAAATTGTTTATGTAGAATTAAGCTCGCACCTTTCCTGAGTTCAAATCTGATTTTGGAGTTGAGCTGCGACTCATAGTTTTCGAGAAAATGGGATTTTTGTAACGCTCTACGAGCTAGTCAGAAATTCCAATGCAACCCCTGTAAATATTTGAAAATTTTTTTTCATCATCGATTTGAAAGTTGTTTATGTAGAATTAAGCTCGCACTTTTCCTGAGTTCAAATCTGATTTTGGAGTTGAGCTGCGACTCATAGTTTTCGAGAAAATGGGATTTTTGTAAAGCTCTTCGAGCTAGTCAGGAATTCCAATGCAAACCCTGCAAAAATTTTAAATTTTTTTTTCATTCCGGTTTAAAAATTGTTTATGTAGAATTAAGCTCGCACCTTTCCTGAGTTCAAATCTGCTTTTGGGGTTGAGCAGCGACTTACAGTTTTCGAGAAAATGGGATTTTTTTCAGCTAGTCAGAAATTAAAATGCAGCACCTGCAAAAATTTGAAAATTTTTTTTTATCCCCGATTTGAAAGTTGTTTATGTAGAATTAAGCTCGCACCTTTCGTGAGTTCAAATCTGCTTTTGCGGTTGAGCTGCGACTTATAGTTTTCGAGAAAATGGGATTTTTGTAACGCTCTTCGAGCAAGTCAGGAATTCCAATGCAAACCCTGTAAAAATTTGAAAATTTTTTTTTATCCCCGATTTGAAAGTTGTTTATGTAGAATTAAGCTCGCACCTTTCCTCAGTTCAAATCTGTTTTGGGGTTGAGCGGCGACTAATAGTTTTCGAGAAAATGGGATTTTTGTAACGCTCTTCTAGGCAGTCAGAAATTCCAATGCAACCCCTGTAAAAATTTGTGATTTTTTTTTTTATTCCCGATTTGAAAATTGTTTATGTAGAATTAAGCTCGCACCTTTGCTGAGTTCAAATCTGCTTTTGGGGTTGAGCTGCGACTTATAGTTTTCGAGAAAATGGGATTTTTGTAATGCTCTTCGAGCTAGTCAGAAATTCCAATGCAACCCCTGTAAAAATTTGAAAATTTTGCTTTCATCCCCGATTTGAAAATTGTTTATGTAGAATTAAGCTCGCACCTTTCCTGAGTTCAAATCTGCTTTTGGGGTTGAGTTGCGACTTATAGTTTTCGAGAAAATGGGATTTTTGTAACGCTCTTCGAGGCAGTCAGAAATTCCAATGCAACCCCTGTAAAAATTTGAAAATTTTGTTTTCATCCCCGATTTGAAAATTGTTTATGTAGAATTAAGCTCGCACCTTTCCTGAATTCAAATCTGCTTTTGGGGTTGTGCTGCGACTTAAAGTTTTCGAAAAATGGGATTTTTGTAACGCTCTTCGAGCTAGTCAAGAATTCCAATGCAAACCCTGCAAAAATTTGAATTTTTTTTTTTTATTCCCGGTTTGAAAATTGTTTATGTAGAATTAAGCTCGCACCTTTGCTGAGTTCAAATCTGCTTTTGGGGTTGAGCTGCGACTTATAGTTTTCGAGAAAATGGGATTTTTGTAACGCTCTTCGAGCTAGTCAGAAATTCCAATGCAACCCCTGTAAATATTTGAAAATTTTTTTTCATCATCGATTTGAAAGTTGTTTATGTAGAATTAAGCTCGCACTTTTCCTGAGTTCAAATCTGATTTTGGAGTTGAGCTGCGACTCATAGTTTTAGAGAAAATGGGATTTTTGTAAAGCTTTTCGAGCTAGTCAGGAATTCCAATGCAAACCCTGCAAAAATTTGAAATTTTTTTTTCATTCCGGTTTAAAAATTGTTTATGTAGAATTAAGCTCGCACCTTTCCTCAGTTCAAATCTGCTTTTGGGGTTGAGCTGCGACTTTTCGAGAAAATGGGATTTTTGTAACGCTCTACGAGCTAGTCAGAAATTAAAATGCAGCACCTGCAAAAATTTGAAAATTTTTATTTATCCCCGATTTGAAAGTTGTTTATGTAGAATTAAGCTCGCACCTTTCCTGAGTTCAAATCTGCTTTTGGGGTTGAGCTGCGACTTATAGTTTTCGAGAAAATGGGATTTTTGTAACGCTCTTCGAGCAAGTCAGGAATTCCAATGCAAACCCTGTAAAAATTTGAAAATTTTTTTTCATCCCCGATTTGAAAGTTGTTTATGTAGAATTAAGCTCGCACCTTTCCTCAGTTCAAATCTGTTTTGGGGTTGAGCGGCGACTTATAGTTTTCGAGAAAATGGGATTTTTGTAACGCTCTTCTAGGCAGTCAGAAATTCCAATGCAACCCCTGTAAAAATTTGTGATTTTTTTTTTTATTCCCGATTTGAAAATTGTTTATGTAGAATTAAGCTCGCACCTTTGCTGAGTTCAAATCTGCTTTTGGGGTTGAGCTGCGACTTATAGTTTTCGAGAAAATGGAATTTTTGTAACGCTCTTCGAGCTAGTCAGAAATTCCAATACAACCCCTGTAAAAATTTGAAAATTTTGTTTTCATCCCCGATTTGAAAATTGTTTATGTAGAATTAAGCTCGCACCTTTCTGAGTTCAAATCTGCTTTTGGGGTTGAGCTGCGACTTGTAGTTCTCGAGAAAATGGGATTTTTGTAACGCTCTTCGAGGCAGTCAGAAATTCCAATGCAACCCCTGTAAAAATTTGAAAATTTTGTTTTCATCCCCGATTTGAAAATTGTTTATGTAGAATTAAGCTCGCACCTTTCCTGAGTTCAAATCTGCTTTTGGGGTTGAGCTGCGACTTGTAGTTCTCGAGAAAATGGGATTTTTGCAACGCTCTTGGAGGCAGTCAGAAATTCCAATGCAACCCCTGTAAAAATTTGAAATTTTTTTTTTCATCCCCGATTTGAAAATTGTTTATGTAGAATTAAGCTCGCACCTTTCCTGAGTTCAAATCTGATTTTGGAGTTGAGCTGCGACTCATAGTTTTCGAGAAAATGGGATTTTTGTAACGCTCTACGAGCTAGTCAGAAATTAAAATGCAGCACCTGCAAAAATTTGAAAATTTTTTTTATCCCCGATTTGAAAGTTGTTTATGTAGAATTAAGCTCGCACCTTTCCTGAGTTCAAATCTGCTTTTGGGGTTGAGCTGCGACTCATAGTTTTCGAGAAAATGGGATTTTTGTAACGCTCTTCGAGCTAGTCAGGAATTCCAATGCAAACCCTGCAAAAATTTGAAATTTTTTTTTCATTCCGGTTTAAAAATTGTTTATGTAGAATTAAGCTCGCACCTTTCCTGAGTTCAAATCTGCTTTTGGGGTTGAGTTGCGACTTATAGTTTTCGAGAAAATGGGATTTTTGTAACGCTCTTCGAGCTAGTCAGGAATTCCAATGCAAACCCTGCAAAAATTTGAAATTTTTTTTTCATTCCGGTTTAAAAATTGTTTATGTAGAATTAAGCTCGCACCTTTCCTGAATTCAAATCTGCTTTTGGGGTTGTGCTGCGACTTAAAGTTTTCGAAAAATGGGATTTTTGTAACGCTCTTCGAGCTAGTCAAGAATTCCAATGCAAACCCTGCAAAAATTTGAATTTTTTTTTTTTATTCCCGGTTTGAAAATTGTTTATGTAGAATTAAGCTCGCACCTTTGCTGAGTTCAAATCTGCTTTTGGGGTTGAGCTGCGACTTATAGTTTTCGAGAAAATGGGATTTTTGTAACGCTCTTCGAGCTAGTCAGAAATTCCAATGCAACCCCTGTAAATATTTGAAAATTTTTTTTCATCATCGATTTGAAAGTTGTTTATGTAGAATTAAGCTCGCACTTTTCCTGAGTTCAAATCTGATTTTGGAGTTGAGCTGCGACTCATAGTTTTCGAGAAAATGGGATTTTTGTAAAGCTCTTCGAGCTAGTCAGGAATTCCAATGCAAACCCTGCAAAAATTTGAAATTTTTTTTTCATTCCGGTTTAAAAATTGTTTATGTAGAATTAAGCTCGCACCTTTCCTCAGTTCAAATCTGCTTTTGGGGTTGAGCTGCGACTTTTCGAGAAAATGGGATTTTTGTAACGCTCTACGAGCTAGTCAGAAATTAAAATGCAGCACCTGCAAAAATTTGAAAATTTTTATTTATCCCCGATTTGAAAGTTGTTTATGTAGAATTAAGCTCGCACCTTTCCTGAGTTCAAATCTGCTTTTGGGGTTGAGCTGCGACTTATAGTTTTCGAGAAAATGGGATTTTTGTAACGCTCTTCGAGCAAGTCAGGAATTCCAATGCAAACCCTGTAAAAATTTGAAAATTTTTTTTCATCCCCGATTTGAAAGTTGTTTATGTAGAATTAAGCTCGCACCTTTCCTCAGTTCAAATCTGTTTTGGGGTTGAGCGGCGACTTATAGTTTTCGAGAAAATGGGATTTTTGTAACGCTCTTCTAGGCAGTCAGAAATTCCAATGCAACCCCTGTAAAAATTTGTGATTTTTTTTTTTATTCCCGATTTGAAAATTGTTTATGTAGAATTAAGCTCGCACCTTTGCTGAGTTCAAATCTGCTTTTGGGGTTGAGCTGCGACTTATAGTTTTCGAGAAAATGGAATTTTTGTAACGCTCTTCGAGCTAGTCAGAAATTCCAATACAACCCCTGTAAAAATTTGAAAATTTTGTTTTCATCCCCGATTTGAAAATTGTTTATGTAGAATTAAGCTCGCACCTTTCTGAGTTCAAATCTGCTTTTGGGGTTGAGCTGCGACTTGTAGTTCTCGAGAAAATGGGATTTTTGTAACGCTCTTCGAGGCAGTCAGAAATTCCAATGCAACCCCTGTAAAAATTTGAAAATTTTGTTTTCATCCCCGATTTGAAAATTGTTTATGTAGAATTAAGCTCGCACCTTTCCTGAGTTCAATTCTGCTTTTGGGGTTGAGCTGCGACTTGTAGTTCTCGAGAAAATGGGATTTTTGCAACGCTCTTGGAGGCAGTCAGAAATTCCAATGCAACCCCTGTAAAAATTTGAAATTTTTTTTTTCATCCCCGATTTGAAAATTGTTTATGTAGAATTAAGCTCGCACCTTTCCTGAGTTCAAATCTGATTTTGGAGTTGAGCTGCGACTCATAGTTTTCGAGAAAATGGGATTTTTGTAACGCTCTACGAGCTAGTCAGAAATTAAAATGCAGCACCTGCAAAAATTTGAAAATTTTTTTTTATCCCCGATTTGAAAGTTGTTTATGTAGAATTAAGCTCGCACCTTTCCTGAGTTCAAATCTGCTTTTGGGGTTGAGCTGCGACTCATAGTTTTCGAGAAAATGGGATTTTTGTAACGCTCTTCGAGCTAGTCAGGAATTCCAATGCAAACCCTGCAAAAATTTGAAATTTTTTTTTCATTCCGGTTTAAAAATTGTTTATGTAGAATTAAGCTCGCACCTTTCCTCAGTTCAAATCTGTTTTGGAGTTGAGCGGCGACTTATAGTTTTCGAGAAAATGGGATTTTTGTAACGCTCTTCGAGCTAGTCAGGAATTCCAATGCAAACCCTGCAAAAATTTGAAATTTTTTTTTCATTCCGGTTTAAAAATTGTTTATGTAGAATTAAGCTCGCACCTTTCCTGAGTTCAAATCTGCTTTTGGGGTTGAGCTGCGACTTGTAGTTCTCGAGAAAATGGGATTTTTGTAACGCTCTTCGAGCTAGTCAGAAATTCCAATACAACCCCTGTAAAAATTTGAAAATTTTGTTTTCATCCCCGATTTGAAAATTGTTTATGTAGAATTAAGCTCGCACCTTTCTGAGTTCAAATCTGCTTTTGGGGTTGAGCTGCGACTTGTAGTTCTCGAGAAAATGGGATTTTTGTAACGCTCTTCGAGGCAGTCAGAAATTCCAATGCAACCCCTGTAAAAATTTGAAAATTTTGTTTTCATCCCCGATTTGAAAATTGTTTATGTAGAATTAAGCTCGCACCTTTCCTGAGTTCAAATCTGCTTTTGGGGTTGAGCTGCGACTTGTAGTTCTCGAGAAAATGGGATTTTTGCAACGCTCTTGGAGGCAGTCAGAAATTCCAATGCAACCCCTGTAAAAATTTGAAATTTTTTTTTTCATCCCCGATTTGAAAATTGTTTATGTAGAATTAAGCTCGCACCTTTCCTGAGTTCAAATCTGATTTTGGAGTTGAGCTGCGACTCATAGTTTTCGAGAAAATGGGATTTTTGTAACGCTCTACGAGCTAGTCAGAAATTAAAATGCAGCACCTGCAAAAATTTGAAAATTTTTTTTTATCCCCGATTTGAAAGTTGTTTATGTAGAATTAAGCTCGCACCTTTCCTGAGTTCAAATCTGCTTTTGGGGTTGAGCTGCGACTCATAGTTTTCGAGAAAATGGGATTTTTGTAACGCTCTTCGAGCTAGTCAGGAATTCCAATGCAAACCCTGCAAAAATTTGAAATTTTTTTTTCATTCCGGTTTAAAAATTGTTTATGTAGAATTAAGCTCGCACCTTTCCTCAGTTCAAATCTGTTTTGGAGTTGAGCGGCGACTTATAGTTTTCGAGAAAATGGGATTTTTGTAACGCTCTTCGAGCTAGTCAGGAATTCCAATGCAAACCCTGCAAAAATTTGAAATTTTTTTTTCATTCCGGTTTAAAAATTGTTTATGTAGAATTAAGCTCGCACCTTTCCTGAGTTCAAATCTGCTTTTGGGGTTGAGCTGCGACTTACAGTTTTCGAGAAAATGGGATTTTTGTAACGCTCTACGAGCTAGTCAGAAATTAAAATGCAGCACCTGCAAAAATTTGAATTTTTTTTTTTATCCCCGATTTGAAAGTTGTTTATGTAGAATTAAGCTCGCACCTTTCCTGAGTTCAAATCTGCTTTTGCGGTTGAGCTGCGACTTATAGTTTTCGAGAAAATGGGATTTTTGTAACGCTCTTCGAGCAAGTCAGGAATTCCAATGCAAACCCTGTAAAAATTTGAAAATTTTTTTTCATCCCCGATTTGAAAGTTGCTTATGTAGAATTAAGCTCGCACCTTTCCTCAGTTCAAATCTGCTTTTGGGGTTGAGCTGCGACTTGTAGTTCTCGAGAAAATGGGATTTTTGCAACGCTCTTGGAGGCAGTCAGAAATTCCAATGCAACCCCTGTAAAAATTTGAAATTTTTTTTTTCATCCCCGATTTGAAAATTGTTTATGTAGAATTAAGCTCGCACCTTTCCTGAGTTCAAATCTGCTTTTGGGGTTGAGCTGCGACTTATAGTTTTCGAGAAAATGGAATTTTTGTAACGCTCTTCGAGCTAGTCAGAAATTCCAATACAACCCCTGTAAAAATTTGAAAATTTTGTTTTCATCCCCGATTTGAAAATTGTTTATGTAGAATTAAGCTCGCACCTTTCCTGAGTTCAAATCTGCTTTTGGGGTTGAGCTGCGACTTGTAGTTCTCGAGAAAATGGGATTTTTGCAACGCTCTTGGAGGCAGTCAGAAATTCCAATGCAACCCCTGTAAAAATTTGAAATTTTTTTTTTCATCCCCGATTTGAAAATTGTTTATGTAGAATTAAGCTCGCACCTTTCCTGAGTTCAAATCTGATTTTGGAGTTGAGCTGCGACTCATAGTTTTCGAGAAAATGGGATTTTTGTAACGCTCTACGAGCTAGTCAGAAATTAAAATGCAGCACCTGCAAAAATTTGAAAATTTTTTTTTATCCCCGATTTGAAAGTTGTTTATGTAGAATTAAGCTCGCACCTTTCCTGAGTTCAAATCTGCTTTTGGGGTTGAGCTGCGACTCATAGTTTTCGAGAAAATGGGATTTTGGTAACGCTCTTCGAGCTAGTCAGGAATTCCAATGCAAACCCTGCAAAAATTTGAAATTTTTTTTTCATTCCGGTTTAAAAATTGTTTATGTAGAATTAAGCTCGCACCTTTCCTCAGTTCAAATCTGTTTTGGAGTTGAGCGGCGACTTATAGTTTTCGAGAAAATGGGATTTTTGTAACGCTCTTCGAGCTAGTCAGGAATTCCAATGCAAACCCTGCAAAAATTTGAAATTTTTTTTTCATTCCGGTTTAAAAATTTTTTATGTAGAATTAAGCTCGCACCTTTCCTGAGTTCAAATCTGCTTTTGGGGTTGAGCTGCGACTTACAGTTTTCGAGAAAATGGGATTTTTGTAACGCTCTACGAGCTAGTCAGAAATTAAAATGCAGCACCTGCAAAAATTTGAATTTTTTTTTTTATCCCCGATTTGAAAGTTGTTTATGTAGAATTAAGCTCGCACCTTTCCTGAGTTCAAATCTGCTTTTGCGGTTGAGCTGCGACTTATAGTTTTCGAGAAAATGGGATTTTTGTAACGCTCTTCGAGCAAGTCAGGAATTCCAATGCAAACCCTGTAAAAATTTGAAAATTTTTTTTCATCCCCGATTTGAAAGTTGCTTATGTAGAATTAAGCTCGCACCTTTCCTCAGTTCAAATCTGTTTTGGGGTTGAGCGGCGACTTATAGTTTTCGAGAAAATGGGATTTTTGTAACGCTCTTCGAGCTAGTCAGAAATTCCTATGCAACCCCTCTAAAAATTTGAAAATTTTTTTTCATCCCCGATTTGAAAGTTGTTTATGTAGAATTAAGCTCGCACCTTTCCTGAATTCAAATCTGCTTTTGGGGTTGAGCTACGACTTATAGTTCTCGAGAAAATGGGATTTTTGTAACGCTCTTCTAGGCAGTCAGAAATTCCAATGCAACCCCTGTAAAAATTTGAAAATTTTTTTTTCATCCCCAATTTGAAAATTGTTTATGTAGAATTAAGCTCGTACCTTTCCTAAGTTCAAATCTGCTTTTAGGGTTGAGCTGCGACTTATAGTCTTCGAGAAAATGGGATTTTTGTAACGCTCTTCGAGGCAGTCAGAAATTCCAACGCAACCCCTGTAAAAATTTGTGATTTTTTTTTTATCCCCGATTTGAAAATTGTTTATGCAGAATTAAGCTCGCACCTTTCCTAAGTTCAAATCTGCTTTTAGGGTTGAGCTGCGACTTATAGTCTTCGAGAAAATGGGATTTTTGTAACGCTCTTGGAGGCAGTCAGAAATTCCAATGCAACCCCTGTAAAAATTTGAAATTTTTTTCTTCATCCCCGATTTGAAAATTGTTTATGTAGAATTAAGCTCGCACCTTTCCTGAGTTCAAATCTGCTTTTGCGGTTGAGCTGCGACTTTTAGTTTTCGAGAAAATGGGATTTTTGTAACGCTCTTCTAGGCAGTCAGAAATTCCAATGCAACCCCTGTAAAAATTTGAAATTTTTTTTTATCCCGATTTAAAAATTGTTTATGTAGAATTAAGCTCGCACCTTTCCTGAGTTCAAATCTGCTTTTGGGGTTGAGCTGCGACTTATAGTTCTCGAGAAAATGGGATTTTTGTAACGCTCTTTGAGGCAGTCAGAAATTCCAATGCAACCCCTGTAAAAATTTGAAAATTTTTTTTCATCCCCGATTTGAAAATTGTTTATGTAGAATTAAGCTCGCACCTTTCCTGAATTCAAATCTGCTTTTGGGGTTGTGCTGCGACTTGAAGTTTTCGAAAAATGGAATTTTTGTAACGCTCTTCGAGCTAGTCAGGAATTCCAATGCAAACCCTGCAAAAATTTTAATTTTTTTTTTTATTCCCGATTTAAAAATTGTTTATGTAGAATTAAGCTCGCACCTTTCCTCAGTTCAAATCTGCTTTTGGGGTGAGCTGCGACTTACAGTTTTCGAGAAAATGGGATTTTTGTAACGCTCTACGAGCTAGTCAGAAATTAAAATGCAGCACCTGCAAAAATTTGAAAATTTTTTTTTATCCCCGATTTGAAAGTTGTTTATGTAGAATTAAGCTCGCACCGTTCCTCAGTTCAAATCTGCTTTTGGGGTGAGCTGCGACTTACAGTTTTCGAGAAAATGGGATTTTTGTAACGCTCTACGAGCTAGTCAGAAATTAAAATGCAGCACCTGCAAAAATTTGAAATTTTTTTTTATCCCCGATTTGAAAGTTGTTTATGTAGAATTAAGCTCGCACCTTTCCTGAATTCAAATCTGCTTTTGGGGTTGAGCTGCGACTTATAGTTTTCGAGAAAATGGGATTTTTGTAACGCTCTTCGAGCTAGTCAGAAATTCCAATGCAACCCCTGTAAAAATTTGAAAATTTTTTTTCATCAACGACTTGAAAGTTGTTTATGTAGAATTAAGCTCTCACTTTTCCTGAGTTTAAATCTGATTGTGGAGTTGAGCTGCGACTCATAGTTTTCGAGAAAATGGGATTTTTGTAATGCTCTTCCAGCTAGTCAGGAATGCCAATGCAACCCCTGTAAAAATGTGAAAATTTTTTTCATCCCCGATTTGAAAATTGTTTATGTAGAATAAAGCTCGCACTTTTCCTGAGTTCAAATCTGATTTTGGAGTTGAGCTGCGACTCATAGTTTTCGCGAAAATGGGATTTTTGTAACGCTCTTCGAGCTAGTCATAAAATTTTAATTTTTTTTTTTCATTCCCGATTTAAAAATTGTTTATGTAGAATTAAGCTCGCACCTTTCTGAGTTGAAATCTGCTTTTGGGGTTGAGCTGCGACTCATAGTTTTCGAGAAAATGGGATTTTTGTAACGCTCTTCGAGGCAGTCAGAAATTCCAATGCAACCCCTGTAAAAATTTGAAAATTTTGTTTTCATCCCCGATTTGAAAATTGTTTATGTAGAATTAAGCTCGCACCTTTCCTGAGTTCAAATCTGCTTTAGGGTTGAGCTGCGACTTGTAGTTCTCGAGAAAATGGGATTTTTGCAACGCTCTTGGAGGCAGTCAGAAATTCCAATGCAACCCCTGTAAAAATTTGAAATTTTTTTTTTCATCCCCGATTTGAAAGTTGTTTATGTAGAATTAAGCTCGCACCTTTCCTGAGTTCAAATCTGCTTTTGGGGTTGAGCTGCGACTTATAGTTTTCGAGAAAATGGGATTTTTGTAACGCTCTTCGAGCTAGTCAGAAATTCCAATGCAACCCCTGTAAATATTTGAAAATTTTATTCCATCATCGATTTGAAAGTTGTTTATGTAGAATTAAGCTCGCACCTTTCCTGAGTTTAAATCTGCTTTTGCGGTTGAGCTGCGACTTATAGTTTTCGAGAAAATGGGATTTTTGTAACGCTCTTCGAGCCAGTCAGGAATTCCAATGCAAACCCTGCAAAAATTTTAAATTTTTTTTTCATTCCGGTTTAAAAATTGTTTATGTAGAATTAAGCTCGCACCCTTCCTGAGTTCAAATCTGTTTTGGGGTTGAGCGGCGACTTATAGTTTTCGAGAAAATGGGATTTTTGTAATGCTCTTCGAGCTAGTCAGGAATTCCAATGCAAACCCTGCAAAAATTTGAAATTTTTTTTTCATTCCGGTTTAAAAATTGTTTATGTAGAATTAAGCTCGCACCTTTCCTGAGTTCAAATCTGCTTTTGGGGTTGAGCTGCGACTTACAGTTTTCGAGAAAATGGGATTTTTGTAACGCTCTACGAGCTAGTCAGAAATTAAAATGCAGCACCTGCAAAAATTTGAATTTTTTTTTTATCCCCGATTTGAAAGTTGTTTATGTAGAATTAAGCTCGCACCTTTCCTGAGTTCAAATCTGCTTTTGCGGTTGAGCTGCGACTTATAGTTTTCGAGAAAATGGGATTTTTGTAACGCTCTTCGAGCAAGTCAGGAATTCCAATGCAAACCCTGTAAAAATTTGAATATTTTTTTTCATCCCCGATTTGAAAGTTGCTTATGTAGAATTAAGCTCGCACCTTTCCTCAGTTCAAATCTGTTTTGGGGTTGAGCGGCGACTTATAGTTTTCGAGAAAATGGGATTTTTGTAACGCTCTTCGAGCTAGTCAGAAATTCCTATGCAACCCCTGTAAAAATTTGAAAATTTTTTTTCATCCCCGATTTGAAAGTTGTTTATGTTGAATTAAGCTCGCACCTTTCCTGAATTCAAATCTGCTTTTGGGGTTGAGCTACGACTTATAGTTCTCGAGAAAATGGGATTTTTGTAACGCTCTTCTAGGCAGTCAGAAATTCCAATGCAACCCCTGTAAAAATTTGTGATTTTTTTTTTTATTCCCGATTTGAAAATTGTTTATGTAGAATTAAGCTCGCACCTTTGCTGAGTTCAAATCTGCTTTTGGGGTTGAGCTGCGACTTATAGTTTTCGAGAAAATGGAATTTTTGTAATGCTCTTCGAGCTAGTCAGAAATTCCAATGCAACCCCTGTAAAAATTTGAAAATTTTGTTTTCATCCCCGATTTGAAAATTGTTTATGTAGAATTAAGCTCGCACCTTTCCTGAGTTCAAATCTGCTTTTGGGGTTGAGCTGCGACTTATCGTTTTCGAGAAAATGGGATTTTTGTAACGCTCTTCGAGGCAGTCAGAAATTCCAACGCAACCCCTGTAAAAATTTGTGATTTTTTTTTTATCCCCGATTTGAAAATTGTTTATGCAGAATTAAGCTCGCACCTTTCCTAAGTTCAAATCTGTTTTGGGGTTGAGCGGCGACTTATAGTTTTCGAGAAAATGGGATTTTTGTAACGCTCTTCGAGCTAGTCAGAAATTCCTATGCAACCCCTGTAAAAATTTGAAAATTTTTTTTCATCCCCGATTTGAAAGTTGTTTATGTTGAATTAAGCTCGCACCTTTCCTGAATTCAAATCTGCTTTTGGGGTTGAGCTACGACTTATAGTTCTCGAGAAAATGGGATTTTTGTAACGCTCTTCTAGGCAGTCAGAAATTCCAATGCAACCCCTGTAAAAATTTGTGATTTTTTTTTTTATTCCCGATTTGAAAATTGTTTATGTAGAATTAAGCTCGCACCTTTGCTGAGTTCAAATCTGCTTTTGCGGTTGAGCTGCGACTTATAGTTTTCGAGAAAATGGGATTTTTGTAACGCTCTTCGAGCAAGTCAGGAATTCCAATGCAAACCCTGTAAAAATTTGAATATTTTTTTTCATCCCCGATTTGAAAGTTGCTTATGTAGAATTAAGCTCGCACCTTTCCTCAGTTCAAATCTGTTTTGGGGTTGAGCGGCGACTTATAGTTTTCGAGAAAATGGGATTTTTGTAACGCTCTTCGAGCTAGTCAGAAATTCCTATGCAACCCCTGTAAAAATTTGAAAATTTTTTTTCATCCCCGATTTGAAAGTTGTTTATGTTGAATTAAGCTCGCACCTTTCCTGAATTCAAATCTGCTTTTGGGGTTGAGCTACGACTTATAGTTCTCGAGAAAATGGGATTTTTGTAACGCTCTTCTAGGCAGTCAGAAATTCCAATGCAACCCCTGTAAAAATTTGTGATTTTTTTTTTTATTCCCGATTTGAAAATTGTTTATGTAGAATTAAGCTCGCACCTTTGCTGAGTTCAAATCTGCTTTTGGGGTTGAGCTGCGACTTATAGTTTTCGAGAAAATGGAATTTTTGTAATGCTCTTCGAGCTAGTCAGAAATTCCAATGCAACCCCTGTAAAAATTTGAAAATTTTGTTTTCATCCCCGATTTGAAAATTGTTTATGTAGAATTAAGCTCGCACCTTTCCTGAGTTCAAATCTGCTTTTGGGGTTGAGCTGCGACTTATCGTTTTCGAGAAAATGGGATTTTTGTAACGCTCTTCGAGGCAGTCAGAAATTCCAACGCAACCCCTGTAAAAATTTGTGATTTTTTTTTTATCCCCGATTTGAAAATTGTTTATGCAGAATTAAGCTCGCACCTTTCCTAAGTTCAAATCTGCTTTTAGGGTTGAGCTGCGACTTATCGTTTTCGAGAAAATGGGATTTTTGTAACGCGCTTGGAGGCAGTCAGAAATTCCAATGCAACCCCTGTAAAAATTTGAAATTTTTTTCTTCATCCCCGATTTGAAAATTGTTTATGTAGAATTAAGCTCGCACCTTTCCTGAGTTCAAATCTGCTTTTGCGGTTGAGCTGCGACTTATAGTTTTCGAGAAAATGGGATTTTTGTAACGCTCTTCGAGGCAGTCAGAAATTCCAATGCAACCCCTGTAAAAATTTGAAATTTTTTTTTATCCCGATTTAAAAATTGTTTATGTAGAATTAAGCTCGCACCTTTCCTGAGTTCAAATCTGCTTTTGGGGTTGAGCTGCGACTTATAGTTCTCGAGAAAATGGGATTTTTGTAACGCTCTTCGAGGCAGTCAGAAATTCCAATGCAACCCCTGTAAAAATTTGAAAATTTTTTTTCATCCCCGATTTGAAAATTGTTTATGTAGAATTAAGCTCGCACCTTTCCTGAATTCAAATCTGCTTTTGGGGTTGTGCTGCGACTTAAAGTTTTCGAAAAATGGAATTTTTGTAACGCTCTTCGAGCTAGTCAGGAATTCCAATGCAAACCCTGCAAAAATTTTAATTTTTTTTTTTTATTCCCGATTTGAAAATTGTTTATGTAGAATTAAGCTCGCACCTTTCCTCAGTTCAAATCTGCTTTTGGGGTGAGCTGCGACTTACAGTTTTCGAGAAAATGGGATTTTTGTAACGATCTTCGAGCTAGTCAGAAATTCCTATGCAACCCCTGTAAAAATTTGAAAATTTTTTTTATCCCCGATTTGAAAGTTGTTTATGTAGAATTAAGCTCGCACCTTTCCTCAGTTCAAATCTGCTTTTGGGGTGAGCTGCGACTTACAGTTTTCGAGAAAATGGGATTTTTGTAACGCTCTACGAGCTAGTCAGAAATTAAAATGCAGCACCTGCAAAAATTTGAAAATTTTTTTTTATCCCCGATTTGAAAGTTGTTTATGTAGAATTAAGCTCGCACCTTTCCTGAGTTCAAATCTGCTTTTGGTGTTGTGCTGCGACTTAAAGTTTTCGAAAAATGGAATTTTTGTAACGCTCTTCGAGCTAGTCAGGAATTCCAATGCAAACCCTGCAAAAATTTTAATTTTTTTTTTTATTCCCGATTTGAAAATTGTTTATGTAGAATTAAGCTCGCACCTTTCCTCAATTCAAATCTGCTTTTGGGGTGAGCTGCAACTTACAGTTTTCGAGAAAATGCGATTTTTGTAACGCTCTTGGAGGCAGTCAGAAATTCCAATGCAACCCCTGTAAAAATTTGAAATTTTTTTTTATCCCCGATTTGAAAGTTGTTTATGTAGAATTAAGCTCGCACCTTTCCTGAGTTCAAATCTGCTTTTGCGGTTGAGCTGCGACTTATAGTTTTCGAGAAAATGGGATTTTTGTAACGCTCTTCGAGGCAGTCAGAAATTCCAATGCAACCCCTGTAAAAATTTGAAATTTTTTTTTATCCCGATTTAAAAATTGTTTATGTAGAATTAAGCTCGCACCTTTCCTGAGTTCAAATCTGCTTTTGGTGTTGTGCTGCGACTTAAAGTTTTCGAAAAATGGAATTTTTGTAACGCTCTTCGAGCTAGTCAGGAATTCCAATGCAAACCCTGCAAAAATTTTAATTTTTTTTTTTATTCCCGATTTGAAAATTGTTTATGTAGAATTAAGCTCGCACCTTTCCTCAGTTCAAATCTGCTTTTGGGGTGAGCTGCAACTTACAGTTTTCGAGAAAATGCGATTTTTGTAACGCTCTACGAGCTAGTCAGAAATTAAAATGCAGCACCTGCAAAAATTTGAAAATTTTTTTATCCCCGATTTGAAAGTTGTTTATGTAGAATTAAGCTCGCACCTTTCCTGAATTCAAATCTGCTTTTGGGGTTGTGCTGCGACTTAAAGTTTTCGAAAAATGGAATTTTTGTAACGCTCTTCGAGCTAGTCAGGAATTCCAATGCAAACCCTGCAAAAATTTTAATTTTTTTTTTTTATTCCCGATTTGAAAATTGTTTATGTAGAATTAAGCTCGCACCTTTCCTCAGTTCAAATCTGCTTTTGGGGTGAGCTGCGACTTACAGTTTTGGAGAAAATGGGATTTTTGTAACGCTCTACGAGCTAGTCAGAAATTAAAATGCAGCACCTGCAAAAATTTGAAAATTTTTTTTATCCCCGATTTGAAAGTTGTTTATGTAGAATTAAGCTCGCACCTTTCCTCAGTTCAAATCTGCTTTTGGGGTGAGCTGCGACTTACAGTTTTCGAGAAAATGGGATTTTTGTAACGCTCTACGAGCTAGTCAGAAATTAAAATGCAGCACCTGCAAAAATTTGAAAATTTTTTTTTATCCCCGATTTGAAAGTTGTTTATGTAGAATTAAGCTCGCACCTTTCCTCAGTTCAAATCTGCTTTTGGGGTGAGCTGCGACTTACAGTTTTCGAGAAAATGGGATTTTTGTAACGCTCTACGAGCTAGTCAGAAATTAAAATGCAGCACCTGCAAAAATTTGAAAATTTTTTTATCCCCGATTTGAAAGTTGTTTATGTAGAATTAAGCTCGCACCTTTCCTGAATTCAAATCTGCTTTTGGGGTTGAGCTGCGACTTATAGTTTTCGAGAAAATGGGATTTTTGTAACGCTCTTCGAGCTAGTCAGAAATTCCAATGCAACCCCTGTAAAAATTTGAAAATTTTTTTTCATCAACGACTTGAAAGTTGTTTATGTAGAATTAAGCTCTCACTTTTCCTGAGTTCAAATCTGATTGTGGAGTTGAGCTGCGACTCATAGTTTTCGAGAAAATGGGATTTTTGTAATGCTCTTCCAGCTAGTCAGGAATGCCAATGCAACCCCTGTAAAAATTTGAAAATTTTTTTTCATCAACGACTTGAAAGTTGTTTATGTAGAATTAAGCTCTCACTTTTCCTGAGTTCAAATCTGATTTTGGAGTTGAGCTGCGACTCATAGTTTTCGAGAAAATGGGATTTTTGTAACGCTCTTCGAGCTAGTCAGGAAATTTTAATTTTTTTTTTCATTCCCGATTTAAAAATTGTTTATGTAGAATTAAGCTCGCACTTTTCCTGAGTTCAAATCTGATTTTGGAGTTGAGCTGCGACTCATAGTTTTCGAGAAAATGGGATTTTTGTAACGCTCTTCGAGGCAGTCAGAAATTCCAATGCAACCCCTGCAAAAATTTGGAAATTTTTTTTTCATCCCCGATTTGAAAATTGTTTATGTAGAATTAAGCTCGCACCTTTCCTGAATTCAAATCTGCTTTTGGGGTTGTGCTGCGACTTAAAGTTTTCGAAAAATGGAATTTTTGTAACGCTCTTCGAGCTAGTCAGGAATTCCAATGCAAACCCTGCAAAAATTTTAATTTTTTTTTTTTATTCCCGATTTGAAAATTGTTTATGTAGAATTAAGCTCGCACCTTTCCTCAGTTCAAATCTGCTTTTGGGGTTAGCTGCAACTTACAGTTTTCGAGAAAATGGGATCTTTGTAACGCTCTACGAGCTAGTCAGAAATTAAAATGCAGCACCTGCAAAAATTTGAAAATTTTTTTTTATCCCCGATTTGAAAGTTGTTTATGTAGAATTAAGCTCGCACCTTTCCTCAGTTCAAATCTGCTTTTGGGGTGAGCTGCGACTTACAGTTTTCGAGAAAATGGAATTTTTGTAACGCTCTACGAGCTAGTCAGAAATTAAAATGCAGCACCTGCAAAAATTTGAAAATTTTTTTTATTCCCGATTTGAAAATTGTTTATGTAGAATTAAGCTCGCACCTTTCCTCAGTTCAAATCTGCTTTTGGGGTGAGCTGCGACTTACAGTTTTCGAGAAAATGGGATTTTTGTAACGCTCTACGAGCTAGTCAGAAATTAAAATGCAGCACCTGCAAAAATTTGAAAATTTTTTTTATCCCCGATTTGAAAGTTGTTTATGTAGAATTAAGCTCGCACCTTTCCTCAGTTCAAATCTGCTTTTGGGGTGAGCTGCGACTTACAGTTTTCGAGAAAATGGGATTTTTGTAACGCTCTACGAGCTAGTCAGAAATTAAAATGCAGCACCTGCAAAAATTTGAAAATTTTTTTTTATCCCCGATTTGAAAGTTGTTTATGTAGAATTAAGCTCGCACCTTTCCTCAGTTCAAATCTGCTTTTGGGGTGAGCTGCGACTTACAGTTTTCGAGAAAATGGGATTTTTGTAACGCTCTACGAGCTAGTCAGAAATTAAAATGCAGCACCTGCAAAAATTTGAAAATTTTTTTATCCCCGATTTGAAAGTTGTTTATGTAGAATTAAGCTCGCACCTTTCCTGAATTCAAATCTGCTTTTGGGGTTGAGCTGCGACTTATAGTTTTCGAGAAAATGGGATTTTTGTAACGCTCTTCGAGCTAGTCAGAAATTCCAATGCAACCCCTGTAAAAATTTGAAAATTTTTTTTCATCAACGACTTGAAAGTTGTTTATGTAGAATTAAGCTCTCACTTTTCCTGAGTTCAAATCTGATTGTGGAGTTGAGCTGCGACTCATAGTTTTCGAGAAAATGGGATTTTTGTAATGCTCTTCCAGCTAGTCAGGAATGCCAATGCAACCCCTGTAAAAATTTGAAAATTTTTTTCATCCCCGATTTGAAAATTGTTTATGTAGAATAAAGCTCGCACTTTTCCTGAGTTCAAATCTGATTTTGGAGTTGAGCTGCGACTCATAGTTTTCGAGAAAATGGGATTTTTGTAACGCTCTTCGAGCTAGTCAGGAAATTTTAATTTTTTTTTTCATTCCCGATTTAAAAATTGTTTATGTAGAATTAAGCTCGCACTTTTCCTGAGTTCAAATCTGATTTTGGAGTTGAGCTGCGACTCATAGTTTTCGAGAAAATGGGATTTTTGTAACGCTCTTCGAGGCAGTCAGAAATTCCAATGCAACCCCTGCAAAAATTTGGAAATTTTTTTTTCATCCCCGATTTGAAAATTGTTTATGTAGAATTAAGCTCGCACCTTTCCTGAATTCAAATCTGCTTTTGGGGTTGTGCTGCGACTTAAAGTTTTCGAAAAATGGAATTTTTGTAACGCTCTTCGAGCTAGTCAGGAATTCCAATGCAAACCCTGCAAAAATTTTAATTTTTTTTTTTATTCCCGATTTGAAAATTGTTTATGTAGAATTAAGCTCGCACCTTTCCTCAGTTCAAATCTGCTTTTGGGGTTAGCTGCAACTTACAGTTTTCGAGAAAATGGGATCTTTGTAACGCTCTACGAGCTAGTCAGAAATTAAAATGCAGCACCTGCAAAAATTTGAAAATTTTTTTTTATCCCCGATTTGAAAGTTGTTTATGTAGAATTAAGCTCGCACCTTTCCTCAGTTCAAATCTGCTTTTGGGGTGAGCTGCGACTTACAGTTTTCGAGAAAATGGAATTTTTGTAACGCTCTACGAGCTAGTCAGAAATTAAAATGCAGCACCTGCAAAAATTTGAAAATTTTTTTTATCCCCGATTTGAAAGTTGTTTATGTAGAATTAAGCTCGCACCTTTCCTGAGTTCAAATCTGCTTTTGGGGTTGAGCTGCGACTTATAGTTTTCGAGAAAATGGGATTTTTGTAACGCTCTTCGAGCTAGTCAGGAATTCCAATGCTACCCCTGTAAAAAATTTTAAATTTTTTTCCATCCCCGAATTGAAAATTGTTTATGTAGAATTAAGCTCGCACTTTTGCTGAGTTCAAATCTGATTTTGGAGTTGAGCTGCGACTCATAGTTTTCGAGAAAATGGGATTTTTGTAACGCTCTTCGAGCAAGTCAGGAATTCCAATGCAAACCCTGTAAAAATTTGAAAATTTTTTTTCATCCCCGATTTGAAAGTTGTTTATGTAGAATTAAGCTCGCACCTTTCCTCAGTTCAAATCTGTTTTGGGGTTGAGCGGCGACTAATAGTATTCGAGAAAATGGGATTTTTGTAAAGCTCTTCGAGCTAGTCAGAAATTCCAATGCAACCCCTGTAACAATTTGAAAATTTTTTTTCATCCCCGATTTGAAAGTTGTTTATGTAAAATTAAGCTCGCACCTTTCCTGAATTCAAATCTGCTTTTGGGGTTGAGCTGCGACTTATAGTTTTCGAGAAAATGGGATTTTTGTAACGCTCTTCGAGCTAGTCAGAAATTCCAATGCAACCCCTGTAAAAATTTGAAAATTTTTTTTCATCAACGACTTGAAAGTTGTTTATGTAGAATTAAGCTCGCACTTTTCCTGAGTTCAAATCTGATTGTGGAGTTGAGCTGCGACTCATAGTTTTCGAGAAAATGGGATTTTTGTAATGCTCTTCCAGCTAGTCAGGAATGCCAATGCAACCCCTGTAAAAATTTGAAAATTTTTTTCATCCCCGATTTGAAAATTGTTTATGTAGAATAAAGCTCGCACTTTTCCTGAGTTCAAATCTGATTTTGGAGTTGAGCTGCGACTCATAGTTTTCGAGAAAATGGGATTTTTGTAACGCTCTTCGAGCTAGTCAGGAAATTTTAATTTTTTTTTTTCATTCCCGATTTAAAAATTGTTTATGTAGAATTAAGCTCGCACCTTTCCTGAGTTCAAATCTGCTTTTGGGGTTGAGCTGCGACTTATATTTTTCGAGAAAATGGGATTTTTGTAATGCTCTTCGAGGCAGTCAAAAATTCCAATGCAACCCCTGTAAAAATTTGAAATTTTTTTTTCATTCCCGATTCACTTCGAGGCAGTCAGAAATTCCAATGCAACCCCTGTAAAAATTTGAAAATTTTATTTTCATCCCCAATTTGAAAATTGTTAATGTAGAATTAAGCTCGCACCTTTCCTGAGTTCAAATCTGCTTTTGGGGTTGAGCTGCGACTTATAGTTTTCGAGAAAATGGGATTTTTGTAACGCTCTTCGAGCTAGTCAGAAATTCCAATGCAAACCCTGTAAAAATTTGAAAATTTTTTTTCATCCCCGATTTGAAAGTTGTTTATGTAGAATTAAGCTCGCACCTTTCCTCAGTTCAAATCTGTTTTGGGGTTGAGCGGCGACTAATAGTATTCGAGAAAATGGGATTTTTGTAAAGCTCTTCGAGCTAGTCAGAAATTCCAATGCAACCCCTGTAACAATTTGAAAATTTTTTTTCATCCCCGATTTGAAAGTTGTTTATGTAAAATTAAGCTCGCACCTTTCCTGAATTCAAATCTGCTTTTGGGGTTGAGCTGCGACTTATAGTTTTCGAGAAAATGGGATTTTTGTAACGCTCTTCGAGCTAGTCAGAAATTCCAATGCAACCCCTGTAAAAATTTGAAAATTTTTTTTCATCAACGACTTGAAAGTTGTTTATGTAGAATTAAGCTCGCACTTTTCCTGAGTTCAAATCTGATTGTGGAGTTGAGCTGCGACTCATAGTTTTCGAGAAAATGGGATTTTTGTAATGCTCTTCCAGCTAGTCAGGAATGCCAATGCAACCCCTGTAAAAATTTGAAAATTTTTTTCATCCCCGATTTGAAAATTGTTTATGTAGAATAAAGCTCGCACTTTTCCTGAGTTCAAATCTGATTTTGGAGTTGAGCTGCGACTCATAGTTTTCGAGAAAATGGGATTTTTGTAACGCTCTTCGAGCTAGTCAGGAAATTTTAATTTTTTTTTTTCATTCCCGATTTAAAAATTGTTTATGTAGAATTAAGCTCGCACCTTTCCTGAGTTCAAATCTGCTTTTGGGGTTGAGCTGCGACTTATATTTTTCGAGAAAATGGGATTTTTGTAATGCTCTTCGAGGCAGTCAAAAATTCCAATGCAACCCCTGTAAAAATTTGAAATTTTTTTTTCATTCCCGATTCACTTCGAGGCAGTCAGAAATTCCAATGCAACCCCTGTAAAAATTTGAAAATTTTATTTTCATCCCCAATTTGAAAATTGTTAATGTAGAATTAAGCTCGCACCTTTCCTGAGTTCAAATCTGCTTTTGGGGTTGAGCTGCGACTTATATTTTTCGAGAAAATGGAATTTTTGTAATGCTCTTCGAGGCAGTCAGAAATTCCAATGCAACCCCTGTAAAAATTTGAATTTTTTTTTTCATTCCCGATTCACTTCGAGGCAGTCGGAAATTCCAATGCAACCCTTGTAAAAATTTGAGAATTTTTTTTTCATCCCGGATTTGAAAATTGTTTATACAGAATTAAGCTCGCAAGTTTTCTGAGTTCAAATCTGCTTTTTGAGTTGAGCTGCGACTTATAGTCTTCGAGAAAATGGGATTTTTGTAACGCTCTGTAAAAATTTTAAATTTTTTTCTTCATCCCCGATTTGAAAATTGTTTATGTAGAATTAAGCTCTCACCTTTCCTGAGTTCAAATCTGCTTTTGCGGTTGAGCTGCGACTTATAGTTTTCGAGAAAATGGGATTTTTGTAACGCTCTTCGAGGCAGTCAGAAATTCCAATGCAACCCCTGTAAAAATTTGAAATTTTTTTTTATCGCGATTTAAAAATTGTTTATGTAGAATTAAGCTCGCACCTTTCCTGAGTTCAAATCTGTTTTTGGGGTTGAGCTGCGACTTATAGTTTTCGAGAAAATGGGATTTTTGTAACGCTCTTCGAGGCAGTCAGAAATTCCAATGCAACCCCTGCAAAAATTTGGAAATTTTTTTTTCATCCCCGATTTGAAAATTGTTTATGTAGAATTAAGCTCGCACCTTTCCTCAGTTCAAATCTGCTTTTGGGGTGAGCTGCGACTTACAGTTTTCGAGAAAATGGGATTTTTGTAACGCTCTTCGAGCTAGTCAGAAATTCCAATGCAACCCCTGTAAAAATTTGAAAATTTTTTTTCATCCCCGATTTGAAAATTGTTTATGTAGAATAAAGCTCGCACTTTTCCTGAGTTCAAATCTGATTTTGGAGTTGAGCTGCGACTCATAGTTTCGAGAAAATGGGATTTTTGTAACGCTCTTCGCGCTAGTCAGGAAATTTTAATTTTTTTTTTTCATTCCCGATTTAAAAATTGTTTATGTAGAATTAAGCTTGCACTTTTCTTGAGTTCAAATCTGATTTTGGAGTTGAGCTGCGACTCATAGTTTTCGAGAAAATGGGATTTTTGTAACGCTCTTCGAGGCAGTCAGAAATTCCAATGCAACCCCTGCAAAAATTTGAAAATTTTGTTTTCATCCCCAATTTGAAAATTGTTAATGTAGAATTAAGCTCGCACCTTTCCTGAGTTCAAATCTGCTTTTTGGGTTGAGCTGCGACTTATATTTTTCAAGAAAATGGGATTTTTGTAATGCTCTTCGAGGCAGTCAGAAATTCCAATGCAACCCCTGTAAAAATTTGAAATTTTTTTTTCATTCCCGATTCACTTCGAGGCAGTCAGAAATTCCAATGCAACCCCTGTAAAAATTTGAAAATCTTATTTTCATCCCCAATTTGAAAATTGTTAATGTAGAATTAAGCTCGTACCTTTCCTGAGTTCAAATCTGCTTTTGGGGTTGAGCTGCGACTTATATTTTTCGAGAAAATGGAATTTTTGTAATGCTCTTCGAGGCAGTCAGAAATTCCAATGCAACCTCTGTAAAAATTTGAATTTTTTTTTTCATTTACGATTCACTTCGAGGCAGTCAGAAATTCCAATGCAACCCCTGTAAAAATTTGAAATTTTTTTTTCATTCCCGATTCACTTCGAGGCAGTCAGAAATTCCAATGCAACCCCTGTAAAAATTTGAAAATTTTCTTTTCATCCCCAATTTGAAAATTGTTAATGTAGAATTAAGCTCGTACCTTTCCTGAGTTCAAATCTGCTTTTGGGGTTGAGCTGCGACTTATAGTTTTCGAGAAAATGGGATTTTTGTAACGCTCTTCGAGCTAGTCAGGAATTCCAATGCAAACCCTGCAAAAATTTGAATTTTTTTTTTTATTCCCGATTTGAAAATTGTTTATGTAGAATTAAGCTTGCACCTTTCCTCAGTTCAAATCTGTTTTTGGGGTTGAGCTGCGACTTATAGTTTTCGAGAAAATGGGATTTTTGTAACGCTCTTGGAGGCAGTCAGAAATTCCAATGCAACCCCTGTAAAAATTTTAAATTTTTTCTTCATCCCCGATTTGAAAATTGTTTATGTAGAATTAAGCTCTCACCTTTCCTGAGTGCAAATCTGCTTTTGCGGTTGAGCTGCGACTTATAGTTTTCGAGAAAATGGGATTTTTGTAACGCTCTTCGAGGCAGTCAGAAATTCCAATGCAACCCCTGTAAAAATTTGAAATTTTTTTTTATCGCGATTTAAAAATTGTTTATGTAGAATTAAGCTCGCACCTTTCCTGAGTTCAAATCTGTTTTTGGGGTTGAGCTGCGACTTATAGTTTTCGAGAAAATGGGATTTTTGTAACGCTCTTCGAGGCAGTCAGAAATTCCAATGCAAACCCTGCAAAAATTTGAATTTTTTTTTTTTATTCCCGATTTGAAAATTGTTTATGTAGAATTAAGCTCGCACCTTTCCTCAGTTCAAATCTGCTTTTGGGGTGAGCTGCGACTTACAGTTTTCGAGAAAATGGGATTTTTGTAGCGCTCTACGAGCTAGTCAGAAATTAAAATGCAGCACCTGCAAAAATTTGAAAATTTTTTTTTATCCCCGATTTGAAAGTTGTTTATGTAGAATTAAGCTCGCACCTTTCCTCAGTTCAAATCTGCTTTTGGGGTGAGCTGCGACTTACAGTTTTCGAGAAAATGGGATTTTTATAACGCTCTTCGAGCTAGTCAGAAATTCCAATGCAACCCCTGTAAAAATTTGAAAATTTTTTTTCATCCCCGATTTGAAAATTGTTTATGTAGAATAAAGCTCGCACTTTTCCTGAGTTCAAATCTGATTTTGGAGTTGAGCTGCGACTCATAGTTTCGAGAAAATGGGATTTTTGTAACGCTCTTCGCGCTAGTCAGGAAATTTTAATTTTTTTTTTTCATTCCCGATTTTAAAATTGTTTATGTAGAATTAAGCTTGCACTTTTCTTGAGTTCAAATCTGATTTTGGAGTTGAGCTGCGACTCATAGTTTTCGAGAAAATGGGATTTTTGCAACGCTCTTCGAGGCAGTCAGAAATTCCAATGCAACCCCTGCAAAAATTTGAAAATTTTATTTTCATCCCCAATTTGAAAATTGTTAATGTAGAATTAAGCTCGCACCTTTCCTGAGTTCAAATCTGCTTTTTGGGTTGAGCTGCGACTTATATTTTTCAAGAAAATGGGATTTTTGTAATGCTCTTCGAGGCAGTCAGAAATTCCAATGCAACCCCTGTAAAAATTTGAAATTTTTTTTTCATTCCCGATTCACTTCGAGGCAGTCAGAAATTCCAATGCAACCCCTGTAAAAATTTGAAAATTTTATTTTCATCCCCAATTTGAAAATTGTTAATGTAGAATTAAGCTCGTACCTTTCCTGAGTTCAAATCTGCTTTTGGGGTTGAGCTGCGACTTATATTTTTCGAGAAAATGGAATTTTTGTAATGCTCTTCGAGGCAGTCAGAAATTCCAATGCAACCTCTGTAAAAATTTGAATTTTTTTTTTCATTTACGATTCACTTCGAGGCAGTCAGAAATTCCAATGCAACCCCTGTAAAAATTTGAAATTTTTTTTTCATTCCCGATTCACTTCGAGGCAGTCAGAAATTCCAATGCAACCCCTGTAAAAATTTGAAAATTTTATTTTCATCCCCAATTTGAAAATTGTTAATGTAGAATTAAGCTCGTACCTTTCCTGAGTTCAAATCTGCTTTTGGGGTTGAGCTGCGACTTATAGTTTTCGAGAAAATGGGATTTTTGTAACGCTCTTCGAGCTAGTCAGGAATTCCAATGCAAACCCTGCAAAAATTTGAATTTTTTTTTTTTATTCCCGATTTGAAAATTGTTTATGTAGAATTAAGCTCGCACCTTTCCTCAGTTCAAATCTGCTTTTGGGGTGAGCTGCGACTTACAGTTTTCGAGAAAATGGGATTTTTGTAACGCTCTACGAGCTAGTCAGAAATTAAAATGCAGCACCTGCAAAAATTTGAAAATTTTTTTTTATCCCCGATTTGAAAGTTGTTTATGTAGAATTAAGCTCGCACCTTTCCTCAGTTCAAATCTGCTTTTGGGGTGAGCTGCGACTTACAGTTTTCGAGAAAATGGGATTTTTGTAACGCTCTACGAGCTAGTCAGAAATTAAAATGCAGCACCCGCAAAAATTTGAAAATTTTTTTTTATCCCCGATTTGAAAGTTGTTTATGTAGAATTAAGCTCGCACCTTTCCTCAGTTCAAATCTGCTTTTGGGGTGAGCGGCGACTTATAGTTTTCGAGAAAATGGGATTTTTGTAATGCTCTTCGAGCTAGTCAGAAATTCCAATGCAACCCCTGTAAATATTTGAAAATTTTATTCCATCATCGATTTGAAAGTTGTTTATGTAGAATTAAGCTCGCACCTTTCCTGAGTTCAAATCTGCTTTTGGGGTTGAGCTGCGACTTATAGTTTTCGAGAAAATGGGATTTTTGTAACGCTCTTCGAGGCAGTCAGGAATTCCAATGCAAACCCTGCAAAAATTTGAATTTTTTTTTTTTATTCCCGGTTTGAAAATTGTTTATGTAGAATTAAGCTCGCACCTTTGCTGAGTTCAAATCTGCTTTTGGGGTTGAGCTGCGACTTATAGTTTTCGAGAAAATGGGATTTTTGTAACGCTCTTCGAGCTAGTCAGAAATTCCAATGCAACCCCTGTAAATATTTGAAAATTTTATTCCATCATCGATTTGAAAGTTGTTTATGTAGAATTAAGCTCGCACTTTTCCTGAGTTCAAATCTGATTTTGGAGTTGAGCTGCGACTCATAGTTTTCGAGAAAATGGGATTTTTGTAGCGCTCTTCGAGCTACTCAGGAATTCCAATGCAAACCCTGCAAAAATTTGAAATTTTTTTTTTATCCCCGATTTGAAAGTTGTTTATGTAGAATTAAGCTCGCACCTTTCCTGAGTTCAAATCTGCTTTTGCGGTTGAGCTGCGACTTATAGTTTTCGAGAAAATGGGATTTTTGTAACGCTCTTCGAGCAAGTCAGAAATTCCAATGCAACCCCTGTAAAAATTTGAAAATTTTTTTTCATCAACGACTTGAAAATTGTTTATACAGAATTAAGCTCGCACTTTTGCTGAGTTCAAATCTGATTTTGGAGTTGAGCTGCGACTCATAGTTTTCGAGAAAATGGGATTTTTGTAACGCTCTTCGAGCAAGTCAGGAATTCCAATGCAACCCCTGTAAAAATTTGAAAATTTTTTTTCATCAACGACTTGAAAGTTGTTTATGTAGAATTAAGCTCGCACTTTTCCTGAGTTCAAATCTGATTGTGGAGTTGAGCTGCGACTCATAGTTTTCGAGAGAATGGGATTTTTGTAATGCTCTTCCAGCTAGTCAGGAATGCCAATGCAACCCCTGTAAAAATTTTAAAATTTTTTTCATCCCCGATTTGAAAATTGTTTATGTAGAATAAAGCTCGCACTTTTCCTCAGTTCAAATCTGCTTTTGGGGTTGAGCTGCGACTTATATTTTTCGAGAAAATGGAATTTTTGTAATGCTCTTCGAGGCAGTCAGAAATTCCAATGCAACCCCTGTAAAAATTTGAATTTTTTTTTTCATTCCCGATTCACTTCGAGGCAGTCGGAAATTCCAATGCAACCCTTGTAAAAATTTGAGAATTTTTTTTTCATCCCGGATTTGAAAATTGTTTATACAGAATTAAGCTCGCAAGTTTTCTGAGTTCAAATCTGCTTTTTGAGTTGAGCTGCGACTTATAGTCTTCGAGAAAATGGGATTTTTGTAACGCTCTTGGAGGCAGTCAGAAATTCCAATGCAACCCCTGTAAAAATTTTAAATTTTTTTTTATCGCGATTTAAAAATTGTTTATGTAGAATTAAGCTCGCACCTTTCCTGAGTTCAAATCTGTTTTTGGGGTTGAGCTGCGACTTATAGTTTTCGAGAAAATGGGATTTTTGTAACGCTCTTCGAGGCAGTCAGAAATTCCAATGCAACCCCTGCAAAAATTTGAGAATTTTTTTTTCATCCCGGATTTGAAAATTGTTTATACAGAATTAAGCTCGCAAGTTTTCTGAGTTCAAATCTGCTTTTTGAGTTGAGCTGCGACTTATAGTCTTCGAGAAAATGGGATTTTTGTAACGCTCTTGGAGGCAGTCAGAAATTCCAATGCAACCCCTGTAAAAATTTTAAATTTTTTTCTTCATCCCCGATTTGAAAATTGTTTATGTAGAATTAAGCTCTCACCTTTCCTGAGTTCAAATCTGCTTTTGCGGTTGAGCTGCGACTTATAGTTTTCGAGAAAATGGGATTTTTGTAACGCTCTTCGAGGCAGTCAGAAATTCCAATGCAACCCCTGCAAAAATTTGGAAATTTTTTTTTCATCCCCGATTTGAAAATTGTTTATGTAGAATTAAGCTCGCACCTTTCCTGAATTCAAATCTGCTTTTGGTGTTGTGCTGCGACTTAAAGTTTTCGAAAAATGGAATTTTTGTGACGCTCTTCGAGCTAGTCAGGAATTCCAATGCAAACCCTGCAAAAATTTGAATTTTTTTTTTTTATTCCCGATTTGAAAATTGTTTATGTAGAATTAAGCTCGCACCTTTCCTCAGTTCAAATCTGCTTTTGGGGTGAGCTGCGACTTAGAGTTTTCGAGAAAATGGGATTTTTGTAACGCTCTTGGAGGCAGTCAGAAATTCCAATGCAACCCCTGTAAAAATTTTAAATTTTTTTCTTCATCCCCGATTTGAAAATTGTTTATGTAGAATTAAGCTCGCACTTTTCCTGAGTTCAAATCTGATTTTGGAGTTGAGCTGCGACTCATAGTTTTCGAGAAAATGGGATTTTGTAACGCTCTTCGAGCTAGTCAGGAAATTTTAATTTTTTGTTTCAATCCCGATTTAAAAATTGTTTATGTAGAATTAAGCTCGCACTTTTCCTGAGTTCAAATCTGATTTTGGAGTTGTGCTGCGACTTAAAGTTTTCGAAAAATGGAATTTTTGTGACGCTCTTCGAGCTAGTCAGGAATTCCAATGCAAACCCTGCAAAAATTTGAATTTTTTTTTTTTATTCCCGATTTGAAAATTGTTTATGTAGAATTAAGCTCGCACCTTTCCTCAGTTCAAATCTGCTTTTGGGGTGAGCTGCGACTTACAGTTTTCGAGAAAATGGGATTTTTGTAGCGCTCTACGAGCTAGTCAGAAATTAAAATGCAGCACCTGCAAAAATTTGAAAATTTTTTTTTATCCCCGATTTGAAAGTTGTTTATGTAGAATTAAGCTCGCACCTTTCCTCAGTTCAAATCTGCTTTTGGGGTGAGCTGCGACTTACAGTTTTCGAGAAAATGGGATTTTTGTAACGCTCTTCGAGCTAGTCAGAAATTTCAATGCAACCCCTGTAAAAATTTGAAAATTTTTTTTCATCCCCGATTTGAAAATTGTTTATACAGAATTAAGCTCGCACCTTTCCTGAATTCAAATCTGCTTTTGGGGTTGTGCTGCGACTTAAAGTTTTCGAAAAATGGAATTTTTGTAACGCTCTTCGAGCTAGTCAGGAATTCCAATGCAAACCCTGCAAAAATTTGAATTTTTTTTTTTATTCCCGATTTGAAAATTGTTTATGTAGAATTAAGCTCGCACCTTTCCTCAGTTCAAATCTGCTTTTGGGGTGAGCTGCGACTTACAGTTTTCGAGAAAATGGGATTTTTGTAACGCTCTTGGAGGCAGTCAGAAATTCCAATGCAACCCCTGTAAAAATTTGAAATTTTTTTCTTCATCCCCGATTTGAAAATTGTTTATGTAGAATTAAGCTCGCACTTTTCCTGAGTTCAAATCTGATTTTGGAGTTGAGCTGCGACTCATAGTTTTCGAGAAAATGGGATTTTGTAACGCTCTTCGAGCTAGTCAGGAAATTTTAATTTTTTGTTTCAATCCCGATTTAAAAATTGTTTATGTAGAATTAAGCTCGCACTTTTCCTGAATTCAAATCTGATTTTGGAGTTGAGCTGCGACTCATAGTTTTCGAGAAAATGGGATTTTTGTAACGCTCTTCGAGCTAGTCAGGAATTCCAATGCAACCCCTGCAAAAATTTGAAAATTTTATTCTCATCCCCAATTTGAAAATTGTTAATGTAGAATTAAGCTCGCACCTTTCCTGAGTTCAAATCTGCTTTTGGGGTTGAGCTGCGACTTATATTTTTCGAGAAAATGGGATTTTTGTAATGCTCTTCGAGGCAGTCGGAAATTCCAATGCAACCCCTGTAAAAATTTGAAATTTTTTTTTCATTCCCGATTCACTTCGAGGCAGTCAGAAATTCCAATGCAACCCTTGTAAAAATTTGAGAATTTTTTTTTCATCCCGGATTTGAAAATTGTTTATACAGAATTAAGCTCGCACCTTTCCTGAGTTCAAATCTGCTTTTGGGGTTGAGCTGCGACTTATAGTTTTCGAGAAAATGGGATTTTTGTAACGGTCTTCGAGGCAGTCAGAAATTCCAACGCAACCCCTGTAAAAATTTGAAAATTTTTTTTCATCAACGACTTGAAAGTTGTTTATGTAGAATTAAGCTCGCACTTTTCCTGAGTTCAAATCTGATTGTGGAGTTGAGCTGCGACTCATAGTTTTCGAGAAAATGGGATTTTTGTAATGCTCTTCCAGCTAGTCAGGAATGCCAATGCAACTCCTGTAAAAATTTAAAATTTTTTTTTCATCCCCGATTTGAAAATTGTTTACGTAGAATTAAGCTCGCAATTTTCCTGAATTCAAATCTGCTTTTGGGGTTGAGCTGCGACTTATAGTCTTCGAGAAAATGGGATTTTTGTAACGCTCTTGGAGGCAGTCAGAAATTCCAATGCAACCCCTGTAAAAATTTTAAATTTTTTTCTTCATCCCCGATTTGAAAATTGTTTATGTAGAATTAAGCTCTCACCTTTCCTGAGTTCAAATCTGCTTTTGCGGTTGAGCTGCGACTTATAGTTTTCGAGAAAATGGGATTTTTGTAACGCTCTTCGAGGCAGTCAGAAATTCCAATGCAACCCCTGCAAAAATTTGGAAATTTTTTTTTCATCCCCGATTTGAAAATTGTTTATGTAGAATTAAGCTCTCACCTTTCCTGAGTTCAAATCTGCTTTTGCGGTTGAGCTGCGACTTATAGTTTTCGAGAAAATGGGATTTTTGTAACGCTCTTCGAGGCAGTCAGAAATTCCAATGCAACCCCTGTAAAAATTTGAAATTTTTTTTTATCGCGATTTAAAAATTGTTTATGTAGAATTAAGCTCGCACCTTTCCTGAGTTCAAACCTGTTTTTGGGGTTGAGCTGCGACTTATAGTTTTCGAGAAAATGGGATTTTTGTAACGCTCTTCGAGGCAGTCGGAAATTCCAATGCAACCCTTGTAAAAATTTGAGAATTTTTTTTTCATCCCGGATTTGAAAATTGTTTATACAGAATTAAGCTCGCAAGTTTTCTGAGTTCAAATCTGCTTTTTGAGTTGAGCTGCGACTTATAGTCTTCGAGAAAATGGGATTTTTGTAACGCTCTTGGAGGCAGTCAGAAATTCCAATGCAACCCCTGTAAAAATTTTAAATTTTTTTCTTCATCCCCGATTTGAAAATTGTTTATGTAGAATTAAGCTCTCACCTTTCCTGAGTTCAAATCTGCTTTTGCGGTTGAGCTGCGACTTATAGTTTTCGAGAAAATGGGATTTTTGTAACGCTCTTCGAGGCAGTCAGAAATTCCAATGCAACCCCTGTAAAAATTTGAAATTTTTTTTTATCGCGATTTAAAAATTGTTTATGTAGAATTAAGCTCGCACCTTTCCTGAGTTCAAATCTGTTTTTGGGGTTGAGCTGCGACTTATAGTTTTCGAGAAAATGGGATTTTTGTAACGCTCTTCGAGGCAGTCAGAAATTCCAATGCAACCCCTGCAAAAATTTGAGAATTTTTTTTTCATCCCGGATTTGAAAATTGTTTATACAGAATTAAGCTCGCAAGTTTTCTGAGTTCAAATCTGCTTTTTGAGTTGAGCTGCGACTTATAGTCTTCGAGAAAATGGGATTTTTGTAACGCTCTTGGAGGCAGTCAGAAATTCCAATGCAACCCCTGTAAAAATTTTAAATTTTTTTCTTCATCCCCGATTTGAAAATTGTTTATGTAGAATTAAGCTCTCACCTTTCCTGAGTTCAAATCTGCTTTTGCGGTTGAGCTGCGACTTATAGTTTTCGAGAAAATGGGATTTTTGTAACGCTCTTCGAGGCAGTCAGAAATTCCAATGCAACCCCTGCAAAAATTTGGAAATTTTTTTTTCATCCCCGATTTGAAAATTGTTTATGTAGAATTAAGCTCTCACCTTTCCTGAGTTCAAATCTGCTTTTGCGGTTGAGCTGCGACTTATAGTTTTCGAGAAAATGGGATTTTTGTAACGCTCTTCGAGGCAGTCAGAAATTCCAATGCAACCCCTGTAAAAATTTGAAATTTTTTTTTATCGCGATTTAAAAATTGTTTATGTAGAATTAAGCTCGCACCTTTCCTGAGTTCAAATCTGTTTTTGGGGTTGAGCTGCGACTTATAGTTTTCGAGAAAATGGGATTTTTGTAACGCTCTTCGAGGCAGTCAGAAATTCCAATGCAACCCCTGCAAAAATTTGAGAATTTTTTTTTCATCCCGGATTTGAAAATTGTTTATACAGAATTAAGCTCGCAAGTTTTCTGAGTTCAAATCTGCTTTTTGAGTTGAGCTGCGACTTATAGTCTTCGAGAAAATGGGATTTTTGTAACGCTCTTGGAGGCAGTCAGAAATTCCAATGCAACCCCTGTAAAAATTTTAAATTTTTTTCTTCATCCCCGATTTGAAAATTGTTTATGTAGAATTAAGCTCTCACCTTTCCTGAGTTCAAATCTGCTTTTGCGGTTGAGCTGCGACTTATAGTTTTCGAGAAAATGGGATTTTTGTAACGCTCTTCGAGGCAGTCAGAAATTCCAATGCAACCCCTGCAAAAATTTGGAAATTTTTTTTTCATCCCCGATTTGAAAATTGTTTATGTAGAATTAAGCTCGCACCTTTCCTGAATTCAAATCTGCTTTTGGTGTTGTGCTGCGACTTAAAGTTTTCGAAAAATGGAATTTTTGTGACGCTCTTCGAGCTAGTCAGGAATTCCAATGCAAACCCTGCAAAAATTTGAATTTTTTTTTTTTATTCCCGATTTGAAAATTGTTTATGTAGAATTAAGCTCGCACCTTTCCTCAGTTCAAATCTGCTTTTGGGGTGAGCTGCGACTTAGAGTTTTCGAGAAAATGGGATTTTTGTAACGCTCTTGGAGGCAGTCAGAAATTCCAATGCAACCCCTGTAAAAATTTTAAATTTTTTTCTTCATCCCCGATTTGAAAATTGTTTATGTAGAATTAAGCTCGCACTTTTCCTGAGTTCAAATCTGATTTTGGAGTTGAGCTGCGACTCATAGTTTTCGAGAAAATGGGATTTTGTAACGCTCTTCGAGCTAGTCAGGAAATTTTAATTTTTTGTTTCAATCCCGATTTAAAAATTGTTTATGTAGAATTAAGCTCGCACTTTTCCTGAGTTCAAATCTGATTTTGGAGTTGTGCTGCGACTTAAAGTTTTCGAAAAATGGAATTTTTGTGACGCTCTTCGAGCTAGTCAGGAATTCCAATGCAAACCCTGCAAAAATTTGAATTTTTTTTTTTTATTCCCGATTTGAAAATTGTTTATGTAGAATTAAGCTCGCACCTTTCCTCAGTTCAAATCTGCTTTTGGGGTGAGCTGCGACTTACAGTTTTCGAGAAAATGGGATTTTTGTAGCGCTCTACGAGCTAGTCAGAAATTAAAATGCAGCACCTGCAAAAATTTGAAAATTTTTTTTTATCCCCGATTTGAAAGTTGTTTATGTAGAATTAAGCTCGCACCTTTCCTCAGTTCAAATCTGCTTTTGGGGTGAGCTGCGACTTACAGTTTTCGAGAAAATGGGATTTTTGTAACGCTCTTCGAGCTAGTCAGAAATTTCAATGCAACCCCTGTAAAAATTTGAAAATTTTTTTTCATCCCCGATTTGAAAATTGTTTATACAGAATTAAGCTCGCACCTTTCCTGAATTCAAATCTGCTTTTGGGGTTGTGCTGCGACTTAAAGTTTTCGAAAAATGGAATTTTTGTAACGCTCTTCGAGCTAGTCAGGAATTCCAATGCAAACCCTGCAAAAATTTGAATTTTTTTTTTTATTCCCGATTTGAAAATTGTTTATGTAGAATTAAGCTCGCACCTTTCCTCAGTTCAAATCTGCTTTTGGGGTGAGCTGCGACTCATAGTTTTCGAGAAAATGGGATTTTTGTAACGCTCTTGGAGGCAGTCAGAAATTCCAATGCAACCCCTGTAAAAATTTGAAATTTTTTTCTTCATCCCCGATTTGAAAATTGTTTATGTAGAATTAAGCTCGCACTTTTCCTGAGTTCAAATCTGATTTTGGAGTTGAGCTGCGACTCATAGTTTTCGAGAAAATGGGATTTTGTAACGCTCTTCGAGCTAGTCAGGAAATTTTAATTTTTTGTTTCAATCCCGATTTAAAAATTGTTTATGTAGAATTAAGCTCGCACTTTTCCTGAATTCAAATCTGATTTTGGAGTTGAGCTGCGACTCATAGTTTTCGAGAAAATGGGATTTTTGTAACGCTCTTCGAGCTAGTCAGGAATTCCAATGCAACCCCTGCAAAAATTTGAAAATTTTATTCTCATCCCCAATTTGAAAATTGTTAATGTAGAATTAAGCTCGCACCTTTCCTGAGTTCAAATCTGCTTTTGGGGTTGAGCTGCGACTTATATTTTTCGAGAAAATGGGATTTTTGTAATGCTCTTCGAGGCAGTCGGAAATTCCAATGCAACCCCTGTAAAAATTTGAAATTTTTTTTTCATTCCCGATTCACTTCGAGGCAGTCAGAAATTCCAATGCAACCCTTGTAAAAATTTGAGAATTTTTTTTTCATCCCGGATTTGAAAATTGTTTATACAGAATTAAGCTCGCACCTTTCCTGAGTTCAAATCTGCTTTTGGGGTTGAGCTGCGACTTATAGTTTTCGAGAAAATGGGATTTTTGTAACGGTCTTCGAGGCAGTCAGAAATTCCAACGCAACCCCTGTAAAAATTTGAAAATTTTTTTTCATCAACGACTTGAAAGTTGTTTATGTAGAATTAAGCTCGCACTTTTCCTGAGTTCAAATCTGATTGTGGAGTTGAGCTGCGACTCATAGTTTTCGAGAAAATGGGATTTTTGTAATGCTCTTCCAGCTAGTCAGGAATGCCAATGCAACTCCTGTAAAAATTTAAAATTTTTTTTTCATCCCCGATTTGAAAATTGTTTACGTAGAATTAAGCTCGCAATTTTCCTGAATTCAAATCTGCTTTTGGGGTTGAGCTGCGACTTATAGTCTTCGAGAAAATGGGATTTTTGTAACGCTCTTGGAGGCAGTCAGAAATTCCAATGCAACCCCTGTAAAAATTTTAAATTTTTTTCTTCATCCCCGATTTGAAAATTGTTTATGTAGAATTAAGCTCTCACCTTTCCTGAGTTCAAATCTGCTTTTGCGGTTGAGCTGCGACTTATAGTTTTCGAGAAAATGGGATTTTTGTAACGCTCTTCGAGGCAGTCAGAAATTCCAATGCAACCCCTGCAAAAATTTGGAAATTTTTTTTTCATCCCCGATTTGAAAATTGTTTATGTAGAATTAAGCTCTCACCTTTCCTGAGTTCAAATCTGCTTTTGCGGTTGAGCTGCGACTTATAGTTTTCGAGAAAATGGGATTTTTGTAACGCTCTTCGAGGCAGTCAGAAATTCCAATGCAACCCCTGTAAAAATTTGAAATTTTTTTTTATCGCGATTTAAAAATTGTTTATGTAGAATTAAGCTCGCACCTTTCCTGAGTTCAAATCTGTTTTTGGGGTTGAGCTGCGACTTATAGTTTTCGAGAAAATGGGATTTTTGTAACGCTCTTCGAGGCAGTCAGAAATTCCAATGCAACCCCTGCAAAAATTTGAGAATTTTTTTTTCATCCCGGATTTGAAAATTGTTTATACAGAATTAAGCTCGCAAGTTTTCTGAGTTCAAATCTGCTTTTTGAGTTGAGCTGCGACTTATAGTCTTCGAGAAAATGGGATTTTTGTAACGCTCTTGGAGGCAGTCAGAAATTCCAATGCAACCCCTGTAAAAATTTTAAATTTTTTTCTTCATCCCCGATTTGAAAATTGTTTATGTAGAATTAAGCTCTCACCTTTCCTGAGTTCAAATCTGCTTTTGCGGTTGAGCTGCGACTTATAGTTTTCGAGAAAATGGGATTTTTGTAACGCTCTTCGAGGCAGTCAGAAATTCCAATGCAACCCCTGCAAAAATTTGGAAATTTTTTTTTCATCCCCGATTTGAAAATTGTTTATGTAGAATTAAGCTCGCACCTTTCCTGAATTCAAATCTGCTTTTGGTGTTGTGCTGCGACTTAAAGTTTTCGAAAAATGGAATTTTTGTGACGCTCTTCGAGCTAGTCAGGAATTCCAATGCAAACCCTGCAAAAATTTGAATTTTTTTTTTTTATTCCCGATTTGAAAATTGTTTATGTAGAATTAAGCTCGCACCTTTCCTCAGTTCAAATCTGCTTTTGGGGTGAGCTGCGACTTAGAGTTTTCGAGAAAATGGGATTTTTGTAACGCTCTTGGAGGCAGTCAGAAATTCCAATGCAACCCCTGTAAAAATTTTAAATTTTTTTCTTCATCCCCGATTTGAAAATTGTTTATGTAGAATTAAGCTCGCACTTTTCCTGAGTTCAAATCTGATTTTGGAGTTGAGCTGCGACTCATAGTTTTCGAGAAAATGGGATTTTGTAACGCTCTTCGAGCTAGTCAGGAAATTTTAATTTTTTGTTTCAATCCCGATTTAAAAATTGTTTATGTAGAATTAAGCTCGCACTTTTCCTGAGTTCAAATCTGATTTTGGAGTTGTGCTGCGACTTAAAGTTTTCGAAAAATGGAATTTTTGTGACGCTCTTCGAGCTAGTCAGGAATTCCAATGCAAACCCTGCAAAAATTTGAATTTTTTTTTTTTATTCCCGATTTGAAAATTGTTTATGTAGAATTAAGCTCGCACCTTTCCTCAGTTCAAATCTGCTTTTGGGGTGAGCTGCGACTTACAGTTTTCGAGAAAATGGGATTTTTGTAGCGCTCTACGAGCTAGTCAGAAATTAAAATGCAGCACCTGCAAAAATTTGAAAATTTTTTTTTATCCCCGATTTGAAAGTTGTTTATGTAGAATTAAGCTCGCACCTTTCCTCAGTTCAAATCTGCTTTTGGGGTGAGCTGCGACTTACAGTTTTCGAGAAAATGGGATTTTTGTAACGCTCTTCGAGCTAGTCAGAAATTTCAATGCAACCCCTGTAAAAATTTGAAAATTTTTTTTCATCCCCGATTTGAAAATTGTTTATACAGAATTAAGCTCGCACCTTTCCTGAATTCAAATCTGCTTTTGGGGTTGTGCTGCGACTTAAAGTTTTCGAAAAATGGAATTTTTGTAACGCTCTTCGAGCTAGTCAGGAATTCCAATGCAAACCCTGCAAAAATTTGAATTTTTTTTTTTATTCCCGATTTGAAAATTGTTTATGTAGAATTAAGCTCGCACCTTTCCTCAGTTCAAATCTGCTTTTGGGGTGAGCTGCGACTCATAGTTTTCGAGAAAATGGGATTTTTGTAACGCTCTTGGAGGCAGTCAGAAATTCCAATGCAACCCCTGTAAAAATTTGAAATTTTTTTCTTCATCCCCGATTTGAAAATTGTTTATGTAGAATTAAGCTCGCACTTTTCCTGAGTTCAAATCTGATTTTGGAGTTGAGCTGCGACTCATAGTTTTCGAGAAAATGGGATTTTGTAACGCTCTTCGAGCTAGTCAGGAAATTTTAATTTTTTGTTTCAATCCCGATTTAAAAATTGTTTATGTAGAATTAAGCTCGCACTTTTCCTGAATTCAAATCTGATTTTGGAGTTGAGCTGCGACTCATAGTTTTCGAGAAAATGGGATTTTTGTAACGCTCTTCGAGCTAGTCAGGAATTCCAATGCAACCCCTGCAAAAATTTGAAAATTTTATTCTCATCCCCAATTTGAAAATTGTTAATGTAGAATTAAGCTCGCACCTTTCCTGAGTTCAAATCTGCTTTTGGGGTTGAGCTGCGACTTATATTTTTCGAGAAAATGGGATTTTTGTAATGCTCTTCGAGGCAGTCGGAAATTCCAATGCAACCCCTGTAAAAATTTGAAATTTTTTTTTCATTCCCGATTCACTTCGAGGCAGTCAGAAATTCCAATGCAACCCTTGTAAAAATTTGAGAATTTTTTTTTCATCCCGGATTTGAAAATTGTTTATACAGAATTAAGCTCGCACCTTTCCTGAGTTCAAATCTGCTTTTGGGGTTGAGCTGCGACTTATAGTTTTCGAGAAAATGGGATTTTTGTAACGGTCTTCGAGGCAGTCAGAAATTCCAACGCAACCCCTGTAAAAATTTGAAAATTTTTTTTCATCAACGACTTGAAAGTTGTTTATGTAGAATTAAGCTCGCACTTTTCCTGAGTTCAAATCTGATTGTGGAGTTGAGCTGCGACTCATAGTTTTCGAGAAAATGGGATTTTTGTAATGCTCTTCCAGCTAGTCAGGAATGCCAATGCAACTCCTGTAAAAATTTAAAATTTTTTTTTCATCCCCGATTTGAAAATTGTTTACGTAGAATTAAGCTCGCAATTTTCCTGAATTCAAATCTGCTTTTGGGGTTGAGCTGCGACTTATAGTCTTCGAGAAAATGGGATTTTTGTAACGCTCTTGGAGGCAGTCAGAAATTCCAATGCAACCCCTGTAAAAATTTTAAATTTTTTTCTTCATCCCCGATTTGAAAATTGTTTATGTAGAATTAAGCTCTCACCTTTCCTGAGTTCAAATCTGCTTTTGCGGTTGAGCTGCGACTTATAGTTTTCGAGAAAATGGGATTTTTGTAACGCTCTTCGAGGCAGTCAGAAATTCCAATGCAACCCCTGTAAAAATTTGAAATTTTTTTTTATCGCGATTTAAAAATTGTTTATGTAGAATTAAGCTCGCACCTTTCCTGAGTTCAAATCTGTTTTTGGGGTTGAGCTGCGACTTATAGTTTTCGAGAAAATGGGATTTTTGTAACGCTCTTCGAGGCAGTCAGAAATTCCAATGCAACCCCTGCAAAAATTTGAGAATTTTTTTTTCATCCCGGATTTGAAAATTGTTTATACAGAATTAAGCTCGCAAGTTTTCTGAGTTCAAATCTGCTTTTTGAGTTGAGCTGCGACTTATAGTCTTCGAGAAAATGGGATTTTTGTAACGCTCTTGGAGGCAGTCAGAAATTCCAATGCAACCCCTGTAAAAATTTTAAATTTTTTTCTTCATCCCCGATTTGAAAATTGTTTATGTAGAATTAAGCTCTCACCTTTCCTTAGTTCAAATCTGCTTTTGCGGTTGAGCTGCGACTTATAGTTTTCGAGAAAATGGGATTTTTGTAACGCTCTTCGAGGCAGTCAGAAATTCCAATGCAACCCCTGCAAAAATTTGGAAATTTTTTTTTCATCCCCGATTTGAAAATTGTTTATGTAGAATTAAGCTCGCACCTTTCCTGAATTCAAATCTGCTTTTGGTGTTGTGCTGCGACTTAAAGTTTTCGAAAAATGGAATTTTTGTGACGCTCTTCGAGCTAGTCAGGAATTCCAATGCAAACCCTGCAAAAATTTGAATTTTTTTTTTTTATTCCCGATTTGAAAATTGTTTATGTAGAATTAAGCTCGCACCTTTCCTCAGTTCAAATCTGCTTTTGGGGTGAGCTGCGACTTAGAGTTTTCGAGAAAATGGGATTTTTGTAACGCTCTTGGAGGCAGTCAGAAATTCCAATGCAACCCCTGTAAAAATTTGAAATTTTTTTCTTCATCCCCGATTTGAAAATTGTTTATGTAGAATTAAGCTCGCACTTTTCCTGAGTTCAAATCTGATTTTGGAGTTGAGCTGCGACTCATAGTTTTCGAGAAAATGGGATTTTGTAACGCTCTTCGAGCTAGTCAGGAAATTTTAATTTTTTGTTTCAATCCCGATTTAAAAATTGTTTATGTAGAATTAAGCTCGCACTTTTCCTGAGTTCAAATCTGATTTTGGAGTTGTGCTGCGACTTAAAGTTTTCGAAAAATGGAATTTTTGTGACGCTCTTCGAGCTAGTCAGGAATTCCAATGCAAACCCTGCAAAAATTTGAATTTTTTTTTTTTATTCCCGATTTGAAAATTGTTTATGTAGAATTAAGCTCGCACCTTTCCTCAGTTCAAATCTGCTTTTGGGGTGAGCTGCGACTTACAGTTTTCGAGAAAATGGGATTTTTGTAGCGCTCTACGAGCTAGTCAGAAATTAAAATGCAGCACCTGCAAAAATTTGAAAATTTTTTTTTATCCCCGATTTGAAAGTTGTTTATGTAGAATTAAGTTCGCACCTTTCCTCAGTTCAAATCTGCTTTTGGGGTGAGCTGCGACTTACAGTTTTCGAGAAAATGGGATTTTTGTAACGCTCTTCGAGCTAGTCAGAAATTTCAATGCAACCCCTGTAAAAATTTGAAAATTTTTTTTCATCCCCGATTTGAAAATTGTTTATACAGAATTAAGCTCGCACCTTTCCTGAATTCAAATCTGCTTTTGGGGTTGTGCTGCGACTTAAAGTTTTCGAAAAATGGAATTTTTGTAACGCTCTTCGAGCTAGTCAGGAATTCCAATGCAAACCCTGCAAAAATTTGAATTTTTTTTTTTATTCCCGATTTGAAAATTGTTTATGTAGAATTAAGCTCGCACCTTTCCTCAGTTCAAATCTGCTTTTGGGGTGAGCTGCGACTTACAGTTTTCGAGAAAATGGGATTTTTGTAACGCTCTTGGAGGCAGTCAGAAATTCCAATGCAACCCCTGTAAAAATTTGAAATTTTTTTCTTCATCCCCGATTTGAAAATTGTTTATGTAGAATTAAGCTCGCACTTTTCCTGAGTTCAAATCTGATTTTGGAGTTGAGCTGCGACTCATAGTTTTCGAGAAAATGGGATTTTGTAACGCTCTTCGAGCTAGTCAGGAAATTTTAATTTTTTGTTTCAATCCCGATTTAAAAATTGTTTATGTAGAATTAAGCTCGCACTTTTCCTGAATTCAAATCTGATTTTGGAGTTGAGCTGCGACTCATAGTTTTCGAGAAAATGGGATTTTTGTAACGCTCTTCGAGCTAGTCAGGAATTCCAATGCAACCCCTGCAAAAATTTGAAAATTTTATTCTCATCCCCAATTTGAAAATTGTTAATGTAGAATTAAGCTCGCACCTTTCCTGAGTTCAAATCTGCTTTTGGGGTTGAGCTGCGACTTATATTTTTCGAGAAAATGGGATTTTTGTAATGCTCTTCGAGGCAGTCGGAAATTCCAATGCAACCCCTGTAAAAATTTGAAATTTTTTTTTATTCCCGATTCACTTCGAGGCAGTCAGAAATTCCAATGCAACCCTTGTAAAAATTTGAGAATTTTTTTTTCATCCCGGATTTGAAAATTGTTTATACAGAATTAAGCTCGCACCTTTCCTGAGTTCAAATCTGCTTTTGGGGTTGAGCTGCGACTTATAGTTTTCGAGAAAATGGGATTTTTGTAACGGTCTTCGAGGCAGTCAGAAATTCCAACGCAACCCCTGTAAAAATTTGAAAATTTTTTTTCATCAACGACTTGAAAGTTGTTTATGTAGAATTAAGCTCGCACTTTTCCTGAGTTCAAATCTGATTGTGGAGTTGAGCTGCGACTCATAGTTTTCGAGAAAATGGGATTTTTGTAATGCTCTTCCAGCTAGTCAGGAATGCCAATGCAACCCCTGTAAAAATTTAAAATTTTTTTTTCATCCCCGATTTGAAAATTGTTTACGTAGAATTAAGCTCGCAATTTTCCTGAATTCAAATCTGCTTTTGGGGTTGAGCTACGACTTATAGTTTTCGAGAAAATGGGATTTTTGTAACGCTCTTCGAGCTAGTCAGAAATTCATATGCAACCCCTGTAAAAATTTGAAAATTTTTTTTCATCAACGACTTGAAAGTTGTTTATGTAGAATTAAGCTCGCACTTTTCCTGAGTTCAAATCTGATTGTGGAGTTGAGCTGCGACTCATAGTTTTCGAGAAAATGGGATTTTTGTAATGCTCTTCCAGCTAGTCAGGAATGCCAATGCAACCCCTGTAAAAATTTGAAAATTTTTTTTCATCCCCGATTTGAAAATTGTTTATGTAGAATAAAGCTCGCACTTTTCCTGAGTTCAAATCTGATTTTGGAGTTGAGCTGCGACTCATAGTTTTCGAGAAAATGGGATTTTTGTAACGCTCTTCGAGCTAGTCAGGAAATTTTAATTTTTTTTTTTCATTCCCGATTTAAAAATTGTTTATGTAGAATTAAGCTCGCACTTTTCCTGAGTTCAAATCTGATTTTGGAGTTGAGCTGCGACTCATAGTTTTCGAGAAAATGGGATTTTTGTAACGCTCTTCGAGCTAGTCAGGAATTCCAATGCAACCCCTGCAAAAATTTGAAAATTTTATTTTCATCCCCAATTTGAAAATTGTTAATGTAGAATTAAGCTCGCACCTTTCCTGAGTTCAAATCTGCTTTTGGGGTTGAGGTGCGACTTATATTTTTCGAGAAAATGGGATTTTTGTAATGCTCTTCGAGGCAGTCAAAAATTCCAATGCAACCCCTGTAAAAATTTGAAATTTTTTTTTCATTCCCGATTCACTTCGAGGCAGTCAGAAATTCCAATGCAACCCCTGTAAAAATTTTAAAATTTTATTTTCATCCCCAATTTGAAAATTGTTAATGTAGAATTAAGCTCGCACCTTTCCTGAGTTCAAATCTGCTTTTGGGGTTGAGCTGCGACTTATATTTTTCGAGAAAATGGAATTTTTGTAATGCTCTTCGAGGCAGTCAGAAATTCCAATGCAACCCCTGTAAAAATTTTAATTTTTTTTTTCATTCCCGATTCACTTCGAGGCAGTCAGAAATTCCAATGCAACCCTTGTAAAAATTTGAGAATTTTTTTTTCATCCCGGATTTGAAAATTGTTTATACAGAATTAAGCTCGCACCTTTCCTGAGCTCAAATCTGCTTTTGGGGTTGAGCTGCGACTTATAGTTTACGAAAAAATGGGATTTTTGTAACGGTCTTCCAGGCAGTCAGAAATTCCAATGCAACCCCTGTAAAAATTTGAAAATTTTATTTTCATCCCCGATTTGAAAATTGTTTATGTAGAATTAAGCTCGCACCTTTCCTGAGCTCAAATCTGCTTTTCTGGTTGAGCTGCGACTTATAGTTTTCGAGAAAATGGGATTTTTGTAACGCTCTTCGAGCTAGTCAGGAATTCCAATGCTACCCCTGTAAAAATTTGAAATTTTTTTCCATCCCCGAATTGAAAATTGTTTATGTAGAATTAAGCACGCACTTTTGCTGAGTTCAAATCTGATTTTGGAGTTGAGCTGCGACTCATAGTTTTCGAGAAAATGGGATTTTTGTAACGCTCTTCGAGCAAGTCAGGAATTCCAATGCAAACCCTGTAAAAATTTGAAAAGTTTTTTTCATCCCCGATTTGAAAGTTGTTTATGTAGAATTAAGCTCGCACCTTTCCTCAGTTCAAATCTGTTTTGGGGTTGAGCGGCGACTTATAGTTTTCGAGAAAGTGGGATTTTTGTAACGCTCTTCGAGCTAGTCAGAAATTCCAATGCAACCCCTGTAAAAATTTTAAAATTTTTTTTCATCCCCGATTTGAAAGTTGTTTATGTAGAATTAAGCTCGCACCTTTCCTGAATTCAAATCTGCTTTTGGGGTTGAGCTGCGACTCATAGTTTTCGAGAAAATGGGATTTTTGTAACGCTCTTCGAGCTAGTCAGGAATTCCAATGCAACAGAAAAAAAAGATAAAAAAAAAGTACAAAACTCAGGAGTCGAAGGCACAGAGGAAAATCCTTTCATTAGAAACTCTATACTGATGCGATCACCGCCATTAAAATTTGTTGTGAGTCATAATGAGGCCACGGGGGCAGCTTCGGTGTAGGTGAGGAGGACTGCGGCACCCTCGCGGTTGCTCGGCTCAGCTCGTCGGACGGGGTGGTTCTTGTCACACCCCACCATACACCACCTGCTCAGCATACAAAATCTCGTGCCATTTATCGAAAAAAATCAAAAAAAGAGAAAAGAAGAAAGCTACTCTACTTTGACTGCGGACGGACTTCAAAAGATAGAAAGAAAGATAGAGAGAGGAAAAGAAAGTGTCCAAGGGCTTATGCCTATGGACAGGAGAAAGACCGGGAAGGACTTCGCGGTCTAACCTAACTAACCTAAACTATACCTAAACTAACCTAAAAACTTAAACTAAGCCCTAACCTAAACCTAAACTAACTTAAACTTAACCTAACTTAAGCCCTACACGCGGTGACACCTTCCCAGTGTCTCTCCTTTCCATAGGTTCGTCAAGAACCCGAAGCATGCCAGATGTTGTTGGCAAAGGTTGGCCAGCCCACCCTTTGTGTCTTACGACACAAACCAAATGCTACCTTTCTGGCCGAAATCTACGAAAGGTAGCCCCTAGAGTACCCCTTCAGCCACAACCTAAGTTCGTAGTGGAATGTTAGTCGGTCTTAACGTCGAGTAGTCATCGTTCGTCTTGTCCTGTTATCTCCTCGTCCATCTACAGGAGACGGCCCGGCCGTCCTTCCACACACCAAACAAAAAAAAAACCTAATCACACATCGTGTTTTACTCCCAACAATTTATTAAGGACCTTAATTCTAAACATCAACTTAAAGTCTATCCTTAAACTAAAAAAACTCTGCTCTTAAATTTATGTATATATATATATATGTATCTACTCAAAATTCTGTATATAAAAAAAAACTTAAAATTAGGACTCACGTTTTTGCGGGATCCCTCGTTGTCCTGCCGGCAGGGAATTTTTGAATTTTTTTTAAATATACATATATATATAAATATAAAATGGATAGGGATCATAGAGAGTTAGGCGCGGTCCCAAGGGGTACCTCACTACAAGGGGTGAACGCACCGGAGGGGTACATGACGCGTTCGAGGACCCGAATGGAGCAAGACCGACAGACGGAACAGGTCAATAGGCGCCCTGCTACACTAACAGACGGACTACCGGACCTTAACGTGACAGGATACGAACTTCCCTACTGGGACTCTAACCTACGGACGGGACACACATACAAAGAAACTGACCATACGTACTTAACGAACCTAACATATCCGAATACGACAACACAGAAGAAAGCCGTCCCACCCTCATTAACGGTGATTCAGGAAGAATCAGGGCGGGAACGGCAGGCTCTTCAATTCGGAGACAGACAGACCGACGAGACGACAACGCCACGTAGAGTCTCAGGAGGAACACTGGACAGAATGCCAAATGAAGAAGAGGAGGCAGAAGACATGGCAGGGGCAGCCGGTTGTAATGGCCAACGACGAAACGTAGACTTACACAACCTACAGGACTTACAGCAGGAGTCACTGGAACACAACAGACAGATTACACAACACATACAAAAGGTGGTATCTCATGCAGTAAGAGAGAATCAGGTTGAGATTATGTCGGTGTTCACCCAGAGCATGAAGGATATGATGGCGACGTTCCAAGAGAACATCAGGGTGATCAACGACAAAATCTGCAACCTGGAGCTCTCTTCAGCTGCACAGAGAGAACCACCGATACCTACAGACCGACGACCTACAAGACAGGAACAGTCGACGCCTACACAGACACACAACTTTAGTGACCTGCTACGACAACCGACTCCAACGCTACACAGACCCAGTCTTGTTCCGCGGGTAGGAGAACGACGTGAGACCGGGGTATCTCATTATGGGGAGCGGAAAATAGATGTCCACAAGTGGGGTGTTAAGTTCGATGGGACCCCTAAGACGATGTCGGTGGAGAGCTTCCTGTTTAGGATAGAAACCCTGCAACGCAAAAACGGTCTGCCCGATGAGCACCTATTTAACAATTTCCACCATCTGGTTAGTGGTCCCGCGGAGAGGTGGTATTGGCAGTTCCTCCAGGAGAATGAGGTAGATCCCTACCTCAACTACCAGGATCTCCGGAGAGAACTGCTAAGACAATTTAAAAACAATGTGCGGGACCACGAAATCTTAAGAGAGATCATGGACAGGAGACAGTTACCCCAGGAGTCTTTCGACGACTTTTACGGTGACGTACGGACAATGGTACTTCAGATGACGAACAGACCTAACGAACTGGACTTAGTGGACATATTACGACACAACCTAAAGGATAGGGTAGCGACGCTAATCTTTGGGTGCTCTATAAAGAGCATCCAAGGATTAAGAGAAGAATGTAGACGGGCCGAGAAACACTTGACAGCGAGAGAAATTAAGTTCAGGCAACACGTAAACGAGGTCGACAACCAAACTGGCTATAGGACGAAGGATACATTAGAGGACATAGGGGACGAAGAAGTGGAGATAGCCGCACTTCAACGACTGAGAACAGACAGACCGACGACTTACGTAAACACTGACAGAACAATGACGAACAACAATTTAACGAACAGACCTGACACGACTAGGGGCACAGCTACCACTCCATCGGCATGTCAGTCAACGTTTCACACGTTGACCTGCTTTAGCTGCGGCAAGGGAAATTTAAGCTTCAACTGTGCACAGTGTCAGGGAAACTTGAGGCTCGGCGGTGCGACCGGGACGAAACCGCCGACGAAGACAAGCCTCCCGGAAAATCAGACCGACCTGTCCAGATCTTGAAAAGGAGCCCAACAGGTGACAGTACCTCCACGAAGCAGGAGGACATTCCTAGGAAAAGTCTCCACCAGAGGCTACAGGAGTACGCCGCAGCTAGAAAGAGGATATTTGGAGAAGAAGTGACAATGCCGATGGAAAAGACTAGGAACTACAAGAAAATTAATAGGCTAAGGGAAAAATGTGCAATAGGTAGACGACGAAAGAGAGACATTGTAGCAACTGTGATAACTCTAAATGACGATAATAGGCCCTATGCGAAAGTTAAAATAGAAGGAGAAGAGATGATGGGCCTATTAGATAGCGGAGCTTCGATAAGCTGTTTAGGAAGAGGAGCTAAAGAGTTCATAGCTAGACATGACATAAAAGTGACGAACATGACTAGCGACATAAGAACGGCAGACGGACACCACCAACGTATACTAGGACGTTTTAAAACAATTATCTCCTGGGGTGGAAAGTCTCACGAGGTCGAGTTATTCATAGTGCCAAATTTACAACAGGTCCTTTATTTAGGGGTAAACTTCTGGAGGACATTCAAGGTCGCTCCAGACATAATTAACGAACTGGACATCCCATCACCGGCGGACGATCGATCTCCAGTCCAGGCACTCTCACCAGCGCAGACACAAGAACTGGAGCGAACCAAGCAGCTGTTTCCCTCTTTCGCGACGTTGGGATTGGGCAGAACTAGCCTCGAAGAGCACATAATTGAGGTGGAGGACGACAAAATTCCCATCAAGCAGAGGCACTACCCAGTCTCACCGGCCGTGCAGAAGCTCTTGTATGACGAGTTAGATCGGATGATTTCACTCGGGGTCATCGAAGAGAGTAATAGCGCGTGGAGCTCTCCAGTGGTGCTGGTGAGGAAACCCGGCAAAAATAGATTGTGCCTGGACTCAAGGAAAGTGAACGCTGTAACGAAGAAAGACGCTTACCCGCTTCCACACATAGAGGGATTGTTAAGCAGGCTCCAGGACACCAAGTTCATCTCGGGCATCGATCTCAAGGATGCATTCTGGCAGATTCCTTTGGAGCGCAAGTCAAGGGAGAAGACAGCCTTCACAGTCCCTGGACGGCCGTTATATCAGTTCACGGTTATGCCGTTCGGGCTGTGTAACGCTGCCCAGAGAATGTGTCGGCTTATGGACAAAGTCATACCCTCTCGTTTGAAAGAGCATGTCTTTGTCTATCTCGATGACCTCTTGGTTTGTTCTCCAAACTTCGAGTCGCACGTTAGGTTGCTCCAAGAGGTCGCAAAGTGTCTCAGGGAAGCCGGCTTAGCAATCAACGTGGAGAAAAGCAAATTTTGTTACAGGGAGATCAAATACCTGGGGTATATCGTCGGTGATGGCTGCTTACGGACTGACAAGGACAAGGTATCGGCGGTCGAGAACTTCCCGATCCCGAAGACCCCGAAGCAACTTCGAAGGTTCCTAGGAATGACGGGATGGTACCGACGTTTCATCCCGAACTTTGCTACATTAGCGGCTCCCATGACCGATTGTCTGAAGAAAGGACAGACATTCAACATGACGGACGAAGCACTTAGCGCTTTTCAAAAGCTTAAGTCGACTTTGGTGACCGCACCAATCCTAACAAATCCGGACTTCAAGAAACACTTCTACATACAGTGTGACGCCTCGACTTCTGGCGTAGGGAGTGTGCTCTTCCAAATGGACGCGGAGAATAACGAACGACCGATAGCATTCATGTCCCAGAAGCTTAATTCCGCTCAGCGTAATTATAGTGTGACGGAACTGGAATGCTATGCGGCCGTTTTGTCAGTGAAGAAGTTCAGGGCTTACGTGGAAGGATTGCCTTTTACTATCATAACCGATCATGCAAGTCTGAAGTGGCTCATGACGCAGAAGGATCTATGTATCTGGTCGTTTGGCCAGGTGGAGCCTGAAGCTTCAAGGGTTCGACTTCATGATCGAACATAGGAAAGGTGTCCAAAATGTAGTCCCTGATACTCTCTCACGAGTCCATATGGAGGAGCTCAAGACCGATAAAGTAATGCAGGAAGTCGACTTTAATTCCCCATATTTTTCTTCGGAAGAGTACGAGGAGTTAAAGAAGACAATCGACCAACACAAAGACAGACTGCCCGACACATGTGTTTCTGACGGATTTGTTTACAAACGAACCGACATACGAACTGGCGACGTATTTCAGGAGGATCGGGCATGGAAGCTCTGGGTACCGACGGAGTTGCGTCGAAGTCTGCTGGAATCGGCACATAACTCACCGGCTGCGGGGCATGGCGGAATCCACAAGACTCTAGCCAAGCTAAGGCAGAAGTATTTCTGGCCTGGGATGGTGGCCGATGTGCAAAGCTTGGTTGGATCTTGTGAAACCTGTAAAGCCAACAAGCCGCAAAATGTGGTTTCTAGGCCGCCGATGGGACAACAGACGATCACGGAGCGACCGTTCCAGCGACTATACATTGACTTCTTAGGACCTTACCCACGGACAAAGACCGGAAATACTCACATTTTTATAGTACTTGACCATTTTAGTAAATTCGTATTCTTAAGGCCTATTCGTAAAGCAACGGCAGCTGAGGTAGTTACATATTTAGAAGAGAGCGTGTTCCATATCTTTGGTGTACCCGAGTATATCCACTCTGACAATGGGAAACAATTCATTTCCGAATTGTTTGCCAGCTTTCTAAATAAGTACGGGGTCAAACATGTTCGCACCGCGTTCTACTCGCCACAAGCGAATGCGTCGGAGAGAGTCAACCGTTCGGTGTTGACTAAGATACGGTCTTACATCGACGGTGACCAGAGAAATTGGGATCGACACGTCAGCAACGCGGCATTTTCGTTGAGGAGTGTGGTTCACGATGCGACCATGTTTGAACCCTACTATGCGATATTCGGTACACCAATGATCCAGCACGCAGACACATACGAAGTACTGAGGAAGCTAGATTTAGTAAAAGAAACAACAATAGAAGTAGGAAATAGAAACGATAAGCTGGACCTCATTAGGAGAAAGATATTTGACAATCTAAAGATAGCACATGAAAAAGCAACAAAAATATACAACACTAGGAGTAGGGACGTGCAATATAGTGTAGGCCAAGTAGTGTATAGGAGGAATTTTAAGCAAAGTAGTGTGGCGGAAAACTATAACGCTAAGTTAGGCCTCAAGTTTATCAAGTCTATCGTACTGAAGAGACTTGGGAATTCCCTCTACGAGGTTGGTAACTTGAGGGGAGAAAAGGTTGGCACTTTTCACGCGAAAGACCTCCATACATGAAAGTAAGACTGATTAAAGACGCACTCTAGCCTGCCGTTGCTAGTTTATGTTAGTTACGTCTTTTACGTATCATCTATGTATATAGTTTATTTATTTATTTATTTATCTATGTATGTATGTCCAGAGATAGAGATTTATTTATAGAGTTTATTTATATTTATTTTAAAGAGAGTTTATTTATTTATTTTATTTATTTACATAGTTCTATTTACACCATATTTATTTTAGGTTTAGGATTAGATATAGGTATATTTTTAGCTGTGATATAGGTTAAGAACTTGAGTCCAGGTTGCGAGATGTAACTGCCCGGTTATGGTATAGCCATACCGTGTATGGACCCATTCGCACTCGCAGCATGGACGTCAGTGATTTATACTGTGATATTAGGTTAGACGAAAAAAAAAAAAAAAAAAAATAATATATATATATATACACACAGGCCCGGCGATGTAAGGCACGAGACTCCACAATTCAGGGCGTGGGCCCTTGCCACACGTTAGTAAGAAATTTTCGGCACTCAGGGCCACTACACCCCCAAAACTCCCTTTTTTTACGAGGCCGGTTGTCTCACGACCACTCGTCAACCGTCGTCGATCCTGTTACGAGAAAAAAAAATTTTTTTTAAACTTAATTTCCCAAACATCAAAACAACACCCTATCCACACTCACCTAAATGCCCGCATCCCAATCCCCGTCAACCCCAGTCACCTCCTTCTCTCTGAAAAAAAAAGAGATAATAGAAAAAAAAAGGTAAACAAAACAAATTGCTAGTGGAGTTTGTTCTCAAGAAAACCGATCAGGTTAATCCTAGGAATCCTACGAACAAACTCCAATAGCAAACTTACCGATGCGCGCAGCCTGAAAAAGAAAAATAAAAAAATAAAACATCATTAAATTTCCGCAATTAGAAAAAGAAAAGAAAAATAATTTACTTACCCATGTACGTCCATATCCATCCAGTGTAAAATTGTTTTGACATTTCGTCCCTTTGTATTCTTTCGTTGTCCATGCAACTGCCCCTTTCACTCTTCAATGTGCACTCTTCCTTCCTTTGTTGGAGAATTTATACCAACAAGGAATAAACTCTCCAATATGTTTCGTTAACGTTCATGTGTAGAAAAGTGATCGTGTCCAGGGTAAACGAAAGTAGGGGTAACTACAGAACTGACCTAGAAAGAACAGAACATTTTGAAAAAGAAAAACCAGGAGAGCGGTCAATGCACTGCGGGCGATAAACGTACGGACGAGTTTAAATATACATATATACATACATATAGAGTGTATAAAACACACAAAAAAAAAAAAAAAAGGCAAATTTCATACCACGTACAGTGACGCAAAAAGGCACTGGTAAGTTTGGCACTACAAAAAAAAAAAAAAGAGGTTTATTAATAAAAGAAAAAAAATATTACAAAAGGAAAAAAAGGGAAGAGGAAAGGGAGGAACAAAACTGGAGGAACGACGATCGGAAGGAGCACCATTGGGTAGACCGCTGGCGAAAGATCCTAGATGCGGAGTGCACTGAGGCAGCACGCACCCCATTAGAGCCATAGACCACCAGCAAGACACGGCTACAACAAGCGCCCGGTGGACTCCGCCGCAGAATAGAAAAAAGGAACACCGCCAGCTCCGCCACAAGGAAGCAGCTCCACCCCCAAAGCGGGAGGCTCTCCAACGAGATCGTCCAAGGAGCCCGAAACCCCCAGGCATCTCTTCATAACAGGGTACCCGGTGATCTTCCGGTACCCTGCAACGGCGCTGTTCGCCCTAACGGGTACACCGAGGGACCCCCAAGAACCCATCGTTTTTTTTTTTGTGACAGTGTTTTTTAATTAGTTTTTTTGATTTAGTGGTTTTTTTTATTAGTTTTGAATTAGTTTTTCTATTAGCTTTTAATTTAATGAATTTTAATAGTAAAATATCTTTTGGTTTTCGAAGTTAGTTTTATTAGTTTTTTTATTATTAGTCTCTAAATTTATTTAGATGGAATATAGCGTTTAGTTTTATTATAAATTACATTGAGCAACAGTGAGTGTAGCCCACAAAAAAAAAAGAGAAAAAAAAATTTTTGTGTAAAAAAATCTGCTCTTAAATTGTGGTTGTGTTGTGCGCGGTATAGGCTCACTTGGAGCCACGACAATAAAAGGAAAACAGGGTTTCTCTTCAGTGCTGCCGGCAGGACGACGAGGGAGCCACAAAACCGTGAGTAATTTTAAGCTTCTTGTACATATATATACATAAAAAAAAAAAAAAAATATAGATTTAAGAGCAGTTCTAGTTTAAGGTTAGTTTTTAAATTATAAGTAGTTATAAGATTCATTAATAAAACGTGAAAAGTACACAATGTGTGATTAGGTTTTCATTTGTATGGTGTGTGGAAGGACGGCCGGGCCGTCTCCTGTAGATGGACGAGGAGGTAACAGGACAAGACGAACGATGACTACTCGACGTTAAGACCGACTAACATTCCACTACGGACTTAGGTTGTGGCTGAGAGGCGTACTCTAGGGGCTACCTTTCATAGATTTCGGCCAGAAAGGTAGCATTTGGTTTGTGTCGTAAGACACGAAGGGTGGGCTGGCCAACCTTTGCCAACAACATCTGGCATGCTTCGGGTTCTTGACGAACCTATGGAAAGGAGAGACACTGGGAAGGTGTCACCGCGTGTAGGGCTTAAGTTAGGTTAAGTTTAAGTTAGTTTAGGTTTAGGTTAGGGCTTAGTTTAAGTTTTTAGGTTAGTTTAGGTATAGTTTAGGTTAGTTAGGTTAGACCGCGAAGTCCTTCCCGGTCTTTCTCCTGTCCATAGGCATAAGCCCTTGGACACTTTCTTTTCCTCTCTCTATCTTTCTTTCTATCTTTTGAAGTCCGTCCGCAGTCAAAGTAGAGTAGCTTTCTTCTTTTCTCTTTTTTTGATTTTTTTCGATAAATGGCACGAGCTTTTGTATGCTGAGCAGGTGGTGTATGGTGGGGTGTGACAAGAACCACCCCGTCCGACGAGCTGAGCCGAGCAACCGCGAGCGTGCCGCAGTCCTCCTCACCTACACCGAAGCTGCCCCCGTGGCCTCATCCTGACTCACAACAACGGAGGGAGTGACGAAAAAAGAGAGCACAAACGCGGAGATGCCGTCTGAACCACCCAGTAAACAGACAACCTCACAGATGCCGTCGAACTCTCAGCCCAGTAAAACATCAACTAGTAGTCTAACGTCCGAAATCAACACGGAAGTAAAGGCCAAAGAAACCAGCGAAGAGAGAGAAAAAGGTGAAGCCATGCATTCCCTGAGAAAACACATTTCGGCACTGATGGAATTCATCAAATGGAAAAACAATGTCCATCACGAGATTAGAAAATTGGCTAGTGCAATAAGCAAACACTACAGCTGCGCAGAAGAGTGCGGAGAGGATAAAGTGGGAGGCAGAAAAATGTCGAAAGCCACTCAAACCATTCACTGTCCAGCAATGAATGAGTTGGTTTCTTCTTCTTCGTTGGAACAACTGCCAGACCCCAAGCGAAAAAGAAAGAGATCTCCAAACAGTGAAGAACCCTCCACACTGTCATATGCCGAAATTGTTATAAAAAAAAAACAGAAATGGTGACATAAGGTCCAAAAAGAGAAGAAAAGAAAAGCCACAGAAATAAAACCTGGACAGACGGTGAAACCCAGAGACAAAGAGCCACTTGCAGAAACTACAAATAAGGCCGTTTGGACTAGAGTAGTAAAAGGTCGAGGCAAGATACATGCTAAGCCGGACGTACTGGTAATTAAAAAGATCGGAGAAATTACCTATTGCGATATACTCCGAAAGGTGAAGACAAACCCCGAGTTGAATGGATTGGGGTCTGATGTAACCCGCATACGAAAGACGGCCAAGGGAGAGCTACTGCTGGAGCTCAAGAAAGCAGCTGATAGAAGAACATCCGAACACCAAAGTAAAATGGGAAAAGTTCTCGGTGAAATAGCGGAAGTGAGATCCCTAACGCACGAGGTGCTCATTGAGTGCAAAGACCTAGATGGCGTCACCACAAAGGAAGAGATCTGCCAAGTTCTATCCGAGCAGTTCGAGGAAGCAAAAGGCATACAGACCTCATCCATCAAATCTATGAGGACAGCATATACAGGGACGCAAACTGCCGTCATTAGCCTCCCGATAAATACTGCCAAAAAAGTTCTGGAGGTTGGAAAAATAAAAATCAGATGGACGATATGTCGAATACGGGAGAAAGTAATACCGCTGCCATGTTTTAGGTGTCTTAACTTCGGACACCTAGCCAAGGATGACTCAAAAAGAGCTGTTATTTGGGCCTGTGGAGACTACGGCTTTGAGGAAAAAATGATGACACCCGGAACAGGCTTCGTGCGAGCAAAAGTCAAAGGGGTACATGTCTATAGCTGTTATGCATCTCCAAACAACACCTTTGAGGAGTTCCAAGGTGTGCTTGATAGGCTCGCGGATGATGCTAGAGGGCGTACTCCAACAATTATAGCTGGAGACATCAATGCATGGGCCATTGATTGGGGAAGCGCACCGACCAATAGAAGGGGAGAGGCACTCCTAGAGGCAGTATCGTCACTAGACCTAATACTGCTAAATACGGGAAGTGAGCACACATTTAGCAGAAATGGGGTAGGCTCCGTAGTTGATATCACCTTTGCAACTAGTTCCCTATCGAGAGGCGCCAAGTGGAGAGTCAGTAATCAATATACTCACAGCGACCACCTGGCCATCCTGTTTGAAGTACAGCCGAGGAGAGCAGCTCAAGAACGCCCTCCAAGGAAGGCACAACAAAGGGAGTGGAAAATAAGCACTATGGACGAAGACACTTTTGCCCTGATTTTTGGAGAGTCAACAATAAGCCCAGGAACAGCAAACGCTATGGCTGCTGAGGTTACTAAACAAGTAACTAGGGCTTGCGACGCATCCATGATCCGGAAAACGTCAACAAAACGCCGGCCACCGGTATACTGGTGGAATCAAGAGATAGCAGAGCTACGGAGAAAGTGCCATAGAGCCAGAAGAGTATTCCAGCGATCCAGAGGTTCGCCCTCCCAATTAAGCTAATACTAAGCTACTTTGAGAAACGGTTTCTGCTCTTCGATACCGACGATGGAGTAAAGCAGTACCACATATCTGGCGGGATTCCACAAGGATCAGTATTAGGCCCTATGCTTTGCAACATTATGTACGATAGTGTTCTAAGGCTTGGAATCCCAAATGAAGCAGAAATGATAGGCTTTGCCGATGACATTGCAATTGTAGTGACGGCAAACACCTAGAAGAAATAGAGGATACTGGGAACGAATGTATCCGTAAAGTCATATGATGGATGGCAGCAGTCGGGTTAGAGCTCGCCGAAAATAAAACAGAGGCAGTATTAGTAAGCAGCCGCAAGAAGAGAGAGAAAATCACCATCAGGGTAGGCGATAAACCGGCTATCAAATACCTAGGAGTGATGATCGACGCTAGACTCACTTGCAAGGAACACCTTGAAACTACGTGCGACAAGGCGGCTCGGGTGAGCGGTGCCTTATCAAGAATAATGGCAAATATTGGAGGGCCTAGACAACAAAGGAGACTTATTCTGTCAAGGGTGTTGCAGTCCATTCTTATGTATGCGGCACCCATATGGGCCAAAGCGGTGACAAAAAAGACCTACGCAAGAAGGATAAACTCCGTGAACAGATTATGTGCGCTGAGAGTATGCTGTGCTTTTCGTACGGTGTCAGACGAGGCAGTATGTGTCATCGCGGGTATGCTACCGGCAGATATCTTGGCTAGCGAGCTACAAAGGACCTACGATGGCAAAATTCAGGAACCCCAAGCTTCAGTCAAAAATATCAAGCTGGAAGAAAGACGGCGAAGTATCCAAGCATGGCAGGAGGGATGGAACCAGTCTCCAAAAGGACGATGGACCCATCGACTTATTCCGGATATCCAAAAATGGATGGACCGGCAACAGGGAGAAGTAGATTTCTACCTTAGCCAGCTCCTAACCGGACACGGTTGCTTTCGAGCGTATCTCAACAGGTTTGGGCTCGATGAATCTCCCATCTGTCCAAACTGCGGAGAGGTCCCAGAAGACGCTCAGCACGTATTTTTTCAGTGCCCACGTTTTCATATAGAGCGCAGAGAAATAGAGGAAATAATTGGAGAAATACCAACACCCGAAAACATTGTGCACCATATGGTAGCATCGAGCGCAATATGGAAAACGGTGAAACAGGTTGCAGCGAAAATTATGCAGGAACTTATGCGGCTGGAAAGAGGCAGAGAGACCAACCGAACCCAACCGGCAACACTCTTGCAGCAAAGAGCGGTAGACAGGGAAAGAAGAGCATAAATTGCTAACCAGCCCCGCGAAGTAATACCTACCGTTAGGTATGTCCCGCGGGGAGAGTGGTTGAAGAGTGCAGGGTGTGGTTTAGTACGTAGGCGTATTCCTGGCATCGAGTATTCAGGTTAGCGAATCGTGCATACCAGTGGCTCGGGCTACAGGTATCTTTAGAAGATAACACATCCTTTGGCGCAACCATAAAAAAAAAAGAAAAGATGTACCTAAGGGAGATGATCAAAACGTTCACGTTGAACTGCAGGATGACCGAGTTGTAGGATCGATGTGGCAGCATCACAAAATGTGGCAGCACCACAAAATGTGGCAGCACCATTAAATCTGGCAGCACTTAATTCGATCGTGACCAACTTCACTGACACTGAAGTACGGACAGAGCCAGCGAGAGAATTTGGCGCATTCATTGGATCGCCGTGCAAGTAATAACATCGACTATCAACCATTTTTCCATTTTCCATGTTTCCCATTTAATTAAAGAAATTAAAATAAAGATTGTAACGTTTAAATCTCACATGTATAGACGATATATAGACGAATATATGGTAGAGGTAGTCTCACCTCCACTGAGAGCCGTTAAGAGCAAAATCTTCTTGTATTTTCCGCCAAAATTGAGCTCTAGATGGAATGGCATAGTTGAATGCATCATATCCAGGAAAATGTGGCCCATCTATGTTAAAGCAGGACGCTGGAGCTTCTAAATAGACCTCGTGTGTGATATAGTGATATTGCCAGGCCATTCGCCATCTGTGCAGAACATTGGCCAATAGAAGTGCATGCTGCAAGATAATACATTTCACATAGCAAACACTGCTGTAGTTGTAAAAAGGAAAACGAGAAGGAGGTTCTTTTACAATTCCACTGCAGATGCTTAATACTAGCTAGAACCGGAGTCTGAACTCCATTCAAACTTTTCTTTCGCAGAGATGTCAAGGAAAAATACTCTAGATTGGTCATCTCCCAAGAAAGTGTCCGATATCTTCCTTTTCCTGTTTGTTACATAAAGTACATAATGCAGTACTCCCGCTCCTATGTGGCTTAAAATTAAATTTCAGTTGTTCTCCTCTCAGTCTAAAGATGGTTCCTATTATGATGCAGGTGTAGTCATTCTTGAAATAATTCCGTTCATTCAGGTTATAAACGATTTTCGAGTAAAAAGTTTTCTCCGTAGAGGATCTAGCCTTTTCAATAAAAGAGTATCTCTCATTCTCATCTGTGGTCCTGATTATTTCATACAAAGACCTTCTCCACTCCGCGCGTCCCTTCCCAAACAAATCGAGAGTAATACCACTGTTCGTCGCGAGGTTAATCCAATCCTTGTATACAAAGGTCTTATACTACACTGCATACTGCAAAAGTTTTTTCGCTAGCCTTTCATCAGACATTTCCATTATTCGCACCAGGCAATCCGCGTTCAATTTTAAAGTAGAGATATGCATAGGCGACAGCCTTGTTTACAGATTATACATATATTTCGGGATATTTTTCGGAAGGCAGAATATTTTCCTTGGGAAAAAATGCAGCAGATTTTCCACTTACTTATACCTGCTGACTCCCCATACTTGTGCGCCATAAAACAAGATTGGCCGTGCAGTTGCCTTGAAGACACTGTATTTGGCATTAACTGATATATCCTGCTAAAAATTATTTTCTAATTTGCACGAATTGCAGTTTTGGTATATCGACTTTTGTTTGAAGGTGTTCATTTATGTTGAGGTTGTGAGCAACTTCGATTCCTAGGTACATATACTCTTTAACTACTTCCAAGTTTATTCCGTTGTAATACCACGACTCTCCTCTAGCTTTTCTTCCTTTGCCATTTTTAAAGACGAGCACCTTTGAATTATCTGTGTTAACTTCTAAACTTCACAATTTGCAATATTCTGATAGACTGTTGATCATTAGTTGCAGAGAAGCAGGGGACTCAGCCAGAATAACTATATCACCTGCATAAATAATCGTTTTTATTCTTAGACAACCTACACTTCCTCCACCTGGAAGAATATATACCAGATCATCAACAAAAAGACCAAACAGCAAAGGGCTGAGATTGCAACCCTGCCTTACTCCGCGGTTCATTTCCAATCTTCCTGAAAGTTCCCCACCTTTAAAGACATTAGCAGTTGTGTATTGGTAAAGTTTCTCCAATGCTCTTCCAAAGTTATATGAACAAGGCCTGTATGTCTATAGTATCAAATGCAGATTTGAAGTCGACGACAAATGTGTACAGTTATTGTCAGTTTATGCGCACCAAACTTGCAAGCGTGGAAAAATTGTCTATAGTGCAATACCCTTTACGAAAGCCAGCTTGATACTCAATTTTAAGCTGAAAATGTGCCTTACGCCAAAAATTATTTTATTAACAAAATTATCGTTTCATAGCGGAGGCATTAACAAATTCTTTTCGTGGAAAAGAACCTTCTGGTTTGAGTTCTCCAGTTGGATCTTGAACACATGAAGATGCAAATCTTTCTGCAAAATGCGTCTTGAAATGTCAAAGTGTCATCGATGTTTTCAGTAACACTTTCTCTCACTGTGGCTATGTTTTGTGAATTAATATCCCCAACGAGAATGCGGTAACGTATCCTTCACGGCCGTGCTAATTTTCCTGTTTACATTTATCAATCGCACTATTAACAGATGTCATATATAAAATTTTCAAGGCTGCCAACTTTATAGGAAAACATTAATCGAAATTTAAATTTTGTGCATTTATTGGGACATTTATTGTTTGTGCGCAATAGTAAAGGACGCGGAAGCATCAGTCAGTTGTTATGGATTATTGTTGTGTCTCTTAACCTTTTTTAATCATGCGACCCCCTAAAATTTTAGAAAAATATAATCAGCACTTCGTGACCCCCTGCAAAAGCTTCCATCGTATGTATATCTCTACGATATTTTTCTCCAAATAGAATTTTGACTTTAATCTTTTAGTTTTGTATTCGTTTTGATTGTTTATGTTTAAAGTGATTATATGCATTTCCTTATCTTCACATACGTACTTACTTAAGTCTGCGTTTTAGTGTTTATTTTTATTATTTTATAGGTTAAAAGGTGCGAAACCTTCTGCAGAATATTTGAAAAAAAATGTTCGTAAAAATTAAATGCAATCTATATAATACTAGCTGACCCGTGCTCGCCTTGCTTCGCCCCCTGCCAGTTGTAAGAGAGAAACGTATTCAGCTTCTGAATTTCCCATGAAATAGATTTGTAGGAAATTGGGATTAGCGTTACTGTCAGGCATTAAAGTTCCAATAAGGTGTTAAACTTGACCCTAAATCTTAAAAATGGGAATAAAGTTGCCTTCTGTTATGCGTTTATCACCAAAGGAGGTCATTTGAAAGGCTGAGTTAAACTTTCTGGGACTCTCTAAAAAAGTTTTTGACTAAAGATGATCACCCAGTAGATTGCTCTTTGGTGGTTCCCGCGGTGCACCTACAGATTTTTCTGAACATGTACTTTTCCGCTTGAACAACACAATCCAGCAGATTCTTTTGCCCACTTTTGTGCACCACAAAAGCTACAAACCTCAGACATTGTACCTACATGCGACTCCTTTTGGTATGAAATGAAACGTTCATATTGAAAATATGAATTTTTCTTTAGGCTCCACGGTCGGACAACATTTTCACCGATAACCATAAACCGTTCACTTACAAAACCAAGTCTAATAACAGTGGAACTTTGCACATTTCTCAGCCGAGACATTCGCCTAGTTTTTGTTTCTTTACCCCTGCGCCCAATATCAGGCTTAGAATATTTATTACTAATTTTAGTTGACGCATTTGTTGAAATACATACCAACTGATTTGGTTACACTGAATAAAATACTGAAAATGTGCAAACTCAATTATAACATCCCCAGTGGGAATCGCTACCACAGCACACACAGACACAACATGCACACAACCTATCCAGTATGCATGTATAACAGAAAAATAAGGATAAGGAAACACACATCCTTCTATCGGCAGCCACTCGCCTCTGCTCATAAATTTAGCGAAAGGAGAATATAGAACAAAAAAATTATTATCACAACTGAGACATGGTTGGGAGACATGATCAACGAAAAATTAATCAAATTCTGAATTTTACAAATAATATTTTTGATATTGCTCAGCTTCTAATAGAATCATATTCTGGACTTGAAATTTGCGTCTTTGAAACCTCTAAACGACAGAACTAATTTGATTAAAATCCACAAAGGCAAAGTTGATGTTATTTGTGTTTCTAAGTTATTTTGTCTCTTTTGGGGGTCTCGCAAGCACAAAACTGTATAAGTAGCTTTATCTAAACCTAGTCTATGCTATTTCGTAATCAATAAAAAAAAAATCACTAAAATCGGTTCAGCCGTTTTCTTACAAACACCGAACAAAGAAATATCAACTGCATTTTATAATAGTAGTTGATACATACATATGTACATACATATGTAACTACAGAATGAAACACGCATAAACACGAACGCCGCTTGGGCACCGATAGTGGCAATGGTCTCCACTGATCGTATTCGCAATACAATGCAAATAATTATGTTTTATGTTATAATAATGTTATAACTTTTCTCTAAGACAACGTACAGAGATAATATATATACCAATGGATTTGGTAATGAAAGTTCTACATAGATATGTAAATTAAATTTAGTTCTGTTTGGTGAGAGTTAAGAAAAATTGAGATAAACCATCGAAAAATTGGGAAAAATTTAATACTTCTTTTGTTTATTTAAAAGGTTTTTGTTAAAAGAATATTAAGTGGTATAGAAAAAACTCCGCAGAAGAATTCTGAATCTACAGGAGAAAACTGCACTCAAATCCGTTAGGTAGATTCGGAAATTTCGTGGCAGATACATATATATGTACATCAAATCTGATTTGCCTTTTATAGAAGTAAGTGATAAAAGTCAATGTACCTATGTACCATGTTTGTATGTATTCTATGGACTCGGAAACCACCAAACCAGTTGAGCTCAAATTTTTAGGCAATCTTCGGTATTCTTCTGAATTCTGAGAGTGTTTCTGTGAAGTTTGGTCTAAATTGGTCCAGTAGTTTGCCCACAACTGCATTTTAACAACTGCGCAGCAATGCGCGAGTTATACTTCCAACTAAGTTGAAGTATGTCAATGAAAGAAAAATTTAGGCTTAAACAAGTTTTAATATTTTACAACTTTCTTTACTGCTTAACTTCCGACTGCCGACTGTACTGATCTTTTTATCAGAACAGGCGCCCAAAAGATGTGCTCCATACATACATATATTTAGAATTATGTACATTTTTCACATACAAATATAATGAAATTGATGTTTTGCCTAGCAACAATCCCAAGCATGTTAAGAGAAGTGAGAGTATGCCAGTCTGTTGATGCTCATACAAATCGTTTTGGCTGATGTCGTCTGATAGCAGGTAGAAGTGGCTGCTCCCATTCCTGATCATGTTGCTGCTGGTATGATGGGTGGCTAGTTGCGGGAGGTTTGGTGCTGTTCGGCAGTTGTGTTGCGTGTTGTGCATATAACTCACGCTGGGTACTCGCTATTAAGAAATAAAACTTAAACTAACTTAACATAAATAGGAGTAGGCCCTAAATGTGATCTTTCGCCTGTCGATACTCAAGCCAATCAATTGATTGATACCTAAGCAATATCTGGATTCAGCACTGTCATATCCTGAGTCAATCGACACACAGAGGTTACGTTTATCGCTCGCTTTGAGTAAGATTGTACATAATTGGCAGGTTCGTCGAATCTGAAAAGTAACCATCTGAGGTGGCGTGACATAAAACCAAGTAACATAAGGCCAAATTCTAGCATTTGGCTCATGACACTTTGATAAAGCGACATTAGGTCAATTTGACTTCATGTCATTTTTCACTGCATAAACAGTAGAATATTTGTGCGACGAGCATGCTGACCCCCAGCGACCCCCCCTACTGTCACTGTTGGATTTGGAGTAGGTGCCAAGTTGGGTATGTGCAAAGTTTATTCATATTCATGTTGCGCATGGATCTAAAGAAACTTTGCATATACCCAATCTCGCATCTACTCCAAATCCAACAGTGAAACCAAGCAGGAGAGTTGCATACATACTCCACTGTTTATGCAAAAAACAAGTTTCTGTTATTGAAATATATAAAAAAAAAATATTTGGTCTTATGTCTCAAAATAATTTGACCTTATGTCACTTGGCCTCACACAATTCAAAATGATATTGTGGATCCTGATATTTTATTATAGAGATAATGCCAAAAGTCGGAGCGTTCGCTTCTACACCTTTAGATACAGGCTAAGATATTTTTTCCAGCTTTTCCACATAAGATAGACTTATGATCTACCATACTGTACTCGCATAGGTTAGAATTGAACGAGTTTGATAAGTTATGACCTCCACATTGAAACTCAGATAGTTGTAGTAGAAAATAGTTGGTTTCGGCGATGACATAGTAATCGTTGTACCGACCAAATTTCTTGAAGAGTTAGAGTGTGAACGAAACGGAGCTATTGGGATGATACAGGACTGGCTAGTAAACATGGACCGTAAACTAGCAGAAGAAAAGACAGAAGTAGTGCTCATCAGCAACAGGTGAGTTATGGAGACTATAAGAGTAAACGTGGGCGACCACGTTGTAGTTTCCAAACCTACAGATGCAAGGTAACCTTTTAAGCAACATCCGCAACACACAGCTGAGAGGGCAGCAAGAACAATGCGAAGGATCATGCCAAATATTGGAGGACCTAAATGGAAGAAGAGACTGCTCTTAGCAAGAGTTGCGACTTCTATGATGCTTTACGGCTCCCAAATATGGACAGTTGCCATGAGCATGAAATCGTACAGAGCCTATGCCTTGAGAGCATACAGCGCCTTTTGAACCAGCTCCTACGACGCGGCATGTGTTTTGGCTGAAATGTTGCCAATAGACCTCCTGGTTAAAAAAAAAAAACGAATATAAATATCGTGCCAGCAGGACAAGAGTGTCAATAGCGACGACTAGAAGTGACGTACAAGCCTCGAAGAATGGCAAGAGATATAGAACTTTTCTGACAAAGGTATATGGACGCAGAGATTGATCTCAAATATAGACCCTTGGATCAACAGGAAGCATGGAGAACTGAACTGACGCAAATGGCCAACGTGCACGGAAGTAATCGAGGATGTGGAACACATCATGTTGCACTGTGGACGATATCACGAAGAACGTAACTTGCTGGCGAACAGACTGGGTGTGCACTTAATACCAGAAAACATCACCAGACAGTTGATGAGCACGCAAGAAATCTGAGAAGCAGTAAGCGGTACTATGGGTACCATTGTGAAAGAACAACGAAGACAGGAGCCACAGAGAAATATGGCGCAGACGGCTGCCAACACGAAAAAGCCGAGTATGTAAGGTATGTAAAAGATCGGAGGGCGAGTGGATGGAGATTTGCTCCTTCATATACGTACGGGGTGCGGAACAGTATATGTAGTTTTACATTTGGCTCCGTCTATCATAAGCTTCCACTTTAAGCAAAATGTCTAAAGATAAGTTTTCGAGTGCCGGAGTGTAGTAGGTATAAGGTTGGACCAAGTACGCTTTCTTGCGAAACTCCAGAAGTGAATGACTTCAATTCTGAGGATTCGATTCCGTGTCTGACACAAAAAGTCAGTTTTTAATGTGTGAGCGCCGTGGCTCAAGAGGTCAGTGCGTTGGATCGCTGAGCGAGAGGTTCGACGTTAGAATCCCAGAAACACCAAAAAGTTTTTTCACGGTCCCACCACTCGCGAATGTCTGAAAAACGTCCGAGAGTAATAACTGTCAAGAAAAAGTTTCTCAATTTGCCTTTCGGATATGGCTCTAAACTGTAGGTTCCTTCCATTTTTTAACACGCACAACACGAATGGTCGCGAGAAGCTAGGCCCTGGACCACATACGTCTGTTGCGCCAAGTATTTGTATAATTATTTGGAATAACTTGTTTTTAAGCTCTTGCGCCATAACTTGCCCAAGGTTTGGACGTGAAGAAAAGCGCTAGAATATATCTTTTTCCACCGTAGAGCTTACTCACTTTCATTAGTTATTCTATAATCCTAATCTGAGGCTGAATAAGTGACTAGGAATCAAACGTTTTTTGCAAAGACTAGTTGTAAAAGAAAAGTTCTCAGTTCGCCTTTCGAATTTGTTTTCAAACTATAGGTCTTCCCATCTGTTAATACGTCAAATATTTGGTTGTATGCGCGCTAACAGGAGTTGTGCAGATGCTAATATTATGCCTATATTATATTATCGGTAGAGGCAATATTTTGGAATCATTATGACTTCTATTGCCTGGGAACACAGTAATCTCAGCGTAGAAGACAATGATTTTAATCAGAGCTTTCTTTGGCAATTTTGTAAGAAACTGTCCGCTTATTAAATCACGTCCAAGTTAGGTCAACGACACACTTTTGTCAGGTCTCGTAATCGTACCATTAAACTCCTCTATCAATGTCCTTCCGTCAAATAGATTAAACGTGTATTTAAGGTTCGACAAATTAAAAGTGAAACTATTTTTGAAACCAAAAAAGTGAAATTATTTCCCAACTTAAGTGAGAAATAACTTCACATCATAAAAGTGCATTTATTTCCCAATTGAGGTGAAGCTATTTCCCATGTGAAGTAAATTCTCAATGATATTGATACTGAGAGAATACAGGAATTTTTTTATGAAAAACATTTCCGTTCCTTTACTTTCATACAACACTGTACCAATATTTAAATGTTAATTCGAAATTTTACTATTGCCGGTATCTATAGAAGAAAAACAATATATTGCTAATGAAATTACCTCGACCGTAACCCATTACCATTGAGCTTTATTTTTGTTTCTTCTAAAAAAAAAAGCTTTTCTAAAAAGACTCACGCGTGTAATTACGAAAGCAAAGAAACGAAAATAAATAAAACAAAAATGAAAAAAAAAATAAATCCACACTTGTTTATGTTGGCGCAACCAATTTGATTAATGAACATACGTCCCCGGCATTAATTTCTTCAACTTTTTATTGACCTTCAGTTGTACAGCTAGTAGAGGTAATAATCCCGGCAACACGTGAGTCAAAACAATTTTTGTAATTGCAAATTTATGAACAATAAAAAAATATACTCACAATAAGTGTAATAATCAATCAGCCAACAGTAGTTCGGGATGAGGGATACCTAGTACCTAACATGCATGCCATTGATGCTCTTCCACAAGGTAATAAAATATGAATTTTCATGCGTTACGGAAAAAAGAAGATACATTTTCCAAATTGAAGATTTATTGCGTTTTGCATGTTAAATTTGAAAAAAAATTAGAAGTGCTTCCGCTTGTTTTTTGTTCACTTTTTTTTTTTTTTTAATTTATTAGCGGCTTTCTGCTTTTGATGCACCTGAGTCAGCCTTAAGAAGATAAAATTATAAAAAAAAAATATCATACGCTGTTTATACAACTCACCACAAAGTCGTAGAGAAAAAAACAATGTTCACTTATACAACGAAATTGTTTTTATTTAAATCTCTTAATTCGTAATGAGTTTAAAGTACAACGCACGGATACAAAGATAAATAAGTGTTATGATTTTTTTTAGTTATACTATGCATAGTAAACATGTAGTAGATATTGCAGTCAACGCCTTCTTTTATATGCGTTCCAGTGTAAGCACAATACCCTTGTCGGATGATAGCAAAATGTTTTTCTTATCGTACGTAAGTGGAATGGGGGTTTTACTTGATATGGAGAATTTAAAATTTTTTAATAACAGCGCTAGGCCAATGCGTGCTTGCATTTTTCCGAATCGAAGTCCAATACAATTTCTTGGGCCATCACCGAACGGCAGCCAGGCTACAGAATGTCGTTTCTGGATCTCTTCTGTGCTGAAACGTTCCGGATCGAAAACATCAGGATTAGGATATATGTCGGGGTCGTGATGGAAGGCATCAACCGGAATTAGTATAATAGTATCCTTTTCGATGTAGTACTTTGGATCGGATGTGGCGTAATCACTCTTAGCCCGACGATTTAAATGGGAAACGATGGAATATTTACGAAGGGTTTCTGTAAGAATAATGAGAGTATAAATAACATATTTAAGACTTAACAAAGATGCATATATGTAAAATATTAATTAATTTGTGAACCCACATCAAAATCCAAGACAATCAACGGAGCATTCATCGTACTGGGAATATCCATCTCTAAGGACATCGTCTTATTCTCCAACAGACTCATGTAGTGGAGCAGGGAAAAAGGTAATAAGAGACAGAAAATTAACTAGGTTTCACAATGTGGAGAAACTAGAAGGCCTTAGGTGTCTTGCAGAAGTATATAGGGTGGCCAGCGTAAGACTGAGTGATATGAGATAACATTTTTTTTTTATTATTTTATTTGGAAATATAATTAAGGGATTTTTTCAGTATTATGTATAAAAACCAACATCTTTCATTATTCTACATACAATTACAGACTCACATTATTTTCCATGACAGCGCGCAATATGTCAGGCCCTAAAGGTCGAAATTCGGCTCGAATGGTGTCCTCAAGTTCTAAGGGTTACTGTGCTAAATATATTACTCCTACAACTCAGATATAGCGGAGAACCGTTGCATATGCAGATGACGTAATACTGATGGCTACGGACAAATACCTTTCGACCCTCAGAGAGCAATTCGAAGGGGTACTGAAAACCCTAGACACCTGGGCCAAGAAATGTGGACTAGTAGTCAACACCCAGATAACTGAGATGATATTATTCACCAATGAAAGGAAAATACCAGATTTTCAACTATGGGAGGTACATACTCCCCTGAGAATTTAGGACAGCGCCAGATATCTAGGCCTCGTGCCTTATAAAAATTGAATTGGAGGCTAAACTTAAATGAAAGGATAAAAAAAACCACTATTGCCTACTACATATGCATGTAGTAAAGTATTTGGGAAGATATGGGGACCAAAACCAAAAATAATCTTGTGGATGTATACGGCTAAAGTAAGAACTATTCTCATGGCCGTCTTGTTTGGTGGCAGGCCACCAGCATGACTTCCAATTCAGCGGCTATCAGGAAGGAAGAAGAGACTGGCGTGCATTGGTGCTACCAATGAAATGCGAACTAAACCCATCTTCGTATAAGATTCGGCAGCTATCAGTGCCCTAAAATAGGTCAAACAGATAGCTGGAGACCAAATACAATTGGTTATTCTATGATCCTGGAAAATATCTAGGCAACGTACTACGAACTACACAATACCGTACCTATATTTCAATCGACATATCTTAAGCACATTCCCGAGCAGGGAGGAATAGAAAAGCGGTCAGCTACCTCACTCACAATTCATCTCTATCCATACAGACGGACCAAAGATGGACATAGGCTTAGGATCAGATATTTTTCCGAGCCACTGGGCGTAACTAAATCAGTTCGCCTCCCGAATCATAGAAGTGTATTCTAAGCGGAGGTCCTAGCAGTAACAATAGCCGCCCGTGTGACTGCGTTGAGAGCAATGCCACAAGAAGGTATCACCTTTTTCATCAACAGCCAGGTAGCAATAAAAGCGATTACTGCTACTGAAATCAAATCCAAGCTTGTAAAGTGCTGTCGAGAAGAACTAAAGGTTCTTGGAACACAGCACAAGGTTACGCTCTGTTGGGTCCCTGGACATAAAGGCATACCAGGTAACGAGATGGCGGACGATTTGGCTAGAAGAGGCTCGGAATCTCGATCGGATCGAATGCACTTATCAGTAAACATCCCACCTTGCATACTTAAGCTTGAAGTAGGCGTCAAGGCCTTAAACGAAGCAAACAACAAGTGGTCCTTCCTGGACACTTGTGCAACCACAAGAAGTGTTTGGCCTCACTTTGATAAAGCAAGGACCAACAGGCGTATGCCAAAGGGAGATCCCTTGCTCCCCTGGTGGGAGTCATTACGAGATATAATACCCTGCGGTACCATATGAAAAAACTGCAACAAACGGAAGAAGAACTACTTATATAGAGGATGCGGAGATGAATATGTTAGTCAGGACACAACCCACTTTCTCTGTCACTGTCTAGCTCTCATCCATCTTAGATATAAAATTCTTGGACAACACTTCTTCCAGGAACTTGAAGAAATATCCAGTAGATCATTTGAACTATACTTAATTAACTTAATGGTTAAGAAGTTGAACCGCTGCTTATAGTAAAGTTATCCAATGAGCCAGGGGCAGTCATATATCCCCTAGGGATATCACAATGGGTTTGTAATGACCTGAGTGTAGCGTGGTGAATTACTTCAACCTCGTATGCCCACATACCTAACCTAACCTAAGTTCTTGAAGGGTTCGAGGTTATGTCCCACAAAAAGAAGCCCAGCGTCGTCGAATTAGATGAACGCGGAGGATAAAAAAAATGCAGCATTTTTTAAATAAGTCGTTTACTGAAAATTTCTCCCAGGATGTCCACCGTCGCTGCTGAGTACCTTGGGATAGTAAAGCTTGTACCATTTGGAACCTGCACGAAATTTTTTTAAATGACCAGAGCGACGAAGGGTACGTCTGATGTACCGCTGCATCAGTGCACTTAGGAGTTAGTTACGACTATTTTAAGAACTTCAGTTTTTCGATGGCCATACTTCATCATCAAATAGAGTGCACAACTGGATGCAATTAGCTAAAAAGCGGTTTCATTGGAGAGACTTGTTGGTTAAGCTCCAGGTTCACTCCAAACTGTATCGTCACCGGAGTAAGTAAAAGGGGATGATGCGAATACGAGCCCTGCTTGGAGTTAATAAGTAAGAGCTTACGTTTTATTATTCTCCCCTCAGTTTCACTTAACTTGGAATCTTTGAAAACTATTTACAACGTTCCATACAATATTCTTTTTTTTTTTTGATGCGGTCGAATTACTTCACTTAACCGCACTTTACTAAGTACTTTAATTTATTATCTCCAACAAAGTCCTACACCGGCAGTAGAAACTTCCGATACCTATTGGCGTATCTGTACAAACCTATGTCAACAAACCATGAGAGACGACGCATTTGATATGCTGGGGCTTCCTTGTCCACCCCGACAGGTACATAAATAGCAAAACTCGTGAGCTTTGCGAGTAGAGGACAGCACTGGGTTCTCAAAGGAAGAAAGGCTTCTAAGCCTGCATTGACGATAACAACAACTTTCTCGTCAATGGTCACTCTCAACGTGCTGCAGCCATATAACAGCACGTTAGACTGGAGTAGAACAGTCTTAGCTTGGTGTTCAAGCTGAAGCATAGCTTCGCCATAACTTGTACAGCATCTCGAATGCAGACTTTACTTTGACGATTCTATGGGCTATATCACGTTCGGTCCCACTATTGGTCGAGACAATACTATTATGATATCAGAAATTCTCTACTCTCTATAGCGGTTGCAATGCATATTTGAACTGAAGGGGTTGTATTAATTTTCAGCCCGACGACGCCTGCCTTCCTCACTGCATCTGCTGTTCATTGGTGGAGCTTCATAATACTGTGAGAGAGTAAGCATACATACATCGATTGCGTAGCGAGGATATTTCAGCTGAGATTTAAGAGTTCACTGAATTTCTCTGTTTCCCATAGCCAAAACTGCAGTAAGCACATCAAAAAAAGCAACAGTATTGGTGAAAGAATACAGCCTTATCTTGCCCCACTTTGGATGTCGAACTTCCTCAGCAACCATCCTTTGTACAGAACGTGACATTTGGACCTACCATAGGGGATAGGTTAGGTTGAAGTGGCTGCTAGCTAGGAGCAGCACACTTAGACCAATGGTAGATACATTGTGATACCACGCAGATCATGGGGAAAAGTTTCTCTCTATCTACTCGTTAAAACCAATTTTAGCTTCTTATGAAGCGTAGGAGGCTCTTCATGTCAGTATTCGTCAGGTCACCTATATGGAGCTCCCAAGTGAAGCTTCCTTCTATGGGAGAAATCTGGGTAGAAACAAAGAAGGTGAAGGATAGTTTCCTCCTCTTCTTCATCCATGCAGCTTCTACAAAAGTCGTTCGCAAAGAGGCCTAGCCTTGTAGCATGCTTGTCTATTAGACAATGTCCAGTGATGACATCTATTGTGGTGCCGATATGCAGTCCATTGGGAGAAATCAAATTTTTAGAGTGTTTTAGATCCAGGTTGGCCAAATCTTATGGGATGATGACTTGGAAATATTTACTGAAGTTTAGACGGGAAATGACTGCCATTACCATGCAATTTCGTGGTCGGCACATTGGATACTTTATTCCAAAATCTATTTAACTAATTGACCAAACAAAAGCGCTTGTCGAACTACTTACTAAATACGTTTGTCATTATGGGTTTTGCTGTCCAAATCCATAAGATTAACCATACAATCTTTTAGTAAATGAATCAATGGCGCCGATGGCAAAATCACGCACCGCAACGCCGACTGTAGATAAGAAGTTAATCTTGCTTATAATTTTCAAAGACGGAAAATTTATTCAGTATAGTGCTGTAGCTATTAAATTCACCGCATTCATGACTGGTTCGCTACGTACGGACCGATGCTTTCAGATATATGGTGTACAAGTATACTTATGTATGTATATGTGGATGCCACTAACCACAACGCACGTAAAGTATTACCTCTATTACAAAATTTAATAACTTTTTCTATAGACTGGTTCTGCCTCTGATTATAGAAAACAATTTTGTGGTTATCACGCGTTTTATTTCAATCTAATTAATTATTTCGTTGATTTGAGGCAAAGCAAGCAAATGTCATTTTCGAAAGGAAATCCTTTTATAAGATTTAATGAACCAATAAGTTGAATAGGTATTTGAGGTTATGGTATAGGATCCAAGAATTTTATAGGATCCAAGAGCGTGACGTTCAGCGGAGTTTGTAGCATGACAAAGGCAATCGCGTTAACACCCTTGCAATATAGGCTGATGAAGCAACGAAGGAGCTAGTAGGTGGTCAGAGCTATAAGCCCAATCCGTTGAAGAGTTTAAAGATTTGATAATGACTTCGGATGAGGATCAATTAATAAGCTGAAGGAAGACGATGGTGCTGCTATTGCGTATTCGGATAAGTTATTAGCGGCAAAAAATTCCCGAATTCACATCGGTGAAAAGCAGAATTCAAAACCACGACCAAAGGAATCAAGCGGTGGAACAAGGTGGGGTCCCCGCAGAGCTCTTCCAAGCTGAGACACGTACAGCGGCAGCCGTAATACTACATGTGGTTCGCAGGACGTGGGAAAGCGAAAGCTTCTCAAAAGAATGCAAAAGAGGAAATTTAACAGAGTGCGGAAGTTAGAGAGATATTTGAGTTCTTCCTGCGGTCTCCCAAAAAATAGAAAAAGGGATACTGTAGATAATCAAAGGACACCTTGATTTAACTTTCGATGTCTGATTCATTCTTTCACCATTACTGTTGCTAGTGAAGTTTTTCATGCAGCCCTAATGTCAAATAACAGCGGGATACAGTGGACAATGACATATCATCCAAGACACCTGGACTATCCTGACAACATTTGCTTGCCTCTACCTGAGGCAAACTAAGTGGGGTGGAAGATAAATACGAGCAAAACAAAAACTCTCAGTCTTACAGATACCACTGTTCAATTAAAGATTGATGAACAGCCGTCATCGCCTAAGGTGGCGCGCACATGTAGAAGGGGACCTCAACCAACTTGGAGCGTGCAACTGCAGTTTAACTTATTGGTTGAGGCTGAGGTTCACCCCACACTGTAGCGCCACCTAAGTAAGTAAGTAAGCAACAGCCTTCTTTACCTATGAAGTTCTGGCTCGGCAAAAAGTGGTACCGAATTTGATGTAGAGAACAGAATTTAGCAAAGCGAATGCTTTGGTCAGAATGCTGTGAAAGATCTGGAGAAGCAATGTACAGCATCAAAACCATGCGGCGGCTGTCTCGCACTAATGTCGGGTTAGTATTATTGTATGGGAGTAGTACGTAGAAGATGGGCTCTACTGTCAACCGTAAGCTGTAGTCTTTCATCAATAGATAATTGCCTGGATTAACTGCATCCCAAGACAACAGCTCCATATGGGAACAAGCGAGGAACATATTGACTTCACCATGGATTGGTCACGTCATGCGCCGCGAAGAAAGTTCCAATGCCTAATATGCCAGCCAATGGAATCCGCTTACACACTTAGGCAGAACAGTGAGAAGTCCAAGAGACATGGCGAAGGAATCGCAGACTTTTGCAAAACTCCGAACGGGTCAGAAAATCAGTAAGAAAACGCAACACTTCATGACTTCCATATCTTCAAAAGAGACGAGGTACTGTGGACGGCGAGAGTAAACTTGAATGTCTTCCAGCGCCCGTATCTTTGTTTGAATATGCGTATTTTCAAAATACTTGTAATGTGGAGTCTGGTCTCTATTCTTGAGGAGTACTGTAAAATTCTCGATCTTCCATTATCCATATAATATCCGGTTAGTTCCGAAACCAGTGATGGTACAGGGTTGGGTATATACTCAAAGGATATAAATTCACAAGTGGCCCTGAGACTTTCGGACACATCGGACACATGCAGTGTATTCCGAGCAGCGCTGTGCTGTGAGATGGGATCAATATCCAACAAGAATATCGTCATTTTCACTGAAAGTTAGACTGTGCTAAAGCAGCTAGAGTCCTACGTAAAAAAATCTTAACTTGTCATGAATTGCCGCACAATGATCAGGCAATTATGTACGCAGAACCACGCCAGATTATGTTGGGTTCTTGGATACAGTAAGAAAAGGAGTCGAGCTCCCACAATGTGACATCCCTCCAATAAAACCACTAATGAGTGTGGCTACGAGAGTTATTCTCAAAAGAATCTTCAATTTGGTTAACCAAAAATAGTCTAACTCAAAAGGATACAGGGTGTCTAAGGAGTTGTGGCCAGTGTTAGAACGGATAAAATCAGGGACAATAACAAAACTAAGCTGGTCACGGATAAGAATGGTGATAGGGATATTCTCTTGTCATTGGCTTCTGAGAAAGCACGCAATTAAGTAGTTAGGCAACCGTTGCCTGCATGTACTTCAGTGACCTACACGTCTCAGATGATATAACACAATTACTTTGTGAATGCCAAGGCATTGCCCGGAGCAAACTAAAACACATTAGAAGAAACCTCTTTGATAGTTTAGGAGAGGTTGAGTCTCTGACCCAAAATAATGATTTGCTTAAATTCTTTGGAAGAAATTAAGTGCATGGGGGAAATATGTAGTTTATTGGCCCACTATGGTGCCTAATATTCCATAACCCTAATCAACCTAACCTTACCTATTATGTAAATAAAAGACGTGGCCGTGTTAGGTATAAAAATTCAGATCTAAACCTTCCCGCAACAAGAAAGTAAAGGGTGAATTCAGCAGCCTAACAGATTATCAAATAAAAAAAAAATTTAAACTTAATCAAAAATGTTTTTTTTAATTCAAAATATCAATTCATTGAAAATGTTCCCGAGCATATGACACCACGGCTGTTCTTGATAAAGCGCAATTTGTCCGCCTAATTTTGGATCACTCTTTCTTCCAATAGCGGCCGTATGTTGCAAATAACACGAGCAATATTGGCGTCAAGACGTGTTTATCAAAATAATCAAAACGTGTCAAATGAGAAGAACTTAGAAGCCGATTGTCTGGTATATTTCTGGAAATCGAGTTGACGCCAAATTGTAATTTGAATGAGTCGATTTTTTCGGTCATAGTGCCCCATTGAAGCCACCTTTCATAGGGATCAATGGGTCGTATGAAAAAGGTTTCGCTCAGTCTCAGTAGACTGAGATGTGAGACGGAGCGAAAGGTATCGGGATGAAGTGTTTGCAATAAGCGAAAACTCAAATTGGTATGCAAAGCCTTTGTCTCAGTTCGTTGTCTTAGTCTAAATTTTTGGATTGCTTAACAAAGACTGAAGCCTGTGGTGAAGAAGAATTGGCAATAAAAATGCGCTTAATAATAATAACTGTTATTTAGTTGTTAGATCAGGACGCAAGGAAGTAAATATTTAAATTTGAAAAATTCTGGAGTCAAGAACCGAGCTGAGCCACGAGACTTCCACGCTATTAAACGGCTTCGTTGATTGAATGAAAAGATCACAATATATGTATGTAGTTTTGTAAACTACGAACACATCTACAATCATTTACACTTTATAAGATCCTCTAAGCTTACCTTTTCTGTTTACATATTCTCCCCGATACTGCTACGGCTTATTTATCTGAACATGCAGGCAATCTTTTGCTCCAATACATGACAGAAATCAGTTTTTCAGCTGACATAAGGGCATTTCAGATTCATTTTCCACCGTACTCATAGGAAATTTTATCCACTCTTCACTTTCTCCCATTAATTCTCGCAATTTCACTAACTCTTCGGGGCTGGTTGGACTTAATCCCAAATCTTTACCACTATGTCAATTTGAAGTCCACGATCTTCCATAAATCTTAAGAAAACCATTATTCCGTCTTAGAGAAAGTGATAAATTATCCAATCTACTTGCACCGAATTTGATCGATACAAACTTTTGGACTCCCAATTTTGCGTAGTGGCACCGAGAACATACGACTCAATGTAATCAATATTTTCAAAGAAATTTTCATTAACTATGGCCCTGCGAAGACCTCCATTTATCGTATCGCGAGCTCTAGCCTCAGTGTAGTTTTAATAGCAATTTAAAAACAAAAAAAAAAGATCAACAACTAATGACCCACTCTTTATACTTAGCTAGGTTGGGTTAAGCCAATATTTTTAAAAGGCCACATGTCAGTATGCAATACCAGAAATATTATACATGCGCAAAAAAAAAGACGTTAATCCTAAGCTACATATATTTATACAAGGTTTTTAGGGCAAATTAGACACACTGTCGTTCTGCAGATTGTTCGTTATATTCATACGAGTATGTACATATGTACATATGTATCCACTTTTACAAAGAGGAGATGTCTTTCAGGCTATCAATTTGGCTTCAGAAAAGGGCGATATACTGCTGATGCGGTAGTCGATATTGCAGAAAGTGCCATTGATGGCTTTGCGGTACAAAAAAAAAATAAAAAAAATAAAGAAAAATTCTGTGCAGTAGTGACGAGGATGTTAAAAAGCCTTCTACAGTGCAACCTGATCATTTATTGGAAGATCTCCAGGATGGAGATGCGTATATTGACAAACTATTTCAACAACAGGAAGCTGATGTACAATGCCGATGAAGGGGTGGAATACAACAACGTCACTGTGGGAATCACACAGGGATCAGTCTTAGGGGCGTTACTGTGGAACATCATGTACGTTTGAGGCCAACTACTCATGCTACCTTGCGAAGTAATGATAATTATATTTGCCGATGACATTGCCTACGTGATAATAGCTTAACAGATCCTTGCAGACGAGACCGAAGAAAAGGCAGCGCCGCCAGCTTGTTGGGCCCATACAAGAGAATACAGATGACATAAAAACTCATACCGACTGAAAAGGCTTTAGAAATTACATACATACATACGAAGGCAGATATCAGCTGGCAACTCTATATCAGGAGGAGGTATACAATTCGTACACTTTAATACCATGAGCTATTGGCATTTGAGGAAGAGTCTCCACCTCTCTGGTACAACCAGAAAAAAAATTATATTCCAAACCAGTTTTCTGCAGCAATTTACTTAAATTATTAAACCAATATTTTGACTTGATATCGTGGTGACATGCTGTGATAATAAACAAGTTACGTGTTTGTTATCTGCTGTTGAATAATATTTGAGCAAAATATTACATAATAATGGATTTGTGTATGATTTACTGATTCCTACGAATAGGTTTAAAGTGAAATCAACTCTCTACCATAATCATATATGTACATATGTATACAGATATCACAGTTGGCTGAAATATGTAGGTATCTCTACATATTATGTACATTCTTGGAAATTATGCACAACTAGTTTGATGACCCGAAGTGTGCGTTTCAAATTTCAACGAACAAAATTATTGACGTTAACTGCTGAGGTCGTTAATCGTATACGGATGACATATGGACTTAAAACAACAAAATCCCTCAATTGCAGAATTAATGAAGCGAAAATTAATAAGCTGTAGGCAGAGGATTAAAAACCCCATTCAGTCGGCGAGATTATCTACATCTTCTACTTTGTCCCACTAAAAACCTTCAAATAGAATGCAGGGTCAAATGCAGTGAAGTAAATTTTAGTTTTATCGTCAATTGCCATGCCGCCGCTAGATTTGATTATCCTTGGAGAATAGGCCATATACAAAAATTAATACCAGGCAGCGAATTGACCCCACCGACCAACCTTGACGGAGAAGTTCTTAAACAAACTGACATTCTCTGGAGTGAGTAAATTGTTCTCGAAACCAAATGAGTTGACACAATAGGACTCTAAGCGAGACCCCAGTATCAAAGCTGCCTACTGCAGCAGCAGCAAAACTGCTACATATGAATGATCAATTGACGACACTATGGAAGGGAACTAAAGGGAAACAAGAGGGTCGCAGGTACTTGCGTCAATGGAATCTCTTAAAAGACAAACACTTCATCGAATATTCTGCCTCATATGCGGGGAGGACGAATGGAGGAGAATATTTAACCGCGAATTCTGTAAGCTATATCAAGGTGTGGATGCAACTCGGGAGGCCAAAATACATTAACTACACTGGCTCGGCTACATCTATCGAATGGACGACAACGCTTCAAACAACAGAGTCTTCGATTCTCAACCCTCAGGTTCGAGCCGACAGGGAAGACGGAACTTCCATTATGAAGATCAAGTAATCGCGGAAGCCAGGATGCTTGGTCCGATGAATTGACAGCAGCGTGCACGGGACTGAATGCAATGTAAGGACAAAGTGGAAGAGACTCTTCACGATTCGGGAGCCCAATGAGTAAATAAAAAGTAAGAGGTCTGCGTGTAACAATGTTGCCTTCCAAGAATTAATTTGAATCTAAGGTCCAAACTCTGTGGAGTTGCAGCGGGTATCATTTCAGGGGCACTGATTGTATCCCAATCCCATCGACTTCCGGAATCATCCACCATCTTCCACGCAGACGGCCTAGTCTTTGGAATCACATGGACTAAGCTAAGACATTTCATTTAAAGGATGGAACTAATGACTCTCTCCTTTCCATTTCAGACGAAAATAAACTTCCATCGACAATCAGGTCACGTGGGTTATGGCCATCAAAACGGCGCATCGGCGCTAACTGGGTTCTCGGTTAGTTCGCCGGAACCGCAACTTTTACCTATCTGCCGCACTGGCGTCAAAGGTCTCAATTTTTTGTTGGTTTATCAACATAAATCAGTTGCTACATGTAGCCCAACAGAAAAGAGAACTGTGCTACAGTTCTCAAATAATAACAAAGCTGGAACGAATAAAACACCACCTGCAGAATACTCTCGACGCAGAGCAGCTAGGTTTCCGCTCTGGTGATAATTGATGCGTTCAGCTTTATCAACTGGACGAATTCGATGGACACTTGTACCGACGACATCTGCCTAGTATCACATAGAATAATACATGCCCACCAAATGACATCTGACGTGGAGAGGAAAGCAAACATCGTCGGACTGACGAATAACACCGCCAAAGATAAATCATCACCTTTGGAACTATGTACCTGCTTGTCACAAATAAGCATTGCAGGACAACCCAACAGGGCACAGCAAACCGAACAAACAAAACTTAATCGTCGTTTGGTGGAAAGGCGATGTTATCAGTTCTAAGACCAAGCTACAGCTGTTCTGATCCTATGTTCAATCCGTGCTGCTGTACATTCCTATATGTATGAGTGCAGCAACTGAAAAGCGTTCGCCACTATCGCAAGAAAGCTTTGCACGTTCTTGAATCGGAACATCTGGCAGATTCTCTGGCTGAACCGCATTTTTAATACGGAGCATCTTGAAAGAATAGGTCATGATTCCAAGACATCACAATTCAAGGACGGATGTGAGAGTGGTTCGGACATACTTACATATGTGTGTTTCAGAAAGTGATGTAATGAACCCGAGGACGAAAGTAAGGCGAGTCCGCCGAGTCATACATAGAGCAGAAAAGTCGAAGACGGGTCATGACAGCAATGGCAATGTTGGACAGAGCTGCGACAATTTTGGAAAAATCGAATGCGATGGCACTTGGGCGTCGCGTAGACTCTACTACCCACAAAGAGAATTAAGATCTAAGTAATTAATAAGTATTACGGTTTAAATATGGTTCTTATGTGTGGAAGAGATATCCACAAAAATATAAAAACAGTGCATTGAGATTGAAATGGCTTAGTGCCTATAATTGTCAAAATAAATGTGTGTGTTTCCATGATTAGCGTAAATTAATATTTTCAACGCTATAATTTATAATTTAATAAGGATTGGATAATTAAAAGTTTTTTTCAGCAGCAATGTGAAAATTAATACGCAAACTTTGAAAGAAATTTTTAAAATAGAAGTTCTCAGCGAGAAAGGACGCTCTAAAAGGAAAAAAGAGTGTGAAAAGTTATACTCTAAGAAAGGAAAGGTTAAAATTCTTCGACCGGCAATAAGTTCTGTACAATACTAGCTTAGATAAATAAAAAAAAAAACTTAAAGGGAAACTAGTATTTCTGTGGTAAAAACGGAAAATTATTATTTTTTAGCCACCCTTACTAATGTAAGGAAGAAAAACTCCGCTAAGATTCATTAAAAAAATCTCTATTTCGTCAAGTATCGCACGACTTGAACCAATTAGCAGCAGACCGTATTTTTATCAACGAAAACAGGTTTAAACAAAACGCCACTGGCTGGTATTCATGATTTGAGAATAGATAAACTTATTCTAATCGTATGTGATGTCCTTTCATATTCGCCTCGAGAGATCCTGAGGTTTCAAGACATGCCTCGTTCAATATCCAGGAACATTCGCTAAAAAATACTTGTAAATTCACACCTAGACTAGATCTTCAAGGTTTGGAGAATTACCCCAGTCACGCCTTTGTACAGTCGAGTTAAGTTCTGTGTAGCGGTAGTTTTAGAGGAAGCAATAGAGCTTAAGCTTAAGCCTGTCAAAAGATGTGGAAGTGAGCTAAGGATTACAATCTTGCATGTAAGGTCACAGATGTCTTTAGCGTTTGCAGAGATGTCTTCGGTAATGAGATGGCCAACGGAATAGAACTATAGAAGTTTTAAGATCTAGCAGAAGCATCGATTTGCAAAAGCTGGCCGATGAGAGGTGCAGCGTTCGTCCGTTTGGCTGCATTTCATGGAAACTATAACACAGCACAGCAAGGGAAAAATAAAGTCACGCTTAACAAACATTATTGCTAGGCATCATAATGAGCCACGACCTTCTACGGTCCATTTAAAAAAAAAAAAGTGTTTAAGTACAATGTACCGCTTATGTAGATGCCGAAGAGGGCAACCTTCACTTAAACTACAAAGGCACTGGCTTCAGTATAGTGAGAATGACTGTCCTTTTAGAATATCTCCTTAAGAATTTGGGAAAACTGTCAACAAACTGTGATTCCGGACTTTATCGCCCAATTCTAGTACCTCAAAGTCAAATATAAAACTAAAATTAAGACTTGAATCTACTGGGAATCCGAGAGTACTCTAAACAGTTCTTCGATGAAACTATGGGTGAATTTAAAATTCTTCGCAGCAGAAACTTTTTCCAGTTCAAAAAGGTTGTGGAATCAGTATCGGGAAGTTGAGGTATATGCGAGAAGCAGCTTTCAATGCGCTATCTATATTCTGACCTAGAGTCACCGTAAATGACTCAACGAGAGACATGTAACAGCATTACCCAACCTGTCCAAGAAGGGGTTCTAAACAACTGCCTACCAGCCGAGCATTAAAACTGAAACTCCCAGTAATGAAGAGAACAACGAAAAGGACTGCAAACACTCAATACCGGACAAGAGTGCCTATACCACGTTATCCTTTATAAAGGAGCGTTGTTAACACCTATGAATAAATCCAAAAGCATTGGAACCAATGCAATAGGTAGCTTCTATTGAGATAGCTGAATAGTACAATCTCAGCCTTTGCTGCGACATTTCCGAGGATCGCACCTGGCAAACGTGCAAAGCAAAACTAGCCTCTCCGAGTACAAGCAGCATAGATTTAGCCGACTTTAACCCAAGTAATTTTCTAAGTATCTAACCCATGCTGAGTCGATAGATAAGACGATCCATACATAGGAACATCTTGGCTACTGCAACACCGGTAGGCTACTATAATCTAATTCACTTCTGCTACTTCTGAGAGGAATCATCTCAATACTAACGATTAACATATCCGTGATCTTTACCATGAGTAGTCAAGCTCAATAGCTGGGCAGGATGACTTCTACAGAAGCTGCAGAGGGATTAAAGAGGAGCAGACTGTATAGCAATTCCTGGGCATATGACCCAAAAAAACAAATATTTAGCGCAGCAGACAATATTTGGTCCACGACATATGTAGCTCCTCACAACCGCTCGTCTTGGGCGTCTTATATTTTTTTAACAGAAATAGAAAGAACCCACAGTATAAAGGCAAACTGAAAAGTTTTGTCATGACATATATAACTTTCGGACGTTTGCTCGGCATTCGTGAGGTGGACCGTGAACTTCGCACTCGCTATTAGCAGCAATTCTACTTTAGGTGCCTCATCACAGGCTTACATTTTAAAATTTCCACTAAAACGAGGATAGTTCCAAGAGTATGAGGTGTACCAAATCCGCCTCTAGTTAGTGGCAAAACAAGGTTCTACTGTGGATCTGAACATATTTCACCAAAGCCATTTCAAACCAACTCAGCTTACGGTGGTTGCAATCTCTGGTGTTTTCAAACAACGTTGGTAAATAGAGGCTTGCTGTCGATGTTTTAAAAAGAAAACAAATCCAATGCAGAGTGATTAAAAACGCAAGTACCTAGAAATAAGAAGTTAACTTATTTGAGACACATTGGAAAATGTGGTTCAAGTGGTCTCCTGTTTATAAGCCGCTACTGTTTTCAGATTTCAAGTGGGTTGACTTTATAGTAGGTTTTGTGGATAGTTTGGGTAGAAATGTGGTGCCATTATAATACGAGCTTGCGAATACACGCAAGTCCGACTTACATGTACGTACCTATGTATGTATCAGTTATTAAGTTCTTATTTGAAAACGCTCTGAATCATTCATTCAATGCAGCCGTAGCAAGTTCACCTCCTCATGTCAACCATAATCTATCATCCAAGTCACGCTCTACGTATAGCTGCATAATTCGAATACAAATATCTGAACAACAGAATCTATTTTTTACATCAGCGGACCACATTAACTATTCTAATTCAAATATACCAAGGTATTCAAGTGAATCCTGGAAACGAAAACATGAGGATTTCAGAAGTATAAAAAAAGCAACCGCCCCTGATATTTCATAGATATAATTCGATTTTCATTTTTATACATTTTTGCACCGTTACTAATCAGTCCTATACCCTTATCTGACAATTGGAATTCATCCATTTCCGCAAAAACTTTTGAAAACCATTACTATACGAGTATGTACATATCTGCTTACGTAGTTGGTACTCACCGAAAATCACCATTTCCATGTACTTCATTTCTTGTAGTCCTTCATAGGTCACTTCGTTATTGTACTTGCTTGTTACTGCATTCACTTCTTTCCTTAATTTTTCCTGTATTTCCTGATTCAGCGCCAGTTCATATAATGTGAATCCCATCGTTGTCGACGATGTATCGAAACCAGCCAAGAAAAATAAAAATGCTTGCGCTGTAATCTCATTCATTGTCAGTCCAGTTGTCTCCTCTCCATTCTCCCCTTTGACAGCCTTTTGATTCTTAAGTTCAATTAGCAAATTCATGAAGTCATTCCTTTGCACATTATTTTTCTCTCTGTAGTCAACAGTCTCGCGTACAATACGAACATAAAAATTTGTAATTTCATCGTGAACTCTTTTTAAGCGTAGAAACCTCGCCAGCCTTGGGAACAACTCACAGAATATGAAAACCCATCGACTGCGCTTCAATTCGAATGTTTTTCTTCCCCAAACTCGAAATTCTGCATTCGGATCCCGCAGACTGTTACACTCTAGGCCGAATGCACAATTTCCAATTATATCTGTGGTAAATCGTGCAGCATATTCCTTCATTTCGACATCTGCATCTTGTTTCACTAATTCATCGAGCACACTCACTAACTCGTTTCCGACGCCCAGTACAATGGGAAACATGAATTTCATTTTTCCTGACGTAAAAGTCGGTGACAATTTATTACGCAACTTTCGCCATTTACCACCCTCTAAGGCGAATAAATGCGCAGTCAACGGATCATCCCGCTCATTGTAAAACATGCCACGATCATCGAAATTACTAAAATCCTTAATGAGGATATTTTTCACTAAATCCAAGTCCAAAATAAAAGCTGCGGGCTTTGAGAACGTAAAGAAACCGGCAAACGGCCCAGTGCCCTTGTACTTGTTGTAATATTCTCGAAATATCTGGTGAAAATTTTTGGTTCTACGAACTCCTTTTAGGTTACCAAAGGGTATACACGGAGTGTCGTGAAGGATTTTCCTTTTCTCCCAGTATGCATAGTGGTTTCGTACTAAATGCACTAGAAACGCTATGATCGTGGCTATCGCGATTGCCGCGTATAAAACGATCTCACTGACATTCATCGTAGCACAACCAAGACTCAACGCGTACTACGATGGAAATAGAGCTTCTACGAGTGCTTACTATGCGCGTAGCCGAGAAGCTATGCAATATTTATAAAACTGTCGGAGCTTTTCGTCGTAAATAATTTCAATTTTTTTTTTTGGTTTTTTTTTAAAGTTCAATATGCGAGGTCTGATAAGAACTTTGTTTTGTTGATATTCTGAATCATTTTTTATTTATTTATTTATTAGTTTTTTTTTTGCGCATGTCAATGCGTGAGTCAATTATGGAATAGCCCACCCAGGCAGACAACAGCGTAGGTATACAGTGTATGGGACAAGTAAATTAACACAGTACCTGAAATTGGACGATTTGATTTAGTATCTGCAGCTGTGTGTATTAAAAAAAAATACTTACGAGTGCCCAATTGAAATAGACTATCTCAAGAGTTACACGAGCGTCAAAACCTATGCACTAGCGATAAAAAAAATATTACCGGACGTCCGATCAGATTAAGTATCAATTAAAGTACATATGAGGCATACGGCACAAGAAGCCACGAATTTGCATCTGCATTGGGGATAAAGATTGTTCTCTAAGGAAGATACTAATTTTAAAGTCAGTTACGTACTTTGTACATGCTTCAAAGCGGATGCTTTCCTGTTAATTCAATGGGGAGTACATAAAACCATGAGCGCATGGAGTCTGTAACCTCGTTACCTCTTAGGAATTAGTAAGCAAATGTAAGCTCCTATGGGCTGTAAACAGCTTCCTTTCATACAAGTCTGTAGGCCCAATGGTATCTCAGCTGAAATCCAACAAGCCTATGGCGTTATAGAGCTCAAATTTATTAAGCTATTCTCCTTCGGCTTAGACTTTAGCTACATTCAAAAAATATGGAGGGAATTGAAAGTGGTCTTTATAACGAAAACGAAAAAAAACCACCACTCAAGCTGATCATTCCGTTCTCCTTTCTACTTAAGGCATTAGAGAGACTGTTGGATCTATATGTACAGTGTACTGTACCGTAATGAGAGAGTACACTGTATATTTGCAAAACGTTTTGGGAAAAGATGTGAGACATCGGGTCTAGATGGCTCATGATTCTCCCCTCCAAACTCGTGAGAGGAGATCCAGTGCCTAATAAGTGGACGGAATGTTATCTTCTTCCTTTGCACAAAGGAAAGGGTGATACGAGGAACTGTGATAACTACCGTTCGATTAAGCTGATGTCACACACCATGAATATCGTTGAGCGGGTATTAGACGGCCGACTGCACCACAATCAACCACAGATGCAATCCAAAGTATAAGGGTTATAATGGAAAAACATCATGATGCCTTAAAGGATTTGCATCTGGTGTTGGTTGATTTTGAAAAACCATTTGACAGACAACCAAGAGATCTGATGTGAGTAGCACTAAGACATCGAGGAGTTCCAGAACCCTACGTACAGATGATCATGGACATGTATGACGGAGCAGAGACAAGAATAAGTGCCCCGCCGGAGTCACCGAAGAGTACCCAATTAAAGTCGGTGTGCACCAGGGAAGTGTTTTAAGTCTTTTGCTATTTATTGCGGTCCTTGATTATCAGCCTGAAGGAAAAATGACGGACCCCAAAGTGCATCAGCTATTCTCTGCTGACAATGGAGCCATCATACATAAATGGGGATCAAGCGTCCCTGCAACGAGCACTTGAGGTATGAATGGATGTTCTGGAGGGAAAGGGGTATCAAATCAGTCCAAAAAAAGACAGAGTATCTGTACTGCCCATTCTCTGATCCACTCTAACATAGAGCAGATATTTATTTGAACGGAAAAGTGATTTCCAAGTATCTGGGATCTATGATCAACAGCAACCATTGATGACGACATCAATCATCGTGCAAGCATAGGCTGGGTGAAGTGGCAGGAAAACTCTGCTATCTTCTGTGACCGGAAAATTGCCCCTAAGCTGAAAGGAAGGCTTTAGACTGCAATTGTTCGTCCAGTGCTCACAAAAGGTTCGCAATGCTGGACAATGTAAAAAAAAGGTATGAAGGCAAATTAACGGCAGCTGAGATGAAGATGCTTCGTATAACAGCAGGAAGCCTGCACGTCAAAGAACCCATCTCGAATAAAATTAAGCACGACCCGCTCAGTTGGTATTTCCATATTCAAATGAGGGATCCTATGAATCCTATCAAAAAGGCAATGCCAATCAATGTTCCCATACAAGTGCGTAAGAGAGGCATGACAAAAAACTCCTAGATCACCCAATTGCTAAAGCAACAGCTTTTGATTGGCCACAGTGACGAAGTGATCCGAAACCGTGCGGCTTGCAGATACATGCTTTTTGAGATCGAATCGGCGAACCCCATAGGCGGACCAATAGGGATGCAGTAAAGTGGGAGGTTTATGATTCCTACAATCCTGATCATAACCTCGCCGAACAAGAGGAAGAAGATTAAAGAAGTTCTCGATTGCGCGGCATGCTTATTTTAAAGGTAGATCTGTAGAGACCATTCTGCACCCAATTGTTGGTAATGTTGATTGCCATGAAAGAATTTACCATGAAAAGCTAGGCGCTGGACTATATACGGTCCGTTGCACCACGTATTTGCATTTTTGTAAGAACGCATATGACGGCATTTATAGAGACGAGCTATTCAGAGCCATGTCTAGTTTTGGCATCTCTGCCAAACTGGTCCGCCTGTGTAGGATGTTGATGGAGAACGCTTGCTGCTCCATTAAGGTCAAAAAAAGATAGACAAGGTGATGCGCTGTCATGTGACTTCCTTAACATCATACTTAAATGAATTGGGCGATACTCACAAGCCAACACCTTTCAAAGGTCTGTGCAACTACTAGCGTACACCGATGACATTGACATAATTGGCAGACCACAGCAGGCTGTCGCTGGTGCGTTCAATAGTACTGAAAAGAAAGATGCCAAAATGGGTTACGGCTAAGTAGACAGCTATAACTTTGAGGTGGTAAAGGACTTTGTCTACCTTTGCTCTGCTATTAATGCGCAACTGATGACATTTCAACACCTTGACTAAATTTCTGAATCCATAACTAGTATTTTATAGCGCTATCCCAATACTGAAATAGTTGTGGAGGGAGATTTCAATGTCCACAATACTAGTTGGCTTCACCACTCTGGACCAACAACACCTGAAGGTCGTTATACAGAGATATTCGCTGAGTAAAACTACCTTACTCAGCTTGTGGACAAGGCCAACACACTCTAAACTTGTTTTTAGCCTCTCTTCCAGATAAATATTCGATCGCAGTTTCAGCCCCACTGGGGAAGTCGGATCATTGTCTAGAGTCAGCTAAATTCTCGTACTCCCATCAGCTTACAGTTAACAGAAGATACCCTAGAAGAACAATTTGGCAATACGAGAACGCCGATTGGAGCGGTATAAATTCATTCTTGAGAGCTTGGTCTCTATGTTTCCTCGATAGAGATGTAAACGCAGCTACTGACATGATTACAGACTTGGTTTTATTTGGGATGCGCTCCTTCATTCCGAGTAAAACCAAATCAAGAACTCTGGTTCAATCCGACTTGTGCGATTGCCATCCGGAAGAAGGAAGAGACTTTTGCGGTATGGCAGCAAACACCATCTGAGGAAAACCGAAGTCTTTATAAACAGGCTAGAAATGACTGCAGCTCAATTTTAAAGCGTGCGAAATTTCTACGAGATCAAAAAGTGAGGCAAAAAATAGTGCAATGTCATAAAGGCAGTAAATCTTTCTGGTCTTTCGTCAAAAAAATCAAAGGCTCCGCCTCATCGTCCATCCCAGCTCTTGTCCACAACTATCAAAATATCACTGACTCTAAAGAGAAAGCCAATCTGTTAGCAGCTATGTTCGCTGCAAATTCCACCTTGCCAGATTTTTCTCTATCACCACCATTACTGAGTCCGGTTCAATATACCTTAGGACAAATATTTTTCCGAACCCGCTTAGTAGCTCGAGTTCTATAAGATCTCAACAGTAACAAATCTTCAGGTCCAGATGGGATCTCTCCCCTTGTTTTGAAGAGGTGTTCTTCTACCCTGGCTAAACCTCTACGTTAGCTCTTCTACCTGTCATACATATACGGGCATCTTCCCGGATAGGTGGAAACTCGCGCACGTCCAGCCAATCATTAAAGAGGGCGATAAAACCTCTCTTTCAAACTACCGACCCATAGCCCTGACATCAGTGCTCTCTAAGGTCATGGAAAGCATTGTAAATTTTCATCTCATGAGATATCTTGAACGAAACCGTCTTCTTAATGATCGTCTGTATGGTTTCCGTCAACAGCGTTCTACAGGGGCCTTATGGCGTACCTTATGGAAAAATGGAACCATAGTATTCACCACCACGGTGAATGCCGAGTTGCCTTAGATATCTCTAAAGCTTCGATAGAGTGTGGCACAGTGCCCTCTTAACCAAGCTTACGGTGTCGGTAGTAGCTTGTCATCATGGATTGCAAGGTTTTTAAGTAATCGGTCAATTCAAGTTGTATTAGACGGATATACCCATTCTCTACCAATGCTGGTGTACTTCAGGGCTCAGTCCTCTCTCCGACCCTGTTTCTAATATTCATTAACGACCTTCTCCCTCTCCCTTGCAATCCTATCCATTCCTTTGCGGATGACAGCACTCTTGACTTCGCTTATTCTTTTTCGACTCCACGACTGACACCCCTAGCTGTGGAGTCTCAACGGCAGCGAATGTCAACCGAGCTCAACTCCGATATTGATGCAATCATCAATTGGGGTGCTAAAAACCGAGTTGGGTTCAATTCGTCAAAAACCCAGTACTGTCTCCTATCTCTGAAGCGGGATACTAATGTAGCCAAACTAAAAATGAATGGAACTGATATTGAGGAATCCAATGGCTTGTCAATGCTTGGCATGCAAGTTACCCCAGACCTTCGCTGGAATCATATGATTTCCGAAGCTGCGAAAAGTGGTGCAAGGTTCCTCGGATTCCTCAAGTCCAGCAGACTTGGCTACTATATCTATAAAACTTATATTCGTCAGAAGCTCACATATTTGGGCGGGAGCTCCCGCAACTTGGTTGAGTTTACTAGATTGGGTCAAGCGTCAGGCATGTAGATTGATTGGTGACCCGTCAATTTGCAAGCAAATCCCTTCGTTGGAGCACCGTCGGAATTGTGGATGCTTATCGGTCCTGTACCGATATTTCCACCACAGATGCTCGGATGAAATCTATAGTTGTGTCCCGCCTGTCAGTCAGTTTAATCTACACTACACGAGCGGCCTCTTCCGCGTACCTTTATTTTTTAGCATCTATCTTCGGTCGCACAGTGAAATTCGGAAATTCGTTCTGTAGCCACTCAACACGCATGTGGAATGACTTACCTTCCTCAGTGTTTCCATCAAATTATAATTTGCAAAGATTTAAGGTCAACGCGCATCGTCACTTAGCTCTCTTTCCTTTTCCCTCCAATTTCTAACTTCCCTATATCCTTTTCTTTCACTCCATCACTGGGCTTATATCTTTAAAGGACTTTAGTCCTAAGTGATGAAGTTAATTTAAAAAAAAATATAAAAAATGGCTAATGACTAAGCTAACTGGAGAGGCTTGTTGGTTTAGGCCCATGTTCACCCCGAACTGTAGTGCGTATCATCTACGTAAGCTATAATCTTACATCCTTCCCTTTCCAAGGTGAGGAGTATTTCCTTTGACTATGGAACTTACGAGCTTGCTTTCTTAGTGGGTGGTGAACTTTTCAATCTAGACAAAACCATGCACATATTTTGACAGTCAACACTGAGAGTTTCACATATTCTCTAACTCAAAACCGTATCAGATACAGTTCTCCAGTGTACAGATACATCATTTCTGCTAATATGTTGGAATGGGAATCTGATCTCTCTTGTGAACCTATTTGGTTACTAACTAATTACATTCTCTCCAAAATCCATCCTTAATAGAATAATTAGTATGTATACAGCAAAAGTCGGACTATTGAATTTGCATACAATAAATACCGTTAAATTTATCCGAGTATCTACATCAAAGATTAAAAACAAGCAATTGTGTTGTTTTGGTACTGTGTGTGTACATAAACGGCTTATACCATGCAAATAAAATCGATTCAAATTTGCCAAATTGAGATTCATATTCCTATTGAATGAAATTGTTTGCATACAGAATTTATTACATTTTCGCGTTGTTCTCTACAGCGTAACACAATCATAAATCGATTCGACGGTTTTATTTTTTCGCATGACACCCACGATAAGCGAAGCCTGTACGAGAATGGAAATTGAGTAAACCACTCTGAGTCAGTGTTACACCTGGTGCGTAACCGCTATGAATAAATGATATCGCATTACATTATTGATTTTTTCTGTCAGCCTGTGTCTTACGGACAGGTATTTATTGAAAAACAATTGTGATTTTTGCTGGGGATGATTTTACCTCCCATCCTATAGATATTTAAGTTGTAAAGTTTAGTAGAATGAACCTGGGCCTCATCCAACAAAACTCTCCTATTAACCCGATCTTTGGTGGGCATACGTTTGGATATTGCAGATGAATAGATGTTTTGGCTATCATTGCCTAGGTTCAAAGGTACGTTCTCCATTTAACAGATTACATCAATAGTTTCTCCATATATTCATAACTTCAACTGTGACTCTGCTCCAAGATGTCCTTCTTCATCTCTACAGGTTTCAGTTCGACTTTATTTGCCGAGACATGTTCATGTTTGGAAGAATAATTTCTGGATCCTCTCTATGACTTCGATTGCGCGCTTCTCGTTCTCTTTTCTTTTACTTTGGAAGAAATGAATGTTCCCTTCGGCTCATCTGCTCATAAATTACGCGAGCAGCCCCCGTCCTTTTTTGTAGCGTTATTTTATATAACTCTTGTTTTGCTGCGTGTGCTTGCTGATTTTTTTCATCAAACCAGAGGTTTTTTGGTAGAGATCTGGTGAAATCCACCACAACTGCTGCGGCTTCTTAGTTGCAGATTATGTTGGGTACCTTGACACTGCGATTTAGAGGGCAACGAAACTGCCGACGTGCTGGCCAAAAAAGGAGCTGAGCTCGAACAGTAAGAAAGTCACTATTGTGTGTGGCTATTGCAGTTATTCTCGAAAGAATTTTAGCTTGGCTGACCAAGAATGGTCTAACTTAGAAGGGCACAGAGTAACGAAGGCCCTGAGGCCAGTGTTAGTTCGAAATTTTAAATTTTAAAACTAAGCAAATCAAGGTTAAGAATAGCGAACAGCGAAAAGCGCTTTCTCTTTGCCTTCCGAGAAAGCACACAATCCGAATAGAATGTATGCAGGTACTATAGTTACCTACACGTCTCACATAGCACTTCGTCTTTGTGAATGTAAAGATATTGCCCGGGACAGACTTAAAGACCTTGAAAGTTACTTCCTTCACAGTTTAGAAGAGGTTGAGTTTTTGCCATCAAATAATGATTTGAAACCGTTAAGGCTCCTTAGGAAACACAATGGAATCACTTACATAGTATATTAATTTCTCTACTTTTTCATGCTGAAAAACGTTAAACTCCTGCGTCGCACAGGACGCACGATGAACCCCAGAACTGCCTTTAGAATTTGAAGCTTGACACTTGGAACGCTACATACATATACATATGTACATCTTGGCATGGATGACTCTCTAGTTGGAATTAATAGCTTTATTAGGTTGTTTAAATTTCCTTGAAGGTGTTTTCAGGGCTCCGTAAAAACGTGACGACCACGCAGATGAAACCGCCAGTCGAGCAAACCGACGCTAGGTTTATCTAGATTCATATGCAACAGCTAACATGCTATAGCCGGTATTTAACAAGAAAAAAATATATTTCTCTGATGAAACGTGATCGTCATAATACACGGATCGTCTCCGGCATAAAGCAATTGTGCCATTGGTATCCATACGTAACGCCTCGGTATACAGGCCAACAATTATTGCAAAAGCTGTAGGGTCGAAGGAGAAATTGAATCTGTCCGTCACCTGCTGCGTGATTATTCCGCCCTTTCTGTCAGAATAATAAGTTACTTTTTCTCGCAACCGCAGGACTTAAGTAATTTTGAGCTGGTGGACATCCTGAGATTCATATTACTATTTGGGTGGTTTTACTACAGCGGATATTATATCTTCTTTTACAGTGTACCCGGCTTAAACTATTTGACCCAAACTGTTGGACTAAGTGACTTTATTAGTCACAAGGCACCCAATTACCTAACCTCATTTCTAACATCCTCAATCAATCGCATTAGACTTTGTGAGTATTTATGTCCCTTGTCTTTCAATAGAAACAGTTTGATATGGCTTGTGCGCCTTCTGATACAAACTTTATACAGTGTTTGTGCCTATAGTTCTATTTAGCTAATCTTATGTAAATGAATGATTTTTTCCAAGCTTAGTGCCAAGCGATCTTTATTGTTTCCACTTCGCGCTGCAGCAAGTAGCCTTGTAAAAGCCTTGTAGCAATTACGGTGCTGGACAAACATACGTCGTTGAGGCAAACGTCGTTATCCAGAAGAACAAATAATTTAAGATGTAGTAGCTTCCAGAAATCTCCTGTAATTTTTTTAATTACTGTCTGGCAACACCGAGTGGATGTGAGAACTGCTCCGAAGTGTTTCAGCAAGAAGAATATAGAAAACAGATGGACGAGGCATTACAGAGAGAAGTCTTCATGTGGGGAACTCTTACCCAGGTCCTCTCGCACGGACCTTACCCAGGTCCAAGGAATTTAGCACGAAAATCTTTCAAGGACGTTGGAATAGAGAAACTAGGGGAAGAAGCTGATAGTAAACATTACTGAGTAGTCAGAGACACATATTCTAATCCTTCTTCATGAAGTCCAGAAACTTTCTATGCCCGTAGATTTCACCGAGCTAGTATTGAAACTATCATGGTGCAACCAAACTTGCAGTCGGTCCAGCAGGTGAATTTTTTTAATTACTTGCGTAGAACATAGCGAAGTAGTTTTTATCGTAACTATAATACCTACGTGTATATGCCAAAAGCTTTACTCTATTCAAGTACCTCCTTACGGTCTCTTGTCAAAACGTTTGCCACCTATCATCATCACCAACTATCATCGTTTACATCCATGCCGACCTCGGTGAGATTCCTCTTTATTGTCCACGTACTATCCTCATAAAACACCATTTTAGCCTTCTGAGTCTTCTGTTCAACGTGTTAACTCAATTTTTTAGTTTTTCCAAATGAAAACTGCAGAACACTCCAACTCATCTAGGTCCACCATACCAACAGGCAATAACCCCTGTTTCAATGTAGTAGTTGGAGAAACTTAAATTTTATTTATTTTTTTTTTATTTCCGGTGGCTGTGGTTGCTGTTCCCCGGCATGGATGGAACATGCACCGGACGTGTCACAATGCAAACACACTTCCACTACTGCCTGACCACCTCATAACTTCAGTTTAGTCCGGCATCTAGGTAAGTCCGTACATAGTTAATACTCTTAGACGCCTTGATTTCCGTTCCAGATAATATTTTCCTTTTTCTTGACGGAGATGATCATATCTGTATTTTCTAAACTGATGGAAAGATATGCCCTTGACACGTAGAGTGCCCTCCTCATGACATGGCCAGTAACATCCTGGAGGTTGCTTCTTGCCAATATTGTAAATTATCTGCATAGCCAACTATGCGAATGCCAATTTCATTGATTTTATACTGGAGAGAGAGTCAATAATTTTGCTTTACAGAGCGTAGACATCCTCTATTGAACTCAAATCTTTAATATTTATCGCCCTGTTTTCAGGATACCTACTCGTATGTTGTCCACCCAATCTACAGAAAGTGGGTTCACTCTACGTATCACCAAAGCGAGTTTCAGATTCTCGGAGCATATTTTGTCATAGTCAACTTTAATGTCCAAGAGTCATTCATGTACCGTCATAATGCACCTTGAGGATACATTTTCAGTATCTTAATCTCCATATGTTGCACAAAATTGTTTCCGATTCCTTTAAATTAGAATTATATCAGGATGACTGGTGGCGGAGGAGCCCTAAAGAGCCAACGGCAGCGCTCACACCCCCGAAGTGGGTCACCGACATCGGTATAACCGAACCCTCATCTTAGGGGTTTCTAGAATGAAATTTTCTCGAATGGAACTGGTCCTCCAGGTTGAAGATTGTGCCGTCGGGGTAACTGCCCGACCACGGAAAAACTACTTGTTATGAAGCTCCAATAGGCTTCGGAAACGAACGGATTTATTGTTGACGGATCATGCAAACGTAACAAGGACAACGAATTTCAGATCCGTACGTGGAACGTTAGGTTCCTTAATAGACCAAGTGCAGCCGAAGCAGATATCACCGCCATCCAAGAAGTGCGATGGGATGGGCCGGGCAGAAAGAGGATGAAAAACTGCGATGTATACAACGGCGATTGCTACCGACAACAAAAGCAGCGCCTATTTGGATGTGGATTTGTCGTTGGAGGCAGACTTAGGCAGGAAGTCTTAAGTTTCAAATGCGAACGCCTTACGACAATCCGCTTCAAGGCTAAATTCGCTAACATAAGCCTAATTTGCGCGCATGCCCCCACAGAGGAGAAGGACGACGACACCAAAGATAGGTTCTACGAGCTCTTGGACTAAACGTACGAGTAATGCTCTAGCTATTACATTAAAATTGTCCTAGGCGATTTTAGCGCAAAGCTAGGAAGAGAGGGCATCTTTGGTAGCAGTGTCGGAAGGTACAGCCTACACGACACCACCTCCGATAACAGATTCAGGCTGAACGACTTTGCTGCGGGGCGAATTGTTGTCGTACCTAGCACGCGGTTACCGCATCTCAATATTCACAATGGAACTTGAAAATCTCCTGTTCAATCTACCGTCAACCAGATTGACCACATTGCGATCGACGCAAGACACTCCTCCAGTATTATGGATGTCCGAACGTTCCGAGGGGCAAACATCGACTCGGACCACTACCTTGTTGTAGCCAAGGTACGGTTGCGGATATCCCGAACACCGCCAAGACAACTAAATATTGCGAGGAAGTTTGACTTCGGGCTGCTACAAACGCAAGAGATCGCCAAATCCTTTTCCGATCGAATCGAATCTCGCCATCATCAAGTAGTGAGGACCAGTGGCAACATTGCCAAAAAGCCATCAGAGAAGCCGCGTCTGGTGTACTGGGTTTCATTCGGCCACCACAACGAAACCCCTGGTTTGACGACGAGTGCCGGCAAGCACATGCAGCTAAACAAGAAGCATACAAAGCGGCGCTGCATAGAAGGACTAGAGCTGCTCGTGAGCTCTAGGAGCAGAAGAGGAGAGATGAACACCGTCTTCTCAGGAGGAAAAGGAACGAGCATGAGAAGCGTCCGATTGAAGAAATAGAGAGATGCTACTGCAGGAATGAGGATTGGAAGTTTTACCAAAGGGTAAAAAGAACCCGCCAAGGCTACAAGGCCCGAACCGAAGCCTGCAAAGACGACCAAGGGAACATCGTAGTAGAAATTTAGCTGATGGTCTGACTGCCGAGCTATTCAAAGCAGCCGGGGATGACTTGGTAAGGAGCATGCACCAACCCATCTGTAAAATATGGTCGGATGAAAGTATGTCCGATGAATGGAACCACAGCATTGTTTGCCCCATTTTCAAAAAAAGGAGACCCTCTGAGCTACGCCTACTACAGAGGCATCAGTCTTCTTAACATCGCATATAAGATCTTATCTGCCGTATTATGTGAACGCCTGAAACTGTTCGTCAACAAACTGATCGGTCCATATAAGTGTGGTTTTAGGCCAGGAAAGTTCACCATCGACCAAATATTCACATTGTGGCAGATCTTGGAAAAAAACCCAGGAACTTCGAATTGATACACACCACCTTTTCATCGATTTTAAGGACGCGTATGACAGCATTTATGGAGACGAGCTATATGGAGCAATTTCTTGTTTTGGCATTCCTCCCAAACTCGTCCGATTGTGCAGGATGACAATGGAGAATGCACGCTGCTCTATCAAGGTCGGTAAAGATTTTATCGAGACCTTTGATGTCAAAAAGGTTTTAGACAAGGCGACGCGCTGTAATGTGACTTCTTTAACATCGTTCTTGAAAGAATTGTGCAAAACCCACGCACCAACACCAGAGGCACAATCTTTCAAAAGTCCGTCCAATTACTCGCATACGCCGACAATATTGACATAATCGGAAGAACGCAGCATGATGTCAGTGGAGCGTTCGTGAGTATTGAGGCGGATGCGGCGAAGATGGGTTTAGCGGTTAATGAGTGCAAGACTAAGTACATATATGCTGTCAACAAAGAAGGACAACCAACATCGTCGTCTTGGACAGAACTTCACTATAGACAGATATTACTTCGAGGTAGTTAGGGACTTTATCTATCTAGGCTCCGCTATGAACTCAGAAAACGACGTCAGCTCTCGCATTGAGCTGCTCCCTAATTAAAGCTGCAATAGTCCTGACTCTGACAGTTCTATTGTTTATCGTTATTTTACCTGTGCACGGTCTCCCACTCCATGGCGTCCACAACCTTGAGAGCATATTTACTTACCCGGTGCGTCTCTCCTGTTCTTTTAATTAAGCCCACACGCCCGCCATGAGAAAGTGGCCACCATGGGGGGTCGTGCTGGTGTTGAACAAATCTAGATTTGATTCGGGTCTCAGTTATTGCTTCGTAGTTGTGATTGCTGTTCCCGGCGGGGCTCAAATCTGTACTGGGCGGCTCTGAAAACACACTACCTACACCACTTTGTGACCGTTTTGTATACTCGTACACACATATGTACATATATGAACAGTAGTCGCAAGGGACTGATAGCTATATTTTAATTTTAAAAAAAAGGACTCGGAGGCTATGGTGTGTACTTGTTGCACGTTTTGAAATTATTTTATTGACTAGTAAACAGCTTATAACAACAAAATTTTACGCTGTTCTGTACTAGAGCTGCAGTTATGTAAATCAAAACAGCCACACAAAAGGATCGCTCAATATCACCACATGCTAACTGTCAAATGAGCAAATACGACTCCCTGGAGAACCGCAAATTACTTCTCATATTTTCTCATTAACGTAATTGAAATAATGTTCAAGGAAAGTCACTGAAGAACGTTTTCCCTTCAAGCATGCGGTGCGAAGCTATTTATTTAAACGCCTGCCAAAGAAAAACAAGGAAACCTATGCCTGCATCTATGTACTTTCCCAAATATTGTGCTGTCGCTTATACGCGTATGTGTAACAACAGAGATCTAGGACTCCTTTGATAATACAACCCATTCTCCCACCCCCGAGAACGTTGACGGCTAAGGGTATTAAACAATTTTCTCGCCATCAACAGATGGTAAAGGGAGGAATGTCTGGGGATGAGAGCCAAGTTAGTTAGGGATGTGAGAGCAATTACGTTGGCATTGCAACGGAGGCTCATTACATAACTCATTTGGTAAACAACACTACTTGCCTCTGAAGGTATAACAAGTTTCGGAATTTTTCCTCTTTTTTAAGAGCTACGAGTCGCTGTTAAGGCACATAGACGTTGACGAGTTGATGAGGCAACAGATTGTTTTAAGATTCCTTTCAAAGATGAAGTGAAGTAAAGCTTTTGCATGTGACTTCTGATGTAAATATAAATTTTGTTTGCAAATTTAATTAACCGTACTGAAATGAGTAGGTAACAGTGATGATTGGGGTAAGGTCGTAGATAAGATTAGGGTTGTTTATGGCGGTTTTGTAATATAGTAGTCGATCTGAAAGTACATCAGAGAATAAAACTGAATTAGACAGCATTAGCTCGTACTCGAGTTACACGTGTTGAGGCGAGCAATAAACCACCACCTGAATGGCTTGCGGAATGAGTTTTTAAGACTCTAAATGCGGACTTCACCACCCCGTATCTGTACTACTTGAGGTTGTTTCAAACGTATTCCCGATAGGAACAAGAAATCGATCACTTATCGAAGGACACGGGAGTAGTCATGGGTACATTCTCGGAGAGGCTTAGACAATCCGACTTCGATTCTGACAGTAGTAGATACATACTTCTGGGACTACATTATGGCGCGATAACATAACCTTTTCAATGATAGACAGGCATCAATAAAAACAATTTTTGCCAATCGCGAAAGGCTTAAGATTTTCCGATGGGACGTGGCCATAGGGATACGAAAGAGTATGAAAGGTTGATAACCTGTTAGCTTTAAGAGCGCCGATTTGCAGGAAATAGGACTGCTAGCAATTTATAAAATTCACTCTCTGAATACTTATAAAAGGTGGCCATCTGTTGGTTTCTATTTGAAGTGAATGTTATTTGGACACAGGCAAAACTATTGACCGATAGATGTATATTTTGTCAAGCCTGTGCGGTAATAGGCGTGTTTTGGTGAGAATTAGTAAAAGATTCTCAGCAAAACAATCCTCAGTCAATCTGACTTAGTAGTTTTTTTTAATATTTGAACATTTATGGGTGCAGTACTTGGAAGGTGGACACCATTAACACACGCAAGCTGCAAGCCTTCGTGCTTGAGAACCATCTTGAGGATTTTTTGGCCGAACCGCATCTCCAACGAAGGACTTTACCTGAGAACGGGCCAATATCCTTTTAGCATTACTATACGAAGGAGAAAGTGGCAATGGATTGGACACACCCTACGGCGCGAAGACTGCTCCATTGCGAAATACACCATGCAGTGGAATCCGCTTACACAGGCAGGCAGAATAGCGGAACGCCCTAGGCAAACTTGGCGCAGAACAGTTGAGGAGGAGTCGGTGTCTTTAAGAATGAGTTAGGGGCAGACGTGGTTGACGCCCGAGGGGTTAAAGGATCTAAGTAAGTAAGTAACTCTAAAAGTCAAAAATCATCCCAGTTCACTTTTCACTGAAGATAAAATTAGTTGCCAGTCATTTTTTGTTGTTGTACTCCGGGTTAGATTTTACTTTACTGAGTAGCGAAGCCTCACCAACAAATATTAAAAGTATTTGCAAAGTGAATGCTCTGTTATAAAAATGTGTGCGGAATTTGAGGAGAATTTTTGGTCGAAATGAAGCCCCTTCAGAGGCTGATGTAAGGAAATTAATAAAAAACAAAATCTATCCGCGTGCTCATCCAGTGCTCATAGACGGAAGAATTGCTACTGTTACATAAATTGTGCGTAAAATCCGAAAACCTCAGCTCGTCACCGAGCTCAACAACTGAACAGTGGTTGTCCTTTTAAAGGAAAATAAAAACTTCAGATTATTGGTTACGAGGTTCATCTCACACAGCTACGGTCGCACGAAGCTCACATTTCTTCTCAGAGATTATGTTAACAACCAAGTTGTGAAGTTACATTTCCAAAAATTCTTATGTAGTCGTAGGGCAGTCAATAAATCCTCAAAGAGTTGCTTTTGCTGTAGACTTATGGTGGCATAAGTGGTCCCTACTTGTTCGAAAATGAAGCTGGCTACACGTTACGATGAATAAAGTGCTCTACGGATACACAATAATTCTTTTCTTGTGGTGACAATTGAATGATTTGGACTTGGGGCTGGAACTGGATGAGTAGGTTAATCACCCGTATTTACTGTCAACTAATCAATCCTTGGTAATCATGTTTTAAGCCGTCTAAGGCGGGTGACTTGGCCACCTCGTGGATGCGATGAGAAATTGTTGGACTTTTTTAAATGGGGAACTGCTAAAAGGCCATTATTATACGAATAGTCGACATTGCACTGCAAAATCGAGTTCGAGTTCCACATGATGGGTTACTTTCCAATACTCTAGGATGCGATGCATCCATTTACCGAGAAGGAAACGCGTTGATAATTGACACAGGACGATAGTTCTTAATGTCGGAGGTACAACCACATTGGAAAATTGGATTAACAAATGCAGATTTAAGGCATGCAGGAAACAATTTATTGTTCAAATGGATACTGCACAACTTTTGTAAAATAAATTGGGGATTTCATCCGGGCCAGCGTTCTTGTTGACATCTAAATTGTTTAAAACATCCATAACATTGTTGGTTCTAATGGGACTAAGTATTATAGACAAATTTGGGTTTGTATTATTCCATACATTATCAATTGAAACTGGTGGTAAAATATTCGGGTCATCATAGTTACTTCACATATGTCTTGGTTAGTGGAATAATCTTTGCCATTGATGGACATAATGTTAGGTATTCTATTGGTTTTGCATAATTCTTTTGAATATGACCAAAAGCACTTCACGTTTGCTTTAAGATTCGTCTCGACATCATTAACATACTTAGCATAACAAGAACGGATATGTTTCTTGACCAACGTACGCACATATTTGAAAGTTGCTACATCCTCAGGTCTGTTGAATTTTCGAACTAACTTTAATATCATCCATTTTTCCTGGATAGATTTAATTAAATTGGTAAAATACCATTTTGGATACTTTTTAATACTAGACCTTTTAAATGGTACATTCAAAACAATTCCAGCTTTTAATATTTCGATAAATTTAGTAAAAGATAGATTCGTGTCCAGTGCGCTCAGCTGGGACCAATCAACTTGGGGGAAAATATGAATTTAAGTTTTCAAAATTAGCTTTATGAAAGTTTCTTTGAAGTAACACAATTTCACTAAGAAATTTATCAAATGATTTTGCACTTAATTAAAAGTGGCGGATGGTACTGATCAATTTTCGATAAAACGTCATTACAGCGTAGTACGGAGATATTAGTAGAACCAATTGATGAGAATACTAAGTCAAGTGGTCTACTGTCACAGTTGCGAGTTGAGTTATATTGCGACATGAGTAGTTGGTAGGAACTAGACATTGGGACGCAGCATTAAAAGTCCATGTGATATTCGGTGCATTGAAATCTCCCAAACACAATACATTGGAGTTGATTGGAAACATCCCTAATACTTATAAAAACCAAAATTATTTTCTGTTAGTTGCCTCCTAGCCGGAGAACCACTTATCCGATTTACGTGATTTTTTATTTCATAGATATGTTCACTCTTCAGGTTATAGGATATGTTTTGTTGCGTTAGGTAAAATAACGAATAAGGAGTAACGATAATAGTGAATTAATTGGGAAAAAGTTCAATTTTACAGCTCTAACTCAATAATGGCTTATCGGATTTTAAAACAAAAAAAAGGTCAAATTAGTAAATTCGCCCCTGATTCATTTGAGATATAAAACATCCTTCTACGTTGTCCTGAAGCTGAGCAATCTTCAAAACAATTATTTAAATCATCGCCCACAATTTTCCTTCAGTGGAGACCACTGCCAGCAGTCAAGCAGCAGTGGGTATCGTTGCAATATTGTGCGTGAGTATTTATTAGACTTTGTTTCCCAGCAAAAAATGTGATCAGGTTTATAAGGCTAAGGGATAAAATAACGGATAGAAACTAGAGAACGCTTATTGTAAAACTGTAAAAAAGTCTTAATTAAGCATTATAATAAGGAGTTTTATAAGGTATAAATAAAATCAAGAGTATGATATCTTATTTATGCCTTATTTGAAGATTTAAACAAGCTCTTTCTTACTTAAGTTCACTTACGTCGTATAATAACGCTTAAAATAAGGGATAAAATCGGGTTGAGAATTACACACAACAAATTTGTGCATCGGAAAAAAAAAGTTTTTTCTTTGGAATTTCATTTCATTTTTAAGCCGTCTATATCAAGCAGAAAAAAGGTCAAAAGTATTTTATCTTATGTATGCCTTTATTTTAAGATATAAATAAGCGCTTCCGTATAATATGCAAGTCGTATCTATGTTTTATTATAAGGGATAATTGGGTGCAGACGCTCGAGCGACCTAACTGTTTTTCTTTGCAATTATACGCGTTTGAGTTTTTTTGAGGAATGAGGGATGGTTTGAGATCGCAGTTGAGTGACGACTTTTGAAGTGGTTAGTTGGTGTAAAAAAGTTTTTTTTTTTTGTTTAAATTGTGAGGGATTAATAATTTAAAGTGAAATGACGTGCTTATCAAGTAAGTGTAATAGCTTCGACCGCAGGTTGTTCGAAACGGCACTATAAATTGGAGTGGAAGAAAAAACATGGCAGCAATGAAAAGGTTTAAATTTTTTGAATCGACTCTATATGGTAAGTTCAATACACTCAGTTAAACCACAAAATTTGATTATGCTAATAATTTATTATTACTCTATCGATCCTGTTCAAAATTTGTATACTTCCTATGAAGACAACATAAAAATCGGTATCAAAAAAGGAAAAAAATAGAATCGACCAACGAAAACACCAAATGCGTCGATTTAAAAAACAAAACTAATTTTATATTTGCATGTATGTACATACATATGTAAATGAAATACTATTTTTTCATTATTCTAATAAATGTCTGAATTTGAAATAAATAGTTTTTTTTGAGTAGATGGTCTCACTGTTGTGTCTTTTTTACATGATTCATAAAAAAAGGCCTATAATAAGGTCTATGTAAGGTAACTGAAGCTTATTTTATGCCTTATAATAAGGTGTAAATAAGGTGACTAAAACTTATTTATGCCTTATAATAAGGTATAAAATAAAGTATTGAGAGTATACCTGAGGGCCAATGACATGGCCTATGTTGCAATAAGGCATAAAATAAGGTATGTTGCATATTACCCAATATTTCTTATGAATACCACTCCTTATATGAGAAGCCTTATATTGCTTTCGAAAAAGGCTTATATAAGACCAACATTTTTTGCTGGGTTGGGTTGGATTGATTGTTATTGGTGTTACTCTCGATCGCTCATTCACACTTCTGCACGTAGATATTGTGTGAGAGTGAGAAAAAAATATTATTGAATAGAGTGAGAAGGCTGTGCGCTAAATCTCTCTGTGAAAAATGAAGCAGGTAGGTATATTGATTTGTGGTTGTGTGAATGGAATTATTAAAGCTCCGGTAGACTAACGGTAGTTTAATACTTTTGGGTAAACGGCTCAATGGGCCAGCGCACACTACATTCCCCAGAGTAAAACTGAATTTATAGAAAAGGAAGGGCAGGCATACAGTATGAAACGGGGTAAAATTTTCATCCAGCGTTGAAGTGGTTTAACATCGGGGTAAACCAATACACACAAGTTGTCAATTTAGAGATACATCAGAAATACCAATACAATGAAAATTGGTTCATTTATACTCAATTTTACTCCGAATTATTCATTCGGTGTGCGATTAAAGAAGAAGTTACCCCAAGTTTGCCGCGGGAGAATATTTAACCAGTGTGCGCTGGCGCAATAAGATCGAGTTATTCATAATACATAGTAAAACAATTTTTAGTGCGATCTACAAACCGTGTTCTTTAACGTGAATAATTATTATGATTCAATAAAAAAAGTTATCAAAGGTAGGTACACTTCAGTGCAAACATTTTATAGGTAACGTGAGTGTATTGTTTATTTTGGCACTTCTACAATTTTCGGTTTGAAAACGCCATTTTGTAGAGCTTGAGGAAATAAGAGTAATGTACAAATGAACCAATATTTTTCTTAATTTATCAGATATTGCGGCTTAAAAAATATTTGTTTCTATGGAAAATTACTGAATTTCTGCTTTCCTTAATACACTGGGTACCTATAGTTATTTACAAAAAAGGCATGGAGATAGCACCATATGAAACGTCTGGGACCTACATATATGTATATTCGTGATCAGGATATTCATATCATTGTTTTAGAGTAATCGGTATGTGGTTATACCTATTATTTAAAAAACTGATATTTTACGTACTATTAGTGCGTCTGGCAAAAAGAAAGCACCATGTGAATCGTCTGGGACCTACACATTTATATTCAAACGGTTCTGCTCTTTTGTTTAATACTAAATTCAAGTGGTTATATCAACGATCCGCATTTTGGAAAAAAACCCATTTTGAACATAACATTACTAACAAAAGCACCAACAAAATGCTGCCAGACGGTCGTATTTGATTTAAAATATCTCAGAGGTTTTAATTTATATTTGCAAATTTTTTGGTTATATGTATCTCACTCCAAAAAATTGCACCGGTCTCTTAGACTATTAGTCGAACTAAATGAAACAGTCATCTTCGGGTCGTTTGACAGATTCGCTCCCCATACTAAAAACCACCCAAAATCGTATTTGTATTTTGATGTTTCAGCACTCATTAGATAATTCAATGACAGCGAAAAACATTTTGTATTGGTTTAATACAATATTTATCAGTCCCACTCAGACTGTTTGTATTGTATTGGTTTGCTACTGTCGGTCGTTCATTCACACTTCTGCACGTATATATTGTGTGAGAGTGAGAAAAAAATATGAACGAATAGAGTGAGAGGGCTATGCGACAAAATCTCTTTGTGAAAAATGAAACAGGTATATTGGTTTGTGATTATGTGAATGGAATTATTAAAGCTCCGGTAGACTAACGGTAGCTTAATACTTTTGCGTGAACGGGTCAATAATATCGAGTTATTCGCGATACTCCAGATAGCTAGTAATACTTATAAAAGGCAAAGTCATTTCCTGTTAGTGACCTCCTAGCCGGAGAACCTCTTATCAGATTTACGTGATTTTTTTTTCATATCATAGATATGTTCACTCTTCAGATTATAGGATATGTTTTGCTGGGTAAGGTGAAATAAGGAATAAAGAGTAACGATAATAGTGATTTAAGTGGGAAAATAGTTGAATTTTACAGCTCTAACTCAATAATGGCTTATCGGATTTAAAAACTGATTTAAAAAATGAAAGGTGAAATTAGTAAATTTGCCACTGATTCATTTAAGATATAAAGCATCCTTCTACGTTGTCCTGAAGAGAAGCAATGTTCAAAACAATTATTTAAATCATCGCCCAAAAATGTTCCTTCAGTGGAGACCACTGCCAGCAGTCCTGCAGCAGTGGGTATAGTTGCAATAGTGTGCGTGAGCATATATGGGCGCTCTAACGTGATCATGTTTTGAACTTCAGTGTGTGGTCCTCTCTTTTCAGTGCAAACCATAGTCGAACTAAATTAAACAGTCATCTTCGGGTCGTTTGACAGATTCGCTCCCCAAGCTACAAACCACCCAAATTCGTATTTGTATTTTGATGTTTCAGCACTCATTAGATAATTCAATGACAGCGAAAAACATTTTGTATTGGTTTAATAGAATATTTATCAGTCCCAATCAGACTGTTTGTATTGGATTGGTTTGTTACTGTCGGTCGTAACAAACCGCAAAATTTCTTTGTGAAAAATGAAGCAGGTATATTTGTTTGTGATTGTGTGGATGAAATTATTAAAACTCCATTAGACTAACGGTAGCTTAATACTTTTGCGTGAAAGGGTCAATAAGATCGAGTTATTCGCGATACTCCAGATAGCAAAAGTAAAACAATTTTTAGTGCGATCTCCTAAACTGTGCTTTTCAACGTGAACATTTAATAATTATTTTGTTCGAATGAAATATCTTTTATTTCATTATAATTAATAGAATGTAGGTTTTAGCTTTAGTTAAAAAAAATAAAAACTTAACATTAATTTTGTAGCCAACGCGAGCGGAGCCGCGGGCAAACGGCTAGTTTTATCATAAATCACTGCAGGTGTGTGTGGTCTAATATAATTACAGCAAATAAAGACTTTCCTCTTATAAACAATATTAGTAATACAGATCCAGAGGTCTTCAAAACAGGTTTCCAGTTTCTCTAATCGTACAGCTGATATGTTATTTTTTACTGCAATCACACAACCTCCACCTCCACTTAAGTTGAACAGTTCAAGGTTTCTGCCTTTGCGGAATACATTATAATTAGTATAAATATTTCATTAGAGTGGATACTGCTGTTGAAATTAGTTTCTGTAAGACAAATTACATCGTAATCGGTACTTAATATCGCTAATTTAATATCACGAGTTTTCGCTGCAGCCCTAGCAATATTTTGATAATATATGTTTAATACGTTCATTGCAGAAGTGTGTATATGTATTATATTTAAAAGAAATATATATCTAATGAAAATTGAGAACTGTACTTGCCAAATTATGAAAAAAAAAAAAAACAAATTATGTTATTGAATTGAAATCAGTAAGCGAAGAAAGTTTATAGATTTTGCTGTTACCAGTCTTCCTCAAGAATAAGTTACCTCTCTTTCTCCATAAATACTTAAAATTATGTTCTTCCTTATGTGCCTTTGCTTTTTTGTACATATAATGTGTAATCTGTAAATGAAATATATTCGTTAATAAAAATTAAATTATCAGAATTAGAATTTGAAATTGAAATTGAATTTAGAATAGTTGATACTTTAAGTTTATGTAGCTTGGCCGCGGTCAAAATACGATTGCGTATATGTATATTTTTCAGTTCCACCAGTATTGGACCCGTCTTAGTTGACTTGGTAGGAAGTCTTCTGATGTCAACAACTTCATCTTCTGTTATTGGTACATTAGACAGAGCAGTTTGGATCTTAGTCATAACACTTCTCAGATCCATAGATGGTTTAACAGTTGGGATGTTGTGGATCATTATCAGCTTTTCTGCTTCTTTCTGCTCCAGATGTTGTAGGCGAAGGGTTTGGGAAACAAAGTGGTGCTTCAGTTGTTTGTTTTCTAATACAGCTATTCTTTTCTCGTTTTCGGTAATATGTATGGCCATGTTTTGGATTTCGGAGAGCTGCTGGTTTATTTTAGTAACCGAATTGAAAAATGATAACTGAACTGCCTTAATTTTATCCAATTCTTCTAGCATTTTTTTGATTGTATGACTAATATCAGACTCTGGAACGGAGTCTGTATCAGCCGCGTATACACTGCACTTAGTGAGGTTATGGCTGGACATTTTCCGTGTACACATTGCACATTTCCAACCAGAAATTATACCAGACGTTAATTTTTGGAACAATTCTTTGGTAATCTTTCCGCTCTCAACATGAAAGTATTTTTCACAACCAATGCATAGAATTCCTGGGTTATTTCGGCTTACACTACAATTACACGATTCACATTTAGAAACCATGACTGAATGACAAACGCTGGATAAAGTACCAAATAAATCAATAATATTGTGCTAATTATTAACAAAGTTCCGATAATACGAAATTGCGTAAATTATTCTGCAATTTTTAGTACGTTAAATTTTCGAAATGTATTATGACGATAAATAAAATTTAGTGAAAGAGATGTTATAAAACACGTGCGATCAGTTTTACAGACAGATCTGATATCTGATAAAAGCTTTTAGAGGTCAATAAGGGCAATCACAATTCACAACTATGTACCTATTTTCAACAAGAAGGGATACGCAAGAGCGATGAATTCGGCCGAACTTGAGGAACTTTGTCTTCCTTATGTGATGTCAACACAAGCGCGAAAATTTATTATTGATGCCAATCGGTGTTTCTTCGGATTGAGGATACAATTGCGTTGTAAGGCTAAATGCAAAGGTATGCATAAAATGGGATCTGAGGGGTACGATGTGATTAAATCGCCAACAGCCCATTAAACATAATCCAGATTCTTTTCAACCGTATAAGGTTAGGAACCTCCAGCACAACCCCTATCCGGGAGTTTCTGGACCCTCGCTATAACTCCCATATGCCCATATTTCGGTGGCGTGAGCACTTGCTATGGTTCATTATGGATCTATCCGCCACGATTTCGTTTCTAGAATTTAGTCTTGAAAATCCTTATGAATTCGTACTCCGAATAGGTTGATGTAGCTTATGTAATTCATCGTCCTGTCTAGGACTATGGACGATACCATCGATTTATCTGGAGAGAATGGATCAATTGAAACCTTATCTCGGAATGAGTTACTTTACACATAGGATTAACCGTAGATGTGACGAAAAAGTTGGCTGAAAGTGGTTAGTATGTTGACACCTGTGGCTTTACGTACATACAGGGTGTCCCAGTTAAGAGGTATAATCCTTTAACTGGAGATTCCTGAAGTTCCGGCGAACAAAAAATCGTATGCAGGGGGGTCTATATTTACCCCAGTTCGAGTTATAGCCAGTCAAAGTGGGACACCTCCTACTTCACAAGGATTACAATGCCACCCACGTAAACCCTGTACGAGTTAAAAAACAATCCTGCACTGTTGTAAGCATCTCTCCATCATTATATCATTTGCATTCAACTGCACGGCACATAAAGAATTTTAAAACATTGTTCAACGAAGTCCGGGTTTGCAATGACTTCCCTTGAGTTAATAAATTGATATCCGATTTGTATAATTTATTTTATCTCTGGAACAACTTCACCATCATTGTAGTACTATACCCAACCGATGGAAATTATGACGGGTAAGCAATTTCTCAGAGCTTGCATTTCATTATTACCCGTAAATCCCCATAAATAATGTTAAATTGAAATTAAAATCGAAATTACTTTCTCGAAAAAAGGGAATTTTTTCAATCTGCAACATTATACTTTTTATTGAAGCCCAATAATTCTCAGAATGGATATCGACTGACTTCCTTTTTTGGATTTTATTTGAGTTTCAACCACGCGAATAAGGCAGACAGGGCTCACGAATTTTCTTTTACATCCTTCTTTATAGCGTAGCCACGATTTTAAACAACATTTTAAAAAGTAAAGCCTCGAAAACGCGTTTTTTCTTTGTTTATTTTATGCTGATGGATTTTGTGGTATGCCATTGTATTTAAATAAAAGTGTTATTTTCCAGCCAGAAGTATTGCTTTACTGATGTATAAGTATCTTTGTGCATTAATCAAGCGCCATGGTGTTGACATGATGATGGGTACGCTAAAGGTATTAATTAAAAAAAAGTTAATGAAAGTGATATCACGTTACTGACGTTAAACGATACTTCATAATGGGTAACTCTAGATAGGCAGATCGGCACTTAGCCAAGAGCGCAATTAGCGATATTGCACCATTTTAATGACCACGGCTCACGGAAGTTGTTAAAAATAGAACGGAAGAGTAATCAGATCCAACTGGTGACGTTTATCCTTTAAACTCCAGCGAGGTAGCCCAGGAAGTATCTGGTTCCAACTAGGGCCGAGCATCTGCAGGGGTAGTTACAAGGGGTTTCTTTTTCGTTTTCTTTATTACAACTGCGACAGTGTGTGTTGAATGGAATGCCTAATGTGGCCGCATGTGTTCCCGTAGGCCTAATGCCTAATGTGCAGGAAACAGGATCCACACGAGATCTACATATCTATATAAGTAGCAGCTGCCTAATTTTATCATACAAGAGGCATATTGTCGTGGATATGGCGCAGTTACTTTGGCAGAAAATACAGGGAGATTTTGATTTTTTTGTGAAGGTAAGACCTCGTGCGTCAGGGATTCATCTAGGGCTAATTGACGGCTCGCTCATTCCTCCCTACTTGCACTGTCATTACCGCCATTTTGACGATAAGTGACTAACATAGGACTTAGGACGTAGGAGCAGCAGCTCCGGATAAGAGTTGGTCAAAGCGGATAAATATCGGTTGGTCTATGGCCCAGCAAGCCGCAATTGTAAGAAACCCTAATTCCTTCAAAAAAGGAACACAATGCCTCGGGTATGGACGCATACTTTGCTGACTAGCTTTGACTACTACACACGGACATCGCTATCTAAATAGAGGAACGCCTCTGGGGAAATGAAGCCGTTAGTACCATAGTAAAAAGGCCAAATTTGCCCCTTAAGAGGCTACCTCGAATCAATTGGAAACTACTAGGGAGTTCGCTCTCCGTCCCCTAACCACCAGAATTTCTGGCGCTGCCGTTCAACATATCGCAAATCGTGACCTGACACCGCTCTACTGAACCGGAGACGCTCCGTAATGCTGTGTGCCACGTGTCGGTTGTAGGTTGGTCGCTTATCCACAGCTGTCCGGGCAACATGGAAGATTAGCGGTACTGCTAATCTGTCCTGGATCAGACCTTTTCTATTTAGATAGAGTTACGCCTCTGGGGGAATTTAGACACTCTCGCGTGGTACATGTCATTGGGGTAGTAGGCCCCAGAGATCAGTTTATTCATTGAGTTCATTACTCTTGCAATATGCCTTCGAATCATCTTGATCAGGAAATTATTCACTCTGTTTATGTTCGCCTGTTATACTATAGAATAGAATTTTTTGTACTGAGAATCTGGTGTTCTGTATAAACGAAGGCAAGTCCTCTCAAACACCTGAATCCCTTCCATCAAGCTTGCTCCTATATCGAACCACACGGGCATGTAGCAGATTACCTTCACCCTCACGTCGAGTTCGCTCCTATAAAACAGACTCTTTGTGAAGGCGAAAGCCGCTTTGGCTCTGGTCAGAGCTCACTAGAACCCAGGGTATCTGACTACATTTCGAGACGGTAATGGTTTCCCGAGCTGTCCCACGTTTGAAAACTTTCGCCAATTCTTTCTGGTATCCGTTTAGGCCCCAAATAGCGAGTCCTAAAAATGATAGTTTAGGACTATCTTCAGCTTCCAGTCGTCGTAATATCGCTTGATCTTATAGAAGTTAAGAAGGTGAAGAGATCCTACGAGATCACTCGTGTAAATGTAAATGCACCCTGTTGCAGACTGTTTTTTTTAATATCAAACGTACCAGCAGAAGTCGCATTGCAATTTTTCACAATGAACTCTCTACTGATGAGCATATTACAATGATGTATAGCAGTGGTGTTCTTATGTCCAGCCTGCTCAACCTGTAGAAGAGTCCTTCCAGCCATACGGTATCGAAGGCCTTCTCCAAGTCAACCAAGCAGGCACCCGTGCACTGTTTCTTGGTTTTGTTCCATTAGATTTTGGATAATACGCATGTCCACAACCTACTTCGTCAGGGCCCTATTGAGCACATTGCCGATGTTCGGAAGAAGACTTATCGACCGGAGATTCGTCGGATTGGACGTATCTTTACTTCTTTGGGGGAATAGGATGCACCACCTAATATACCTGAGTTTCAAACCACTACACCAATCTCTTTCTCTCTCTCTCTATCTTCCTTCAACGCCCGCACTGTGTATACACATGAAAAGGGTATTCATATCCCCTTGAGTGCGGGTTTATTATAAAAAAAAAAAAAAGAAAAAATTAATTATGAGTCATTCAGCTAAAAAAAAAAGTGCCCCATCACCCCATCAATCACATTTAATCAGCTGCCACAGCAAACTTGGAAAAGGTTTCTCTTTTGTTTATATCTGTGGTACAAATGACCAACGTCGACAGCACTTCACAGACTTTCGCAGATACTCCGTTTATATTTATGTGTTGTTTTTTTTTTTGCACATATGTATGCTTAATTCATGCTTAATTTCCCCCCATGGTTCAGAGTTCAACTTTAGTTGAAAATCACGAGTCGAAAAATTTTTTAAACCTCTGGAGGAGTAAATCAAATTACCTAGAAACTGGGGAAATTCTCTATCAGTTCAAAATTTGCTGTGCTACTCATGACCAAATCAAACTATAGACACTCTCTTTAGATTACACGAAGTCGATCAAAACTAGCTAACATTATAGAAAGTCATTGTCTCCACTCCATAATATGTACGGCAAATGAGTTATGCATCTATGGGACCGGTCTGGTTAATTTTCTCTTTCGTCAGTTGTACACACGCAGTCATGGACGTCGGTTCGTTAACGCTGTACGCGATTATAGCTACCATTTCGTTGCTACTTTATCTTATCAAGAACAAGTATGACTACTGGAAGGAACGAGATATACCTTACGACGAACCATCTTTCTTATTGGGGAGTTTAAAGGGAATGCGTAAAACACGCGGCCTTTTTGAAATGTTTACCGATGTCTATAAGAAGTACAAAGGAACTGGACCATTTGCCGGATTCTACATGTTCACTACGCCATCGGTAGTGTTACTCGATTTAGATTTAATTAAAAACGTTCTCATCAAAGACTTCAACATCTTCGATGATCGTGGACTATTCTATAATGAACGTGATGATCCCCTTACAGCGCATCTATTCGCATTGGATGGTCCCAAATGGAGGGCATTAAGAGGAAAGTTAACTCCGACATTCACATCTGGTAAAATTAAATTTATGTTTCCAACAATTGTCAGTGTTGGTGAAAAATTTGTAAAAGTTCTTGAAGATGACGCAAACATTAACCCAGACGTTGAGGTGAGAGATATTTTGGCAAGATTTACAACAGACGTTATAGGAACGTGCGCCTTTGGTATTGATTGCAACAGTTTAAAAGATCCACATGCTGAATTTAGAAAAATGGGAAAAAAAGCTTTTAGTAACGGAAAAGGTGCATTTAAAGTACTTTTCACGCAAGCATTTCCTAAGCTATCAAGATTCTTACGTGTGAAATCTATCCCGAATGATATTTCAGATTTTTTTACAAGAATTGTCCGAGAAACTGTTGAGTATCGTGAAACGAATAATATTAGACGAAACGATTTTATAGATCTGTTAATTGATTTGAAAAATAAAAAATCCATTCGATTGGAAAATGGTGAAGAGTTGACTACATTGACTATGAACGAGATCTTTGCTCAGTCATTTGTGTTCTTTTTGGCTGGCTTTGAAACGTCATCTACGACAATGGGTTTTGCCCTCTACGAGTTGGCTCAACATCAAGACATTCAGGATAAGCTGCGGAAGGAAATCAATGATGTTCTCTCTAAACACAATGGTGATCTGACTTATGAGGGAACGAAGGAAATGGTGTACTTGGATCAAGTTATCAATGGTAAGCTGCAATACAATTTTTTTTTAAACCCATTTCTATCAAGTATTAAAATTTGTTTTTAGAGACCTTACGTAAGTTCTCACCAGCGTCCAATATAAGACGTAAAGCTAAAGCTGATTATCCAACATCCGATCCAAAGTACATTATACCGAAAGATGCCTGTGTTATCGTGCCAATTTTTGGAATACAGAATGATCCCGACATATTTTCGAATCCAGAAGTTTTTGATCCTGAACGCTTTACTCCCGAAAAAATTCAGAAACTCCATCCAATGTCTTGGTTGCCGTTTGGTGATGGACCAAGGAATTGCATTGGGTTGCGCTTTGGAAAGATGCAAGTTCGCGTGGGCCTGGCGATGTTGATTAAAAACTTTAAGTTTTCCGTGACAAAAGACACCCCGATACCGATGGTATTTAGTAAAAAGTCTCTCGTACTTGCATCAGATAGGGGTATCGTGCTTAAAGTGGAGAAGGTTTAATGACCGCCCTTTGTAAAATATTTATTTATTATTTTTTGCAAATAAACGAGGTGTTACTAGTATTTAGGGAATTAAACTGCTGATAATTTATTGCCGAATAGCATTAATTAGCATAACGATAATAAAAATTTACATAACTAAATATTTAGGTCCACAAATCATTCGACGCGTGAATGAGGGTTAAATATGTTTATTAAAAAATAAAGTCATTAAACTATCCGTTATCGTGGTTTCATTTTCCGATTGTGACTCATTAAATTTTCATTCGCTTTTTAACGAACATCATCATAGATACTCACAGAAGTAGAGTAGTATGTGAGAATAGTGATTAATTAAAAAAGTAAATCAAACTGAATGTAAGTGCCTGTAATATATTTATAATGAAAAATATTAAGATCATAAAACACTGGAACTTGAAAACAGAGTAGACTTTGAAAACATTTGCATGTTACTTTAAAATTTTAATTGCGCACTATTTTAATAGCACATGAACACTGACGAGCATGGTGGGGAAAAAAGTGATAGTGAATGTTATTTAAAAAAAGCTAAAATTGCTTAAGCGTGCATGTGTTCGCAAACACTCGTATTTATCTGCATTCTGTACATATGTAGGTAAAGAGTTGTGTTAGAATGAAATCTATTATAAATAGTGGGTAAATATTGTTTAATTCGAACGAAAGATAGAGCTATTTAGAGCAGGGCTGCGCACGGATATTTCCAAACAGTACATCCATTGACTCTGCTGTTCAGTTCGTTACTGGAAAGATTCTGTCCCATATCTCGTAATCGCAAACCCACCCAGGCTACTTGGTAGACTAGCGAACTGAAAATCGTAGAACAGAGGTCATAAGACTGCATAATAAAGAAAGATTAAGTAAACTAGAAGAAGCCTCTATCTATCTGACGGGACCTAACCACCATCCAAGCCAAAATAGATATCGAAGGCACCCACCGCGACATAATAGTAGCTGCTGCATACTTTGCAGGAGACGGGACAATACCGCCACTAGAAGTTCAACAGTTAGTGGAGCACTGCAGAAGGACTAACACACCAGTTCTGCTTGGCTGCGACGCTAATGCACATTGCAAGGAATGGGGTAGCAAAGACAATAATGAAAGGGGTGAGTACCTTCTTGAATATATGTATTGTTAAAGAAAATCTTGGGCAATACACCAACTTTTGTAACTAGAGTAAGAGAGGAAGTCCTAGATATAACACTAGGCAGCCAAAACATGAGAATGTGGGTAACAGGGTGGAGGGTTTCGGAATTACGTTCTACATTGACGGGCTTAATGGTGAAATTAGCACTAGAAGAAACTATCGCAAAACTGACTGGGAGTTGTAGTCAAAAACTTTAGAACAAAATTTAAGAAGTGTGAAAGGGAAAAAATGGGCAAGGCACCACTTAGAACTAGAATACAATGTAGAGAAGGTTAACAGGGCTACAACACAGGCATATGAAGCCAGTTGCCCTCTTAGGAAAAACGCAAGTCAAAAAGTAGATATGGCGGAACAGGACGCTAGAAAAATTAAGATCCAGAACGCGAAGTCTATTTAACAAAGCCAAGCGGGATGGAGACTGGCAAAATTACACTGAGAAGCTAACGGAGTACAATAAAGAAATTAGGAAAGCTAAAAGAAATGGCTTCGGAAAATTTTGTAAGAACATTGCATCTACTCCTCCTGCAGCCAGGTTACACAAGGCCTTATCAAGGAGCAGAACAGATGCACTAAGTACACTGAAAAAGCAGAATGGTAGCTACACTGAAAATGTAGAACAGAGAGCTCTCCTCCTACTCGAAACACACCTTCCAGGTAGCACAGATTTCAACAACACAGATGCAATTAAAATGTATAGTAGGCCCAGCTATTTTGGAGAAGGTAAGAGGGTTGAGTAGTGCATTAAGCGCAGCCTGGCTATCGCTACATATGCATATATTTCGTCCCTTCCACCTGTTTCTCACAATATAGTCCACAGCCATTAGGATGGCATACCAGCGCCAGCCAACTGTCCAGTTTTGGAGCCGTCCGTAAAAATGCGACTACATTCCTTTCCTTGTTCAGATTCTGGCCAAAGCCAGTCCTGAACATGAGGGAAGTCGACTTCAAATTTGCATAGCAGCCGTAATTCTGGTGTCATTGCATCAGATGGCATATCCATTTGACAGGGGTCATAAGACAGCCGTCGCGCAAAGTCATCAAAACTCCAGTGCGAGTTGTGCCAGAGACCACTTCTCTTTAAACGAAAAATGGCTCTGAGTGTACACCCGATGATATAAATATCAAGGGGGGATGTTTATCAGGGCGTCTAGAGCAGAGCCAGGCGTAATGGGGAAAGCTCCCAAGCAACCGAGACAGACCGTTCTTTAGAGTTTGGCGAAAGCAGCAGTAACGTATTTACGTGAAAGCTTATTCCACCACACAACCGACGCATATGACAGGAGGGTTCTTATCATTGCCGTGTAGATCCAGAGGACTTTCCTTGGCGATAAGCCCTATGTCTTGCCAAAGGCACCCTTGCACTGAGAGAAAACTGACAGCGCTTTAGAGGTCTTTAGTTCGACATGTTTCGTCCAAAGAAGTTTACTATCCAGGCTTACTCCAAAATAATTAGCTTCCTTGGAGAGTTGAAAGGTGATGCCTTTTAGCACAGGCTGAGTCAAACCAGTCAGCCCAGACACACTCACTAAAAATGTGGCTGTTCTTCGGTAGAATGATTTCTTAAAATATACAATAAATGCTAGATATGATGTAAAATTAATGGCACAAGATAATATTCACCACAGAACAAGAATAAAAAAACATCGAACTTTATTTTAAAAACCAAAGCTCAATTGTTTTGACACAGCGAGCATCGTACATGTAGTACAAAATACAAATATTTGCCGCAGCAGACAATATGTAGTCCACAGGCTAGCTTCTTGGTACCATCGGGTCGTGCGTGCAAATTGAGAAGTTTTCTCATGACTGTTATTACTCTCGGACGTTTGTCACACATTTGCGAGAAGTTAGACCGTGAAAAACTTGTTGGTGTTTTCTGGGATTCAAATGCACTAAAGGTCCTATCTATAGTGCCTATAATAAACCGTCTGGTTGCACGTTTTGGACAAAGTGGGTCAGTAAGGAACTTTGTTTGTACCGGAAAACCACGTACGGCGCACATGAATGAACATTTTCAACATGTACTAGAAAGTGCACAATCTACTCCAAAAAAATCAACAAAGGTATGTTCGGCTGAACTCAGAACATAGCGTTGGTCTACTCAGAGGATTTTGGCCACACCCGCCGCCCCTCGTACTGTCAGTGCTGCTAGACCATTGCTGGCCCAACCAGCGGCGTCTTGTAATTTTTCTTTAATTTCAGGGGCACTTCAACCACGCTTTTATACTGCTAGTTATGTACATCACCATCTACTTTACCACCATCATCGCTGATTATTGAGCCTGGTTATTTAAAATATTGTGAGCTTATTATCGGTTCGTCTTTTATTCGTACAGCATTTCTTGGTCACAAAATTCAGTTTTAGGTCATGAGAAAACTCCCCTTTAACTGCTCTCTTGTTGCGCAGTCGAACGCCTTTTCCAGGTCAATACAGATTATGTGCAGGTTCTGTTTTGCAGATATTTGTTTTACTGTTAATTCCAGTCGCTGCAAGAGCTTTCCATAGTTCAACTGATATATTAAGAACATTTTCCGAAGAATGTGATAATTGAAGTTTAATAAAATAATTGTGTACACAGGTTTAAATAAATTGTTTCTTTATTTTTACATCTTTTTTAATGTGTCAGAACTTAAAAATGCCTGTACTGCAAAAAATTACTTTTAGATTTGCCAGTTATATCTCAAACACCAGAGATACATATTTACTATTATTTTAATTTTTTTAATGGATGCTTTTGGGCTTCACTGTATGCCGATTATAAAATAGATTATTCTTGGTCGATTAGACCTTTTTTTTGTTTTCGTTTCGCTTGCACGTTACCCAGTATTTAAGTAGACAGCCAGTCATAAATTGAAAGTCACAACCACAAAACATTCTGTCTGTAGATAGAATTTGTTGAATCACTTTGAGATACTAAAAGATACTCCATATCAATTATGTGATTCTCTCTCTCCGCAATGACCGCTAGTATTAATGAAAGCGATAAAATGATCAAGCAAAGCTTGTTCGTATTGTCTTATGCGCATGTATATGTACATAGGTATTAATTGGTATTACGCAATGCCGATATTATCTCGTGTGTAGCCAGTCATGTTTATCTTTTGTTAACAGTAGAGCTGAAAGTAAGAAAGTGACTATCGCTTCTAATTCTAAACCAAAATAAAAGATAATTGCATCGAATTGAGTTACAGTTTCTTGTAGATTGGCGTTTGAGTATTAATTCAAACGGGAAGAATCCGACTAAAAATTCTGCACGCAGATCTGAATGTAATTACTCAGGCAGTACGGTATGCTGCACACTTTTCTTGAAAAGAGTAATTCAAAAATCAAATCCAATAAGCGTTTTTAATATATTTACCTAAGCAGCTAAATAACTAGCCACATATGTATTTCAGCTCTATATTTAAAAAAAGCAGCTCACTCCAACTTGGATATCTCCTCAATAGCTGTGCCACTTTTGCGTAGGGTGATGACCTCTTCTCTTAGAATGGGTAAGTCGATTCTATGGCAAGGCATACTTCTTGGCCAGAAAAACCTCACTTTGACGCGAATACATCTATTTACGAAAATCTGCAGCTTACGAGTAGCTTCAGCTATGGCTTGTCCTATTCCACTTTCCCAACTTTGGCCCAACTTTTGAGCGAACGATTTCAAAATTTGTGCCACCGGCAGACGATGATTCAATGATAAAGGAAGCTTTCAACTTCCTTGACATACTGTCCAGCAATTTTAAGTTGAACAAACTTAAGTCCAACTCTATTTGCCCTGCTTTTCGATTGTGGACAAGAACTCCATGTGAAAGCAGACAAGTAATGCCAGTGTAATCTATGTGTTTAAGGCACGATGTCATTATCCATTAAATTGCCCTACTTCTTAAGGCTCATCGTTTATTAACACTAAGTATAGCAGCGTTGAACCAGTGGAGTCATGTACTATTTTGTATCGGATTTCAAAGCTTCTGACAGCATACTGCTGTAAAAAACGCGCCATTTTGCTTCTTCATACCTAGCCCCTATATTAGCGATACGTTTTTCCTGAATGCCTCTCCTACGCAAAGCTAACCAGAAGAGCTCTCTAGTTTTGCCAATTCACTTTCATAAATACCCACCGTTTTGTGCTTCTTGAGGATTTTATTGGCCGCTGCAATCTCTGCTTTGCTAAGGAGTCCAGTTTGTATGCGGGAATTTGTTGCTTCGTAAGGCTCATTGAAATTCCGGATTTAGCACTGTCGCCAAGTGCACCAATATCCTGACATGTCCTCATCCGATATTAGTAAGCAACCGCTTAAACCCTTTATAGAGTTTTACTTGGAGCTGTAATCCCCGATAAGCTGCTTGGTAATAGCATAAATGGTCCTGCATCTAAAGGGCTCATTTGATTTCACTTGTTTGTGCATACTATGCTGTACTTTCTTTTTTTTCCACGCGGTGCTGGGCTTCAAGCTCAGATCTCTCTACTGCAGATGCTGCTGCAGTCCAAGCTTTGATTGAAATTTGCTCTTCGATCTGTCTCCAGGTGTTTGCCGATAACCACATGTACTAGTTTCTCAGCCTCTTTGCCCCGAAAGCGAAAATTTTTTCCACAGCTCTCTAATGATCGCTCACGTTTGTGCGTTCAAAACTAATAATTGTTCCGCTCAAAAGTTAGGACAGTGCCTCAATTGTTGGCGCACTACAAGAGGTCGGAAAGAAAACTCCTAAAGCGTCACCTTATGGCAATGTGATTAAAAGACAATTTGTGAAGTCTCCGTCTAAGATACTGCGATCTTCCATCACAACATATGTATGTATGTCTAGTCCCATTTCCCGAGTGTTGCAGGACCTTTTTTATTCGGCAAAGGCCTGCGGCGGTAGGTTTGGTTAGGTAAGGAAGGCTGTGTGATGGATAAAACTCATCACGTGCACTCGGTGACCTAATGGTCCATTGTGAATCCGCTTTTATTGAAAACCAGTTGCTGCTTTTTAAGAAGTGTAGGAGATCCGGTATCTAGACTACTGCTACCTCTGCGTTGCTTGCGTACAACCTGGATCCTAGAGTACGTAGGCGTCGTTCTTGCAGGGAGGGGCAGTGACATACAAGATGTTGGATCGATTCCACTTCCTCCTCGTCCCCGCAGCTTCTGCATAAATCGTTAGACTCTGCATTCCATTTGCTGCGCATAGCTCCGATGGCGCAGTGTTCTGTGATTACTCGCATTAAAATGTAGATGGAGGATCGGTCCAAAGAGCCAAAGGGCTCTTTGTTTTAGGCCTTCGGCGGTAGATGTATTAAGGCAAGTAAGTCGACGCAAAAATGAAGATTTCCATTCTCTGTTTTATCGTCTTCGTGGCTTTCGCCATGCGTTCGGCTGCATGCGGCCTGTTAAGGATCCAAATATTTCCAAAAGTGAAAGATAGTTTGTTAGCCAACTGTTCTCCATGATAAGATCCTTAACTTCGACTGAGCGCCCACTGCGTCGATAAAAAATACTTTAACTACTTGTATCTAAGATAAGAAACTTAAAAACATGCTCGTTATATGCAAGTAAATACAGTGGATTCCGCTTTATTGGGACACCGGATAATCGCGACAGCCGCTTAACTGGGACAAATGATAAAGAACGGAACCGAAATACGAAATGTATAGTAGATGAATTGTTCAGATATTGTGAACAGCAGCCGCTTATTCGGGACATATTCATTGACAGAAAAAAATATCGCCACATTGCTTGTCTACTATGTATCGAAAAATTTACAACAGCAAAAGCAACAATAGCGTCTGTCTAGATGTCTGTGATGACTTCGTAAGCTTACAGAGCACGAAAAACATTCGCCAGGGGATCATCGACAAGTATCTAGCGACATTAGAATATGAAATAACTTTTTGAGTTGTTTTTTTTCCATATTTCTTCAATAAACGCGTGTAAGTGTTTATTACATTCGTTTTCACTTACTTCGTCTTTCAGAAATACATACATACGTACAGCGGCTGTATTGTTGGAATAGCCGCTTAATTGGGAAAAAATAATCTAGCCCGATGTGTCCCAAATAAGCGGAGTCCACTGTAATGACATCGCAATTTTAGAACAAGAACTTAGTTATCTTTACGTTTGTTTGAAGTCGTATCAATGTTATTTCATTCTAAGAAATCATTAGACAAGGAAGGATGACTATTATTTGTGTTAAGTCATCGTGACTAATCTTAAAAACTCGGGTGTTATGACGATTGATGTTGGAAGTAATCTCAGCAAATTAGACTAGTTTAGGGGCACACGCACTACTTTTTGTAAGACACATCGCGACTGTTGTAATGTATAATAAATCATACTCTCAATCGCCGTTTAAAAGGTGGACGCGCGCCGTAGAAACAAAATATGACTATGCACACACACGTCGTTTACTCTGGCGAGATTGTTTTATCACTAAAGTTACTCATATCTACATACATATGTACGAGTGATCATAGCGAAAAAATAAATACAGCAGCGTGTGACTTTTTTTTTGTTGGGGTCACTTTCGACTTTTGCTGTTTACGATATTTCGTTGTCATTTACATAACCACCCCAAAAACATCACCAATTTGTCACTCGTTGTGGATGGAGAGATTGTTCCACCATTTGTCTTGGGTGTTCGGAGCCCCAGATGCAACAGTTTTGTTTGTTTGTTTGTCTACTCAGGAAATGGAAATAAACCTCATCACTCAGAGCACTTTTGTGTAAAAAAAATCATAATCTTATTCATTCATTTTCAGCACCCAATCGGCCAAAGTACGTTGTGCATGCTCCGCTAACTTCAATACTTGTGCCAACTGGACCTTATAAGCATGTAGGCCAAGATCTTTAAGCAAAATGTGACGTGATCGGCAGGAATTAGACACACATGGGTTTTCAGTCATTCTCTCACCTACCGCGGCGATATTTTCAGCCTTGGACGAACACGAGTTGGAGTAGCTGTGCGAGAAGGCGCTTGATGATGACCAAAAGCAGTACCAACTTTAACATTTCATGTATTTACCCTTTTTGTAGTGAATTTTCACTATTTCAACATATCGCGCGAGTGTCAATCGATCCATATTTGATAACCTCTTAGTTTTTACTTCTTAAAATTTATCGTAATGATATTTAAATGTTAACACTTCAACAATGGCATGAAATTTAAAATGACACCTCTTGTTGTATGACCCATTAAAAAAAAAAAAAAAAAACAAGAAAACAAATACTTGGTGCAACAGACCGTATGTGGTTCATGGCTTAGCTTCTGCGTTAGACAGGTTAGATAGCTACATAGCTGTATATCCGAAAGGCTTTTTTTGAGAAGATTTCGGATGATAGTTATTACTCTCGTACGTTTGTCAGACATTCGCGATATGTACAATCATGTAAGTCTGTTTTTGTTTCTCGGGTCAGATGACCAATGTGGCCTTGCAGAGCTTGAGAACTTAAAGTTTTTAATTTAAAGTATAATTTGAAGTGTTTTCCTTTCTTTTATGTACTTCTTCATTCTCGAGTTCAAGTGCTAGGCAAATTATAAAACTTAACCTACTTTCTTAGGTGGCAATAAGGTTTGCGGTCTCAACTAAAAAGCATTTCCAATTATCCCGATCTTCAACTGACTGCTCATTAAGCAGATACTGTTGTTAAAATACATATCTGCGATCCTCTGTGTATCAGTGACTAGATTGCTTGGCTTTTTGTAGAGTACCCGGATGCTATTTCGATTATGGGATTCTTCGACTTTCCTATGCTTCCTTCACCTCCCTTCTCCAGCCTTTATATTGTTCGCTTGCAGCTCTTATTTTGCGCCTCATGACTTGCAAGTTACAATATTTCCTCCACTTAGAGGACAAATGGTGAGAATACTGTCATAAAACAGGATAATTGTCATCGATGTTCACTGTTCGAGTACTGGACCTGTTTACCACAACCGCTTCTGGGTCTCACCTGATTTGCAGCTAATATGTAACCAGATAGACCACCTGGCTACAGATCGAATAGTGCACTTCAAACAAAGCTCAGATTGCAAGAACATCTTTAGTAGAGAGGTCTACGAATGAAGTTTAGAACCGTTTGAAAAGAAAGGAAGTACAGAGTAGAGTAAGACGTTAAAAGTGAATCACCTGAGCGCTTAGCTGCACATCAGTACGACAGTATGACCGTTTATGCTATTAACAAGGAGCTCATCGCAAGATGCAGCTGCAAGTAATGCTCCCATGATAGTTTAAACCGTTCCTTATTAATATCGGATGGGGACAAGGTAAGGAGATTAAGGGCTCACTTGGTGCCAGTGCCAAGCCTTTGGAAGTAACATTATAGCAATACAAAGATTGCAGTCAAGATTAAGACCCTCAAGAAGATTAAAGTTTTGATGAAATCCCTACCGAATTTTCCCAAGGAACGGTAAGAAAATAGGCAGAGCTATTAGTCCTCTCAAAGCAATGGAAAATTTGCGTTTTTCATAGGAAAGCAATGCATACTGATAAAATGTGACCGTTAAACTCACTAATTAACAGACCGTGGTGAATGAATGTTTTCGCATCATATTGAGAGTTTTCTGACCAAATCGTATTTCAAACTAACTGCTCCAGGTCTAGGTCTGGTCACAACAGGTCAGGAGCCAATAAAGATCACAATTCGCCGAGAGAAGTGGCAGTTCAGGAGGAATAGATGTCACTTAGGATGAGTTGGTGAGAGCTAAAACACTTTGCATAGCTTGGAAAAGGATAACTCGCAAGCGTTTTGGATGCTCTATGGCCTACGAGGGGTAGCACGAATCAACTGGAGCAACTGCTCCTTATTCCGTTTACCGAATTTTGACAGTGTCTTTCAGGCGGAGCCTCTCTCGAATTGGATGTTTGCACGTACTGCATACATTCTCAACAAACAATCGCAATCTTGATATCTTCACTTATAGCCAAGCTGCTGTCAAAGCCATTGATTGAGTTACAGCTTCATCAAAACTGTTAGATTAATGCCAGAAAGACCTAAGCGAACTAGACGATCAATCAAAAATTAAACTTTTCTTGGTCCCAGGACATATGTAGTTCCACTCGGAGTCGGTAAGAGTAACATTCATAATAATTTTTTAAAGGTGGCCACAATCGGTTGGAATCCGGTCTCTAGCTGAGCTATATCAAGGAAGGCATTGTGCAGCTGTAACAAACTTAAATGAGCTATTAACCAGATTAAAGCCAGATAGTGCCAGAATTGTAGCCATTAGTACAGGCAATTGGCTAATAGGGGACCATGCAGGGAAGCTTGACCCCGCATAACAGCTTCTGCCGTAGCTGCCAAGATCCTAACGAGAAGGAATCTAATTTTTCCTTCCTTTGCAGATGCCCGGCACTTGCGAGAATCAGACAACATATTCCAGATAGATATTCTTTTGACGACCTGAGAGAGTTCTTTGTTAAAAGAATTCGATCCCACATTCTCTACATGAACTCAACAGCTTGCGTTTAGTAAATCTCTCATCCGAACCGCAAACAAATAACATGAGTTGCCGTATCAAAATGGCGCAAATGAAAGCATGTTCAAGAATTCTTTGGTGTCTATTTTAAGATAAATACATCACTGTTGGTGGCACGCTTAGGCATAAAATTATATTGACAGTCTTTATGAGATGAATATGATAAATTTCGTACAAAACATTACTTATCGGTGCATAGCGGACAAAGTAATAAGTACATGGTGAATCAAGTTGTGGATAAATTCAACAAAAGATTCATCTGTTTTGTTACGTACATATTAACAGATTCAGCAAGCAAATATGTGATCAAATATATGATCAAATTTTTAATCCGAAGTATCTACATACATACATGCATACGTATGTACGATCAATGACGTATTTTGTACTCATGTACAGACGTATGAGTAAAATAAGGGGCTCGGATGTAAATTCAAAAAGTTCCGTACAATCGAACACACTAATGATGAAATATTTATACGCACACAATCTTATCTTGAAGTTTTGCTAGTCATGCCCAAGCAAACGAGCTTTATCATCCCCACGAATAAAACTAACTGCCTGCAGAATTCTAGTTTTAGTTTGCTATCGAGTGTGATTCAGTCGAAGCGGTGCTATGGATTTGACTTACGCGATTCTCTACGTGATCATTGCGATCGTTTCGATCGCTTTGTATGTGATAAAAGATCGTATGCGATACTGGAAAAAGCGTGGCGTACCACACGATGAACCGTCTTTCTTCTATGGCAACATGAAGGGTGCTACGCGTACTAAGCAATTATTTGAACCGTTTCGAGAGATCTACCAAAAATATAAAGGTGTCGCCCCTTTTTGCGGATTTTACTTTTTCTTTCGGCCAGCTGCCGTTGTTACGGATTTGGAATTCGCAAAGAGAGTCCTAATTAAGGACTTTAATAACTTTGTTGATCGCGGAGTTTACCACAATGAAAGGGATGATCCGCTCACGGGTCACTTATTCGCTTTGGATGGGAATAGATGGCGTCAGTTAAGAGCTAAGCTATCACCTACGTTTACATCGGGTAAAATGAGATTTATGTTCCCGACGGTGGTCGAAGTTGGTCATCGATTTGCCCAGGTTTTCGGTGAAATGGTAGGAAAAGGCTCTGTTGTGGAAATTAAGGAAGTCTTGGCCCGATTCACAACAGATGTGATTGGTACATGTGCCTTTGGAATTGAATGCAATAGCTTGAGGGATCCGAATGCAGAGTTTCGCATAATTGGACAGAAATTCTTTAATGCTCCTCGTCATCACAGGCTAGTTCTTGCATTCATTCGCAGTTGTCCAGACTTGGCTAGAACCTTAAGGTGCCGTATTATACCAGATGATGTCCACAATTTCTTTATGCGAGCAGTACGTGAAACTGTAGAACATCGTGAAAAGAATAAAATAGTCCGAAATGACTTCATGAATATGCTGATTGAGTTGAAAAACAACAAATTTACTAAGACAGAAAGTGGAGAGGTGATAACCGGTCTGACTATGGAGGAATTAGCGGCACAAGCATTTGTATTCTATTTGGGAGGCTTTGAAACGTCTTCTACAACTATGGGATTTGCACTTTATGAATTGGCATTGAATCAGGAAATACAAGACCGTTTAAGGAAGGAAGTGAATGATGTATTAGCAAAGCATAATGGGGTTCTAAGCTATGAAAGTATGAAGGACATGAGTTACATGGATCAGGTCATTAGTGGTAAGTTTTACTTGGTAATGTTTTGTGATCTAAATTTTTTGACTCGAATTCTTTGATTACTAGAAACCCTCCGAAAGTACACAATCGTATTCGTACTAAACCGTCAGGCGAAGGAAGACTATATTGTACCGGATACTGATTATAAAATCGACAAAGGAACGATGGTTCTTATTCCTGCAGATGCTATTCACCATGATCCTGAGATATATCCCAATCCGGAAGTTTTCGATCCTGAACGTTTCAGTCCTGAGGAATTAGAAAAACGTGATCCAATAGCTTGGTTGCCGTTCGGTGATGGGCCACGAAATTGTATTGGATTGAGATTTGGAAAAATGCAGACACGGATCGGTTTAAGTTTGCTGTTAAAGAATTTCAGGTTCCATATTGGTGATCAGATGAAAGTTCCAATAGAATTCGACTTGAAGGGGATTATTTTGTCGTCAAAGGGCGGAATTCAACTAAGAGCCGAGCCAATCTGATCTAATTGATTATTTTTAGCTTAAAAATGGTATTTTCAGAAATGTAAAGACTTTTTGTCATGTCCTATAGTGATTATATGACTAAATATATTTAATAAAGATAGTTCTAAGTATTTACTATTTACGAACATATTTTTTTTCTTGCCTGTGTAAGCAGAACCAATGTAAAAGTGAAGGGAAGGCAGGCAGGTAGGTAGGTTTGTGTGTTGACGCGAGGATAGGATCCTACCACGTCACACTTAGATCAATAAGGGTCCATTATGATTACCATCGAGTTACCTCCCATGCTCGTAAAACTTATGAGTTCTTAAACCCACTCGATGCTTTTGTAAATTTGCTTATCTCGCTAGGCGATTTGCTTGCTAGTTCTTCTGTCTTTGAAGAAATAAGTACCAAGCATTTTAAATCTGAAGTGGTAGAGGCCTTGGTTGTGGCACAATAAGTGAGGCGTATCTTCGTGAATATCCTAGAGGCTGAGGCGACCTCTATATACGAGTATACCATCATCGCTTACCATGAAGGTTGGTCGCATTATAACCCAACATGTGGTGTCCGCTTATTATTTCCTCTAAGCCGGATAGCGACTATTTGTTTCAATGCAAAATTTGTGCGGTATGGTTTTTAATCATAGAGCGGCTAAAGTTTTATTAATAACTCCATTTATTGTTTGGCATAGTGATTATATTTTTTCTAAGTTCTAGGTTGCAAGGTTGGCTCTACCAGGTTGCAATGCGGGTTGTTGATTAACATGCCAGTTCGATTCGGATCTAGCGTTGAGCCTTCCCTTGCCAGTTAGTCAGCCCTCTTATTTCTTAAAATGCCATTATGATCGGCACCCAGCAGAACTTTACAATTTGCTGTGTACCAAGAACCCGAAGCTCTTCGAGACAGCAACACACAAACTTTAATTTTTTTTCTATGGCGGAAATCACTTTTATTGCTGCCTGGTTGTCAACGAAAAAGGTAAAATGTACATATCTCTGAAGGGAGATGTCGAAGCAAATTCCGCTAGAACTTTTAGTACAGCTATAAACTGATCAGCCAATCAGACAGCTGGTGGCCGAATATCTCCGAGTGGTGTTCCTGTGAGAAAAGCCGTTCGTGAGATTGCGATGAATATCAGTGAGGATATCACATTTTCATCGAGAGCCAGGCAGTGATTAAAGTGATACCTGGTGCAGTGACACCCTGGTCCTGTAGGTATATCAGACAATGAGAAAACTGATGAACTGACTAGGGAAACCTCGGCCCTTGACACGGAGCAAGTCGTCCACGTGGTGAACATACCGCCATGCACACTTCGGCCAAAAACAGGAGGTAAAGCCCTAAAAAAGGCAAATAATGGATGGAGATCTCTGAGCATATGTGCTAAAAGAATGAAACGGTGGCCTCTCTTTAATAAAGAAAGACCCGGCACACTTATGCCAAAAGACGGGAAATGCCTATATACCATTATAGAAGTGGTCACGGAGCAAAACACTCTGTGGTAACGGGAGAATAAATTACGATTAACCCATGAAGGCTACGGTGCTGAAGTCCATGGAGACTCTACAACATTTCTGTGTCATTGCTCAAGCGTCTGCCACCTAAGAAGCAAATTTCTCAGAAGATATTTTTTCCAGAACATCGAAAAACTGTAGGCGCCGCTTCAGTCGTTTGTGCGTTAGATTACTGGTAGGATGAGGTTCGAATCCGAGAAAACACAAACAGGTTTTTCACGGTAGGTCCCTTCCTTTTGTGTAAAAAAAATATAACACGCACAATGCGAATGATCGAAACAAAAATGAAAAATACTCTGAAGTTGTACGACACGCGTTCACATTAAACGAAAAGTCGATCAAGCAGATAAAAGAGTTGAAAAATTTAAAAAACCGTACCACCAATTGGATGACTTGCTTGATTAATGTTCAAATTGAACGATTTAGTCGGTGGTCAAGCAAATCGTATAATGTGAAAAATATCTTCCGAGAAATTTGCTTCTTAGGTGGCAGACGCTTGAGCAATAACACAGAGCTAAGGTAGAGCTAAGAAATACAACGGGTTTGCATTGACCTAAGTGCGGTATAGTCAACCCACCTATTTATCTAATCTTACCTACACTTGAGGGATATTTTAGTCATCGGACGAATCGGTTTCGAATGCTTTATCAAGAAATTCCTCTAAAAAGTGAAAGCGAATCCAAATAAAAAACATCGAAATGCTCATGCATTCCTTTGTTGTTTGATACTGTTAGATAATACTAGAAGCTCCCGATAGTACATACATATTTTTACTGAGAATCAATTGATAACACTCAATGATAGCAAACGAATTCCTTATAAAGAAAAAAATACTAGATAAAACTTACGTACTAGCAATTTTCGTTGGGCCCAATCCGCAGCCAGCCTACTCTGCGATACTTCGGAATAGTCTTTGATATAGTTTTGTAGGTTTCACAGCAGCTTGACAGCCGAGAAAGATATATATAAACGCTGATATGGGAGGTTGCTTCCAACATATACATATATATGTACCTGCTGATCACCTTCTCAGTACCAAGACTGAAGCGAAGATACTGCGAGTATTCTGATGCTTGGAGGCATGTCACTTAGTCGCGGTTCTCTGTACAGCTCTACTTCTTTACCGCAAACTATTTTGGAACTATTATTATGCTTGGAGCATAATTTCATCATATTGTTTGACTGCTCGTCTTCCATGTGTTGAAATAGGATTAGGATATTCCCAGAGAAGTCCCAGTAGAAAGTTAAAAATTCTACTGTTGCTGTGATGCTTTCGGAGCTAAACTGTCTACCTGTGTTCTGCATTTTCTCTAGTATCGCTGCCGGTACCCTGTTTTTTTTTGCTACGATAGCTTCCTTAGAATAAATAAATCAGCGAGAAATCAGAGTACAATAAGACCGCATAGGATACTATTTGTGTTCCTAATTATGTGAAACTTTTAAAGATATTATCGACAACGAGGATCCAGAAAGTGTAATAGTTCTCCGGTGAGGTTTACGATACGAATTTACATACCTATATTACACCCAATCTAAACTTATACTCAAACAAAGTCCTAACCTCCGCCGAAGCTATCTTATAACTAACGTAAACTTACTTCCCCACCACGCTACCGTCGCAGTGTCTTTCGAGGTTCACCAAGAACCCAGGGTATGCCATGTTGTTGCCAAAGGTTGGCCAGCCCACCCTGTGAATACTCTTAATGGAAGGACTGCCATTGCTACTTTTCCCTATTAGTTATCCCTGAAATCACTCGCTTGCTGTTTGAGCTGCCGTTGGAGGCAACTAAAAGTTCGTCCTCCAAAGATTCTTAACGGACAGTTTCCCTATTCGCGCGGACTTCCAGCTCACAAGTACGTGCTACATTGTGGCCTCTGTGTATAGTTCTAATTGGGTCTTAAATATTTACGAGTATGTGGGTACGTGTTTTTTCTGTGTAGATAGAACTTACGAGAGGGATAACCGATTTGTTCAAATAGACTCACGCTCGGACAACTCTATCGAAAATGGATTGCCAATCCGTGGAATTTCAGCAAGACTTTTTGGTGGTGGAGACCAAATATCCAAACGGCAGTAAAAGCTATCTTTTAAAAGTGGCTTAAGTCTAAGAGCATCGACGACAGAAAAGACTGCTTAGGAATCAATAAAGAAGCGAAGGTAGTAGCTTCAGCGAAATCATGAGCAAGTGCGAATAAAATAAAAGTCAACAGCATTTCAAACTCTGTCACTTAACTCAGATATGATGTCGAAAATGCTGACAGCTTTCTTTACTTAGGAAGAATCGCCTCGGCTGAGAGTGGCACCGAACTTGATGTTGGGCGCAGAGTCGGTAAATGAAAGGTTGCTATCTAAAGTCTGAAAAAGCAATGCAGACAGCACTAAGGCAAAGCTGAGACTGTTTTGCTCTAACATTGAGTTAGTACTTCTATATGGGTGCACTACTTGCGAAGTGACCACTATAGTCCCAATGACAATCCCATTGTGAAGCATGTCATGCAATGAAATCAACTTACCCAGTGGTGGAAGAGTAGGTCGCCCTTAATAAACGTTGCGCAGGACCTGAACTGCTGTACGGGGGGCAACAGGGGTTAACTAATTAACGAAGCCATACATATTCTTGGGATGACAGCCAACTCGGGTTTAACATGGCATAACCACATATCGAAATCGAATATAGCAAAAACATACCTCAGCTTTGGGTGGATTAATGCCTTATAAATTGAGGCCAGATCAGACGGGGTAAAGTATTTCTTGCACCGCTTAAGGAATCCTAAACATTTTGAAGCATTCTGGGCGACCTGAAATATGTGATCGTTCCATCGATGATTGTTAATACACGTACCGAGAATAGCAAGTCCTTCGGTTTCTGTGATGCAAGTACCATTCGTGGCTAATGGTTGATGGTCTCGGTTTCGCTTGCGAGGCAGAACACAGCACTGCGTTTTGGATGCATTAAATTCCACTCTGTTGGTTGAATTCTATTTGATTATGCTGTCAGAGTTGGAATTTAATGAGTTTCTACGGCCGAAGAGCAGGGACGTTAGTTAGGGACGAATATGAAAAACTGAGGGTACTGTCATCAGCGAAGAAATGGATTGGATGACAGGTTGCAGATAAGCCTTTGGGGACACCAGCATTTATGTTGTGAATATCAGATTTGAGGCCATCCAAGACAACTTATATTGAAAGCCTCGAAAGGTAATTTCTAGTCCATTGAAGAAGAGACTCATCGATACCGTATGTACTCATTTTCGAAAAAAGAACCTGATGTCAAACTTGTTCAAATGCCTTTGAAATATCAGGCGCAACCATCTTTGTTTCGCCGAAGTGATGGTGGAATTGGTTCTACTTCTCGGTGAGATATACCATCAAATCACCAGTGGACCTGTTGCTACGAAAACCATACTGCCGGTCATTGAGAAGTTTTCGTGAATCAAGATATTTCATAAGCTGACGATTTATCAGCGTTTCCATGACCTTGGAAAGAAGTGACGTAAGTGCAAGATTCGCCTTTTTTTAGGGACAGGTTGGACCGATTATGTTTTCCTTCTTCTCGGAAAGGGCCCCGAACAGTAGGACAGACAGAAAAGCTTACTCAGAGGTTTGCCAGCGAGGAAAAACCCCTCTCAAGAACTATAGGGGGACCCCATCTGGACCAGCGGATTTGTATATGTTGCTTTGGGTATATTGGCGTGTTTACAATCCTTTCTGAATTGATTTTATTCCATTTGCAACCCCGGAAGGCCAAAACGAACTGAACACAACTTTGCGTTAAAACAAAATCTCAGCTCGCCGCTGCTCTCGATGGTGTTTCTATTTGTTGATAACATTGCACTTAGACTTGGTTTTGCCTTCGTTCACTTTAAGACCAGCTCTCTATTTCCACATGCTGCAAGTAACCAATAATATCGATACCATTTGCATATCCCAGTAGTTTGGCGGACTTGTTGAATATGGGTCGAGTACAACTCATACCAAGACAACCCATCCCCAGACACCTCATACCAGGACACCTCATCCCAATGGACAGCTCATCCCAGGACAACCCATCCCCGGACAGCTCATACCAAGGGACAACTCATACCGGGACAGCCCATCCCAAAAGAGAGAAAAACATGCTTTGGGTTACAGCATGGAGTTTTGGCGAATGAGTGAGGTTGTAGAAGAAGGGACAGTGATCATGTGATCGATTGATAATATGTGATTGATAGATAGATACCTGAAAAGTATTTATGCTTAAAGGGTTGGTTGGTGGATATGCACTGAGTGATATATGTATGTATGTGCTCATGTGCATATTGTGAGCTCACTCACCCCGACTTTAAGGCTTTTGCCCGCTAGTCACTTCAATACTAAGTTGGGGTGGGAGGGCTAGCTACGCTCGCTAAAAGTACTACAGAACGATAGTTGGTCTTTCAGGGATGTGCTTTGGTGTGAAGATTTAGTTTATCGTTGATCGGCCGGAGTGGGGTCCACACTAGCATTTCCTAAGTAAAGAGTTGGAGAAAAGCCTTAGACTTTCACACAGTATTTTCGATACAATTTTTAATGCGATATTTAGCAGAGATATGCCTCGATAGCTAGCGCAAGGCATAGGATCGCCCTTCTGGTAATACTATTACTCACTCACATCTTCGTTGTCTGGAAGTAGGTTCCCTTCTTGCCCTATCACCCTCTCAACACTATGCCCAATAAGTAGCTGCTAGAAGTGCTGAACAAAACAACTTCTAAGTAAAACTAACTTCATTACGCATTACAAAACAATTTCAAGGGCATGACCTACGATTTTTCTGTTAACCATTTCTACTTACGGCACCGGCTTAATATGTGTAAATGAACTTGCTCCCCACGAGGGCGTTTCTTTTGATAAAATGCACAGATACAGATACAGATACGTTATCGAGGCGTGGATTACAAATAAAAGTGTTTTCGTTGCGAAATTGATTGTGAACAAGTCTGATTGCCTCGAAAGCTCCATCAATTTAGTTCATCGCCGTTTTGCGTACGCGATTGACGATTCGAAGATCCGCTAGTATTGCAACAGTACTCGAAGTTAAACGTTTTTCTTTTCCAATCGTTATGGGGTTTTGTGCAGTTACCCTATACATTCTTATAGCATTAGTTTCAGTGATAGTGCTTTTCCTAAAGAATCATTTCTCGTTTTGGAAACGATGCGGCATACCGCATGATGAGCCAAATTTGTTGGCTGGAAACGTCAAGGAGGTGGACAGAACAAAGCACTTTCGCGACGTTGTGAAGGAATGCTATGACAAGTATAAGGGAACCGGTCCGTTTGCCGGTTTCTATTTATTCCTAAATCGTTCTGTTATTTTACTTGACTTGGACCTCGTTAAAAATGTGTTAATTAAAGATTTTAATAATTTTTCGGATCGTGGTCTATTTCACAATGATCAGGATGATCCCTTAACTGGCCACTTATTTGCCTTGGATGGCAGTAAATGGAAGAAGCTTCGAAATAAACTATCACCTACATTCACTTCGGGTAAAATGAAGTTAATGTTTCCAACTGTAATATCTGTAAGTAATGAGCTTATTAGTGTGCTTAACGAGGCGGCAAAAAAAGATACAATCGTCGAGATAAAAGATATTGTAGCTAGATTCACAACTGATGTTATCGGTACTTGTGCTTTTGGCATCGACTGCAACAGTCTGAAAGATCCGAATGCAGAGTTTCGCGTTAAGGGTGGAAAAGCTTTCACATTGAAACGTCACAATCATTTGGTAGAGGGAATGATCTTTAGTTTTCCGGAATTAGCAAGAAAACTGCGAATGCGGACCATTCACGATGAGATACATAATTTCTTTCTGCGTGTTGTGCGTGAGACAGTCGACTACAGGGAGAAGAATTCAATTAAACGAGATGATTTCATGAATTTGTTAATAGAGCTAAAAAATTCTGGTGATGGAATTACTATTGAAGAGATGGCGGCCCAAACGTTTGTATTCTTTTTGGGAGGTTTTGAGACTTCTTCAACAACCATGGGCTTTGCTTTGTACGAATTGGCGTTGAACCAAGACATACAGGAAAAATTAAGGACGGAGATTAACGAAGTTATTGCTCGACATGAGGGTGCCTTTACCTATGAATGCATGAGTGAAATGCCTTACATGGAGATGGTTATTAAAGGTGAGATGAAAGGAATAAGCATTTTTGATTTGATTTTCTAAGACCAGCTGTGCCTTTATCTTTCCAGAAACACTTCGCAAATACTCTGTACTTATCAATTTAATACGCAAAGCAACGAGGGATTATCCCACGTCCGATCCTAAATATATAATTCCAAAAGGAGCTTTTGTTATTATCCCCACTGATGCCATTCACAGGGATCCCGATATCTACCCAGATCCGGAAAAATTCGACCCAGAACGATTTACACCCGAGGAGATACAAAATCGTCATCCATTAACTTGGTTGCCGTTTGGTGATGGTCCAAGAAACTGTATTGGATTACGGTTCGGCAAGATGCAAACTTACGTGGGACTGTCGATGCTTTTGAAAAATTTTAGATTTAAATATTCGGAAAAAACTCCAATACCGTTGGAAATCGATATAAAAAATCCACTGCTCTCGGCAAAGGGTGGAATCTACTTGAAAGTGGAACGTATTTAAAATGCATACCCATTTCACACATCTTCTAGAAATAGGAGTTCTAAGCAATAAATTATTAACTAAGATTGTGAACAATAGTTCACGCTTATCATATGCAATGACATTTCAATAAAATCTGATAAACAAACACGTGACAAAATTTGACGGTAACTTATCCGTATCATGTTCAAATTAGTGTTAATTTGTTTTCAAGGTTATTTTGAATACGAATCGATAGTAAAACGGTTTTTTATTTCCCTTTCCATCAAACAGTCAACACGATACAAAAAATATTTTCGAAATGAGTTGGTTGAAACTTCGAAGCTCGTTTATTTATTTAAAGTCGTTGACGTTGATCTATAGAGAAGAGCTATATAGAGCAATGTCAAATTTTCGCATCCCTGCCAAGCTCGTCCTTTTGTGCAGGATGACGATAAAGAATGCACGCAGACCATCAATATCAGTAATGACCTTACCGAGACCTTTGATGTCAAAAATGGATTCAAACAAGGCGATGTTTGCCTCGCCACCATCAGAGGCACAATCTTTCAAAACCCCGTCCAATTGACATAATCGGAAAGATGCAGAGTGATGTCAGTGGCGCTTTCTTGAATATTGTGAAGAAAAGGGCGAAGATGGGCTTAACAGTCAATGAGAGCAAGACCATGTACATATATATGTATATGCTGTCAACAAGAAAAGGCAATCACCAACGTCTCGGACAGAATGTTACCGTAGACAAATATACATAACTTTGAGGTAGATAGGGCTGGACTGCGCTATTAATACAGACAGCAGCACCAGTGCTGAGATTAACCCTTAAATGCCCACAGTATCTTTAAAGATACAACCATTCAAATTATTTTAATTTATTAAATAGAAGGTCCAGAGCTATGATTGTAATAGTTTCTTATTCACCAACTCAAATCCTAATCAAAATAATTTGTTCAGCCTCCTAACTTTGAAAGTACAGTTACCATAGACAAATTACGTGCGTGAAGCGAATTTCGTAGAATTTAAAAAAAAAAAGTGTTTTTATTGTTAAAATTCTTTGAACCTGGTGACATTTCACTAGAAAAAAAAATCATTGCAGGTGCAGACATTTATTGTGAATTTAAATAAATTTGTTTCATGGGATTCTAAGAAACGCAGCTCGCGTAATGTTGCGGTAAACGGTTGTATCTTTAAAGATACACTGGGCAGTTTGGCCTATTTCGTGATTATTGCTATTTTTTTTATGTGCTGCGTTTGTTTGCAATGAATTATCATTCATGAAGGTGAGCCGGGTGAAACGGACGGAGATAATAGGGAAGAGGATTTTCCCAATATGATAAATGATGTGGGAGGTTTGGAAGATGCAGATGTTGCTTGAACCTCATCTGCACCTCAACTTCAGTTAACGATCGTTGGAGTTCATGTCCTTTAGATTTTACAATTTCAAAGTTGATGTCAAGTCTTCGAAATGCGAAAATTCGAATCTTGTTTATCATGCACAGGAAGACTCAACCCTTCCAGGAGAAGTGATAGGCTTTGAATTTTTTTTTTAAAGTTCGATCATGCCTCTTTCCTTAGTCGTTGGACCAACGTATCGTTGAAGAAACCTTAGTCAATGCGGAACTTGCTCTTGATACATCATTCCTCTTTAGACTTCTTGATCTACAAAAGTTTATTGGGATCCCTTTTTACATGGCTTACTTCAAACTCCCGAGTACGAACGATTTTTGGAGTTTTATAGAAAATCGATGCGCCCCATAGTGATGCGTTAACATTCCTATATTCATTTCAATGACAAAGCTAAAGCAGATGAAAGTTATGATCTTAATCGTGACTGCCTTTATCTATTAGGCCATTATTAGAAATACTGAATATGGCGTACCAATATTAGATCGGTTGTATGTAGTTGAACAAATGTGCTCTTCAGTTTATGGGCCATATTTGCCTAACAAGCCGAAAAAGTGGGGTTTTCAATTATTTATATTATGCGACTCAAGCAGATTTGCATATAAATTTGAAATATATACATAGCAGATCACCTGAAGTACCGGCCCTAGGTGAAGTGGACCCTCAAGCATCGGCAAATATTGTTTCTGAGGATTGCTTAATGAAGTACTACGTTATCATTTTATGATAATTACTATCGAGATATTCCCTTGCTAATTTATCCCCACACAAAAGGAATGCTTGCAGTTGGTACTATCCGAAGAAATCGGGTAAAGAATTGCAAGCTTCCAAAGGTGGAAACGATGATGAAGGTTAAACGAGAAACCAGAGAAGAGTTTGTAGCTTGTAGATCTTACTTCACCATCGTAGAATCGTCAACCACGTTTCAGCTAACATATGTAAATTGGCATAAGACCTCTTTTACCCATTATTTCATTTTATCATTTAATGCATTAAATTTTTGATTTGTGTTATATTTACTTTAATTTCATTGTAAGCCAGTTTGTTTTGAAAATAATATAAAACACATAAATTTAGCATAAACCGCAAGTGAACCAAATTTGTTCACTAAATCTACTACCATTTCTTTCGTTTTTTCACTAATTTTTATTTATTTTAAAAATATACTATTTATCCATTTAATTTAACACATAAACCTTTAAACTCAAACTTTTCCTTAATAATAAAACAATGAAACTAGTTATTTAAGATTAATTTTCCAATATATACACTCAGAAAAGAAATCAATACTAAATTATTCTCATAAACGCCTTTGAGGGGTTAATGCCCAGTGTATCTTTAAAGATACAACCGGTTTTTTGTCAAAAATATGGGTTTAAAAAAATTTAAACAATTTTTTTTTAATGAAATAGTTGTTTGTGTTCTATTTTGCATGTTATATATTTTTTTCGACAAAATCGGCGTCCTTGGGCATTTAAGGGTTAAACGAAGAGTAGCTCATGCGCGCCTTTGTTTCTTTGGGCTAAGAAGACAATTGAGTATCAAAAACTTCTCTCGAACAACAAAAGTGACACGTTATAATATTTTAACCACCCCAGTCCTTCTGCATGGCGCAGAGGCATGGACTTTGTCAAAAGTGGGTGAAGTTGCTCTTGGCTGTTTTGAGATGAAAATTTATTAGGCTATTTTTGGTGCCGCTTGCATGGATGCTGAGTGGAGGAGGGGGTACAAAGATGAACAGAATGGGTTGTACAGTAACATCGACTTTGCCAGAAGAGTGAAGGTCCAACGACTGAGGTGGCTGGTTGATGTAAATCGAATGGACACCAATGCCTCGGTCCGGAAAATTTTCCAATCCACCTCCGAGAGACAGCGCAGTAGAAAAAGACTGTGACTTAGGTTGCGAACGTAAGTAAAAGCAGATCTCAGTCAACTCAACCTGCGAAACTGTAGGCAGTTAGCTAAAGATCGAGCTGGTTGGAGACACTTATTGGTTGAGGCTCAAGTCCACCCGGAATGAAACGCCATCTTAAGTAAGAAAGGAAGAGTTCCACTGCAATTAATGGTAAACACCCAAATTAATAAGTTTACCTGAAATAACATGAAAAGATGTCGAATGCCAAGATAAAATAGATAGCAGCCTATCTATCCGACCCATTTAAGACCAAAGATGGACTAAGACAAAGAGATTGACTAGGACAGCCTTTTTTTAACTCTGTTTTAGATTTTGCAGTCCGAAACTCCAAAATCGAAAACAGCGCCACTAAACACATCAAATCTAGCCAAATACTTGTGTTCGCGGTGATGTCGATCTTCTTTCAAGAAACGAAAATCAGCTGAATTATTCGGTAAGAAGAAAGGCTGCAAGTAATATAGGCCTTGTAGTCAACGAGCAAAAGACAAAGTGCCTGAGTGCATTAAGAAATCTCTAAAAACAATCACGCAAACACCACAACATCACAGTCGGAGACCACATCATAGAACAGGTTCAAGGTCTGTTCATTTGGAAATAGAAGTAAATGAAACCAATGATATTTCTGCTGAGATTAAACGACGTATTCAGCTCGTGAATAGAACATATCTTCGACATAAGAGGCTAAAACATATCAACAGATTTCCTAAATGCACACTATAAGACCTCGATCCGTTCTTTGCTCAAACATGATTCCGTAGCCTGGTACGTGACAAAAAAACATTAACGTCAACTAGTCATCATTAAAAGTAAGATACTACAACGCATATATGGTTTTCTACAGACTGAAGAAAGCGTTTAGAGAATTCGTTCAAATAATGAACTGAAAGCCTTGTACAAGGACCTTGACATTGTAAAATTCATCAAAATCGGACGTTTACGCTGAGCAATAAATGTCACCAGGGTGGATGATAATCGAAGGAGAACGTGCGTTTCGGAGCGTCTGTCATTGGTTTTGAGAGCGACTTTATACTAGCGCATAAAGTAATGAAAAATAAATTTGCTAACTTATTTTCCTAAGGTAAATCAACAAGCATCTCTTCTTATCTCCGTCTTTAGCTAGCTGCCTCCTCCACTTGTCTGCGACACCTGAATAGCGATCTTTCTCTATTGCCCCTCCCTCGGGGGTGGATTCGAATATTTTCCAGGTCAGAGGATTGTTGTCCATACGCTCTACATTACCCATCAACCTCAGTCGTTGGATCACTCTTCTGGCTGTCGATGGCACTGTACACTGACCGTACAGTTCGCCATTGTATCTTCTCCTCCACTCACCGCCTGTGCAGACGGCACTAAAAATCATTCGAAAATTTGTCTTCTCGAAACATCCAAGAGCGACCTCATCCACTACGTTGCGTTGGTGTCGTTGTTTGTATTAATAACGGAATCTGGATTGACGAAGTCCCTAACAACCCTAACTTTATATTTGTCTATGATGACGTTCTGTTCGAGACGTCGTCGGTGTTGGTTGTTCTTTCTTGTTGACAGTACATACTCACTTCCGTCTTAATGCTCACGAAAGCGTCAGTGATATCAATGCGATACCAATAATCGTTCGCGTATGCGAATAATTGGATGGATTTCTGAAGACTGCGCCTTTGGTGTTGGCGCGTGAATTTTGCACTATACTTTCAACAACGATGTTAAAGAAATCGAATGACTGAGCGTGGCCTTATTTGAATCCTTTTATGACATCAGTTTTTTTCCGGCGAGTTCTTAACCGACCTTGATGGGCAACGTGCATTCTTCATCGTCGTCCTGCACAAACGGACGAGTTTGGCAAGGATGCCAAAACTAGACATTGCTCTGTATAGCTCGTCTCTATAAATGCTGTCAGAAGGGGCCTTATAATCTGTTGAAAGGCGGTGGTATAAATTTTAAGCTCCACTGTCGTAGTATGAATATTTGATCGATGGTGAGCTTCCCTGGCTTAAAGCCACACTGATATGGACCGACCAGGTTGTTGACGAACGACCTTAGGCATTCACACTATATGACAGATAAGACCTTGTATGTGCTGCCATTGTAGTTCGCGCAATTTGAAGGATCTCCTAGGGATCGATTCCAAGCATACTTTCATCCGGTCATAGGTTAGAGATCAGTTGATGCATGCTCCTTACAAAGTCATTGCCTACCGCTTTGATCAGCTCGGCAGCTAGGCCATCAGGTCCAGCAGTTTTGTTGGATTTAAGTTTAGATACGGCTATGTTTACTTCGTCCAGGTCGGGTAGGCAGAGTTATTCATTTTGCCTGTTAGCGGGACTCAATTTCTTGTCGCCGTTAAACAGTCTGCTGAAATGGTTCTTCTACATATATCCTCAGTATCGACTGCGCTTCTACTACAGATGTTCCCTTGATCATCCTTGTAAGATTCGGTTTGAGCTTTGTAGCTTCGATTTGTTCTTTTACCCTTTGGCAAAATTTTGGAAAATTTATTCCCGCAGCAGCATCTCTCTATTACCTCGATCAAGCGTTTCTCATGCTCCTACTTCTTTTTGAGAAACAGGCGCTCTTCTGCTCATAGAGTAGCTCGCGAGTAGCTCTAGTCCCTTTTATGTATGTATAAATAAATTTATTCTTCAATAATTCATTATTTTGTTTTGTGTTTTTTGTTAGCTTAAATGTACGAATAATATCAAAAAAATTTGTTATGCTAAACACGATTTGTTTGGCAAAATGAGCAAATGTAATCTGTGCCTTGAATCTGCATTTCAAATTGTACTCATAATATAACTTTATCGTTGTTTCACCGTCATGACAATCACAGAGTTGCCCACAAATGAAACGGAAATTCAAATCTGCGTGATAGATACATATTTATTCCAAGTTCTTTCTGTCTATTCTGAAATTCAAAACAAACATTATTTGTAAATCGTTGCTGTGAACATTTCTCTTAAGTCACTGAACACAAAATATTAAATACATCAGCAGGTGTTCCATTGAGTAATTCGTTCGAATGCTCTGCAAAAAATACCGATAAATACACAGATACAACGAAATCAAGAATAACGAGGGCAAACAAAATAAAAACTGACTTGTTTACATTTCTTGTTAAGCTAGCAGCTCTAAAAATAAATGAGCCCACACTTTCAAATCATAATCACACTTTGGCGACAAATGTTTGTATTCATATCTAAATGATAAAATCACGTATCTGCGTACTTGAGTAGTACTCATATCGATGTCGGTTTGGTATCAAAGTGGTTACGAAACCAGATATTTTTGTATCTGTGCATGTGCGATTATTATCTAATTATTTACAAGTTGAATGGAGACAAAATGATTTATGATTATATTTCATCATGTGTACTCATAGTTTTCTACTTGAAACTACATATTAACTTACTTATGATGACAGTTAAGGGTCGGTTGGAGTCCTGACTTGACTGGTCAAAGTTTTTAGGCTTTTCTTAGGATTGCAAAATTTGTCTAGATCTGGGTCTATATCTCAAAAACTATGCTCGGAAAGTTAAAGTAGTTTTTATACCTAAAGCTGGTAAATGTTCTCTCACAAATCCAAAAAAGGGTGGCAGTGGTGTAGTGGTAGCGTCATCGTTTGTCGAGCTGATGGTTCACAGTTCAATCCCTGATGTCAGTAAGCATTATATGATAGGACGCAGTCCAATCAATTGCGAAAAGTTTATGACAGCACTACTGCGAAGGCATAACACTGGCAGTAGGTTTGTCATATGGCTGGAGAAATTGATCGCTCTGTTGATGATTGATATGCTCATGACATCAGGTGGACTGGAAAAAAAAATACTGTGAATCAGAAGCGAAGGCAAAACAAATAAATGACAACAAACAATCTCCCCAGTTATCTGGACACCACCGCTGGAGCTAATGTGTGAAACCTAATACACCTGAGTTTCAAACCACTACACCAATCTCTTTCTCTCTTTCTCTCTCTCTATCTTCCTTTCAACGCCCGCATTGTGTATAAACATTAAAAGGGTATTCATAACCTCAAAGCCCCTTGAGTGCGGGTAAATTATAAAAAAAAAGAAAAAGCTCCAGACCTATTAGTCTATCCTCATTCCTTCTAAAAGTACTAGAAGCACAGATTGTTATCCATTTACGAAACAATGTTAGGCAACAAAACTTCTGTCAGCTGCTCAACATACATACATATACACATATGCAAATCATTAAAAACTGCGTAAGATTCTCTAGTACGTAATATCGACATTTTCCTGTTTTATAAGGACACTGCGTAGGCAGCATTCTTAGATATAGAAGGCGCTTTTAACAATGTCAACATATCGCAGATGTATTGTCAGAGCTGTAAGTACACAGAAAACTTTGCGAACTGATTAATCTATTGTTTATTGGTTGGATTATAAACTCAAAACTGGGTAAAATGTCTATAAGAAGGTCTGTAAATAGAGGCACACTACAAGGTGGTGTAATATTGCTTCTTCTTTGAAATTTGGTTGTTAACGAAATATTGATTAAAGGGATACACGGTGATCACTTATACAGATGACGGTGCTATAGCAGTCTCGAAAAAGCACCTTAATCCCCAAAAAGAACTCTTTCCACATGATTTAAATGAGGTTCCTAGATGGGAGGCTCAGTTTGGTCTGATGAACTGAATTGGTACTTTTTACAAGGAAATACAAAAATTCCATTCGTCGACCTTCCTTCTCTCAATGATACAAACTTATTTTCCTCTGAGAAAGTAAAATATTTGGGTCTCTTTTCGGATAGGATATTAAGCTGGACATCCTATGGAAACTCAATTATGTATTCAAGAAAGCAAGAATAGCACTTTCCTCTTCTTAAAAAGCTATCGGGAATAGATGGGTTCGCAGTCTCGCATAACTCACTGGCTCTACATCTCGGTAATAAGACCGATACTCACGTATGGGGTGTTTGTCTGGTTGACAGCCTTAGATAAAGCCATAAGCTGTGATTATGGAAGCAAAGTCTAACGTTCAGATTGTTTGGGCATAAGTGGAGAACTTCGTACAACTCCCTCTGCCGCACAGGATATTCTATTTCACCTGATGACCGATCGACATCTTTTGTATTCAAATGGTAGCTAATACAGCCCTTCGAATTGCAGCAACTTCATATTGTTCTAGAAAAGATCTTGGGTACGCCCACATCCTTCATGAATTCTAAATCTTCTCCGAAAACGTGAACTTCACCATTCCCCATTTAAACTTTGCTAAAAACTTCCAAGTCACCATTCGTACTAAATCATTGTGCGAAGAATATGTATTTTTAGAAGGAGAGCCGATTTATTTTTACGCAGAAGGCTAACAAACCAATGACGGGGTTGGTGAAGGTGCTTTCTCCAATACGCTGGAACCTAACTCCGCTTCCGAGTTCCACAACATTGTAGCGTGTTCCAGATGGAAGTAATTGTGATTAAGGAAGTTTTTTTCCGTATCCGTATCTTTTCTAATAGCCAAGCAGCAATCAAATCCGTGGAATCAAGCTCCTTGAACGTCTCCCATAGAGATGGCGAAGTAGTTCAATATTCACTCCTGTTGATTGATTGATTGCCGGGTCATATGGATATTACTCGGAATTGTAGATCTCTGGCGGAAAAACATATTTGACCAAGGCTTAATCCAAAACACTCTAATAATTTGATTTTCCTCAACAGACTGCATACTGGCGCCATAAATGATATCATCACAATGTAATATATAAGCATGCCGGGCCTGGAGTGCATTATATTCGACCGATTTATGTAGAATATACGTACATGGATGAAGAATAGGAAGAAAGCATTTCTTTGTACCTGTCCAGCTCTCTTCCAAATGATGGTTCACTTAAGAGCTTCTTGTTACAACGGATCCTCTTGCGCTTCATCAGAAGCTAAAACTGGTTTAACCAGTAGGCAGGTAAAATTTTCCATAATCCATATAGTATCGCAATAGACCTACCTTTGGAGTAAATAGATCTAGGGAACGCAGTCTACGATGACAACTTCTTTGTGATCGAAAATCCATAAGGCGAAGGTAGATTGTACAGGAGCTACTTTTCAAGAAGTGTTCAACCGCGACCTAGAAAATCCAATCTAATTGCGCAACTTCTACCTTCGAAATGATATACAGCACTGGCGATCAAAGAACATCGTTTTGACTGGGTTCAATGACGATAACATGACAACGAATGTCATCGCGTCCAATCATGTCGAACTCCAAGGAATCTTCGACTCATAGAGAAGGAAGAGATCTGTAGGTATCGACTGAATGTGAAGTGAACTCACCAGCCAATTCGAAGAAAAAAAACCGTTTCATTCTTTTTTATTTTAAGAATCGACTTAAAAATGTTAATTTAGAAAAATATTGAGTAAAAATGTTGAGTAAATTTTATTATAATTTTGGTTTTAGGGCTGTAAAAACCTACTTTTGTTCTTATATCACACTTTTTCCACTTTAAGTACAATATCACCATCATGATAGATTAATACATTCTTCTTTCCAAATTTTAGTGGGATATCTGTTTGAGGGCACACAGTGAATTTGAAATTTTTCAACAGCAACGCCAATCCGATACTGGTTTGCATCTTCCCAAACTGAAGTCCAATACAATTTCTTGGACCATCGCCAAACGGAATCCATGTGATGGATTGACGTTTTTCCACCTGATCGGTAGTAAAACGTTCAGGATCGAAAACATCAGGATTTGGATATATGTCTGGATCATTTTGTATGGCTTGAACAGGAATAAAGACCATTGTCCCCTTTTCAATTATGAATTTAGAATTTTGGACTGGATAGTCGTTGATTGCTAATCGATTCAGAAATGGTAGAACAGGATATTTTCGAAGGGTTTCTGTAGAAAATGAAAACTTTTTAGTGAGCTGAAAAATTAGTTTCAAAACTTGTCTTACCATAGATCACCATTTGCAGGTATTCCATATCTTTTATGCAGTCGAAGGTGATATTATTATTATACCTAGCTGAACAGCTAACAATTTCCTCTCTGAGTCGATCCTGAATCTCTTGGTTCAGAGCCAGCTCATATAAACTGTAGCCCATCGTAGTGGATGATGTTTCAAAGCCGGCTATGAAAAATACAAGCGCCTGAGCTGCTATTTCTTGCATGCTCAAGTCCATTAATTCACTTTCATCCTCGCTTTTGCTAATTTTCAAATTCATCAGCAGGTTCATGAAATCATTCCTCTGAATGTGGTTTTTTTCCCGATACTCAACTGTCTCCTGAATAGTACGTAAAAAGAAATTATGAACATCGTTTGGGAGCATGCGTATTCTCAAAAATATTGCAAGCTTCGGAAAGAGCGACGCAAGATTTTCCACCAAAGCACCATGTTTTCTTTGGTAAATTGCTTTTTTGCCCATTGATTCGAATTCAGAATTGGAGTCCTTTAAACTGTTACATTCAATACCAAACGCACAGGTACCAATAACATCAATTGAATATCTGGACAGTATCTCTTTAATTTCAACATGGCAATCCAACTTCATCAGGGTTTCAAATGATTCAATTAAATTATTAGCCACGTTCATTATCGTTGGATACATAAACTTAATTTTTGCTGAAGTGAAAGTGGGAGATAGTTTTTGCCTCAGCTTTCTCCATTGTTCGCCGTTAAGGTTGAACAAATGACAATTTAATGGATCGTCTCGTTGATTGTTGAATCTTCCACGATCAGGAAAGTTTTGAAAATCCTTTATAAGGATACTCTTGGCTAGATCCAAATCAATTACCACAGCCGCTGCACGCATCATCATATAAACACCAGCAAATGGAGCCTTTCCTTTGAATGCATTGTACGCTTTTTTTAAGGGTTCCGATATGTGCACAGTTTTACCAACACCTTTGAAGTCTCCATAGATAAGGTGGGGTTCGAATTGTGGAATCCCACGATCTTCCCAATACGAAAACTTTTTACGAAGTAGATACACGATTAATATTATTAAAGTAATAGCAATGCAGCCGGTGACTAAAGTAGAATCCATGATCGGATTCGGATTTCGTTTTTTATTAACTTTTTGCTTTCGGTAGTATCAAGCGGAGCTCATCTGTAGCTACTGCAGTACTTGGGAATGCGGCTCGGTATTTTGTAGACGATAAGTACAGAAAATATGCGGGCGCATCTGTTTGTAATGCATCGCTTTAATTGTACTCGTGCGATTCCTTTATCAATTGGATGCGAAGTGTTGGCTGTTATCAGTCAAAGACGTGGTTGGATTATTGGCTTTTAGGCTGTGTTTGTGATGTTTTATTGTGAGTAAAAAAAAGGTGACTGACTGAGGAAATTTTGGGTGTTTGTTATCAGTTGATTAATTGGTTGAAAGGGAGGCATATCTTATCGTGTTTTTTTTGTAATTGACATTGGATTAAAGCATTTGTACACAATGCGATTTCAATGTCAAGACTGAACATTCTCAGTTAGCATGTATGGATGTGACTTTACTGTACAATAAAAATATTCTTAGCTACAAATTTATAAAGTACAACATTGGCGTCAGCTAGATAAGACCCAAAATTATTACACTAGAGCACATTTAGTCAGGTAGTCAACAATTTTTGCGCACTTCTTGTTGGCAATTCTGCAGTTTGTTCGAACTGCATCCAGCTCATTGCCAAAGAACTCAAATGCTTTGCGCTACTTGTGACAACGACGTTCTGCATGCAATGATGAACAACACTGTATGGCCTATTTGCATCGGAATTGTTTCACACTTAAGGTGCCACTTTCTCTTTCGTCATGCACTAATATGGATTCTTGTTCCGATCGCTGGCAAGACTGCGCTTGAATATATAACATATAACTATCCAATAAAAAGCTGAAGATTTGAAGCCTACGAGCGACAAAGGTGTCCATTTTTAAAGCACTGCACCCGTATAGCCGTTCTGATTCCGCAGAACAGTGGCAGTATGCATAGTTCTTGTGCTGAGAACATTGCAGTTATACGAGTAGTCCTAAGCTAGCATTCCAAACGTAGATTTTCCTTTCCCGTACTATTGTTCACATCCAGTTTAGTGCCACCGCGGTTTGTCGAGACCCCGCTGCCAAAGTAATGATAGTTATCCGCTTTCTCCACATATTGTTCAGCAATGTTGAGCTTACGGGTTTGTCTTGGTTGGCTGGATTGGGTTGAGTGGTTGTTCCCGCTCAGGCAGAGATGCAGTCAAACCAGAAAGAGGTTACTAGCCCCGGGAATCTACATGCAAATTCTCATACAAAAGGCAGGATAATCAGTGTCGGTATGAACCCATGCCGCAGTTCAGGGATTAAGAGAATTTGAGCCAGAGACAAAATTTTTGATCGTGTCTGGTTAGATTACTAAGATCACTATAGGTTCCCCTTCTCAGAGTCGATAGGGTAGGACAAGTGCACAGAACGTGGGTCATAGTTTCTCCCTCTTCCTCGTTACAGCTTCTACAGAAATCGCTAAGGGGGACGTCCAGCCTACTGGCATATCTAAGGGCTCGTACTACATTTGTTACTAAGGAGATAAGTCTACTAGTTTTCTTACAATTCAGGTTTGGCCAGACTTGTTCAGATGTTGATGTTATTCCACTTACCGTTTGTCATACTAATGGCTGCAGTATCTAAGTGGAACTTTTTTGATTTCATAGGGTCCCTCCCTATTATCAGGGAGGTTACGCTCTCCAGCCTCCTTAGCTGGATCATACGCTTTGCAATTGCAATAAACGTCCCTGTGGCCTGGAACACAGCACATGGACACGTCTCATCTGATAACGATCTAGTTAACAGATCCGCGGCATTGCTTAGCCAAACTGACACGAATTCTTTTTTTGAGACTGCTTCGAGCTGTTGGGGTGAACAATGATCGTACTCCGGACGCTCGTGCGGTGCCAGCTGGTTTGCCAAGGTGGAGCGTGACAGTCTTTTTGTAGCACAATGATTCTCTCTGGCTTGTAACCACATTATCTCGTTCAGCTCTAAGAATGCACTCTAAAGTTATAGCATTCTGACGTGTTGTTCAACTGAGTCGGGTAATGTCCCAACAGTTTAGAATGCCTTCGTTGTCCTCGGTCGATAGACAAAGGTGGCCGCAAATAAAAATTTCATAGCCTAGAAGTTTCTATACGCGTCGGTGCGGTCGTATTAACAGAGCTGCATGTACTCCGCTGCTGCTTTTAGGATTAGTCATATGCTATTCCATTGTCAGAGTTTGTTGCAAAAGTTAGATACATAAGTCATTAAATCTGCAAGTACAGTAACATCGATACACAGCATAATCCATTTCAAACTCGGTTTGAAATCACTACCTGAGAACGCTGCGATATGTAACGTTTACGAGTATGAGCACTAGCACTTTGACCGAGGAAGTATTCGAAGATCAAAGACGTGGTAAAAAAAACCGCTGCGAATAAAGTGGTGTCCGAAGTAGGGAATTTATATCAAGCAAATGGGCGTAGGAAACTGTAAGCAACTGGCTGAGAAGAAATATTGTTAGCGGCCCTGCTCCACTCCGAACAGTAGCCCCATCTGAAGCAAAAGATAAGGCTAGTGGCCCTGAGAGAAATGGTAATGTATGAGAGAACTAGTGTTTTAGTAACTCAGCGGGTTTTGCCTCTTACTACTGAAGAACACATTCCGCTTGATTTAAAGGGAAGTCTATGTAAATGCAACTACAAGATGATATCGGATTGGAGGCCGTTAATAGCGACACTAGGAACCCTGATAGTTGGCATGCAGAAAATCTTAGTCAACAGCTACAGTTGATATTGCAGGGATTTTGCACAGTTCCTCTCTTATCTGCAATAAATTGCTTTCTTATCTCAAGAAAGTTTCAAGTTCCAAGAAAATCCAGCACAACTTCGAGATCATTCGTTTCCTGCATGCACATACATTTTAAAGATAAGATTTGTTATTTCCTTCGTTCTGCAATTAAAGTTGTAAGTATATCTACTTACAATAAATCAGTGCAAAGCAAGATCCCAGACTATTCAGTTGTGTATCTATTAATGGCGCAAAGTTATTTGAGTGCGGGTTAGAGAATTTCGTTTACATATCTCGTAAGGCAACGGATAGACTCCTTCTGCGTCTAAAGTTTGGGGTTTATTGGTCCTTCAAATATGTAACTCAACATAAAGTAGGGTGATGCCATTGAAGCGCACAATTTGGATTGTTTCATGGGCTGTGTGCAGTGAATTTCTTAACAAAATTCTACGCATACTAGTGTTGCTGTTGGTGATTTCTAAACTGCAAACTACTCGTATAAGGTAATCTGTGTTTTAGTAAACTCGCTCGATGCTTATGATTTAATAAAAAGAGCTGTGATATATATCCATACTCTGTTTTATGGATTAAAATATGTACATTCATTAAAATGGCCTCCACGGCTTCTTTTTCGCAAGCGGATCCGAGGAACCCAATTTTGAATTACTCTTCCACATAAATGGAATGCACCTCAGCAAAAGCTAGATTGATTTGGATGAAATGTTTTAAAATAAAACATTAAACCTAGTTATCTAGGGTATTTCTTAAAGGTATACGGTAGGGTGCCATTGGATCTGTTACAGACGGAGTCCAGCCTTTCTACATGCTTTCCATTTTCGTGAAAAGATTCCCTTTCCTTAAAATCTAGCCTCAAGGATTTTGGTTTTATAAAATTGTTTCCGTTCCATTATTAGCATATGTACATATGTATGTATGTGCGTGCATTGTCGCTTGCACTTGCGATTTGAGTCGACTTATAAATAAATTTCAGATTTCTTTGCAGGTTAAGAAGTGTAAAATGTGTGTTTCGTCCTATTCTGCAGCACTGTTGGATTCATTGTACATGTGAATATGAGAATCCTCGTTGTTGGAACCACATCCACTTAGCCAAATCTAACCAAATCGGAGCACTTGGGACTGCATCACATTTTTACTGGTAAAAGAAAAAAAATTTGGAAAAAAAATTAATCAAGTAAAGAAGTTCCTGAATTAAAAGAGAAAAGTGGACGATTTAGTTCCATTTTTTTTTCTTTTTTTTTCCACAGTGCTGCCTAACCGAAAAATGTTTCAAATGGAGTTGGGGGAGTCCAGGTGTTGTATATAAAATGTAATATATGCATGTATGTACATATACATGTATGAGTGACTTACTCGAAAAAGCCTTACATTCATCACCGTGTAATTTTATTCTCACATGCCATTGTATGTTGTCACGTTATGCATATCTTCTCGCTTCATACTGCTTACTTAAAAAGAGTGCCTCAATGAGAGCACCGGAATTCTTAAATACATTATTAATTCAAAAAGTCGTACCTCGTATTTACATTCTTTTGTATATTTCAAATGTTGCGGCTAAGTCCAGAAAAAAGTTTCAGACAAATTCGCCCAATGGGTCTGTTGCGAACTCTTACACTTAAGAGGAAACCGACAGTGACATCATTGCATAATTGTGACCCAATAGTGGCAACAACACGGTTTTCCGCTTTGAGTTCAGAAAAGGTATTTGGTTTACTGGTATACGCAAGCGATTTCAAAAAAATCCAGAGAAAGTCACATGGTGCCAAATCACACGACTTTGCTGGCCAATTCTTATCCGTATTTCTGCGTTAGGTTAGGGACTCCTTTAAATCAGCGATTACGTCCATTCTAATATCGTTAAAGATGTGCTGGAGTACTCAGATACTCGTAATACTTAACTCTCTGACAATTAAGGCAGCCTTGATATTCCTGCCAATAAGACGTGATAGTTAAAATTGGCTGACCTGATGGAATTGGCTCATGGAAACTCTTTGATCTGGAAATAAAACGCCAGCAATTTACTGTAACAACCGAAGTCCAAAAACATCAGTCCGCACCAAATAGAGACGCATAGTGGATTCAATGGGTTACCATGAATTACTGTTGGGATTTCCGCACCACAAATTCTACAATTTTTCTTATTTCTGTGTCTGTGAAATTATCGTTACTATCTGATGTTCCATTAACTAATGGTTTTCACATCTGAGTTCTTTAGCCAGTTGGATCTCGTTCACATGCAGATGCAGATGTTTTGTTACAATTCGCTGTAAAGTTGAAACGTCTTCTTGAAACGTCTAATTCTTGTGAACAATGACCTATTATTCACCATGGAACCAGTTTCCTGAAATTTTTTAACAAATTACCAAAATTGCGACTGATTTGCATTATTATTTCGACAGTTTTAGCAAAAAATTTCCCCGTTTTGAAATCAGTATCGGTTCATATGTCATGCATAGAAAAAAGCAGAGTGAAATTTAAGACCGGCGGTCTTATTGGGACACATGTTATTTTTTTCACTCACAAAACTTAAATATTTTTTCATTCATCTCCACTCTCATCCAATTTAGATTTCTTGTTATTTTTGAAATGATATCATATCCTTTCCTTTTCGGAGTACATACGAGTATAAAATTACAAATTTCCTTACTTTTAGCATGCACCATGTCGGGATCAATACCAATTAGCACAAGGATTTTTACTAATAAACTCCATGCAACCCATATATCCAACAAGCTGCAGGCATTCTACGTTGAAAAGAAATTCTGCAACATTGCTTTAGTCGCTGGAATTGATGACGTTCGGGTGGAAGCTCATCGAATTGTCCTCTGTGCAGGAAGTGGATACTTCGAGGAACTGCTTGGGAGTTACCCGGAAAACGATAAAATCGAACAGATCAAAGTGGAAAACATCGATGGAGCAACGCTGAAGACTGTATTAAACTATGTCTACACGGACAGAGTTGAGCTTCGCAGTGATACGATCGTAATAGTACTAAGTGCTGCGGCATATTTCCAAATGAACGCCTTGGTAGCTGCTTGTTGCGATTTCATGGAAAAACAGCTAAATCCTGGCAATTGTTTGGTTTTCGCATTCATTGCGAAAGAATACGGCTACACAGAGCTTCATGAGAAATCCTTAGCATTTGCTTATGGACACTGCGAGGAGGTATGCACTCAAGAGGAGTTTCTCCAGCTAGACGAGGGGCAGTTGAACGATTTCCTTTCTGGTGATGATCTGCGAGTAGCCTCACAGGAAAAGTTGTTCCACAATCTGGTGGCGTGGTATCAATATGATGCAGGAAATCGTGAGAAACTTATTTGCAGTCGCCTGTTGCGGCATGTTCGTTTCGAATTGTTGGAGCAAAAGTTTATTTTAGAAAACGCGAAAAAAATATCCAATATCGCTGAGTGTTTGCAATTGATGTGGAGTTGGATTGAACGACATTCATTAAAAATTCTTTTCACATACACCGATGGAGTCAAACTTAGTTTTCAGACTTTTAGTGCTGAATCGAATGCATGGTCATATGAGCATTGGCCGAGTCTATCAGAGGAGAGGGTATTGTACAGTGCATTGGTCATAGATAAGAAACTTGTCATTGCTGGAGGTCAAATCAAGGGGAAGCAAACAAACAAAGTTGAATATTTAGATCTTGAATCGATGCAGTGGATATCTCTATCTCTACCTTCAATGTTAGAAAAGCGAGATCTACCTTCAATGGCTGAGGTAAATGGCGAATTGTATGTTGTTGGTGGTTTCGGTGGAAGATTATTTACGATCGGTGGAAAAATATAATTTTTCAACTCGGAAATGGGCACGATTGACACCTTTACCTAGAGCGATTGAGAATGTCAAGGCAAGTGTTCTTAATGGGTTTATATATGTTGCTGGAGAAGATCAATATCACTTGGAATGCTACAATCCCAGAACAAACTGATGGAATCAGACAACTTCAAAGAATGAAAAATCACGTATCCTTAGTATGGCTGCAATCAATGGGTATTTGTATGTGGTTTGTGGTTGGTATAGTACTGGATATGTGAGTAATACCTTGGAACGCTACAATCCGTCAAAGAATACTTGGATGGTGATGAAATCGTTGAAAGAAGAACGTCAATGGATAAGCCTTGTTGCTTGGAATGACAGGCTCTTAGCTTGCGGAGCAGGATACCATGTTGATAAAATGGTTAACATATGCGAAGAGTATAATCCGCACACCAATAAGTGGAAGAGTTTCCCTCCGTTTTTAGAAATTAAATTTATAAGTTTGGACAGTGTTCGTTTTTCGACATTTTAAAGAAAATAAAATTTAGAAAAATGTTCTTATACAGAAATTGCTCTTTATCACTATCCTCATCTTCATCACCATCCTCATCATCAACATCACCATCATAATCATCATCATCGATATCATTTTCAATAATCCAGTTAGCAGTGGTCGCAGAAATAGGATACTCCGGTTAACTTCTCATTTTACTCGATCCACTACTTCTTTCCATCATTGAATGCAATTCATTGGGAGAAATCCACAAATGGCTACAGGAGAGATGTAGAAGGACTTAGGGTAACCACTTCATCCTAGGTCTAGCAAGGAGTCATCTTTCCGACGGCATGACTTTTATCCCACATTTGGATAGCCAGTTTCGGGATCTTCACAGAACTTCCTTTACCAATCTTCCATGTCAGGGTAGGTACATTCTTATCTGATCTATCAGGGATATTGGAAAATGATTCCGTACTAATAGAGGTTTGCCCAATATCAACAGTTTTAATGATCACTGTGTGGGCGCCGTGGCTCAAGTCGTTAGTGCGTTAGATCACTGAGAGGAAGGTTCGACGTTCGAATCCCTGAAAACACCAAAAAGTTTTTATACGGTCCAACCTCTCGCAAATGTTTCACCAATGTCTGAGAGTAACAACTGTCATGAGAAAGCATCTCAATTTGCCTATCCGCTATGGCTCTAAACTGTAGGTCCCTTCCTTTTGTATGAAAAAATATAACACGCAAAGCACATATGGTCCGTTGCGCCAAGTATTTTTTCGTTATACGGCCGAAGCGCACTGTTGTCCGCTTGTAATTTTATTTGTAAGTCCTCTGGTAAAATTAGAACCATTAGATGTAATTCTGATAGCATTTTTAGTTGTAAGTCAGGTGGCAAATCATTTTTTGTTTTGCATCAAAATATTCGCAGTTTGTGCCAAAACTTCGATTTACTGATTGCGAATCTTGAAGCCATTGTAAACCTGCCAGAAATAATATTTGTGTCTGAAATTTGGATTTATTCTTGCGAAGTTGAAGATTATAATATTCCAAATTATACTTTTTTTGCAAATACTAATGATACATACTCTGCCGGTGGAGTGGGAGTTTTTGTATCGAACTTATATGAGTGTGATGTTAAAGTTTTTAATCTAAGTAGCGCGGATGTCATCAAAGTGAGTTGCTATATTCGTAAGGAACTATTAAATTTTGTGTGTGTATATAGACTTCATTCTTCACCTCCTAACTTATTTTTAGATGAATTATCTATCTTCCTGTCTAATGAACGATCTGGAAATCTTGTTATCCTAGGTGACTTTAATCTAGATATTTTAGTTTCTAATTCAGCTTCCGATTCGTACCAAGCGCTCATGGCTGAACACGGACTCTTATCCTTCGTGGATGAACCTACCAGACCTATTTCAGGCACCTGCCTTGACCAGTCAATATAACTGACCATTGTATGACGGGAATCTTTTTTGAGAACATAAAATGTACAAAGCCAGACATATCTTTCAAGCCAAAGTTGATCAAATAAACTTTCATGTGTTGAACGATAAGCTTCGTTATGAAAATTGGGACAGTGTTTATGTTGAACAGAATGCTTCCAAAGCATATGATACGTTTCTCAAGATTTTAAAGCAATATATCGGTCTATCCACTTTCACTGTAACTCAAAAAAAATCGGATTATCGCCTTAAACCTTGGATAACTCGTACTCTTATTAATAAAATAAATCTAAAACACAAATTGAGGAAAAAGTGTTGGAAACATCCGTTAAATAGCAGCTTAAAAAGTCGTTTTATTAAGCTTTGCAAAAAAGTGAATAAGGAAGTTTTAATCTCTCGGGACAGGTATTACCTCACCAAAATACAAACGGCAAGTGGGAATCTTAAGAAAAAGTGGGAAGTCGTTAACTGTATTGCTAATCGGAAAGTTTGTACTCAGATCCCATCGTACTTAAAAACGGTAATATTAGCCTTTCGAACCCCTTAGAAATAGCTAACGAATTCAGCAATTACTTTGCTTCCATTGGTCAATCCTCCTTTTCTGGTAGAGCACAAACTTGTTGTAATTTCTGCGCCAAGCCTGGTTCCATAGGCAACGACTACAGAAACAGTTTCGTTTTTGAGTCTATAACAGGATTGGAATTGCTAATTCCCATGGTAATGATAAGATTTCGAATTTGGTTCTAAAAAACATTGAACCCAATTTAGTAGATATTTTATCTTACCTTTTTAATTTCAGCATTTTTTCCGGAATTTTTCCTGCTAAACTGAAATGCACTTTGTGATTCCATTATTTAAAAAGGGTAACAAGACAGACAAATCTAATTATAGGCCAATTTCGTTGTTGTCTTCAATTTCCAAAGTTTTTGAAAAGGTAGTTAAAACGAGAATCTTAGCCTATCTTAATATCTACATTTTTTTAGTCCCATGCAGTTTGGTTTTAGGACTGGCCTTTCCACTGAGGATGCTCTATTAAACTTTTCTTCTATTTTATATAAGGGCTTAGATGAGAAACTCTTTTGCGCTGGCCTTTTTGTCGATATCACTAATGCTTTTGATATGGTTGACCATATAGTTCTCTTGGATAAATTATATAAGGCCGGTTTCCGAGGATTCATTTACAATTGGTTTGTGTCTTATCTTAACGATAGAATACAATATGTTAAAATAGGAAGCAGTATGAGCAGCTCAAAAACAAATAACTTGGGAGTCCCCCAAGGTTCTGTGCTTGGTCCAATTTTATTCCTAATATATATAAATTCGTTATTTTCACTTCCATTTTCAAGTAAAACTAAAGCCTTCGCCGACGACCTTGGAATTGCATATTGCTCAGTCAGTCCATTAGATTTACTAGCAAACATAAGCCATGATATTTTTTTATTAAGATGTTGGTTTGCGGAGCACAGGCTTATTGTTAGTAGCAAAACTAAATTGATGTATTTCAGTCTTACAGGGCAGGAGTACCCCGACGTAGATATAATTTTTCATTCCCATGATTGTGCAAGTCACGATTTGCTAAACAACCAATGCAGGTTCCAAAATGGTCAAACCTTCAATAGAAATGCTGACTGCAGTATTAGCTGCTTCAAAATTGAAGGTGTAGATAGTTTTAAATACCTTGGTGTCACTATTGACCAAAACTTGAACTGGTCCAAGCACATTTCTTTTTTGAAAAAATATCTACTTTCTTCTATTCGCTGTTTTTTTCGCCTTCGAAAGTATTGCTCTTTTAAAACTATGAAAACGGTTTATTATGGCTTATTCCATTCAAGACTGCAATATGGACTTTGCAGTTGGGGTGGCGCTTATTTAAGTAAACTGCAGCAATTGACTGTCACTCAAAAATCGGCAATATGAAAAGTTTGTAGCTCCCACTGTTCAGCCCACACTATGGATCTGTTTAGGAGTCTGAAAATTCTTCCTCTGCGACATTTATTTTATTTTATTTTAAAGTCCTGAAGGTCCTTTTCAAGAGAGGCGGATATATGGAAAGCCCGATCTATGATTTACGCAGCTTACGTAGCAATTCAAACTTTGTTGTGAATGTTCCCGCCTTTCGCACTACAAGTTACAGAAACTTTTACTCCATTGTTTCATACAAACTATTCAACACTTTACCTTTGGAAATTCGTTCCATAAGAAATTTCTGTACTTTCACAAAAGTAACGAAAACATGGCTTCTTGGTTTTAATCATCAGGAAATCGAAACCGTGTTGCGCTATTCAATTTAAAAAATTATTTCCACTTAACTATTTCTTTAATATTATTTGAATTTATCCTCTTTATCTTATCTTTTATTTATCTTTATCCATTTCTTTGTAATTACTAATTTTATACACCCCACAAAGAGTTATAATTATTAATGTGGCATCACCTCTATTTTTTCTTAAATAAAGATGTCACTAACTATTCTGTATGTATTTTCTCGATGAAAAATTGTACATTTTTATAATATTGTAAATTTTATTTTTTTGTATACATATGATGAATAAAGAGAAATTGAATTGAATTGAATAAAAGATACATGAATACACGAGTTCAGCGTAACATGGGCGTAGTACTGTGATGGCAATATAGGCTGATCTTTGTACCTTGACCAGCATATCCGTCGTATTTTTCATGGTCGTAGCGTTCCATCATACTCCAAATATGTAAGGATGGGTCTGACTATCATGTGGTTCAGCACGTGCATTTTTGATGGTTTCAGGCACTACATTTTCCGCTGTTCTCTTACAAATGAAGGGAGCATTGCATGCCTTTCGGACTGTTTTCTATATGTTGACCTTCCAGTTTAGGTTTTTAACTAGCACAAAACCAAGTGCTAGTTCAAAAGGGATAGCTCCACCCAGCACTATTTCCTGCTGAGAACTACCAGTTCCGTCTTGTCCGGGTTCACCTGAAGTCCATCTTTCGAGAAGGTTAAGTACTGATTCTATCCTTTCACTTAATGTATTCAGAAATTTTCCCTGAACCAAAATCCGCATATGCAGTGGAATTTACTCCTGCATTACTTATATCTTTTTTCTCAATGGCCAGAACATAGAGAAGGGGGATATAACGCTACGTTGTGGAGTTTCTCTGGTAACGAATTTCCTCATCGAACTCTATCGGAAAGTGAAAGAAGAAGGCAGCCAATGCAAATTCCCTATATTTTAGCTTCATTTCATAAATATGGAACCGTGAATGTGGGGTCATCCCTTAGAAACTCTGGATGCTATTCCCGTCACCCGTCTCTTCGATTTCCTTGAGATTGTACGACAGATTTTCTTCTCCTGGCCTGGAACTCATCCCTCGCTGCTCTTGTTCTACGTTGCAGCGTTTAAGGCTTGAGCAGATTCTTCGCATTGGACAGTCGTGCCCCGAATCTACCTGCTAACAGATAATGATCAGATTGGACGTTCGTCCTATGAACGTGTCCATATTCAGATTATCTGATGTGTAGCTGGCATTGATCAGTTAAAGGCAGTCGGGTTGCTGTAGACTTATGAACATAGTGCTACCACAGATAATAAACTACCCAGATGTCGCACGCCCATATAAAAAAATTAAGCATATTTTTGTAGTAGCAGACAACGTCGTAGCAGACAAAGAGCTTTCAGAATTATTATCTGTGGTATTTATTTATTATTTATTATTATTATTATTATATTTATTATCTGTGGTGCTACTTATCACCGTATTGCGAGCTTCTGCAAAGTCGATTAGCCGGAGGCCATTATATGTTGTCATGCATTGCGGTTCGATTTTGAGAAGTACGCACACATATTATAGGTACGCTGATTTAATGGAAATTGGCTTTAATGTGGATCACATTCAGGCGATTGTTTATCGTCTTGAAGTCAATAACCCCTCCGGTTTCCCACGACCAATCCGCATTCTAACGTATGCAGCCTTTCATAGCAACTGTAACAGATGTCGCAAACTTTTCCTTTTTGTATACCTGGGCCTATTCATCGTGTCTTCTAAGTCGAGAGGAGAGATTCAAACTTTAAAGCAGCATCTGAAGTGTAAGGAGTACGCACATTCCACGTTCATGCATGCATACTCATACATACTCATAAATCGTAGTCTCTAGAGTTTCGGCATCATGATGCCATTTGAGGGAGATTATCGTTATCTAAAACTTCTACCTCTTTTGAAAATTTGTTTCGCAGTAAGGAAACTTCCTTCCCCCACAGCACAACCATCAAACTGTATGTCAAGTGACAAAAAAAAAAAAAAAACAACTTGCAATGCGCGGCCCGTTTACACCATCTTCGTGGATATGAGCGCTGCAGTTGTCTCATAAAGAGTACATCCGTCACCATTCCTTTTCCCCGGATTTGTCTTAGCTATAGAAATACTTACTGACTTGAGTTCCGAATATGTCAGAAGCTTGAGGTAAAAGATAACGGATATTATTCGTTTCAAGCTGATTGTAGTTCAAAGGTGTTAACGCTTAACATTAGATATAAATACGTAAAGTTAAGACTGAAGTACATGCATTTTGCATTTATCCTTAAGTTACTTAATCCTGCGGTAATTTTACATAATGAACTTAACTTAAATTATAAACTAGATCTTCACAGATTCAAAGCATTTACATAACTATTTTTATAAAAACCAGCAACATTAAGAAAACTAACTTATAAAAGTTTACGTCTTTTGACTTACTAAATTTTAAATTACATTTTTAAGACGTGCAGCTTATGCAGAAAGAATTTTCCTTCGCATAAATTTAAGAAAAGTTAAATTCGTTCCGCTCTAAGATATATTCCACCTCTCGCTTGCAAAATCAAAGAATTGACATCAAATTGTATGGGCATCTCTGTTTTTTCACAAACGTCGAACTTAAAATTCTTTATCAACAAAGCCAGTCCAATGCGTGTCTGCATTTTTCCAAATCGCAGTCCAATACAATTTCTTGGTCCATCACCAAATCCTAGCCATGTAGTAGAATCACGCTTCCGGATTTCATCAGCCGTGAAACGTTCAGGATCAAATCTATCTGGATTCGGATAGTAATCAGGATCACTGTGTATAGATACAGAAGGTATTATAACCATTGCACCTTTCTGTATGTAGTATTTTGGGTCGTCAGTGTAATAATTTTCCTTTGCCCGTCGAAAAAGGAATGTGATGACAGTGTACATTCGAAGAGTTTCTATAATATAATTTTAAAACCTTTTTCGTCACCCCTTTCAGAAATGCTTTAGACTAAGACTTACCGTAGATTACTTGATCCATGTATTCCATTTCTTGCATACTTTCATATGTCAATTCGCCTTTATGCTTCTGTAGAACATCATTTACTTCCTTTCTCAGTCTGTCTTGGATGTTTTGATTCTTGGCTAACTCATACAAAGCGAATGACATCGTGCTTGAGGATGTTTCAAAACCACCCAAGTAAAAAGCAAACGCCTGCGCTGCTATTTCGTTCATAGTTAATGCGCTTTCAGCACTTTTAGTTGGTGTCTTATTTTTTAGGTCAATAAGCAAGCTCATAAAATCATGTCTCACTGTGCCATATTTTTCTCGAAATTCCACAGTTTCACGTACCGCACGCATAAAGAAATCCTCGACATCGTCACGCGTTATTTGCATTCCGAGTTTTCGAGCCAGATTCGGACAACTTTGCATGAAAGCAATGACTAATGGTGAATGTCTTCGACTTCCAAATATTTTTCTACCCATGACACGAAACTGAGCATTAGGATCTTTTAGGCTGTTGCATTCAATACCAAAGGCACATGTTCCAATAACATCTGTGGTGAATCTGGCAAGGATATCTTTTATTTCAATCACGGAACTTACTTTTAGTGTTTCTTCAAAAGTCTGTGCAAATCGATTTCCAACTTTCACTACAGTTGGAAACATAAATTTCATTTTTCCCGATGTGAAGGTAGAAGATAGCTTCTGTCGGAGTGGCCGCCATCTGGCTGCATCAACGGCGAAAAGATGTGCGCTAAGAGGATCATTCTTTTCATTGTGAAATATCCCACGCTCATCAAAATTGTTGAAATCCTTAATCAAAACCTTTTTAGCCAGTTCCAGATCTAGAACCAACACAGCGGGATTAAGAAAGAAGTAAAATCCGCAAAATGGTCCCGTTCTCTTGTATTTGTTATAAATGTCATTGACTGCCATAAACTGAGGTCGGGTGCGAGTAACGCCGGTCATGTTGCCAAAAAAGAAATGCGGCGTATCGTGGGGTATTCCGCGCTTTTTCCAATAGTTTCTTCGTGTACGGATAGTGTATAAAATGATCGAAACGATCGTTATAATCGCGAACAAAAAGAAATTAGTAAAATCCATTCAGAACGTCGTATAGAGCTTGCAGTTAAATTGGACAAATGTGTATATACTAAGGCATTAAATTACAAACCAATTCGCTTTTATACAACCTTTTCGAGTGTAAATCTCTGAACGGATTGTGAAATTTAGTTATCAGACGGAACAACAAGATATGATTTAGTTAATCAATTGCCGAACTGTTTACAACCCAATGCAAGATAATTAGTATCTGGTGAAATAATGTGCTATAGATTGTACTGAAGTGCTCTAGGTGCATTTGATAGGACCATGTTCTATTTTCTTACTAGTCTTGTTCTTCGGACATTTTGGAGGCCATAAATGACAATAAGAAAATTCAAATATCTGGTACATAACATTATATGGGGTCCAGGGTCCGGTTTATTTCTCCTCCAGTATTGGGAGTGTTACATTTTTTCGAAGCTACCTACAGTTTAGAGACATACCCGAAAGACGAATTGAGAATGCTTCTCATGATAGTGGGTCTGCATGATGCAAGGATTGCTCACAATAAGCTATGAGAAAGGCCAGACAATTAGCGGCCAAAACTTTCGAAAACAGTGCTGGAACGCCTTATCTCAAACACTGGTGAACCTCTTTGCAATCTTGCTGTATATAAAGAAGGCGAGGGGTGAGCGTCAAACTTCTAGTAGAAACTTAAAGATGTTTCGGAACAGGCAGCTGATGCTGGAGCCTCAACACATGTTCTAATCAAAGTGAAACATCTAGGTCAGGAATTATCTATAAAATTAAGTCAAATTTTCTAAGATTGTGCTGAAACACCTTATCTCAAAACCAGGCGAGCCTGGCACATTTTGATTCCGCCGAGATAGTAAAGACTTATCGAGTCATTAAATACGGAGATTTAGCTATATTCTAAAGATGGCTTTAACTCGTACAATAAGAAAAGCAAAGTCTGGGAAGGCTTAAGACTCAAGCCAATTTCATTTATGTAGGTTATTCTGTAGAATCTGAAGATCCAGAGGATGAGGTCGACTAAGCAAAGTCTGACGGATTTCAAACGCGCCAGCGGTAGGAATCATCCACCATGGAGGAACCCGAAAATAGCAGAACGTCTGCGCACCACAAAATATAGCATGGCACCTCGTTAAGAGGAAGCAATCGAGTTGTCAACACACAAAGAAAACGTCAAGATTCTCAAAAAAGAAATTAGATTCGCTAATGATTAATACGTTCAATCTCATTGCTCCACCAGGGAACATCACAGTTAACTGAACTAACCCTAGTTTCACAGCTGGACTTATAAGCGGATAAAATTTGGGAGCTTAAACTTGCGTTTATTTTGTCAAAAGTATTATTAGAGGCAATATTTGAAAAGGGGTGATTGTATTTGCTCCTAAGAATCTCTGTGTAGAGGAACCAAGCGTTTGGGCTATCTGTTTACGGTTAATGGATATTGTAATGTATCCAAGTCAAATCTGATAAAAATGTGGTGACTCACAGAATTTGGTCTACATTCTTGGAACTATAAGAACCGAAACGTCGAGTATGAACATTGCAGTCACTTCTGGCTCGTTTAAATTCGATTTTCTTCTGTTGGATTGGAATTCTACGACCAGTGTCCTCTCTACAGATGAAGTCATACCATGCCTTTCCTTTGGTTTGATATCCTTAATTCGATAACGTTTGAATTTTAAAATCGCAAATTCAATATCACGAGGCAATCTCTGGTGGTATTTGTTACCGCAATTGCCATTCACAAATGGATACGGAGTTAACCCATCGACTATGTATGAAGACGAGCACAGATTTACAAACCAACCAATCTTCTTCCATTTCACCCACATTTTGTGCTACACAAACCTCAGACAGCATCTTATTTATCCACGAGAAAACGTCTCTAAGGAACAAATTCTAACCGTCTTTCCTTGTGCTTTCTTAAAGAATCACAAAAAGAGGACAAAACCTCATACTTGTATGTATCTGTGGAATAAGGAAGGATTTACCCACTCCCATCCAAGCCAAATATGGGTGCGTATCTATACATGTACATATACGCAATGTACATTTATTTAATTTAAGAATGTCGCCAAATATACCCTCCGTATGTTTAGCACCACATGTACATACTCGCATGTACATACAGATGAACTACATATCATGTCATGGAGGTGATTTTCATTGGATCCATCTATCGCGAAAGTGCACACTACATATTTCTGTAAGGGATAGTAAATGGGGCACATTCAGAATAATGTTTATAGTTGGGTTGGTATTATTCGTTTGGAAAAGCATAAAAAATGGGAAACTGTTCTAGCTAGACAAATAGGAAATGATGGAACTATTCCCAAAGATTACCAGAATGGAATCTACATAGGATGACAGTCATGCGGAAGTTATCCACAATTTCCTTTCCACCAGACACCATTGAGTGGGCAAAGTCTCTTCTACCACAAAATTACACGGAAGAGGAAAACTTTGTGTTTTTGTTTGTTTTTCTGACCAAAAAAAGCTGATTTGTAATTTCCGATTGAATTGGTAACGATTTATTCACAGTGTCATTTAATTTTGCATTCAGTTTTTCGGGTTGTAAAATTGGCCATAAGTAACGGTTTTTGCTGACATTTACAATTTTTGGCTATCATCGTTATGAAGGTTCTGCGAAACTTTTTCTTACTTGCTCCTGCAAAGAGCATAAAGTTTTTCAGCTTCATAATCTGTTCAATGCTCTAGAAACGTACAAAAACCATCGACACGGCATACACACATAGATAACTTTTGAATATTGGGAATCCTGCTGCGTGGAGGTTACTACAATGAAACCTAGAGTCGTGCGAAGGACTATTATAAGTCGACAGGTTGAAGTGGAGTTGTATGTCGTAACTAATTAGCCAACAGAAAGATATTCCCACCAAGACACTTTTCATACGCGGGCGGAATTTCCTATATGGCGAAAACGGCGACCGTTCTACTTTTTTTTTTTTTTTTCCGAGGGTAGGTGAAAATCTTCCATAGACACTATGAGAATAGCAAGCGCGTGCTCATAGTAGTGTCAGATTCTTACTGACCAAAAACACCACCCTTCGATATAAATTTGTTAGATATTGCAACTAAGAAATAACTTATCAAGCAATTTTTATATCACGTAATAGAAGCGTTTGGTAGGTTACTTTCCACTGAAAGATCCTACAGGTTCCGCAATATAAACGCGGTTAATCCACAATCTAAACGCAGTAAATCCTTATCTCGCCAAGTCGAAAGGATTCGTCCTTTATAGTCGGCGCCATGGATTTTCATGCTAGTTCCTGCTAGCTCCGCAGTTTAAACGCGGTTGCTCACTATCGCGCTAAGTCCAAAGGTTTGGTTCTTTGTAGACGGCGCAGTAAATTACTGTCATCCAAAATTTGAAGGACTGTTTTATTTACGTGACTTTCTAGTTGACTTTTATGCTTTCTCGCATAGTTTCTGATTTCGTCTTCGATCGTTATAATGCCGAGATCTCTGTGTATATCTCTATTTCTGATATACCATGGTGCATTAACAATTCCTCTTAGCACTTTATTTTCAAAAGTTTGTAAAATAATAATATAATATAAGCAGTTTGTTTCCTATATTAAGCTTGGAATACTTTCCAAGAAACCAATACATTTCTCTGTATTTGTTTTCTAGCTCTTTGCGTTTTTTCTTTACATGCGACTTCCATTTCAGCTTTGCATCGAGTGTCATTCCAAGATACTTAGCCTCGTTTGCAAACGGAATTCGAACCGAGTTTGAAAAGATCGGCAAGTTATTTATTTTTTTGTAAGTAAAATTTACATTAACAGATTTGGTTTCATTCAGAGCGATTCGCCAAACCTTTGTCCATTAATTTACTCTATCCAATGCTTCTTGCAATTTTTCCGTAGTCTCTTCGACCGTTTTGCCTACTGCCAAGATAGCAGTGTCGTCGGCAAATGTAGCCAGCGCAGTACCATCTACTTGCGGTATATCACGAGTATATAATAGATACAAGAGTGGACCAAGGACGCTACCTTGCGGTACTCCAGCCAATATTTCCTTAAAGTCTGAATATTCGTTTCCGTGTTTGACGCGGAATAATCTATTCGTAAGATAGGTCTTTAAAATATTAAATAAAGGATAGGGCAGAACTTGTCGCAATTTAAACTTTAAGCCTTCATGCCAGACCTTGTCAAAAGCTTGAGAGACGTCAAGGAATACACTTGAGCAAATCATTTTTCCTTCAAGTGATTTTTCTATTACATCTGTTATTCTATGTACTTGGTCCACCGTAGAGTGCTTACTTCTAAACCCGAATTGATGATCCGGGATAAGACGTTTTTCTTCTATAATTGGCTGTATTCGCCTAAGCAATATTCTCTCGAATACTTTGGATATAATTGAAAGAAGCGAAATTGGTCTGTAGGACGTTTTCTCGTTCGGCGGTTTTCCTGGCTTAAGAACCATTATAACTTCCGCGAATTTCCATTGGCTGAGAACATATTCTAGTCTAAGCGCGGCATTTATAATGAAAAGAAGTTTAATTAAAGCTTTTCTGGGTAGTTCTTTGAGAACCTCTCCTGTGATAAGATCATATCCAGGAGCTTTTTTAGACTTTAATTTCTTTATTTCTTGCTTGAGTTCATTTAGCGTTGCGTTTCTTATGACGCTATTGTCTATATCCGATGCGCTTATATTTTGAATAAGCGCTTGTCCATCAAACGGTTTGAAAGTTTCTTCCAGATGGTTGGCAAAAACTTGCGCTTTCTCTTTGTCACCTCTGGCCCATTCATCATTATTTTTTTTAATTGTGGCGGCTTGAATTTTAGGTTTTTTAATACCCTTTATAGCCTTCCAAAGCGAATAATTAGAATCTTTTTCTGCAGTTAAACTTTCAAGGTAACTTTGTATTCCACGATTTCTAAAATCATTAATGGTCTTTTTTAGCGAGTTGCACAAACGGTTTAGGTGTGCTTTATGTTGCGGAGCCCGAGTTTGTTGCCATTTTTTACGCGCTTTTCTCTTCTCCTTGATCATCTCTTTTATTTCGGGTGGATACGTTTGGACATAACTGCCCAGCGTTTTCTTTTGTTTGGGAGTATTTTTCCACGCGGCACCCTGTACGATTTCAACAAAGCGATCAACTTCGACTTCAAGTTCATACGGTGTCTTAAGTGATACGCTCAGCTCGATATTTGCTTCAATATCTTTTTTGAAGCTGTCCCAATTAGTTTTCACGTTGGTTAATCTAGCTGGTTCTAGTTTTTTAATCAGAGCCTCGCTTATCGTCATAATGATTGGAGAATGATCAGAGGAGAGATCAAAGCTTTCTTCAACTTTTATACAGTTACCAGATATTCCTTTAACAACAAAGAAATCGATCAGATCCGGTATCTTATTTCTATCAGTCGGCCAGTATGTTGGTTTACCGGTCGAGTGAAAATCACAACTGTATTTCATACCCGCATTATAAAGCATTCTACCTTTCTGAGAGACGCATCTTGATCCCCAGAAGGTGTGTTTCGCGTTGAAATCGCCACCAATAACAAAGATTGGTCTAAGGAAGTTGAAAATGTTTGTAAAATCACTTTCTTCAAGTCTGCATCGCAGTGGGCAATATATAGATGAAATATTAAAAGAAAAATTTCTATTTTTTACGCGTACCGTGCCGAGTGTTCGATACATTCTTTTATGAACAAAGATGATCCACCTCTGGCCCTTTCCGATGGGTGAAAAGCGTGGTAGGCGCTATAGCCCCTTATCTTAACATTTGATTGGTTTGTCAGATGGGTTTCACAAACCAAGCATAAATCAATATTTTTTCCTTTCTACTTGGTGAAAACATTATACAGCCTACTTCGACATATCCGGCTCAATAGGAAAAGATTATTCGACCTCTTCCGTATAAGGGTCTGTACTTTAGGTTGGAGATTTCGTGCCTGGTTAACGGATCAAACGTGAAAAAAGGTGTTACGAAGCAGCTCTATAACCCTGACATCCCTGCAAAACGCAAAAAAGTGAAACGACGCTCGAGAGCTCGTTAAAAAAAACGAGGAATGTCCTAAGCATGGCGTTAAAATCGAGTAAGCGTTAAAGTGATAGTAAGCATATTTAACATGACACAACATCAGGGAACGTATTTAGGTTAATTGGCTTTGCTGCAGGACGAAATGTCACCATACCCAGCGCACGGTTTCCAACCATAATTTACGTAAAGGTACAAGACTCTCCTCTGACCAGCAACCCGTCAACCAAATTGACAATGCTGCGATCGTCGCATAACATGCTTTTAGTATTCTGGATGTCCGAAACTTTGGGGCGCCAATATACACTTAAGCACATCCTTGTTGTACCCAAAGTACGAATGCGGATGTCCATCATCCACAGAAACGAATATTTGCTGCAAGAAAATATGACGCTGAGATGCTGCAATTGCAGCTCTCAAAGCTCTCGACTCATCTGTTATAAAATCTAGACTCTTACTAGAAACCGCTGTGGTAATCTACGAACTAGCAAAAAACAACCTTGTCATTCTCCATTGGATCCCAGCCCATAGAGGTTTTGTTGGGAATGAAATAGCTGACTTACTGGCTAAAATTTGTGCAGTAACACCACTCGTCGACCCCGAACCCTTTTGCGGCGTCAGCAGAAGTCAATTCAAGGACTCCGTCAGGAGTCTGTCCCTACTCGAATCCAATAAAGTCTGGCTAAACTCACCTGGGCAGATCTGCTCCAAAACATTCTTCGCCAAACTCTCCTACACCGAATAAATCTTCCTCCGGGACCCTCAGGTAGATTGTGCTTTGAAAGTGACGAATTCTCTCTTCATATTCTCATGGAGTGCCTGGCTCTCTTTCGTCTCAGAAAGAACACTTTCGGTGTAGAAATCATATCATCTCCGAACATTGCAGACATACTCCCAGAGAAGGTCCTTATCTTTCTGACTGCCTCCGGAGTAAAAAGTTTGCTCTAGGACCCAACCAGGGAAGGCACAATGCCGCAGTGTCAGAGCCTCACGAAGGCTCTCCCGCCTTTCAATACAATACATCGTTTGCTTGATCTACAAGAAGGGAGTCACCACCCACTGCGCAAATAATAAAAGCATCTTAAGTGCCATATTGTGTAAAAGCGTGTGTAACTTTTATCAACAACTTGGTCAACGTCTAACAGAGCGCTCTTAGGCCAGTAAAGTCCACAAATAACTTTTTACACTTAGACAGATCCTGGAGAAACCTTAAGATGTCCAAATCGATTTCAAAGCGGCTTATGATTGAATTTATAGAGACGAACTGTAAAGAGCCATCTCTAGTTTTGACAACCCAGTCAAATACCTCCATTTATGCGGAATGACGTTGGAGAAGGCTCGCTGCTCCTTCAAGGTCGGGTCAGACCTCACCGAGACTTTTGATGTCAAAAAGGATTTGGACACTTTATTGTAATTTCTTCAATATCGCCCCTGAAAAGATTATTCGAAACTCACAAGCCAACACCGGAGGCAGCCTTTAGTCTGTGAAATAACGTGCGTACGCCGACGATATTGACATGATTTTCAGAACTTAACGGGCTATGAGTAACACGTATGACTACCTAGGCAGCGCTATGGGTAGGTCATATCTAGCGAATGGACACCATCGCTTCAGCCCGCCGAGTCGTTATATCTAACAATGAGAGACAATGCGGTAAGGGAAACACTCGCCTTATTTTGCGCGCACAAGCAGGAGATCTTTACAATTTTTGGAAGCAGAAAGTTAAAGACCGACCAAATTGGAGAGGCTTGTTGGTTGAGGCCCAAGTTCACTTCAATCTGTAGCGGCATAATAGACAAAGTGGCAGTAGGTAAAATATGACAAAACTCTCACGCTTTACAGCATAAAACATGCTTAAGTCACTTCGCCCTTGGAAAATTCAGATCATTTCTATTCTAATTATCGCGAAAACGTTTCGACAGGTACTTATACTATTGTAATTAACTTTTGAAATGCTCTCGCATTTGAGCAGAAATCTTTCAATAACTGAAGTCGTTCATTTTGATTTTTCATATATCACATGATTTAGGCAAAAATTATCTATGGCACCATTGAAGAACATTCCAACGGACCGTACGAGTATGTGTTTCAGGGCGTAGCTTTTCGCGACCTCGCAATTTGTGAGTGTTATATGTATTTTTTTTCGTACAAATGGAAGGGACCTACACTTTATCCGAAAGGCAAATTGAGAAGGTTTCCCATGACATTTATTACTCTTGGATGTTTATCAGACATTCGCGAGGGGTGGGACCGTGAAAAAACTTCTTGTTGCTTTAATTTTGGTTATTCATTGAATTTCGAACTAACAAACAAAATTTTAGACATGCAAATCGAAACTGAAAAAGTAATGTTTGTTATAAAAAAAGGACTAACAACTTTGAAAAGATACTTTCGAACATTTTCCAATTATGGTGAACAACGGAAACAAGATTTAAACAAAATAACCTTCTTTCATCCAGGCCTTATGTATCTTCGCAATTTTTTTTTTGTGCCAAGAATTGTTAAAAGACTTACTTCAACCTGTAGGTATATCAAGCTTAAAACAAATCTTGTATCGTTCTATAAACACGAAAAACAATATTATACCTACGGTTCATACGAAGAAAGGGAACTTCTTTATGTATACACTGGGAGACGAAAATATCACGACATAGTTTGAATTTAGTATTCAAAGGCATATCATTCGAACATATTTTATAAAATAAGGCCAGGATAATTAATTACTGTATTTATCGTAAACCTAAGGCCAGAGGCTAAAAGTATCTGGGAATAATAATCGGAAATCTACAAGAACACAGGGTGTTAGAGCGATCTGTACCATTGAGTTCGAGTCTACCAAACAAACCAAGGTTTCAATATCTAATTACAAGAGCGCATGATGGCACATGGAATACATTAACTTCCTAAACACAGGATTAAGATCTGGTGCTCACGGATTATAAAGCCAAAAGCTTTTCCGTGCGCTTTGTGAAGCGAAGGTAACTGGAAATTTTGAGTCCAATCAGCACCTTCTCCCGGAGGAAGTATGTAGCCGAATGTAGTCATTCTAATTTAGGCAAGGAACATATTAAAAGCGAAAACGTGTGAGCTACAATAATGTCACAATATCGACCACCATCGTTGAATGCCTACAGTACAGGGGGCTGGTATTGTGAAAGTCTTGGAGTAAGCCACTCTTTTAGAATTAACAACGAGCATTATACAAGCGGAGATCACAGCTATTATGTAGGCCACAACAATTATCTAAGACGACAGTATGGTAGGAAAAATAATTGTAGTATACAGTGAGATTCAGGCAGCCTTTAAGGTCTTGGACTCCGCTGTAATCAGATTAAGAGTAGTAAACAGCAGTAAACACCTGCATCTAAGAGAGGTAATGAAAATCCAATTGAGCTGGATATCAGAGCATATAGATATTCTAGGCAATGAAAGGCCGAATGAACTTGCAAAGAAAAGATCAGTGTTGGGTATTTCATAGGCTCTTTCCTTCGTAAGATCTCTATTTAGCTCTTTTATCAAGCTCGTTGACGACGAAGCCACTGGTATAGCTAACAGACGCTGGATTTTCTCGGATACATGTGTGATGGGTAGAACACTTTGACAAGAAGAGATCCTCTAGTTAAACCAAATCGCAATAATGCATTATTTGTCTCTGGCATCATTACGGGGCACTACTCTATTGATATTTCGCGGAATGCCTCGGTGTTATAAACAATAATTACAGCAGAAGCTATAGGGACGAAAAAGAAATTAAGTTTGTTCCCTGTTATCCTGCTCTTGCCAACAGAAGAATGAGGATTCTTGGTAGCCACTTTTTAATGGAATTGGATGACTTAAATAAAATCGATTTGAAGAAAATCCTGAGATTCACATCCTTATCTGGATGGTACCAATTCGTCATCTTTCTTTCTTTCTTTTATATTCCCAGGGTTAAAAACAATTGATATGGCGCAATGGACCCTACTCTTGGTCTAAGTGAGTAGTGACAAGTAAGTCTCAGGATACCCATCTAACTAACACAAGTTATAGATTGAGTTTCTCTCACGCAGTTCAAAAATGGCAACACAATTACCTTGCAACAAAAGAAGAAGCGAATATTATAGATACACCATCCCAAGATACTGGATTGAATAATGGTGTTGAAATTGAGCCTTCTGAGTTGTTTCGAAGGAACAGAAGAGCAATATTGAATCGTTTTTGAGTCTGCGATGACAGCTACAGCCGCAAAATCATATCACGAAATGGCAGTTGTGGAAAGGTACGAGGATACATTATACATACATTGGCCAATGCACAAAAAAACCCGTCAAATTACTCACAGGTATGAACAATGGCGTCAGCGAACCTAAGGCACGCAAAATAAGTTATATAGAACACTCCGACACCAATGAAAAAAAATTCAACTGTAAGGGTTATTATAGCACCAACAATACAGTCTACACGACTGGTTCAGCTGGTGAAATGGTGCTTATAGATACAAGTGGGTCCTGTGACCAAACCAATACCTGTGCTATCTTTATACTCGCGGATACAAAAATTAGGTTATCGCTGATATTTTGCAAGCAAGTCAACCTTAAGAAAATTAAGTTTGCTTACTTACTTACTTAGGTGGCGCTGCAGTTCGGAGTGAGCCTGGGCCTCAATCAGTAAGCCTTTCCAGTTAGCCCGGTCCTTAGTTAACTGACTCCAGTTGCGCTCCCAAGTTGGTTGAGGTCCCCGTCTACTTGTGCGCGCTACCTTAGGCGAGGTCTTCCTTTACTGCAGTGCAGAGAAAAGTCCTTTAAGAAAAGTCCTATTGAATAGCAGATTACTATTTTGTACATTTCATGAAAATCAAGCTCTTTGGCGTTGGTTATGGCAAAGTGAGCATGGTGCTACATATAAGAAAAGATCAGCAAGCAATTTCAAACTGCAATGTTCTCTAATACAGTGCACGAAGTCAAAATTTATGTGTAACACGAGAAAACAACATATTTATTGTGGAGCTTCAAAAAGAATTTTAAAAAATATTTTTTTTTGCAACGTTGTAAAATGTTTAGAATGAGTTCTTTATTTAAAATTCACTGTCAAGACCTTTCAAGGACATCACGTAAAAAAACTGATTGCTAACTGATGTTAATGGTAGTGCTAGACATATTACTCTAGCGTATGGAAGAAATTGTCAAATAAGTAGCAATATTAAAGATATTGTGCAAATTTACTCGAGTACATACATACTTTGCCAAAGAGGATACGAATTCATCCATTGTTGACTGTAAGATGGGAACATGTGAACGTGAATGGCCGATTTTGCGAACCCATTTGTATGGTAGAATAGCTGCAAACAAATTTTCATCGGAATTCTTCGAAAATATCAGTGCTGAGTCAAGTGTAAACAATGAAAGGAGTCATACTGAAACGTTAACAACCACGATCAATGAAATTCCAGACACATTCAGTCAAAATAATAAACCCGAACTTCTTCTGCAGGCAAGCCTATAAGGCTTGCTATTCCATGCGTCGTGCATTCGCTTATTGAGTTCTGTTACACTATCTGTACTGCAACTGAAAAAATTATTGCAATAAAACACACCAATAATCTTCAGAAACTACATGTTTCCTAAATTTTCGTCCCGAATTGTATCTATCAAAACAAAGGGTGTGAGGGCAACACCCTCTTAAAGGATCAAAAATTATGCGCAATGCATGTAAATCACCTCTTCAAAAAAAAAAAAAGGAATAGACTCAGGTAAATATTTTATCCCTCAAAAACAAAATATCAACAAATATAAAGAAAAGCCCTTGAAGGCAAAATAAGAAATTTTAAATCCCTCTTTGGGCGTCGAGTTCATATCCCCCCGTCTACAGCCTCTTAACACCACATTCAGAATGAATATTTTACGTATCTTCAAAAGCACAATATTCGTGACGGGCGGCGAGGTTACGTATCGTTTTATCAAAAAAGGAAAAAGAGTATGAAAACACTTTTCCACCAAGGGCTCGCCGAAGGGAAAGCTTCAGAGTCGATGAAAGAGAATAGAAAAATATATTCCACCTTCCGAGAAAAGGTAATTTATACCCCAAAATGACACGGTCTTGTTTTATGGCCCGTTTTGTGGATGCGACTAGGGTAGAGGAATTCTTCGTATTTTTTTTTCTTTTTTTGAGAAATGAGGGGTAAATTCGCGTTTCCTTCACGATAGATACCATTAACCTTTGGACAAATAAAATACACAGTTACCACAGCTAACCCTTTCTTGAAGGCAAGACCAAGAATATGCTCAAATCCAACCTGAAGGTGCAAAATTAATGGCAAAATTGTCGAAACTTTTAAGTAATTGCAAGCATAAAACAAACAAAAATAAGGGCTGATACGGAAAGTAAACTGTGAATACTCGTACACGGTGGCCATTCAACATGAAGACCCCAACTTATGGGTCCGCAATAAATTTTCATCGAGATTAGCAATGTAGATGTGATTCGATTGTCATGCGGTGAGAGAAAGGTCCGAATTGGTTAAATTCAACGTGCCAGGCAACTTCTTCGTTTGAACGGTCAACTATGATTACGTATAATGGATGCGACAGCTTAGATGGGCTTCAGTTGAATTTGACTTGGAGATATATCGCTGTGTTTATTGCAATTAGGGGGATATTTGGATCCTTGTACCGGTTAGGATAGGCTGTGAAATAGCATTTAGAGTGAGGAGGAATGAGTCATTAGCGGAATTTTTTCTGGCAATTTTATTGACTTGTTTGTGTGATGTTTCCCTTGTTTTGTTTCGTATTTCGGTATCGACCGAATTCGTCGGCTTTGGGGTGATTTGGTTAGGTTCAATCACAATTATTGCTTATTTTAATTAGTATAGATTGGGTTGTTAAGGGTAAAACGTTGTGTAAACAGAGTTCAGAGAATGACAATTCGAGTGGCGAAATACATTTTCTCGGATTTTTTTAATGAAAAATAAGATGAATGTTCGCCAAATATTAGGAGAACCGTGTCAACTCTGATGGATCTAGGTAACACTGCATACATACGTGTGATATGAAATGGTTCGGTAGACGACGAAAAAGGAAGATATGAAAGGAATCGCAGTACTTGGCAACGACAGTGGAACGAATCCTCAAAAGGAAGGTGGATGCATCGTCTTATACCAGTGATTGATGAATGGATGAACCGGGGCCGTATATCTTTTCAAAAGTGGGCACGAAACTATCCCGAATTGTCCACACTGTGGAAATGTTTCGGAAAACGCGAAGCACGTGTTCTTTCATTGCCCACGATATGAAACCGAGAGGATCGCCCCCCCGGACCAATTTGGTGAGTGGCCCATTCCCGAAAATATTGTAAACTACATGCTTCAGAGAGACGAAAACTGGACCCTTGTTAGTAACATGGCGGTACGCATGCTCAGCGATCTTAGGCGCCTAGAGCGCCAACGCAACGTGAATAATAACGCGTAGAGAAGAATATAGCCTAAAAGGCTAACCAGTCTTGCGAAGTAATACCTAACGGCAGTCCCGCCGGGAGAGTGGTTCGATGTGTGCAGGGTACGGGTTAGTACGTAGACGTATTCCTGACTAATGTCAGGTTTACCAATCGTGCTTGCCAGTAGCTCGGGTTACTGGTATCTATGAAGATTACACATCCTTTGCGCAACCATAAAAAAAACGGATATGTTATGTAAGTTAGTTCTGCTAGTTATGAACAAACAGAAAAGAGGCACGGCAGCTGCACCGACACTGGCAATAAATGATGTACACCATGTACGCCCAGCGGCCTATACCCAAGGAATCGCAGTATTCATATTGCAGTACGTACATACATGTGTGGAAACAAAATTCTGCATTCCTCACATAGAAGAAAATGAAGCAGCTGACAAACTAGCAAGAGAAGGACCAGAAACTGTATTTACCGACAGGAACCATTTTGTGGGCTGAGGCCGCATACAGTACAGGTCAAACTATGAAAATAAGAAGACAGGCCAAAGAACTTCTCTCAAAATAAAACCGAAAAAGAAGTAGGGTCTGCATAAACATCAGCAAGAAATGTCTCCGCATCCCTACAGGCTTCCTAACGGGTCACTGTAGACTTATGGAGCATCTCAGGAAGAAACTGTCTATTCTGTGGAGATAATAAAGGAATCCTAGGGCACCAGGAATGTGGAGCACTGATCCTGATCATTAAGGAAATCGGACTAGAGGAGGTATCTCTAATAATCTACAATCTACAACTGCATGTGAATACTTTTATTGCTAATCAAAAGTATAAATGTAAAAAGGCTTCTTGTATACTTTGACTACAATAATGCTGCCTAGAAGCTATTCAAAATGGTTTTTGAAATCATTCATTGACGCATTTATGATAAATATTGGACTTGGAGCCTCTTATATATCGGACTGCATTCCAGAATTCGTTTGCATTTCTTTTGAACCTGATAATTTTTCATTTGGCTTTGTAAGAAAGTTTCTTCTTTATTCAACATAGAGACTGAAAATAGTTTTTGGCCTTGGAGTACTTTTGTCTAAAAAAAACATCGGTAATTAATTAATTTTCGAAAAAGATTCGGAAAGTCGAAAACTCGTTTTCTAGCTTCTTACAGTCACGCCTTGTTACACAAGTCTTTATTTGCCTATTGGGAATTTTTACCCTTTTATTTGAGGAAACCTTTCTTATAGTTTCTTGCATGACATCAATCGAGGGGATTACTTTTGTCTTTCTCAAAGCTTATCTTTGAAAGCGTGTCAACACACAAATTTTATTGGATACATATCATACTCCTGTAAATTAATATGAAACTTCACATTTATCCCTGAAAAGGATTACCTGGCAAAAAGAAAATGATTCTAAGCCCACTTCTTTCGAACTTAAAAGGAACAAAAACGTTTGCTCTTGATCTTTTTAAGGGATTTCATATCGAGAGTCCAATGGATTCATTGAGATCCGATTGAGGCTGGACAGTATATTGCGCATTCAGCCCCTATAACCTAACCTAACCCATGTGAAACATCAAATGAATTTGATTTTCTTATAATTACAAATTTTTTCTCTCTAAAAGAATTTCGAAGATTGAAATTTATCGAAAACCATTAAGGTATGTGGCCAAATGTGGCCCCATTATCTGACGTGGAGTGGGTTTACACTTGTCACCTATCATTAAAGACTGAACATAATAATAAAAATATATTGTATCCAGAATGCATAGGTACGACATTTAGTTTTATTATTTCATTCGAAAGAGAATATGTGTAATAACGCTTGCTAGAGTAGCTTTAGCTCCTTCCTATCATTTACATGCAACCTTCCTGAGTAGTATTTTCGACTAATGCACTACCATTAGAGAACATAAAAAAGGCATTATCTCATTCGGGGTATTTCTCAATTATAATATTGATTAACGCTTTGGAAGAAAGAAAACTCTTACTTGTATTCCTATAGAGACTACAAGAGGAGAGTGCTCTTACTGAGTTTTTAATCCAATATCTACGAGTAGGACCGTGCGTCAACGTCGGAAAATAAATAAGCGTATCCGTGCCTTACGGAAAGTTAATTAATTACTCAATATGATGTGCATAAATTGAAGATCGTATGTACCTGCAAACAATCTATATATGGGAACGTAGGAGTACGACAAATTGAAAGAAACATCTTGACTTCTTGTCAGCAAAGAAAAGAAATATGTAAGTACGAGTACATGTAAGTATTGGCACTTGTTCATCAAGTATATTGCAGTAGATACATTAAGATATATTAGGCATTCTTTCCAGGATACAATAGGGCCACCCTAATTCTTGGTATAAAGCTACTCGTACCTATTAGAATATGCGTAGTTTTGTTGGAAGAAAAGAAGGAGATACATACATATATGTATACACAGCCTGAACTTAGATATGAAGTCCTTGCATACATACTTGTATCTACTCATATCGTTACTCGAAAATTAAAGAAATTTATCTGCGTTTTGATTTTTTTGAGTTAGTAAGGTCGGCCTACTTAAGAAAAGCGAGTTCTCTGGATTATTCTAGGCAGTAGTACCATCTGATATTAAATTTCCATCCAGAATCCATTTTCCATATTTGAAAGCGAATATCTCAAAGATGCTGCGTACTACAAGAGAAATAATTGCAACCGAAATTTAAAGGCTAAAAATTCCCACAGTCAGGAATTTGGATTGTAAGAACTGTTCCAAAATACGCAATTGGAATTTGCCATGAATAATAGGTATTGACTCACAATATCACCAATATCACGAGAAGGGGACGACTTACGAAAAATTTCAAATAACCGTTTGTTGGTTTCGTGTGCGTGTTAAAACCTAAGAAAGCTCCTGATTATGATTTTATCACCGGAGAAATTCTCAAAACCTAGAAAAGCATTGCTTAAGCTGCTAAATGCTGCGCTCAGATTAAAACACGTGTCGAGCCAATGGAAAGTTGCGGAAGTTATAATGGTTTTAAAACCAGGAGCCGCCAAATGAGGTAAAATCATGTAGACCAATTTCGCTTCTTCCAATCATATCCAAAATTTTCGAGAGCATATTACAAAGGCGCCTCAAACCGGTTATACATAGAAAAAAATAATGTTATCCCTGAACACCAGTTTGGGTTCAAAAGTAAGCATTCGATAATTGACCAGGTGCATAAAGTTACTGATGTAATCGAGAAAGCACCTGAAGAAAAAAAAAAAATATGCTCAAGCGTATTTCTTGAGCAAAAAATCGTGGTATAATGATGAACGCACGATTGGAAAACAAGAGTAGCGCGGGAAGAGTACTGAGCCAAAAGCCGGGATGAAAAGTAATTCCTGCGTAGAAATGAAAGGGCTTACGCAGCTTCAGCTGAATAATATCGAGCAGTGAAGTGACAAATGTCTCACAGCAAGTCGTTAAAGAAGTTCTCACTCTTAGCTTAGAGAAGATTAGCATAGCTTTATGGAACTAAAAGATCAGTAAAGCCACCGGACTTGATGGCTTAGGTTAGGTGCATGCATTAGATTATTAATTAAGTATGGGAGGATGAAAGCATGCCTGACAACTGGAGAGTCTGTTCCAAAGACTGCTACCACAAAAAAGGTGCTCCTTTCTCTTGAACAATTATCCATGTGTATCCTTGCTAAATGTCGCGATTAACATACTATCCAGCGTACTGGGTTAAAGCCATAATCTATCCTGCTCCATATTTATCGGCACGTACCAACGCGGCTTCCGGCTCGGCAGATCTACACAGCATTCATCGCTTGGAGCTCTACAAGGCGGTGGCCGAATTCGAGACCTTGAAAAAAATAACCCAGCTATACCGCACTACGCTGGAAAAACCGCGCTGTGTATTGCAGATTGAAACTTTCACCAAGCATTTACCGGATTTCAACAATGACTAGCTCTGTCATGCGATTTTTCAATTTAGTTCTGGAGCAGATAGTACGAAGGGTTGGTATCAGCATTGAAGTTACTATATTTCATAAGTCAATCCAGCTACTTGTAGAGCCGATTACGGGAAGTGAGACAAAGGATAGAGATATTGTTCTGAAGGTCACGTCACTGAGGAGAAAACCAAATATTTGCTGTGCACAGACAAACCAATCTCTGTCCACCGCTTAGGACTTTTTTTTTTTTTTTTGATGCGCTGGAGGGGTGAAATCCTTTATGGATATACGGTAGCCTGTGCTACGAGTTATGCCAGACTCCATGCTCCTGCAGGTTTACGTGGCTAAAACACCCCCCGAACCCTGTCCTGTGATTCCCCCGTTCGTTCGTTCGTTCGCAATGCATTTTTTATTTGTAATTCATAATTTCTTAAAGCTAGACAAAAACGCTTAAAACTAACTTAACTAACTTAACTTAATCTTATTCTAACTTACTGACCCTATGCGGGTGCTCTAAGCTAAACCTAATGCTTAATACTATGTCTTTCGACGTAACCTAACTTAAAATTAATTATTTATTTAAATGTCTTAACAACTAGAGTTCTAAGAAAAATATAAAAAACTTAGAAAAACGAACTTGTTTTTTTATAAAAACTAATAGAAAATAAGGACTTAAAAACTACGTTAAAAATAAAACTTAAAATAACCTTAAAAAATAAACCTTAGAACTAACTTAAAAATAAACCTTAAAAACTACCTTATTCTAAACCATATATGTATATATACACATATATATACATTTATATATATATATAGATATACACATATATAATTTTTTTTTTTTTTTTTTTTTTTTTTGTTTTTTTTTTTTTTTTTTATAAATATCTTACACCTAAACCTTAAACCTATGTAAGCCGGCCAGGCCAACTTTGCGCCGTAGGAGGAGCTACCCAGAATCAAAAGGAAACGACGAGGGAGTTCCCTCTCCGTCCCCTAACCACCAGAATGTCTGATGCTGCCTTGCAACGTCTCGCAAATCGCGACCTGCTATCGCTCTACTGAACCGAAGACGCTCCGTCATGCTGAGCGCGACATCTCGGTCGTAGTTGAGTCGCCTATCCACAGCTGTCCGGGCAACATGGAAGATTAGCGGCACCGCTACTTTGTCCTGTATCAGACCTTCCCTATCTAAATAGAGGAACGCCTCTGGGGGAATGAAGCCGTTAAGGCGCACGCTCTCATGATACATATCATTGGGATAGTAGGCCCCAGAGATCAGGTTATTCATCGAGTTCATTGCCCTTGCAATGTGCCTTCGAATCATCTTGATCAAGAAATTATCCACCCTGCTTATGTCCGCCTTGTTATAAAGGATCTCATTGGAGTAGAATTTTATGTACTGAGACTCTGGTGTTCTATATAAGCGAAGGCAGGCCCTAAGGCAAGCCCTCTCAAACACCCGAATCCTTTCCAACGAGCTTGCTCCCACGTTGAACCACACGGGACAACCATATACGAGCATGGGCCGAATGAGGGCCATGTAGCAGATTACCTTCACTCTCGCATCGAGTTGGCTGCTATAAAACAGTCTCTTTGTGAGGGCGAAAGCCCCTTTGGCTCTGGCCAGAGCAGCATCTATATGTTTGTTAAAATATAGATACTGGTCTAGCCAGAACCCAAGGTATCTGACTACATTTCGAGACGCTAATGGTTGCCCGTGCTGTCCCACTATTGAGAACTTTCGCCAATTCTTTCTGGTGTCCGCAGAGGCCCCAGATAACGACGTCCTAAACAGGATGGTTTCCGACTTCTGGAAGTTGATTTTCAACTTCCAGTCGTCGCAATATCGCTTGATCTTATCGAAGTCACGCTGCAAGAGTATTGCAATGACCTCAATCTTTGGTCCTGATCTGTACGCTATCAAGTCGTCGGCGTACGCTATAGCATGGTGAAGAGATCCTACAAGATCACTTGTGTAAATGTTAAAGAGGATCGGCGAATTTACCGCACCCTGTTGCAGACCATTTTTAATATCAAACGTACCAGCAGAAGTTACATTGCCATTTTTCACAATGAACTGTCTACCGGTGAGCATGTTACAAAACATGTATAGCAGTGGTTTACTTATGCCCAGCCTACTCAACTTGTAGAAGAGTCCTTCTAGCCATACGGTATCGAAGGCCTTCTCCAAGTCAACCAGGCAGGCACCCGTGCATTGTTTCTTGCTTTTGTTCCATTGGATATCCGACACCAGTTTAGACGCGGCATGTATTGTATCATGCCCCGCCTTAAAACCGAATTGGTTATCCGGAACAATATTCATGTCCTCAACCCACTTAGACAGGGCTCTATTGACAACCTTCTCAAATACCTTGCTGATATTCGGAAGGAGACTTATCGACCGGAGATTTGCCGGATTGGACGTATCTTTACCCCTTTTGGGAATAGGATGAACCACCGCTGTTTTCCAGTGCGCCGGATAATGTGCATTATTCAGCGCATTGTTAAACAGGATGGTGTAAATGTTCACCGCTTCTGGAGGGAGGTGTCTAAGCACAATGTTAGACACTCCGTCGATACCCACGGATTTCTTCCTTCTCAATGATTCGAAGATCGCTTGGAGTTCTACCTTCGATATGAACGGGGGATGTACCTCCACATTGGCGATGACATTATTTGCCATATTATCGTCATTGAACTCGGTGAAACCATTGTTCTCTGATCGCCAGTGCTGTATATCATTTTGAAGGCAAAAGTTGTGCACAAGGACTCGACTTTCCAGGTCGTGGTTCGGGCAAATACTATCATTCACCTTATACACTTCCTGAAAAGTTGCTCCTATAGCCTCTACCTTCTCCTGCGGATCTTCGATCACAAAGAAGTTGTCATCACTGACGGCGTTCCCTGGATCTATGCCTGCTGTTATAAGTATCTGTTCGGTGTTCGTCGTTCGGGGGATCTTAAGACATGGCAGGTCGTTCTGATTATTCCTCCGAAATATTTTATTTATTTGCGGGAACATACTCGGGTTGCTGGATTTTACAGCCCGAATTTTTTTGTTCCAGTGCAAATTTACAGAGAGTCTGTAATTTTCTTTTATTAGCTGTTGGAGGTTTTTAATCAACGACTTGAGTGTCCTGACCTCCGAGTTTTGTCTGTCAGTAAACCGTCTGTACAAGGTTTTAAGTCTTGACAGGAGTCTACTTTTTTGTAGGTGAAGTGCGTCAATTGTTGCGTTGCGGTATATGTCAACGTTGTCAGTATGTTGATACCGAGGTATCGTGCTGTCCATCGTTCGTTTAATGGTCTCGTCCATTCGTTGTAGGTATCTGTCGATCTCCTCATTTGACAGGTTCCTATTGGACGGTGGGTAGAGCGAGTTCGAGGAGAGTGCTCTTGTCAATACTCTGGAGAAGCGTGTCCAACGCGTCCTACTGTAATTGTAGGCGTACGTTTGGACAAACTCCTCCAACTCCGCAATCTCGTTGGGAATTGTAATTTCGGCACTCAGTCCGCAATGGTCACTGTCATACACGAATGTATGTAGGCAGTTTCTCGTTTGTCGGTTCGTGTTGGTCAGTTGTAACCGTACGTCGAACAGCAGAAGATCCAGATAGGAGCCGGCGCTAGGATACGACGGACTATCGGTAGCTTTCAAATCGAGTCTATACTCGACATTGTGTAGACCCCACCAATTGAGTAGTAGGTTCCCCCTAGAATTTGGTATGTTATTTCCCCAATCACTATGCTTGGCATTTAAATCTCCAGCCATAATAAAATAGTTCTCCTCCGACTCCAGCCTTAGACATCGAAAAAGTGTCTCGAGCTCTGTTATAAATGAAGTGGTTTGAGTAGCTCCGGAAGCGTAGACTGCGACCATGTACAACTTCTTTCCACTACGGAGAGGGATGCACACGATACAGGCCTCCAGCTCCTGAAACCTCCGCACTTCACCGCTGTACACAGCCTTATAACGCAAATCTTTCCTAATGAAGATCGCAACACCTCCTCCTTGAATGGAGTTGGGTCGGTCTCTTCTTATAATATTATATTTATTGTGCCATAGTTTGTGCTTCTGGGATAGCTTGGTTTCGCTAACCAAAAGTACATCAGGGCTTTGGTCTTCTAACAACTTAAAGAGTACGGTTCTTCGCTCGATCCTTATCAGTGAATTCACATTCACCGCAAGGATCCTTAATGATTTCTCCGCCAACGTAGCCATTACGACTGGTGGTGCGCTAGGTCCGGCAGAAATGCGTAGATCTGGTCTACCCGTTTCGCCTGCTCTTGTAACTGACGCTGAAGCTGGCTCATTTGCCCTTGAATTGAGAGCAAAATAGCCAGCATGTCAGGCTGAGCCTCAGGTGCTTTAGGCACTGGGACCTGTGAAGCAACCTTCGGTTGTTGTTTTTGTACCGTATTTCCCCGGCCTGACACCATTTGGGCGTAAGTCCATTGGGAAGTAACGGCTGGTGTTTGACTAGAAACGGGTGGACGCTTGACTTCGACCTTCTGCTGACGAACCAGATTTATTTTCTTCATATATTGAAACTTAGGACAACCCCGATAGTTTGCGGTGTGTCCCGAGTTTCCACATAAAGCACATGAGAGTTGGGCCCTATCTGCTACCCCATCCTTACCCAGAGAACATTCCTCTGCTTTGTGGTTCTTACCGCACTTCACGCATCGAGGCTGCATTTCACAGTTCGACGCGGCGTGCCCAAACCTTTGGCAGCGAACGCATTGTAAAATGCTATCGCTCCTTTTTACTCTTTCCCATGACACAACCTGGTAGTCTAGGACATTAATACTCCTGAGACCATCCAGTTTGCTACTGGACGAAAGCTGAACAAGGAAGAACGGTAGCTTTCGCTTCTCCCTTTTTGCCCTAGCTGTGGTGAAAGGCTTGACCCCCACGAACTCAAGCCCGTCGCACTGTTTATCCTTCAGCATTTGAAGGAGCTCCTCCGGCTCGATAGACGAGTCCATCCCCCTCAGCAGCATAGTTTGCAGCTTTTCCCCCTTCGGGGTGAAGGAGAAGAACTCCGTCGTCGAGTCCTTTAATAATTCTTTTATTTTTCTATAATGCTCCACTGTTTTACAGTGGATAGCATGTCTATCCTGGCTTAATCTTTTAATATAAAAATTTTGACCTATGGCCGACTTACATAGGTCTATGGTGTCCTTTAGCTCCATCTTGTACGTATTTATAGGCGGCACCTTCGCCTTCGTACTTTTCTGCTGCTGTTGTACTTGCTGCTGTTGTTGTTGCTGCTGCTGTTGTTGTTGTTGCTGCTGTTGTTGCTGCTGCTGCTGTTGTTGCGGTTGTTTCTGCTTTTGTTGTTGTAGTTGCTGCTGCTTTTTCGGCTGCTGTTGTTGTTGCTGCTTCTTCGGCTGCTGTTGTTGTTGCAACTGCCTTACTGGCAGTTGACTGGTTTTTTGCGGCAGCTTTGTTGTTGCTGCCGCTTTCTTTGCAGTCTTATCAACTGCGCTTGTTGCTGCTTTATTTGCAGGCAACTGGTGTTGTTGTTGTTGTTGCTGGGAGCACTGGAGCTCAATTTGCTCATTCTCCCTTCTCGCCATTTGCTTGGCCTTTATGGCTAGCACCCTTTCTTGTAGCTGCCTAATGCTGGTGTCGAGGCACTCCAACTCGTCTTCTTCGTCTTCCGATTCGGAAGCCGCTAGCGAGGCGAAGCTGTTGCTGTCACCCATCCCTTCTGCTTTACCATCGTCGACCGACGAATGACGCTGCTGTTGAATTGCTGCTATTTTTTTTGCCGATGGCGCCCCCATCTTCACTTCACCCCGCAGCTTTTTGGCTGAAGTAGATAGAGAGAGGCGCTTAACTGGGTTGGGATTTGGCCTCAGCTTTGCCCTTCTTTTAATAATTGCTTTGGTAGCCACTGCTGGTATGCGGCTACCCATAACTGCCTCATCGGCTGGTTCCGAATTTTTTTCTGCTACTCCCGCTATAGGGATAGCGGACCGCTCACTCCTATCCATCACTATTTTTTTTTTTTTTTTTCTTTATTTGTTATAATTTTTATTTTTGTGTCTCTATCACTTTGTGTCTCTATCACTTTGTGTCTCTATCACTTGCTTTTCAATTTTCTTGTGTCTCTGTCACTTCGTTATATTTTTGTTTTTAATTTTTCGTGTCTCTATCACTTTTTGTTGTTACCTACACAAACACTTGTACTCTACCCCGTCACGGCGCGATACCGAGTCCGTTGGGTAACGGTAGGCAAACACCACCACTTGGGCTGCGTCGCCGCTGAACCGTATACTACTTGATGTAAAACTAAAATTTCACAATTTGCTTTTTTTTTTTTTTTTCTCTCAACATTGAAGCCGAAACACGTGCACATACCGCGAAGTTCTGTGAACGACTGGACTGTGATTCCCCCTACGGTACTACCGTTCAAGGCATTCCTTCGTATTGGCAGGTTTTGACATCATGTCTTCTCCTTCTTATGTTCCAGAGTTTCTTTCCTCTTGATTTCCCCACCGTAGTACCTGCATGATGCTTGCAATGATACGGTTGTCGATGTCCTATTCTTCCCTCGTTGATACCATGCACGATATCAGTCGTCTTGGGGTTATTGCATTGCCTATATCTTGTTCTAAGGCATTTCTGGCTGCTACGTATTTTTTGCATTCCAGCAGCGCGTGCTCAGCGTTCTGGATTTTTCCTTCACAATGACAACAGAATGAGTCGTCCGCGATGTCGTACTTGTAGAGGAATTCGCGGAAGCTTCCATGTCCCGTTAGAAATTGGGTAAGGTAAAAATTTACTTCACCGTGTTTTCTTGTGGTCCACTCTTCTATGTTCGGCAGCAGTTTGTATGTCCACCGGCCGTTTTCTGAAGTATTCCATCGCCATTGCTAATCTATTTCGGCAGCTGCTCTGATGGCTCTTCTCTCTCGGTTGTCGTCATTGTATATTGATGCTGCTACTTTGACCTCTAGCTCGATGGGCATTCGCGGCCCTATCACACTCATTGCATCCCCCGATACCGTTCTATATGCGCAGCATACTCTGATCGATGCTCTTCTATGCACAGAGTTCATACTTCTCATGTACGAGTTTGTTGCTGTTGCCGGTGCCCATATAGGGGCTGCGTACTTGAGGCTTGACTTGCTGACTGTCGCAAGCATATTTCTTATTGACTGCCTTTGCCCTCCAATATTTGGCATCAGCCTGGATATTGCGGCAACAGCCCGATTAGCCTTCGCGCTTGTGTAGGTCAGGTGATCTCTAAAGTTGAGCCTATGGTCAAGCAGTACCCCTATGTACTTTATGTAAGGCTTTGACTGGATAGTATATTCTCCTACCTGTATGGTCAGGCGCTCAACCTTCTTGCGGTTGCTAATGAGAACAGCCTTGTTGAGCGAAGCCATATCTTCACATCTTTGATGGTATTGTTGCAGTTTTGGGTCACCTTCTCTAGGGTTTTAGCCACTACCACCACCGGAATGTCATAGGCGTATCCAATTATTTCCACTCCTCTTAGTCTCCGCATACGTTGTACTCCATAATACATAATATTCCACAGGGCTGGGCCTGATCCCTGTGGGACTCCTCCTATGATTTTGTATCTTTTCGGCCCTTCGTCCGTATCGTAGAAGAGGGTTTTGTCTTTGAAGTAGTTGGTTATAATTCGAAGCTCTCATTGTGAAGTTCCAGCTGGCCGAGTTAAATGCGTTTTTTACGTCCAGCGTAACTACAGCACAATACTGTTTTCTTCCTCTTTTCCATCTGGTCCCAGATATGTCTCGCGTGCAATTTCGCAAAATGCTTGTATCGCATGAGTGGTGCTTCGTTTTTTCCTGAAACCGTATTGACGGTTGGAAAGCCAGTTGTCTCCACCGCTAAGGAACTTGCAGCTAGTTAAGTAGTTAATTTACTTCGGAGTAAATGTTAACTCTATTAATGGCAACTTAGTGTAGATCCAGCGACGAATCGCCCCAGAAAACCACTGCTACTTTGGTTTGGAAAAGCAATTGATTTCAACACTCCTAACACGAAGGACGAAAGAAATGCTCTAGAGAACTTTAAGTCTGCCAGTTCCAATATATGGTGCTAGACTTAAATCAGTAAAGCAGAGAAGATCTTGGAATACTTGGAAAGAAAAATACATCGCCAGGATGATGAATGGAGAAGAAGATTCAACCGCGAACTCTATGAGCTGTACCAAGATATGGATTTATCGCGGAAAGCCAAAATAGGTTGACTATACAGGCTCGGCCACATCGAGCTAATGGACAACGCTAAAGCTAATACATAGATTTTTCGAGTCCCAGCCCACAGGTTCGAGGAGACTAGGAAGACCGAACATCTATTATAAATTTCAAGTAATCGCCAATGCCAAGATGCTTGTTTCTAACGAAGAGAGATGCTGGCAGCAGCGACGAGGAAGGAATTGAATCTGTTTGCCACCTGCTGTGAGAAAAAGTTGTCAGAAGACTGTTACTTCTTTTCGGACCTGGAGAACTTAAGTAATGCTGAGCTAATGAACCTCCTAGGATTCATACCACTATCAGGGTGGTTCTAACACAGCGACTATATGTACATATTTTATTTTACAATATTTCCGAGTTAATTTAATGGTCACAACAGACCCACACTGTTGGTCTACTTGAGTAGTGGCACGGCACCGAATAACCAACCAAACCTAACTTAAGAGCTTTTAGAACTATTCGCAATATCAGCCTAAATAAAACATGTATTTTTCAAGCTTGTGTAAATATAATTTATCTAAGTAAATTCCTTATTAAATTAGAAAAAAACTGTAAAAAATATGAACAAAAACTTTAATTCGGCAGCACTGAATTTAATCCCGGTAGATGAGCGAATGCTAACAGTGTGCGGCGAAGAGTCCTTTTCAAACGCTAATGTGTTCAAATCTGTGAAAATCTGTGTAATACGTTTAATACACACAATGACTGCATGAAAAGTATGCAAAATGTAGGACAGTTGTCAACTTTAGTTCACTAAAAGCTGCCTTTTAGTTTCAGAAAACACAAAACCGTTTCCGACAACGGATAGCAAACAAACGCACAAATTCTCATCCACCGCTGGCCATGAAATGGATATTGCTAGTACCAACCCAAATAATTTTGTTATTTGGTATTTCAGCGTGTTGCTTAGCCTCCTGTGAACCCTATTTCCATGACAAATATGTACATTCAAAGCAGACATATTTTATTATTCTACTCGACCTAACTCAACACAATCCTTAAACTCCGTTCCATTCTATGGCAAAATCTTTATTCTAGTCATCGCATCAGCAGTTTGTCTGCGGAATATTTAATTACACATTCATCGAAGTGGAGCCAAGTGGAATGCCTTATCAGGCGCACTAAACAGTTTAATCTCCCACAGTTAACGCGACAAATGCCTTAATTAAAAAAAAAAAAATTACAACCTAACGATCTTATTTGATGTGCTTGACGGACACTTCATCATCAAGGGTATCTCAGAGAATTTTTTTTTGATTTCCCGAAAGGGGAACAAATCATATTGAGCTTCAAGGACATTTTAATTCCAGTTCGACGCCTACATCGATACATAACTTCGTTTTCTTTAAATCACTTCTTCGCCTTCAAGCTCTAAAAAAAATATTAACTCCCACAAACCATTACCTACTTTTCATTCATGTTGAATGGATTTTTCTTTACAGTTCATTTGGTTTGCGTCGTTGGTTTTAGCTTTCCAGTGCCACAAGCAGGATTATCATCATCCAAGTACAGTATTTATGAAACTGACATTTTTTTTTTATTATGGGTCGATGTATCCTTTCAACTTCCGACTCCATCTAATCCCGCTGTTCGTAAATTTATGGCGATAAATATACATTTATCTGCGATTATCTGCATTACTTTTCTTAAAGTTCCAAGGATAATTTATAGGCAGAGGTTTTATGAGAGTTTCTATTTTAACGATTCTAGTGCCATGAATATTGTTTTTCCATTCTTAAACTTTAAAGTTTTAAATACGACCAACTGCAGGGAGTAAATGTGAAAACAAAACTTTTCGCAAGGATTAAATTTAATATTGAGCGAAAAGGATTATATCTGTAGTTTGGGACTTGATAACTGCGAAGCAGGTTGATTCACAGCAGGATGTGAAAAGGTTTTGGTAGGTGGCAGTGGGACTCTCTGGCTTGGCGGTAGAGCTTATTAAAATTTATGACTGAATTTGCCTTGTTTATGAGTTTTGTCATGTAGCAAAGCAAGTTTTAATTGAATACTCTTACGTGAAATGGAGAATCCTTGAAAATTAACTTTTAAAACGAGCATTATTAAACAACGCGATGGTGAAACTAACTCATTTAAGTATATTGAAGGTTGTGACATAAATTTATGTTCTTTCGAACTTTTGCACAAATGTTAAGGGACTCATGTTCACGCAGTCATAAGCAGAAACGCATGGCATAGAAGTGTAAAATTCATTTGCACCAAGAAAAATGGAAAATTACTTAAGATAGTGCTACAGTTGAGGGACCTAAACTTCGATTCGTGGAGAAAGTATTACTCGTACTGCTTATAATGAAAATGTGAATTGCGTTAGTAACGCAACGGCCAAGGACATTATCAAGTATTAGTCTTACATCCTCGTGGTGGTTTGTAATGGAATTTGCTGTGGGAATTCGCTTCTGTTTGTTTCTGTCTAGCAACTCCTACGCTCACTTCCGGAAAGAAATTGGGTTTCAATCCCTCTGGGAGATAATCAATGGAAGAAACTCAGAAAGGAGTTCTTCATCAAATTCTTAGCGCACACCTCAGGTCTGTAAGGATTTTTTTTAAGTCTTAGGCCGGGTAGAGTAAGTTCGGGTATTGTGGTATACATGTACCTATTTTGGCAAAAACCAAAAATGTATAAATCCTAATCGATCAAAATTTACCAGAGTGCAACCTTGAATTATTAGCTCAAATTTGGTATACTAAAAGACTGATTCCATTAATCATTAACAAAGATTTTGTCAAAAATATGCGACGTCCTCGAAAATGGCATTCTGGAAAAATGGCGGTTAATGTTGTATGCTATGTAAATATTTTAATGTGGTATAGTACACAACATTACCAGTTTGTTTGTATTCGCTCACCTGAATCCTTGGTTTGTGTTAGAGGGATTTCTAATTAGACGTATACGACTGTAAATATAAACTTAAACGAAGTATTTCATTAAAAGAAAAACTCGATTGTATGCGATAACAGATTCGACTCAACTAAGTGGAAGGACATGCACTACTTCTCTCACCGCAATCGACATCTGTTGACATGAAAATGCTGGCAAAAGCCTGCTCAGTTTCCGAGAAAACCACCTCTACCACATTACCCGCATATTCCACAATACCCGAACTTACTGTATTGAAATAAGGATGGTGATGATGGCACACTTCATAGACAAACGGCAGAATTTCCTGCCCAGAAGTGGTTTAACGTACTACGCACGCATCGATGTCAGTACATGAACACATACATAGTAGGTAATACTTATTTAGGTGGTGTTACAGTTCGCAGTGAACCTAGGTCCCAATCAACAGCCTCTCCAATTAGCCTGGTCCTTAGGTAACAACCTCCAGATGCGCTTTCCACTTGTGCGAGCCATGTCGAGTGAGCTTAATATTCTCCTCTAAAGCCCGTCAATACAGGCAGGACTGAATATCTAACAAAGAATATTTCATTCAAAACGACCAAAAAATTGTTTATTCGCCTTTGATAAAGCCGATGTTTTCACGCCGCCGTAATGAAGGACTGCAGTATCTGGGAATATACCCAGATGCTGGACTAACTTGGAACTTTTATGTAGAAGAGAAGAAGGCGAAAAGGGTGCTTCATCAGTCCAAACGGGTATTTGGACAAAGGTGGGGCAAAGATGGTGGCAAAAGCCTCCCAGAAAACTATTAAAAAGCATTTAGATAGGGTCCAATGTCTGGCATGTTTAGGGATTATCGGTGCAATACGAACGATACCACCATTCACAATGGAAGTGATCCTAGGCATTCTACCGCTGGACTTATTTATTAAGAAAACGGCGGCATCGACGGCACTTCGTCTGCACCGGCATGACATCTAGCACTGGCGCGGTACTCTCTGTGGGCATAGGAAAATCCTGGATCTCGTGAAAAATTAGATTAGGGAGTTGAATATGCCCATGAAATTAATAAAGACAGTGTGTGTTACCGGAAGGTATCACAAATCTCTTATCGAGGATGGAACACCCCCCGAAAAAAAAATTGGTGCCATGATCATCTTTATGGATAGGTCCATGATGGATGGCAGAGCGGCGGCTGATATCTTCTCAGAAGAAATAGAACCCTATCATATTATTCTGGGAATGTGTTCATAAACTCAATAAGTGCACAAAGCAAGGGTCAATCTCGGAGTCCAGAACCATTTACTGCAATTGGCAGAGGAATGGTGGAGCATCTGATAAACAACTGCGTCGCGGTGAATCACCGGAGAAGGTGGTCAACCGTGGAAAGTTGTAAGCAGGCTATTAAAATGATGACTGGCACCACACATAGGATGTTCTATGATTGGAGCGGAGCTCAATCAAATGGGTGGTAGCGTTATCTACAGGTCATGGATACTGGGAAAATAATTTATGTCCTCGACGAATGCAAATAATAAAACAGACTTCTGAAACATTATTCCTTCGGTGCGGCTTGTGAGTTTCGAAAAATATTTTCAAGGATGATGTTGAAGAAGTCACATGACACCGCCTTAATTTGTTTAAATCCTTTCGTGATATCAAATGCCTTGTTGGTATTATCACCAACCTTGATCGAGCAGCGAGCGTTCTCCATAGCCATTCAGAGCACGCAGACAAGTTTGGCAGGAATGCCAGAGCTAAGCTCTATATAGCTCGTCTCTATAAATGATGCCATAGGCGGCTTTAAAATCGATAAAGAAATCCTTGGTAGAAGCTTGTACATTTTGAGTTTTTTCCAGGATCTGTAGCCCATTGTGGACATTTCTGGCTTAAAACCGCACTGGTTTTTCATATTCTTGGCACCTACTGTGACTATGAAAAAGTTTCCTAATTCATTCCTCCAGGTTTCTGTTAAACTTGTTATGTTGCGTACACGCACCGGTTATTATTTTTCGTCGAACCGGGGTTTTCTTGGTGACGGTCTCGTGAAATCCAGCAAATGATTTGCTAGAACAATAGTGTGTCCGAGTATATGTTGGCCGCTTAAAAGGTTCGGATATTAAGAATGTTGCGAACATTTTTGAAATGAATCGGGCTATTGCAAAATGAAAAGACTTTCTTGCTGTTTTCCACTATAGTCTGCAATGAGCCTTAAAAATTAATGATTTATTTATTGCTTTCTATTTTGGACAGAGGAAATAGGGCAGCCCTTCGATGCACAGAAATCGCTGCGCAAATGGCCAGCTTCCCTAGCATCTATTTAATTTAAGTCTCATTCTCAAGCCTGCCTAGCGATTTTAATGCCAAAGTCGGAAAAATGGTGTGTCTGAAGATTTTTTTCTTTTTTTTATTTGAAGCTCGGAAAGTACACCCTGTACGACATTACCTCTGGAACCAGATTCATGCAAGTCGACTTGGTGACGAAATTCCCCATAGTCAACATATGCACACCTTAATATTCACAAGTGGATGAGCATCCTTCATCCGTAAACCAAGGAAAGCTGATTATTACCTCTTAAAACGTTTTCTCTTTTTTCCAGGATGGCATGAGGTGGTGAGTCTCGACGTCCCTCTTGAGAGGCTGCAATCTTTAAAAACTCGTTTGTACTATTCCCTATGGGAGACATCCTATCTGAAATCGAGTTCTCAAAATAAGCTCAGGGGAGATTATATCAAAAGGGGTGGTGAACCCTTTGTGAAATAAAAATATATTAGTCCGCTGCGAGCCATGCCGAGAAACTTGCACGTAATGTGCTCGGTATTTCTTGTATCCTCTGAAAGTGTCTGACTTTCAAATGTCCAATATCCTTAGAGTGGTATTTGAGAGAACAATGACCAGTAAGCAGGTCAATCAAGAACTTTGCATTATGTTTGCTTTAAAAAGATTTAGGACTATCAGGAGCTTTGTCCACATACTAGGTGGTTTTGCTATCGAAAGCTTGTGTAATCGGATACGGCTAATTTTTGAATTAAAGAGTTTTTAAAAACGCAAAATTGTCGCATATGGAGTTGGATCCATCCAGACAAAACCATATAGACTGGATTATATTCAGAAAAAATGCACAATTTGGTGCAGTTTTCTCGCTAGTAGCATTATAGGACGTTTTTTCTTTAAAATGATATCAAATGGAGATCCTTACAGAACGATACTCACTGAATATTTGTTTTAAATATGAAGACAATGGATCTTTTCCTTTAACCTTTTACCTTCTTGTCGTATTTGGTCCAAAGATTTCTCGGCATAAATTGATGGTATTCCACCTTGCGTTGGCCATGTTATAGAAGTCTGTAGAGATTTTGGACATAAGGGGACTGATGGTCTTTAACATAGTTGTCCACTTGTGGTCATTTGATTCTGAGCCTTTTTAATGCAATGAATTGATGTTTCGAATAAAAATTTATTTTTTTATTTTACGATTCTATTGGATTGAAAACATCCTTTACTTTCGCGACTCTGCTTTTCATTCTTCGTTTTAATCCTTTCCACGCAATATAAAAACCAAATGACCAACTTAACAACAGAATAACTTCATCTTTTGCACAAATTTTTAATCTCTCACATTTTAATAATGTTCAATTTTCCGTGGAGAATATGTAAACAATTTTTACGATGCCTTATATTACTCACTTTGCCATCATTTTATTTTATTAGCAAAACGCCTCCCTGTTCTTTGTCATAAAATGACTTCTTCTGTTTAGTAAAACGCTTTCATTAAAAAATACCAAAAACAGAAGTCAGAAAATTCAAACAATCATAATATATCCGAAAATCCAACTTTTATTTGATCGATCCGTGACCCAAATTCCATATCCCAAATTATAATACGGAAAAATAAAATTTAACACAACATCCACCATCATTTAGGAAGCCATTAATATGAATCCTCTAAAGCTCTAAAGGACCATCATTCTTCACACCTCAGGATGCTCTTAGGAGTTTGGGTAAATGTTGGCACAATATTTATGGTCGAATTTCCGGTGCGTGAGTGTGCTCGTGTTATTGGAAACAATAAAAATCATAACACGGTACATGGCATCAATACGAAATCATCATCAGCATCATCAGCATGGTGAGAGCATCCGATAACCAAGTGGGACTTCCATGTGAACGCCTACTTGAGCACAGTAAGTCGACTATTATCTTTCTGGCCTAAGGTTAATTTTCGCCTAAATCTTCGTAAACTACTAAATTGCTACGACACTCTGTCGTACGCTAATAAATTTTGAAATTTAGTGTGCGTATGTGTTCAACAATCTGGAACACAAATCGATATTGTGAGACCACATGGGGAATGATAGCTATGAGAAGTTACTGAGTGCAGATATCGTGTAGTGCATCCCAGCAAATGATAATTTTGAAAATTTACATAAATTGACAAGAATCCTTCCATGTAAAATCCCTTCCTGACTTAGTCATAAATTATTCACAAACCATTTGTACAAATGTTGAAAGCAAGAAACTATAAACGAAACTGAAATATCGTTAAACAATAATTTTACTGAAAAAAAAAACACCAGTGAGGCCTACTAGAGGTTTCAAGTTTAAAAAAAAAAAAAACAAAATTTATTGTTAACGTTTTGTTTAATTAGAATTTTAATCGAAAAAAAAATTTTTTTTAATACTTTTCAACTATGGCATTGCCCAAACCTCTGTTAGCTACGAAACGAATTCTTCAGAAGACATTACTTCCAGGACATCGAACAGCTGTCCGACAACTCGGTGAATGACATCTACATATAGATATATTCGATCAACAGGATCTTTCAGACGCTGTAAGTAGTGTGTCTACATACGTACATATGTAAATGTGTTTGTTATCGTTTAATCGTATAATCACGAAGAAATAAAGATAAACAATTAAAGAAAGTAACATTTAGCAACAACGCTAGAATCGGACTGAGAAAACAACTGCAATAGTTCTTGCATTGATTGTTTTTTCGAGCCATGGGCTTTTTTTGCCTACTCACTTGGAGGCAACGGTAAAATTGTTGTTCAAAGCATTGATAAATATTTCGATAATATTTACCAATTAAGTATTTTTTAGGCAAAAAACAAAATAAATCTTGGGTGGGCCCTATTTTGTTTTGAGTAGTTTATATTTGTATATTATTCATTGTTCCAATTTTTGCAAAATTTCAATTAATAATTATTAACCTTATATTCTACAGAGAATAGTTAGTGATTTTTTTTTATTTAACACCACAAATAGAGTTAAATGTTATTTCATAAAAAAATAATTCATTGTGGGGAGAACAATGTAAATAGTTATTACTTTCTTTAAAAATATAATAGATAGGAAGAAATGGAAATTAAAATGCAATTAATAAGCACTGACGATAGTTAAAAAAATGAAGCCCGAAAAAATTGATGGGAACGTGGGCCTCAAACAACAAGCCTCTCCAGTTAGCCAGGTCCTTAGCGAACTGCCTCCAGTTGCGCACTTCAAGTTGGTTAAGGTCCACTTCTACTTGTGCACGTTACCTTAAGCGAGGTCGTCCTCTACTGCGTTGTACCTCCACGTTAGACTCTTTTTCTTACAATTTGCTCGCACCAAAGGGGATATGAATACCCTTATGCTGATTTTCATGGAACGGGGGTTTGAAAAAAAGGGAAGAGGAACACAGCGGAGGAACACAGGGGAGGAACACAGGAGGTACCGGTGCACGTTGGCTTGGAATGTTTGAAGGTTGTAACGATGAGGAAATACAGGGCCTGGAAGATCATTCCACATACATACATGTCGTTCGGTTTGTGAATGAATTCCTGTATTTGACAGTACTTCCGAAGTTTGGCTTGAGGGTGAACTGATGTGCATTCGAACCGTGACGCGTTTTGCGGGTGAAATATTGAAAGGAAGGAATGCAAATGGCAATTTCGCTAAAACATTTTTTGTGGAAAAAGCGATTCTGGAGAAGCCGATGTTTTCCACCGCTCTTATGCTTATAGAGCTCACGAGCAGCCCTTGTCCTTCTCTGCAGCGCCGCTTTGTATGCGTCTTGTTTAGCTGCATGTGCTTACCGGCTTGACGGCAAACCAGGGATTTTGGGTGGTGGCGACTAAAAACCAGCACATCAGTTGCGGCATTTTTGATGTCATGTTGGCAGCGTTGCCACTTGTCTTCGGCCTTGATGCTGGAGGCATAGGAGTCATGGAAAGATTTCGCGATACGCGTTCGGCGAAGATTCTGGCGGTCTCTTGCGATTGCAGCTTTTCGACGTTAAATCTTCTCACAGTAATTCTTCCTTGTGGCATTTGGGATATCCGCATTCGTACTTTGGCTGTAACAATGTAGTGTCCCGAGTCGATGTTGGCTGCTCGGAAGGTATGGACATCCAGAATACAGGAGACGTCCATCGCAATGTGATCAATTTGGATGACCGTTTCATCATCAGGAGACCGCCATGTCCATGCTTGCTAAAGGAACGTTTCGCCCTGTAGCAAATTCTAACCCATAAAATAATGAAATACCTGGGAAAGTACCAAATATAAGATGAGGGTATCCTGTCCATGGACCCGCTTCTCATTCTTAGATTCCTTAGAGAAACTGGACAAGAGACAGTGCTCTAAGGTCGCCGATTCTCAGATATAATTACTAGCTGAATTATAATGCGAGGGAAACTTTAATGCCCACGAAGCATTCACGGCCAGGAATACAGGCTAATGTAACCCTGTTCCTGGAAGTAAAATTTTCGACGAAGTTGGGACCCTACCGTATAGGAATTAAGGGCGAATAGAGCTACTTGACTGTCTGAAAAGATGTAAATGCGTTAATCCGTCTTTCGTGCTTACACTTCAATAGGATGAAGTTAAGCTTGAAATACTGTCGGTGATTGAGATAGCGCTGTCGAGCTTTGGAGACTGGGACCATATATCCCGGCACCAGTGCTGCCATTTATACCAGATCCATATGTACCAGATCCTTGGCAGTCCCCTATAACAACTTCGAAACTCCTGGAAAATTTAAGTCTCTTGAACTTGGTATCGGGAATCTTAAGAATTGGGTCATGAGAAATATACTTTTATTCTCAGATTACCTGGAAAGTCAGTGGCTTTAAGGTCCAGTATCTGAGGCAGCTTGAGAACACTTAGCATAGCACCCTACTGCCAAAAGTAGCGGCGTGAGACAAAGCATTGCTTCTTTATTTGGCACGTTTTCATTATCCCAGTAAAACAACGCAGCCTAGACGATATATTTTATTCAGTTGCTCCTGCATTTTCATCACCATACTATTGATTCATAGGTAATCCTTGGCTTGATTATGGCGTTGCATGACTAATACGTCAGCTTGAGTTTCACTCCCCTTGTTTTCTCATAAACGCTTTGGCACATCAACATTGCGCTAGTAGCTCTGTTGGTAACCTTATTCAGGTAAGAGTTCCTGTTAAGCGTTCTGTCAATAATTACCCCAATAATATTGTGTTCCAAGTGAAATAATTATTCGTAAAAAAGCATTCCAATAAATGTGGGCACTATAAATGCACAGCCAGTCTTGCCTCTTATCCCATCAAATATTTAATTGGTCACTACTCGTACTATAAAATTTCTTGCGGGAACTTAATATGAACAAAGAGGATGAGATTGCTGCAACCAACGACTTCAAACGATCTTGGGACATATTTCCAACATTTTGGAGAATGTCTTATGTCCAGAATGGATAACTGGGCAAATTACTACGTCTGCAACGGAAGAGATAAAGCTGCATTTTTACGATAAGTGCGAGTTGTCGATGCTAGGGGTGCTGTTTCGCACATTCATGTCATTCCGGAAAAGAAAATTAAATCAGTGCACTTAACTTTATATTATCCGCGCTTGTGGTATTATTTGGTAAATTTATTTATTTTTAATATCAGTTGGTACTTTTATTTGAAATGCTTAATGCTAATGCTCTAATACGCGGCATTTCATTGTTCTCCGACTGCAGTTAGAATGGGGATTAAAATATTCATTAAAGTTCTCTCAGCTGTTAGGGTATTTTAAAGAGGGTCTTAAACCGATTAGTTTCTTTTCTTTCTATAACAAACCCGCCAATAATACCTTCATTAAAGTTCTTAAAACCAGTGATAGATAAAGAGAAAACGGTATGCGGAAGAGATAGAAAGGAGATAGAACGTTGTGTGCTAATTTTGAATTGTTATAAACTATGTAGAAATACTGATGCAGATTCCCTCTTTTACAGTCCCTCTCTCATTCTCTTGGTCTTCTTGTATCGTATGCGGTCCCAGCCCGCAGAATGGTTCCGGAACGATAAAAGCGCTCTGTAAGCCTTTTTTTTACATAGTTCGTCAGCTGAAACCGTTCTATGGATGGTTTGAATCCGTCCACTTACCACTTTACGGTATTTTGCTTCATGCATCCCAACTTCGTCGGTCCATTCTCTTTTGCTGCTCAGCTTCAAGTCGAATTTTCTCTCAAGGCAGTATCTTTTCACCACATTATTCCCGTGCCAGGCAAAAGCAGGACAGATTTGGAAAGTGTTTCTCGCTGTCTATGTGCGATAAATTTTTCCGATAAATTACGCCTTCCTTGATCATTCTCCGTGTGGCTTTTAAGCAATCCTTTTTAGCACTAAATGTACGAGTTGGCGGATGAGTCCCAGTATCACTTCCAGTGCTGCTGTGTGACAGGTTCTCAAAGCCTCTTTTATGAAAGCACAAAGTAAACTCTTCAAGGGTTTTCTTTGTTGCGTTCAGTCTGTTTCTTCTCGCGTAAGCTACTGCTGCGTAAGCTATAATGGGCCTGATCATGGTGTACATCCATCTCAGTGCTGGGTTGCACTCCCAGATTTTGTCTGAAATATTTCTGCTCACCATTAGTGCTCGTGATACTTTCATTACCACAGCTTTTTCACGTGTTTTCCAGAGAAGTTTACTGTCTAGTGTTAGATTTTTAGATCTATGTAGAATGTATGTGATTACCCAAGCACTCAAACGCAGAAAAGTCCATTATAACCAAATTTCTGCGTGCTATTAGTGCACCACATTTAATATACCCAGTGATTATCCCTATATTAGTATGAGTCCAGACTGAAATTTCCTGAAATTCTTAAGAATTTCATTTGGATGTAACTAATGGAACCTCTCGAGAAAGAACACTTCATAACTTCAGCTGAATATGACTTCTTGAGTCACTAAGTATCTTGAGTAAGGAACATTGTTCCGAAATCCTACGAGAATTTTATATGTACGTGTTTATCGTTCCATACTTCGATGTACCTAATCGTTTAGACTGTTGCTCAGTAATACCACGGCAGACTTTTATTTTTTGTAGAACATTGTATGTACAACAGGCGGATTTTTTGTAAAATTATCGCTGTGTTCAACTAATATGCCAAGTAGGTCTGAGAGCTCACGTTGTTAGAAAAGCTCTTCGACACTTTCAGAAGATTCTGAGACCACGTTAAGATTAAAGCTCAGCGTTCCTTTGACACTTCAACTTACTGTCTAAGATTACTCCAACTTATTTTACATGTGCACCAGTGCACTGGATCTTGATTTTGTCCAAGGCGTTCTGCATCTGATTGCAAACGCCTTCAAAGATTTTCCCAATACTAGTACAGAAACACCTACAGCACATGTTTCGATGTGAAGTTCCATACTATGTAAATTTGTGAGTAATGAGTCAACAACAAAACACCACAGTTAAGGACTAAGAACTTCACATTGTGGACAGAATATCTAAACTTCTATCGCAATTTTTCCTTTCCACTTGCTCTCAACGCGGTTGAAATTTTATTAACTTCTTACCCCTTGACCTGCATTTTCTGCTACTTTATAACGTAATTTCGTTAGATTGTTAGATTTAGCGTATCTAAAATCTTTCATTAGATCTCCCGAATGACGTAATCGTAAGGAAGACAAGCAGAAACAACAACTGTCTTACAGCACAGTAAGACACTTAAGTCTTAACTGCAAACCTGTTGTAACATCGCGCATTCGAGTGTGTTGGACAATCATGCATGCACAAGGCTGGTCAGTTCTTTTGAAATGAAGCAGCTGTTCCCATTTACCAACTGTTTTAGTATTACCTGATGGTAAATTAACTACAAACTTCGCCAGCAAAATTTTGAATTACAAGTACAGGAGCACATCTGCACCTTCTTTCTGGCGTTGCTCAAGGGAAGGAAATAATCTAAAAGCAGGCTCCTCAACTACATAGGTATATATCAATCTACGTGCCGTTGCCGTTGAACATAATCGAGTTATCTCAAGCCATTCACGCCCAAAAAATGCGAGTTATCAACATTTAAATTTAAAACAAGAATAAAATCTGGACTTCGTGTGAGATCTGGAGATCGTAAACTCAAGTCCATGGAAATACTGCAGCCACTAATGAAAACATGGAAAAAGTGTGCAATATGGTACTAGACGATTGGCAATTAAAGGCGAAGGACATACATAGCTGACGCTGTAGGCATATCAGAAGAAAGGGTGTGATGTATACATTTTTTTTTAAATATAAGAAAACTTTACCCAAAATGAGTGCCTCATTTTTTAAATGCAGAGTAATAAATGTGAAAATCAATATCTCAACAAAGTTTGAACCTAGGATTCAACCTATTTTGCGCACCGATTTTTTTTTTACGATGGATGAAATATGGCTCCACCACTGGACGTCATTGGAACAGCAATCAATGTATTAGATGGAAGCAAAAAAGGCAAAATTGATTTTATCTGCCAGAAAGGTCATGGCCAGCGGTTTCTCGCCTGCAAAAGGGACTGCTTTTATTGATTACCTTCGAAAGGGTTAAAAATAACTGACGGTTACAACGCACACTTCTGAACTCCCTGGATGAAAATCATCGTGAGATAACAAATGGAAAAAAAAATCATCTTTCATCGTGCCAGTGTCCCTTCCCATAATGATGCTTTGGTAATAGGAAAACGTCTTGCCACTCTGGATTAATTGCATCGAGAGGATGTTCGAAGTGCAACGGCAGTTACCCACTGTTTGTCGGAACAAAACTGTTTGTAATCGATTCCTTAGTTCCACTGTTGACTTGTGATTTTTGCCCTTCAACCTTTTACTGAAGTAGATAGTGCGTGGGGCAAATATCACTATCTTCAGCAAATAAGCCTACTGCCTGGGTTTTCGAGGAAGTTAATAAGTTTATCTACCTCGGAGTCAACATCAACTCCAAAAATAACATCTCAGCGGAAATTCTATAGAGACTAACCCTTGAAAACTGGGTCTATTTCAGTTTGGTCCTCTGTGGAAGGAAGACGAATGTTGGAGAAGATACAACGGCGGACTCTACGAGCTGTATCAAGATTTGATTGTCTCGATGCGTCGTTTCCGGACCGAGAAAATCCAACGTAAATAGTACCATTGTATATGAAACAATTCATATACAATGATAGTACATAAGTAAATCGAAACAATGTCTACCTATCAAAAATAAAACTATCCAACACACAGCAGTAAAACGATATGTATTTCTGTGAAAAAAAGCCTGCACGTGCACGAAATCGACGAAATGTGCATCCGGACTAAATAAGAGTGAACAAAGAGGGAACTTCGCCCGAAATTGTGTTTCGAAAAACAACGTAAATCGAAATTGGGAAGAAAAAAAAACCGGATAAGGTAAATCGAGGCCTTAAAAAGCCCAGATACGTCGACTACATTGGCTCGGACATATCAAGCCTCCAGGTTGAGACTAGGTAGCATGATTGGTTGCGTTTGTGTCCTTCGCCTATACGAAGCTAATCCAACAATTATCCAAGAATATTGGAATGCTGTGAAAAATGTATTTTCCTTTGGAACGACAGTTATTGTCACTTGATGTCAGGGAAGGGGCACAACACGTGTCTTACCGATGATATCTGGAAGCGGATCGACGACGAAAAGCCAATTAGAGCTGGTATTGCAGCAACCTAATATTGAATGACGTTGAAGGACTTATATTTACAGGGTGTCCGCCGGGAACGTATACTACTTTGTTTTGCCGCCATTTTGGTAAACATTAGTCTTGACAGCTCATATTTGGCAGTCGTGAAGTAGACACGTGGCAAATTTTTTATGGAAAAATATTCGATAAACCAACGTGTTTTAATCGTTAAAACATTTTATCAAAATCAATCATCGATTACTGTGACGATGAGAAAGTTACGTGAAATTTTTGGGAGAAACAACGTGCCAACAAAACGCACTATTTATCGTGTAGTGAATGATTTCGAACAAAGAGGGTCTGTAGGTGATAGGCCCAAGCATGGGCCACAACGTACTGCAAGATCGGCTGAAAACATTACTGCTGTTCAAGGAAGTGTTCAAAACAATCCTTACAATCATTGGACCTTACTTCTTTGAAAATGAAAACGGCGTAACGGTAACTGTGAATGGGGAGCGATATCGTGATATGATTGAAAACTTTTTAACGCCACAACTGCATGCTTTGGGCTTGATTAACAAGTGGTATCAACAAGACGGTGCCACATCGCATACAGCCAGGATTACAATGGAATTACTGCGAGACCTCTTTCCACAACAAGTTATTTCAAAAAATGGTGATGTTGATTGGCCTCCACGGTCGCCTGATTTGACTGCTCCTGACTTCTTTTTGTGGGGATATCTGAAAAGCAAGGTTTATGCAAACAAACCAGAAACGCTTGAGCAACTCAAACAAAATATTCGTGATGAAATTAATGAAATACCGCGTGAAATGTTTGAGAATGTAATGAAAAATGTGCTCAAAAGGGCTCGCATTTGTGAGACTAGCAGAGGCGGACATTTACCTGATATTGTATTCCATACATAATTGCCGACATTAAATAAAACATTTATCAATATAAGATCTATTCTCTTTCATTTAATCAAAAATTATAAACAAACAAAGTAGTATACCTTCCCGGCGGACACCCTGTATTACCGACGTTGCATTTGGGTCATTACAGTTAGACGGCGGGACGGACGAATGCACGGGCGAGAGCTATAAAAGCCCGTAATCAATATACGGAACCCTGAAATTCGTAAAATTTGCATTCCCACATTAGAATCCCGATGCACAAGTTGACGAGCTTTGGAGGAGTGGGTTCCTAAGGAAATCAGGTTTGAAACCCAGAATTTGTTTTGGAATCGCCTAGGGCATTGATTCACAAAAGAAAATATCTGGTCAAGTACCAAATATCATGTAAGATTGAACTTATTTATTCCCCAATCAAACTGGTCTTAAGAAGGTGCTTTAGGCCGGACTGTTCTTGTCAAGGCTTAGTCAGGGTACATAACTCTCAAACACAATTCTGAGATGAATTATGATGCAAGGTGAACTCTAAAGGGGAGCACATATGTATGTATGACAGCTTCCCCAAGATGAGTGAAGAGGCAAACTATGTAGATCACATGAACCCATTGGTAAATACTCTTTCACAGTAATAGGAGTAATAATAGTAGTCAGACAGATAGAAGTGTGTTTGAGATAGCACTAAGACTTTCATTAGCCTTCTCATGGAACCTTAGAAATCAACTATTGATGGGGCTTTGAGGATCTAAGATGCCGGTAGTTAATCGCAATTGTAGCTTCCCGCCGACGAATGTCTTCGCATAATTAACTCCATTTTGTCGCGTTCGGAGTGCAGGTTATATCTACATCCGTAACAATTTAACTGCTTTGAATAATTAAATCTTAGGCAACAAAGCAAATCCCTTAGCATATATTAGTATGTACATACTATAATGTTTGTGTGGAATTTCTCAAGGGTGGCTTTCGCCTTTTGATAATTCGAACCAGATATCTAAGTAGGTAGGCACTCAAAATCTGAGCTGTACTTTGTGCGTGCGTGTGTAAATGTAAATCCGCATAAAGATTGTAATAGCTTCAGTGATTTCTATCACTGAATGGCATACAAACTGGCATCGTATTTACTGCATCCGTTGATCTCCTTTGCTCCATATGTGGAAGTTTCGAGGTACTGGGTAAATACATATGTACATACGTTCGATTTGTGTAAATTTCTATTTCGGCATGCGGTTCATGCATTTTATTCACTCATTCTATACTCCCATAGTAGATTCATAGATACTTCTATGTATGCATATGTAAGTACATAATACAAGTACACAACATTAGAAGACCCATGCGGAAAATGTATATCAATATAATTTTGTCTGTTAGCTGTTAGATGGGTATATATATGTATATACATTCGCAGGTAAAGTTGTTGAAACCCCCGTAGCCAGATTCTGTGAAAATCAATTACTGAATACGAGAGTTCGCTTAGTTGAATTTTCTTTTGTGCACCTGGCTCACAAACATTTTCCTTACGTGCTCCCTTTTTTTAAGAGGTGGAGATAGGTTAAAGTCGCATTTACTCTTCTTCTCGCCTTCGGCATTAGGCTAGGGTAGAACTTTTCTAAAGCCGTTCCACGCAAAACGAAGTTTGATTTTAACATTCGTTTATGGTCTTTCTAATCGATGAATGTGTTTCGGTTCTATAAGTTTGCAAAATGTTTTTTTTTGATACTATTTGGTTTCGGAAACGAGTTTTACTTCTCTGTTGAACTTAGTTAGAAACTGAGGAAAACAAGGAAACTTCAATTGCATTTAAAGAACTTTTAACAAGATAAGTAAAGGTGTTCTTTGGCCAACGATAATAAGCTTGAGAAATGAGAATATTTACGAATTTTAACAGAAAAAGGGTATTGATTCTGCAAACCTGCCAGCGGTTTAAAATTTTGTGCTCTCAGTCCTTTAATAGTTCTGATGCAATAGCAAAAGTTCATTAAATTCTAGTTGCTCTTGCCATCACTTAGTAGATTTAAGAAGACGCAGGCAACTCAAAAAAAATTTTGAAAAGCCACCTCCATCTACTAACTCATGCTCTCATTTTCATTGTGTGAACCCCGGATACCTAAGACCTCGAACCCTTTGGAAGATAGTTTGTGATAGCGATCAAAAGATGAAGGAAGAGTGCTTGAACTACGGCATTCTTTCTTAGGCGGGAGAATACCTATTCAACCCGGAACCCGGCGTGTAGAGTTACCTATGTATGTACTTCTTGCAAGTGCTTTATTTGATTGTCATTTTCAGAAATTGCCTGGATTTGATCGACATCCTCAAGCATACGGAAGTCAATGTGGTCTTCATTGCAAGAAGGATTATAACTCAATGTTGGGCGCGGCTGATATTTGAAAATTTGTCAGTAGCGCTACTTATATTAGTTCTGCAGGGGCAAAGCTATGCAGTCTATGTAGAGATCTTTTATAGAGAGTGGTCTTGGAGGAAGCCCTATGAAAACCAAATTAGTCTTTTCATAACAATATATAAAATTCCAAATTTTGATCCTCCGAAAGTACATATGTATATAGCACCACTAGCAAAGCCAACTTAGCGGATCTTATTTGGCAAGAGTCCTAGCTGGATACCCAAAATCCTAGAGGGAGTTAAGAAAGCTGTAGTGGCCCTATACTAATGTAAAAGAGCAAAAGGAACAAAGTGGGAACTACAGCCACGAACTGCATACTGGTACGAACTTATACGCTGGCTCTATGTATCCATTATCCGGCCAATACTGAAGTATCAGAACGGAAGTATCAGAAAAGTCTTGCAGTGGTGTTTTTGTTTTTTTTTTTTTTCTTACGCCTAAACCCTAAACCTAAAACCAGCTAGGCTATGAAAGGCCAACTTTGCCCATTGAAAGACTACCCCGAATCAAAAGGAAACGACGAGGGAATTCCTTCTCAATTCCCTAGCCACCAGAATTTATGTTGCTGCCTAATGACTTCTTGAAAATCGCGGCCCGATACCACTCTATTAAATGCGAGACTGTGCAAGCTCTCGTGATACATATCATTGAGAAAGTAGGCCCCCGACATCGTATTCATCGAGTTCATTGCTCTTGCAATATGCCTTTGAATCATCTTGATTGTGGAAATTATCCTACTTAGGTAGCGCTCCAGTTCGGGGTGAACTTGGGCCTCAACCAACAAGCCTCTCCAGTTAGCTCGGTCCTTAGCTAACTGCCTACAGTTGCGCACTCCAAGTTGGTTGAGGTCCCCTTCTACTTGTGCGCACCACCTTCCACGAGGTCGTCGTCTACTGCGTTGTCCCTCCGGATTAGATTTGAAGACTCTGCGGGCCGAAGCAATGGTGTCCATTCGCTCTACATGTCCTAGCCATCTTAAGCGACTGATGCGCAGTTTTTTGACTTGGTCGATGTCGCTGTACAGCTCGTAAATTTCGTCGTTGAATCTTCTCCTCCAAAGCCCATCAACGCAAACGGGACCGTATCTCTAACGAAGAATTTTTCTCTCGAAGCGACCAAGGATATCTTTATCCGCTTTCGACAGAGTCCATGCTTCAGCGCCATAAAGCAGGACTGGGATGATCAAGGTCTTGTAAAGGGTCTCCTTAGTTGTTCGAGATAGGGCCTTACTACTCAATTGCCTTCTCAGCCCAAAGAAACAGCGATTGGCAAGAGTTATTCTTCGATTAATTTCCGCCGAGATGTTGTTGTCAGAATTAATAGCAGAGCCAAGGTAGACAAAGTCCCTTACTACCTCGAAGTTATAGTTGTCGACTGTGACGTCCTGTCCACTTCGCCGATGTTGTGTGTCCCTTCTTGTCGACAGCATATACTTGGTTTTGCCCTCATTTACAGTTAAACCCATTTTGGCGCCTTCTGTTTCGATACTAGCGAACGCACCAGTGACAGAACGCTGTGTTCTGCCAATTATGTCGATGTCATCCGCGTAAGCTTGTAGTTGCACAGACTTTTGAAAGATTGTGCCGCCGGTGTTGGCTTGTGAGTTTCGCACAATTCTTTCAAGGATGAAAGAAGTCACATGACAGCGCATCACCTTGTCTAAATCCTTTTTTGGCAGCGAGCGTTCTCCACCGTCATCCTGCATAGACGAACGAGTTTGGCAGAGATGCCAAAACTAGACATGGCTCTATATAGCTTGTCTCTATAAATGCTGTCATATGCGGCCTTAAAATCGATAAAAAGATGGTGTGTATCGATTTGGACTTCTTGGGTTTTTTCCAGGATCTGCCGGAGTGTGAAAATTTGATCGACCGTGGACTTTCCTGACCACACTGAAACCACACTGATAGGGGCCGAACAGGTGGTTAACGAAGGGTTTCAGGCGTTCACACAATATTACAGATAAGATCTTGTACGCGATGTTGAGGAGACTGATGCCTCTGTAATTGGCGCAGTTGAGGTTGTCTCCTTTCTTGTGGATCGGGCAAATGATGCTGAGATTCCATTCATCAGGCATACACTCGTCTGACCAAATCTTGGAAATGAGTTGGTGTATGCTCTCTACTTAGTCATTTCCAACTGCCTTAAACAACTCGGCCGGTAGGCCATCAGGACCAGCAGCTTTGGTGGATTTAAGCTTGGAAATTTAAGCGTAGAAATTATCCACTCTGTTTATATTTGGCCTGTTATACATGAGAGCTTTCGCCAATTCTTTCTGGTATCCGTTGAGGCCCTAGATAACGACGTCCTAAATAGGATGGTTTCCAACTGCGTACGCGTCTGCGTACGCTATGGCATAGGGAAGAGATCCTACAAGATCGCTTGTGTAAATGTTTAAAAGGATCGGCGTATTAACCGCACCCTGTTGCAGACTGTTTTTAATTTCAAACGTGCCAGCAGAAGTCTCATTGCCATTTTTCACAATGCACTGTCTACTGGTGAGCATATTAAAAAGAATGTTCAGCTGTGGTTTACTTATGCCCAGCCTACTCAGCTTGGAGAAGAGTCCTTCTAACGATACGGTATCAAAGCTCTTCTCCAAGTCGACTAGTCAACTGCAGGGGTGCCTGCGTGCATAGTTTCTTGCTTTGTTCCATTGGATATCCGGCACCAGTTTAGACGCGGCATGTACAGTATCATACACCGCCCTGAAACCGAATTGGTTATCCGGAACAATATCCTTACCGCTTTTGGGGTTTGGATATACCACTGCAGAGGTAATGTGCATTATTCAGCGCATTATTAAACAGGATGGTGGAAATGTTTACCGCTTCTGGAGGGAGGAGTTGAAGCACAATGTTAGATATTCCGTCGATGCCAACGGATTTCATCTTTTTCAATGAGTCGAAGATCGCTTGGGGTTCCAACGGACTAATCACTGAGTCACGGCGCCCATCAACCAGAATCAACCAGAACCGTAGTCAACTGTAGCAGTAACGAATAAACCTCACATACACAAACTACACAACTCGTGTTAACTTCAACAACAAAACCGTACATCAACTTCCAATTACCATCTGCGGGACACGAATACCTTATTCGAATACGGCAAAGTATCTATGAGTAAATTTAGAATTAGACGCCAAACTAATGTGGAAGCTGGAAGGAACATGTTAAAAGAAAAGAACAGAATTGAATATCTAATTCAAGAAACTATGCATATTGGCTCATCCGCAAATCATGGAAGCCATCATACCATCAATACTGTGTGGTCATACCACATAAAGACATGGAGATCTACTATTCAAAACATAATTGAAATAATTCAACGGCCTCAGAATAAAGTTGTAACATGTAAACGCAGCATTGTATATAAGAAATGAAGACCTACACCGTCCCCTTAAACTGAAGACTAAAGGGAAGGATAGCTGAATACGAAAAAAACGCAACCAAAGACTGAGACAGTGTATAAACTAGGAAGCAGTTAAACTTAAACTAATTTATGAATTATGAATTATTAAACACATTATTATATTTCATCAAAATAGTAAATAAAAATGTTAATATAAATAAATTATGTTATAATATATGTATATACATACATATTATGTAAAATTTTCGGTTGAAATAATGATCTAAGTTAGGAAGCCTTTAAGTGATGCTCATTCAAAGCATAGCCGCAGTGCCAGAGATAGTTACTTTACGCCCAGGAACTTCAATTCATCATAACAATTAGACGAAGACAACGAAGCAACTTAAAGCGAATTCTCACTAAGGATCTGCATCTGCGCATAAAATCAAGCTGACCCTAGAAACAGAAGACCATTTTAAGCGAATATAGTTTGGTAATTATTTGATGAAGCATTAGCTAGTAAACGAAAATTTTGAAGGCACATTTTCAACCCAACCGCAATGTACCTTTGTATAAATGAGTAGAATTGTGGAGCCAGAGAACTCAAAAGAAGTCAATCCGTCTCCCTTGCGTTACTGGTTGGTATTGTTTTTGGGCTGGTGGAATGATTGGGCCCCACCTCTTTGAAATGCGGTTACAGAAAGTGACTTATTTCACTGAAATGTAATCTTTGGCCACTTATTGTCACTTTCAAGCCACAATTATAAAACGCTATATATTAACGCGGTTTAGCAAATAATGTGTTTAACTTTAACACCAAATGCGGCGCTCTTATTGGGCTAACCTTGATATATTTTTTAATGCTCTAAGAAAGTGTACCAAACTCCTTCAGAGAACAAGGAAAATGCTTATTTTTTTCCATTATACCAATGTTTGGAATACCGACAGGATATGCTCTCATTTGGTACCTAATAAAACCAAGAAATTCACTAATAATCCAGCTATTCGTCACGCGAGGATATAAACTTATTTCTCTACATATGTATGTATGCATTTATATCACTGAAAATCTTTTCCTAAATTTCTTTTTTTTTTTCTGTCAGTTCCACGCACTATCCCACCGACTCAATGCAATCCAAAAATACAAGACACTACAACACAACTTTGCTCACAAATTCAATAACTAGCCAATTCGTTAAGTAATATGAAAAGGATATTTGCCCAGAAGCCCAAAGCACGCCTGAGATCAATGACAACGGCAGTACAACAGTTCGCAACGTCTTTCTTAGAAAATGAAGCTTTACTCTGCTTAACACAGGGAGCCCTACCAAGAATAACATTTAATTAAAAACAAACAAAGAATTTTATGTTCAGAGCAACCCCCACACACGATGAATCAAGAAGTTACACTAAAATCTCTTGCAAGGATGTCAGCCCTTATGAATGACGATTGACAACATAGCTTTTACAAAGCTTTTATCCGTAAACGGATAAAAACCGACTCTGTTTTGCAAGAGAAACACGATACGATACCAAAGAGAGAAAAAGTCCTCTTTCGAGCACGAATATTAAAAACTTTGTCGTACATCTTCGATAAGGATGATTTCCTTTGCCTTACATCCACGCAAACAGTCTTTGCCCTTAAAAAAAAAAAATATATGAAAATGCTTTGCCGGCTTTCCATGGATGCTGTGAGTAGTCTGTATCAAGCAATAACAGTCGAAGTTTTGCATCAATCGCGTCGATACGTGATGCTCTGTCGAATAATTAAAGGACACTCGCGAGTTTCGGTAGAAAATTTAATATCGTTCGTCGGTTTGACTCATGGGAGACGCTTTGAAGAAGTACTAACAACTAGTTGACGCGATTAGAATAAATTTAATAGCAACGTGCTTTTCAAAAGAACGTACATATATTTATTCAGGAACGACATGATATGACATCTCGGTTGCTTAAACTTGTAACTGTATATATGTACATTGTAAATCCCTTTTGATTGTCCTTGGAATTTAGTTTGTTTTGGATTAATCACGCGAGAATTGAATGAAAGATTTTATTCCCTACAAGGCGGAGCTTGAGGGTTATGGTATATAGTTACGGGTAGGTTGGCAGAAAGCGCTACAAATCTCTACCGGCAATCGAAATCAGCGATATTTTCTTTTGTTTTTTTTTGTCCTTTCTTATTGTTCTTGAAATAAAGTTTTCAAGAAAGGATTAAAAGAAAGAAAGAACCTTTAAAGCTGCTATCATTTTCCCAACATCCATTGCTGTTCCCTACGGACCACCGCGAGGCCGTCGTCGATCTTAAAATTGATTGGATTAAAAACATCTGAATAAACTCAAAACTTTGCGGTACAAAGACCGGTAGATTTTACTCTGCTTTACATAGATATATATTCAATTATATAAATTTATAGAGACCTACTCTTTGCTAGAGATACACAGGAATATAGGTGTTCATCAGTTGAATTTTGACCAATTCCGTTGTTTCTTCTTAAATTTCGAGAGAAAATTGTTTAAAATTAAATGAAATAAATTGTGATCCTTTTTATGTTTTTGTGCGTGAAATCTTTAATGAAAATTTCGAAATTAATATATCTTTTGTGTAAATGTATAAACGCCCTCCAATCACTGGGGCTGTCATAATAAGTGCGATAGTGTGGTTAATTAGTGAATTTGCTGTTTATTAAAATTTTGTATTGATTACGTGAAATAATGATTTACGTTGATGGGATGGAAAGTTTAACAGAGTTGGCCTAACTTTAATGTCATACGGGATTATTATATTTAAATCAGGAATGAAAGGATAATCGCAGGCAGCTTAAGGTAAGGATTATTTACTTTAAATTTAACATTTCTATCAGTGGCTAGCAGAATAGGAGAATAATGCCCTTGCTGGGGTAGTGATTGCGATCTATGTAAATGTCAGGAGGAACATTAGTATCTTCTACGTGGGATGAGTACGTTTTCTAATAAACTACGTACTGTGGAATACTGTATGATTTCTTGAACTTTTTTTTTTGGAATAACTCGCTTAGCCTTACGAATTCTTAGAAACCTGTTGCCAAAACTTATGAAAGTTGAAGTTTGCTAATTTTACCCCAGATGAGGAGTAAGTTCGCACAAGTTGCCGCTTGACCTTTAGAAAAGCAAATTAAAGTTTTTATGCTTTCAATTTTCGGTAAGTAAGTAGGTAAAGTTGTGTCAGTGGATTTCAAGGTTAAACTGCTTATGAGTATCTTAGTCTTGTAAACGTTAAAGAAACGGGTAGAACATCTTTTGATTTCTTCTTGAAATAAGTGCACGATTTTTAAGAAATTGATGCTTTATGAAAGACAGTTTACCTTCCGATTACATACGAAAAATAATTTTATTCAAATGGCTACCGCTTCTGACTTGGTAAGGGTCAATTCTGACAACTCTGCTTTGCTTTTGGCTCTATTTTGAGAAAAACTCAATAGTCAATAAAAGCTTCAAATCTCCCATTGAAACCAGCAGGAATCTTATTTATTTTGTAAAACGAAGTTTTTGCAAGAAAGTAATAAAGGACTGAAACTACTTACGACAGATATATTGGTGAAAAAAGACCCATTAACGTCAAACAGCAGATGCATGGTGAATAAAGCACGTCTCCGAAACGGCTGATGTCACTCTTACCAAAAATTATGTAAATTTCGATTGTTTAATAACTGGTGTTGCCCCATCCTGGAATCAAAGCTGGTCCAATTCGTCAAATTTCTGCTGCCAAAACCTAGGTATACGGTCTCTAAGTATACCCCGTCCACGTTAACAATTTTGCCAGCATAATTTTCAAAGAAGTGAGAACCAATTATGCCACTCACCCAAAACCCGCAGCAAACGGTCGCTCCTTGAGGATGCATTGGCTTCTCTATGGCCACGTGTGGATTTTCGAAAGTTCAAGTCCTACAGTTTTGCTTGGTGACAAAACACTCGACATGGAAATCAGTTTCGTGCGAATATATGTATTGCGACCAAACTCGACGCCATATTCCAACTCATTGAAGCCATAACTACGCGGATGGTCATTTTCCTTCAACTTTTGAGTGAGATGAGCGTTTTAATTGGAAGTCTTTATGCAATATTCTCCACAGAGACCGTATGCAACTAATATTCAGTTGGTGAGGTCTGTATAGAGTTGATATTCTTACTTTTACCAACGTACACTTTTGGTAACAGCAGCAATTATTTCCTCTGTTGCACAAACAATGAGCATGTGGATAAGTTTCCCTAATTTTTTTTACTTTCTTTCCTTACACATTCCGCTGAAGAGACTTAATTTCAGTTGCGTTTATGTTGCCAAGGTGGAAACAATAAGCCCTTCAAAGAGAAACCAAAAGGTAGCCCTGGCTTATGAACCATCATTTTCATCCTTCATTACTTACACTTTTTTACGCCTGCAGGATATTTTATGATGTTCAGTAACTAATGTTGGACTTCCCACACCATGCAAATATGTAGTGGCTGCATACGGGTGGTTATTTTCAATGCCCTCATTATTTACATTACAATAATGCGCTTAATTAAGGCGTAATTAGATTGAACTTTACAAAAAAAATGTGCCATTGTATGTAGGTGGCATATTAAGATACTCGTACGTAAGGCAAGCATTCAACATATTACTCAGTGGCCATAATTACCTGAAAACTTCAATCAACAAATGCAGGGTGCAAATGTAGCAATTACTGGTGGAAGGCAGATCAAGGATGCATTGCCGTATACATACATATGTACATTTCCGAGAGAGGGTGGGTGTAGGGCATTGAAGTCATGGATTTTGTGGTTCGTTTTACCACTCGAAAACATAGACACAGTGAGAAAAAGTATTACTGCAACGTCAAGCAGATCAATTCGCCAACTTTCACAAGAATTAGTACTTTTACAGAGGATGCCCATGACAGATGATTTGCATCTGCATGCATATAGCTTTCAACTGACCAAAGAAATCAAACCAGAATACCATCTCGTAAAGTGGTTGATGGAACATCAGCATCAGAATTATGCTAAAACAAAAAAAATCATCTTTAAAGATGAGGCACATTTTCAACTCAATGGCTGCGTAAATAAGCAAAATTGTTGAATTATTCGTGATTCAAGGGAAGCCAATCCATCCACTGCGCATCACTGTTTGCTGTCGGTATTGGGAGTTGATGGAGTTGTTATGCCGTAACTATTTTAGAATGCGGGAGGTTACAGTAAATGGTCTGCGTTACAGAACTGATGGTAACTAATTTAGACCAAAATTAATTGATTTTGATTTGAATATTTTACATTGATATATCAAAGAGTAAAGTATTAACAAAACCACGTCTGGTGTTTTGACCGTTTTCCACTACTGAAATTGTTTTGTAAAATCTCCCAAATAACAGTTCGTTTTATGTGGAGAGAATCTGAATATAATACCACACAATGCCTAATAAAGGGCGGCAAACTCGCTGTGCAAGTGGTGATTATTTATAAAAATTCTTAAAATTAAATTTCAAGCACGAATGCAGAAACTCGAATCCAAAGTACATACATATATTTCCTAAAACAAAAGGACGCTGAGAAGGATGAAAATTTATTGCCTTATGTACGGCAGGAACGCCTAACGGGTGTCATCCTCTCAGGGATACCCAAAACAAACAAATGGGAACCTTAATGACATCCATAAGAATATCGTAGCTTAATTTACTTTGATAATGTGAGTTCATAGACGCTATCAGATCCCCTGTTAAGAACAAAACACTGCAAAGAACTGCACCTATAATATCATCAAGTTATGGAGCCGTGGCTCAGCGTCGGACTACTGAGCGGAAGATTCGAGGTTCATATTCCAGAAAACACCAGAACGTTTTTTCACCGTCTAAGCTCATGAATGTCTGACAAACGTCCGAGAGTAGATAATAATTGTAATGAAAAGCTTCTCATTTTAAAACAAACCTTTAGGATATGGCTCTAGACCGTATGTCTTTTCCATTTGTAGTCAAAAATGTACCATTTACAACACGAATGGTCGTGTAGAGCCGATTTCTGAGGATTAGAAGCGGTCGTAAAGTTAGCATGTAATTTTCTGGTAATTGGTACTTGCTCAAATATTTCAATCTTTTGTGGGTCAGTACCTCACAATTATCCAGGAGATGCTCTGGAGCCTCGGCGAACTCATTTGTTATACTTAATTTCCTTAGATACTTCCCGACTTTTCAGTACTCCTTTAGATAACCTGTTAGGATACTTTTGTTAGGATATTTTTCTAGGACAGATGGATGCATAGAATCGTTTCCGGTTGTAGCATTCTAGAAGTTTCTTAGCGTTGGGGGTGGCAATGGTGTAGTGGTAGCGTCATCGTTTGTCGAGCTGATGGTTCACATTTCAATCCCTGATGTCAGCAAGCATTATATAATAAGAGGCAGCCGAATCAATTGCGAAAGCTTATGAGAAAACTACTGCAAAGGCATAACACTGGCAGCAGGTTTGTCATATGGCTGGAGATATTGTTCGCTCTGTTGATGATTGATGTGCTTATGACATCAGGTGGACTGCGAAAAAAAATTCTGTGAATCAGAAGCGAAGGCAAAAAATAAATGACAACAAACAAATCTCCCCAGTTATTTTGGACACCACCCCTGGAGTTAATGTGAAACCTAATAACACCTGAGTTTCAAACCACTACACCAATCTCTTTCTCTCTCTCTATCTTTCCAAACCCCCGCACCGTGTGAAAACATGTAAAAGGGTATTCATAACCCCTTGAGTGCGTGCAAATTATAAAAAAAAAAAAAGCTTGTCTCATAGTCTTAGATTTAATCCAGGTTCTCGTTGCCCAGTAAGAAAAAAATTAATTTAAAAAACCGCAGAATGTTAGACATTGTTAATATTAAAGCGAAACAAAATCACAATTTTACTATGATCAACATCAAGAAACAAAAATAATACTTTTTTTTGAAAAAAAGGAAAGAGTTTAAATGAAAAATGGAGTAGAAGTTCCTAAAATTTTTAGTTCGAAAAGAAGGAACGTCGACAACAGAACTTGTACTGTTCCGAAAGTTTTTGGTGCCATTAATTGGGCTTTGGAAATACCCATCTATATATAGAACTTTTTTAGAACTTTTAAATAATCCAGTCTCACTATTAGAATGGACGTAACCTTAATACCGCCATAGTGTGGGTAAAGCGGTTAGTTTTAAAACGTTAATTAAGGTAATCGCTTCCTCAAGAGCATACTCCATACTGCAAATATCGAATGAAATATCCCAAAATAAATAGTTTTTAAGGTATTTTTATAGTGATATATCTGTGGCAACAAGGAAAAAGGAAAGGAAAAACAGCATAAGTTATTTTTTACAATTTTTTAAGAGAGTCCTTTAAAGGTTTGTCATGCGTTTACAAAAAAAATTATCCATAGTAGGTATGAGAAAGTTTTTCACACAAAAATGAAAATGAGAAAAAATTTGTTTCTGTACAGTTTTAGAATCGAGTATGGCGCCTCCAATTGCATGATAATTCAATTTTGAAATACGTAGACTTATGCTGTTTTGCGAACCAGATTCTTAGCCAGTGAACATCATTATTTATATCTGCAATTAGATTCGTTAACTCAACCGTGAGCATTTCCGAGATCGTCTGGCAAAACCTGAACTTTTCCCACGAATGGTTGTCAAACAATGTCCACTGACAGATTCTTGAGGTATACATACATAGATTATAGTAACTTTTAGGTAACTTACAGTGTTCCCAATTGTAGATACAATTGTAGATAAATCAATGAATTGTATGTATTCATATGTAGGTATACTGTTATACACCATGTCAAATGCTTTGGCCAGGGTAAAATTGTGTATAAAAGAGCAGAAACTAACTAAACACAAACTGCTCTGGATAATACAAATATTAATTAAAAATACTCTAAAATGACTCTTCAAATAGCATAGGACTGTAATTACTCTTTTCTTGTTTGTTATTCTTCTTAAAAGAGGTACAAAACTGGTGCTTAATTCTTGGCGCAAAATTCCAGACACAATACTAAAATTAAAATTTACAATATATTACATTATGAATGTACAATATGTAATAACAAGAGCAATATTTTTTACCCCAAGTATCTCTAAATCAATGCTACCAAAAGAATTCGAGTATATTTATGAAAACAAGCTATGCCTATAAAAAGTACTTTCTGCAAGTCCTCATCCAGTGCAACAGTTAAAAGTTACAGAGAGTCACTTGGAAATATATGGTGTATATTTTAATGACAAGATTTCTAATATGTACATGATGGGTGTTCCTATTATTTTGGCCATAGCTGTAGATGGAGACGTTGATTTTATTATCTTGGAGTTGCTTGATAACATGGTTAAATGTCTTCGTTCTTGTATGCAGTCCTTACAAAAGGTTATCTGTAGAACAATTTTTTAAGGCATTTAATACATTTGCTTGCTACTCAGTGTTGCTATATTTCCGCGATAGCTGTACTATTGCAGGATTGATGCTTCTTTTGACTACAATTTGGAAAATGTTAAACTGTTCCAGCAAATTAATTACAGGTATATCGTCTTATTACTATGATTTTTCTTAGCTGTAGAATGTAGGTAAATAGTTCATATACAGAAGCACTAACTTTCTATCGAAATTACAGAAGCATTGAACAAAGTGAACTGCTTCGTCATCTACTTAGTTACCCGCGGCACTATTGTTAGGATTTATATGGTATTGAGCAGAAAAGTTGGCTTCTTCTAGTCCTGAGCTCTCGACCTTTTTAATAAACATCTTCCTCTCAATAAGTCATGCGGACCGACGACCATGATTGGTATACAAATAATACCATTAATTGCATCAAACGAAAACGAAGAAGTTACTCTCTATCGAGGTGCAATTAAACAGATAATAACTGACCGCTTTTCAAAAGATATCGCAATATCGTTACTTTTGAAGCGAAAAAAGTCAAAAAGGCTAAGCAATACGCGTCAGCTGTGGAGGAAGCTGAAAGATTGTGGAGTAGCTAAAAATTCTAGTTTACAGAAGTGTGACCCTGATTTGCGAAATAGCTTCTTTTTTCACATTGAACTCATTTCCATTTGAAGTTCTAAGGTCTATTTATCACAGTAAATCTGATGCTATCGAAATTGATGGTATTCGCCTACATTTTATGAAAATGATTTTTCCTTATAACATTACATCGCTCATTCACATTCATATGTACCTAGCACGTGTATCATGGCTAGTATGGTCCCTGATAACTGGAAGCTGTCTAGGACAACGCCTGCTAAATGCGATTTAAGACCTCTTTCAAAACAGTTTCCTGTCAGACTGCATTTTCACAAAAGTGTACTTTTGTGACGCCTTCATAGGATACTCCCCACAAAACCATGACAGGCGCAGGACGCAGCTCCCCAGCTTCTATAGGTGAGCGGGCGTAGACTCTGTCCTTTTGTTTATTAAATTTTTCTTCTACGGTGAAAACTTTTTAATCCGTAAACAGAATTCGACGGTATTCAGCACCAGCGTAATCAACAGTCGCTTCGATTTTGCTTTTCTTTTTTCCTCAAGCGCGTTAGTCAGCAAATGGACAGAATGTCTTTTGTATGCCCCCAAACCTAAATCTTGTTTGAAGATGCGGGACACCGAAATTTGTGAAATGAAATGCCCATTTCGCGAGACATGATTTTTTGCTTCCATACTGGATTTCGCCTTATTCGCGCCTTCGAAGCTTAGATAGTTTCGGTTGTTTTAACGGAATGTGGTCTTTTGTTTTTTGTCTGTCTTTGACATCACCAGTATCCTCAAAAAATTTAATGGCCCGATAGACAAACATGCGGCTGATTTCTAGCGGCTTTAGCGTTTAAAAGATTAGCCCTTTTTCCATACCGCATTTATGAAGGGCAATGAACGCAATCCTGTTTTCCTTATCGCACTACTCCACTTAGCGAATTTTACTTAGCAAATTTTAATTAAAATGTTAAGACTGAATGTAAAACCACAAATGACGCAAGCCAACACAAGAGTGCGGGTAATACCAGAGGCTGTAGGGAACCGTTACAAAAGTTGTAACAGTATTTATGAAAGTACGTACATACATATATGTATCTAAATTTATTATTTCCAGAGAATACATATATTCCCCCAGTTGAATTAATGTCTCAGGAAGTACCACTTTGCGATTGTTAACTTTCCAATGAAAATCACATTAACTTAATTATGGTTGCCCTAGGTAGTTGTTGCCCACTTTCATTTTACCACTAAAATTGGTGAGAACTCCCATAATTCTCCCATAAACTGTGAAAATTAATGACCACAAGCAATTCTTGAGCTTGAGGTGGAAAGCAACGTGTTAATACAAATACATAGCGAGCTACAATTATGCAACAATTTCATCGAAAATTTAATCGAAAGAGCAAGAGTTTGCTGGCAAAGCAGTGGAATACATTTGCTTGACATTTTGTACGACCCTGTTTTGCAAACTTGTGTACTTCACAATGAAATAATAATACCTAGTCCTCCCATAAGTTCTGTTACCCAATTTCCAGCGCTTATTTATTAAAACTCCTAACAGGAATATAATCGCTAACTTGTTTTTCAGAACACATGCATTGTTCAATAAAGAATACTAGCCAGTTTGATTTAAGCTTGTGATCTATTAACATGGAGTGGGGCCTTAACGAGAATCGAGTCGTGGTAATATCATTGCATTAGTGCGGAAATAGTGCCGGCCAAATTTTCGAGTTGCTAAAAACACTCCGAATATCGAGAATAACGGTTTATCGGGCTATTGGTTTGGGGAATTGTCTGGAGTAGAGGATAGGCAAGGAAGTGGTCATCCGCGCGTCGTCGGTACCCGTGCGGTAGTAAAAGCAGTGCGTGAACTAATTCGAAGAAATCCCCTTAGGAAACAGATAATCATGTCCAAGGAATTGGATATACCTATCAGCCAGATCCACGTCTAGACTGAGTAGAGATGGTCTCCATATGAAAGCCCATCGCCGGTCCAGGGGTCATCTTTTGACTTTTCAAATGAAAAAAATTAAACTGGAAAAATGCAAGTGACCATGAAAACCTTCTCTTTACGGATGAGAACATTTTTACCGTGGAAGAAGTTTTCAGCAAACAAAATGATAAAATTTATGCCACATCATCTAAGGAAGCGAAAAAAGTTGTCCCAAGGGTTCAACGCGGCTATCATCCCGCTTCTGTAATGGTTTGGTGGGGAGTCTCTCCCCAAGATGTCACATCCCTTAATTTCTGGGAAAAAGGCGTGGAAATGGTGCACAAGTTTACCAACATGTAAACAACATGTGGTAAAGGGTGTCGTGAAGGGTTTGACCAATACCCTTTTCAATGGAGACGGATGGATCTTCCAGCAGGACTCTGCTCCAGCGCACATGGCCGAAACCACGCAGGAGTGGCTCAGAGTCAAGATTTGAATCCACTGGATTACGGTTTGTAGTTAGAATTGGAGAACATGGCCTGCAAGACTCCTCACCAAAATTTGGAAATCCTCAAAGCACCATTAACTGCAGCAGCATCAACGATGTCTATAGAAACCGTGCGTGCCGCTATAGCCCAATGGCCACAATGTTTGAAAGCTGTGTTAAAGCAAAAGGCAGACATTTCGAGTAAATCTATTTTTTTTTAATAGTCAATATTATTGCTCTGATAGTTAATAATATCTTTAGTTTAAAAACCACACTTAAATTTCAACTGGTAACGAGAAAGAATGATTGTCTTATTGATTTAATAAATAAACTTTGTAAATAAAAAAAAAATCGATTCATTACATCATAATACTTAAACACTCACATAAGTATGTGCACTAAAAACAATGCTTTTGAATATTACACGCACATTTTAATTCAAAAACTTTCTTTGAATATGTCGGATCTGAGAATCAAAATAACTGTTCTCCTTTCGATTTTTCTTCAGCCTAAACTTACTACGAAAAGTTCTTAAAAGTCACTTAGAATCCTGTAAGTAAGTGCGAGCTTATAAGTTCTTTTTGAGATTATTTTATTGAGAGAGAATAAGATAAAGAAGAATAAGAAAATTGTGTTAAAGATGGACTCTTCTTCAATTCCCTTTCTATGAGTGAAAACCATGCTTACATCGACGGATGTGAATTAATTAAATTTTAAGCTTTGTCGACATGAAAATCCCATGGTTGAAGGTTAAATCCCTTGTGACAGTTTAAGGATAAAAAATCCGAGAATATTTCACAGTATAACATCAATGAAATTACCCAAATATGTAATTTAATTTTAGGTTGTGTTATCTTACTTTTGTATATCACCCTATAAAATGTGCTTGCTGTTAATTTGCTTGGTTATATTATCGTCTTTATGCTGTCGGCTTGAGTTATTTTGAAGTTTGGTCAAATATTTTATGGTACTGGTTATAACTAAAACTTAAAGTCCGTAAATTTAAACTATAAAAACAAATCTATAAAATATAATCTTATTTCAAGAACCGTTAGCAATGGTATTTACAATGTAGAAACACAATTTTAAAGCCATCTTTCTGGTTTCTTTTCGTAGTGCACGGTATTTTGACATAGTCAGATATCTAATGTGAACATTGTTCATATGAACATTATTCGATATGAACATTGTTCATATTATGCATCAAATTCAGCCACCATTCTTCTATGTTTCAAAGATTATCAGTTGAAAACGAGCATACAATAGATGTTTTGGCCAAGTATATTGTGACTTAGCGCTAAAACTGGCAGATGTTAACTTCATACATATCTACACATGTATGTACATACATAATCCTAATTCTATTCCCTTTCCCGTTTATTATCTACTTATTTCTTACTTCGGTCCTCTGACCCCTCGTAGGGCATAGGGCGTCAACAACGCCTGCGCGCCATCGTGTTCGGAGTTCTGCACGCGCTTGAGTTCCTTCCAAATCAACCCCAATGATCCAGATTCCTCTTCGTCTGCCTAGGGCGGCCCACTCGTCTGCCCGATTGAGTAAGTCCATTCCATTGCTTGGCGTACTACGGAACTATCTTCGCGCCGTAGAGTGTGACCAATCCACTGAGACTTTTTCCTCCTTATTTTGGCTCCTGGTCCGTTATGGCGTGTAGTTTGTCCTTAAGATGTTGCGAAAACATCTATTTTTGAAGGTTTGCAGCTTCATTGTGACGATGTTGCTCCAGGTACTACTGTCATAAAGTAGCACTGTGTCCACGTTTGATGGGAGCAGTCTCAGCTTGATTTTTGTGCTGAAAACATTGCTTTTTCATATTTTAGACAGCATTCTGCTTACCTTCCCGACTCGCTGTCCGACAATGTTGAGTTGAGCGGCGCTGCGGGCCTTTGTTTTTGACGTGTTTATTTTAAGCCCTACTTTGTTTGCCTCTAACTTCAGATTATGGTTCCATCTGATGAAGGTCCATTATACTGTGTGAGAGCAAGCAAACATCATCAGCGTGGTCAAGATGTTTGAGATATGATGTCATAGCTGATCTCAGTCTTATGTTTCCCCCAGACAGACCTGCTCGGATCACATCACTGATTATCACAAGGAATAGCAGTGGCGAAAGAATGCATTATTGACGTTCTCCGCTTCGGACTTCAAATTCCTCTGACAGCATGTGTAAGACCTGACATTTACCGCTATCATATACCTCTCCTGCGCAGGGCTCGCCCTATGGCATCCCGATTCAAATTGTCGAAGGCCTTCTTAAAATCAATGAACAGCAAATGTAGCGGAGATCTGTACTCGACGCATGGTTCAACGATGATCCGCAAGATGTTGATGTCGTAAAACTCCCTGTTCGTTGTCGGGCGTTCAATAGAAATGTTCTCTCACTGGGTCCAGAATTATTTTAGCTATTAGCTTAGTCACAGCTGGAAGAACGCATATACCTCTCCAGTTTCCGCATTTTATCAGGTTTCCCTTCTTGTGCAGCTTAACAATCATTCCCCTCTTCCGACCTTTGGGGAAGGCCTCAGTTTCCATGCTTTCCTTATGAAAGGCTGTAGGATTTTCGACGAACTGTTGAGTGTGACTTGAAAGAGTTCCGCGGGATGCCGTCTATGCCAACTGCGTTGTTTTTCTTTAGGGCCCTTATCGTAGAAGCTATTTCAGCGTTTCTCGGGGGCAGGTGTGAATACGGAAATGTCTTGCTACGAAAGGCTCACTTGAGTTTGGGTCCAAATCACTGTAGCTCAAGTGGTGAAGCAGTACCGCAAAATGTTCGCGCCGTCAAGCAAGCTGTTCCTCATCCGAAGTCAGCAGATTTCCATCTAACGTTTTCAATAGATGTTGCTTGGATCTTTGACCACCAGCGAGTTCCTTAGTAATAATAAAGATGGTCCTGCTGTCACAACAATTTGCTGCTTTTTCAGCTTTGGTGGCTAGTATTTTTATGTAATTACGCTTATCACGTCTTACACTACTCTGTACTTCTTTTCTTTTCATGTGGAACTGAAATTCTATTTCGGGGCGCTTTACTGCTGAGGCTGCTGCAATTCCTGCTTTGAGTTCAATACGTTCATAGATCCGTCTCCAGGTGTCTGCTATCAACCAAGTGCTTTGGCTTTTTCGTCTCTTATCGTCAAAGGTGTCTACCCCAGACGTAAAAACACTTTTCACAGCGTTTCAGTAGTCGCCGATGCTCTCAGTCGATGCTACCATTAGATAGATGGTTATCTCTCTCTATTCCTATATCAGCTCCATGTTTGTTATGAATGTCTTGGGTACAATTTTTAAAGTGTCGGCTGATGGTAAAGTGATCGACCGGTTTGAAAAAAAAAACATTGTAATAGGTTAAACACAACAATTAGCTTACTATACCTGCAACAGAAAAAGAAGCTTTACGCTCGTTTCCTAGATCTAAGATCAGCTTTCGACATTTTGAGCGAAAACCACATGTGTTAGAAACCTTCGTCCTAAAAGATCTTTCAGAAGCGAAAAATAACATTAATTATGCGTGGATAAATCTTCTGACGGAATATCCCCTCTTTTCATGTATAAGATGAAATTAAAAATGAGGTACATAGCTAAGGTCTTAAAGGGCGAGCATGATACGCGGCTTACAAAAATACATGCAGGAAAGGCTTTAAGAACAAAATCACTATTCTACAAAGACGGGTGAATATTTTGGATAAATGTACCTAGTTGAAATTTCAACCTGGAAGAATCAAATCTCTTGGAGTGGGAAGGATTAAATTTATACAGATTTGTCTCTGATGTCAACCAGGCTGCGAAGAAGGACAGAAACACAAAATTTTAACTCTCGTCAAGTTTACAAGCCACAGCAAGTTAATTGTATGGGAGAAAATCCAAACGCAACAAAAATCTCTTTTGTACATAGAGCTAGAGGAAACCTCTTATACCTCAACTGCATTCCATAACGAAAAGACCTCCCACTTCAATGTGGGTTATGTGACACAAGAGGGAAAGAAGACGTAATTCATTTCGTTGGTAACTGCCCCATCTTAAAGGAAATAGGGAGAGCGCATTTCGGAAAAGATAGATTACGAGTGGACAAGTAACAAAACCATCTAAATGGATAAAACAAGTGGAGTGTCTTAACTGCATACATACCTACTTGAAGCATACAGAATGAAAGTAATTGAGAAAAACTTCTAAAATAACTTATATTCACGAGTAGGTCTAGTTTTATAGATTAGCCAATCCAAGACTAGTCATTGTCTTATTTGTTCTGAATTGTAAATTGTGAACAATAATTGAAAAGAAATAAAGTACTCTGAATAAAAAAAATAACTTGTTTAATTTCAATGATTATCGAAAAATTCGCCTGGATTCTGTGCATACGAGGGTGGATCAATAAGTCCCTGAAAATTAAAAAAATTAAAATAGATTGCATTGCCACCTCAAATCCAACATTTTGCTTGTCAAGAAGCATCTTTCAAAAGAACGCACCCAAATTATCAGACAGATCTGTCAAATAGTTTTGTTGTGATAGCCATTTGAAACAGGTTAGGTTAGGTTAGGTAAGCTGTCCGCACGAGAGACATAGACACACTTAGACCAGTGAAGGCCCTTTGTGATACCAAGGATCAAACCAATTGGCCACTCAGGGACTAACAAAACCAACCGGAGCTTTTGATAAAGCGATGGATGCACATGACGCCTAAAGACGCCAGAACGCCAAGGTCTTCAGGGAAGGGGGACCCTAAATGGAGCATTCTTTTATGCGATAAGGCTAGGCAGTTACATAGGAGGTGAAGGATGGTTTCCTCCTTCTCCTCGTCCCTACAACTTCTGCAGAAGCCGTTAGAAAAGAGACCAAGTCTTCTGGCATGTTGGCCTATAAGAAAGTGACCAGTAAGAACACCGACAACGCACCGGATCTGTGATCGCTTTAGTTTGACCTTCCATCCGCGAGGACGTTCAAAGTCATATTGTACGGTCTAGATGAATTACCAACTGAAAGTCTAAAAAACGAACTTATGTACATATGTACATCAATGGCCCCTAAGGTACAAACCATAAAAACCATTAAAACAATATTCGAATTTCACTGATGTTTTTTTATCTGGTCTTTTAAGTGACAAGGTCACTCAGTGCTATAATTGCCAAATGTACGGTCATGGTGAAAAAATTGCCGTATAAAAACGCATTGTGAAAATTGGTCCGAAAATCGACACACAAACGCAAGTCCGATAATATGTACATATTAAGTGCGTAAACCGCAGTGCTAGAGTGAGTTCATAATTGTAAAAATACCGCGGGTGTGCAGAATTTGCGTTCATAAATGTAAAAAGACTGCATTTCCATTGCAGCTGCTTTGGTATCACTTGCGTTCATAAACATCAAATGACTGCCTTTGTTTTCCAAAATTTTAGCAAATTTTGTTTTGATGCACAGCTGCGTGGATGGTTGCTGCATCCATTCTGCAGAATTTGCGTTTATTAAAGTTTTCAGAATTTGCTTACATAATTATGAACTCACCCCTACCCATAAGAGAACTGACCTAATCCTCGAAAGCCGAAAAAGTTTCTGCAAAATAAGGTAGTGGCCCTCTAACAAAAATTGAATTTATCCCACAGACAGTTACCCAAAACGACTACACATCAATCGGCTTAGATTTTCCCGCTCTGAAACTCCACCGAACGAGTACTCAAGTAAACACATCAGTGATACCAGCGCAGCGCAGCAAACACTCGATAACATCAACACCACCATTAATCCTGAAAAACAGGAAACCATGAACTCCCTGCTTTTCGCTACGGAATAAATCTACGTGTTAACAGCAGAATTAATTACATTACCCGGAAAATGCAACACCAGGGCAAAACAATTTAATACATACTAATTCACAATTAACTGTATCAACAAGCTACATAAACAATGAATGTTAGTCTCATTTTGTATGTTTATGTTGGAATGCTAGATGCATTTGAAGTAAAACTGTAAAATTTCTTGCTTTTCTAAGCAGACACAACATTTATGTAATTTAAGTTGGTAGTTTTACCATCAAAATTGAATCAAAATTAAAAAAAATATCTAACAATATATAAATGTTATACCAGTATTAACATACCTACTGGTCCATGAGAAAAATTTCTGTTTTCCTCTGTATATAAACTACAACCATTGGCAAAGGAATTTTGAGAAAATGCAGGTGGTAATGATGTGCTGGGATAACCCGAATGCAAATTTAATAGGGGACTTCAATGCAAGAGTAGGCAGGCAACGAAGGCGGTGCTGAAAGTTATAAAGCGGGTTTACATACATATGTGCCTAAGGGATTGTATATGATTGTATATGCCATGCTAAAGCCTGAAACAGACGTTCAGTAAATCTGCCTGCAGTGCTGCATGCAGCAACGCACTCGAGACACGTTCAATAAATTGTTGACTTTTGAACGCATTTGTTTTCTGTCATTTCTTCCAGCGTCCTTTGGTCAGTGGAGCTCTAATAATAAGATTTCACTTAGACCATGTTTAGATGGTTACTCATAAGTGCGTTATGTCGGTGGTTTTTGGGTGAGAAGAGTGAAAGGTACAGGGAAGGCGTCAGTCACGAAGAAAATATAAAAATCGGGGGTAGCAGTCACGTTCCACGCCCAAAATGTTGCGTTTCTACTTCCGTTTGGTTGTGGAGTAAAAAGGATCGCGGATTGAAATGAATACATATGTATGTATTTGGATAAGAGAGTAAATGGAAGCGCTCCTTTGAATATATAAGAGGATTATGATATTTTGTATATTTACAAACATGAAGATTGTGTGACTACAATCGAAAAAAAGAGAGAAGAAAAATTAAATTAAACGAAAAGGACTAAGCGAATTAAAGCCAAATGTGACGGTCAAAAACATACTGCTGAAATTACGAACAATACGTAATCAGTACTTCAATAGAAAAAATTCTAAAAAAAACAAACAAGAGAGGTGCAGGGTTAGCTGATGTATGCATTCATTGTTTTTTTTTATTTTATTTGCCGCAAGCACAGCTGCTGAAAAATATATTGTTACGGAGTTCAGGTATCGAAACATGAAAAAAAAAGAAAGAACGATTCGTCACCAGATTCCCACAATCGCTCACAACACTTCCAGACTTCCATCTAAACAGGGTCTTATGAATATGAGACGTCATATCACAAAAATTGTACTCTACTCATTTTTCGTGGGTTTTAAGGGACCTAAAATTTGGACGCGCTGTCCACAACCTAAATAGTGAATCTTAGTATGGATATCCGAAATCGAAAACAGTCATTAATTTAACTTGAAGGAAATGCTTCATTAACAAATTCATGATCCGCAGTGCTAAACAAAAGGTTTTTGAAGCCAAATCGGAGTCAATTTTACTTGGGGATGTATAAAATATGAGTCCATCCTAAATACTAAGGCATTACCTCAAAAAAACATTTCACCTCCCTCCCAACACGCACAACTATGCTTATGCTGAAAACAAACTTAGCACAACTTTTTACTAGAACGTTTAAATTCAAGTTAATTATGTTCTTAAGGTTCTTAATATCTCGGACCATCGACTTCCAAAAAAGTAGCTGTACAAGTTATACAAAGAAGAAGTGGTTCAAGGAGTGGATGGAGTGGTGAAATTAATCACGACGATTAAAGGTGTTTACAAAATCAGCTTTATCAGCACATCGAAGAAATCGATGCACAGGTTAGGGCAGGATATTTAGAGGAAGCTGCGATATAACTATATAGAACGATGTACGATGCACAACCGTTTGAACCACAATCTGCTGCAGAGTAATTACTTTCGAGATAAGTACAGCATTGAAGAAATAGTGATGATCTTAAGGCTACTGGGCGAACTCCTTAAACTTAATTATGTACCTCACAGAGAAGTTTTACCTTTTTTGCAATTTGGAAGAGAGGGAGGATACGAGTATTCTCCATTTCATTGGAAAATGTTCATTTTTCCGGGAAACAAGAAGACATAATATCTTGGGACGTCCTGTCTTAGAATCCAGTTATAACACTCCTCGACGATATTTAATCATAATTTTTTTGAGTATTGCAAAGTCGCATTTCAATATCGCGAGAGAATATTCACTGGAAATTTTTACTAAATGTTGGCTATTCTTCATTTTGAACAATCCAGCAGACGGCAATGCCATGCAAACTGGTTTTTGTAAATATTTTTGGCATTAAATGAATTGAGAATAAAGGCGTTGATATACATACCTTTTAGCTAGGGTCGTTCTATTAAAATATTTTCTGTTCATTTCCCTGATGGTCGTGTTTCAGTTTTGTATTAAACAGCGACTTACAGCGACAGTTGGAAAAATCTTTCGACTTTGGATTTTTCTTACTAATATTCATGAATTGTTCACTCAACCAGTAAACCAATTAAGGCTTTGCAGTTCACATCGATAAGATCCAAGCTCGTTAAAAGCTGATCAGGACGAATCAGCCAGAGAAGGGTCGCTAATGAACTCCTCACGGGCCCTCTCTGAGGCCAGTGTACCGCTCAGTACACTGCAAAGGGAGATGGAAATCGTGGCCAATAAACGCTGGTGCCGATTAGAAACATGCGCAAGAGCCAAATCATTATGGCCAGTCTACGACAAAAAGAAACCTATCAATCTTATGGTACTAAATCGAGGGGATATCCGAATAGCTGTTGGACACTGTGTGATAGGTAATCACGCAGCACGGCTAGGATTACCGCACAACAACTACTGTAGCAGCTGCAGGGACGAAGAGGAAATAGAATCGGTTCGTCACCTCCTTTGTGATTGTCCAGCGCTGGCCACTAAAAGAAGACGTGCTCTTGGCAGTTACTTCTTTTCAGAACTGGACGAGTTAGGTAACATTGAGCTAAGCAAACTCCTGAGATTCATACATTTATCTGGGTTGTTTAACTTAGCGGTCGAAGATTGATATTTAGGTTCACAGGGTTCTTAAATATTGGGCACAATGGATTCTTAGTGGTCTAACTGAGCCGTTGACAATCCTGTCAACAAGGGCACCCATTTACCTAACCTAACCTAATCTGACTCAACCAGTGGTTTTAAATTAAATAATTTCTGACCATTGTGCCCGTAAAGTGTTTAGGGTTGTTAAAATTTTCTGAGACTATAATAAATACTAACATCAATTATTAATGAAATAATTATGAGGTTTAGAAATAAAACTTAAAATTCCAGAGCTAAGACAAGAAAAAGTAAATAATTCTGCAATACTGAAAAAGTTATTAGAAGCAAAAATTGCTCCATTCCAGCTTTTAGAGAAGGCTGATTTCGTTAGAAATCTATCTAAATTGAATTGCATCTTGAAGAAGGCTGCATTTAAAAAGTAAATATAACGCCTCTCGCCTCTCTTGGTATAAATGCACTGTCGCCACTTTGTTTGTCAGGCCAAGACCAAAAGAATAGTTTGGCAGTAAGAGAGAGCCAATTGGGACGGCTTATATAATTTCTTTAAGAGTTTTAACTGGTCGCTATTTTTCCTCGGTAGCGACATGGATGCCGCCGCCAATATGATCACAAATACCATCCTCCTTGCTATGAAATCTTATATTCCCAACAAAGTGAAGAGTATCCAGCCAAAGGGAAATGCGTCGTGCGACTTGAACTCTAAGGAGGCTATCAGGTTGTAGGAGTTAAGTTTTCTGTCTTATAATGCCGATCATAAGAGAGAAAGGATTCGGACTCATCATGAATCTCGACGTTCCAGCTATCTGCTCTTTGGGCAAAACCAATCTGCTTGGTGCGTATTTTTCAAACAGGTCTACATATGCTTTTAGATTGTAATTTGTCTCGTCTTCTACTTGAGAATAGTGGTACGATTTTCGCAACAAAAGGTCCACCTGATGTCAGATTTTATCGGAAAGCCGAACCACTTTAGTGAAGGTAAAATGATTGCCCTTAATATTTCTAAGGCCTTTAACAGAGTTTTGGCATTCAGTTCTTTTGTCGAGATTGTGCATTTGGTATCAATGATTCTCGTCTTCAATAAATTAGAAATTAGTTTTTGGACCGTTCGATTCAAGTTCTCCTGGAAGCTTTTAAGTCTGCAATCCACTATATATTATTGTTGGAATTTCTTAAGGCTTCCTTTCGTCTCCGCCTATCTGTTTAACTTCATTTATGATTGACGTATAAAATGAGAGACTTCTCAACAGGTTGTCACTTTAGCTAAGCATTTTTCAAATCATAACCAGCGTAGTCAGTGGCTTCAAAAAAAAAAAAAAACAAATTGGTAAAGTGTGACTACATTCACACATTAAGGACTTACGTTAGAGAACAACTAATTTTAATTATTATTCCATTCGAAAAGATGAATGTGCGATCTATCGGCACTTTTCCATATAACTTATGAATTATTGAACCGTTTTACGGCGCATTTATAAATATCATATGATGCAGATTACTTTGAGTCAACCATGGGTGTAAAACTTACTTAGCCCACATTAAGTCATCAGCCAAAATGAAACTTGTAAGTTCAATCCTCGCCAGAGGAACAGCAACTACAGCCACCAAACACATAAGAGAAATGAATAAAGTCTGAGTTTCTCCAACTACTACACTAAAGGAGCAACTAAAGAGGAGTTGCTGCCTGGAAGCAGAATGGACCGTATAGAGTCTGAGTGCTTCTGGATTTGGTTGCTCTTCTTATAAAAAAAAAATCTCCGAGATTTCTACCGTTGACTCAGTAATTTATTAAAAGAAGTGCATAATGGAGCCGTTCACTAACTACTGGGAGCCGTTCACTACACTACAGCGTGATTACCTATTTGTCGGATACCAGCACGGCAATACCCTCGTCAGACGCGCCCGGGTTTGACTCTCATTCTGCCACATCTTCTAGAGTGGAGTTGATTATGCGAGTACTAAGAATCTGTGCTATATACCTACATATCCCCCGAGTTAATTTGGGGCCTAAATAGACTGCTTTCTATTGTTTCGGTGCTCATGTTATTAAAAGCGCCTTCAATGTCGAGGAAGGCACCACTCTGTGTACTCTTTGATTTGAAAAGATCTTTCTATTGCAGACATTATCTTGTGGAGAGCAGTATCTACTTATTTACTTTTTCAGTGTCTTCAATATTCCCCGTATGTTTTTTTTTTACTCAATTTGGATATGAAAACAATTTAACAATTTACAGAATCACGGAAGCCTTTGGGTAAATAACGGACAATTTATCAGTCGAAACTGTAACTATTCTACTTTTGAAGTTCTATGAAACGTTTTCTAAAATATTATTACCTACAAGGCTTTGAGAATATTTAGATCTTAAGAAACCGAAGGGATGCATGATCTGTAATTTAGAAGTAAAAAGTGTAGCGGTGGTTTTGAACTAAAGATGTGCAGCTTCTGGGCAAACCCTTTAGAATAATGTGTAATTTACACAGTGTAGTGGATTTGACCCCACAAGACTTTTTTTCTTGCCCTCGGATAGCCCATCCACTGTCGTCAAAATCATTGGTGATTAAAATTGTGAGGCGAAGTAGCGATGAAAAGGCAATCACTTCAGTTGAAGAACTAAATCAAATAAATTCATTCTTTTGCAACCCTAATGAGAATAACGAACGAATGCTGGTAACAAGGGAAATTATCTTTTTAACGAAGTGCTCAAAGCTGAAAACCGACTACAAATTGGAAAATTGTTTCCATAGACTTACTCTTAATTGCACAACGAGGGCAAAAGCGAAATTTCACAGGTTGTATGGTTAGTAATCAGGACACATGTGGCTACTGCTATTCAAGTGGCGCTTTGCTTCTTGGATTGAGAATGAATCGAAGTCCTGTAATTACATGCTGTGATTGCAGTGCGGCCAAAGAAATTGGAGACATAAAATACTTTTTAGAAATTGATTTCGCAAACGCTCGCGTTTTAGTGCTGATTGTTCTTAGGTTTTGTTGACGATATTCTTTATCACTATCCAAATATTATTTCTTAACAAAGAAATAGCGGCTTATATTTAGTTTTATAAACATTTATTGCACGAACTCAATGAATTTTTGACCCGGATCTGGGGGCTGGAAAGCAATTTATGCTGTACCGTCGTATTCTTTCCTGAATTCGAAGCTCTTTTTCCACGTTCGTAGAAACTCGCAAATTTCCTTTCATTTGCCCTCATATTGGACCATGTGGTCTATGAGGAATGGATGGCTGAGAAGGTCATTCCCCCAATTTTGAAATCGTAAACAATTGAAAACTGCGTGCTTCGTTTCTTCTCGTGGTCTGGGTATTCTGGACAAAAAGGAGAGCTATCGTGTCCAAACCGGAGAAGATATTTGCGATAGCTTCCATGGACAGACAGTAACTGCATGAGGTGGTTGGTGCAGTTCCCATGTGCTCGGTTTATCCAATTTTCGATGGTAGGGATTAATTTTTAGGTCTACTTGTCTTTAACCGTGTTATCCCATCGAGCTTGCCACATAGCTATTGAATTTGCTTTCTCTTCTTCTATTGTAGATTTTCTGCATCTCGTTCGCGAGGATGTCAATCCGAACCATACCTGCTATAGGGCCACATCAGTATCGAGCGAAATGAGCGAGCTGATGAACTAGCGAGACGGGAATCTGCCCTTGATTGTTTCCTTGCGGAGGCGGTGAACGTCCAGTTGGGAATCCTTAGGGGTAGAATCTTTGCGCACTATCTTTTGCAGATGGCAGGAACTGTATCATATGTATCATATCTAGGCAGAAGTGGCTTGAATTAAAAAGAAACCATGCAGATATTACAAGAGTTCTGGCAATTAGTACTGGCCACTGGTTCATCGGGGCTTATGCGGCCAGAATAGGCTTTACATTTAAAGCACATTGTCGCAGGTGAAAAATAAACAATTCTACACTTTCTTTGCAAGTGTTCGGCTCCAGCCAGGGCCAGGCAGCGCACATTAGGCAAAAACTTCTTTAACAACCTTAAAGAGTTAGCGGAGATAAGCATTGTTTCCTTAATGTAACGAGGTGGATCCGAATAATCTTTACTCTTTTTCCCTTATCCCTATTAGTTTACGCCCGCTTTTACATCCGACAGGTGACTTGAGTTGTGGTATTAAAACGGCGCTTTTGAGCTAATTATGTTTCAGCATGACACTGACACAACCACTTCTACCTACCTACCATCACGGCCTCCTCCCTCTATAATCAGTACAACTAGCGCAAACACTTTTAATTGGACTGGCATACGATGACTATGATGGTCACTCCATTGTCATGATGTAATTTTATTTTTTCCACTGGGTACAATTTATATGGCAGCATGCATTCGAATACTCGAATACACTCGAATACCTTCTGGGAAAAGGTAGGACTGCATAACTGCAGAAGGACTTATGTTGGAGGATTTTATGGACCACACCCCTAATTAGTCGCTCATTTTTTCATGATCGGACAGACTCCCTGTGTTCTCTGCCGTCGTCTTTAGTTTTATGTTTGTTGTTAAGGTTAGCGCTGTTTAACAGTCTGTACAAATATCTTTCCAACTTGTCAGTACCGACTGACCCTGTAACTCTACTAGTTTGTTCGTCTTTGCAGAATACTGATGATAAGGTATGTACTTGTAGTCCTGAAATTTTGTTTCACATTGTCGAACTTAATTTTTCTCCTTTCTGAAGAGCTGATATTGCTTCTTTCTTATCTGAACATAGATCGCGGATCCTTTTCTGCCGGCCACTTATTTTGCTGCACGTGTTTGACGGCACTCCTCGTCAAACCATATTTTTATCTGTTAACGCCTTGTGAAGTCTCATACATAAGACACTAGACTAAGGGATTCAAACTTAAGTAGTGTCGATTTCGTTCGTGTGACCGTGAGAAGACTAAATTTGTAAATATCAATCGAATTGTCGTCAGTTTTCTATAGCAATTACCCTACTTGATGTCACAGGCTTTCATCCTATGCCCGAGAGGTTACTGTGATGCTTCATTGCTGTTGAGGTACTCCTCTAACTGGTAGCGTGCACACGATTTATAAAGAGTCTCAACATTCCACGTGCAGATCCGAAGGTCATTGGCTTATTTTGTTTATTTAGTTTGTCAAAATAGGGTTATCCTTATCCAGGTCTGTTGGTCATCTCTTGGCCAATTACCTTTTAAGTGGTAGCGCAGCTACCCCCACTGGCTGATCCCCAATCTGGAGGGCTAGATCTTAACCCGCAGAGTGGAAGTTGGAAAATCCAAAGCGAGTATGCAGCTTCAACAATGTAAGCGCTGTCATTGGCCCGCTCTTTCAAACAGGGTCAGCTCTGGAAATCCTCAGTAACTTGAACTCCAAACATTTTGAAATTTCTAAAATAAAGTATGCGCCTTTACAATTAAATTTTCAAATCACATCAACTTACGAAGATAGTTGCAAAATCAAGAACCTATCGATCACCCGCAACGTATCCTGGTGGAATAAAGAGCTTAATGCTCTCAAAATAAAGCTCAGGAGACTGTTTAATGCAGCTAATCGAACCAACTTATGGAGCGAGTACAGAATAGCTCTTACAAAATACAACCTAGCTATCAGAAAATCTAAGAGAAAAACTTGGAAATCCTTCTGCGAAGGCATAGAGGATCTCCCAACCTCAGTCAAAGTGCAAAAGCCCTATCAAAACACCACAACAACGGCATTGGTCTATTAAAAAATTCGGACGGCAGCTTCCCTAACAGCCACAGTGAAACCTTAGGGTTGCTCCTACAAACTCACTTCCCATGCACTGAAACTTTCGATCCATCGTCAGACATTGCTGATAGCTCAACGCACTCACTCCCTAACCGGGGAACTAAGAGTCTAGCATCATCAAATGGGTGTTATTTAAATCTCCAGGAGGGGATGGAATAATCCCTGCTTTGGTGCAACGCGGATTGGAGATTCTCATCTTGTTGTACTCTGTAGATCCAGCTTTGAACTATGCTATATACCTAAGCCTTGGCGAGAGGTAAATGTTGTGTTCATACCAAAACCTAACAGCAGATCTGCAACAGATCCTAAATCCTTTAGACCAATAAGTCTCACATCCATCTTTCTAAAGGTTATGGAGAAGACTGTGGATCATCAAAATCGAGGGCTCCCTGTCGGGAAAGCGATAGCTCTGTGCTCATTCTTGGACATAATAGGGGCGTTTGACAACACACACACACGCACACAAGTCAAATTTCTGGGAGTGATCCTAGACCGAAATTTACTTGGAATCCACTTCGTAACAAAACCGTAGCCAAGGCTACCTCAGCGAAAAGAAGTGGGGTCTAAAACCAAAAATGATATACTGGACCTATCTACCTAAGGCTTCACTAGTGTGGTGGGAAAGGCTGAACAAACGTTCACGCTAAACGCACTCCAAAGGCTCGCCTGCACTGGCATCACTGGTGCTATGCGTTCGTGCCCTACAGCAGTTCTGCAAGCTCTTTTAGATCCTTCTCCCTTGCACACAAGTATCAAGAAGTCGGCCGCAGCCACTACCATAAAGCTTCATCTTTCGCGAAACTTCAAACCTGGCTTTCTAGTTGGGCATCGAAAAATACTAAAAGCAATTTCTCTGGTTTCCAGTCCGTCGCTTTGTATTACGGACTTTATGCCCTCTCGGATGAACTAAGCCAGCCCTTTCAAAGCCATCATTCCGGAGCACAGAACGCATCAGAACGTGTATTTAATTATGGGGTTACAACCTTCTTCAGTTTCTGTCTGGTACACCGTTGGCTCAAAAACAGAAAACGGAGTTGGTGTAGGCATATACGGCCCCAACTTCAAGCAAGCAGCTTCTCTGGGCTGCTCCACATCTGTCTTTCAAGCCGAAACAAATTGTCATATTTGTCAGTCAGGCAACGATAAAGGCTCTGAACTTCTTTTGTTTTGAGTCCAAGCTCGTTTAGAACTGCCTGGACGCTCTTAAGCAGCTCGCTGCTTACAATCAAATCATAATTCATTGGGTTACAGGATATGAGGGAATAGAGGGCAATGAAATTGATCTAAATGATCTAATATTTCTACCTCAAATAACGTATCGAAACAGTACTCCTTGACCACGGTGTCATGGATGGTACAAAACATGTCTCTTTTGGGGATTGAGTGAAGAATTTTCAGATGTCCCATATGGTCACCTGATTTATACTTCTATTCTATTTGCAACTTGATAGCACACCTAGCGGCCGTCTTCCTAATGAAGATATGAAGGGGTGAAAGCCCAACGCTTGCTTCTAAAGCTGCCGTCGGGCAGATACGCATAGCACCTGTGATACCGAGACAGGCAATTCTTTGTAACTTCTGGAGTTTAGTTGCCGTTGTCCGTTCAAGAGCTTTCGGCCACCAGATGATGGCCGCGTACGTGATAATAGGCCTCACCATCGTTGTATAAATCCAATGTATCATTTTTGGATTTAGACCCCAAGTTTTGCCGTACAGGCGCATACAGGCCCACATGGCTCTAGTAGCACGCTCGGTGACGAACTTGATATGAGAATTCCAGCTAAGCAATAAGCTAGAGTAGTGCCTCTGATAATGATAGGTCCTAGATTGACCTGTCTTTTCCTAGTAAAAGGCACTGGAACAGTTTTGCAGGGATTGATGGATAGTCCTTCTCTGCTGCACCATTCTAAAACGTGCAGTAAAGCACCTTGCATGACGGTTCACGATCTTGATCTTTGCTCGGGATAAATACTCTCTCCATTACCAGGAGAACTTAGGGATAGCTCGAAAGATCTTTCTAGTTCGCAGTGCTTGTCTGGCCTTCCTACGGATAGGCAAAAGGCCCCTCTATTAATAATTGCGCCACCCTTACTGGTTGGATAACCCATTGTGCACTGTTCGTACATGTTCTTCGGAAATTGCTGCTGTTCGGTTCAACATTATGTAATAGAGTGGGTTGTAGTAATATATGTCTTCATGTCTGTAAAACAAAATTGTGGTGTTGTCAAAAGCTTCATGATACAAGAACTTAATGGTTTGATTTGCATTCACTTCCGCATCTGCAGAAGCTAGTAGAAGGCAAAGTCATTTCTTTTGCAGGCTTCTGGCGATGTTTAGTGTAGTGTTTGGCTGCAGTGTACAAGTACTCGTACATGTACTGTTTTCCCATTGATGCTCTTTTTCGGTCTCTCGGTTACACTATAAAAAATAATTGACTTTATGACATACATACATACATATGTATGTGGTTTCATATCCAGTATGCCCCATTGTGCCGGCCTCTCTCCACCTACTTCAAATTTTAGATCCAAGCAACTGACGTTATTGCAAAATGCCAATTAGAATCTTTCAATTTCAGAGATATTTCCTTTTTTTAATTTTCTTTGTAGATATGTACTTATGTATATAGAACCGACTCTGTTTTGTACAAATTAACTTCCAGTTTATTCTCCATCGTCCACTTCATGCAAAGTTGGAGTGTTTTTGGCATCAATTTTCCTGTGATATTTATACGTTCACTTGTTGTGAGTATGGCAAGGTCTTCTGCATATGCTGCACACTTTGCACAGCTTCCATTTAGTGACTCAAGAAAGTTAGTCATAATGAGAACCCACAGGGGGGGAATAAGCAACCTCCTTATTGTTGAAAATTTACACTTTCTGAGAGTTTGGATGTGATAATTCGATTTGAAAGAATATGCATCAAACAGTTATTGCTTACTTTGTTGTAAATATGTATATCGAAAGTGTATCCATAATTCTCGGGATTTTGATATGATTTGATAAAGGGACGTTCGTAACAGATTTGACATACTTTATCCCTTCCTTCATTCGTCTGTTCAGCATAGAAGTTTCGACGGACTTTCCGTTAAGGATTGGAAGCTATTCTCTGTCATGTACATACATACATACATATAACATGTACGTTTTCTCTCCGATTACCTTTTTCTTTAAAGTGTGTCCAAGTAAGACCACCGGATTTAAACTTTGCAACATTTTTTTTGTGGGTGCCGTAGCTCAGTGGTAAGTGCTATATAACTGAGTGGCAGCTTCGAGGGTTCGAATTCCATAAACCATTAAAAAATCCCATAAACTTTTTCACTACTGTCGTAGACGTACGGGTTTTTGAATGAATTTTTTTATTTGGGGTGAACCTGCGGCTCAACCAACAAGCCTTTCCAGTTAGCCCGGTCCTTAGCTAGCTGCCTCCAGTTGCGCACTCCAAGTTGGTTGAGGTCCCCTTCTACTTGTGCGCACCACCTTCCACGAGGTCGTCGTCTACTGCGTTGTCCCTCCGGGTTAGATTAGAAGATTCTGCGGGCCGAATCATTGGTGTCCATTCGCTCTACATGTCCTAGCCATTTTAGGCGACTGATACACAGTTTTTTAACTAGGTCGATGTCGCTGTACAGCTCGTAAATTTCGTCGTTGAATCTTCTCCTCCAAAGCCCATCAACGCAAACGGGACCGTATCTCTAACGAAGAATTTTTCTCTCGAAGCGACCAAGGATATCTTCATCCACTTTCGAAAGAGTCCATGCGAGATAGCGCCTTACTACTCCATTGCCTTCTTTGCCCAAAGAAACAGCGATTGGCAAGAGTTATTCTTCGGTTAATTTCCCACGAGATGTTGTTGTCAGAATTTATAGCAGAGCCAAGGTAGACAAAAACCATTACTACCTCGAAGTTATAGCTGCTGACTGTGGCGTTCTGTCCAATTCGTCGATGTTGTGTGTCCCTTCTTGTTGACAGCATATACTTGGTTTTGCCCTCATTTACAGTTAAACCCATTTTGGCGGCTTCTGTTTTGATACTAGTGAATACTAGCGGTGACAGCCCGATGTCATCCGAGTAAGCTAGTAGTTGCACAGACTTTTGAAAGATTGTGCCTTCGGTGTTGGCTTGTTTGTTTCACACAATTTTTTCAAGTATGATATTAAAGAAGTCACATGACAGCGCATCACCTTGTCTTAATCCTTTTTTGACATCGAAGGTCTCGGTGAGTGAGGTCATTATCGACCTTGATGGAGCAGCGAGCGTTCTCCATCGTCATCCTGCATAGACGAACGAGTTTTACAGGGATGGCAATACTTGACATGGCTCTGTATAGCTCTTTCTCCCACGTATGTCTCTGCCTTGCTACTGCGCCGCTTGTGGGTTTGGCTAAGTTTGCAGGCTTCAATATCCTTCTACATCCCACTTGATTAACTTAAAATCAGTTTTATGCTGCTTTAACAATCTACAAAGGCTGTATGCAACAAAGTAAAACTATGATGGTACCGGATCATGTAGGCATTTCTTCATACCTTCTCGCCAGCAAGGATCCTCTGAAATTGTAAACCTTTAGTAGTTTATTGAATAATTCAGTCAAAATGAGAGAGGAATCTTTTCAAATAATTAAGTTAAGTGAAATCAATTAACAAGATAAAAAACTGTACGCTAACTTAAGCGCGTAATTGCATCGTAAAGGTAGTGCAGATTTCGCAATATCCACTTTTCGGACAGCCAACGACAGCTAAAAATGTTGTTACATAAAATGGAAAACTGTACATGTCTTCAGGATAATGATAACTTTATGCATCTGGCAGAACGGAAATTCAGAGGTTCATAAGCGTTTATGCACCTCTTTGATATAAAAAAAAAAACAAGAAAAATTTGGATGCGGTCACGTGAAACCAGGTCGTTTTCAATTTTGTGTTGTGTTTTTCTTTCACAACAACAACATAGTTAACCTTCGCATTCTTGCAAAAAGTTATAAATCAAAAATTTCATTCGAGAATGTTGTTTTTTTGCACACAACGATTTATTTTGAATTTCTTTTTTATATTTTAAAAGCTTGGCATGGGTTCTATATTGGGAAGGCATTTACAGTAAAGTTGTGACAATTATTTTTTTGATTTACTGTCCTTATTCAGGAGAAAGTGTGTATTTTGCATCCGAAAAACTTTTTTAACATCCTGGGGCATACTCATAAATATAAAAGATCATGTAAAGGGACATCTGTTGGTGTCCTTTTAAAATTACTATTGAAAATAGACCGTTCAAATGTTTGATGGCTTTATTGAGACGAGTACGCCCTCCGATTATTTACGGAAAATAGCCTCGTTCAAATGGTTACCAAGGCTGGAGTAGCCCATCTAAATTTTTCAAAACATTGTCGATTTTTTTGCGAACAGCTCGACGAACATTTTCCTTAAGTGCATCAATTGTCTGTGGATCATTGGAGTGACAACGGTCACTAACATATTTACTAACTAAGGTGGCGCTACAATTCGGGGTGAACCTTGGCTTCAACCAAGCTCTTAGCTAATTGTTCCCAGTTGCACACCTGTGCGCTCCACCAAAGGCGAGCCCTTCCTATACTGTGTTGTCACTCCGCGCTAGATTCGAAGACTGTTTGAGACGGAGCGTTGATGTCCACTTGCTCCACATGTCCTAGTCGATGTCGCTGAATAGCTCATTTAGCTCGTGTAAGAATATCTTTATCGGCCTTCGATAAAGTTCATGATTTACTCAGTATAGTAGGAGCATGCTGATAAGGGTCTTATATGGAGTCTTATTTGTTGTTAGGGATATGACCTTACTACTCATTTTGATTTTTGCGCTGATATTATTGTCAGATGTAATAGCGGAGCCACGGTAGACAAAGTCCCTTACGACCTCGAAGTTACAGCAGTCCACTGTCACATTCTGTTCGATTCGTCAATGTTACGTATCCTTTCTTGTTGTATAATCGTATATGTACCTACTTTGCTTTGCACTCATTAGCCACTAAACCTATATTAGCCGCTTCTATCTCTACCCGCAAACGCCCGGGGACAGGCATATATTTTCTCCCAATAATTTTAAAATCGTCGGCGTATGCAAGTAGACTTTGAAAGATTGTGCATCCTGTATTGGCTTGTGAGTTTCATATAACTTTTCCAGAGATAATGGTGAAGAAGTCCCATGCCAATGCGTTTCCTTGCCCAAGTCAACAATCAAATCATTCTTTTCGAATTGCTGCTGTAGAGGACTTTTGAGACTTCTCGGAAAATACTTCTTCCTAACATTACACGCAGCCACATACTCACATAGCATGTGTTCTGGGATTTCGTCCTTTTCTGCACAGAGGCGACTCTATTTCCGGGAGCCTAAACTGTGGAATGATTCTTTTATTTGTAAAAAGCACAAGGACGGTTTTCAGTGGGTTAATACACAAACCGCATTGTTTGGCCCACTAGTAAAGTACCCTCAGGGCATCTTCCAGTAGATTGCTAATGGTGGATAGAAATTCATTTGACGCCATAATAACCACGTATCATACCGGTATCATGATACCCCTGTATCTTAGCTTAATTAGTATCTCATTAACTACTAGGACCCATAACAGCGGAGAAATAACTCACCCTTGCGGGGTGCCTCTAGAGCACGTGACTTTAACGATACCATCACCCATCGCCCGATGATGCTACGTTCCAAATTCCATCAAACAATGGATTTCCTCCGCAGTTCAGGAACAATGTTATCAATCGTTTTGGAGACCCGTTTTCGCCAACGCTCAGCTGTTGTTGGGCTTCTTTTACTGAGAAACTGTTAGGGATTGTTGTTACTAAAAAGATACACACAATATCCATCCATCAAGTGACTAACAGGATTTGAGTTGACATGGTGGGCTAGCGCCAGCCATGGCAGCTTTTTGAATAAACTCATTTTCCATAAATAATCGAAAAATTCTTTAAAAACGCTTAAATGCTTTTATACTGAGCCCTTTAGCGTAAATGAAATATCAAAAATAAACCAACAGATGGCCCATCTTTTTGTTTCCCGACCATTTCCGGTCCTGAAGTTATTTTTCCCACAGAATTACTTGAAATAATGTCAAAACTTTAAGTGTTTCCATTTATTTTACAACACCTGTCATCTCCTACTAAAACTTAAAGTATCTAGTGCGAGTAGTTTACCAAGAATACCAACTTCTTGTTCCGGTGAAAACATTAATTCTGTTCACTCTCACGTAACCGCAGTATTAAAAGTCAGAAGAAATGAAAAAAATGGGAAAGGAGACTCCAAGTTGGATACGGCATTGTGCTACTCGTTTCTAGTTGAGATACTTTTGTAGCCCAACGCGCTCTTGCATCTGTTTTAATTCACTGATATAAAACAACAATTTCTGTAAAAGTTAATCAACTGATTTCCATTTTTTGTTTTGAAAATGTTCATAACTCTAATGTCAAGGATTTACATAATTATTATTAAACAAATTCGGATACATATGGGCGAACACTTTATTTCCTCCATTTGGTCCCTCCTATTCGCAATAAAATTTTTACTGTGCCTAATACTCGTAAAATTTTTCGTCTTATCAGAGGGGTGCGCTTTTCTTTTTAGTTTTGTTTCGTAGTGAATGTCTTGCTGGTGGGACACATTACAACTTTCTTCTTTTTTGCTACCACTAGTCCTTGGGAAATGTATTTTTTATCGTTAGGGTCAGGCATCCATAACGTTGATTTGAAGTTCCGGGTTATAGTACTATCAAAGTATTTTTTTTTTTTAGGGAAACTGGAGAGACTTCTTTTGGTAGGATCAGTCCGAGAAGGGAGATGAAAAATTAGATTGAATATCGAAATTATCTCATTCATGCATAGAATATCTAGAATTGATATAGTAAATAGCAGTCATTGGATTAAGTTGTTTAATAAACCGTTTAAAAAGGGTACTACTTCGTCAAAGCTTTAATTGGCATAATGTTATGGCAATCTGTGTTGAGATCGAGATTATAGCACAAGGGTGAGATGTGGGATTCTTCATCATAGATACTTACTTGCTTAAATCAGCGACTGCTTTTTACACATGTTAGTGAAACTTTGGAAGGTGGGGACTAAAACCTTAGAGATAAGCATACATAAGCGACGAGAATAACGCCAACAGCATGGTTGGATATAATTCTCATCGTGGTATATGTACCTAGACTGCTTCCAAGAGAATCACAATCTCGATGAAAATGCACAGATTGTGAAAAAACTAATAGATGAGTGACTACAAATAGTGACTACATGTCACCATACGTCGACTTTAAAGAATCATTCTCCTGGATTTTCATTTCACAGAACATTAACGACATTAAATTTGCACAGCCAATGAAGTTACATTGTCATTGCATCAATCCGTGCGACTAGAGTCATAGGAAAAGTGTCGCGCAAGGTCGTCAAAACTCCAGGGCGGATAATAAAAATGTTGACGCGTCTCAGAAACACATTTCTTGAATAGCATAGCCCATGATAGCATCATGTTAAGAAGTTAAGTTCAGGAGGCGTTCATACTCATACGTCAAAGTTACTTCCACCAACTAACATGTGACACGATCCGGCAAAATTGCAGTCACATCACCTACATATGCTTGAGCGTAGGCAGAACAATTGATAGTATGCAATAGAGAGTCAACCGCTTTGCATAAAAGCATATGAGACAGAACCTTGCAGGCAGCCCCTGTTACCCCTGTCTTAACAGAATGGCCATTCTAATCCACAATACTAATGCCTCATCTATCCAGTCACACATATATGTAGGCAAAGGTCACATTGCGAAGGCATACGATGAAAATTTCTTCTTATCAAGCGCACAATCAGTTCTGGCGCTAGAACTGGTGATGGTTGAGCGTCCTCCGCTTGTCACCTCCCATCTGTTTCGAACTTTTAAAACAGCTACTTATCGCAAACTTATCGACTTTGTGATAGGCTCAAACAAGCTGGATTCTATTATGAAGCAATTGACATTGCAGAGGTCTGGAAATCGTTCCCCATTGCCATTTCACTCCCCGAGGCATTGCTTGCTCATCACATGTCTGAGCCCACAGTTTTCAATACCCAACTGGGCATTCCGATCTCTCATCACGATAACGATGTCTTCATTCGGTGGTACATTGTTGACGGCGCTCAGCTAGTTATAAAAGTTATCCTTTTCGTCCTCAGCGGTAATACGACACAGTATTATCGTAAAGTTTCTTACTCTAGTCCGGAATCTGAAGAATCCTTTTGGCATGGCGCCAATACCTTTGGCACTAGGAGGACAATTCCTTAAATTTGCGCGTCTAGAATTTGACGGCGCTTGAACCACCTTATCGCACTCATTTTCAAAAAGTTAAATGTATCTAAATCCTTTTCCTTAAATATTTTCTTAAATTTTCCTCTATAGACGAAATATGCTTCGTTTAAAAGTCTATTTATATTTGCTGAATTGATGAAGAATTTGAAGAGTTGATGGCTTTTAGACTACTTGCAAATCTTGGGCTGAAAAGTGATTCTTTCCCTTTGAAAAATGTACTTCAAACATTTTTCTTCTCTAAGAAACACCGCAAGGACAAACGCGTACATAAATCAAATCGGGGAATGTTTTGCCGGCAATGAATCTTTTTCTATTATTTGTGGGCTTCAGAGTCCTCCTTAAAATTCGTCCTTGTCGCCAAAACACGTGTGGTGTTTTGGTTGAGTTCTATTTGCAAAGTACTTTTGAAACCACATGTGATTTGTGTTTTGACTTGCAGCTGGTTTTATGATAACAAAATTAAATACTTGCTTTCCAGTGGTAGTCGTGGTCTATAAGATAGATTGAAAAATAAACAGTGAATCGGTATCCTGGAAGCCACAAAGCATTAGTTTTGAGCAGTTGATACATAAGTCATGTCGGTTAACCTTTGGGTATTTTTTATAGCAATCAAAAATCACCCCTATCACTGAATCCGACAGGGGGTAATGTGAATGGGATTCACGTGATTATTCAAAACGGGTTGACGGATGCCCCCATACAAAAATTGATGTTTATCATCCTCATCGAATTCACAGCGGATTTGGTTGTCTTTCAAAAAAATAAGTTTCTTCATCAAAATGTAAGTTTTTTGTACACTAAAATCCTTATTTATTTTTAAGAAGAAAACTGCAAAGAGAAACCAGTTCAAACTGCTTGGAAAGACATTGAAAAGTTTTCCAGACATAGCCAAGAACATGACGAAGAGACTTCCCGAGAAAGTCAAAGAGTTTTGACAGGTCCTGCAAACGAAACGAAATAGTTTAGGGCGACCTCAAAAGAAAGTTGTTTAGTGGAAAAAGGTAAAATATTTCTATTTCCTTTTTACTTTATTTTACTGCTATGGAGCGACAGAAAGACAGCCACGCCGATCCCAATGACGGTATAAAAAGAATAAATTTATAGATCGGTTGAAAAACTGTGCGAATTAAACAAAGAGCTGCTAGCTCTGATAAAGAGAAAGGCAAAAGAAAACAGAAAAAAACAGAAAGCATGACGAAGAAATAAAGGACTTTGCTAGGCATCGCATGATGTATGAGATGGAAATGAAAGACATTTTCAGAGAGAAGCTCATGATGAAAAATAAATTACCCCAGCTCGAGATTGAAAACTAAGTAAGACTCTTAACTCAGTTCTTTAATATATCATTTTTTTACTTATTTATATATATTTTTTATTTGTAAACAAGTGAATTCAAATGAGTACCTGACAGGTACCTGAGTAGCTGACAATCAATCAGTGGTTAGACGCATGGAGCAAACAGATATAAATACATCCCTGGCGATGGAATGTGTTCATAAACTCAATGAGGGTATCTCGTAATGATGTGGCGCTGCTCTGGGTGAGAGGACACGTAGGGACTGAGGGCAATGAAAAGGCGGAACCTCCAGCAAAGCAAGGGTCGACCTCGGAGTTCTCTGGTCCGGAACCATTTGCTGCTATTCGCAGAGGAATGGTGGAGCACCTGATTATCAACTGGATGGCGGGGGAACACAAGAGAAGGTGGTTAACCGTAGAAGATTGTAGGCAGGGGGAGTGCTTGTTTAGCCTTGGTAGCGAGCGCATGCCAACTATTGTACCGCGTGTATACAGTGCATTCTAATAAGCGAAAAGTTATTTTCATCTCTATCGAGGGCAATTTATGCCCAAAACAAATATATATTTTTAGTGAGACAGTGACTCTAATAAACTAGCAAACAGTGGATGCGAAAAACCAAAACAATAACTTAAGTACTCCAGAATGCACTCTGGGGTACATATCAAACGAAATTAAAAAAAAAATGTGTTCTATCTCAAGTGAAACCGCAAAACAACAACAAAGCGATAAGTTCTTGTGTAGTGATTCAAGGTCACAAGCGGTGGCCGACTGCGATAGTCAACAGCGTGTCATAATCAACGCTTTGAGCCCAAATATGGAGATCAGCAACGAAGCTGCAGATAAAAGTGAGTGGACCACAGTCATTTCCAATCTCAGACAAGCTGCGAACAACTTTGGGAACAATAAAAGAAGGCGAAACGAAGCAGATGCTACTGAGCAATTTCCAGTACCCAATTTAGCAAACAATCCATTTGCAATATTATCGGACCTTAGTCAACCAGTTAATCTACCGAATAGCAAAAAACCTAAAAAAGATGCAAAACCAAGCGCCACTGAAGAAGAAAATAACGGAACACCGATAAGGGTAAACTCAGCCAACAATTTAGGTCGAAATATCAACAATAAATCATTTTGTCCTCCTATATTTATTTTTGGTGCAAATTGTAGTTTAATTACTGATTTACTTAGACTTGCTGCCATTGAATGTGAAGTAGATGATCTTAGACATAAATTTGTTAATTTAGGTTATAGGAAAACAAAAGTCTATGTAGATAACGCGAATTTCCATAAAATAATCATTGAAAAAATCCGTGGAACAGGCGTAGGAGCATTTTCCTTTTCACCTAAGGAAACAAAACGAGCAACGATCTTACTAAAGGGTATTGACGGTGATACATCGGTTGATGTCATTAAAAAGGCATTGGGAGAAGCGGCTCCCAATGTTAAAATAGGGAAAATAACACCTTTCACAACAGCTAAAACTAAGGAACTAGGTCTCAAGCTGAACATTTTTGTAGTCCAGCTAGAAATAGGAGAAAGCACTAAAGATTTAATTAACATAAGATATCTCCTCCACCAAAAGGTGCACTGGGAAAAAAAACGTAACAATGTGGTTATTCGCTGTTATCGGTGCCAAAGATTTGGCCATACAGGAGAATGTTGTTCCTATAACAGTCGTTGCGTCTTATGTGGTCAGTTTCATGAGTCAGAGGTCTGTATTCAATCTTTTAAGGTCCTAAAAGAAAACAACCAAGAGCTTCCTGTTACAAAATGTGCAAATTGTAACTTAGAAGGACACTCAGCAAGTTCTTCAAACTGTGAAGCTTATAAACGCTACAAGGAAAAAAGAATGATGTTGGCTCAAAATGCAAGATTTGTGGCCAATCGGACAAGAATTCATGTGCAGAACACAGTTAATGCTTTATCAAGCAATATTTCTTTTGCCGATATGGCCAAAAGTACTAACAATTTGGGCAAATTACCCATCCAACAAACAGTCTTGCAAACCCCTCTTAAGGCAAATTGTTCACAGCCCTCCAATACTAACATTAGTGACTTCCTAGACGAAGCCAAAAGTTTGTTTAACATCTCTTTTAAGGATCTCTTGTGCAAAATCAGACAGTTTTGGCCAAATTATCAAAAATTACAAACTAAAGAAGACAAGATGTTTGCATATCTTGACTTTGTAGCCTCTATTGTGGTATGATGGCTTCAACCACAACCATTAAAACTATTTCGATTAATATAAATTCCCTTATCTCGCATGAAAAAAGATTATCACTCACAAACATTCTTAAAACTAAAAGACCCCATATATGCTTCATATCTGAAACAAGACTACATGAAAGACACAAGCCTTCTTTCGATGGCTACAACCTAATAAGAAATGACGATGGTAGGGGAACAGCCATCGTTATTGAGGAAAAGTTTAAGCTGAACAAAGTGTCCTTTCACAGCGATGTATTATCAGCTTGTCTAGGTTCATTAATCTGTCGAAATCGTTCTGGATCCCAAAAACGTATACTCCTCGGCAGTATCTATATACCATCTTGTGCTGGACAAAACCTTTCCAGTGAATTGGATAGGCTTTTAAGTATTGCAAACACATTCGACGCAATATTATTAGGTGGTGACTTTAATGCACGGCACCCAAATTGGGGTGATACTGCAAGCAACTTTAACGGAAACTGTATAAGCAATTGGTTTTACAATGGCCCATTTTTGAATATTGATCTCATTTCTCCACACAGTCCAACATTTCCGAGATCGTCATCTATACTAGACTTTTTTATGGTATCATGTTCGCTTAATACCAATAATAGTATTTGCAACACCTTTGCTTCTCCTTCTGACCATTACGGCATAGAAATTACACTAAATACTTTCACCGTTTTTCCAATACTGACGTCCCCAACTTGCTTTACTAGCTTTAAAAATACGAATTGGGATGCCTTTAGACTTGAACTCCACAATAGTCTCTCTCGAATTAGGATGCCAACAGGGGAGAACTTGCCTAATGCTGCTATTGATGACCTCATTAGAGAAGTCAATGGCAAAATTGTTAACTGCGTAGAAAACCATTCTATTACAGTAACTGCAAAGAACCTTAAATATAAAAATATCTCAATGTTGACTAGGAGTCTTCTAAAAATCCGAAGCATTTGGCTAAGAAAATTGAAACGCATCTTTCATAGGCATTTAAATAGGGTTAACGCGGAATACCAAGAACTCTCAGCACAGATTCAGTGTCTCAATAAAATTATAAAGGAAAGAGTTAAAATGGATCTTGATAGTGAATTCAGGGCACGTTTAAAAAAAACTAAGCCTTGTCCACAAGCCTTTAAGGAAATCGACAAAATAACAGGCAGAAAATATTTTGGAACAGATACGTCGAAGGACATACTTACTCTTGATGGGGAAGAACTAGCGGATGTTGAAAGCAAGCTTAACGCTTTCAAGCAAGTTTATTCATATTTATATTCGGAGAAAACTCCTAACTTTGATATGACTTTAACAAACAGTGTTCTTTCGACAGTCAATGAGTTTGGAAATAGGAATATGAATGTTCGATTAACATCGTTTTCAGCATATAATACCACTTCAGATAATTTGGCGCTACCATTTACTTCGCCAATTAAAGTAAATATACATAGAATGAGTATAAATAATAAAAAATCGTATGGTGTCGATAAAATCTCAAACTTTGTTCTGCGAAAATGCCCATACTCACTGGATGTTGCACTTTCTTGCATTTTTAATCATTGTATAAATAATGGTTACTTTCCTACAATCTGGAAAAAATCAAAAGTTATACCAATAGCAAAAAAGAAAAGTGCAAAAGATATCAAGGATTTTCGCCCAATTTCCTTACTTTCCAATGTAGGGAAACTTTTTGAAAGAGTTTTAGCTGTAAGCATAGATCATTTCTGTGATGAAATGAATGTTATTCCAAACAATCAATTTGGTTTCAAAAGAAATCACTCCACCGAACACTGCTTACTCTTACTAAACAATAAGATTATTCAAAATCTTAGAAACAAAAAATGCTCTGTAGTTCTAGATATAGACCTGCAGGCAGCTTTTGACTCAATTTGGCATAAGGGACTTATTTTTAAATTGATAAGGTTTAACTTTCCTGATGCCCTTATCAGAATGGTTAGTGATTTTCTAAGTTCTAGAACCGCTTTTGTTTGTATTGGTTCTGAATGCTCAGAAGAATTTGCAGTGCTTAAAGGTGTAGTTCAAGGATCTTTACTTGGTCCAAAATTATTTAACATTTATCTCTCTGATTTCCCTTTCAATAATCCTGAATCGGAGCCTGAATCTATCCTGTTTGCTGATGACACCAAAGTATTGGCAAGCGCTGTTAGGCCCCATGATGCATTGAACAAAATTAAAGATTCCTTGCCAATTTTGACGTCGTACCTTAAATCTTGGGGTTTAATTTTGAATGCGGGAAAAAGTCATCTTTCTTGTTTCAGAAACACCTATGGAAAAGGGCATCGTAAGGCAGTCAAAGAGAGTAAGACCCTCTCCTTAGCTATAGAGAATATTCCCATCCCACTTAAAACGGAAGTCAAATATCTATGCATACATTTTGATCATAAATTCAAGTTCAATACGCATGCTAGAAAAGTGTTAGGTAAAGCGAAAATGGCTTCTGGTCTCCTAAAACAACTTCTCTCATCGAAACACACTTCAAAGAAAACCAAAATCCTGATCTATAAAACGCTCATAAGGCCCATTATTTCGTACGGATTCGGATGTTGGTTTACTATTTCACCAACAGCAGCAAAAGAGCTTGAAGTCTTTGAGAGGAAGATCTTAAGATTTTGTTGTGATAAGCACAGAAAACCGAACAAAAAATGGTACTCGAATGTGACCCTGTATAATGAAGCAAATATGGAGCCTCTCACTATATATATGATAAACTCACTCAAAAAGAAATTGCAATCTATCTCAGCCCATCCTAATCCCCTTATTAAAGCGTTGTGGGATGCAAACATTAACGAAAGCGTGTTCGACAACCAATTTTATCTATCACCTTTCAATCTTATGAATGTAAGATCCGCAGCTCTATTCGAACCAGAATTAGGTGGCGCCCTAACACTACCCTTTTACAAGAAGGTTTCGTTACCTGCTTTAAGAGGATAGTCCACGTGAACTAAACAAATATAACAAAAATAATCTCGTAAGATTAATTCCTGCGTACTACATAGACTCTTGTCCTTGATAAATTTAAACTCGAGAGCCCAAATATTTTGTTAATAATGCATTCTACTTGCTGCCATATATTTTATATTATCAGTTAAGTAGTTTTGCATGTTTTCTTTTGACGCTCTTTAAATTCAGATATACAGAAATACCTGGTATTTTTTCCTTTAGTTTGTAAGTATTTCTAGTCATAAGTTGTAAGTCGGCCGCTAAGAGCCATTATGTGAACGTATGTCGGGAGCAAACATACGAAAAGAATGCAAGGCAACTATTATTTTCATATTTGAAATATCACATTTATATTGATCTTTCGCAAAAATAATTTAGCTTCACCAGACATACTTATATTAAAGTCGGTAAATTAAAAAAAAAAAAAAAAAACAATTGTATTCAAAACTAACCAATGTACTATTAGTCTCAATAAATTGAAATTGAAATTGTAGGCAGGCTAAAATGGCTATTAAAGGGATGACTGGCTACACTCATAGGGAAGTTCTAAGCTTGGAGCGAAGGGCACTGAAATGGGTGGTAGCGTTATCTACCGGTCACGGAAATTTCGGGTATCATCTACAGAAGATGGGTCTTCTGGAGAAGGATACATGTGAGCTGTGTATACCTGGAGGAAATCGAGACGGCGGCACATATACTGTGTCATTCTCCGGCATTAGCTAGCAGAAGAAGAGAGATCTTGGGACACAATTGGGTAGAAACCCAGAAGATGAACCAGATTTCTGTTAAACAGATGCTAGCGTTGACACGAGGAATCAAAACCAGAGAAGAACTGGGGAGAACTCTAGAGAGTCTCTCAGGCTAGATGGATCGTGGAAGAGAGACGAAAAGGGATCTCTCGAAATAATATATATAAGTGATCGCGTTGCAATAAACCTGTGGAATCATCAGAATTTTCTATCATAAGCAGTCACAAAAGATGGATAGATACATACATTTGTACGTTACTATACTCTACAAAGCCCGGTAGAATGTTTTTAGTCACGCTTCTTTCTTGGGTGCGTTTACATCAGAAGACAATCTTTTCCTTTTAAATACTACAAACAAACGTGTGCTTGTCTTCCTTAAAAGAGTGTACTCGTATCTTACGTCTCGTATATGGATCTAACTGTCATCAGCGACGACTAATTTTTATCATTAAATCTTGAAGATAGATTCATAATGCAAATTCCCCGAATACTGAATGAGAATTGTAGTCAGCTGAATATACGAACTATTATATTCCCAAGTTGGAAACATCCACTCAATGCAAATTTTTGTAGAGGTACAAGTTATTACACATCCCCATGCAGTTCGATTGTATTTCGATTGCCTTTACCCTACCATATGTACATACATATGTATGTGTATTGTTTTCCCTAATTTAAAAGATGATTTTTCTCCTGAATGGAATTTAAATTGTGGAATTCGTTTGTCATTGCAATGGGAAGAAGAGTAAATTTCTTTGCAAACCCTTTTACCCAGCAGCTACATAGTACGTACATTGTAGAGAGGAAGGTTAAATTGTGTGGAACTATGAATGGCTTTTGCTTGTACAAATACATACACATGCAGTACAGAATTCCTATTACGCTATTCAAGCAAACAACAGTTTTTCGCCTCTCCAAACTGCCTGATGAAATCCTGGCAAAATGAATTTATAAACAACTAGCTGTACCCTGCGTGCGTTGCAACGCCACCAACTAAAATAAATTTGAAGGAAAGACATTACACAAATATTCAATTCATTTTGAGTCATTTTATTGATTTTGTTCATTTCGAAAAAATTGTGACATTTTCATTCGATATTTATTGAAGTGCTGTGGGATACACAATATTTCTTGTTTTTCCATCTGGTGCGTAAACGAATAAATCAGAAGGTTTTCCGACGCGTGAGCAGGCCACATAGAGCTGCCCATGTGAGAAGCATGGATTCTCCAAATTTAATCCACACACTTGCAACGATTGTCCTTGTGCTTTGTTGATAGTCATTGCGAAAGCGAGTCGCACCGGGAACTGTAAACGTTTGAATTCGAATGGCATATCTGTCGGGATCATTGGGATACGCGGCAACAGTACGTCTTCACCTTTGAATTTTCCAGTCAAAATTGTTGCCTCGATAACATTGTTCATCGTTTTCTTGACTGAGAGTCTGGTTCCGTTGCAAAGTCGTGGTGGATTTATGTTTCGAGAAGAATGATGGGTACGCCAATTTTCAATGTAAGAACGTGCGGTGGCATGCCTGGCAAATCAAGCGAATTCAAGAATTCAGTTGGATAGTTGACAACTTCGTCTTGATTCACCACAGTATCGATGGACTTATATGTTGTCGTTTCGCCGGGTATTCCATTCTGAATGGTGAAGTTGATGGTATTGACATCGATGTTTTTGGCCGCTAATATAGCACGCGTACTGAGCCACTGATGATTTTGGTAGTTCTGTGCAATGTTTGGGAAAACTTTTTGCACCAATTCGTCTATGCTTTCTGTGATCTTACAGAAGTTTGCTGGCAAGGTGATACATTGCGTAGATTCATCAATTTGCATTCGCCCATTTCCAATATCCATTAATTGTTTTGCAAAATTTCCAGCCGATGCATCCCGTTGTAGTTGTACACGCATGTTGGTTTTCAAAGTCAATTTCTGTAAATGACGCCATAAAACTGATGATTTGAGACATGCATTAAGTTCATCAGCGGGTGTTGAACGTGGTATAACCGGCAGTGTTTGTCGAAAATCACCAGACAATAAAATGAGTGCGCCACCGAAGATCCGTGCGTTTCCTCTCAAATCTCGCAGTGTACGATCAAGCGCTTCCAATGCTTTCTTGTGCGACATTGTACATTCATCCCATATGATAATTTGACACGTTTGGAGTACTTTGCCCATTCCAGAGTTTTTGCTGATGTTGCATGTTGGTGCCTCAGTGTTTTGCAAATTCAGCGGCAGTTTCAATGCTGAATGCGCTGTTCGGCCACCATCCAAAAGAGTTGCCGCAATTCCAGATGATGCAATGGCCAGTGCAATATGATTTTGTGATCGTATGTTTGCCAAAATGAGCGAAAGAAGAAAAGTCTTGCCTGTACCACCGGGCGCATCTATGAAAAATAGTCCACCGCTTTGTTCTGTGATTGCACGCATAATTCGGTCATACGCAATGCGTTGTTCTGGAACCAACTGCGGAAGATTTGTCTGAACAAATGTCCCCAGTTCGTCAGAATCAAAGTGTGTTTCTCGTTGCAAATCACGATCGAAAAGGTCGTTCGCTGGTCGGTTCGGAGCAGGCATTCCCAGTTGCACCAGTGCCTTGTTAGCGATTGCCAAACATATGTCTTCAATCAAAATCAATTCCTCATTATACACGTTTGGTGTGAATTGAATGTCCGGATTTTGATTCGCAGCACGCAAACGATGTAGAATATCTTCTTTCCCAAAGATCTTTTGGATTAGATGGGAAGCAGGTTGTCAATATTATGACAAATAACGTGCGTATTTGCTGTGGTCGAGCAGTATTCGATGCATCAGCGAGTGCAGTGTCCCAATGTGCATCATTCTCAAGAAGATTTAGTTCCTGGCAAGCTTGGCGATAAGTGGCGCACACCTGACCGTTGACTGTTCTTAAATCTTGGAAGGATGTCGGTCCACGTACATTGATTAACAGCAATCGCAGAAGCATTCTGTATTGTTCGGGTGAACAGTGTACAGACGACCCAATGCGTCACTGGAATACAAATTGGGATTTCCTTCAACTGCTTTACCTTGTTTCCGACGTTGAAACTTTTTAGCCGATGCATTCCATGTGTAGAATTTCGGTACCTCAGAATATAGTAGAGTCTTTGCAAAAAATCATCTTGGCACAATGAGTAAAATGCAGTTAAAGTTGTTGCCGGTGTAACCAATGCTCTTGCACGTACATACATTATCTGCTGTGAAGTACACGCGCTGTCCATTCTCGAGATGCACCGCCAAGTGTACTACTGTTGGATGTCGTTCATGGATTGGAAATGATAAGATGCGCCATGCTGCTTCATTGCTGCTAATGTAGCGTCCAAGTTGGTATTGGTTAATTTCATCGAGCGGTGCGGCCACATTCCCTACTCCGAAGACTGCCATGTCGCTTCCTTTGTTGACATATTTGCAAATGTATTTGATCGACTTCACTGAATTGCAATACTCAACATTAATGTGTGCTTTGAAGGTCTTTGAGAGCAACGGTGAATATGGCACAACCCAACGATTATCGACTTCGGCATCAACGTTTCGTACTTTCAGAACGATGGATTTGCCGCCATCCTCAACTGATCGTCGACGATACAGTGGGTATCCGTCATTGCCAGTGATGGTATCAGAAACCAAGTTTCTTGGGTATCGTTTCGTGCATTTCCCATTAGACATGCATGGTGAATTGTTGTTGAATGCGCCACATGGACCATGAATCATATTTTTGGTAACGACGTCGAATAAGTCTGGATCAATGTCCTTATCTGGTATTTCTGCTGAGATGATTTGGTCAATTTGATCTGGCGTAATTTTGTTGATTAACCAAACCAAAATATGTGCATGTGGCAATCCTCTTTTCTGCCATTCAATGGAATACATCCAGCAGCGTGTCTCTCCAAAAACGTGATGCCTGATAATAAAATCCATCAACGATTTAAATTTTTGTTTAAATATGCGTGCGGTAATGTCATGGCGATCCGAAGATGATTGTCCAGCTAACAGAAGTTCTTTAATTTCATCCCATGTTGGATTGCATGTAAATGTGATGAACAAATCTGGGCGACCGTATGCGCGAACGTATGTCATCGCATTTTGTGCGTATTCATGCATGTGCCGTGGACTCCCCGTGAATATAGACGGTAATATGACCATTCTTCCCAATTCGTTTGGATTCACGTTACCATCATTAACGATTGCGTCTCGTAAATGGATGTACTCTTCAGAACGCAACTCGGTTTGATTCAATCGAATATATAGGAGTCGTTCGGTTTCAATCTTCGCGTACATGTCGACGATGTATTGATGGAACAATTGTCGACATTTCAGAATGTGGTTCTCAGCGTCTTGACGAATCATCAATCGGTAGGAATAATAATTCATGGCACTGACTTTCTTATTCCTTTCCTCGTCTGTTTGTGGATTTCTCATTTTGATGTTGAAATGATATCCATCTTCTCCTCGCCAAAACAGAATCGGATAGTGCAATCCGTCGTATGAGCGATGAGTTTCGGAGACTCGCTGAACGTCACCACTTCTGCGATGAAGAATTATGTCGCGCGATTCGAATTCTTCGCCAACTATCACGATCGCCACTTCATCGATTGTGAAGGACATACAGACAAACATTCATTTTTATATATATAGAAAGAAGAAAGATAGCTGGTTGTACCCGCTTTGCTGGATTTTTTTCTTTTTACAGAACGTGGGAATCTGAAAAAGATACTATTAAAATAATAGGTTCCGGATTTCTACCGACTAAAACCACCTCCCTTCTTCTCCCCTGTTCCATGCAATACCGCCATTAAGCATTTCTTCACAGGGGAAGATTCAGCTTTCCTTGCCTATCATTTTGTATTGGCTGAGTGCCCACATTCTTGTAGCGTTTTCTTCACTCTGGCCGCTTGGCTGAGTCTCGTAATAGATGCGTACACATGCGTGTATGTAGTACGCATGTTATGTACTAAAATATTGGTCAGAAAAGGACATAATGTTAGAACAACAACCTATTATTTCACTTACCGGTTCTCTTAGTACAACCCAAATTCACAGAACGAAAAACACTTAAAACAAAATACTTCTTATAATTGGACAAATTCCTATTACGCCAAAATTCATTTCAGAAGTGCAATCATACTCTAGAGTTTGGAAATTCATAGGAAAACAAAACAGCAAACAGAGAAAAACAAAAAAGGATCCGTTAAGTACAAATGTACATGCAAACAGAAGCAACCCCTCATCACCAGGTGTACTATTGACAGCGAAACAGAACTAAGTTAGCTCCAAACCGTTTTTTTTTTTTTGTAAAGAAATTGCTTACTTGTGTTCCTTCGAAACAATTGCATATACATATATATATATATATATATACATACATACATATATACATACATATACTTAAGACAATGCATAATTACATAAGAAACCTACAGTAGTGCATAGAAAGAAAAAGGTTTGTTTGATGAACATGAATATGCACGCACTCCACTGGTGAGCCATTGATTGCAATGACCTACGCATCTGTGATATCTTTGTATCTTGAATAATTATATTTTTGCTTATTACTTCCGTTATAAGAATCGCAGAATAATGATTTATACCTCAATCTCTTCAGCAAGAAATGTACTAATCGAGGAATCAAGTCATATTTAAATCGGTTCAGCCATTTTGTAGTCATTAGTGTGTAAAGCATAGGAAAATGGTTTTTCTCAGTAAAAAAAACATATAAAAGGGGTTTAAAAGCCCAATAAGGGATTCAGTATACTAAAATTAGTTCTAAAGCATAACCCATCACACGACAAATCGATTGATATATATATTGTTGGGGTATTGTTACGCACTTACTCCCTATTCGCGGAAATACAGAAAAAATGTGTTCTCTTTTATAGATGTAGAGAATAATTGGAATGGCAGTGGCGCCATCTGTCGAAAATTGGTCGTACCAACTTAAAACCTTCGCGGGTTCATGCACAACAACTTTGCTGAAGATCATCACATGATCAAATGCATAGTTTACGAGTCTATAAAGGACATACAGACAAACATTCATTTTTATATATATAGAAGAAGAAGAAGAAGATGAAACTTTCTGCAGAATGGATGAACTCTACTGTTCAGCAATTTTTGGACACTGCCAAAAATTTGATGTTTTAATTTAGACCTTGTGTATACGGTGTCCGAAAACATTTCACAGAAAATATCGCCTTCGTCTTTAATAAAATGAGTTGACATAATACGAGTGCAGGGTGCGAAAGAGTACTATTTGGCGATATGTCCTTGTTCTGCCGTAGTGTTGTTTGCGGTGATTGCACACGGTAAAGTTTTTTCCGACTACATGAATAGGCACGCCGTGATTACGATAACGTGACCAGATTTTCGTAACCTGAAAGCGGGACGCTACACCGGGAGTGAGGGTGGGGTGGGGATGGAGGGTATTTGCATGGGTTGGTATTGGAGTTGGGGTAAAAAGAAAAAAGTAAAAAAGCCAGTTTTATTTTTGAATTTCAGTTTACACTTTAATTAGAGTACTACTCGTTTCTCGCAACTGTGGACGAATCAGGTACATACGTTCGGGTAGTGTATTTATTAAGTTGAGTTACGTGAGTGAAAACTGTTACGAAATGACGTCATCGTGTGTTCGAGAGGCATCATTGCTACTCATTGTAATGCAACATGCATTGGATAATTATTTTTAATCATCTATGGGGTGGCCCAAAGCGGGACGTCTGGTCACGTTAGATATGCGTAACCTCGAGTTATGGCGTTTTTTTAAGTTGGATGCTTCTGGCGGCTATGCTTCACTAATTTCGAGAAGTAAAAAGCATTAAAAAGCAGAGGAGATTGTTCAACAATTGCATCATGGTATTTATTAGGACTCCGTTGGAATCAATTGCAAGGAATGTTCAAGAGTCTCAGCGACTGCATTACGAAAAACCTTCGTTAAAAGTCCTATGACATTAGAAGTGGCCAGTTTACCTTGAAGAAAAAGAAAATGAACAATTACTTCATAGTTTGTCGTGTTGAGTAAGAGGAAACTTGTCTGTCCCTAACGGAAAGTTAAAGGAAGATGAATACCAAGCATTTCTCTTGGAATTAATCGAAACTTATCGGTCATTACCGAGTTTATGGACTACGAAGTTTAGGGAAATCGCTTCACGCATGAATATATCTTTTTTCATAAACAAAGTATAAACTATTTTAAGCAACTCCTCATGAGTCGAGCTATCCATTCTCATAAAATATTTATAATCGTCTCGTGCAGATATTTTCAATTCATTTAAAAGATTTTCATGTGTGAACTGATTCCTTTTTTTACCCACTCCTTCATCCAAATTCTGTTTTTTATTTATGCAGAGTGAAAGAGTAATATATGTAATACAATCGTCCGTTTCACTCATCGCACATCCGTACACCACTAAAACTCACAAAACTAAAATTGTACGTCAATCGATTGAACTCTGTAAGGGCCGCTTTAAGAAATCATAGCGCATCCTGCTGAAGTATGTAGCTAACGAGGTCAGTGAACATTTTGCTTCAGTGGGTCAGATGTCTTTTTTTAATTTATCCTCCAAGGCACTAGTGTTGTTGCTGTACAACTGGTCTTGGTGCATGTAAATAACAGAGTTTTTTTTGAAACCCTGTAATGGGTTTGAGCGGTCGAAAATAATAAACTCCTTTAATAACTCGAATTTTTGTGGCAACGATATAATTCCTAACATCGCGATGTCTGTATGTATGTACATAAATATGTCTTGGCGATGCATCGTCTTGATAAAAGTAGCACTTAACTTGATATATTTGGACATATTTTTAACTTGAGTATTTTCTCGTGGCAAACTGAAATTCCTGCATAAAATAAAGTTCCTTCGTCATAAGTAGTCGTGTCTCTCCATTGAACATTGACTTCAAGTTCAAACATTTTTCTTGGCTTATTTTTTATTTTCTTTTTGGTCTTGAAAGTTGTGGGGAGAATTCTTGTTCCTTTAGCTTGAATGACATCTATGGTGTAGCTGCACTTTATCGCCCTCGGTTGCAGCACTTTATTGGGTTTCGTGGGTCTATATTTCCATAATGTTTTCTTTGTGTTTTTTCTTTTTCGCTTTTGCACGACTTTTAGGTGGTAAAAAAGCTTGAAGTATTCACTTAAGTTAACTAAGAAAACTTTTAGTGTATTCATTGACATTACGTTTCTTTTATTTCTAAAATATTCTCCAGCACTTGTACTTTGTATCTTTTGAATTTTATTTATATCCTGTGATTCATAGATAGAAAGCGATGTAGAGGAGAGTTTAAAAATTATAGAGGAAAGGATACAGATTTGCAAGTATCACGTGTTATCAAAGTCAGTCGAATACACATACATACTTTCGTTTTGAAAGAACTAAGCTTTAAAATAAAGGCCGAGCCATTTGTTTCTTTTTGTAGTTGCTATATTAATACAATGCTTAGAAATTTTCAATATTTAATGCCTCATTAAAGAAATTATAACTTTCGACGTTATATGAAAAACAATTTCATTCAAATGACTCCTGCGACGCGCCTGGCAGTAATCTTCCTGCCACCCCAATTTTGCAGTATATTGCTGATTGTTTGTGACTCTTCTTTACGCATATGTGGCCTACAAAAAGTGGAAACGGATTAAGCTCCCTGAGTTCTACGAAGTTTTTTGAATATTTCGCAACTCTGGTAACGCTAAACTTAGAGAAGCAAAACGAGCGTACTATGGTATCCACTATGACCATAGGCTTCCAACTGAAACGCTTTGGAAAAATTTGCGAGACCTAGGTGTAGGAAAACAAAACAAGCACAAAATGGATGAAGTTGATTCCAACCAGCTAAATAAACAATTTGCTGAGATACAAACAACATCAGGGGCACTACTCCAGCACATTCAAGTGTCGCAAAGTTGAGCAAACTGATGTTGTTGAAGCAGCTCTAAAAATAAAATCTGAACCTGTTGGTATTGATGGAATACATCCTTCTTTTTTTTATAAATAATCCTGCCGTACCTTCTGGCAGTCACTACCCACATATTCAACAATATCATAATGACATCTACCTTTCCGTGTGCTTGAAGTTGCAAACATCATTCCAGTCCCCAAAAAGAAAGCAGCAATTAACTCTCCTGCTGAATATACCCCTACTGCTATCCTACCCTACCTTTTAAAGGTGTTGGAAAAGCCTATCCACAATCAAATGTCCGTGGCTTCAGACCGTACCACAGCTGCACTTCGGCATTGCTTAAATTAACAGATGACGTAAGAGTTGCAATGGATAAAAACTCAGTCACTTTTCTGACACTTTTAGATTTCTCCGAGGCCTTCGATTCGATTAATCATAAGCTACTTACCTCTAAACTCTCAAGTTTGTATAATTTTTCTTTATCAGCTGCTAACTTAATTAATTCGTACCTATTTGAAAGAAAACATGCAGTCTTAGCTAACAATCTTATGTCGGAATTTATTGTAACCTCAGCAGGTATTCCTAAAGGTTCCATTTTGGGTCGATTGCTCTTTGCAATCTTTATAAATGAACTACCTAAGGTATTTAAATATTCCAAGTTTGACATGTTTTGCGGACGATGATCAACTCTATTTAAGTTTTGCGCTTGGACAAATGGAAGATGTGGCAGTTAAATGTAATGAAGACCTACAAAGAACTCTTATCTGGGGTCAAGAAAATTACTTACGGCTCAACCCGATTAAATCGAAATGCCTAGTCAGCATTGGGTCAGCAAGCAACTTACCCACAATCTACCATGGTAATGCCCCTATTGAGTTTCTGGATAAAGCTAAAAATCTTGGAATTTGGTTCCACACAAGTTTGCACTGGGACGACTACGTGTGTACAGTCATCGGGAAAATTTATGGCTACCTTACGAACCACCCTCTGTCCCAAAGCTTCACTGTAGTTAACACAAGGCTAATGCTAGTCAGGTCATTACTCATTCCCTTAAACGCTATGATCATGTGTCGACGTACCTGAAAATTATTCTTGGATGTTCACTCGACAAGTACCTAGACTACTGCACTCTCAAGTATCTACACAAAATTATAGCCAATAAACAACCTCAGTACATACATATATCAAACTAATAATACAATACTGTTGTAGCTCAAAATTTGTCAAATTTGAGATAACATCATATTCAAACGTAAAATTCAATTCCCTACGCGTCAATAAGACCGTCGTTGCAATAGTGCAGGAAACAAATAAGAGATGGCACTATGAGTCATTGTTCATGACTGACTGACTTTAGTAAACCCCGATATTGGATCAACTTTACTTTCGATTGAAATTCGTATTTTGATTTACAACCGTATTGTATTATTAGTGCGATATGAAAAACTTAGCTTTTCACAATCAAACCACTTTTTAAGTTTAATTTTGCCGTTTGTTGATATCAAGTTTGTGAAGGATAATTTTTCATTCACGCCATACGCCTCTGGAATTCTCTTCCTCTCACCTTCAGACGACTCTATAACACGAATGGCTTTGATAACACTCTCTTTCGGCACCTAGCAGGTAATAATTAGGAATAATATTTGTCTATGGTAAACAGTTGCTCTTATACTTCATACTCGGTAACTTAACTTTTACTCAATTTTCGGTCTTAATTCTTCCGAATTGGAAATCATAAAAATTCCTTGAAATCATGTTATTGTAAAATTCACTTAAATTATGAAGTTTGTTAGGTTTGGTTGAGGTGGCTGCCAGCTAGGAATCGCGAGTACACTTAGACCAATGGTAGGTACATTGCGATACCACGTGGATCAGGGGGGAAACTTTCTCTCTACCTACTCGTTTAAACCAATTTGAGCTTCTTTTGAAGCGTAGGAGGCTCCTAATGTCAGTATTCATCAGGTCGCCTATACCGTTGTAATATGGAGCTCCTTAGTGAAGCTTCCTTCTACGGTAGAGAGCTGGGTAGAAACAAAGAAAGAAACTAGCTGGGGCTGGCTCAGAATCTGCGTTCACAGGACCTGAACCTTGCTGTGGCATCAACTGGTCTTTCGCCACAGCGCTGATTAGTAAATGCGAGCATAAACTTCGCCTGGACCACTGGGAAAATGTCCCAGGGTTGAGACAATCTAAAATACTAATCAAGCCTTAGTCCTATAAGGATATACTAAACCTTAATAAGAAAAGTATCAGAATGCTGGTGGGCTTTCTCACGGGCTTGGGCGGGCTTTCAATCTGAGCTCAGACACGGAATGTAGGTTCTGCTCGGAGGAGGACGAATCATCCGAACACATTCTCTGCAATTGCCCAGCTTTACATTGCTTAAGGAGACGTATTTTCTATAAAGAAATATGTACGCCAGCGTCACTGAAAAACTCTGCTACTAAGGACATACTATCAATCATTAGGGAGGTAGTACTTCTCTTAGACTAACCATACTATCTGGAATACAGATGGTTCCAAATTGGAAAATGACGGCACTGATGCTGGGGTGTATGGTCCCAATTTCCAACGCGCGACTGCGCTTGGACGATTTCCGACAATATTTAAAGCAGAAACTACTATCAACTATCTTGACTCCTTGTCCAGCAATGCTTACTTGAGTAATGAAGTGTAAATTGAGAACGTTTGTCTTGGCAGTGATAATTTGTAGCTAAATAATGAAATAATATTCTCTAGTAAACACTAAAAACCCCACAGGCGGACCAGTAGGGATGCAGTAAAGTGAGAGGATTATTATCCCTATAATCCTGGTCATAACCTCGCCGAACAAAATTGGAAGAAGAAGAAGAGTAACCACCAAAAAAAATAAGGCTCCAAAAGCACTCAGTAACTATCCGTTTGACACTTATCACAGACATACTAAAGTTAGGTTAGGTTAGGTTGGCTGTCCGCAAGAGCATGCAGACACATTTAGCCCAGTAAAGGTCCTTTGTGATACCATGGATCAGAAACCATTTGGTCACTCAGGGACTAACAAAACCAATCGGAGCTTTTGATTAGGCGATAGATGCGCATGACGCCCAGGGGCGTCAGATCTCCAAGGTCTTCAAGGAAGGGGGACCCTAAATGGAACATTCTTTTATGCGACAAGGCTGGGCAGTTACATAGGAGGTGAAAAATGATTTCCTCCTCCTCCTCGTCCTTACAGCTCCTGCAGATGTCGTTACAAAAGAGGCCAAGTCTTCTGGCATGTTGGCCTATAGGACAGTGTCCAGTAAGAACACCGATAACGCAGCTGATATGTGATCGCTTTAGTTTGACCAACTCGGCACTACGTTTATGATCTTCAATAGGCCAGATCTGTCTCGAAATGTGGCACGTTGGGCCGTTTTCTCATCTAAGGTTGGTCATACTAATAGCGTTTAGCTTTAGTAGATTCTTACATGTATCTAGGGGCATACCTAGGGATTGCCTATCAGGCAGAGTCCTTAGAATAGTAGCCTGTCTGGCGAGCTCGTCTGCCCTGCAGTTACCTGGAATGTCTCTGGCACCCAGCATAGGTGAATGTTGAACTGCTCTGTCATCTCCATAAGAGATAGACGGCAGTTGAAAGCGGCCTTTGAGGTAAAGGAGCACGATTCCAGGGACTTGATTGCCGCTTGGCTGTCAGTGTGAATGGTAGCAGCAGCTATCTGTTTACTGAAGATATCTAAGGGTAGCAGGTCGAACAAAATGTCCAGTTCCGGTGAGGGAGCAGTTCTCAGTGCACCACTGATGCAAATGCATGCAGATCTTTGTACCCTAGCTAGTTGAGCAAGGTGGACAGCTCTATCAAGAACAGGCCAGCATACGATCACGCCATAAAGTAATATAGGGCTGATAACGAACACGTACAGCCAGTGAGTGATTTGAGGTTTCAAACCATTTTACAAGAGTAGAGAGCTACATTGGCTTTCTGACGCGTTTAAGTAGATTGGCTTTCCAGTTCAGTTTTCTATCCAAAATAAGTACCAGGTATTTTTCATTTTCAGTGAAGTTGAGACTGATGCCATTTATCTTTGGAGGGTCTATGAGGGGAACTTTATATTTCCCCGTGAAGAGAACGAGTTCCGTTTTGTGGGGATTAACCCCCAGTCCACATTTGGAGGCCCATTTGGTGAGCCGAAGGAGAGCATATTAGAGGATTTCCTTGAGAGTATCTGGGTGTTTCAGCATGAGTGATCACTCTGCATCGTGACCTATCCAGGTCCATCAGTAGTTCGTTTACTACCAGGTTCCACAGGAGAGGTGACAAGACTCCACCTTGGGGTGTACCGCAGCAGACATTTCTTCTGGCCGATGCTCCGCCCAGCTGTGTGCTAATGATCCTGCATGTAAGGAATTGATTAATCAACACTTCGAGCGAAGTATCCACTTTCAGATTTGCAAGTGCGTCGATGATCGCCCTTGATTCGACATTGTTAAATGCTCCTTCAATGTCTAGGAAAGCCACCCTGGTGTATTCTTCAATGCTCAAAGATTTTTCAATGATGCGCACAAGTGAGCGTAAGGCTGTCTCAACCGATTTGCCTTTGCAGTACGCATTTTGGGACTGCGAGAGCAAAGCTGGGCTGGATGTCAATTAGCCTTTCTAGAGTTTTAAGTAGAAAAGACGATAGGCTAATAAGTCGGAGATCCTTTGTTTCTACGTGCGAACTCTTTCCTGCTTTAGGTATGAAAATGACTTCTACCTCGGTCCATAGCTTGGGAATGTGGACCAGATTTAAACAACCCGACATGATGACTTTGACCCATGGAAGCACAATGTCTTCACATTGCTGTAGTTCTGCAGGAATAATGCCGTCAGGTCCTGGGAACTTGAAGGGCTTGAAACTGCGCATAGCCCATCGGATCTTTTCTGTAGTTACTAAAACCAGGGAGTTGCTGCAAGCTTGGGTGGTAGTATTTACTGAACGCGGGACAGCAACAGCTGAGCTACCAGAAAAGTGGGTATACACTAATATGCCAATGGACTCCTCAGCAGAGGTGGTCCAGTGACCGTCTGGATGTAGAAGGTAGCTGGGTGTTGAAGAATTTTTGGAGAGGATTTTCCGCAACTTAGATGCTTCCGAGGATTCTTCAATGCTGTCACAGAAAAGTTTCCAGTATCGTCGTTGCTCTTTCCTCAACAAGCATTTATATTTTTTGAGAGACAGTTTGTATGAGTCCCAATCGGCTGTCTCGCGGGAGCTTTAAGCAATGTTAAAAAGGAGCCTGCTGTCTTTCCTAAGAGTACTGAGATGTGCATTCCACCAAAGAGGTACACTAAAGAGTCATAAGATATTCGTTACTGCCTGCAGCAGGTAGGTGTCATAAATCTGTTTTCTGAGATTCGAACTTTAAACTTAACGGTCATGGTTCACTGAAGTAAAACAACAAAAGTAAAACTGCTGTCATCCTTATGTATCTGCCATAAGAATAATAAAGGGATTAGGGTTTTGTGCTCCTTGTTATTACCCCTTAATGCTTATAGCTATATTTTAAATTTTATAGTTTGATTCCATGAAAGAAAATTGATGTCAACATAATTTGGTAATCTTTTTGGCTTAACTGTCCATCTATAATGCTTTACTGCTTATAACTTTTTTTATTCTATAAACGGAATCCCATCAGAATCCATTAAAATTCTCAAAATAAGCACTCTAAATGGAATTCCCCCACCACTTATATTTGTCAAATCATTACTCCAAAGTATAGAAAAGAAAAAAAAATTCTTTCAACGTTCTAGTTCCAGCAAACATAAATCATAAAATGAACCACCGACAAGAAAAAAAAGTATGTACCCCTGCACCAGCTCAATTTACCACCACCCCACACCCCATCACTCAATGCATTTTAGCTGTCACTCAAAAGCCAATGGGGTTCCAAGTGGGTTTATTCTTCTTTTTTGTGATATATTTTTTTGTCTGCAACCCGTGGCTTAACAGTCAATAAAATCACTAGAACGACAGTTTTATGAGACCATTTTCGGAAGGAAATGAGATTTACTTTAATGGAGCTTCCATCTCCATCTACAGGATCCCATGCCGCCATCAATGGTCCGCTAAGTAAAATTCTTAACTTATAGCTGTTTGGATTTATGATTAAATTGACTGAGCCAAAAAAAAAAAAACCAAAAATAATAAAAGTCGTTAATTTGGTTTGCTGGTTATGGCAATGCCATTAAAATAGTTCATGTGGCTAACATTGTAATTTCTTTCTCTTTGGGCTGCAATTACAAAACCCAGCCATTTGTGTTTACGGGTAATAAACTTGAATGGAAACTTTACCTTCTAGTTATTGGTCTGGTCGTAGTGTTTACCGGAGAAGTGCATGTTATGTGCATGATAGTGCATGGTGGCTTATTGTGCATGCTGCCTTATGGAACTTTTCGCTGTATTAAACTTTCAATTTATAATTTTGAATTTGCAATATCTGTTTTTGTGAGTTCGTGAGAGAAAACAATAAAGCCTTGAAACTGAGGATTGTATTTAGAAAAACCACATGTTGCTCGGAAAGTATAAATTAACTTTGAGCCCACATTCGAATGGAAAGTTTGGAATCAGTTTTTGTTAACGTCCGTTTCGCCCCTGAGTTTTTATTTAGGAACCAGTTATAACTATATTAACTTTTGTGCAAATTATAAAAGTTAAATTGAAAAGAAAATTGTTTGGTTATGTTAGAAGTACATATGTATGTATGTCCTTTCATTATATTGGGAAATATTATTTGTGGCATAATCGACTGATGAGCAGTTTTTTGACTTGTTTTTGCCCTCATTTTTGACTAGGTCGATGTCGCTGTACAACTCCTAAATTTCATAATTTCATTCATTTCATTGAATCTCCACCTCCAAAGACCGTCATCGCGCAAACCTGACCGAATACATATCTTACGAAGAATTTTTCTCTCGAAACGACCGAGGATATCTTTATCTGCTTTCGACAGATTCCATGTTTCAGCACCGTATAGCAGGACTGGGGTGATCAAAGTCTTGTATAGAGTTTGCTTAGTTGTTCGATTGTCTTCTCTGCCCAAAGAAACAGCGAGTGGCAAAAGTTATTCTTCGGTTGATTTCTGCGGAGGTGTTATTGTCAGAATTAATAGCACAGCTCAAAAGATGGTGGGTATCGATTTGTACTTCTTGGGTTTTACCAGGATCTGCTGAAGTGTGAAAATTTAATCGACTGTGGACTTTCCTGGCCTGAAAGCACGCTGATAGGGGCCAATCAGGTTGTTGACGAAGGGTTTCAGGCGATTACACAATATGGTAGATTAGATCTTATACGCGATGTTGGAGACACTGATGGCTCGCATATACTCGCCTGACCAAATCTTGGAAATGAGTTAATGTATGCTTGGTGTATGTATACCAAGTCAGTTTCAGCTTCCTTGAATAACTCGGCTGGTAGGCCATCAGGACCAGTAGCTTTGTTAGCTTTTAGCTTGGATATTGCTATCCTCACTTCGTTTTGGTCAGGTAGGCGGAAGTTTTGGAAGTTTTTATTGCGAAATCGCATGGGCCAGGTTTCGACAAAGCTATATACAGTTTTGTGCTTGGGAGACCACGAAAAGAGACAAAATAACTTAGAAACACAAATAACATCAACTTTGCTCTCGTCGATTTTAATCAAATTAGTTTTGTCGTTTAGAATTTTTAAAAACGCAATTTCCAAGTGCAAAATCATGATTCTACGTCGTATCAAAAATATCATTTGTAAAATTGAGAATTTGATTAATTTTACGTTGATCATGTCTCCCAACCATGCCTCAGTGGTGATAATCATTTGTTTGATCTTTATCCTCCTTTCCTGCCTCTTCCTTAAATTTATGAGTAGAGGCGAGTAGCTGGCGATAGAAGTATGAGTGTTTGCTTATCCTTATTTTTCTGTTATACATGCATACTGGATGAGTTGTGTGCATGTTGTATCTGTGTGTGCTGTGGCAGCCATATTCCCATCCCACTGGGGATATTATAATTGAATTTGCACATTTCAGTATTGTATTCAGTTTTTTTTTTATAATAAGCACGCACTTAAGGGGTTATGAATACCCTTTTACATGTTTTCACACGGTGTGGGCGTTGGAAAGATAGATAGAGAGAGAGAAAGAGATTGGTGTAGTGGTTTGAAACTCAGGTGTATTAGGTTTCACATTAACTCCAGGGGTGGTGTCCAGATAACTGAGGAGATTTGTTTGTTGTCATTTATTTTTCCCTTCGCTTCTAATTCACAGTATTTTTTTCGCAATCCACGTGATGTCATAAGCATATCTATCATCAACAGATCGAACAATTTCTCCAGCGATATGACAAACCTACTTCCAGTGTTATGCCTTCGCAGTAGTGTTGTCGTAAGCAATTGATCGGACTACCTCTTATCATATAATGCTTACTTACTGACATCAGTTTAACCGAATCAGTTGGTACGTATTTCAAAGAATATGTAAGAAATGAGTAAGAGAAGTTCTAAGCCTGATATTGGGCGGAGGAGTTACAAAAATTAGGCGGATGTACGGCTGAGAAATTTGCAAAAGTTCCACTGTTCATAGACTTGGTTCTGTCAGTGAACGGTTTATTGTTGTCGGTGAAAATGTTGTCCGACCGTGGAGCCTAAAAAAAAATTAATGTTTTTTATATGAACGTTTCATTTCATACGAAAAGGAGTCGCATGTAGGTACAATGTCTGAAGTTTGTAGCTTTAGTGGTGCACAAAAGAGGGCAAAAAAATCTACTGGATTGTGTTGTTCAAGCGGAAAAGTAATGCTCAGAGAAATAGGTGCACCACTTGAACCACCAAAGAGCATTCTGCTGGGTGATCATCCTTCGTCAAAAACTTTTTTAAAGAGTCCTAGAAAATTTAACTCAGCCTTTCAAATGACCTCCTTTGGTGGTGAACGCATAACAGGAGGCAACTTTATGCCCACTTTTAAGATTCAGTAACAGTAACGCTAATCCCAATTTCCTAAAAGTCTATTTCATGGGGAATTCAGAAGCTGAATACATTTCTGTCTTAAAACTGGCAGGGGGCGAAGAAGGCAAGCACGGGTCAGCTAGTATTATATAAACAGCAAATATTCAGCAAAAAATACAGAAAATTCAAATTTATGTGCCAAAATGTGATATGCAACTGACCAAATTTCAACACACGCACACTCGCTAAAGGGGAACTTTTTTCGAAAAATAACGGGACACGTTAGCTAAACCATAGAAAAGCCAATTTCGTTAAAAAAAAAGGTTATGTACAGTTTCCCAGTTAAGAAGAGACTTATTGTACCAGTAGGTGCGATAGGTTTAATTTCGTGTTTTTTTTTATAAAGAATGTTTGAATAAGATGATGTTCCAATAAGTCCTATCTGCGGTTGGCTCTCCTCATTCTTTCTTTGGTTGTATTCTTGAGCTCAAACAGTATATCTCCTTTAGCCGTCTTCTGCATGAGTGTTTCTTTGGACCTCCATTTCTTTTAAGTTACTCGGGGTTGGTCTTTAACTTTCGGAGTATATATGTATCACTGAAGGAAATTCCTCCGATCTTTTTAATCACCAGTTCCCGACTTAACGTGTATCTTGCTCGCCCTTTTTTACCATTCTTATGCACTCGACTTTATTATTATGGCCTTTTCCTATCTCTAGTTAAACTAAATCGCAATAATACAGGAGTCCTCTCTGGCATAATAGCGGGGCACTGCGTCATTGGTATTCATGCAGAGAGCCTAGGGGTTGCACAGGGATGAAGAAGAAATTGAGTCTGTTTATCACGTGTCATATAAATATAAGAAGAATGGGGACTCTTGGTGGTCACTTTTAGACGGAAAATGGAGGACTTGAAAAAATCAAGCTGAATAACCTCCTGAAATTTATATTGACTGGAAGGTTCTAATTCGGCGGCTTAATTATCTCTCTTTTTAGATTCAAGGGGTTAAAAACAATTTAAATGGTCACTTATACATTTATGAGCAGTGACAAGCAAGTCACACGGACAATGTGCTATTTCATTTTGGAGTGCATACTGGGTCACTTTAAATAATTTTTCTATTGGCGTGTTTTAAGAAATTGCCTATTTCACTCTTTGGTTTTTAAAGGACTTTCAAGGAATTCGGAAAACCCGTAAGCTGAAAGTACATAAGTGAAAGTATGTAATTAGGGCTGCAATAATACACCTAAAAACCGAAATATCCAATGCCAATGTCCTAAAGCTAGTTAAAGTTGCTCAAAAGCTCCTTTGAAACGTTCCGTATACCAGAAATCATCATGCATTTGAAGTGTTTTGTGGGCGTTGATTAATGCCCAAATAAATCACTTGGTCCATGGTATACATACGAATTTACTTTCCATATATGTTACATTCATTCTTTATGTTACAACCTTTGCAATACAATTTGTATACCTTCCTAGGGCAATGGTGTGTAAGAACCATGCATCTGCATGGCTATATATCAGTTCAGAGACTGATGAAATTTAAATCCATCTCTCTCTCCTTGTGTGGAATTTATCTGCCATCGGTGGAATGCTCAATTACCTTTTACAGCTTTACTTAACAGCACCCAAGTCAAAGAATCTGAATAACAGATTATTAAGACATTTTTATCGCTTGATTGTAATTCAATTTTTAGCTACTAACAAACTTGTTTTAAAAAAGTTAGGTATGACGTCATGCATGTAGTCTGTCCTAAAACATTCCAATTACATATTATGAATCCTTCATCATTCATCCAAAAGGACCGGATGACCTGTTTAGTGTCATCCGCACCAACTGAAACTGCGACTGAGTAGTGAAGGAAAACTTTGCAAGCAGCTATGTAGGTGAGGCCTTCTACTTAATACTTATAGTGATTCCTCAGCGGGCGCCGTGGCTCAAGTGGTTAGTGCCCAGAAACACCAAAAAGTTTTTTAACGGTCCCACCTCTCGCGAATGTCTGACAGACGTACTCCTGTTGCGCCAAGTATTTGTATTTTTTTTAAATCTCAATAGTGATTGGTAATTTGATCGCCAAGGTAAGACGTGACAATACTGCTCTGAAACATTTGATAGGAGCTCTAAGCCTTGGGGTCAGAAACTACAATGGGGAACGAATTGCGAATTTATATAACGCCAATTGCCAAGTCATTTGATTTACACTAGCTATTTGATCAAAAATGTTTCGGTGAGCGGAGCACAGGCGTTTATCGGTAAGGGCCAGAAAAGCACAATAATTAGCTATCAGCAGACACCTAGGCAACAAATTTAAAGCGTCTTCCAATTAAAACTCGGATTGCAGTTGTTTCTACGGTAGAGAGGTTTGGGCTTTAGATCAAGTGCCATGTGAAGGAAAGGCAGTACAGAATTAAAAAGTGAAGCAAAGTGTACGCTTTAACTGCACAGAACAATAAAACTGTGGTCATTAATAGAATACCTGCCGAACTTTTTTAAGCAGGGCCATTTAAATCTGCAGAGCTATTCAATCCTCTCCTAGAAAGCGCATGATAAAATCAGCATTTTAAAGAGGAATGGAATGAAGTTATGATCATGAAGTTTTTCGCGATTATAAAGGCTACACATGAAGATGCAAGATGTCGCGTTCTTCACAATGGTAAACTGCCAGACATTTTAAAAATCCGAAGCGGAGTACGACAGGGCGATAATTTGTTATCGGAAAGAACCAACAAAATTCAATTGACGATGGAATTATGCCTTAAACCCCTGGATTACGCTGATTATGGACAGGATGTCTGTCTTCTTTCAAAAAGAGCTACGAACCTAAATGAAATGGTCCACCATCTTAAAAGCCCAGCCAACAGAGTACGTCTGAAAATAAATTCAAACAAACTGAACACAATGTCGAGCAAGTAAATGGTTTTCTTTATATAGGTCTTTATCCACTCTATATCAGGACAGGCCAGAATCAGATGGATATCGCAGTACGACGATGGAATTAGCAATGGATTGGTCATAACCTTGGGCGCAAAATCGACTCCATCACCGAGTATACCATGCAAAGGAATCTTAGCTTACCTTGCGGGCCTTACCTTGCGGGACGTGACCACATGCCAGTTGAATTGGAATCGGGGTCACCTGGAATAATTTGAAACGCCGTGCAGAACTCCGTTCACGATGACGCGCATATGCTTTTGGACATTGGACGCCCTATATGCTACAAGGTTAGCAAAAGTTAATAAATAAACTAAAAGGGGCGCCCCTAATAAATGGCCCTTAGATAGATGGATAGGTAGATTATGGGTGTAAGCGCACTGCGACCTTACAGATCTATTGTGCTCCCCTACTTTAGCTCCCGTCGAGGAGATACTCGACTTAGAGCACAACCATCGTAATGGTTGACTATAAACATATTACTCAGAGCCCCTTCTTCTCAAATATTTAACCACTTTAGTGCAGATAAGTACATATGTACATATGTATATTAACAGTAATTTAGCAGTTTATAACTATATTTCCAAACCCTAACATTTTTGACATGGGGTGGTTCTTTATACCAAGAAATCTGCTTCACAGAATCGCTAGGGAATGAATGTACGTATGTACATACTCGTATGTAGACCAAAATTGTGGTTGTAAGTTTCTACTTGAATTCCCATTTAGGGTACAAGCACTAGATAATTTTCTTCTAATTTGCCAAACAACATATGACGTTGAAACCGCAGTAATCAACGTTCAAATCAATTAAGCCCACCTAATGAGTCCGCATAATTTCTAACAATTCGTTTTCGTAAGCTTTGGTGATATTTCACAAAAGAAAAATCCCTTTTCACAAAATATTTCCCACAAAATTAAATACCAGGCCGCAATTAATGGCACCGAAGGAAGTGAATAAGGCAGAAAAAAATAATAAAAATATCCTGTTCCACCCTGACAAACACATATTTTCTTCTTCCTTTTATCTAACCAATTAATTCTGGCTGACTCTATCAAAAACTCCTTGTTTAAAACTTGCATCAAATGAAGCCATTTAATGGACGCCTATTGAATTAAGGGTAGTTGGTTGCTTTTGAATAAGTCATTAAAAATGTCATCTATGGAAAGAGCTACTTATTCCGCTGTGGAAAAACATTCAATGCAATTTTGCAAATGTGATAGAAAATATGTAACCTAACACTATCTTCACCTTTTTGGCCAATTTGGAACGACTTCAAATTTCTAGAATGTAGTTTTTTAAATTTGAAAAGAAACGTACCATTAGTAGAGCGTTTGGCGTTGTATACGAGTAGACAGGGATTTCATAATTTTCGTATGGCTACGGGCAAATATCTTCCCACGCTCAGTGAGCTGAAGACCATAGACTGGGCCAAGAAATGTGGACTAGCGGTCAACCCCCCGAAAACCGAGATGGTATTATTCACCAATAAAAGGAAAATACTGGCGCTTCCACTACCTTCTATAGGGGGTACACCTTTGAACATCGCGGACAGCGCCAGATATATAGCACTCGTGTTTGATAAGAAGTTGAATTGGATAAAAAAGGCCACTTTTATTGAGATGGCGGACGAATTAGCTAGAAGAGGCTCGAAGTCTCGACCGGATTAAGTAGACATCAGTGAACATCCTGCCTTGCACACTAAAGCTTAAAGCAGAGGTCAAGGCCTTAAGGGAGGCAAAGAACAGATGGTCCTCTCTGGACAATTGTGCAATCACAAGAAGTATTTGGCCTTACTTTGACAAAACAAGGACTGACAGGCTTATGCAAAAGGATAGGAGAACCCTTTCTGCCCTGGTGATTCAACACCGGTCATAGTACCCTGCGGTAGCATATGAAAAAACTGCGACTTGTCTACGATACGTTTTATTACGTTTTAGGCTTTAGAGCGGTCCTCTTTTCTGCTCGACAGGGAGTGATTTCTACTGGATGGCATACTTGCAGATAGGAATTGTCTAGTAAAGAAGATATGCGTTTTTTGTCAGAAAAAAATCGCACATTACTGTGAACATGCGTTACCGGTCTTTAAGTTCCCAGAATGGGATATAGAGAAACGGATTTATTCCAATTTTATATGTACATACAAATTTTCGTAAGCTTTCATACAAATAGCTAGCCTTGAAAATGCTCGCTTAAAGCTACATAAAATGCTTTCCACGTTAGCCTTTCTTAAAACTTGGGGATTGTAATGATCACTAGATGCCAGGTCAGGACTATAAGACAGATGAGGCCATACGAACTAAGTCCCAAATGGAACTAACTCCATTAGCCAAAATAAACTAAGCCCCACAATATTTGGGTTTTGGTTCAAATGAACTAACTCCCAAGATTTCCTGAAACTAATACCCAACTTGGAATGAACTAAATCCCAAGAGTGGAACTTTGTTCTTTATAAATTAAGTCTCAAATGAACTTAATCCCAAGTTATTTGTATAACATATAGTGAAATATGTATTGGGGGCATGTTGCTCCCCTGCAACCCCCTGGTTGTGGTCACTGTTAGATTTGGAGTAGGTGCGCGGTTGGGTACATGCAAAGTAGCTTTAAATTCACTGGGAATTAGTTCCCAATGAACTAAGTCCCAAACTTATGAACTAAATCCCACTGCATGTTTGGTGGAACTTAGTTCATTTTGGCTAGTGGGAGTTAGTTCCATTTGGGACTTAGTTCGTAGGGCCAACAGATGAGCTACATAAATCTTTGAAGTCACATAACTTCGTAGCAGGAGAAATTTTAGCTTTGTGCATCGATGTGTTGTCATGAAGTAAGCACACGTCTTTATTATTAATCTTCCCTTCCTTTTTGCTTTAATTATTTTAAAAAATAAGCGCAGTATTCTCCTGTGATGCTGGTGCCTTTTGGCTTATAATTTATGAGCAGGATTCTTTGTGAGTCCCAAAACACTGTTGGTATCTTCTCAGCCGATGATGTGACCCTAAATTTCTTGGCAGATTGAGCTCCCTTTTCGCGACACTACATCGACTTTTGCTTTGACTCAGTGCCATAATTACGAGCTCTGGTTTCAGTTTCAGTAATTGTTCTCCGAAAACTGCCTACAACATCCCACTCATCTTGCTATGATTTTTAACATCGCGATCGTGTAAAAATCAGAAACTAATTTTTTGATATTTTGTACCTCCCTGAAATTTCTTTTAGTTTGAGGACACTATCTTCCACGAGGATATATTCGACTTTTAGAATTATGTTATGTGTTGTCATATCACTTAGGTCTTTCAAGATGATTATAATCTTTTAATGACTCTCTACCGTGTTCAAATAAACCTGACTATGATTTTATCAGTGCAACAATTCCGCAAAGTTATTGCATCTGACTTAGTATGCCTTATGACTCCTTTCTACCTTCAACTCTATGTGCAATAGATCCTTAGTCTCCAGCCCAAATATTTATTTCGCACCATACAATACGTACTAGTACAAAAGAATAGAAATAAAAGTAATCTCTTTCTCCATCCAACTGAAAGTCGTTTTTTATCGTAGGTTGAGAAATTTATTTTTCGATCAAAATCTGGCAAACCCTCATTCGCTTGAACATATGTGTATGAAAAGATATCTTGAGCCTGCACATGAACAGGCAATTTAATTGCTTACCGACCCGTACACTATGCATGCGATGGTTTCAGATCTTAAGCTGGCAACCCGCATTCTTTCAGCCCACCAGTGGAGGACTGCATTGGACTATGTGCTGTTCGATGTTGGTTGCAATGAATTGAAGGCGTTTTTGTTAGTTTTCCGAAATTCAACACAGGAAACATTTTACAACAGAGCTTTGTGTTGTATCTGCTTTCATATGAGTGTACATACATAAATGTGCATCCTGTGCTGCCTAGAATCGTTTAAGTAGAATTTAATTCGTTTTGTAACAAAGAGAATACAGAAAGCTACATGATAGTTGTTGTGTGGCTACGTTATTTCGAGTGTAGAGTTTAAGGTACTGAAGAAGGGAAGAATGAAAATGTGGTTACGTTCTTGCTTTACTCAGAAAATTTTTTGATTATTTAATTAAACTACTATCAGTGTCTTAAGATTACCTTGAAGGGGGTTTTAAAACAATTTATGGATACTATCTGGGTTTGGCTATTCTTCTGTCCTTCATCTGAAAAAAAAGGCAAAAATAAGTACATCGGCTAGTCAAACAAACTCGTTTCTGCTGCAAGGCAGTAAGAGTGCTGCGGATTCTTTACAGACGTCAAAATCGTGGCCTGACTATGATTGCGGTCACAGATATTCAAACCTACATATTTTATTAATTAGTTCATAATCATTATGGTTGCATAAGGCTCTGATTGGAAGACGAAAAATACTTCCTTGCTACAGCTACGACCTTTTCATTAATTTTAATCTTAGATTGAAGAACAGAGTGACTGTGTTTGTATGTAAATCAAGCCCCCCCATACATATTTCACTGTTTATGCATATAAGTGACATAAAGCCAACTTGGCCTAAGGCCGAATTTCAAAATTCGGTTTTATTTCACTTTCATAATGTGAAATAAGTCCGGATTTTGAAATTCGGCCTTATTTCACTCGGCGTTATTTCACGGCACCTTTGTAATTGGTGTTAATCGCTTAACAAGGTAATCATGATGAGTCACAAAAAAGCCATTACGCTATTCGCCGATGATTGAATTTGGATTTCTTTGGTGCTGGTTATTTTTTTTTTCTCTCTCAAGGGAATTGTGCACACAGGCCTCAACTGTCCACACAAATCTGATAAAAAAAGACTCTGGATCGGTCAGTAACCGCTTCAAGCACTCATTAAACATCGTCAGTTGATTGCATTTTTGTTGACTTAAAGTAGTTTCAGAAAGCTTGCAGAGCCCAAATTACAACTTCAAAACGCAACAGATTCTATGTCGTCCAAGACCTAGGTTCTCGCAACCCTTGGTGTTGTGTGTTATCTTTTTTATCACACGAGTGGAAGGGATATACAGTTTGAACCCATTTTCGAAAGGCAAATTCAGAAGTTTTCTCATGACAGCAATTATCTTCGAACATTTGTCAGAACTTTGATCCTTTCGCTCATTTGTCCAGCACACTACCCACTGAGACACGGCGCTCACAGGGTGAAGTGAAACGCTTGGACCTAAAGAGTTTGCTTATTCAAAAAACTCAAAACAGTAAACGCTTGATAAATGAATACATTTCATGATTTAAAAATAATAATTAAAGAGTTATTTTATTTTAATAAAATACAGAAAAAAAAATCATTTTATTAAAATGCAATCAAAAATGCATTGACTTAGTTCTGCACCATTTTATATACCTGAAAAAACAAACTAGGTAATATTTTGCCCGAAGTCCTTTTGCCTTGTAAATTAATTTCATTCGCCTTGTTCGGTTTGCAGACAGTCGCTAGCAATAATCAGTGTAAATTTTTGCCCATTGTTCTATGCTCGCTCTCAGAGAATGGCTTAAGACGATGGCGGTGACTCGTAATCTTTGGCAAGAGCAGTTTTGAGGTAGGCCTAAAGATTTTCGATCGGGTCAGATCAGGGCTTTGAGCTGGCCAGTCTAAAACTTTAAATAGCTGCATTTGAAGCCAACCCTGCATTATCTGTGTTTTGGGTCTCTATCATGTTGAAAAGCTAGCCCTCGCGGAAAATAGGGCGTATTTCTTATTGATGTCATGAGATGCGTTCTTTAAATCTTTAAAATCATGTGTTGGTCCATAGTGACCATCTATTAGGTGTAATTTTTCAACCCCGGAAGCACTCATGCAACTCTACAGTATAATTGAGCCCTCTCTGTGCTATACGGTTTGTTTAACATGATGTGCCTTTAAGGACTCGCCTTGCCTTTTCCAACCCCGCTATCGCCCATTGGTGCAGTAACGATTAATTTTAGTCCCGTCTGACCCTATTACTTTCTTCCAATCATCTCTCGACCACTTAACATACTTTTTAGTAAAGATCAATCTAGTTTTCACGTTTTTCTTTGAGAAGGCTGGCTTTTTCTTTATATCAATCGCTACCACAACGTGCTTATGCAGCGGCCGATTAGCCATCCATCGGCTCAATTGCTCGCCAGCAGCTATCTGAAGCCCTTTCGTTGCTCTAGAACCTGACGCGACCCTCCCAGAAAGCACTAAAGCACGCTCATCCTCGTCGAAGAGTTTCTTGGACTTATCTCCTGGAGAGCTGTTAAAGTCCAGTTGACATTTTTTCCCTAGCCGAGCAACAGCTGATTTCTTACACTCTTGTGTAACAAAGCGCTTTGATTTTTCTTATTAAAGTAATTTCAAATTACGTTCTCTGCGAGAGTTGCCATTTCTACAAACAAAATTCACTATGCTCCAAAAGTAGAATACAAAGTACGAATATTCTTTATTTTTGCCTAACAATAGGCTAAAAGAATATGAATAACGCCTGCTAAAACAAAATTGGAAATACTTCAGAACACTACTCTTCCTTTGCGGGCCAGACTGTTATTGCAACAGCACGTGAAGAAAATACTGGTGCAAAACTGAGTCAGCGTAAAGAAAAACAAAAAAAAAAACTTTTGAAGCTGCTTTAAAATAAAATTAGCTTTGTTCAACATACAAACAAACAAACAAAAATATAGGAACAAATTAACAATAAAATAGGAACCTAACTCAGTTTTGCACCTAACTGTAGATTAGTTTTGAATAATACTCTGGGTCCATTTGTACAACATGCAGCATGACTACGGTCGTGACGAAAGCCTTCAACCTGCAATCTCCGATTTTCATATTCTCTTCTATAGTTAAAGTTGATGGCCTTCCACAGCTTAGAATGTTGGGAAATTAAGGAAGAAAGTCGCAAACCTGTATTTCCACGAGTATTTCTATGGACACCTTAAATCCCGCCTCGTAAAATATCCATGATTTATAAGAAAAACTGCCAAATGTTAGCGCCATATGATGGATAAAATGATAATGCCACGAAATTCCACCCACAGCGGCACTGCCTTAAAATTGTCCCTAAGTCCACCACAAAAGTTATGACAACCTTGTACTTATATGGTTGTAATGAGCGTATTCAAGCTCTGAATTGCTTTAATTTTATCGTCTGCAGAAAGATCCAAACCCCATTTTATTTTTATTTAAATAAGCGTAGCTAGTCGTTTGAATAATTACTTGTACGGTCTTTTATTGCCCACTTGATAGATTTATATTTCACTAGCTGTACCCTGCGTGCGTTGCAACGCCACCAACTAAAATAAATTTGAAGGAAAGACATTACACAAATATTCAATTCATTTTGAGTCATTTTATTGATTTTGTTCATTTCGAAAAAATTGTGACATTTTCATTCGATATTTATTGAAGTGCTGTGGGATACACAATATTTCTTGTTTTTCCATCTGGTGCGTAAACGAATAAATCAGAAGGTTTTCCGACGCGTGAGCAGGCCACATAGAGCTGCCCATGTGAGAAGCATGGATTCTCTAAATTTAATCCACACACTTGCAACGATTGTCCTTGTGCTTTGTTGATAGTCATTGCGAAAGCGAGTCGCACCGGGAACTGTAAACGTTTGAATTCGAATGGCATATCTGTCGGGATCATTGGGATACGCGGCAACAGTACGTCTTCACCTTTGAATTTTCCAGTCAAAATTGTTGCCTCGATAACATTGTTCATCGTTTTCTTGACTGAGAGTCTGGTTCCGTTGCAAAGTCGTGGTGGATTTATGTTTCGAGAAGAATGATGGGTACGCCAATTTTCAATGTAAGAACGTGCGGTGGCATGCCTGGCAAATCAAGCGAATTCAAGAATTCAGTTGGATAGTTGACAACTTCGTCTTGATTCACCACAGTATCGATGGACTTATATGTTGTCGTTTCGCCGGGTATTCCATTCTGAATGGTGAAGTTGATGGTATTGACATCGATGTTTTTGGCCGCTAATATAGCACGCGTACTGAGCCACTGATGATTTTGGTAGTTCTGTGCAATGTTTGGGAAAACTTTTTGCACCAATTCGTCTATGCTTTCTGTGATCTTACAGAAGTTTGCTGGCAAGGTGATACATTGCGTAGATTCATCAATTTGCATTCGCCCATTTCCAATATCCATTAATTGTTTTGCAAAATTTCCAGCCGATGCATCCCGTTGTAGTTGTACACGCATGTTGGTTTTCAAAGTCAATTTCTGTAAATGACGTCATAAAACTGATGATTTGAGACATGCATTAAGTTCATCAGCGGGTGTTGAACGTGGTATAACCGGCAGTGTTTGTCGAAAATCACCAGACAATAAAATGAGTGCGCCACCGAAGATCCGTGCGTTTCCTCTCAAATCTCGCAGTGTACGATCAAGCGCTTCCAATGCTTTCTTGTGCGACATTGTACATTCATCCCATATGATAATTTGACACGTTTGGAGTACTTTGCCCATTCCAGAGTTTTTGCTGATGTTGCATGTTGGTGCCTCAGTGTTTTGCAAATTCAGCGGCAGTTTCAATGCTGAATGCGCTGTTCGGCCACCATCCAAAAGAGTTGCCGCAATTCCAGATGATGCAATGGCCAGTGCAATATGATTTTGTGATCGTATGTTTGCCAAAATGAGCGAAAGAAGAAAAGTCTTGCCTGTACCACCGGGCGCATCTATGAAAAATAGTCCACCGCTTTGTTCTGTGATTGCACGCATAATTCGGTCATACGCAATGCGTTGTTCTGGAACCAACTGCGGAAGATTTGTCTGAACAAATGTCCCCAGTTCGTCAGAATCAAAGTGTGTTTCTCGTTGCAAATCACGATCGAAAAGGTCGTTCGCTGGTCGGTTCGGAGCAGGCATTCCCAGTTGCACCAGTGCCTTGTTAGCGATTGCCAAACATATGTCTTCAATCAAAATCAATTCCTCATTATACACGTTTGGTGTGAATTGAATGTCCGGATTTTGATTCGCAGCACGCAAACGATGTAGAATATCTTCTTTCCCAAAGATCTTTTGGATTAGATGGGAAGCAGGTTGTCAATATTATGGCAAATAACGTGCGTATTTGCTGTGGTCGAGCAGTATTCGATGCATCAGCGAGTGCAGTGTCCCAATGTGCATCATTCTCATTTAGTTCCTGGCAAGCTTGGCGATAAGTGGCGCACAGCTGACCGTTGACTGTTCTTAAATCTTAGAAGGATGTCGGTCCACGTACATTGATTAACAGCAATCGCAGATAGAAGCATTCTGTATTGTTCGGGTGAACAGTGTACAGACGACCCAATGCGTCACTGGAATGCAAATTGGGATTTCCTTCAACTGCTTTACCTTGTTTCCGACGTTGAAACTTTTTAGCCGATGCATTCCATGTGTAGAATTTCGGTACCTCAGAATAAAGTAGAGTCTTTGCAAAAAGATCATCTTGGCACAATGAGTAAAATGCAGTTAAAGTTGTTGCCGGTGTAACCAATGCTCTTGCACGTACATTATCTGCTGTGAAGTACACGCGCTGTCCATTCTCGAGATGCACCGCCAAGTGTACTACTGTTGGATGTCGTTCATGGATTGGAAATGATAAGATGCGCCATACTGCTTCATTGCTGCTAATGTAGCGCCCAAGTTGGTATTGGTTAATTTCATCAAGCGGTGCGGCCACATTCCCTACTCCGAAGACTGCCATGTGGCTTCCTTTGTTGACATATTTGCAAATGTATTTGATCGACTTCACTGAATTGCAATACTCAACATTAATGTGTGCTTTGAAGGTCTTTGAGAGCAACGGTGAATATGGCACAACCCAACGATTATCGACTTCGACATCAACGTTTCGTACTTTCAGAACGATGGATTTGCCGCCATCCTCAACTGATCGTCGACGATACAGTGGGTATCCGTCATTGCCAGTGATGGTATTAGAAACCAAGTTTCTTGGGTATCGTTTCGTGCATTTCCCATCAGACATGCATGGTGAATTGTTGTTGAATGCGCCACATGGACCATGAATCATATTTTTGGTAACGACGTCGAATAAGTCTGGATCAGTGTCCTTATCTGGTATTTCTGCTGAGATGATTTGGTCAATTTGATCTGGCGTAATTTTGTTGATTAACCAAACCAAAATATGTGCATGTGGCAATCCTCTTTTCTGCCATTCAATGGAATACATTCAGCAGCGTGTCTCTCCAAAAACGTGATGCCTGATAATAAAAACCATCAAAGATTTCAATTTTTGTTTAAATACGCGTGCGGTAATGTCATGGCGGTCCGAAGATGATTGTCCAGCTAACAGGAGTTCTTTAATTTCATCCCATGTTGGATTGCATGTAAATGTGATGAGCAAATCTGGACGACCGTATGCGCGAACGTATTTCATCGCATCTTGTGCGTATTCAAGCATGTGCCGTGGACTCCCCGTGAATGTAGACGGTAATATGACCATTCTTCCCAATTCGTTTGGATTCACGTTACCATCAGTAACGATTGCGTCTCGTAAATGGATGTACTCTTCAGAACGCAACTCGGTTTGATTCAATCGAATATATAGGAGTCGGTCGGTTTCAATCTTCGCGTACATGTCGACGATGTATTGATGGAACAATTGTCGACATTTCAGAATGTGGTTCTCAGCGTCTTGACGAATCATCAATCCATAGGAATAATAATTCATGGCACTGACTTTCTTATTCGTTTCCTCGTCTGTTTGTGGATTTCTCATTTTGATGTTGAAATGATATCCATCTTCTCCTCGCCACAACAGAATCGGATACTGCAATCCGTCGTATGAGCGATGAGTTTCGGAGACTCGCTGAACGTCACCACTTCTGCGATGAAGAATTATGTCGCGCGATTCGAATTCTTCGCCAACTATCACGATCGCCACTTCATCGATTGTGAAGGACATACAGACAAACATTCATTTTTATATATATAGAAAGAAGAAAGATAGCTGGTTGTACCCGCTTTGCTGGGTTTTTTTCTTTTTACAGAACGTGGGGATCTGAAAAAGATACTATTAAAATAATAGGTTCCGGATTTCTACCGACTAAAACCACCTCCCTTCTTCTCCCCTGTTCCATGCAATACCGCCATTAAGCATTTCTTCACAGGGGAAGATTCAGCTTTCCTTGCCTATCATTTTGTATTGGCTGAGTGCCCACATTCTTGTAGCGTTTTCTTCACTCTGGCCGCTTGGCTGAGTCTCGTAATAGATGCGTACACATGCGTGTATGTAGTACGCATGTTATGTACTAAAATATTGGTCAGAAAAGGACATAATGTTAGAACAACAACCTATTATTTCACTTACCGGTTCTCTTAGTACAACCCAAATTCACAGAACGAAAAACACTTAAAACAAAATACTTCTTATAATTGGACAAATTCCTATTACGCCAAAATTCATTTCAGAAGTGCAATCATACTCTAGAGTTTGGAAATTCATAGGAAAACAAAACAGCAAACAGAGAAAAACAAAAAAGGATCCGTTAAGTACAAATGTACATGCAAACAGAAGCAACCCCTCATCACCAGGTGTACTATTGACAGCGAAACAGAACTAAGTTAGCTCCAAACCGTTTTTTTTTTTTGTAAAGAAATTGCTTACTTGTGTTCCTTCGAAACAATTGCATATACATATACATATATATATATACATACATACATACATATATACATACATATACTTAAGACAATGCATAATTACATAAGAAACCTACAGTAGTGCATAGAAAGAAAAAGGTTTGTTTGATGAACATGAATATGCACGCACTCCACTGGTGAGCCATTGATTGCAATGACCTACGCATCTGTGATATCTTTGTATCTTGAATAATTATATTTTTGCTTATTACTTCCGTTATAAGAATCGCAGAATAATAATTTATACCTCAATCTCTTCAGCAAGAAATGTACTAATCGAGGAATCAAGTCATATTCAAATCGGTTCAGCCATTTTGTAGTCATTAGTGTGTAAAGCATAGGAAAATGGTTTTTCTCAGTAAAAAAAACATATAAAAGGGGTTTAAAAGCCCAATAAGGGATTCAGTATACTAAAATTAGTCCTAAAGCATAACCCATCTCACGACAAATCGATTGATATATATATTGTTGGGGTATTGTTACGCACTTACTCCCTATTCGCGGAAATACAGAAAAAATGTGTTCTCTTTTATAGATGTAGAGAATAATTGGAATGGCAGTGGCGCCATCTGTCGAAAATTGGTCGTACCAACTTAAAACCTTCGCGGGTTCATGCACAACAACTTTGCTGAAGATCATCACATGATCAAATGCATAGTTTACGAGTCTATAAAGGACATACAGACAAACATTCATTTTTATATATATAGAAGATTATAATTCTACATCCCAGCATTTAGCTTTGCACTTGAAATAAAATGAAAATTTAGTTAAATGTAATGCAGGAGTTTTTTTTTAATAAAAATAAATCTTAGAATCATCGCAAAGACATCGTTATAAGCCTCCTAGAAAATTCGGTAAAAATTTAAAAGAATGGGCGTGTTAGTTGTGCATAGAAACATCTCCAGGAAAAGCGTGACTTAAATAGGGTAGTTGCAGCGACTGTCTGTAAAGGAAAGCCACTAACAAATTATCGACGTTATGAAGTGACTAAAGATCAGCAAATTTGATAAAATCAAATAAAGACATACTAATTTTTGAAGCCGGTATATAATTTCGGGCTGCCTTCGAGGGTGCTGACTTCAATCAACATATTGGCTCTCCGACAAAGCAAGAACGCCTAGCCCTACAGACGTGTCTTTCACAAACGGGTTGGACAAAAATATTACCAAACGTGAACGAAGGTCATGATCTTTCTTCCTATAACACACTAATCAATTTAACAATAAATAAATAAATAAATTAAAAAAAGGATCACGCAGATCAATTAGCAACAAAACTGACTGCGAGGGTTTTCGAAAAGATCGCTGAGAAAATATTGATCTTAATACGTCGCTTAAAATACAGTACGAAAAAGAAGATTAAGTCGACAGAATAATTGATGTTGCAGAGGGCCGCACTCCCCACAGAAGGGAAAAATTCGCAAATAATAAAATGTACTGATACAAGAAAAAAGGAGGGCACGCAAACAACAATGCCGCGCTTCCCAAATATAAAACTCATTCAAATCAGCTATGCAGGGAACCAAGAAGCGCAATCCTTTTTCTACGTCTACTGCTTAGCGCCTCTACATATCCATGTTCATATTGATCCCCTTATTTTCCATGATTGACTTCACGCTCTTGATCCTTATTGTATGGATGTGCTACTCCTACGTGTTACACCGACTACTGTCATTTCTTGCATTTGGGAGAGTATCCCTGAGTCTTTTGTTGGTTGCGTCTGGTCGAAATATTTTAGTTATTTTCTTCCATCGATTTCATTCAATATTACTGCCTTCTGCTCTCGTTTCTTATACTGCCTCTTCTGGTTTTCCTTGCGACTGTTCTTACGAATTCCATCTCTGTAGCAGGCGCATACGCGTCATCAGCACACTCCAAGTTCTTTCTAAACCTGGTCGAATGGTTTATGTGCTTCATTGCATCTTTTCTGGGTCACAGAATCGAGATCCGCAATGAACTTACAAGACAAAACTAAGAGGAAGTTTTCTCAGGGCATGAACTAGCACTGGCTTTGGTTCCATCAGCGAATAGTGGGTAGTTCTCTCGACGACTTGGTTTCACGTTATCACAATAGTTGGCTCTGTTGGATGCAGATACAATAAGTTTATACAGGTGGATGTATGTATGCGAATTTTCCTCCGTCTCTAAGAAGAATTGACTGCAGACGACTTATATGCTTTCTTACGTGTAATTTCTCATTTTCCAAGCACCTCAACTTGTTGGATTTAAATGACGCAACTATCTGCACTGCATGTCAGAAAAACGATGATACAGCGGAATATTTCCTTTCTTATTGTACGGCTGTTGCTCGCAAAACATGGCAGATACTGGGATCCGACGTGATGACAGAAAAAAAGTTAGGTGCCTCCATGCTTAGTACAATGGACCAGTAGTTGAGCCTGAGTGGACAAGCGATAGTACAAATCTCCAAGAAAAAAACCAGCAGAAGCTTTAGCAGGACGTGCCAAACGTGAATACTTTCTAGAAACTTTGGCTGCTGTTTCCGGCAAACACCCAGATACTCTCAAGGAAATCATCCAATATGCTCTTCTTCGGCTCACCAAATAAGCCTCCGAATATGGACTGGGGGTTAATTCCCATAAAACGGAACTCGTTCTCTTCACGAGGAAATATGAAGTTCCCCTCATAGACCCTCCAAAGATAAATGGCATCAGTCTCAACTTCACTGAAAACGCAAAATACCTGGGTCTTATTTTGGATAGAAAACTGAACTGGAAAGCCAATGTAGCTCTGTACTTTTGTAAAAAGGCTTTAGGTAGAGGGGTTTGAAACCTCAAATCACTCACTGGCTGTACGTGTTCGTTATCAGCCCTATATTACTTTATGGCGTGATCGTATTGTGGCCTGTTCTTGATAGAGCTGTCCACCTTGCTCAACTAGCTAG